>JALMGJ010000009.1:9757500-11247500 GCA_023362775.1 Charina bottae
TTGTTTATTGTGTTTGCTGAGTGATGAATTGCATGTTGATTGTTTGTGTTTGTGATCCTTCTTTTGTGAGCTGCTCGAGTTCCAGCAAAGATAGTGGGCTACAAATACTTTCAATATAGAGAACCAACAAAGCAGTGAGAAAGTATTAGAGTCCAGCAATAGGAGATTCAAGCCTACCTGAGGCAGAGAGGTGTAGGGGAGGGGCCGTGGCAGTAAATTATAGTAGAAAACATCTTGGAAAAGTGGGGGTGCTGAGACAGCTGCATTTGTACATCAGGGCTCTGCAGGGTGTTTTAGGCCAGGGGTCCCCAACCTGTGGGCTGCAGCCCACTAGTGGGCCACAGCCTGTTAGGAACTGGACCCCAGGGCTCCCACCCACAAATGCCGCCCCCTTCCGCACGATTGGCTCCTGCCCGCAAACCCCGCCCCCAGTGCTTGTGATTGGCTCCCGCCCACAAACCCCGCCCCCGGTGCACACGATTGGCTCCCGCCCACAAACCCTACCCCCCCCGGTCCGCAGAAATCCCAGAAACCCCGCCCCCAGTCCGTGGAAAAATCGTCTTTTGAAACCGGTCCCTGGCGCCAAAAAGGTTGGGGACCCCTGTTTTAGGCTACATCAGACCTGTTCTCTTCCTTTTGTGTGGCATGTTCCAGAAAATAAGTATGCATGCATGCATGTCTTCTGTGTGCTTGCATGCATGTGCATACATGTGTATGCATCCATGCGCAAGCTCTCTGTGACACTTCCTACATCAGAATAATGCTCCAGTTTCCAGAAAGAAAAGATTGTCTATGGCCTTTCTAAGTGGTTGTCAGTTCTCATGCAATGTTTGGGGGCAAGGTTCATTATTTTCACCTCCTCATTCTACTCAAGATACTATAATGGCAGGAAATAAGGAGAAAGGTTAATGAACATTTAAGCCAGATTTGGGCATCAAGCTAAGCCGTATTGTGATTTATTAGTTTCTGACTTAATATGCGAATAGGATCAGTGAATAAACTGTGGTTTGTTTTAGAACAGCAAAACATTTTGAAAATGTGGCTTGTTGCTGGTTGCAACTGTGACAAGGCACAGTGATCCAATGGAAGGCACCAGGCAGGAGACCGAGAGTTCTAGTCCCGCCTTAGGCACGAAGCCAGCTGGGGGACTTTGGGCCAGTCCCTCTCTCTCAGCCCTGGGAAGCAGGCACTGGCAAACCACTTCTGAAAAACCTTGCCAAGAAAACTGCAGGGACTTGTCCAGGCAGTTTCCAAGAATCAGACACAATTGAACAGATAAACAACAACTTTGCTTTTAGGTGTTGCCCAAGCCTCTAACCAATCTACCAATAGAGAACCTTAAAATATGATGGGGGGGGGAGGGAACAATCCAGGAATTGGATCAACAAGCCTTGCTTATTTTGTTCAATTGCTTGATTCTGGTTTATTGAACAAACCTTGATTAAAAGAAACTATGACCTAAAAAGATGCGATAATGAGCACAATATGTTTTGCTAAATTAGTCATTCTTCTTCTTGTTCCTTCCTAAGAGTCAGGCTTTCAGAGACATGGAAGAGATTTAGTCTGCAAGAATGCTAAATCTACAGGCACAGAACTTCCTGCGGAGGAGCTCGTCATTCTTCCCTCTAATAGCATTGATTTCCTATTCATTCTCACTGCTGAAAAGTATGGGAGAACAGTAAATAAGAGAATAATGTTACTTTCCAATTGGCATTCGGTGATAGGTAGTCTGATAAAGTATGAGTGAATAGCAAAGAGATTCTATTTTGTGAATTGGATGCTCAGAACACCAAGAGAACTGCACTTAACTTATGGAGTTCGGTCTTGGCTGGTTCATCCTAGCATGCATTGTCCCCCGTTTGTGTTAAAAGACCCAGAACTTGTTTAGGCCTACCACATCTGGGCTGCTAAAATCCAGACAAACAGTAGATGGGAGCAACGAACAGATACAGATATTTGAAGTCTTATTAGCCAATAAATTCTTATTTTCACATCCAAGTCAGGTGTTGGAACAGACAGACAAGTCCTTTGAAAAACAAAAATATCCAAAGATGGAATTACTGACTCAGTAGAGAAAGTGCTCACCCCTGTGGCAAATCATTTAATATTTAATCTTGTAAAAGAGAGCCAGTTTGGTGTAGTGGTTAAAGCACCAGGAGTTCTAGTCCAGCCTTAGGCACAAAGCCAGCTGGGTGACCTTGGGCCAGGCAGCCTCTCTCAGCCCTAGGGAGAAGGCAATGGCAAACCACTTCTGAAATCTTGCCAAGAAAACTGCAGGGACTTGTCTAGGCAGCCACCAGGAGTCAACATTAACTCAAAGGCATCCTCGAAGGCCGATATCGAAAGATCCCTTATCAGGAGAGACAGTGCCCCTGTGACTCTGGCCACATAGAAACAACAGAGCATGTGCTCCTTCAGTGCCTGTTTTATAGAGACATTCGAACTAGTCTCATTACACCATTGTTGTACAAATATCCGGGGCACTCAGGACAATTTTATACCTCCCTGCTGCTGTCAGACATCAACCCTACCACAACATATAATGTTGCCAGATTCTGTGCAGCAGCGCTTAAAATTCGCCGGATGATGACGAGTTCCACAAATTAGCCTTCAATTTTAATTTACTAGAGTAATGCATTTCCAGTTACACTAATCCTATGCCCCTCTATATTTACCCCCCTTTTTCTCTTTCACCCCCTCTTTTCTCCCCCACTGGACCTGTGTTTTAGTTTTATATTTTAAACTCATTTGTATCTTTTACTTGACTGTACTTTATCCTCCTTATGCTGGTCTATGACCGTAATAAAGATTTGTTGTTGTAACTCAAAGGCATTTCTTTTAAACCTTGTAAAAAGTAGGAACTTACCCTTGCTCTACAAGGGAGGGAAGGATACTTAGCAACACTAACATTCCTCTAACCTCTCCCATATTCTTCAGACCAGCCAGGGCATCAACAAAGCAAAAATAAAATCACCTGCAGGAAGTCCTGCAGAGATCAATACCAGCAGCCAGTCACAAAGTGAGCATGGCAACAGTAGCAGTCAGAAGTAGCAAAACTGGCATGCCTTCAACAGGGCAAGGAGTCATATGTACGAAAGCTTGTATGTGTGCAACCTTCCGGGGGAGGCATGGCGAACTGAAGACCTCTCCATGAAAGTAGAGCCAGTGACCGCAGCAAAGACTAAAGAAGAGGTGACTAGACCAGTTCTTCGGAACTTCTCTGGACAAGGAGAGGACAGGAGATTGCCCACATGTGCTCCAGACAGCTGCTCCTCACAAGGAGACCGCAGGACAATGTTTTTATGTGGGCTTGAGCGCCGGGAGATGAAGGGATTAGCCTTCGTGCTCACAACTGCAGCAGAGTCTTTTAAAGGACACTAAGTTCACAAGCCTTACTTTCTAATCACTTTCGGAAATTGCCTATTAATCATCTTAAAGCTATTAGAGACCTTCAGAATGACAAGTTTGAAAAGTCACTGGGTGAGTTTAGCTTCAACTCTGAACAAAAGAAAAATTAATTATAAGCTTAAGAACTTTAAAAAATTGAAATAAACAGCAAAAAGCTGTTATAAAGAAAGTTATAAATGGATTAAGGATCCAGTTAAATTTGGAATATTGACTTTTACTGTAAGTTTTTGGAATTAACTATAAAAAATAAATAGCTTCTCGTGGGAACCAGGCTTATTTTGTCTATCTTAGGTTCATAACAAAGATAGGCAACTTTATGATTTTAGAAACTGGACTCTAGAGGGGACCAAAGATTCTGCGTAGAAGGGGGGGGAAAAATACAAGCTTGCTTTTGGTGTCAGTTAGTACTGGGACTTACACAATGACACAAAACGTCATAACATTGGATTGATTGATTGATTGATTGATTTATCGTATTTATACCCCGCCTATCCCCTCCCTAACGGAGGACTCTTACATACATCGTATTTCATTTTATACATTTCATGTAATACAACATTTAAACCATATGCTAAGGGAAGGGGTAAGGGAACTGACTCTTCCGTGGGTACTGGACTACATGTCCCACAATACCTTGCATCGGAGCCGGCTGCTGACGTCCTGGATGTTGCTGTTTTCGGGATCCGTCGTCTCCGCCACCATTCACGAGATCATCTTCGTTCGGTGGGCGACCCCCGACAGGACGCCAGCAAATTTTCCCACTTAAGGTGGTACCCATTTATCTACTTGCTAAGCTTTCGAACTGTTGGGTTGACAGGAGCTGGGACTAGCAACGAGAGCTCACCTCGTTGCGCGGGGATTCGAACTGCCGACCTTCCGATCGGCAGTCTACAGCTCAGCGGTTTAACCCGCTGAGCCACCGCGTCCCATATTAAAGGAGATCTTTGAAGAATGGAGCCAGAAATTAGCAGTTACAATATCAACAGTGTCAGTAATGATGTCTGACTCTATGGATAGACTATGTCCAAAAAATGTTAATGAGGGAGTGATAGATGTGGAGCAAATTTTGCCTGACAAGACAGAGAAAGGACCAAAACTGGAACTACAAATGACAGGCCAAGAGAATGATTTGGAAGAGGACGCTTTATTGGATATACAAAAGAAACTGGCTGAAGTTTTAAAAATTGAAGGGGAAATACATTTTTCCATAATAAATTTGTCTGTTGTGATGAAAGTTGGAAGTCACTTCTTTATATATTTTTCTTTTTCCTTATTATATTCTTTATTTTTTCTTTCTTCTTTCTTTTTCTTGCACTTTTCATTCTTTCTATTCTCTTTTCTTTCTTTAAGTGTAGTTCCTATTAGTTTTTACTCAATCAAATCCTTAATAAGAAAAATTACATTAAAAAAAAAGCTCGTGTGTGTGCCAGGCCCCATGGTTTAGGCATCTTTTATAGATGATTAAGGTGAATGCATGTCAAAGTGATAGGAGTGTAACTTCAGCTCTGCCTGCTTCCCAGCTATATATTTCATGAGGATCTTTAGGCTGAGGAGAAAAGGGAAGATGGCGGTAGAAATTTATCAGCGCATGACATGCTAGACATTTCAAAGAGTAGGAAAAATTAAACGTTATTATATTTAATTTACACTTGTACATTATTTTCTAGGGAGAATCTTAATTTGCATGTCTCAGGAAAAGGTTCATTTGCATGTCTACAGCTTAAGGAAATATCATGAAAAATTTAATAAGGACCTCTTTGAATCTAGGGAGGTAATGTTTTATGGCAAGGGTCGGAATTGGCGGCTCGCGAGCCAGATCTGGCTCTTTGGCCTCCTGACGCTGGCTCTTTTTCCATCTTTGCCGACCGACATCAGAAAGCCGGTCTCCGGAAGCGGCGCGAACCCTGGAGAAGACGCTGAGACAGAGACGCTGATTGGTGGAGGCTCAGAAGGAAGGGCGCCCCCACCAATCAGCGTCCCTGTTTCTTCTCCAGGAGAAGAACCCTGGAGAAGAAACGGAGACGCTGATTGGTGGCAGCGCCCTTCCTTCTGAGCCTCCACCAATCAGCGTCCCTGTTTCTTCTACAGGAGAAGAACCCTGGAGAAGAAACGGAGATGCTGATTGGTGGCAGCGCCCTTCCTTCTGAGCCTCCACCAATCAGCGTCCCTGTTTCTTCTACAGGAGAAGAACCCTGGAGAAGAAACGGAGATGCTGATTGGTGGCAGCGCCCTTCCTTCTGAGCCTCCACCAATCAGCGCGCGCCAAAGCGCCCCTTTCCACGCGATTGGCTCCCGCCCGCAAACCCCGCCCCCTGGCTCTCGAGCACTTCAAAATGTGCACGAGCATACCAAAATGGCTCTCGGCTCAAAAAGTTTGCCGACCCTTGTTTTATGGGAATATATTCTGAAGTCTTTTTTTTTTCCTTATTAGGGACAGTGAATAAATTCTGAACTAACTGTATCTGGCATAGATTTTGGTTTTTTAAGTCTTAAAAGTCTGCAAACATGCAAGGCATTTTTTAAAACAATCTAGCCGAAAATGTAAGTGATGAACCAATCACTTACATTTGAACAGGTGAACCAATCATTTCTAATTTAAAGAAAGCAGTCATCTTTTTGTTCCCCTCATAAGCTATTTATGGTTTATTTGTCATGAATTGTTCATTCTCTAGGAAGAAGTCACAATAAGATTTTTAAGCCATGAAAAATGTCACAAAGAGGGTGAAGTCCTGGGTAATAGCCCAAGCACCCAGAGACACAAGTTTCAAGAATATTGTCACAGAAGAGTGTCACCAGTTGGATAGATTTATAACTCTGCTGTAAACCGATTTTCCTTAATTTGGCAACTTCCATAAGCGTTGGAAAAAGAGCTCCCAGAATTCTTAGGCCAGAGTCATCTAGAGGACAGCAGGTTTGGTGTGAAATTAGCAATATTGCTTTAACAGCCTTGGAACGGCATCGCCCACAGCATTCAGACAGTGTGGTTAAGTTAGTTTTGAGTGGACATGCTGAACTTAAAAGCAAATGCTGTTGCCTCCTATGACTAAAATCACATATCATGATAAGATAGAAAGGTCCAGGAGCAGAATATTAATTTGATCCCCTTTCATAGCTTTTTTTTTCCTCCTGGCATCCTATGTCAAAATATTTTTTCCCTCCACTGTTCTTGTTCACTGAAGACAATGGCCCAGTAAATAAAAGTGATGTTACTGGAATAAATCCTGGGGTTATTAATTTTAGAATTAAAAAAACTTAGAATTAAAAATATTTGATGAGACAAAACTACACATTGAAAGAAATTTTCTGCATGTGTGAGGCCTGAGGCAATGATGGTTGCAGCACAAAAATGCCTTTTTTTAACCATGGATTGTTGAGTAAGCCATAGTGGCCATCATTCACACATCTTGCTCTGCCAGAGAGGCAAACTCTTGGAGATCGGATCACATTTGGAATTTTAAGAGCAGGTGGTGGGTGCATTCCAAAATGGCTGCCACTGATGGGCATTGCAAGTCATGAATCATCAGTGGTGTGCTAGAGCGGGCCTGCACCAGCTTGCAAAAGCCTATTGTTAAATGTTCAGAATTTTGCAAGCCAGTTGAGAGCAGAGCTGAACCGTTACGCCTAGCACTCCAAACAGCTGTTCTGCAGCTAGCAGTGCGATGCGGTGGCAGCAATGGAGCCAGCAGAGCCGGTTCTTAAACATTTGCTAGCACACCACCGTGAATCATCATTAACTGGAATACTGCTAGCCCCAAGGATGGTCTCTCCAGTGCTCCAGTGGAACATCTGTTGGAGCCCAGAGGCATTTGCAAATAAATACAATGCTGGAGGATGGTGCTTTGCTTTGCAGCAGACCAGATTCCTAATTAATTATTTCATTAAAAGACACTTCTTAAAAGGTCAGATGGGCAGGGAGCTTCATGGACACTAAGGGAAGGTCTAGGAACACTTTTTTTTTACTGCAGTCCATCACATTACCTGTCTCTGTGCTAAACCATAATCATAGTTTATAATGGCTAGGTCCACAGAGCAGACTGAGCTGATGCTTAGGGGAGTGATTAAGAGGACATCACATGAACCCTTTTCATCTTGTATAACTCATCCTAAAATCTGGTCTCCAAGGTTTCTAGATGGTGAGGCTGAGGCAATGTTTCTTAAGACCTAGCAAAAGGGGTAACTGATAGCTGTAACTGTGTTCAGGGGACCAAGATAGGTGGAGAGTTCTCAAAGGTCAAGAGGAAGGGAAAGGCCAGTTGGTCATTTTTGTAATAAACCTATGTTGGAACAGGGAAGAATTTCCTCTCTGCAAAGAATCCTGTGGCATGATAGATTCCTGACTAATATCTGATGAAGAACACAAATCTGTTGGAGTGTTAAGGCCATGGATGCAAAAATCTCCTGAAAACTATTTCCCAAGAAAACTGAGCCCGAGATAATCACAAATATGGCTGAAATGTCTAACTGCCTGGAATATGTTTTTACATACTTCATCAGTAAGCCAAAACCCCAGTCAGACTGAAAGTTCTTTAAAGTAACAAAATTAAACTTTGAATAGAAAGGTCTCCATAAACTATTGCTTTGGGAAAAGAATTGGCTTATGATGCTAATAAGAAAAATTCCACCAATCATACATATGCAGGTAGGTAGCAACCTATAGAACTGACACAATGAAATAGCAGATATTTATTTCTCTTTTCTAGTGGAATAGCGTAGGACGTTTATGAAAATCTGATTTATATTAACTCTCCCTCCCCACAGCTGTATGAAAACGTTTTGTACTTGAATATTTCTGACACCAAAAAAAAAAAAGGAGAGATAAGTTATAGGGAGGTTTATTCTGAAATGAGCCCATCTACCCTCCATATCTCTTACTCCCTAAAAATGTTCTAAAGATTGCAAGTTCAGCTAGGCCCAGGAAGGGTTTCCTCTGAAGTGGACACATTCACCTGTTTCTTCACACCTTAGGATAGAAGTCCCTCCCATAATTATCAATACCTTCTTTAATCTGGGTTGGACATATTTCCATTTTTTTGAGGCAACAGCAGTTGGATTTTCCATCATAACTGGACAAGTAAACATTACAGAAACTTCACCCAGATCTTTCTCACCAGTTATGTTGGCATAGGCTTGTGGGGATATCTTGTCACAAAACAGGGGAAAATAACATCCCTTTTTATTTCTAAATGAATATCTCCTGCTTGACACTTCACAGGTCAATGCTGGAAAAGAAAATTTTAATTTGTCACCATGAGTGCTACCATAGAGTAGGCTTTAAAATATGGTTGGACAACTCACAGGACATAGACCTTCTGTGGCTTCCTGAGGCTGTGGAGCAGCCTGCCAACCATATTTTGGGGCTATAGAGTTGGACTACGACTGAGGAAACCCTGGTTCATGTCCCCACTTGTTCCCTTACATTATTTATTTAAAGGCTTGGGGTTTTTTTTTAAACAGTTCTACATTATATTTCAGATGGAAAGCATTTGTAAATGTCCTGATTACAAAGGCCCTGTCTGCTATAGTAGTTCATTAAAAACATTAATATTTGACACTTCTAAACTACAGTTTATTTTTATTTTTTTACAGTTTAAACTTTATTGATTTTCAGAGTATAGATAAAATACAAAATAGAAACTACAGAAAAGCATGAAAATAGAACTAAAGAAAAAAGAAGAAAAAACTATAAAGTGCAAATAGACAGAAAACAAAGACGGAAAAGTGACTTCCGACTTTCTCCAATACAGATAGAGATAAATTTACAAAAATAATCTCTTACCAATGATTAAACCATAGTAGCATTATTTCTATTAAAATAAACCAATTAATCATTAAAACCCAAAATCAGAACATCATTTTTTTTCTACCACAAGCAAGTACTCTAGAAGTGGTTGCCAAACAGATAAAAATCCAGAAACTGAATGTTCTCTAATTAATGCTGTCAATTTAGCCATCTGGGCCAGATCCATTAATTCAACAATCCAATCTTCAACCATAGGTATCTGTGGATCTTTCCATCTCTGTGCATATAAAAGTCTTGCAGCTGTGATCATATATAAATGGAAAACTCCATGTTGTTTCTCCAGCTCCTTCTCCATCAAACCCAAAAGGAACAGTTTTGGATTTTTTTGTATATTCACTTTTAAAATCGTTTGAATAATAATACATATTTGATCCCAAAAATGTTTAGCTTTCTCACAGGTCCACCAGAGATGATAAAAAGTTCCTTCTCCCTGTAAACACTTCCAACAAACATTAGTTACACCATTATATATTTTTGATAGTTTATCAGGGGTTAGATACCAACGATACATCATCTAATAAAAGTTCTCTTTTAAGTTATAATTTAAGGTAAATTCAACCCTTTATTCCACATATTTTCCCATTGTTCAAGCATAATATTATATCCAAAATTCTTAGCCCATTTGATCATACATTCTTTTACCTGTTCATCTTCCAAATTCATCTGTAGCAACATTTTATACATTTTAGTAATAACATGTTCATCATTCATACAAAGTTCCATTTCAAACTTAGTTATCTCATTAACAAATTTAAAGTTCTTTTTATCCACTTTAAAGCGTTCTGACAATTACATATATGTAAACCAGTGACATGTAAAACCTTCCAACTCTAACATTTCCCTTGTTTTAAACTTTGGTTCACTTTCTTCAAAATTCAACAAGTCTTTATATTTTAACCAACTTATTCCTCCCACATTTTCTCTTCTAACAAATGCTTCTTGAGGTGACAACTACAACGGTACATTAGGAGACAATCTTACCTTCTATTTGTTCCAGATCCTTAGTATGGCACTCCTAACAAAATGATTTTTTAAATCCTTATTAACTTTAACTTTATCATACCACAAATAGGAGTGCCACCCGAATCTTAATTCATGTCCTTCAAGCTGTAATAGTTTCTTGTTCTCCAAAGTACAGTTTAGACAGGCTGCCAGCTTATCATCTTTGCCAAAAATCTTTTTCAGCCCAAGAGCCACGTTTAGTCTTTGAGCAGAAGGGTGCAGGCAACATTTTCAAAGGAGAACAACGAAGTGAACAAGGCCAAAAAAGAATTTGATATCGCTTAATTATATTAATTAAACACAGTTACTATGATTATTCCCAAAGTATTCAATAATGTTCATTGTTTGTCAGGTTACAAATCACAATTTGCCCACAACTTTTAAAGGAACCCTCGTGACCACACCCAGGACTTGCAAGGAGAGAGAGGGGAATGGGACCCTGGGCTGCACCCCTGTAACAAGCCAGGATGTTATCAAAATGACGACACAGGCATGATAGCCTCATTATGGAAAGGATGTACTTATGTCATGACACAGGTATAGAAACTACATTGTTTGTGTGATAGCATTATCGCACACAGGTTGTCATTCCTCCCCCAAACAGATACCCGTATGGCCCAGCCATAAATAACTCAGCAGTTTTTGCTTTACTCATGAAAAGAAAAAACGTATAGAGTGGTGGTTTGCTTTCTGTTTGTTTTAATTCACACTGTGCCTTAATCAATGCAATATAAACAGGGCCCATGATGCTCACAGCAAGAACACAAAGCGACTGCACGCAGGATTGCATACAGGGGAATGCGGTTATGATGACTTTGCTCCACAGGCTCCTGCCACTGCAAAAATACAACTCAAGGCAGAGGTTATTTTTGCTGCAGGAAAACGGAGGTCTGAATTATTTAGCATTATCCGACCAAAAGCAGGGCAGAATACGGAACCAGCAAATGTGGTCAATTCCTGGGTTGAGCTGGGTTGCTGTGGCTAAAGCTGAGCTGTCAAGGAATCCCTTCTCCCCAGGGGTCAGAGTCAAGGCTGGAGCCTCTCACATTATCAAGAGCAAGCTGCATAGGAATGGGATGGTAATAGGTACCATGTACTTGTGAGCTGCATTCACTACCAAACCTATGAGATCCCCCCACCCCTGCCCATGCATGTGAACTGCTTATAGGGCCCTTGTATGAAAACTTTCACAGCAAGCTGAATTGACCCTAAGTGGTAACTGGGAGGAATCAGACAGGGATCAGTGGCCCAGTAGACCAAATTGTTTATATTCACTGGCCATATCTCAAAAATAGTACAGGTAGTCCTCACTTAACAGCCATTTGTTCAGTGAACATTTGAAGTTAGGACGGCGCTGAACAAATGGTAGTTACAACCTGTTCTTGAAGTTACGGCTGTTGCAGCACCCCCACAGTAAGTAAAGGTAAAGGTTCCCCCCGCACATTTGTGCAGTTGTGTCCGACTCTAGGGGCCGGTGCTCATCTCCGTTTCTTAGCCGAAGAGCCAGCGTTGTCCAAAGACGTTTCCGCGGTCATGTGGCCGGCATGATGCACACAGAACACTGTTACCTACCCACCGAATTGGTACCTATTCATCTACTTGCATTTGCATGCTTTCGAATTGCTAGGTTGGCAAGAGTTGGGGCAAGTGCGGGAGCTCACTCCGCACGCAGGGCTAGGGACTCGAACCTCCAAACTTGCGATCTTCCGATCGACAAGCCTGGCGTCTTACCCGCTGAGCCACCATGCCCCATAAACCCCCACAGTAAGGTGATCAAAATTCAGGCACTTGGCAGCCCGCCCACGTTTACAACCACAGTGTGCACTTCAACTCCCACCACCCACCCATCTCCCTCCTCATCTCTGCCCTTTTGGCAGCCCTGCACTCTGCCGCCACCGCCTACCCTACACCCCCCCACCTCTCCCACTGACATTCACCATAGTCTTCCTCCTGCTACTGATGAGGCGCACCTGGCCAAGGCAGCTGCTGGCCCTTCACAAGGCCTCCACAAGGCTGCGCGACACCTTGCAAGGCCTCCGCGAGAGAAATAGGCAGGTGTCCTGAAGGCCTCATGAAAGGCCACGGACAAGACAGCAAAGGTCAGCTGGGAGTGAGGGGGGCAGCAGGGGTAGGCAGTGGCAGTGAGGTACAGGGCGGCCAAAAGGGCAGAGATGGGGGGAGATAGGCAGGTGGAGGGAGTTGAAGCAGAGTCGAGCACAGTAGGGCAGGAGAAGTGTGAGATCCTTGCCTAACAACAGCATGGTCCTTGCCTAACTATCACAAGTGGGACTACTGGAATGGCTGTTGCTAAGTGGTGCAGTCATGTGATGTTTCACCTAACAACCACTTCACTTAGTGATGGAAATTCTGGTCCCGATTAGGATAATTAAGTGAGGATTATTTGTATATCTAGCATGCCCTCGTGAGGCCTTGCACAGCGCTGACAGCCGCCACCTTCACCAGGGAAGCTGCTGCCTGCACCGCTGCCTGGTGAGCTCCCTTCGGCAGACGAGGCTGCGCTGCCCTGCCGCACTTGCCACAGGTAACCCGGGGCTGTGCCTTTGCCCAGCACTTGGATCCCAGGCCAGCAACAGGAGGAAGGAGACAGCAAAGGTCAGCTGGAGGAGCAGGGGGCAGCAGGGGTAGGCAGCAGCAGCGGAGTGCAGGGTGGCCACAAGGGCAGAGATGAGGGGAGATAGGAGGGTGGGGGGAGTTGAAGTGGAGGTGAGCACGGCAGGGTGGCAGAGCCTCATCTGCTGAAGGAAGCTTGCCAGGCCCGGCTGGGGAGGAGGCAGCAGGACGGAGCCAGCAGTTCATGGAGGGCAGGAGAAGCGTGAGGCCCTTACCTAACAACAGCGTGGTCCTCACCTAACGACCACAACCTGGACTACCGGAACTACCGTCACTAAGCATTGCGGTCACGTGATGTTTTGCCTAATGACCACTTCTCTTAGCAACAGAAATTCCAGTCCCAATTAGGGTCATTAAGCAAGAACTACCTATACGCCAACGATATATAAGCTGTGGTTCTGTTTTTGCTCAAGGCTGCTCAGCAAGCTGCCAATGTTTCGATGGGAGCCCAGAGAACACTGTATTGTACGCATGCTAATAAATTTATGTTGTATCTTCGAAGTGATTTGGTTGCTTTAAGTGAGCCAGGCTTGGCCACAAGAGGAGACAGGTGGGATGCCACCATTTAAGCCTAAATGTTAGATTAGAAATCTTCAAGAAATGTTGGCAGCAAAATTATAAGGGAGACTCCTATTCACCGAGATGCATACTTCCAGAACAAACTGTATGGCCTAAATTGAAATAGGATTTCATGTCAACCAAAGGGACCAGTATAACATATTAATAAAATCTCATCTGTATAAATGGAACAGTTTAAGCTGTAAGTAAGATTCAGTTAAACAGATATATAATAATACATGTACTATTTGTTTGTTTTATAGCATGTTACACCACCCACTCAAACAACTCTGTTATTTATCTTTCAAATAAACTTTCTTGTCTGGCTTTCCTTTGTATAAAATCAATACTTAGCTTGCAAATGTGTGCTAAAGGGATAAGATTTTCTTTGGGCAGTGTACAACGAGATGAAATATATTGTAGAAATACAATTATATTAAACCATATAAAATAATATTAGATCAGCATCAGAGTAACATAAAAGGCTACAAAGAGAAGAGCACACCTGACGAAAGAAAATCACAATAAAGGAACTGCACTAACATTCTGAAATATCAGAGTGATTCTTAAAATGCCTGGGAAAAATTTTTTTAAAAAGTCATTCAGCACTGAAAAGAACACGCTGTAGATTCCAGGAGAGCTTGTCTGGAAAGGTATAAATAGGCTATCATTCCCAGGATGGCCCATCTCTTTGGCAAGTCTGTCTTGCTTCCTTAAATAGGGATACCTAAAGAAGACCCTCTGTGATCACTAAGAGTTGACAAGGACTTGATGGCATGTCATCAAAGAAGAGCCTCAGATAAAGACTTGAGAATCTGGGGGAGTAAATATTAAATATTTAAATAGAATGATAGCAGGAGATATATAGGAACTGAGGGACATTTTATCACTTATATTTATTCACCGTTCTAGAGATTCCAGGAACGAGATAGTGTAAGGCAAAATATCAGTCCTTGCCTTATACTACATATTTCAGAGATAAGGGTGGGATTTGGCAGATGCATCACTTAAGGAATACTGCTTGAAGACAAGAAAAACAGTTATAACTGAAAGAAAAAGCTATAAAGAAATTAGGACTATATTCAGGGAAGGACAACTTAATAAAACAAAGGGTTAGTGCAGGCATTTGTGTAGGAAAAAAAGCAACATCTACATGCAGAAAAGGCATATTTGCAGTCTCCGCTGACCCATAAAATTTGCAGAAATCCTCCTTCCCAAGGAAGAGTTAGAAAAACAGCCTGCAAAATGCCTCCTCACACGTCAGTCAATATTCTGAATACGTCCACAGAAAGATGAGTTGTTGAGGTGGGGAGGAACAGAAAGATGAGTGACTATTGAGGGGGGAGCAACAGAATAGTGGCTGAGCGGGAGAATGGAACGGAATATCCTATAAGAGGACTATCTGACAGTCCAGAACACTAAGTTGTATTGCAGTCCAATTGTCATCTTAGAGGAGGCACTTCTTTCTATGCTAGAAAAGAAAGACAATCTCTTTGAAGATTAGGTTTGCAATCTGCACTTTGCAGTTCATTGGCCCTGGCACATTTGTTTCTGGTCACTTGGCAACCATGGGAATAGAATCTCTTGCCCAAAGGTACATCCCCTCAGCCAATTTTAAGTATAAACTGATAAAGCAAAGCTTAGCATCAAAATATATGTCAAAAATAGAAAGACATTGTAGGTTATCACCTGAATTTCACCTTGGACTGATTTCTTTTTCAAGAAATACAGTAAATTGGCTGTAAATGTAACAGAGCTCTCTCTCCTTCCAACCACAGCATAAAGCCAGCACTTGGGAAGAAGATGAAGAAGAAATGCTAGCTTGCACTCAATACAAATCAATATTCAACTAAGCAATAAAATAGGGAAGACTGTCAAGGAGGAAGCATTTTGTAACATCATTTTGTAACATCAAAGAACTAGATGCTTGGAGATGTATTTCAATCCACTACTCAGATTAAATAGGGGGGTCACAGAAGATCTGAAAGGAATGTTTGAGGGAAACCTTGATTGGTTATGGCAATTAGGTGCCCTCAACATTCTAATTTAATATAAATCCAATTTAACTGTCCTATAAAGCACTCTGGTTCAGTTCTAAATTGCAGTGTTTTAGAAAATCTGAAAATCTCTCAGGACCGTAGACAAGATTCAAAACCTTTATTCTTCAGAGGACAGAAGGGTATTTGACTGTCTCCAGACTACAAAGGAAATATCGTAATGTAGGTATGTCAGTGAAGATTCTGTCATCCAGGTGGAATTGTCTGTAGGTTGAGTCATGGCAACTGGATTTCTTTCTTTTGGTTGAAACGTTTCGCTGCTTGTCCAAGTAGCTTGTTCAGTCTAGGCAACAGATGATGAGGGGACCCCATATGTGTCTTCCAGGGTGGCTGTATTGACCTTACACCTGATTGGCTTGTTAATTGGGCAATTGAGGTGTAGATAGTCTTTGGGATGTCTTACTCCTAAAACCTTTATTCATCCCCAAGCGGATCCTTAAATGTGGCCTTGCTGGTGAACTTGTGAAGTGGTCTTAATCTTCCTGGGGACTAATGAAAGAGCAGCATGATAAATGGGGGACAAGTTGTGCCTGAGGCCTCCACCTCTATTGAGGGAAGGATTTTCCACTTTGGCATGAATGGATTCCTTAACCCCTCTCTCAAACCACCTATCTTCCCTGTCCAAAATGTGAACATTAATGTCCTCAAATGAGTGTCCTTTCTCTTTTAGATGAAGGTAAACTGCTGATTCTGGTCCTGTGATGTTGCTCCTCCTGTGTTGGGCCATCCTCTTGTGTAAAGGCTGTTTGGTTTCTCCAGTGTAGAGCTCAGAACACTCCTCACTGCACTGGATTACATATACTACGTTGCTCCTCTTACGTTTTGATGTTGGATCTTTAGGGTGTACAAGCCTCTGTCTCAGTGTGTTGGTGGGTTTGAAATATACAGGTATGTTGTGTTTGCCAAATATCCATTTTATCTTTTCCAACACGCCAGCCATGTAAGGAATGACCAGGTTCTTCTGTTGATTCTGAGTCTCAGCTCTGTCTGCTGTTGTTTTGTGTCTGGGGGTAGACTTAGATTTAATGAAGGCCCAATTTGGATATCCACAGGTCTTCAGAGCTGTCCTCAGGTGCTGATTTTCTTTCTTTTTGGCACCCATGGAGGTGGGGATGGTTTCTGCCCTGTGGGACAATGTCCTGATGACTCCTAGTTTGTGCTGCAGTGGGTGGTGGGAGTCAAACATCAGGTATTGTTCTGTGTGTGTGGGTTTCCTGTAGATCTCTATTTCTAGCTTGCCACAGGTCCCAATAAGGACTTCACAGTCTAGGAATGCCAGCCTGTTGTCCTTGGGGATGAATAAAGGTTTTAGAAGTATAACATCCCAAAGACTATCTACACCTCAATTGCCCAATTAACAAGCCAATCAGGTGTAAGGTCAATACAGCCACCCTGGAAGACATATATGGGGAAACGCGAAACGTTTCAACCAAAATAAAGAAATCCAGTTGCCATGACTCAACCTACAGACGTCATAATGTAGGGGTTCTGAGGGAGGGAGGGGGAGAGAGAGAGAGAGAATTACTTCTGTTTCACCTGGAAGAATCCCACACTGCTTTTGCCTTGCATGCCAGGAGACTCCCTGAAGTCATTCATGGTTGTCCCTGATTGCTGCTGTTTTCCACCCCTGTATAAAAGACAGCATTTGTTCTATTGTCCGATGTGAATGCCCCAATAGTTGGTACTTTACTCTTTCAGGAGCCTCTGATTCACACTGAAAGGGTAAAAAATGGAATCAGTTGAATCATCAGGCACTGCAGCTTGAGAAGGAATAAAAGAATCATGGAATATAGTTCTCTATTGTTCTTCATTGATACAGACAGAACATTCCCCAAATCCCTAGCTTCCTTCATAGTAACACGAGAGAGAGAGAGAGAGAGAGAGAGAGAGAGAGAGAGAGAGAGAGAGAGAGGGGGGGGAGAGGGAGAGGGAGAGGGAGTGTGTGAGTGTGTGTGTGTGTGTGTGTTCTGGGCATCTTAAATTTAGAACTTTTATTTAAATGTATCCATTCATTTGTCTGGGTATCCAAAGAGAAACTCCATCCAATCATTGTGCCACCACATTTCTTCCACTACAAAAGCCACAGACTTTTATAGAACTGAATTAGCTATCTATGAGTGAGCAGCATAAGACCTGCACATCCACATGCCACAGAGAAATCTGTCTGAATGGTACAATTATTTTTTAATTAATTTATTTCTACCTTTCTTTTTCACCAATGAGTGCCTCAAAGCAGCGGTCCCCAACCTTTCTGGCACCAGAGACCAGTCGTGGAAGAAAATTTTTCCACGGACCGGGAGGGGCGGGGTTTGCAGGTGGGAGCCAATCGCACGCACCGGGGGGCAGGGTTTGCAGGCGGGATCCAATCACGCGCAACGGGAGCGGGGTAATCGCGCGCACCGGGGGCGGGGTTTGCAGGAGGGAGCCCTGTGGCCCACTTCCTAACAGTTTGCAGGAGGGAGCCCCGGGGCCCACAGGTTGGGGACCCCTGCCTCAAAGCACCCACAATACTAGCCCAAATAATTAAACCATAGAATTAAAGACATAATTCAATCATCATACAAACAAACCTTCCAACTCAGGATAATGTTAGTTTATACCTCAATATCCTGCTAAAGTTAAGAGAGCGTTTTTTGCTAGGAGAAAGATATCAACTCCCTCCTTGTCATGGAGTTCTCAAAACCCAGGATCAGCCTCTATCATAATAGAGGTCTGTTTGGTGTAGGTGTAGCTTGTACTATCAGTCTGCTCACCCACTGACAACTGCAATAATCTAGTGGGGAAAATCTTCTCTTGTGACTGCACATTAACATGGTCTCTGTGTGAGATCATAGCATAAATATATCAAGATACATCGGAAGTCCTCAACTACAGCTGTCCAAACCTGTGTTCTTTTTTTTCAATAAGGGGGGAAGGATCTTTCCAGAATTCATTTCTTTTAGCCTAAGCAGAGTCAGGTCTGGTTATTTCTTGGATGGAAATCTCCAGGAAACCCATGGCTGTAGGGTAGAGTGGAAAATCAAAACAACATCCTTGAAGTAGACAAACCACTTCCATATTTTTGAGAAGAATAGTGCATGGATGTACCCATGAAGTCAACCAGGAGACAAAATTATTCAAGGGAGGTTTTACTCAGACATAAATATTAAAGCAGAAAATATACATAATAGTGCCTTAATTGTCAATAGCAAAAGCACATTCCAGCCACAAGGATTTCTTGTAGCAGACATGGAAACTCTGTTATTATAGAATTATTACTACCACCACCACTCATGTATCATGTACATGGTAAGGCAATCTTGTCCAGGTAGAGGTAGAGGTAGAGGTACAGATAGACACATGTATTTTTATGTAAAAATCCTAGTAGAATGCTATTTTATTTTTAAAAAAATAATAGATATATACTAGAGCAACCTTCCTACAAACTTCAGATATAGACTTCAATTTCAAGAATTCCATAGCCAGCATGGGCATTGCTGAGAATCCTGGGAGCTGAAGTCTACACATCTGGAGGGAGATCAATTTATGGAAGATTGCACTAGGGTACTTCAAACTTTAAAATGTAGTTAGGGAACATATAAGTTTAATGATTTGCCTTTTAGGTCTAAAAGTCAGGATGTAAATATTCTTATTAAACAAGAAATATTCTTATTAAATCAAGAAATAGACACAAGGTAACACATGGTAACTTTTCCTCGAAATCTCACTGCAGAGTGTGGGACATTTCTTGTTGTTTTTTGTTTGGTTATTCCTATAAACAAGAAAAAAATGAATAGTGAATACATCCTGGATGCCATTCTGCTCAATGTAAACTTCCCACTTTGGTCTTGCTATTAGACATACATCCCACATACTGCAATTGTAGTAAGGTTAACAATAGGTAAGTGGTAAAGTAGATGTATTTTTTTGTTGTTTATTCGTTCAGTCGCTTCCGACTCTTCGTGACCCCATGGACCAGCCCACACCAGAGCTTCCTGTCGGCTATCACCATCCCCAGCTCCCCCATAGTTGAGTCTGTCACCTCCAGAATATCATCCATCCATCTTGCCCTTGGTCGGCCCCTCTTCCTTTTGCCTTCCACTTAGCCTAGCATCAGCTTCTTCTCCAGGGTATCCTGTCTTCTCATTATGTGGCCAAAGTACTTCAGTTTTGCTTTTAATATCATTCCCTCAAGTGAGCAGTCTGGCTTTATTTCCTGGAGTAAAAGTAGATGTATTACATCCTAAAATTTCCAGATTCAAAGACTGGCAACCCCAGAGAGAGCTGGAAATGGCTTCTACCAGACCGACTGAGCAGCAGTTGCCAATCAGTAGAGATGGCACTGAACTAAACCTTGGTCTGATTCAGTAGAAAGCAGCTTTTCCTTTGGTGCAAGCCTTTTTCTATAGGATTAAGGATAAACTAATATTAACACTTTGTTCATCTTACTATAATGATTATATTCCGTTAAGATTTTACTACAAAATGTATCACTAGAAAAGTTTCCACTTGGAGTATTTGGGGAATGCTGTAGGTTTAATCAGTCACACCAAGTCATGGAGTGGGGTCTCTGCCCTTGAGTATGTCAACATTTCTGATGGCCCTGGGCAGGAAAGACTCACCAACCAGCCATACTCACATCACTGCAGTACACAAGCATACAGAGAAGGAAGATGACAATGACTGGAGTTACAGGTCACCTACTGTAAATGGCAGGTCATCAGCTAACAAAATCTAGCTGGTACTTTCCTGCAGCAGTAAACTTCTCCCACTCCTATTATAGCATCCTCAGACAGAGAGAGAGCTGCTGCACTGATCCATCCTTAGAGCAGGTGTGGCCTGGGGTTTTTCTCAGTGAGTTTCTGAGGGTTTCAAGGGATGCAGTGGCAGATAGCACAAAATGGATGGGATGATGGGGACTGGATTTGGAATTCCTTTTTGGAATTGGTGAAGCACTTCCTTTTAAAAATTATGTTAAGCTGTTTTTACCCTACAGTTTTCATGCATTTTCTGCCTCAAAATGTCAAGAAATAAAATTTGATGCTTTGGTTGGATGGACTTCAGGTGCTATTTAAAACAACAACAACAACACGTAATGGTTATTAAAAGAAGAAAAGCACATAAACAAATATGGCCCTGAGCCTGTAATGTCATCTGTGGGTTTCTGCATGTATGGGTTGGTCAGTACTTCCTGGGCGAGGCCAACAATCTGAAGCCTACGTTTGACCAATTATTGCAAGATTTTGGTCATGTGGGATAAAGGAGGCCACCATCTTCTCGTATAGAAACTGGACTAAACAAAACATCAGTGAAACAGCCAGACAAATGTTCTCCTTGCCATAGTCCAGTAATGCAATCCTGCCTGTCTTCAGGAGGTGATGATGTCTATGTGTGGAGGGTAGCAAATTCAGCAGAAACAAAAAACAGCCTTGGACGTAGCATAGGAGAAAACATAACCAGAGGGCTTCCTCTGAATTCGGTTCATTATTAAAGACTTTGCCTGGAGCAAGCAACCTAGATACATATATAAATATACTGTACATATATTTAAATGTATACATTTAAATATATTTATATTTTAAATTTTGGAGAGAATTGAAAAGTCCTACAATTTTATATAAAGAAGAAAACACTTTTCTGTGCAAGGACTTTAAAAAATAACTAAAACTTTTTAGTACAAGTGAATAAAGAAGGTGTCCTTTTACTGCTGTCTCTTCCAGCTGGGAGTTGATTTTCAGACTGAAGAACACTCTGTCAAAGTACGGTATTGATGTTCACACAAAAGTTTGCCAGAGTACAAGAAGTGCTATCCTGCTGAGGTAAAATTACATTCTCCGGGAAAATATAGGGCAGAGATATTAAAATAATTCACCTGGAAAGCAGTCTATCAGAATGTAGCCTGTGTGCCTGAATACTAACAAGGGAATATTTTCCCCTTTCTTGAATATGGGTATTTCACAGAAGTTGCTTCAGGGAAAGAAGTCACAACCCCTGGCCCATGGACTTTTCAATAAGAAGCAGAAGCCTCTGACAAGAAAGAGCTCAGGCTACTTTTTCAAGATAAAGATCATGAGTCCCTGTTCAGTCCCAGCTGGTCTTGCCATCATCCTGACGCACGTGATGAACGCATGAGAGATCCTTCAGCAATCCATCCTCACAGCATCCTAAACTGAACAATCGTGCAGCCCTGGACTAGGCAGCTTCTCCAGAGGAGATGGCAATGGCTCTCTTACAGTTGGGACAACCTACGAGGGCGGTGCAGATGCCTTCAAAGCCCCCATTTTAAATAGTTGTGCATAATGGTCAGGATACTGCACATGCGCAGAAGCCACTTCTGACAAAGCTGCAGCAATCAATTAGAGGCTGATCTGTCTTACCTCAGTGGTTTGCAAGGGTGGAGCAAATCACATCTGTTGCGCTGCATTGAAGGGATGCTTCAATGAGATGTTTCATCAGATTAAGGCAGAGCAACATGCCTCTGTGAGGTACTGTAAAACCCTCCATCAAGATAGATAGAACATGATTTACTTTCTGGTTTTGCGGGTGTAACTTCTTTCTTTTGTCCTTCTCCTAGAAAACTTCGTCCAACATGGCACTATCCCAGGTCCTGTTCTGATTCTGTCTGGTTCATCGGAAGCCCTCTGCCTTGACTTTGGACCTTTCCCACTCCTGAGCTGAAGTGCTCTTCACTCATCCTGGAGTTAGTAGAAACTATACTGGCAGGAAATTTGCTGTCCCCACTGCTATCCCCATCCTGCCTCTACTGCCTCTGTTCCCTGCCATTGTGAGGCACCCAACTTTTCTCCAAGGCAGCAAAGAGTAGCATATTTTATACATCTTGAGCCTGCTCTTAGATGATGTTGGAATAAAGGGTAATATGCTACTTTAACACCAAACAAACTGAGGGCAACTTAAGCCTGTCTCACTCATGGGCTGGGGATGAAATGAAAACACCACCAGGGGAACCTGCAGAAACATGATGTTACCAGAGCAAATGCAAAAAGGTTCTTTGCTTATTGTGATTGGCTTAACCAATGTTGTCTACTAAACCCTGTAACCTTTGAAAATATCAGCTGGGTATGGCTGATATTTATCAGGAAACTAGCCCCCGTGTAACTCCTTCCCACCAGCTATAATGCTAACCACAAAAACTGTACTTCTGATAAGGCTATTCTACAGGGATTCTGATAATTATTTGCCCCAACGTGGGCACTATTTCTTCTTATGCACAAACTATATACATGCACATATACTGTAACTAATCTAGTTTGGGCCTCAATTTCAAAGTGTAACTCATTCACTCATGTATCAACCATATATTATATAAATTACTGTGAGTATACATGATATTTTCATTCTTGGAAATGCTAAAGAAACAAATGAATCCATCTTGTGAACTCAGAGTAATTTGTGTAATGCTTGGTCAATACCTGAATTAAGCACTTACCTCATCAAAAATGTACAGTCTATACAAATGGGTGCCTAGGGTGGTTAGCATTTATTTTGCTAGTGCAACATATTGAAGTATCCCTTAACCTTGTCAGCACTTCATTTCCCCTCTTATAAACTTAGATATTGTCAGTTGGTTATGGATTGTATATTAAATATGTGCAGCATAGCCACTCTGTATTAATATTTTCGAAGAGAAGGAATTAATTTAAAACACACACTCACATACAGAAGTAATAATAGAGATGCTGAGAATTCTGGGACTGAGTTCCACCACGCACAAAGTACACTATCCTAAATAAAATAGGAAGATTCAATCACTTGCCTGAAAAAATTGATGTCTTTGCAAAGTAGCTTATTAAGGCCATGTGGCATACATATTAGAGCAGGGGTGGGCAACGTCAGGCCCGCGGGCCGTATAAGGCCCATGGAGCTCTCGCCTAAGGCCTGAGGGGCTCCCGCCCGCAAACCCCACCCCTTCCACGCGATTGGCTCCCGCCCGCAAACCCACCCCCCAGTGCTTGTGATTGGATCCCGCCGCAAACTCCGGCCCCCGGTCCACGGAAATCCCAGAAACCCTGCCCCCTGCCCCCCCAGTCATAAATATCCAAATGGCCCTTGGCAGAAAAAAGGTTCCCCACCCCTGTATTAGAGACTGACCCAGGGTTGATAAAGCTTCATTTAACTATGAAGCTCCCTGGATTTCCTTGTACCAGTGAAATTCTCTCAGCCTAACTTATTTCATAGAAATGTTTCATGGGAAGAATATATTTATTGCCTTCTGTTTTTTGAAAAAAAAATGGGCAAAATAAAAATATAATTAAGAAAATATTGTATTTCCCCCAAAACTTATAATTAACATTGCTATAATGCAAAAATGCAGGGCACTATTTAAGTGGTTTTTGAGAGTGAAAATATTTTCTATCAAAAACAAAAAAAAAAAAAAAAAAGAGTGGCATACACCTTCATACTTATGATGCTTCAGTAACTTTTCATTAGGGAAATCAAGCCTGGCTTTTAAAGTAGGATATATACATTGTAAGTATATTTGCCAGACTCACTTGAAGAGTCTGCCAGTCCAGTCAATTTTCTGGTATTATTATATTATGATTTCAATTGATAAGCCCCCTAATTGCAAAGCAACTGTTCAAATTTACTTTATATTCCTTTCTCTTGATTACGGCAAGAGAATGTCATCCTCGATCTGAATTCTGACATGACTTGAAAGGTTTGTGTCTCTGGGCCTTTTCCCATTGCTGAATTAAAGTGATACCCACCCATCCTTGGTTTGCTTGAAAACTATACGGGCCCAACATCTGCTGGGTCTATATCCTGTCCTTCCTCTACTGTTCTGAGTCTCCTGTGAATGGTCCTGCCCTGACTTTGCAGAATAAAGAAAGTGATTGATTGGGCCCCACAACTTTGCTGTCCTCCCTCTTCAGCCAGTAGGATAAACATCTGCCAGTCACCTACTGCAGCCAGAATGCAGGTGGATCTAACTGCTGGATTTTGTCCATCATCTCTTGTGTCCCACCTGTTACACCCCACTCTGTTGTATCCTGAAAACTTAAAAGAAAGTCAAATTGGAGTCCCAAAGAGAGCTGAGTCAGAAGCAGCTCTTTTATTTAGAACTTTTTCCCCTTCCTTTCCTTTCTTTATATAGGCAACAAATCCCAACATCCAGATTCTCCCATGTTCTGTTTGCGAGGCAATGGGTGGGAGATGGTTTACCACCCTATTAATACACTGTTACATATTTCAGTTTTGTGCAAGACCCCATAAGGTCCATAGAATTAAATCACTTAAAATTGGCCATGTGAGCACTCTAGTGCTACTGTGCCACCTTCTAAATTTACTGGCTGTCATTGTTTCCACTTTCCCTAGAGCAGAGCTTTCCAAACTTTTCATGTTGGTGACACACTTTTTAGACATGCATCATTTCGCGACACACTCTTACAGCAGGGCGCAAGGCAGGCACTAGGACCTGCGCGGAATCCTGGCAGGGCTCGGAGGCAGCAGCAGCCGCGACACACCCAGACACTGCAGAGGACACACTAACGTGTCCCGACACACAGTTTGGAAAGCTCTGGCCTAGAGGATGTAAAATGGTGACATCTACACAGATGGACTTGTGCTTGTGGCAGGGAGCCACCTGGGTTCAAAACTGCAGCTTGACCACTTTTGTGCAAACCCCAAAGACCCCTGGCACAGCACTGCTGTGTCCAGCTGTTTAAGGAGACAAATGCAGAATGGCAGCAGGGATTGAGAAGGGATTGGAAGAGAGGAGGAGATATGCCTCCGTTAGATGGAAATGGTCACTAGACTCTCTGATCCCACTGACCATTGGTCACCTGAGTTTGCCTCTGATGTAATGGATTGGAAGAATAATAGACTTTGCACACCTTTCAGCTGTTTTGGGATACTGTCAGCTTAAGAAGAAAAACATGCTTAACTCCTGAACAGCTAAGGACGATCCCTTCTCACTCCTGGGCTGTGGGTGAGCTGAGCACATGGCAGAAAAAAGATGTTGCCAGGGAATGCAAATGGGGACACAACCTAGGAGAACAGAACATCCTAAAACAACGGAAAAATCTGAGACCAAACTGAGAGAAGGATAGAGAAACAAACAAGGAGAACTGAAGAGTGCCAAATACTTTAAAAAGGTCAGCTTTACTATCAACATGGATGGAGATTTAGCTGACAGTATCACATGTGAAAGTGGTCCATTGGATTACTTTTGATGAAGTAGAGTTAATTCAGTACAGGGACACCTACTGCATTATTTCCCAAGCTGTGCCCTCACTTATAGCTTATTGTAACTGGTTCTTCTTTCTGCCCAAATAAGATGTAGCTGGAAAGCAGTGATGTTAAGCAGTTACATGCTGTAGATATGCCTTCTAAATAGCCAACAGAAGAGCCAGGCACAATGGTTTGGTTTGGGATAATTTATAATTGCATCAACTGAATACAAATAGCAAGTCTTGAATGGGGACCCCTTCACACCCACCCAACATTGGCAGGGGAGCAATACTATAAAATAAAACATAAAAATCTGATCTACCGTATGGAACCATTCCAAAGCACTGCTTCTCACAGCTTATCCAAAGATGCCCAGCATTAATGTTTAACCTTTTATTGGAAATCACATCCCCCTTTTGATTCTATCTTTAAGCCAGATTGCCTCTTGACTCCTCTCTAGACTTCTATTCCTACAGTTTCATGTGTCTCCCTCTCACACACAGCAAAGTTGGGGACTAATTCATCATGGAAACATTCAGAATCGCTAGGGCACTTCTGCAGCAAGAAACCCACCCTTGGATGCATGCATACCCCAAATCCCTTGCTGACAAGAGAAGCCTGGAAAGATGGATGTGGAAAAAAGTTATTGCAGCTGATAACACACTATCCTTATTAGTAAAGTTTGAAAAATTGATATTTCTGAACATAAGACCTAACTCTTTCTTCATTATGGAGGCCAGCATACATTTTGAAAAGTAAGTGATGGCAAAGGAGTCAGTGATGGCAAAGGAGACTGGGAGACTAGATAAAACGGTGGACAATTATTATGCACCAAAACAATGGGTAAGTCTAGCTAGAGCGGAATTTTGCTTGATATATCACCTGAATATGCAGGAAAAAAGGAGGCATTTGCAAGAGTTTCAGAAAGTCCAAGAATGGGAATACAGCTGTTTGTGACTCATTAAAACAGTTGTGTCATTTTCTATGATTGTGCAGTGATCCTGGAAGCAGATGTGGCTGTTTTAATGAGTAAGAGACAAATGCAACTCATTTATTCTGAAGCACATACTGAAGCATCTCTTCTGGATTTAATCTGAAGTACTGCACAGTCCTAGTGTTTACATAAAGGTGAGAAGGAATATCACTGTAAGGAAATCTGTCCTCACTGCACTTTCCTTCTAAGTGTTTTACAGTACTATTACACCTTTCCTTTAGGTAGCATGAAATATTAGTGAGCAGAAAACAAAGAGAGAGAGGAAATCTTCTACTTCCTTCCCTGCATATAAAAATCTTGAATGCCCACCTCTGACAACCCACTTTTCCAAACAGCAACCGAGTCAGACTTAATGATAGTAATACAGAAATATTCCAGAGATCAGAGGTCAATTGCCTCATTTTCATTCTGAAGCAATTTGCAAATATTAGAGCTCACATTTCACTTGGTTTGAAGCTTTCAGAGCTTCAATAAATAAACACCGTAGTGAAGAAATTCCCTGTTTTATTTTGTCTTCTAAAATACTGTAATTTTAACATAAGGAATAGTATTGCTTGCCTATTTCAAAAGTAGGCCATTCCGTAAAGCTATTAGCTTCCCACAGCCCATCAAATTACACATTGGCCTAGAAAAAGCATTTAACATTGAGCTGGTCTATATTATCTTCCACTTTCAAAAGCAGATGTTAAACTGGAATCATTTGGCAAACGTTAAAAAAACTTCATTTCAAACCATTAGAAGTCAAGGACTTCCTAACAGTATTCATATGATATATTCTTCCTTCCTGTCCTTAAAAATACATATGTGCACACACGCACACACACACACAAATATTGGAATCTATTTAATCTGTCCATACTATAGTGTCATGTCTAAGCTTCAATGTTTTTCCAATAATTAGTTTGCATTACTAGAGGTTGGGGAAGAATTAAGAATTGGTTTTTAAAATAAGGAGGTAGCACCTGATATTCTTCAGTTTGATACATTTTTCTTCTAATATGCATTAATGGCATCTTGCAGGATGTCTAGAACCTATTTTTCCTAGTGGGTTCCAGGAATTTAACTTTTCCCAAAGGCCAAATCACCTGGGTACAGTAGGTGTCATATTTATCTAGCCAACATTTTGGTCTAGGAATACAGAACAAACCATTCTCTGAATTGTAGACTCTTATGAGAGTCCATGAAGCTTTTCTAAAGGTAAATTATCTTAAAAGTTTCTATACTATAAACAATGTGTTTTAGATCCAAATATTTGTACAGACTTGTTTTTTGGCCCATTCTAGTAATGTGTCTTGTAATGAATACCTATTGCTAGTGCTATGCTATCATAAATAGTCTTTTCTTTTCTCCAGTTTCCAGAATACCTGTGCTATTATTTTTAAGTGATTCTGAAAAATATTTATTTACTTGGATAAGAAAAACATTAGTGTGTGTAAATGGATGTGTATAGGAGGGACAATTTATGCATTAGTGCATTACCCCAAATTAGAAAAAAAATGGATGCAGATCTGCATAAAATCTGCACATAATTTATGTATATTGGTACAGACTTGAAATATATGAATCTGACTATACCAGAGAAGATGGTGTCCAGATTACCTTGTCTACCTACTTAACCAGCTGTCTGTGTACCAACTATTGATAGGCAATTTCATACCAGCTGCTGCCCCTTATGACTTTTGATACTTAAAACCTGATTTCAAATAGATAATCCATTAAATAAATTGTTGTAAAGTAGGACACTACGCCATTCTAAAGCGTAATGCTTGGAAACAAAATATTTGCTTCTTTAAAGTTGCTTAATGCCTAATGATGGGTGAAATTGCGCAACAGGGATTAGTTTGCTGATAGACATTTCTTTCATGCAAACCCCAAAATTGACCTCACCTTGTGGGGAAGAAACCCTCTGTGATTGCTTTTATCATTTTACAGTTATAATCATCTTCTGGAGACCTCAAGGTAAAGTAAGAGTAAGAGTAAGGGTTACAAATGTCATAAACCATGTGAAATATTTTGCTGGATTAACTTCTCATTGGCAGGGTGGAATCGGAAGGGTTAACAAAGCTTGTACAGGGAGCCCTTTTTGAGCAAGATCTTTAAGATAAGAGGCTAATGTGAAGGATTTGGGACAGATGCAAGTCTGTGGAGTTCTTGGTGCTCTCTGAGCTTGGTTGTTTGCTTGCAGATGTTTCATGACCCAACTAGTGTTGATGAAGTTACCTAGTTGGGTCATGAAACATCTGCAAGCAAACAACCAAGCTCAGAGAGCACCAAGAACTCCACAGTTCAACCCTGAGCTACAGATATTTTCTTCTATTGGAGATACAAATGTGTAAGTGACAAGATATTGCAAGCAAAAGAATAGGCAAGGCAAAGCAGAATTGGTCCCAAACAAAACCCCTAAGAAGTTGTACACAAAGACTCTGCCTCTGACCTCTTCCATGTGCATAACTTTTCATTGAGTCAAAAAGGGGGTCAAAAAGTTTCCATATGCCCATGTGGAAATTACATCCTTTAAAGAAAACATTCTGAATTACACTGTTTCTCAACTATGAAATCCCAGTGAAGACAAGCACACATGTTTACGTTTTCAAGTTTTAGGTGCAATTCCCTATTGTAGTCTTTTTTCCACCTGTTAACAGCCACAAAGGGCTTGAAAGTGTTTATCATTTTCTTAATTTTGGTACTTAGTAGAATGTGTCAATAGAGAGCTTCTTGCTCCTTTCTTATTATACAGAAGAGAAAGTCCCTCTTGGTCAAATACTCATTCCCAAGTTGAAACAAATCTGTGCTATGCTCACATTCCCAATTATCGCGGTCACTTTCCCAATTTGGAAGCTGTTGTCCAACACACCTGAAGGGAAGTCAGAAGTATTTCAGTTCACCTAATGGCCAATATTGAATGGCACCATCCTAATCACTGCCTGGCATCCTACACCTCATACTCATCCTAGCAGCTTCCTAAAGGTAACTTTATTCCCGGTGGATAAAGTTACCCCCATATATGGGAGGCCGGGGGGGGGGGAGAGACAAGACCTTTCCAGACACACACACACACGTTGTTCTCCTTTAAATTATGGCATTTATTGTTGTGGAACCTTCAGGTAGATAATTGTGTGTATTTCCAATAGAGTAGCCTTGGCTTAACAAACTATAGATACACCATTTTACACAGACAGTTCCAATTGGGGATTTTTAGAGTCTCTTGGCTGTTTCACTGTTTTCCTCCATGACTCGTGCAGTGATTCTCAGTCCGTTCACTTCTGAAGTCACTTGTAGCCTGGGAGGAGGGATGGGAAGAGAGAAAAATAACTCTTTCCTGGGCTTGTTGGATTCCAAACACTTTTATCAGGCGATCCTTGCTGACATCCCCCCCAAAGCTGCAGTCTTTTGCAGGTCTCTCCCTTGGTTCTCCTAACCTCCAGCTGGGTCTTCCACTGTGGCTTCTTCCTCCAGCTATTACTTGATACACACAGTATCCAATGTCCAGTCAGGGACTCACCCTGACTCACCAATATCTTTGATTCCTCGGGGAGAAATTATCTGGGGCATGACTTGGAGGAGACAAATAGCTGGGAAGAAGTTTTTCCAATATTCCCTTATATAGAGAGAGACAGATGTTAACACAGTCTTCTGCTCAGCCTAGAGCCAGCAAGGATATTTTCTGTGATCAAGGCAGTTGGGAGACCAAACACAACATGGCACCTGAAATAGAAAGGACCAGTTTCTTTGGACTCCCTACCTTATTTATGGGTACATGCCGTGTTCCTGAACTATCTTCCTGGTTTAGTCGCCATGCAAGATTCTCTCCAGTATCACAGTAGGAGCTTGGAGCAATATAGTAAACAATTTCAGGTCAAGACAGAAAGCAATTGCTATTATAAGTTACAAAACAGTGTCTTAGCAGAGGACCACAAACACCACCACACGTTTCAAAGCTAAAGCAAAATTGGCCATGTCTTGCTTCCATTCATCAAAGTGCCCGTGGCTTCCATTTTAAGAGGAGGACAGATGATGATAAATGTAGTGCAAACAAATTACACACTGTGCAAACTCTTTCCACCAAAGGGTTCTATACTGAACTCACTGAGAAAGAATAAAAGCATCCTATTATTCTCTAAGCAATATTAACAAGGGGCTCAGCAAACAGGTTGGGAAAAGATTTTTCTAGCCTTTAAAAATTGAAGCATTTATTATGAGTTGGATGGGAAAATTTTAAGAAAAGTTGATTCGGTTTAAGTTTCTTAAATATAAGTGATTTCATGGAAATTTTAAGTTCGGTTATTTCTGTGTTGAATCAATTGTGCTTATAACTGCCTCTGAACAGGTGGGCTGTACGTTTTGTCATTAAGTTTATTTAAAGGCTTAAAGTAAGTTTTTCTTGCAATAGAAGACTCTTCAATTGTGGGCTCTTTCTTGGACAACCTCCTAGACTGACACTAGGTACAGACTTTTCATCAAGCCAGAATGTGGCTTATTTGGCTTTGGCTTAGTGCATTTACAAAGGTTTATCAAACAAACCATGCTTAAACCACAATTTAGCACAATGCATGCACCAATCTAAATGAGCCACATAAGTGCTGATCTGATTTAAATTCTTTTCTGGAGGGCGGTTTGACAGTGCTCCCACCCAGACTCATGCCAAACCCCCAAAGTTCCCTTCTGAGTCCATCAACACACACAGCACCCCTCTCATTGGGGGTCATATCCCACCTACTGCCATATGCTGTTTTCATTTTAAATCTTATTTTCTGACTTTTAGTAACATTGAGTATGTTATGTAAAAAACTACCATCTGTATTTTTAACATAAAGATAGAATCTAATCCTAATCTGTCCAACTGACCAGACTTGCTTGGATTATCTCTAACGTCTTGGTCAAATTATATTAACTTTTTACAGTCCAATGATGATGTGACAATAAACTAAACCAAATGCCTAACTGTAGAGGGCTGAAGAGAGCCAGTTTGGCCTAGTGGTTAAGGCATCAGGCTAGAAACCAGGAGACTATGAATTCTAGTCCCGCCTTAGACACAAAGCCAGCTGGGTGACCTTGGGCCAGTCACTCTCTCTCAGCCCTGGGAAAGAGGCAAGGGCAAACCACTTCTGAAAAACCTTGCCAAGAAAACTGCAGGGACTTGGCCAGGCAGTCGCCAGGAGTCAGTGCTGACTCAAAGGCACACACGCAGAGGGCTGAAGCATTGCAAGCTTAACTGGACGTTCCCTTTGAATATACTGTATATCTTGGATCCTGCACAGTGATCATGGGAATTCACAAAGTCAGCTTTCCCCAATCCAGGTATAGCACAGAAGTGCTAAAAATGAGGCCTGCAGGCCACGTGTAGCCCAACAGCATCCTTTCTGTGGCCTCCAGAATCCTGAGTGGGTAGGGATAAAAATAGGACCTGTAGAATTTTTAGATGCAAAATTGTAACTTTTACCTACCCACTTTGGGTGTTCAACCCTCCACATTTCACACAAAACTCAACTGGCATTTCAGCCAATTGAAATTATACACCCTACTCTAGCACATCTGAAGGGCATTAAGCTGGGGAAGGTTGAATTAATTAATTAAAACATTAAAACCTCATTGTCTCTCCTTGCCATAGAGAACACCATGCTTGAGAATTGCCCTAGGACAGGGGTCGGCAAACTTTTTTTGCCGGGAGCCATTTTGACATGCTCGTGCACATTTTGAAGTGCTCGAGAGCCAGGGGGCGGGGTTTGCGGGCGCGGGCCAATCGCGTGGAAGGGGGCGGGGTTTGCGGGCGGGAGCCAATCGCGTGGAAGGGGGCGGGTTTTGCGGGCGGGAGCCAATCGCGTGGAAGGGGGCGGGGAGGTTTGGAAGAAGAAGGGAAAGAGAGGCTCGACTGCTTCGGCGGCGGCGCTTCCAGGTTGTCGCTGCGGCGGCAACGGCTGCCCCTTCGAAAGGGCAGGCTCCGGGGACCCCGAAAATGCCCTCAGTTTAGGCAGGGAGGCTGCGCCAAGCTGCCTCAGCTGTTCTGCGGGGAGAATTTCCACCCCAGGGCAGCGTGTGCATGTGGGGAGGGGAGGTTTCTGCCTCCCTGCCGAACCGAGGGCATTTTCGGGGTCCCCGGAGCCTGCCCTTTCGAAGGGGCAGCGGCAGCAGCAGCTGCAGTGCTGCCCCTTCGAAAGGGCAGGCTCCGGGGACCCCGAAAATGCCCTCAGTTTAGGCAGGGAGGCTGCGCGCAAGCTGCCTCAGCTGTTCTGCAGGGAGAATTGCCACCCCAGGGCAGCGTGTGCATGTGGAGAGGGGAGGTTTCTGCCTCCCTGCCGGAACCGAGGGCATTTTCGGGGTCCCCGGAGCCTGCCCTTTCGAAGGGGCACTGCTGCCCGAGCTGCAGTGCTGCCCCTTCGAAAGGGCAGGCTCCGGGGACCCCGAAAATGCCCTCGGTTCCGGCAGGGAGGCTGCGCGCAAGCTGCCTCAGCTGTTCTGCGGGGAGAATTGCCACCCCAGGGCAGCGTGTGCATGTGGAGAGGGGAGGTTTCTGCCTCCCTGCTGAACCGAGGGCATTTTCGGGGTCCCCGGAGCCTGCCCTTTCGAAGGGGCACTGCTGCCCGAGCTGCAGTGCTGCCCCTTCGAAAGGGCAGGCTCCGGGGACCCCAAAAATGCCCTCGGTTCCGGCAGGGAGGCTGCGCGCAAGCTGCCTCAGCTGTTCTGCGGGGAGAATTGCCACCCCAGGGCAGCGTGTGCATGTGGAGAGGGGAGGTTTCTGCCTCCCTGCCGAACCGAGGGCATTTTCGGGGTCCCCGGAGCCTGCCCTTTCGAAGGGGCACTGCTGCTCGAGCTGCAGTGCTGCCCCTTCGAAAGGGCAGGCTCCGGGGACCCCGAAAATGCCCTCGGTTCCAGCAGGGAGGCTGCGCGCAAGCTGCCTCAGCTGTTCTGCGGGGAGAATTGCCACCCCAGGGCAGCGTGTGCATGTGGAGAGGGGAGGTTTCTGAGCTTGCGCGCAGCCTCCCTGCCTAAACTGAGGGCATTTTCGGGGTCCCCGGAGCCTGCCCTTTCGAAGGGGCAGCACTGCAGCTCGGGCAGCAGTGCCCCTTCGAAAGGGCAGGCTCCGGGGACCCCGAAAATGCCCTCGGTTCCGGCAGGGAGGCAGAAACCTCCCCTCTCCACATGCACACGCTGCCCTGGGGTGGCAATTCTCCCTGCAGAACAGCTGAGGCAGCTTGCGCGCAGCCTCCCTTCCTAAACTGAGGGCATTTTCGGGGTCCCCGGAGCCTGCCCTTTCGAAGGGGCAGCACTGCAGCTGCTGCTGCCACTGCCCCTTCGAAAGGGCAGGCTCCGGGGACCCCGAAAATGCCCTCGGTTCCGGCAGGGAGGCAAAAATCGCGCGGGCAGGCTGCCGGGCTTCCCGACGCACAGCTGATTGGCGCGGAGAATTTCCACTCCCTTCAGCGCTTCCGGCTTGTCACGCGACACAGTTTGGAAAGCCCTGCCCGTCGTCAAGATGGCTGCCGGAGATGGCTGCCAGGTTGCCAGGGGTATGCCCACAGCAACGCACACCATGCCCGCTGCCGCGCCTGCCCCGCCACACTCGCTGCTGCGCCACGCCCGCCACGCCTGCCTGCGGAAGAGCCACACTCAAGGGGCCAAAGAGCCGCATTTGGCTCGCGAGCCGCCATTTCCGACCTTTGCCCTAGGAGACACTCTGGCTTCATTTAACAATGAGACCAGGGACTGACTGCTATTCAAGTAGGAACACTAGCAAGGAAAGATCAGTCAAGTCTATGTTGTTGTTGTTGTTGTTTTTAAGGCAGTTTATGGCTCACCACTCTGTACTGGCTTTGAAAACCAATTTCTCTATTGTCCTCTTTACCTTCAATTCCCTTTCTCTTATGTCTCTTACCTGTTTAGAAAGCCTGGTGACTTTCTTTTAACTGAAGCGAGCTGCTTTTAGAGGCAATATTTGTTCCAAAGTGCAATAAATATAAATAATAGGCAACTGGCTTACTTTTAAATTAACTAGTTTTTTAAAAATTAAAAAAAATAAATTTCGTTTGATTTAAAAATTAAATTAAAAATAAAACCCAGCTTTTCTAGTGGTTTTTTTTCCCCTTGACACAGTCATTTTCTAGGACTCTATATAGAGTTACATTTCTATATTAAAATTCTAGGACAAGGGAAGGTAATCTATGTCTCTCTGCATCTTACTAAATTGCAATTCTCAGCAGGCTCAGCTGGTAAAATTGATTCAAATTTTCTGTGATTTGCACACTCCTGATAGGTAGCTAAGCTGTAAAGGCCTGCTAAGGAAAGGCAGTGAAAAAGTTCCAGTGCTCATTGCATAATAAAAATTAATAACATAGTATAAGAACCGCAGTCTGATGTTATAAATGTAGATATTACAGAGCTTTGTTTACAGCTGTAACAGCAGCAGACAGAAAGTATACTGAGATCTACTAGTAAATTGTCTAAAAACAGCAACTGTAATATGATTCTGTCTCCAAATTATAGTATTAAAATGAAAAAGGTACGGGAATCATTAATTCACTTTGGGATTAGAAGCAAACTCCCGGCTTCAAAATTCTCTAATTCCAAATTGGATCTTGGATGTATAAGGAAAAAAAGCAAACAAGTTCTAGAAATCTGAGCAGTTCCTACCTGGAAAAGAATGCATTAGTAAAAAAATAGTATGACATCTAAGACCAACCAAAGATATTCTTCTTTGACCAGCTACATCACACCGCCTAGTTGACCTTAGCTGATCTTGAAAAGTGAAGCTGGATCAGAACTGATTACAACTTGGATGGGAGACTACCAGGACTGTAGGCTAGACTGGGAAATTGAAAAGACACCCTAGAAAAAGATAGCGATATATCACTTACATATTGTTGCCAAGAAAAATACATGAACATATCTGTGAAGCCACCAGGAGTTGAACTCAACCTTATGTTAAATATAGACTTTGATTATATATTCACTTCACTCTGAATGCCCGTTTGAGTGAGAATTAAAATCAAATAAATCAAATCTTAATATGTGCTTTTTAATTCTATATTCTCAGTTCCTATATTTCCACTGTAAACTCCAACAGTGTTCCCATTATCAGAGTGAATAGCTACATGAGTGGTAACACCAAAATTGGTAGAATGTGTATCACAAGGAGAGCTCCTTCAGGTCCCAAAGGAAAAGGAAGACGTTTTTGTTTTCCTTGACTTAACAATTCAATCTAATTGCTTTATCCCTGCACATTTCATGTTGTTCTACATTGTCTGCAAGATATTTTTTTAATTTGGTTTTTACATGGGAGGTGGGTGGACAGGCATTTGCTTAAAGGGCAGGAAAGACATTTCTGTAATGGATAAATCAATTCTTGTTTTGAAATTATTGGCGCTTTTAAAATGTTGCATCAAGAAAAATAGCAAGCACAATTACTAATGTCCTAACCCACTTGTTTTTTGTTTTAATCTGGTGTCATAGCAGGTAGGAATTATTTCCAGACAGTATTTTACCTTGGGGGGGGGGGCACAGACACATTGTTTCCTTTCTTTGTTCCAAATTTGTCCTGCGGCAGCCTAGCATTACTCACCAACCACTCCATATTTGTTGTAAGAAAGATGTGTCAGGCTTGTCTGCTCTTGAGAGCAATAGATCCTGGGCTGTTCTGTCCTAGGACATCACCTTCAGGTAACAGCTGCACAGGCATGAAATATTAAGAGCCCCGATAAAAGGTTACACAGATTCGATTTGCAGCAGTTTCCCTTTTGAGATGCCTATGAGGGGCACAGCCGATGCCAAAAGATTTTTCCAAACTGAGGCAATTTGCCAACAGCAAAGCTGAAAATATGACAGTCTTTATCGTTCCACCGCTTTCCATTATATGTTCAGTAAGTACAAGAAACAAGCTTTTGTAAGAAATGGTCAGAAATGGTCAGCCATCAAGAACCTCTTTTAAAAACCAACGCTCTTTAGAAGGATGGCTTTTTGTTTCACTTAGGAAAGAATAGGTGGAGGAAACTGGAAATAGGTGATGTTCAGGAGAATTGGACTTTAATGGGGCACTGAACTTTAGCAGGCACAAACGCAAAGTGAATTATGTCCTGCCTGAAAAGTGTTTCTGTGAAAAACTGAAATGGTAGAATGATGCTATTATCTGGATAAGTGAAACACAATTAATGCAGACATCAGGTGCTATTATTTATATAATACAATCAGCGTGCATGCTTCTTTTTAAGATACTAGAGAATCAGTCTGTCCCAGGAACCTTAAAGTATGAGAGATATAAGTGAGTACATAAGGAAACTACATTTCTTTCCCTTAAATATACTTAAAAGCTTAGAATAATGTATGGGGAAGACGGGATCCTGCCAAAGGCTTCAGGATTTACTTGTATTAATTTAACATTGAGCAGAAATTGTTTTTAAAACCAAGCAGACTTGAAATTTGCATCTTAACTACAAACAAGATAAAGAAAATAAAGCTTATTTTCTTACAGAGCTTATTGAGAAGGTTTCTTAAAAGGCGATTTAAATTTTGGCTTGGGAAATATTTTACATCAAAATATGTAATCATGTATAATAAAAACACCGCAGCCATCAACCGACCAAACCAACATTAAAAGCAAGATACTCCTCCAGATTACCTGGCATCGTATACCTCAATGGTTCTGCAAAAGGCTACTATCTTAAGAGCTTAAAGGTAAAGGTTCCCCCCGCACATTTGTGCAGTTGTGTCCGACTCTAGGGGCCGGTGCTCATCTCCATTCGTTAGCCGAAGAGCCAGCGTCGTCCGAAGACGCTTCCACGGTCATGTGGCCGCATGACACGCGCGGAACGCTGTTACCTTCCCACCGAAGTGGTACCTATTCATCTACTTGCATTTGCATGCTTTCGAATTGCTAGGTTGGCAAGAGCTGGGGCTTGTGCAGGAGCTCACTCCGCATGCAGGGCTAGGGATTCGAACCTCTGAACTTGCGATCTTCCGATCGACAAGCCTGGCGTCTTACCTGAATGTTAATAGAGAGAGAGCCATCCTCATTTCAGGGCACAAGCTGCTTCAAAATGAGGGGGCCATGACCAAGGCCATCTTCCAGCAGCCCTGTAATGCTCTTTCAGCCAGCCAGTATTGGATGGGCAGATTCTACTCAGAGTAGTTCCAAATACTACCAGAACCAAGCCATAATGGGCTTTATAGGTTGGGCCCAGAAGCAGACCGCACAGCTAGTGTGGCTCCCACAATATAGGTAGTATCCTACTATATGGTTCTCAACCATCAGCAAGTACAGCTGCATTTTGCTCCACCTGTAACTACCCAGTAATCTTCAAGGACATCCTCATGTATAATGCATTACTGTAGTCTAAACATAAGAGGTTAAAGTCATGAGTTACTGTTGCTAGAGCCCCTTGCTCCAGAAAAGACTGCAGCTGGGGTACCAACTGAAGCTGGCCAGATTTTCCTGGTCATGGCATCCAATTCAGAATCCTCTTCTCCCTCAGGAGGAATGCATCCCCATCTAGAACCATTCATGGAACTAAACTGTACAGATTTAGCAGCATTCAAACCCAATCAATCTATCCAATCAATCAATCAATCAATCAATCTGGAGCCAGATGGCTTCAGGACAAACTTGCTGGGAGTCAGTACCTAGAAGCTCTAAGGGATTCAGTCCCTCATACCCTCCAGGTACTGGGTCAGGATTTGGTTGATCAATCTCTTGCTTGATCTGAGGAGGAAATACACAACTGTGTATTATCAGCATACCAACAATACATTGTTCCAAACCAGCAGATGACTTCTTCTATCAGTTTCATGCAGATGTTAAAGAGAATAAGGGAGAGTACAAGCTTTATGATGGGTTCCAGGGCTTGCTGTCTCCCCTACAAGGGCTCAGCAATCCTCTTCTCAAACCAGCAACTGGAATTGACCACTCAGGAAAAAATGGAAATACACTGCAAAACAGGGCCCATGGCTCTAACCTTTATAGGTAGTCCAAATTACCTTAGTCAATGACAGTGAATGCTGCTGAGATATTCAGCAGTGCCAGAAGAACCATAATCCCTCCCATACAGGTCCTACCACAGGACATCCACAAGAGCAACCAGTGATTTCTGTCTCATGCCCAGGCCTGAACCCAAACTAAAAGGTATCTAGACAATCTACTTCATCTAAGGTACATTAAAGTTGCTGCCCTACCACCATCTCTGCAGCATACCCCCCAAAAGGTTGGAAATGGGGTAGAGGTTTTCCAGAATGGCTGAACTGAGGGATAGTCTTGAGGCACACTATCCCATCTCTCAAAAAAGCATTAACAACTTCTTGAACCCAGTATCTTATTCCCTCCCAGGAAGCACAAACCAACCAGGAAGAGCAAGGATCCAGCCATGTGTGGTGAAGCCTATCACAAAGAGAACTCTGTCCACTTCCATGGAGTCCAAGGTTACACAAATCCCATGTGATTTTGCAAGTCATCACCCCTTTTAGTTCACAAGAGTCTGCCCAGATGGCATCTAGCTCCAAGGAGTAAGAGCAATTTTGTCCATGGATGCCTAGCAAAAGGTCACAATAGCCCAAAGGTAGTCTAGTTTTCACTGAAATTTTTCAAAAGCACTACTCTGTTGTCTGAATTTTGGAAGCCAGTTCAGCTTCCAAAGGAAAGGTACATGGCCCCAGCCTGGAAAAGGTTGCTTACAATGGAGCTATCAGTGCTGCAAAGGAACATTTTTAAATTGCTTTATCTTGGTCAAAATCTATTCCAATTTATTCTATATCTGGACATCACATCCACTCAATATGAAGTAAGGTTCAGGGTGTAGCCTTTTTAGATTTTATGAATGATATTAATGTTTAAGTATCATAACACCAGAAGGTATAAAATCCTGCTTATCTAACGCTTTTCCTTTTTTCATAATCATCACGTTTTGTGAAGGTATAAGAAGCTCAGTGCATCCCCAAGCAAAATTCCCTAGGTTAAGCTCATGTCTTCAACCCCCCTGTAGGAATGGGATACACAGACAGCCTGGCCCCAAAAAGAGACAGCATGCACTCAAGCCAGAGGATCACACCATGTCCAGAGAAATATATTGATGGGGCCAGTGCAACCCAGTGACCACAGAATATTTGGTCCGTTCAGTTCACAGCTGACTTAGAAACCTAAAGAATATTTTGTAGTGATGGTGGTATCATCTTTTATACTCCTTCAATTCTCTGTTAAATAATTGGAACTATTAAACTCCATAAACAAAAAAAGAGTTAAGGAAGCTAAAAAAATGATAGAAACCCACAATTATGAAAGACATATCTTTGTAGCAGCCAATAATTTGGAAGACAAATCTTTATAGCTTCATATTCAGCTGAGAATTCATTGCTTTCAAATTCTTAAAATGCCATGAATTGTGAAGAATAGCAAATATATTGCTTTCTACAGCCTCTGAATATGTAACAAGAGCATAACCATTTCAGCATATAGGAGCCTGCACTAATGGCAATTCATTGAAGCATTACCTGAAAAGTAATAGGATTACAACTTATACAGCAATTGAGGTTATAATATAATTAAATGCTACAGCATCTCATTAATAGCTGCAAGTCTACTGCATATGTATACCAGTAGCAAGGATTTTTAAGTTCCTGCACCAGAAAAAAAAAAACCTTCTAATAAAGCTGCATACCTGAGATCTTACAGCAATCATACACATGGCTAATAAAAAATTAATTCCACCAAGTTAATGGTTTCCTCCAATGTAAGTGGCTACAGGATTGAAACCTAGGCTGCATTTACTACCTTCCTTCAAGGTAATTTTAATGAGATTTCATTCATTCATTCATTCATTCATTCACTCTTGATTATGTAAAACTAATTTCATTCATTTGATTTGGTACTCTAATGTAAAGTGCCAAAACCGATCAGTCTTGAAATGGGAAATTTTATCGTAAATATGTAGCCTTCTCCAGAGATACAAAGTGCGTTTTAAAAATGTCTTGATTATACCAGGTCTCCTAAACACCCTTATCTATATTGACTGCTTTTTATGTAACCAGCTCATTGACATTTCTGGTTTTTGACTTCTGGTTTCACATAGAAAACTTTCTCACATATAAAGAGGAATCATGGTTGGAACCTTAGAAGTAGATGTAAAGCTACTCATTTTTAATTATACAGCTTTAATGTGTAAATTTAACAACATGCATTTAAAACCTTGTTTCCTTTTCAAACAGACCTTACTGCTTAAAATCACAGCAAGAAGATTTTGCATTTTAGGAGGAATTCATAAAGTAATTATGAATTGTTTATGATACTATACATCTTGCAGGAATGAGCTAAACTGCACTCGAAATATTTACAATTCTCTACATTTCAAAATCAGATCTATTAAGAAAAAAGACTTGGAGTTAAAGCAGAATGAAACAGGGTAATACTGTATGATGGAAAGCTTACAACTCTAACATTTGCCCATGGAAACGGAAATGTGATTTGAACCATTTTATTACTCAATCTTGCAAAATATTTTGTGCTTCCCATGTTACAAGAAATGGCTGTTTTTCAAAACTTTTTGCATTACAATACTGTTCCACACTTTCTACTTAATGTAGAACACAAGTCCATATTTACAATTATCTTCATTCCTCATTCACAGAGCACTGCTTCATAATATAGGAAGATAATGGGAAGTAGGCTGAAAAGTGATAAAATCATTTAATCTTCAGCAAAATAATCCTCAAGTCCCTCCAGTTCCATTTCTTCTGTTGTACTTAAAGAGGGAGTAGTAGGTACATCTGCACTTGTCTGGCTGCTGGGTTTCAGCTGGGAGCTTTCAAGCTGCCTTTCATCTTTTTTTATTTCTTTGGTGCCACCAAGTAGCTGCTGACTTTCTATAAAGTACTGATTTGGGTGGCTCAGAGAAAAACCAATTTCTTTGACCTGTATAGAAAAAGAAGAAAAGGAACATGCTAGGTTATTGTATTCTATAAAGTTTAACGGTTTATTTATTTTTATCCCGCCTTTATTATTTTTACAAATAACTCAAGGCAGCAAACATACCTAATACTCCTTCCTCCTCCTATTTTTCCCACAACAGCAACCCTGTGAGGTGAGTTGGGCTGAGAGAGAGTGACTGGCCCAAGGTCACCCAGCCAGCTTTCATGCCTAAGGTGGGACTAGAATTCATAATCTCTTGGTTTCTAGCCCAGCACCTTAACCACTAGGCCAAACTGGCTCTCTGTATAGAAAAAGAAAAAAAGGAACATGCTAAGTTATTGTATTCTATAAAGTTTAAAGTTTTAGGATATAATTCAATTAGCTTGAATGGAAGAATGCAATTTTCAGCATCTTCTCTTTCCTGTGCCCTCCCCACAAATTTTTATTTTTAAAAAAAGGTATCTAGAATCCAAAAATCTACATATATACAGGTGTTATAAAAATCTAAGTGTAATTATTTCTCCTATTATTTTTAATGGTAATTTCTGCCAAACATCTATTCTTGAAAACTATATGTAAATTTTCTTTAGAATGCACACTAACATTATACTTTGTTCAAATGTTTCAATAATTCCTTTTCAAAGGACAGTTTGGCTAAATACTATAGCTGGATTTAACTATGCCCTTCTACATAGTGGTATGGACATTGTAATAAACCTATCTGCAGTTTTGGAACGTTCTTGAGCAGTACTGGGGCGCGTATCAGGAAAACAGAGAGAAGGAGTCAATCTTGTTGCATTAATGAACTATGTTTTTTTGGCCTCCTCGAAATAGTGCTTTCCTAAAGCTGCTAAGAGTCAAAGCATATTTTGAGATTTGGTTACCCATGTTTTACTGCAAATCAGAACAAAACTAAAGATTAAAATGGCAAACAAACATACAGGCTATAGTGCAAAGACACAGGCATTCATTTCTTCCTTTTCTGTTTTTACAGATTATTTGATCAGGTGTACAAGCAAAAGCAACAAAGCTAAACCACATTCCCTGATTGCATATTCAGTTCCTTTATACATTGTGGCACAGCAAAGCTATGTTCTGAATTCCCAAAGGACAGCTCTCTCTTTGCTAGACATACTTTCAAAAATAAATTTACGTTATTACATGTTTGCAAACAACATAAATTAAAGAGAATGGATAAGAACTAAAAATTAGCCCTACAGGATCAGGCCAAGGCCCATCTTAGTCCAGCATTTTGTTTTTCACAGTGGACAACCAGATGCCTCTTGGTTATTCATTTATTCAAATTTTATCCTGCCTTATTTTTGGTCCACTCAAGGTAGCATACATACCTAGTGCTCTTGCCTCCTACTTTCTCCACGAAACAAAAACAAAAACCCACCTGTGAGGAGGGTTGGGCTGAGAGAGAGTGACTGTCCAAAGTCACTCAGCCAACTTTTACGCCTAAGAGGAAACTAGAACTCACAGTCTCTTGGTTTCTACTTCAGAACCTTAGCCACTTCACCAAAATCACTTTCTTTACATAAGTAGGAGGTATGTCTCCAGTTATTGCTCTCTTTCAATGAGTATTTGGAGGCATTCTACCCTCAATCCAGAGGTAACACTGTATATTCAAGCCTTATAGACTTGGATAAACCTGACCTCTATTAATTTATCCAGTCTCTCTTTAAAACCAAACAAGGCCATCACAACTTGTAGTAATCAGTTCCATAGGTTAATTATGCAATATATTAAGTGCTTTCTTTTGTCTGTTCTAAATCTCCTTCCAATCAGCTTCATTGTGTGATCCTAGCCCTAGTGTTGTGAGAGAGGGAGAAAGACTTCCCCCTATTTACTCCAAGTTAAAAACAACTTGATGGCACATAATCAATCAATCCAGCATGATTTTATACACCTTGATCATGTCTTCTCTCAATCACCATTTTTTCAAGCTAAGAGTTTCAAAGTCTAGCCTTTTTTTATGAAAAGGTGTTCAAGTCCTCTGATCATTTCAGTTGCCCTTTTCTGCATTTTTTCCAGTTCTTTTTCCAAAGTTGGCAACCAGAACTGTACACAGTATTCCAGATGCAGATGTACAGTAGCTTTGTATAATGGCATTGCAAAGTTGGCAGCTTTATTTTCCTAACCCTTTTCTAATGATCCCTAGCATGAACTCTGCCTTTTTCATGGCCGCTGCACATTGAGTCAACATCTTCAGTGAGAAAGATCTTTATTCTGGTTAGTTAAGACTGCTCAGGCTTCATCAGTGTACATGTGAAGTTAGGGGGGTTGCATCACTTCACACTTACTTAAATTGAACCACATCCACATTTGGTTGACCATTCACCAAAGAGATCCTTCTGAAGCTCTTCATGCTCACTTTTGATTGTTTCCACTCTGGATAATGTAGTACCACCTGCACACTTGGCCAGCTTGCTGTGTGCTCCTATGTCAAAATCAATTATGGGATAGACAAATGTAGATGTTCTTTTAAAAAATCTGGAGTGTGTGTGTATTCCAGATTCAAGAGTGGAACTACCATCAGCCACCTCCTCTACATGGATGACATCAAGCTGTATGCTACAAGCGAATGAGACATCAACTCGCTGATCCACCTGACACGGATCTACAGTGAGAACATTGGGATATCACTGGGACTGGAGAAGTGTAGCTGGATGGTAGTAAAGAGAGGGAAGGTAGTTAAGACTGATGGGGTGGAACTACCAGCAGGCCACATAGCAGACATACTGTACAGACCAGCTACAAGTACCTTGGTATCCCTCAGACACATGAGAACCACAATGAGGAGGCAAGGAAGACAACAACATCCAAGTACCACCAAAGGATAAGACAGATCCTGAAGAGCCAGCTCAATGGGAAGAACAAGATCCACACCATCAACACATACGCCCTGCCAGTCATCAAATATCCTGCCGGTATAGTGAGCTGGCCAAAGAACATGGAGGCTGCCAATGTGAAGACCCGGAAGCTCCTCACAATGTACAGAGGTTTCCACCCCAAGTCCAACACCCAGAGACTGTACACCAACTGGAAAGAGGGCAGGCAGGGTCTGGTGAGTGTCAAAGCCACTGTCCTGGATGAAACCCAGAGCATCCAGGAGTACATCAGTAAGATGGCACCCAAAGATGAGCTGCTGAGAGAATGCCTGAGGCAGCAGCAGACATGGAAGGAAGATCAAGCAGAGGAAGTGCCATGGAAAGACAAGACCCTGCATGGGATGCACCACTGAAAGATAGCTGAGGTGGCTGACATTGGGAAATTCTACCAATGGCTGGAAAGGGCTGGACTAAAAGACAGCACTGAGGCACTGATCATAGCAGCACAAGAACAGGCACTAAGCACCAGATCCATAGAAGCAGGGGTCTACCACACTAGACAGGACCAAATGTGCAGACTGTGCAGAGAGGCCTCAGAGACAGTCCAACACATAGTGGCAGGGTGTAAGATGCAGGCAGGAACAGCATACGGGTAGTCCTCGACTTACAACCATGCGTTTAGCAACTGTTCAAAATTATGACAGAGCTGAGAAAAGTGACTTATGACCAGTCCTTGCACTTCCAACTGTCGTGGTGTCCCCCGCGGCCACATGATCAAAATTTGGGCACTTGGCAACCAGCACGTATTTACAATGGCTGCAGCATCCCAGGGTCACATGATTGTCAGTTGCAACTTTCCCAGCCAGCTTCTGATGAGCAAAATCAATGAGGAACTGCATGATTCACTTAATGACCACATGGTTCGCTTAACGACCATGTGATTCACTTAACTACCACGGTGATTCGTTTAACGGCCGCCACAAAAACTGTCATGCAATCAGGTGTGGTCACATGATGCCTTGCTTAATGACTGGAATTTTCCTGTCCCTATTGTGGTCATAAGTCAAGGACTACCTGTACACTGAACGGCACAACCAAGTAGCTGGCTTTGTGTACAGGAACACAGCACTCAGGGCTGTGACTCCTAAGTTTGGAGAGTGGCTCCAACAGGTCCCAAGAACAACATCAGAGCTCTCTGTCCAGAAGAGTGCAGTGCTAGGAACAGCTAAGATACTGCGCAGAACCCTCAAACTCCCAGGCCTCTGGTAGAGGACCCAAGGTTGAGGAAGACATACACCACCCATAGGGGTGAGAGGGGATTTTTTTTATATTTTGTAAACAAATGTAGGTATAATTATTCTTTCTTCTTTTTATTTGAAATGGTAATTTATGCCAAAAAATGCTTAAAGAGACACTTAACTAGAAGCTAATCCTTTACTGCTACCTCAGCTACAAACAAATTCCTGCTGCACCAGAAAACTAAAACCGAACACATTTATTGTGTATGCTTTAAAAAAAAAAAGCAAAGAAAAAAAGCAAACCTTGTAATCTAGACTGACACAGCAATAAAAGGACATTGAATTTAAAAACAGCTTTCTCTATTTCACACACATTGTATTTCATCTTCTAAAAGTAAACATTTTTACAGATTCTGTTCATTCTGAACTGTATCCTTCACATAAAATTTGGCATTCTTTTGGTGTTATATCATGTGGCTTTAAAAAAAGTTGAATCCATGATGTTGAACCTGCGTGATCTTCCAGCTTTAATCAAGAAGTTGCAAAACGGCAGGTGATAATGAGGCAAGCTGTTATTACAAAAAGGCCATATGGAATTATTTCTTATTTATACACTTTTTCAAGCATATTATTTGATCAACCAGGAAACTGAGGCTTGACCACCAAGAAACTGAAAAGTAAACAAGTCTTTCTTCTTTACAATTCAAAATGTATTATTTTTCACTAAGGAAAGTCATTAGAAAGGCAACAGTTACCACAGTACCAAATGCATTGCACTTGTGAAGCTACATTAAAATTGGCAGTTTCCTTATAATTAGGGATATGTGCATTGCCAAGTTTAATGGCAACCACTCTAATTATTACTGCCTATAACCTAATGGGTTTGACAGCTTACTAATATATTTCAACACATATTATATTTTCTAAGAATATTGGCTCAGCCAAATCATTCATGATAGCAAAGCATTTAGAGGCTTTCAAGCACAAGAATCCATTAGTGTGGGTGTAAATGCACAAGTTTATCAGTTAAGGCAAACAAATAATTGAGACAAGAAACAAATGGAAACATTTCCAGCATTTTATTGTAAGTGAGGAAAACAATTATTTGTCTTGACTGGCAACATAGTCATCAGGAATTCAGCTTGGTTTAAGGGAGTCTTCACCTTACATACTAGGAGTAGTCTAGTCTTACGGGACTCCCAATTTGATTCTTTCCTTTCTTAGCCTACTAGAATTAATGGGCCCTGAAGGAAGAGAAGACACCAATTGCTATAGAGCAGCCTTTCTCAACTTTTTTACCTCAGAGGAACCATTAAAATAATTTTCAGGTCTCATGGAACCCCTGCATAAAAATGATCCTATCTCTGGCTAGCATTGCACTGTGTATGAAGGTTAAAAAAAAGATTTATTTGTAACGATCTTTCGTGGAACCCCTAGCAAAAAAGCAGGCCATTAGCTGAGTTGCAGCACATAAAAATACCAGCATTCCAAGTGCTAGAATTGCACAGAATGCAAAGTTTCTTTTTAAAAAAACAATCTCTTGTGGAACCCTAGGGTTCCATGGAACCCCAGTTGAGAAACAATGCTATAGAGCCATCACTCATGAATATGTCTCTAAATAGGCTGTTTAAGTTGCAATCCTTCAAGTGTTGCTCTTCTGGGAGGAAGTCTGATTGAATTCCACAGGAATTACATAGAATCGCATTATTAAAAATACATTTCTGTTTTAATGTTATTGTTTCAATGAACTAAGCTATTCTGTGATCTCTGAGGGTTGAAAAACACTTTAAGTCAATAGCCAATGACAAAGAATCTACACTGAAACTCCCTAGTTTCACCACAGTGGCTACAATGCCACCAACTGTTTTTCACTTATCATGTAGTACACTGTAACTGTGATTGTGTGTATGTCATAAGCTGGCTATATCTTTATGTCATTGTTTTATCTCATCTTAATGATGTTGGGCTGTTATAACCTATAGCAAAAATACCCCACCACCACTTCAAGCATATTTGTGCATAAAGGTAAAAAGGTTCCCCCCGCACATTTGTGCAGTCGTGTCCGACTCTAGGGGCCGGTGCTCATCTCCGTTTGTTAGCCGAAGAGCCAGCGTTGTCCGAAGACGCTTCCACGGTCATGTGGCCGGCATGACGCACGCGGAACGCTGTTACCTACCCACCGAAGTGGTACCTATTAATCTACTTGCATTTGCATGCTTTCAAATTGCTAGGTTGGCAAGAGCTGGAGCTAGTGCGGGAGCTCACTCCACACGCAGGGCTAGGGATTCGAACCTCCGAACTTGCGATCTTCTGATTGACAAGCCTGGCGTCTTACCCGCTGAGCCACCACGCCCCTTATATTTGTGCATAGTTTCATTTTTCTGGGTCTAAAGCTTAATTTAATATTTGATACCTAAAAGTAAATCCAATTTGAAGCTCACTCTACTATAACCACTTCCCATTCTTTAATATATTTTCAAATACAGTATTAATTAGCATTTTAAAAAAGAATGTGTGTGCCTTATTCTTTTAATGCTTTGTTTAGTATTTAACCTGTATTCACAAATATTTTCACTCAACACTGTGGAAAGAGAACCTTCATTTATTCCTACGAATAAGAATCAACCAAAGTTCAAATCCAAATGCAAATACCAGAATCAACAAGAAGCTGAGAATAGTCAAGAACAAGGCTAATAGTACCCAAAGGTGCCCACTACGAATAAGCAATGCACAGTATCAAGAGTATGATTGTGTGAATAATAGCCACCTCGCTTTTTTCAGACAGGATCAAGCAGTCCAGAGCTACCAGTCTTTTGCCCTGTTTGTAGTCTTCCCAAGAAGCAAGATACTGAACTGTGAAAGTTTTGCAGCTGGCTCCAGCACAGTTTTTAAGTTCTTATCAAGTAGAACTATAGCTTCAACAAAGTAAAGATACACTGCTGATCCTCTGTGCTCAAAATGCCCCTTAAATGTGTCTTCATTGCCGTCTGTCAAGAACTGTTTCTATTCACACTTTGAGAAGCAGAGCCCTAAGAAGGTCAAGCAAGCCTTCCTGCTAACGCATTTTCCCCTTGTCTGTTGGATTCTGGCACTACAATGCACCAGGGCCAAATGCCTGTCCATTAGTAGCTGCTGACATGACTCCACCAGTGTTCTTCCCTCTTTCCACAACATGGCATTTTAGTACCATAAAAGAATACTTCAACTGCAGGACAAGATCAGCAAGAGGGCTACAGAACAGCATTCCACAGGCAATTACACAGCTGCAAGCTGTGTCCAAACCTTGAAAACAAGGCAATAACAACAACTAGAGTTAATCCTATGCAACAGAACTAAAGAGAAAATAAAAAACTGAAGGTTAGAGTTCAACTCTAGATAATACACAGCATGAAAATAATTTGGCAATTAAAAGTGTGCTTTGAAAATAATAATCTTGGCCTTTTGCATTATATTCTAGGTATGTCATCATATTAAAGTACTATAATACAAATCAGAAGTTGAAATTTGCTATCTAATATGTTTATATAATACAGAGGGAAAAGCAACATTTGAAGTACATTGAAGCATTATAAACAACTACCCAGACAGTGGTTTTCTGTCTTCCTCTCCCATCTTCTATAGTTCCAGGATATGACAGCAACAAGGTTATACTATGTATGGGATGATTTGAGTTTGTTCTGGTTTAAAAGATGGGTAAATTGTGAGAAAGGTAGAGAGCATAGCAGTAGCTTTCCACTGGCCTAGGAGAGACAATTTGACCGTTGCCCTGAGTTGAATATGAGACTGTGTTTGTTGACTATGTCATTCAGCTAGGGTTCCCTTCCTTGTAAAACGTAACACAGGTTGTATCCAATTCCCAAATGACTAGGGAAGTCTGGGGGTTAAAGTCCACACATCTTAAAGTTGCGGAGGTTGAGAAACACTGGTCTAAGGCCCAGAGACTGTGGACCAGGATCAAAGATTGGAGCTGTAGAACTTGTAGAAGTTGCAGAGATTAGTTCTGTTTCAATTTCCAGTCTCTGAGCCTCAGTTCAAACAGGAACACTAAGATCCATACATTTTACACTTTTCTGTAGGAGGAGAAAGGCAGGGTAGCTATAGTAGTCTATAATGATCAAATGTTTAATGTTAATTGTTACATGGAATCAAAGATATCTGCTATTTAATCATTAGCTCAGCATAACTAATAATGGCTGGCGCTGGCAACGCCTGTGAACAGAATATTTTCTTGGTTTTTCTAGAGGCATCAGTGAAATATGTACTCACATCATGAGTCAGTTCAAAGTATTTTTGGCAGGCCAGCTGATAATGCATACCTTTCACCAAGTCCAAAATCTAAAAAGAAAGAAAGAAATTGAACAGATTAAAATATATATATTTACCACAGTTCCAGTCTGTAAAGAGAACACATCTTTAGAAAGCATGGCAAAGTTGACATGTGTGTAATGCTTCTAAGAAAGTCTTCCTTTGTTTAATATGAAAGTCAAATTCTCCAGAGATCAAAATGCATACCTTACTAATTGTAAATGTCATTAGTTTTAAGGAATTTCATAACTAAAATCGAAACTCAGGAAAATGAGGGCTATTGTATTTGGAATAATTATTGCCAGGATATTTTTTCAAAAACATTTCCATAGTTGCAAATAAACTTTTAGCATTTGAGGAATTGAAACATAAATTGCTCAAATATGTTGTCACTCTTCACACGTAGCTTATTCATGCACGTGGTGTAACACAATGGGACTGTGATACCAACTAAGAACGTGAAGTAATTTAGGAAAGAAGTAGCAGAAAGCAATGTGTTTCTACCTTCGAAAAGATCAGCCTTCAAAGTAAGTTGTTTCTAAGCAGCAGTTCCCTGAACAAGAAAGGAAATTGTCTGTTTTGAACTCCTATTAGAAAGATTTTTCTATCTCTTGTACATACAATTGCTTTCCAATTCTACCTGGTAATCGCTTCTGTCCAGCAAAAGCACTCATTCTTATCAGCAGAATGCAATGGCATTTTAAAATTTAAGTTGCATGTCATTTTTTTCCTCTGCTGATATATAATTATTCTGTATATGTGCTGCTTATCAGCCATAGAAAACTGCTGTAACTAAGAGATAGCTTCAGCAGGGAGAACATTTTTGAGAAATGCAAATTTCTAACCCTTTTTCTGAGAGGCTGACCTTTTAAAGTCAAGAGGAGCAGTAAACTCCAGCACAAATCCCTGCTGTCTTCATTATGGAGGCTGCCTCATAGTTACTGACAGATGTACAAATAATATTTGCTGAATATATCAAACCACATTGCTGCCAAAGAAATGCTTACTGGGTCAGTTTTGCTGTTACAAGCAAAACTGATTAAATATCTGCCTTTCCTGTCACTTCCTGTTAAGTACAATGTGAAAAACAAGTCAACCAGCCAAAAGAATCTCAAGTCTGGCATTGTCTCCTTGCTTTTGAAATGAAGCAGGTAGTGGTTTTCAAAAATACAGTTATGCATATTGCAAACAGAGCTTCAAATTAGATTGAAATGATACTCAACCAAGAACATTTTGTAATATTACATCACAGATACAACATACATGGAAAACTTCCTTGGCTTACAGTAAAAGATGGACAATATACTGGCAACTTTAAATTGTCATTATGAGTAGCATATGGGCAGTTCAACCTGAATCACAGGACCAGTGGTGTGCAAAACTTCAATCTAGGAACAGAAGATTGTGATGTTCCCTAGAACACTTTTCTCCTGGAATGTGCCAACTGTCTCATTTTCTTCTAGAGTGTGCCAATTCCACTCCATTTCTAGGAGTCTGTTGTTTCCTAGAAATTATTCTAGAACATGAAAAGATTTGTGGCGTTCCAGCCTTAGAACTTGTTTATTTGGTGCATTCCAGGAGAAAAATTAGATCAAGAGTTTTCCATACAAGTTTTAACTAAGAGCCACCTTTCACACTTTATCTGCTTGGCAGGCACTTCAGATACTCAACCTGAAAATTAACTGGGAGCATAACGGAGGCTATCACTTTTACAACAGTTGTTAGGATAACCCAACTCCCTCCCTCAAAGTTGGAGTTCTGCTTTGCAAACTCCCTGAAACAGCTTTTTAGATACCAGTCTTCAATCCACTTAAAAAAAAAAAATTACCAATTTCTCTCCAACCCTCCCAGAGGGTTGGATTCAGATAATGTCTGCCACAGGAAGGAGTAACCAACTTAAAGGTAAAAAGGTAAAGGTTTCTCCTGCACAGTCGTGTCCGACTCTAGGGGATGGTGCTCATCTCCGTTTCTTAGCCTAAGAGCCAGCGCTGTCTGAAGACGCTTCTGCGGTCATGTGGCCAGCGTGACGTGCGCGGAACACTGTTACCATCCCACGGATGTGGTACCTATTTATCTACTTGCATTTGCATGCTTTCAAATTGCTAGGTTGGCAAGAGCTGGGGCGAGTGCGGGAGCTTAGTCCCCACCAGATATTTTAGACTACAAATCCCATGATCTGGTAGAAACTATATCCCAAATCATCTGGAGGGATCAGATTGCCTGCCCTTGATCTAGCAGAACCTCACTTGCACAGAAGGATTTTCCCACTTCCTTCCCCTCCACTACATTGGCTGTGTACACCCTTCCCCTCAGCTGTACCCTAAAACCATTGATAAGAGATGTAAGGAGGGACTGCAGTAGGATAGGGAAGTGGGAGGAAGTCAGCAGGCTGGTTCGTATGAAAATGAGGGCTTCTCCATTTCATTAGACTGGGATTCATCCCAATGCCCACATTAATGATAAGCACCATACCAGATTTAACCATGAAGTCATAAATATTTATAGACAGCGGAACTTATTTATATTTTCACACAAGTATGGTTTCATGTGATAACTAAATCCTGCTAAGGTCCACATAGAAAAATATGGGTACTTGTGCTTTAAAGGCTCCAACTTTGTTGAACCTGCAGCGATGAACCTGGGAATCCTACGAAGTGTGAGGATATTTAAGCTACAGAGTAGAAGGAACTCATCCTGCAATCAGCTGAAAGACTTGGCAAGTGACCTGTGAAAACAGTATTCCAAGAAGCACTTTCTGTATCACACTTTTATTCAATCACTGTGTGCAGCCACTCTCGTACAAAGCTGTTGTCTATCTGAGAGCAAACTTAGTTCCCACTTGGTAGCTAAGTTAAAAACCTTGTGGACCAATTTTACTTTAATCCCCATGTTGCCTTGGCTTCTGGAACAAATACAACCAGCATGGTAAGCCAAGAATCCTATATCTTTCACAACTATACAGAAGAGGTTTGGGCAAATCCTGGTTAAGAAAAGGTGAGAAAAAGATACAGGCAGTCCTCATTTAGCGACCACGATTGGGACCGGCAACTCGGTTGTTAAGCGAAGCAGTTACTAAGTGGGAAATCATGTGACCGCAACTGTGCTTATGATTTTACTTTAGCTTTCCTTTTTCCCCACTCCCCTGCCCTTTGGAATGCCCACCCCAGCACTGGGATAATTAGCAAGAAGGGAATTAATGTTTGTATTTACATTAATTGGAGAGGAAAGGATTACAAGAGAGTAAGCAGGCACACAAAGGGGAATGCACATTGAAAGGAATGCACTGGCACCAGCAGCCCTGAGTGTGCTATGCAAGCAACTGGTGTATTCCCCATTGAGTGCCTGCTTACTCTCTTGTAATCCCTTCCTCTCCAATCTCTCCACTCTGTGGGGGGTGGAGAAAAAAATGAGTCAGGCATAGGACAATGCGTACTGACTGTAATGGTGATCACGTGACTGAAGGATGCTATGCTGCAAATGTTATAAATGTGCACCTTGGTCACAAAATTATTTTTGCAGCACCATTGTAACTTCTAACGGTCGTGCATGAGGCAGTCGGTAAGCAAGGTCTACCTGTACTTACTAAAATTTCCTCGTAAATCCTCATTTTTGCTTCATTCATGTTACACTTATATAGCATTCTAGCAGTATGTATACATATGCTGTGTGGATGTGTGTGTGTGTATTTCCCTGCCCGCCACAATCAACCGACTCTTGGAAAGTTACAATCAACAATTCCAATAAAATATCCATGGTCATAAAATATAATCCAGAAAATACAAACAATGAATAAATAGATAGCAGCATTCATAATTCAAGGGCCATCTTAAATAATTCTGCTTTAATAATTTTCTAAAGCTTGATAAGGTGGGGACTGACTGAAGTTCAGACTGAAGGGTATTACAAAGCATTGGCGCAGCAACAGAAAAACAGTGACTGCAGGTTTCCATTCTCCTTACACCACTAAAGCAGGGAAGTACAGTACTAGCAAATTCTATTGGGAACTATATGTCAGGTGAGTCAAAGCTGGATAGAGAAAATGGTCCTGAAGGTACCTCAGCGTCAATCATTAGGGCTCTAAAGACCAAAAACAGCACATGCAGTTGCATATAGAAGCAGAAAGGAAGCCAGTGCAGAGCCCAGAGAACTGTGTGCTTACGTTGGCACATATCTGCCAACACCCAGGCTGCTGCATTCTGGTCTAGTTGAAGCTTCCAAATAGTTTTCAAAGGTAATCTTTTGGAAGTCCTGATCACAGGTCAGGTGTCTTTAAAGATTAACCACTTCACCAGCCCTGGTGTCAAGGCTGATGAAGGTCCCAAAACACAGCAGTGCAAATCTTTGAGAGGGCAACATCACACTGTCACCCAGCCAGGTTTCAGTAATACACTTCAGATTTGCATGCTCATCCACAAGAAGTCTTATTACAAACAGACCTGGCATTTACCATCAAAAACCTAAGTCTAAGATCACCTTACCAGCATGACACAGGAATGAGGTAACTAGGCAGTAGCTAGGACAGCCCCCAAGTTGGCAATCTCTCTTCTCCTGGAATGGCAAACTGAGTGCCTCTCAGTCCCTCCCATCAAATCTCCTTCAACACACCACAATCAGGATATACCGGTTTCCTTCCCCAACAATAGGTTCTGTGTGCATGTGTGTGTGTGTTACATTCATGTGGCATTCCAGAAGAATACAGATATACTGATTTGGACCCAAAAGATATTTAGTGCAAGAGAAAACACACTTCCACTTGCAGAAGCACTCTACTACCTGTTTCTGAAAATGCTCTGACCTGAGGAACTGCTTTGGGCAGGCAATAGGTATGAAGGTGGGTGTATGAGGCAGGAAAGCTTTATTGCACAAGTTTATGGCCCACTCTTCTCTGGGTCCTATCAATGAAACCAGATGATGGGCTATTCTGCTACATACAAGCTCAGCATGGTTAACTTCCTTTACCTTTACAATCATTGATCTATTCATTTACTCAAGGTCAGTTTGAAGCATTTTTCAAATAAAATAGTTACTTTTATTCCTAAAGTCTCAATCTTTCAATAAAGGCTTGCTGCATTTTATCTACTTCTAACCTTCATTTTTATTTGAAAGGTGACTTAAAATGTGATTGAAGTGCAGCAACTGTAACATATTTAGAGACATTTTTTGTAGTTCCAGGTCAGTATCTCACCACCCCAATGTAACGCAGCTTGTTCTTTAAGGGTTTTACAAAGACATTCATTTCCTTGCTTAGCCAAAGCCACCATCTTCATTCTCTGGGCATTTTATTTCTAACATCCAACACTGAAAATTATAAGAATACCTCTATTTATACCTTTGGGGAATTTCACTTTATTTTTAAAAATCCTAATTTTTCAGTTGGAAAGAAACCAAACAAAAACAATGCATTTCTGCCTTCACATACTTAAGGTAATTAGAGGAAATGCCACAAAATGTTAGAACTTCTCCTACCCATTATCATAAAAAAAACATATTATTCTATACTGCAGAGAAGAATCAACATTTGTTCAACTATTAATAAGAAATAACAATCTAGTACATTCTATACAACAAATCAAAGGAACACCTATGGGATCACCACTCTCAGGACTCATAGCAGAAATAGTAATGCAACGTCTAGAAAGGACAGCACTCCCACGCATACAACCCAAAGTATGGATCTGGTATGTAAATGATACCTTCGTCATAATAAAAAAAGATCAACTGGAGGAAAAACATGAAACCATCAACAACATCTTCAAAGGAATAAAATTCACAAGGGAAGAAGAAAACAACAACACACTACCCTTCTTGGACATCCTCATCAGTAGAGGAAACGATGGCATTCTAGAAATACAAGTCTACCGGAAATCTACCTACACTAACCAAGTGCTCCACTACCAAAGCAACAACCCAACCTCCCACAAGAGGAGCTGTGTAAGAACACTATTCAGACGAGCATAAACACACTGAAGCAACCCAGAACACCAGAAAAAGGAAACAGACCACTTATATAGCATCTTCCAGCAAAATGGATACCCACGCAACTTTATCAAAAAGTGCCTGACCACTCAACCCACCACAGCAAACCCAACAGAAGCTATGAAAAGGATTACATTGCCATACATCAGAAACATCTCAGAAACTACTAATAGACTGTTACAACCACATGGCATCACCGTAGCACACAAACCAATCAAAACCCTTCAGAACATCGTAAGTAAACCAAAAGACCCAGTAGCCCAAGAAAAAAAAAACAGGAGTTATCTACAACATACAGTGTAAGGACTGTAACAGCCACTATGTAGGACAGACTGGCAGAAGACTAGCAGAACGCATCCACGAACACCAACTAGCGGTCAGAACACACAATGAAAACTCCTTAATCTCACAACACATGGACAGACTTAACCATACTTTCAACTGGGAAACTGTGAGCATCTTAAACCAAGCCAAATCCAAAAATGCTAGAGAATTCCTGGAAGCTTGGCACTCAGACAAAGCAGCCATCAACAGACACATAGAGGTAAACAACATTTACATACCATTCATAAGAGACAATAGAAAAGCCAGAAGACCAGAACACCTCCTTGCCAGCAATCAACAACCAGATAGGGAAAGATTAACACCAAGATTAGGACCAGAGGAGCAATCAAACAACACAATAAACCCTAATCAAGGAACTATTAACTCAGTCAATCAACCAAGCAGCAAACAACAACCCAATCAAGGAACTACCAAGGAGAGTACAACACCCCCCACCAACACAGGCAGGGCAAGCCAGGGTATATAAACAGAGAGCAAGTCCCACTCCCTTTTCACACTGAAGATGTTGCCTAGCCTGGCAATGGAACGTCTGCAACAACAAGGCTCAGAGAGCACCAAGGACTCCACTAGTACATTCTCTCAATCTTTTTCATCATGTAACAGCTGCAAATGATGTGATCAAAATAAGATATGGAAATTATCCTTGTACATGAAATCGTTTAACACAATACGGGTAGTCCTCGGCTTACGTCCATTTGTTCAGTGACTGTTCAAAGTTGCAGCAGTGCTGAAAAAATGGTCCTCAAAGTTCTAGCCATCACAGAATCCCCGCAGTCACATGATTGTAATCCAGGCACTTGGGGCCCTGGCTCGCGATTATGTCACAGGGAGCTGCGGTCACATGATTGCCATTTGTGACCTTCCCTACCGGCTTCCCACAAGCAAAGTCAATGGGGAAGCCAGCAGGGAAGGTCGCAAGTCGTTCCAGTTAGTTGCTCCTACTTTTTCTCCCACCTGCAACACTCCCCTGCCTGTGTGCAGCCTCCACCGGCCCTCTCAGGCCCTCCTGAAACTCGTGCATAGCCTGCACCCAGCCCTCCCCAGCCTCCGACTCACACACAGCCTGTTGGCCCTCCCAGACCCTCCCCCACACACCCCGTGCTCCTTACCTGGGACTCCTTTTATGGTTTTTAATAATTTGTGAGATCAGAGTTATAGAAATATTAAGAAATAAATGAACTGAAAAAAACTTGCAGTAGAAAAATGCTTTTATTTTAAAACAAATAAACAGAAACTAAGCTTGCTTTCTTCAGCCAAAGAAGGCACATGGCTTAATTAACATAGCTTCAGGCAATTTGCCTCTCCGCACTCACCAACAACATTGTAGTACAGGAGTAAACACAATAGAAGGATTTACATTTTAAAGCTTTTACAATTTAAACTTGGCAGTACCTGAGTGGACAGGGCTTGATATGTGACCACTCACCTAGGCAACGCATTCCCAATTTGGGAAAGAACAAACAGGTACCTCTCGGATTGGCTAAGCAACCTAGACTTGCAGGCACCAGCTATCAACATTCCTGAAGGGGGAGCTAACATGAGCTCTCCTGAAGCCCATAGGAAAAAACTTTTAGCAGCTTGACTTTTTAAAACTCAGTTTTTCCATATTCTTTCAGGATCATAAAAATATATACAACAACTCCCACCTGTTCCTGCATAACAACCCGTGGGTCTTGTGGTTACAACGGCAACCGGGCCTGCCTGGGATTGCCGTCGCTAAAGGACCCTGGAGATTATCTGGACCCCTTTAAATTGGGAGTCAGATCTGGTTACAGCAATGAGACAGCATTAACTGCACTTGTGAATTACTTGGGTGGGCTTAGTATGGGGGTAGTGTGTCCATCCTAGCCTTCCTTGCTCACTTAGCAGCCTTCAATACCTTCAATCATGGTATCCTTCTGGACTGGCTCAGGGGTTTGGGAGTGAGAAGCACCATATTACAGGACCACTTCCAGTCAGTCTTGGTAGGGGAAAAAGATTGAGCCCGAGGCCCCTGCTTTCCAGGCTTCCTCAGGACTTTACTCTTTTCCCACTCCTATTCAACACCTACATGAAGCCACTGGGGGAGGCCAACTGTCAACACAGGGCAAGGTATCATCAGTATGCTGATGATGATATCCATTTATACATGTCTGTCCTGGGTCGACCAAGTGATGCCATCAGTATTTTTCCCAATGTCCGGAGACTATGGGGACATGGATGGGGAAGAACAGGCTTCAGCTCAACACTGACAAAACTGAGTGGCTGTGGATTTTGAGGCCATCCAGATCCAGAGACTTTCCATCTTTATCTCTGAATGGGGTAGCACTCCCTCAAAGTCGCCGTGCAATTTCATGATTTTCATTTCTGTTTTTATCATATTTTATTTTATAATACAAGCCACTGGAGTAGGCTGGCCTCTAAATTTACTAAACATAATAATAATAATAATAATAATAATAATAATAATAATAATAATAATTTTATTTAAATTTATTGGCCGCCCAACTCCAGTGGACTACATACAAACATTTCAAGGTCCTCCTGGACTTACAGTTCCTGGCAGTCATGGTTAGGAGGGCCTTTGCACAGGTTTACCTTGTGCCAATTGTAAATGTTTCTGGATCAGGAAGCCCTACTCACAGTAATTATGCCTTAGTCACTTCCTGGTTGGATTAATATAATGCAGTCTAGATGGGGCTGCCCTTGAAGGGCATTTGGAAGATTCACCTGTTCCAGAATGCAGGAGCACGACAGTTTTGGCTATTCCATGTTATGCCCATGTAACACCTCTGCTTCGTGAGCTGCAGTGGCTCTTTGGAGCTTCAAGGTTCAATTCAAAGTGATGGTTGTTACTTATAAAATCCTACATGGCACAAGGGCAGGTTATCTGGATGGCCCCAACACTGTTGGTCTTTAACACCCATGAAAGACCAGAAGGTTCTCACAGGCATTTGGGCTAGGAGTTTAAGCAAGCCCCATTGCTTGATAGCTTGTTATTGTCTCAATGATTTGAACAGGAATGACCCCAGGCACATGCCATACAGGTAGTCCTCAACTTACAACAAAAATTGGGACTGGAATTTCTGTTGCTAAGTGATGTGGCCAGAAAGCGCAACCACATTGCTTAGCGCAGCAATCCCTGCAGTCCCAGTTGCTGTTGTTAACCAAATCCCACAGTTGTTAGGCGAGGCAACTTCTTGCCAGCTTCCCACAACCAAGTCAGTTCACAGACTCAAGATCACAGACTCAATGGAATACTTGAAATCAATGTAAACATTAAGTCTCTGAGTATAGGGTAAAATGTGTGCAGAAACATTGGCCAGTTTTAAGAGACCACCTAAGGCCTTCTGATGAGAACCCATCCATATTTTTAACCAAAATACTAAGGAAGCAATTGAACTACCTCTGTGAACTCTGTTGAACTCTGTGAACCGCCCAGAGTCTACCATGGTAGAGATGGGCGGGGATAAATTCAAATAATAACAACAACAACAACAACAACAACAACAACTCTATCCCCCAATAACTATCACCTTTGCAATTTTGCTCCTTCATATCCCGACACCGAGTGGAATGCTGGGAAGAAGAGCCTGTGAACGTGTGCATTAAATTTGTGTATGTTACAATACGCCAAATGCCCCCTGTACCCTAGCATGCAGTATATATGTTACTAGAATTCTCACAAAATTCTGTTCACTGACAACTTGATTTAACAAGGCATTTTCAATTATCTTCAGCAACAGTAGTGGAGAAGTAATTCAGTGTTGCTTTTTTGTGAGGAATATCAAAGCAATTCTATACATCATACCTGTAGTTTTTAAAATATTAAATATTTAAATGTATTTAAACCACCCAGAGTCACTTTTAAATTTTAAATATTAAAATAAAAAGTGTTCTAATGTTGCAGCCAAACGTTTTTCTTAAAACAAGGCTACCTGAATAGAATTTAGTTGGAGAAGGAATGTGAAGATTTCCTATATGTTTATGTAATTGTAATATTTCACTGACAGCTATGGTACTTTGACAGTTACCATAATGATGGATAATTCTTAAAAAACTAAACATGGACCAATATTTTGAATTATTTAATCTATTACCATAAAACATTTCCTTATAAATTACCACTTTAAAACTTACTGTAGCTACCATTGTATATTTTGATGGATCCTAGCTTCTGATAAGAAATTCCAATAGAGCACTTATCAAGCAAATTGTCCATCACTGAGAACTCTAGCATGAAGTTTCCTAATAATATTTTTATTGACTTTTTTTTCTTTTGGATATCAATATCCATTTTTTCTTCTCTTTCTATGTGATTATTTATTTACAAGGAGGAGGAGGAGGAGGAGCAACAACTCTAGCATGAGAAGCAAAAGAAAAAGAACTGCCTGTGAGAGAACATTAATATGGAAATTTCATGCAGAAATGCTTTTCTATTGTTTGATGACACTAAACATTGTCATACGTAGACAAATAGGTCACTCATATGTCTATGAAGGTTCTCAGTCACCCAGGTGGAATTGTCTGTAGCTTGAATCATGTCAACTGGATTTATATTTTCTCAGTGGAAACGTTTCGCTCCTTATCCAAGGAGCTTCTTCAGTCTGAGCAAAGTTAGTAAGGGAATCCTTAAATATGTTTCTAGGTGGCTGTGTGACCTTGCACCTGGGGCTAGGTCATGGTTATTTTGAGATGTTATTTCTAAGTCCCTTTATCATCTAAAGGAGGATCGTTAAGATTACCATGCTGCTGTTGAGCTTGCGAAATGATCTTAATCTTCCTAGGCACAGAAGACAAAGCAGGAAGGAAAATAGGGGAAAGATTGTGCCTGAGGCCCCCACCTCTATTCAAGGAAGGATTTTCCAAGTTGGCATAAATGGATTCCTTGACTCCTCTCTCAAACCACCTATCTTCTCTGTCTAAAATGTGAACATTAATGTCCTCAAATGAGTGTCCTTTTTCCTTTAGATGAAGATAAACTGCTGACTCTGGTCCTGTGGTGTTACTTCTCCTGTGTTGGGCCATCCTCCTGTACAAAGGTTGTTTGGTTTCGAGCACTCCTCACTGCACTGGATTGCATAAACTACATTGCTTTTCTTGTGTTTTGGAGTTTGATCTTTGGGGTGTACAAGCCTCTGTCTCAGTGTGTTGGTGGGTTTGAAATATACAGGTATGTGGTGTTTGCCAAATATCCTTTTTATCTTTTCAGACACGCCAGCCATGTAAGGAATGACCAGGTTCTTCCGTTTACTCTGAGTCTCAGCCCTATCTGTCGCTGTTTTAGGTCTGGTAGATTTAGATTTAATGAAGGCCCAATTTGGATATCCACAGGCCTTCAGAGCTGTTCTCAGGTGCTGATTTTCATTCTTTTTGGAATCCATGGAGGTGGGGATGATTTCTGCTCTGTGTGACAATGTCCTGATGACTCCTAGTTTGTGCTGCAGTGGATGGTGGGAGTCAAACATCAGATATTGATCTCTGTGTGTGGGTTTCCTGTAGATCCCTATTTCTAGCTTGCCACCGGTCCCAATGAGGACTTCACAGTCTAGGAATGCCAGTCTGTTGTCCTTGGTGTCTTCTCTGGTGAACCTAATGTTGGCATCTATAGTGTTTATTTGGTCTGTGAAGGCCTGTACTTCCTGGGCCTTGATTTTGACCCAGGTGTCGTCCACATACCTAAACCAGTGGGTGGTCACCGTTCCCTGGAATGTGTTGAGTGCTTTCTTCTCCACTTCTTCCATGTACAAATTGGCCACAATGGGTGACACAGGAGAACCCATGGCACAGCTGTGTTTTTGTCTGTAAAAGTCACCTCTGTATGAGAAATAAGTGGTGTTAAGACACAGGTCCAGAAGATGGCAGATCTGGTTTGGGTTGAGATGGTTTCTCCTTTCAAGGGTGCTGTCCTCTTCTAGTCTCTTCCTGACAGCGGATAGAGCATGAGTGGTGGGGATGCTGGTGAAAAAGGAGGACACATCGAAGGAGACCATAGTTTCATCTGTATCCAGTTTCAGGATCTTTGCTTTGGAAACAAATTCTTCCGAATTTTGGATGTGGTGTTCAGAGTGTCCAACTAGAGGTGCTAATATGGTAGAGAGGTGTTTGGCAATGTTGTATGTTACCGAATTAATGCTGCTGACTATGGGTCGGAGGGGTGTTCCTTCCTTGTGGATCTTAGGAAGTCCGTAGATGCAAGGGATGGCTTCTCCAGGATACAGACGGTGGTAGGTAATCCTATCGATGAAGCCATCATGTTCCAATTGTTTCAAACTGTCTATTACCTTTTTCTTGTAATTGCTGGTGGGGTCTCTTTTCAGTTTTTCATATGTATGGAGGGAAGGCAGAATATAGATCTAATGCAAAACAAACTGTGCATTTTCTCTTACATCCTACAATGAAGAATGTGAAAATATAATGTCTTACCTTAAACAAATTAAGGTAATATGATGGGTAAATTTAAAGGGATGAAAGATTGGCTGCATGTATTTCAAGTATATGTTGATAGTAGGGCATTGCAAGAAACAGGAAATGTGTCTTGTTTCAAACATGAAACAAAATATCCCACCTGAAATGGCCCATCGGCCCATTTGACCAAACAAAACTGGGTGGGAATGGAAGCTTATTATTCTCATTCCCACTCTTAAAACCCCAGAAACATACACACAAAACAGAACAAAACCAGCCCCTCAAAATGGCCTGGAAGTTAGAGGGTAGAAATGTGAGCTAGAGGCCTCCCAGAGGTCTCTTGCTCCCTTCTGCACCCTTCCTTTTGAATAAAACCAAAACCAAAAGATTGAGCCATTTTGCTCCCAGTTTCAGCAAACTGAATTAGCTTTGGGTGCTGGGGCGATGCTGACTTCACTGACTATAGCTTTGTGATAATGGGTAGGGAATTGAATGGTGTTCTTGGTTTAATGTTAGACATAATTTTTTCATCTACGTAGAGTACGGTAAGAAGCCAGTCTTCAGTTCAGTTAGCACTGAAGGCTTCTATGTATATCAGGGGTGGGGAACCTTTTTTCTGCCAAGGGCCATTTGGATATTTATAACCGGGGATCAGGGGGGTGGGGGGCGGATTTTCTGGGATTTCCGTGGACCGGGGGCCGGAGTTTGTGGGCGGGAGCCAATCACAAGCACTGGGGGGCGGGGTTTGCGGGCGGGAGCCAATCGCGTGGAAGGGGCAGGGTTTGTGGGCAGGAGCCCCACGGGCCTTAGGCAGGAACCTCACGGGCTTATTTATTTATTTAATTTATCCCCGCCCATCTCCCCGAATAGGGGACTCTAGGCGGTTTACAAAATATCAAAATTTAAAATCTATACAAAAATTACTATAAAACGATAAATAGAGGGAATAAATAAAACCCAAAGATGGTTAGGAGCCACAATTCAGATCAAGGCACTACGGGGCCAGCCACCTCCAAGAGGTACTACCCCCTCCGTCGTCCCAGGCAAGGCGGCAGAGCCAGGTCTTAAGAGACTTCCGGAAGGTCAGGAGTAAGGGGGCCAGCCTCACCTCTGGGGGCAGGATGTTCCATAATGCGGGCGCTATCGCAGAGAAGGCATGCCTCCTGGACCCCGCTAGGTGAAATTCTCTTGTTGAAGGGGTCCGAAGCATGCCCTGTCTGCATGAACGGGTGGAGCGGGTCGATGTTATCGGGATGAGACGGTCCCTCAGATACCCTGGCCCCATGCCATATAGGGCTTTAAAGGTGATCACCAACACCTTGAATTGGACCCGGAAGCAAACTGGAACCCAATGCAGCTCGCGCAGCAGAGGTGTCACATGTGCTGATCTTATAGCACCCATAACTGCCCGCGCTGCTGCATTCTGAAACAGCTGGAGCTTCCGGATACTCTTCAAGGGTAGCCCCATGTAGAGCGCATTACAATAATCTATACGGGAGATGACAAGGGCGTGAGTGACTGTTCGGAGGGCATCCCGATCCAGGAAAGGGCGTAGCTGGCGCACAACTCGAAGCTGTGTAAAGGCCCTCCTGGCCACGACTGCCACCTGCTCTTCGAGCAGGAGTCGTGAGTCCAGGAGGACCCCCAGGTTCCGCACTGGTTCCGAATGGGGCAGTGCTACCCCATCCAGAACCAAAGATGATAACTTCCCGGATACAGGGGGGCCATCAATCCATAGCCACTCTGTCTTACCAGGGTTCAGCTGAAGCCTGTTGTTCCTCATCCAGACTCCCACAGCCTCCAGGCACTGAGATAAGGCATCGACCACATCACTTACTTCACCCGGGATGGAGATATATAACTGAGTATCATCAGCATATTGGTGATACCTCATCCCGTGGTGACGGATGATCTCACCCAGCAGTTTCATGTAGATGTTGAACAGGAGAGGAGAGAGAACCGACCCCTGCGGCACCCGACAAATCAGGGATCGCGGGTCGGCTCTCTCCTCCCCTATCTGTACCGACTGGGAACGGCCTTGGAGGAAGGAGGTGAACCAGCGTAAAACCACGCCGCCCACCCCCAACTCCCTGAGCCGCCCCAAGAGTATACCGTGGTCGACGGTATCAAAAGCCGCTGAGAGATCTAAGAGAGCCAGGATGGATGCACTCCCTCCATCCCGCTCTCGCCAGAGATCATCCATAAGTGCGACCAATGCGGCCCGCACATTATATACGGCCCGCGGGCCTGACGTTGCCCACCACTGATGTATATGGTTGGTTTAGTTCTAGCAAAGCCATCTGAAAAACATTCTATTTCCCTCTGTGTATGAAGATTGCTCTCATTTTGATTTTAAAAAAATCTTCACCTTTGCTTCAGATACAATGCTGGCTGGGGAATCCTGAGAGTCGAAATCCACACATCTTAAAGTTGCCAAGATTGAGAAACACTGCAATAGATTGTCATACATGTACAATTGCAACATCTGATCATGCCCCAATTTTGTTTCTTTGCAACTGAGGAATTCTTCTGAAGTAAAAGACACATGGCATTTAGATTTTTCCTGGTTAAAGGACTATAATTTTCAACAGCAAATAGCTATCAAACTTTAAAAATTAAAAAGTTCAGAGTCCTCTTATGTTACTGAATGGAAAGCATGCAAAGCATATCAGAGAATAAATAATTTCCTGTTTCCACATAAGGAATAAAAATAAAGGATATTACATGAAAAACAGGAACATTTTTTTTAATTGTGTTGTTTTGCTAGTCATTCCTCTCTAATTCTTTACATGGAATTGTAAAGTGTTAGGAATGAAGTGACTAAATTGCTTTCTGCTAAGATAGACCTTGCATTATCATGTCTATGGCAAACATTTCTGAAATCTAGAGAACAAATGGATAAATTATGTACATACAGATGAAAGAAGTATCATACTCAAGGGTTTTATTCCAGTTATTCGGGGGGGGGGGGAGAGAGAGAGAGAGAGAGAGAGAGATTGAGATTTTGAAGACATAAACTGCAGGTGTCTGGAATTTTACAAAAAAGAAAAAGATTTCATGGCAAAGCAATTATTTTATGGGAGAAACCTGGGTGAAAGGTGGATCAATTTATTCGTTATTTGAGGAGGTCCAACATTAACAACATCTACTAAAAAGTCCAGAGTGATAGTATCATCAGTTAAAGTTTTAGGGCTTATGAATATTAGAATATTCTAATATTAGAATATTTCATACATGTTTCTAAAGTAATATAGCTATAAAATATTTATGTTCAAATGCGCTAAATTTGATGGTAAGATCATAGGAAGCATTAAATAAACAACTTGAATGTTCAGTAGTGTACTAATTCCTGGAAGATCATCTTTGCATCCGTAATGTCACCTTTTGTATAGATCTAAAATTATGATTAATTCAACAAAAATATTGTTGAACTAATTGGAGGACAAAGGAAACCAATACTGCATGCTTTTACTGTATGAGCAGGTATTTGTTTGCTCTATGAAGCTGACCTCTGTTAACAGGAGATGATAAACTGTTGTTTATCACAGCTGTGATTAGCCCTTTTTCTCTCTCTCTCTTGTTATCCCCCTCCTTTACTGAAGGTACATATTTTAACAGGCTATATAACACAGAATGCATTTTTCTTCTCTTTCTATTAATAATAATTACTACCACTAATTGTTATTACTATTAATAATTAGCTTATTAAAGTACATAGGGAGATCTGCAATAACCCTGACAATAGCAGATTCAGAGTCTGCTTCTCATTTATTTTCTTCTTGTTCTCTGTTTCTATTAGTACTTAATTGTAACAGCAGGGGTTTTTTTGTAATGTGATGTTAAGGGACTGCAGTCTACTTCTACACTTGGGTAACTGTTACGTAAATATAAAGAATGAATTTTAGGGGGAAAAAAGTCTCCTCGAAGTAAGCAAAAGCAAAGGATTAACATCTTTTACCAAAAGCTTAGCAGGAGAAACTAAGCTGTTATGAGAAAAGTATGCAAGGAGCAGGCAAGAGGTGTTGCAATTTTGGATTAACAGATTTTCCGAACTGATGTTTGAAGAAATAGTATCAGGAAAAGAGGGTTGGTTGTTTATTTAGTACTCATCAATAAACTGAGCGATTTACATTTAGTATTATTGAATTAATATGGTCCAATTATAGACTCTTCAGGATTCATAATAATTGTTTTAATCATTCTCTGTGCTAACTCAGTGGATCATAAATTCTTGATGGGGATTTGAATCACATTTTAGAACCTTTTAACATCATAAGACTCTCCCACTCAAAATATATTCATAATATGTTTTTCAGAATATATTCAAATTTAACCTGGTGTATTTTCGACATTCTGGTCAGCCTTCCAAATATGAATATACCTTCCTGTCTTTAACATCCCGCCATGCCTTTAGATTATCTCCTAAAATCTCACTTGATGGTATTTTGTTCGCTTCTGATTGTCATGGCCGTGAGGCCCGGAAGGGCAGTACGGCTGCATCAGATCACTGTCACCCATTTGGCACCACCCAGGGAGCACGTGTAGCTTAAGGAATGCTACGGACGCGGGTAACTTTTACTCCTTATTTGCTTTCTCTTCTGTCATGTATTCATCATACACTATATATATACACTTCATGGTATTTAAACTTAAATGTTATTAGATGCTACAGTATAACTTCCTCACATCATGCTCCTCTGAAGTTAATAACCTACTCTGATAATAATGACATGTAAATATATCTTTGCTAAATGATAATTTATTCCAGTCAATAGGACGGGACGCGGTGGCTCAGCAGGTTAAACTGCTGAGCTGTAGACTGCCGATCAGAAGGTCGGCAGTTCGAACCCCCCTGCGCAACGAGGTGAGCTCTCGTTGCTAGTCCCAGCTCCTGTCAACCCAACAGTTCGAAAGCCTAGCAAGTAGATAAATGGGTACCACCTTAAGTGGGAAAATTTGCTGGCCTCCTGTCGGGAAGTCGGTTCCACCGGAGGAGAAAAGATCGGAGGAAGATCGAATAGCGGCGGTGACGACGGACCCGGAAGTAACATCTACAGGAAGTCAGCAGCCGGCTCAAGGCATCTTGGGAATTGTAGTCCAGAGCCTTAGAAGAGTCGGTTCCCTTACCCCCTCCCCTCACGCACGGTGAATTGTATAAATTGTATAATTGGATAAAGGATTGTGTATGTAAGCCGCCTAGAGTCCTCCATTAGGGAGGGGATAGGTGGGGTATAAATATAATAATAATAATAATAATAATAATAATAATAATAATTTCATTAAGGAAATGGAACAGAGATAATAGAATTCTTTTCTATACCCTTGTTTTCATTACATTTATTTATTTATTAGATTTATGTACTGCCTTTATTTTCTATATTATCTATTTCATCTATTTCCTGAACGATACACAAATTTGGCCCCTGCTAAATATGATTGTAACAAGTTTCATGCTGTTGAAACATAATTTTTATTTTATATTTTATATATTTATATATTTTATTTTTGTACCAGGTAACAATTCTGGGAAAGTGAGAGTAGTCTAGTAATTGGCTTACTTTTAGACTTAAAACAAATTAAGCAATGAAACAGTTTGTCTTCTGTTTATGATATAGATGGTAAAGTTGAGAGACTCATCTTTTTTAATAGAAAATGAAATTACCATAGCTATCACAGGAGCAAATCACTTTACCTCTTCAAGGAATTATAACTACAATTAACTGTATGAAAGCGGAGAATTCCTGTTTCTCATTTTCCATTTAATTACTATTAAAACGTACTGTGTTTTTACTGCTTATTCTATTGAATGTATATGCTGAATCTTCTTCAAATAGTTCCCTATCCCTTATTTCACTGAACTCCTCTGTATTGTATGTTGGAGCGAAACGTTTCCACTGAGAAAATAGAAATCCAGTTGACATGATTCAAGCTACAGACAATTCCACCTGGATGACTGAGAACCTTCATAGACATATTGAAATACCACATGTACGTAAGTATTCAGACCATTTACAACAACACTTGAAATTTAGCTCAGGTGCCTCCCATTTCTCTTGATCGTTGCTGAGCTGTTCCTACACCTTGATTGGAGTCCACCTGTGGTAAATTAAATTGATTGGACATGATTTAGAAAGGCACACACCTCTCTATAGAAGGCCTCACGGTAGACAATGCATACTGTATCAGAGCAAAAGCCATGAGGTCAAAGGGACTGCCTGCAGAGCTCAGAGAAAGGATTATTGCAAGGCACAGATCTGGGGATGGCTACAAAAAAATTTCTGCTGCATTGAAGGTTCCCAAGAGCACAGTGGCCTCCATAATTCTCAAATGGAAGGAGTTTGGCACAACCAGGACCCTTCCAAGAGCTGGTCGCCCGGCCAAACTGAGCAATCGGGGGAGAAGAGCCTTAGTAAGAGAGGTGACCAAGAACCCGATGGTCACTCTGACTGAGCTCCAGAGAGCCTGTGTGGAGATGGGACAAAGTTCCAGAAGGACAGCCATCACTGCAGCCCTCCACCAATCTGGGCTTTACGGCAGAATGGCTAGATGGAATCCTCTCCTCAGTGCAAAACACACGAAAGCCCGCTTGGAGTTGCAAAAAAGCACCTGAAGGACTCTCAGACTGTGAGGAACAAGATTCTCTGGTCTGATGAAACCAAGATTGAACTTGGTTCTGAAATTGAAAAATCTTCAGTAGCTGAACATGCTCTCAAGCAAACGGGACACAAAATCCTATTTGAAAACACAGAAATACTGGACAACACCAAAAGCCACTACAACAGATTATACAGAGAAGCCATTGAAATTCACAAACACCAGCACAGTTACAATAAAAAAGAAGGAAGTCTAAAAATTAGCAAAACCTGGCTACCAGTCCTGAAAAACACAGCCTGCAAAAGGTCAACAAACTCAGCTCAACTACCAGGACATGGGAATACTTCTAACAATGAACATGCTAATCACGCTCAGCAGCCACTCGTTAACATTTCAACACAACAAAAAACCCCACCTAATCTCCTATAACTTAGCTCTATAAATAGAAAACAAACATTGCCAAACATTGCCATTCTACCTGAGCACAGAAAGAGCGCTTCTGTCTGTGCTCCTGCCCTCTGAAGATACTGGCCACAGATGCTGGCGAAACATTAGGAACCACAACTTCCAGAACACGGCCACACAGCCCGGAAGACCCACAACAGCCAAGATTGAACTGTTTGGCCTCAATTCTAAACGTTATGTCTGGAGGAAACCAGGCACCGCTCATCACCTGCCCAATACCATCCCAACAGTGAAGCATGGTGGTGGCAGCATCATGCTGTGGGGGTGTTTTTCAGCAGCAGGGACTGGGAGACTGGTCAGGGTTAAGGGAAAGCTGAATGGAGCAAAGTACAGAGATATCCTCAATGAAAACCTGTCCCACAGTGCTCAGGACCTCAGACTGGGCCGAAGGTTCACCTTCCAACATGACAACGATCCTAAGCACACAGCCAAGACAACACAGGAATGGCTTGGGGACAACTTTATGAATGTCCTAGAGTGGCCCAGCCAGAGCCCTGACTTGAACCCTATTGAACATCTCTGGAGAGACCTGAAAATGGCTGTCCACCGACGGTCCCCATCCAACCTGATTGAGCTTGAGAGGATTTGCAAAGAAGAATGGCAGAAAATCTCCCAATCCAGGTGTGCAAAGCTTGTCGCGTCATACAGAAAAAGACTTGAGGCTGTAATTGCTGCCAAAGGTGCTTCAACAAAGTACTGAGTAAAGGGTCAGAATACTTACATACATGTATTTCAGTTTCTCCTTTTTGATAAATTTACAGACATTTCTGAAATTCTGTTTTCACTTTGTCATTATGGGGTACTGAGTGTAGATTAATGTGACAAAACATGAATTTGAACGATTGTAGTATCAGGCTGCAACATAACAAAATTGAAAAAAGTGAAGGGGGTCTGAATACTTTCCGGATGCACTGTATATGGAAAAACATCAGGTCACAGAAATGGTTTTGATCCTTTTTCCTGTGAAAAAGGTTATATTACGAGATAATCCCAATTTTAAAATACTGTTAAATGCTGTTGGGGGTAAATTTGGTATCTGACAACATTATTACTGTGAAGCAACTTAATTTGAAAATAAATGTTTTGAAAACCATTACAGAACTTTAAACAAAGTTTGGTTTAGCTAAGAGTGCTTCTTGATGGTTTATGCAATTTAAGAATTTGCTGTTTGGCCCCAATGCCACTGATGCCTTTGAAATTCCAGTTATAAGAAGCTTTGAAGAAAACTACAGTCCACTGTTACAGGAAAATGAAGGAAGATTATGAAACAGACATTAACCACATATTGAATACTGGAATAATGAGCTTCAATGTTCTGTTTTTGTGAACTAGTGAAGGTTTGCCTGAAAGCATGTGACATTATTTCTTTTTTATCTTGAAATAAGTTTAATCAACAAACATTATATTGCATGTGTACTGGACACCTCAATAAAGATTGGATGAAATTACCTTGATGCTAGAGATGCAATTCAGAAATCTGAATATTCACTTATATGGTATGGACTTTTCCAATTATTGCTACTTTTCAGGCTACAATCCAAATGGTTGTTAACTTTAGATAGATAATTGCTAGTTATGAATGTATATGTTTTGCTTGGTTGTATCTCCAGCAAGCTGGAATTATAAGACATCAAAAACTATGGGCCTTTTGTGAATATGGAATTACTAAAATAATTATTATACAATAATGGAAGATAAACCTGTATGTGACTTGCAGCAATGGCTTGTGTACTATCTGTCCACATAAGAAGTAAAGTTATTTTTGATAATAGATAAGGAAATGTACTTCTAAGCCATCTGGTCAATATTTTTGCTATTATTTTGTACACAAGAAAAATTGCCAGCCTTTTTTCCTTCTTGGGGGTGGGAACAAATGTTGATGCATTACCATTTTTTTCATTCAGTTTCTGCATGTAATTTTTCTTTTTTTCATTCCGAATAGTCTGACACAATAAAGTTTTAAAAGGATAGAAGGAATCTAAAAAGGACCTCCTCTAGTTCAGTACCAGCCAAGAATGCTAAGGCTTGGCCTACAAAATAAGATAGAGGTGAACAGTCACACACCTCTTCATCTTGCCTACATCCAGCTCCACTTGAGAAGTTACTTGGTCCACAGCGTTTTGCTTTTCATTTCAGTTGCTATTTTTTAAAAAATAATATTAGACACTCATGAGGTAAGATTTTTTTTTAGATTAAAAAGCAAGGCATCAGGAGATAGAAAGCTGCTGCTCCTTCTTCCTGGACTGAGGGGGGTGGGGAAACAACAGAAAAAAAGTGTGTGTGTGTGTGTGTGTAATCAGTTTCAATTTACAAGAGGCAAGATGACTCGATGATTATCCTAAATGAAAGATTTTTTGAGGTGACCAGATTTGGTGCCATCACCAGACTGTGATATGCTTTGGAATGACAGAGTACAGTTTCTCAAAATTTAGTTAATTTCTTTCAAATTCAGAATCAGAAACTTTTAAAAAAATAATGCATTTATTTTTAAAATATAGCAGTTAGGTTTGCATGTATGTCTGTATACATACAGACAAAGCCTAAATTATACCCTACCTTTCCATTTAAATGGGAATGTTAAAAGCATCACAAATATTACTTGATGACTATTTCTACAGTTCTTGTCTGCGGTTTTACAGGTGTTAACAGGGAAGGAAGTATTAGAAGACAACAACAAAGCCCACCAATGGTGCCTGCAAAAGCTTGCACACATCTATCCAAGTAGGTGAGGACTTCCTAACAAGCTGTATGCTTTGATATAAGATATAGTTTGCATTCATTGTCACATGTTGTCCATCGTTACTACATAAATCTGAAAAGAAAAATCTGATGCCACATTACCAAAGTATCAGAAGAAAAGATTCCCTACCTGACTGATTCCAGAAGGAGGTATTTTATATGACTGAAGCTTCTGCTTCAGCAGCTCTGGGTCACTGTGGCGGAATGGGCACCCTAACAAAAAGAAAAAGGAGAGAAAAAACAGGTGAACATACCCACAAAGTTATTTACTCATAAATTTGCATAGCAAAGCACCTGAGAATCTAGCAAAGCAGTGCGTATTTATTATCTACCAGGTTATAAATAACAGAAAAATAACTATCGCTGTGTGCAAATTTTTCAACAAGATCTGTTCAACTTGGGTATTTGTAGTTCTATAGCAATCTTGGGCATACAGCCTGACACAATTCTCAACCAACGTGCTGGCTCAACGTGATATTTGGGAGTAGTCCTGGCCTCTCTGGAATGCATCAGGTTGGGGAAGGCTCTTCTGCAAGCTCAAAATATATATTTCAGTAGGCCCAAGTTGCAATGGGTATGAAAAGTTATACATATAAAAAAGTAACTATATCACCTGAAGAAGCTGCAATAGTTTACAAATAATTCAAAATATGTGTACTTTTACCTAGTGGAAAGAGAAACATGTTAACATAGAGTACTAGCTAATAATAATTAAACTGATTTGGTACCCGGCAGTGTTTTATTTCATTTATTTCACTGGGATTGTCCATACTGATTTAAAATTCAAGTATTGCACCTTAAGTGTCATACGTATTATAATCAAATTTAGATTATTGCTAGTGAGATCAGTAGACACCACTGGTTGTACACTACTTTCAAATATGGAGGAAAGTACCATATCACTTTAATATTGTTGACTCCTGGTGACTGCCTGGACAATCCCTGCAGTTTTCTTGGCAAGGTTTTTCCAAAGTGGCTTGCCCTTGCCTGCTTCCTAGGGCTGAGGGAGAGTGACTGGCCCAAGGTCACCCAGCTGGCTCCGTGCCTAAGGCGGGACTAGAACTCACGGTCTCTTGGCTTCCAGCCTGGTGCCTTAACCACCACACCAAACTGGCTCTCTATCTCTTTAATTTTTATTTTATTTATTTATTTATTTATTTATTTATTTATTTATTTATTTATTTATTTATTTATTTTAATACTATAAATATATATCCTAAACAGTATTTAAAAAGGTAAAGGTTCCCCCCGCACATTTGTGCAGTCGTGTCCAACTCTAGGGGCCAGTGCTCATCTCCGTTTGTTAGCCGAAGAGCCAGCGTTGTCCAAAAACACTTCCACGGTCATGTGGCCGGCATGACGCACGGGGAATGCTGTTACCTTCCCACCGAAGTGGTACCTATTCATCTACTTGCATTTGCATGCTTTCGAATTGCTAGGTTGGCAAGAGCTGGAGCTAGTGCGGGAGCTCACTCCGTCACACGGGGCTAGGGATTCAAACCTCCGAACTTGCAATCTTCCGATCGACAAGCCTGGCATCTTATCCACTGAGCCACCATGCCCCTTAAACAGTATTAGTGGTATTCTAATTCTGCATTCAAGCCTGAATGACACTGAGGAACATAGACAAAAATTAGGATGGGACTAGAGAATTGTTATTTACCCATTTTACAAAAGAAAAAAATATATACTTATCTATTTAGCTTCCTCTAAATACAATTATCTAGGCCCTTTTGCATAGGAGATGTATACTTTAGGGTATTGGACTTAACTGACTGGGGAGAAAGAAAGGAGAAAGTAAACAATTCACTGTAATTGGCCAGTGACTTCCCATTGTCAAAGGAAAAGGAGTCTCTTAAAGGAAAAACTAAACATCTGGAAGAAAACCTGATTTTATGCAATTTGTGGAAATGTATTACAGTACTCCCTGTTTCATTCTAGAGAGAATCATTAGATTAGATTTACCACATCACATGCGATTCCAGAGAGTATCTGGTTTTTGAAAAAAAAATCAAATGATTTATAGCTATTTGACAGTTTCCTGGCAAAGAAAAAGTACTGAGGAACTTGTTGCTTTGAAAGGTTGTGGGGATGAAAACAAGCAAGAGAAGAAACGCTGCAAGGCTCAGTGGAGCAGTGACTGAATAAACCTCTTTTGCCTGACCTAGTTCTGTAATAAGACAAATTGTCAGAAGAGCAGCAGCACACTCCACTTGACAGTGAAGGCTGACTTAAGCCGCAAAACGAACTTCTGCTGGTAATACGGCCAGCCGGCTGCTAGGTGACCATGCATTACAAGTGTGTCAGGAAGAAGCACTCACCATGATAATCCCCTTGGCCTGGGAGATTGGACAGGATGATTTTCATGCAGCTAAATGGAGTATAATCCGTTCTCTTGCCTTCTTTTCCATAATTATGCCGGATGCTGTAAGCATATCCTTTGTCAAACTGAATAGAGAAAACAAACAATAAAAAAGCAGATGGTTTACTACTGAAAGAGTGTGCACAGTGTATGTGATCTCAGTTACTATGAAGGATGAAATATTGATGCTTTGAGTAGTCATAACTGTTAAAAGTTTTACAAGCAGAAGAATTTAAAAGTAAAAAATTGACTCTATGTTATCAAGCATTTGGCAGAAAGGGAGTTTTACTCTTAGTAAATTACCATAGGAGTCTGTTATTTATGCTTACAGAAAGCTAGAAGTGCAGGGTTTTTGCTCAATACCTTCTTCAACTGGAGCTATTAAAAAGAATCAAAGGAAACAGAAGGAAACCAGTTTACTTGAAAACAAGTTTTTCAAACTCTAAAACAGAGCTTTCCAAACTTTTCATGTTGGTGACACACTTTTTAGACATGCATCATTTCACGACACACTCTTACAGCAGAGCACAAGGCAGGCACTAGGACCTGTGTGGAGAAGACAGGAGGAGGCAGGATTCAGCGGTGAGCTGGGGCAGCAAGGCGGTCTCAGAGGAGGCGGTCAGCAGAGAAGACGCAGGACAACCCGTTCCTCTGCCGGCCGTCTTTTTATCCTTTTCTCTTCACACCGTTTTCGTGTGGGCTCCAATCGGGCTGCTTTCCGCCCAGCGTGCTTTTCCACCCTTCTTTCTCTGGCGCTGGCCCCTTCTTAGTTTTTCACGCCCAAACTGTCTCCCACGCGACACACCTAAACACTCCAGGCGACACACTAGTGTGTCCTGACACAGTTTGGAAAGCTGTGCTCTAAAAAGAAGCTCTTGTTAAGAGTAATAAGTGGCACATTTTGCAATTAGTTCATTTTATAACTTTGATGATTTAGATTCACAAGTTCCTGCATGATATAAAAAGCAACAAGCTTGTATTTATTTCAAACTATATTCTAGTAGGTATTTGTCGTTGTAGTTATTTAAATTTATTATGGCCTCCCATTCCAGAAGATTCTGGGCAGCTCCCAACATCAAAATAAGCAATTAAAACAGTTAAAAACATGAGGACAAAACATACATTGTGATTGTAAACCGCCCAGAGTCTACCACGGTAGAGATGGGCAGGGATAAATCCAAATAATTAAATAAATAAATAAATACAGTCAGACTAAAAAGCAACCATAACAATAAAAAAACACGACAGGGTCTTTGCAGACACACTACCCCCAGGCCTGGGAACCCCAGGAGAGTGGGCACTATACATATGTTCAGGGGAATGCTGTACCAGAGGGAAGGAGCAACGACAGAGAAGATAAATATCTTTGCCTTCCTAACTTATCCCAAAACTAAAGAGACCACACCTTTTAAAGCCTCACATCCCATCAGAGTTTAAACCAGCAGTGCGAAGACTTCAGTCTTACAGTCCATTCTGTTTTGTGGTTCCCCAACAAGCACCCAGTGCAAAAGGTATGCACACTTAAAATAAATACATTTAAAACCAAAACTGTACAAAAAATCTGTTTCTAACTGCCACTCCTCCCATCCATCCTTCAATCCCGTTAAAATCATTTAGGAGAACAGGAAAGCCATTTTTGTCACTGTTGGCTGAAAGAAAGTGGAGAAAGTTTTTCATAATGCTACCAATGCAACAACTGGAAAAGAACTTAAATGGAAGGTGGGAGTTGTAATCAGATGCATACGCACTGAGGAGGAAGGGGGACTCCAACCCAAGTCTCAGCAATGGAATATTTCTGAATCGTCCTTTGCACATAGACAGACCTGTATGTGTCAATGCACAGAGACTATTTATTTTATTTATTTATTATTTAAATTTATATCACTGCCCATCTCCCCCAAACAGGGGACTCTGGGTGGTTTACAATAAAATCAATAGCTAAAAAGATATAAACATAAACTTACAATCCAACCAGTATAAATAGAATAAATAAATATAAAATCCAAGTGCAATAGATGTTAATAATAGGGGGGGCTTCATGGCACTAGCCACTCCCAGGAGGAACTGTTGGCATTCCCATCCCAAGCAAGGCAGCAGAACCAGGTCTTCAAATTCTTCCGGAAGTCCGGGAGTGAGGAAACCCGCCTCAGCTCCAGGGCAAGATATTCCAAATGGCGGGCGCCGCTACAGAGAAGGCCCGCCTCTTGGACCCCGATAGATGGAATTCGTTTACTGATGGGGTCCGTAGCATGCCCTCTCTGCATGACCAGGTGGGGCGGGTCGATGTTATGGGGATGAGACGGTCCCTCAAATAACTTGGGCCCATGCCATGTAGGGCTTTAAAGGTGATAACCAACACCTTGAATTCAACCCGGAAGCAAACTGGTACCCAATGCAGCTCGCGCAGCAGTGGTGTCACGTGTGCCGATTTTACGGCACCAATAACTGTCCGTGTGGCCACACTCTGGACCAGCTGAAGCTTCTGGATACTCTTCAAGGGTAGCCCCATGTAGAGCGCATTGCAATAGTCTATATGGGAGATGACCAGGGCATGAGTGACTGTTCGGAGGGCATCTTGATCCAAAAAAGGGCGTAGCTGGCATACAACCCGAAGTTGCGCAAAGGCCCTCCTGGCCACGACAGCCACCTACTCTTCGAGCAGGAGTTGTGAGTCCAGGAGGACCCCCAGGTTCCGCACTGGTTCCGAATGGGGCAGTGCCACCCCATCCAGAACCAAAGATGACAACTTCCTGGGTACCGAGAGGCCATCAATCCACAGCCACTCCGTCTTACCAGGGTTCAGTTGAAGCCTGTTGTTCCCCATCCAGACCCCCACAGATCCCAGGCACTGAGATAGGGTGGCAACCGCATCACTTACTTCACCAGGGATGGAGATATATAATTGAGTATCATTGGCATATTGATGATACCTCATCCCGTGGTGACGGATGATCTCACCCAGTGGCTTCTTGTAGATGTTAAATAGGAGAGGAGGACTGAACCCTGTGACACCCCACACAAGACAGGTTGCGGGTCAGAACTCTCCTCTCCTATCACCACTGATTGGGAACGGCCTTGGAGGAAGGAGGTGAGCCAGAGCAAAACTACGCTGCCCACCCCCAACTCCCTGAGCTGCCCCAAAAGGATACCATGGTCGATGGTATTGAAAGCCGCCGAGAGGTCCAAGAGAGCCAGGATGGATGCACTCCCTCCATCCCGCTCCCACCAGAGATCATCCATAAGCTACAACGCACTACAATTAATTATACTATCACATTATAAAATAAGTATATCCTAAATGAAAAGGCCAGAAGAGCTGTGCCTCTGATTTTCTCAAGCTAGAAGAATTCTACATGCACATGGCAAAAATTGATTCTGATAGAAAGGCTTTCTTTTTTAAATAACAATTTCCACAGAGTGCATTAAAAGATGCATTTTGATACAGCTTTTGTTAGCAACAGACATTACTGAGTTTCATTATTCAAGTTAAGGAAAACTGATGGGTTTTAAATTTTCATACCAGACTCTTTCTTTAACATAATTAGAGTAAAATTACACCATTATAAGCTTGAAAAACATGCATTAATAAAAATTTCAAAGAAAATATTACTTTAGTCACTGGGTAGCAATGAAATTCGGCAGTATAATTAAGAAAACAAATATATTTCATTTTAGGAAATTATGAATAACTTTCAACACATATACAAAGAATAGGGAAACTGTTTTTCCATCATTAGATACCATTTATTTGCTACTGAGTTTTCTGGTTGAGTTTTTCCAGAAGAAGAAATTTGTAGAATCCTGACTTATTCTAATTCAGGAAGGGTATTAAAATTTGTCAAATGTTTAAACACTCCTCAGAGTAAATAGTTAAATAATCACCTGCTCTTAAGGAACAACAAAAGACAGCAGACAGCAGCTCTTAAAAAAAAAAGACAACAGAGTTAAATGTAGTCTGCAGAAACAGACTACATAGATGAAGTCACTAAGAAGGGTTTGGACTATATGACAATGGTTACACTACCTTCACAAAGGACTCCTGGGAAGAGATGGGCTACATCTTACAACAACTGGGAAGTGTCTAGCAGGTGGTACACCAGTCTCATCAGGAGACCATTAGGCTAGAACAAAAAGGGTGGCAAAAGCTCAGAACTGAACATGCAGCCAAGGATTGGGACCAAGAAATCAGAACATAAAGAGAGAAGCTGGAAGCCAAGAGTTTCTCAGGAAATTACAACACAGAAGTCTGTAGGTGCTGCCACTCAAAGCCTCAAATGTTTCTACATAATGCACAGAATACATACAGTATGGGAAATAAACAGGGAGAACTAAAGATTCTAACTTAGGAAGACAAATACAATTTGATAGACGTCCCTGAAATGGTGGGATGACATCCATGATTGGCACATATCACTGAAAAGCTACAACTTGCTTAAACAACAGTCCAATTATAATGATTTTTGGTAATGACCTTGGGAGACAGGAGGAAGAGCCACAGCCTAAACAACTGTCATGCAAAAGGTATCTCAGCCCACAGAAGGAAAAGGGGCGTGGGAAGCATCTTGGAAGGGACCCTTCCTAGTTTTCTGGAAAGTAAAAGTAAAGGAGAGAGGTACTTTCAGACTTGCAAGATTCTGTTACTGTAACCTTACAATAAAGGTACTGTTAGTACTCATGGTTTGTGCTTCTTGTCTGGACTACCTCGAAGGGCTGGCATCAGTCTTGCAAGTCTGAAAGCACCTCTCCTCTCCTCCTTTACTTTTACTTTCCAGAAAACTAGGGAGGGTCCCTTCCAAGATGCTTCCCACACCCCTTTTCCTTTTGTGAGCTGAGATACCTTTTGCATGACGGTTATCTAGGCTGTGATTCTTCCTCCTGTCTCCCAGGGTCATTCCCACAAATCATTACACCAACAGAAAGACTGAGAATGTTGCACTGTATAGAAAGGAAAATACGTACTTGCACAGAAATTCAGGATCAGAGCAGGGAAATCCCCTTGAAAGTGTTTGGATAAGAATAAAAGGAGAGAAACGAAAGTGATACCATCATGGGAGTTTATTATAGACTGCCTGGGCAGACAGAAGATACAGATGAAGCTTTTCTGGGTCAGATAACCAGTCTTTCAAAGAGGCACACAATACCGATAATGGGGGATTTCAATTATTCTGACATCTGAAGGAAATCCAATTCTGCCAAGTTAACTTTGTTAACTCCAACAAATTCTTGTTCACTCTTGCTGTCAGTTTCAGTTGTCAGAAGTTGGAAGAAAGAACAAGTCTGCTATCCTGTGCCTAATCCTCACCAACAAGGAGCATTTCAAAGAAGCAAAACTGACTGGTATGGTGGAGGAAGGTGATTGTGTTATCCTTGAATTTGTAATACCCGTGGAGGAGAAACTAAGAAACTAAGGGTTTTCCCGCGGCGACACACAAACGGCGGTGCGCAAAAACCCGAAAGCAGCAGCAGCACTTCCGGGTTTTCCCGCGGTGACACACCAACGGCGGTTGGTGTGTCGCCGCGGGAAAACTTTGGAAAGTCCTGCCCTAATAAACCAGTATATTTCCATACTGAAAAATACTTGCATTCCCTTGTGGGGGAATTCCACAAATTCATTATGACAGGACTCAACTGTTCCAAAAAGAAAGAAAAAAAGCCAATAACCATTAGCATAAGCATCCTGCCTAAACAAAATAATTCAATCCTAGTCAATAATGTTAATTTGGGGGTGAGGTTTACAATGAATTTATCTGGAGTTGATTAATCCATGTCATCAGATAAACACCAGTGCAAAACAAAAAATAAAATAATGTGGAAAATATACAGACTATACAAAATAGAATAAAACAAACTTCCCACATAAACAAATGTACATAATTAGAAATTCCAATTTTATTTTAATAACTATCAGTAACTTAACTTTAACAAAACATAATTTTATCAGATCTATGATTCGTTAGCCTCTTGATAATGTAGGCACCTGTTTCAGCCAAGTAGCAGTATTTTCTCTTTTAATATCTCTTCCTACTGTTCTAGAACCTTGTAATTTGGAAGTATGCTTTTCAGAGCAAACTTACTTCAGCAAACAGGCAAACAGTTATTCATATTCAATATTTTATTCCTCAACAGCAGCAATATTCTTGCAACATCATAGCAAATCAGTCCGCACTACAAGCTTTAGTATTTGCATAGGCTCCAGTTCTGCTTAAACAAGCAGAGGCAACATTTTTCTTTTCAGTTTTATTGCATTTCCCCCATACTCCCTTCAGCATTTTGCTTTGCACTATTACCGTTTAGGACAAGGGTGGATAACTAGTTCTGGATTGAGGACTACACTTTGCCACCAAGTGGTGTGTGTGAGCCTACTCTCAAAGAAGCAGACAGGGAAAAGAGCAAAGGTAGAAAAGAACTCAGAAGAAAAAATAAAAAATAAAACATATTACACCAATTTCAAAAAAATTAACTCATTCTTCTACACCGACAAACTAAATGAACGCATAGCATTACAGGATCTAAAAGAGCATTCCTGGATCGAGATGCCCTCCGAACAGTCACTCATGCCCTTGTCATCTCCCATATAGACTACTGCAATGCGCTCTACATGGGGCTACCCTTGAAGAGTATCCAGAAGCTTCAGCTGGTCTAGAATGCGGCTGCGCAAACAGTTATGGGTGCTGTAATATCGGCCCATGTTAACACCTCTGCTGCGCGAGCTGCATTGGGTACCAGTTTGCTTCCGTGTCCAATTCAAGGTGTTGGTTATCACCTTTAAAGCCCTACATGACATGGGACCAGGTTACCTGAGGGACCGTCTCACCCCCGGAACATCGACCTGCCCCACTCGGTCATGCAGAGAGGGCATGCTAAGGATCCCATCGGCAAAAGAGTTCCATCTAGCGGGATCCAGGAGGCGTGCCTTCTCTGCAGTAGCACCCGCCCTTTGGAATATCTTGCCCCTGGAACTGAGGCGAGTTTCTTCGCTCCCGACCTTCCGGAAAGACTTGAAGACCTGGTTCTGCCGCCTTGCTTGGGACGGGAATGCCAATATTTCCTCTTGGGAGTGGCTGGTGCCATGAAACCCACCTTATTATTAACATCTTTCTGTTTGGATTTTATATGTAAATTATTGTTGTTGTAATTTTATATTTTTAACTTATTCTTGTGAACCGCCCAGAGTCCCCAGGTATGGAGGAGATGGGCGGTGATACAAATTTAAATAAAAAATAAATAAATGTTACTACAGAAATTCAGTAGCGAACCATATTTCTGGATCTAATCACTGGGGCAAGGAGTGGGGCTTGCCACAGCCAGATGAACTGGGCAAATATGTCATTGTCGATCTGTGTGGTTACTTGCTGGTTTTGATATATATGAAGAAAACTCTCCTTGACATTTGTTAGTTTCAGTATTGCGGTGATGCCAAATTATTCTCTCTCTGGCTTTTTAAGGTTCTAAGACAAATGCAGAAGTTTTGTTGCATTCCACCTAACCATACTGAAGCCTTATGTAACTATTAAGCCATGTAGATGGGCAAAGCATTCCTATAGGGGTGGCAGAGAACCCCCTGCTTGCTAAGTCTTTTTGGCCTCATGGGCATCAGGGTGATGTGGGCATTTCCTGTTCTCCATTGTTCTTTTATCTTCACTCACAGCAGCTTCATTGGGAGGGGGAAAAAGCTGTGCCAACTCAAAGGCCGGCATGGCTTCTCTCTCTTCCTAGAGATGTGTCACAGGGTGGATGCAACATCTGCGGCCCCTGCAATACAATGCTTTCCAACCCCTACCATTTTCATACATCAGACAAAGGAGGCTTCTTGTGGTGAGCATCTTTTCTACCTGCAGACATCCTTCTCTAGGGACAAGAAAATAGTTTCTGACAAGTTTTGAAAAACTGCCGTTACTGTAATGGCATTTCTATAGCAGGAAGAGGAGTTCTTTTTAAAACCCTGCAAATTCCATTAAAATGTAAGAACATTTTCATTCTTTCATAGGTATTATTTTATTTATAAAAATAAAATCATTCGTAGTATGTGCAATGTTTCACATAATCATCACAGCATAAAAAATATTCACGCAGACACAGCTCGTATGTATCCATATCCATCCCCCTTCTGAGCTGAAAAATATTTGAGTGAGTTTGTCTGTTGAATATGTAAGATACTCTGCATCCATTTTTAAATTATGATTATTTCATAGCTCAACACATTTTTACTTCTTCTGAAATGTTCTTATTCTCCTCCATATTATTATTGCAGTACTGTGTATATCATAATCAACTCAGGCGTCCACAGTAAGTTTTTAAAGTACAAACAGTTTACTATTTTTTTGTCATATATAAATCAGCTGTTTTAACAATTCAGTGATGCATTACTCTCTTATGTTTTGTGTTGGAATGCTATCTAAAATTTACAGTAACTTTAAATATACCATGGGGACCCACATTATTTATTTTTATCATTTTAAATACTATTTTTAACTAGGGTTGCAGTGCTTCAGATTAAAAGGCAAAAAAAGCTTTAGAGCACAAGGGAGTGTGAACATAGTCTACAACTCCTTAAAGCAGCTACACCATTTCCTAGAATTGTGTAGTTGCCCACCCTGATTGCTGCACAATCCTGGGAAAAGATGTGTTACTGAACTGTGAATGCAAGATCAGGGAAAGGAGAAACTGGGCCAGCTGGAGACAACTATAAGATAAAACCTTTAGGGACTTGGAAGAGGAGATGTGCTTTTATTGTAGACTGTCTAAATTCTGCATGGCAGCTGCAGAGCCTATCTATTTATTCTATTTGTATGCAGGCCCATAACATAATTCCCTGGGCAGCTTTCACCACTCACAAGAACAATTTGCATAAAAAAAAAACCCTGTAAAACCAATTTCCCTCAGTATACTGTATATTCAGCGTATAGGTTGAATAAATAAGAAGAGACTATACAGCCTTGCTTACAGCTTTGCCAACCTGGAGCCAGTCTGTTTCACCATGTTCCATCTAGATTGTAGCTTCCTGTCCTGTATAGATTTCACATGAGAACAAGGAGATGTTCTGGGACCCCCATTTTCCCCAAGGATATTCCACAGCTTGACATGGTCAATACAATCAAAGGCCTTTCTGTAGTCAATGGAGCACATCTTGACTTCTTTTGGGTATTCTTTTGCTTACTCAATTATCCAGCAAACATCAGCAATAACATCTCTTGTTGCTTGGCCTTTTCTAAAATCATCCTGAACATCTGGCATTTCACTTTCCATGTAGGACTTTAATCTGTGTTGAATAATCCTGAGCATTATTTTGTAAGCATGTAAAATAAAGGATATTGTGCAGTAATTTGAGCAATCTGTTAAATCTCCTTTCTTCGGTATTGGTATGTAGACTGACCTCTACCAATCTGTTGATCATTGTATCTTTTTCAAAATTTACTGGAGTAGTCTGTTTAAAATTGTACAGACTCTTCATTTGTTGCTTGCCATATTTTCTGTAGGTACTCCATCAAATCCTGTAGCCTTTTGTTTTGGTAATGACCAGAATGCTGATCTGTCTTCATCTTCTAATGCTAGAAGTTCTTGTAAGTAGGGACTGAATGATATTGCACTCCCCCAAAAGAGAAAGTTTGAGAATACTCCTTGTCTCCAGATATCACTGGATTTGCAGGTGATGACTATGATGAGGACCACATTTGCAAAACTATAGCTGGTGTGCCAACTAAGGCCCTGCTTAAGCCAGTTGGACTGGGCAATGGTTATCCTTACCTTAGTTACAACCTGTCTTAACTACTGCAATGCAATTACAGTACTGTTGTATGGGATTGTTGTTAGCAATATTTGGGATATTTTGATATATGTTTTTTATGTATATTACTCAGAATCAATGTATAATTGGAGAGAGAGAGAGAGAGAGATGTATGGATCGATGTATGGATGTGTCTGGAAATTTATTTGAAGTAAAGTGCCACAGCCAGACTGCTAACCTGTACAGGAATCACAAAACATCTGTACTGAAGCATCTGCACTAGCTGCCAGTTGCCAACTAGACACTATTCGAAGTGTTGGAGTTGACCTTTAAACCTCTGAATAGCTTAGGACCTAATTCTCTGAGGAATTTCCTACTATGAACCTGCCCAGTTACTTAGCTCAGCAGGAGAGGCCATTTTGAAAAAAAGTCAACTGCCAGTTACTGGCTATTGGGTACATGGGCAAGGGCCTTCTCCTGTACAGCTCACAGACTATGGAATGGACTTCCCAAGGAAGTGCATATGGCTCCCAATATTTAGGAAAATGGCAAAAATGTATCTCTATTGTCAAGGTTTTAATTATTCATTATTTTACAGATACTGGCTTTACAGTTATGTTTTCTACTTTGTACTTTTAAATAGTCATATAGTTGTATTATACAAATAGAAAGTTGGGGTATAACTTCAAGAAAATCTAATTTAATTTAATTTAAGCTGGAGCTGAAAACTTGCAATGCTTCATGCCAACCAAGGCACTAAAAGAGTACTTGTACTGAGAATGTTCTCTCTTGGATTGCCACATATCAAATTCCTGGCAGATGTGGCACCCTGAGGAAGACATTCCCACTAGATCTTAAATGACAACCAGAAACATCAGGGAGCAAGTACTTTGCTAGAGAGCTATGACTTAAGTTAAAAAAGACCTCTGTATGTCATTACAAGTATCTTGAAATTATTTGGGTAGTAAACCAGCAGCCAGTGCACTGCCTTTGGAACAGGTCTAACCTGTTCACAGTAAGATGTTCTTTTCAGAGTTTTACACTACCTACAACTTCTAAACCTGCAGATTATTTGAGTTTACTTGTCAAATGTTACCTCAAAGACTTGATTTTTTAATTTCAAATCTTTTAACTGCTGAACAACTTGAAATTGTAGGTCACCAGAGAAGCCTGAAATCTCTAAGCTTCAAACATTGTATTCTCCAGAATTGGAAAACCATTCTTATGTACTGTAAAATTAAAGGACTGAAGACAATGCATGGTGAGAACACTAAAATCCAACCATGTCTGTCGGCCAGCAGAGTGGACCACTTTAGCAGGACAGATTCTCCTTCCACCTTGCAGTCCATCTATCAAACATTCTTAAAAACTATGTCTATGAAGGTTCTCAGTCATCCAGGTGGAATTGTCTGTAGCTTAAATCATGTCAACTGGATTTCTATTTTCTCAGTGGAAACATTTCGCTCCTTATCCAAGGAGCTTCTTCAGTCTGAGCAAAGTTAGTAAGGGAATCCTAAATATGTTTCTAGGTAGTTGTGTGACCTTACACCTGGGGCTAGGTCATGGTTATATTGAGATGTTATTTTAAGTCCTTTTATCATCTAAAGGAGGATCGTTAAGATCACCATGCTGCTGTTGAGCTTGTGAAATGGTCTTAATCTTCCTAGGCACAGAAGACAAAGCAGGGAGGAAGATGGGGGGAAAATTGTGCCTGAGGCCCCCACCTCTATTCAAGGAAGGATTGTGCCTTCCTTGAAAACTTTGCTCAGACTGAAGAAGCTCCTTGGATAAGGAGCGAAACGTTTCCACTGAGAAAATAGAAATCCAGTTGACATGATTCAAGCTTGTTGTTGTTGTTGTTCAGTCGTTTAGTCGTGTCCGACTCTTCGTGACCTCATGGACCATAGCACGCCAGGCCTTCCTGTCCTCCACCGTCTCCCGGAGTTTACTCAAATTCATGTTCATTACATCGGTGATGCTATCTAACCATCTCATCCTCTGCCGTCCCCTTCTCCTTTTGCCTTCAGTCTTTCCCAGCATCAGGGTCTTTTCCAGTGAGTCCTCTCTTCGCATTAGGTGGCCAAAGTATTTCAGCTTCAGCTTCAGTATCTGTCCTTCCAATGAGCAGTCAGGGTTGATTTCCTTTAGGATTGACTGATTTGACCTCCCTGCAGTCCAAGGGACTCTCAAGAGTCTTCTCCAGCACCACAGTTCGAAAGCATCAATTCTTCGGCGCTCAGCCTTCCTTATGGTCCAACTCTCACAGCCATACATTACTACTGGGAAAACCATAGCTTTAACTATACGGACCTTTGTCGGCAAGGTGATGTCTCTGCTTTTTAATATGCTGTCTAGGTTTGCCATAGCTTTCCTCCCAAGGAGCAAGCGTCTTTTAATTTCATGGCTGCAGTCACCGTCTGTGGCGATCTTGGAGCCCAAGAAAATAAAATCTGTCACTGCTTCCATTTCTTCCCCTTCTATTTGCCAGGAAGTGATGGGACCAGATGCCATGATCTGAGTTTTTTTAATGTTGAGTTTCAAGCCAGCTTTTGCACTCTCCTCTTTCACCCTCATCAAGAGGCTCTTTAGTTCCTCTTCACTTTCTGCCATTAGGGTGGTATCGTCTGCATATCTGAGGTTGTTGATATTTCTCCCGGCAATCTTAACTCCGGTTTGTGATTCATCCAGCCCGGCATTTCTCATGATGTATTCTGCATATAAGTTAAATAAGCACGGTGATAATATACAGCCTTGTCGTACTCCTTTCCCAATTTTGAACCAGTCGGTTGTTCCATGTCCGGTTCTAAGTGTTGCTTCTTGACCCGCATACAGGTTTCTCCAGAGACAGGTAAGGTGGTCTGGTACTCCCATCTCTTTAAGACTTTGCCACAGTTTGTTGTGATCCACACAGTCAAAGGCTTTAGCGTAGTCAATAAAGCAGAAGTAGATGTTTTTCTGGAACTCTCTTGCTTTTTCCATGATCCAGCGAATGTTGGCAATCTGATCTCTAGTTCCTCTGTCTCTTCGAAACCCAGCTTGCACTTCTGGTAGTTCTCGGTTCACATGCTGCTGAAGCCTAGCTTGTAGGATTTTGAGCATAACCTTGCTAGCATGTGAAATAAGCGCAATTGTACGGTAGTTTGAACATTCTTTGGCATTGCCTTTCTTTGGAATTGGAACGTAAACTGACCTTTTCCAATCCTGTGGCCACTGTTGAGTTTTCCAAATTTGTTGGCATATTGAGTGCAGCACTTTAACAGCATCACCTTTTAGGATTTTAAATAGCTCAGCTGGGATACTGTCTTCTCCGCTAGCTTTGTTGTTAGTAATGCTTCCTAAGGCCCACTTGACTTCACTCTCTAGGATGTCCGGCTCAAGGTCAGTGACCACACCATCGTATTTATCAGGGATATTAAGATCTTTCTTGTATAGTTCTTCTGTGTATTCTTGCCACCTCTTCTTAATCTCTTCTGCTTCTGTTAGGTCCCTGCCTTTTTTGTCCTTTATCATGCCCATCTTTGCACAAAACGTTCCCTTGATATCTCCGATTTTCTTGAAGAGATCTCTAGTCTTCCCCATTCTATTGTTTTCCTCGATTTCTTTGCACTGTTCATTTAAGAAGGCCGCCTTATCTCTCCTTGCTGTTCTCTGGAAAACTGCATTCAGTTGGTTATATCTTTCCCTTTCTCCCTTGACTTTTGCTTCCCTTCTTTCCTCAGCTATTTGTAAAGCTTCATCAGTCAGCCACTTTGCTTTCTTGCATTTCTTTTTCTTTGGGATGGTTTTAGTTGCTGCCTCCTGTACAATGTTACGAACCTCCATCCACAGTTCTTCAGGCACTCTGTCTACCAGATCTAATCCTTTAAATCTATTCCTCACCTCCACTGTATATTCATAAGGGATATGATTTAGGTCATACCTGAGTGGTCTAGTGGTTTTCCCTACATTCTTCAATTTAAGCCTAAATTTTGCGATAAGAAGCTCATGATCTGAGCCACAGTCAGCTCTAGGTCTTGTTTTTGCTGATTGTATAGAGCTTCTCCATCTTTGGCTGCAAAGTATATAATCAATCTGATTTCGGTATTGACCATCTGGTGATGTCCATGTGTAGAGTCGTCTCTTGTGTTGTTGGAAAAGAGTGTTTGCTATGACCAGCCTGTTCTCTTGACAAAACTCTATTAGCCTTTGCCCTGCTTCATTTTGTACTCCGAGGCCGAACTTGCCCGTTATTCCGGTTATTTTTTCACTTCCTACTTTAGCAGTCCAGTCCCCTATGATGAAAAGGACATCTTTTTTTGGTGTTAGTTCTAGGAGGTGTTGTAGGTCTTCATAGAACCGGTCAACTTCAGCTTCTTCGGCATCAGTGGTTGGGGCATAGACTTGGATCACTGTGATGTTGAATGGTTTGCCTTGGATTCGAACTGAAAGCATTCTGTCATTTTTCAGGTTGTACCCCAGTACTGCCTTTCCCACTCTTTTACTGACTATGAGAGCTACTCCATTTCTTCTAAGGGATTCTTGCCCACAGTAGTATATATAATGGTCTCCTGAATTAAATTCGCCCATTCCTGTCTATTCCGGCGTCATATCTTTTAGCCTTTTGATACTGTCCATGGGTTTTCTTGGCAAGAATACTGGAGTGGTTTGCCATTCCCTCCTCCAGTGGACCACATTTTGTCAGATTCAAGCTACATTCAAGCTACAGATTCAAGCTATTCACTACTGATTCAAGCTACAGATCCTTAAAAACTGTTTTGGAGAGTTGGGAGAACTGGTAGACTAAATTTGGGGCATGTTGGAAATGGCTGGATGGGAGAAATAGCAGAAAGGAAAGGCTCCATGAAGACAAATGCACTCAATGTTATATATTGTTCTTAGTATCTATAGAACTGCTTTCTTCCAATAACATACACCTACCCAATAAGAGCAGGCTCTTTATGTGTCCCCTCAATCAGAGATCGCCACCTTCAGGGCCACGGACACATGCCTTTTCAGCCACTGTCCCCCTCCTTTGGAAGAGTAATCCATTCAAGACATTCAGATGGCCCCCTTCTGCCTGATCTTCAGAAAATGTGTAAAGACTTGGCTAATTCACCCAACTTTGGGGATTGGCTACTATGACTCTGGAAGGATAATTTTTTTCTGGTTTTATGTTTTTATTAATTAGATAAAAAACAAAAAAGGCAAAAACAAAGAAAAGGGAAAGGAATACATATACATATATAAAATAAACTTTACACTAGAATAAAGGTGGAAGTGAAAATTTGATTAAAAAAATTAAAAAGGAAAAACAAAAAGGGAAAAAAATAATAGGAAAAAGTATTCTAATAGACTCCCCCTTTCCCCCTCCCAATTGCTAATTGCTACTCAAATACTTTTATACTATGCTTTGGACATCTGTGATTACTGCTCATTCTATTTGGATCGTTCTAATTATTTTTTAAACAGTTTCTCTTTTTCTTCAAAAACCATATTCTAAGTGTCTTAGCTTGTCTTGCTGTTTAATGTGTTGTATATAAGGGAACCATTCCTGCTTGAATTTGGTTAGACTTCTACTGTAAATATATACTGTCAATTTTTCCACTGCCATGTATTCTCCAATCTTGCATTGTTTTTCATTTATATCCTCTGGGATCATACCTAGTAAAAATATTTGTGGTTTTAAATCAAATTTTATTTTCATAATAATCACCACATATGATAAAATGTTCCTCCTTTGTTGCAGCATTTCCAATTTTCAGGAAAAATAATTATTTCTAATTGTATTACCGGAATGTTTGACTCCAGATGTATGTGGGGTTTTTTTTATAATGCATGATCTTGGTTTTAATTCATGATGCATTTATTTTAACCCAAATTACAGACTTGGGGCATTTGTATGCCAGAGTCAATTCATTGGAGTGGCCTATAAACTCTGTAAATAAGAAGAAAGCAAGAAAGCAGGCTCAGGGACTTGATATCTACAAGATCACATTCTCTGGATTGGATCTACCCACTTAGTGAGACCGGGATGAGAAAGATTGCTGAGGGTTCCTTCTCTGAGGGAATACCACCTATACAGACCCCATGAAGAGAGCCTTCTTGGTAATGGCTGCTTTTGAAGCAGATGATTCCTCGATATCCAGTCATCCTCCACCTTATTTGGCTTTTGAAGGACCCTAAAAACTTGGCTGTTTAAGAAGCCATTTGGGGACATGGACATTTAGCCCACCACTGTGCAATGGCCGTTATGGTTTGTGGGATGTCCATGTGTTGGATTTTTTATTTTTATTTTAATGCTTACTGTAACATTCTGTAAGCCATTTAGAGTCTCTGGGTATTGGGCAGTATAGAAGCATTAGTAAATAAATAAGATAGATATTGGTATCAGTACATAGATGCTTTTCAACACTATAAATAATTCCTACTTTCTTTTTGTAATCTTTGCAAACATAAAGTAAACTAACCATACAAACTTATAATGAAAAAAGAACCCTGGTGAGATCCTACTGTGCAGAGAGGATGCAAAAGCAACTGCTGCTTTTGTCTTTACTGTTTATGGAAACTAAACAGATGTTTTAGAATGCATGGACAATGGTTGGTGGACTATAGAAGTGTTCCGAAGAGAACTGTTAAGAACTGAGCACTTTTCCCAACACAACTCATTTACCTTGTCTGCATCTACTTTTCCTCGGATGAACTCAGATTTCCAGAACTGCAGAGCTTGCTCTAGTGTTAAGCCAATGCCCTTGAGAAACAAGCCATATTGCATACGGCCTCCATGACGGAGGTGATGGTTCTCACGCAGAGCTTTGTGGAGCTGGCGCATGCAGAGAGGAAATGATTTAACTGAAAGCTGCAACAAGAAAACTTGTATTAATGATCTGCTGACTACATTAGCTTACAGGCTGTATTTTGATGATCACCAACCAGAAAGGTGAAGAGTTTGAGAAGATAATATATGCATAGACTACAGAGATTAAGGAAAAACTATTTCACCATTTCAATATACTGTAAGCATTTAGATCTAATGTCTTTTTGTACAAATGCAAGAATAAATGGAAAACAGATGTTAAAAGATATTAAAATTGTATTAATTCTAGTAAAAAGCACAAATCAATGTGGGTAATTAATCTAGAGTCTGATTCTATTTTGATAGTATCTTTACTGCTCCGCCCCCTAACATATTCTAAATTAATGTCACAGATGTCCGTTATCTGGGGCTATTTTTCTATTCATTTAAAGCTGTTTACCATATTGATTTGAAAGGAAGACAAGGCTAAATTTGATTTCCTACCACCACCACCAGGAAGCATGCATTAAAAAAAAAAAGATCAACACAGATAAACATTTTTGTGCAGTGTCTGGCTTTCCCACCTTATCAACTTTGGTTATCACCAAAGTCAGCCAAAACCACTCCTGGCCTCCATGTATATGTGCATGCAACACACTTGTATTTGTGCATATATCCATTCCAAAAGAGGGCGGGGCCAACACAGAAATATACATCTCTATTAACTGAACTAAGAACTACCAATTAAAATTGATTTCTTGTAAAATAAGATCCCACCACTGCAAATACTAACCATTCTGTCTCACATAAACACATACTACAATACATACACACACATCTCCCTCTTTCCAGAAGACACAAGCCAATAAGAAATATTGGCTGATAAGAAATATGAAGCAGGGTTTTGAAACCAGATATGGTAAGCCTAAGAGATAAATTTTTCAGGCAGCCAGGTTGGGGGTGGTCTTCTGAGAGAAGAGGGCGTTTCCGCAGACCGGGGGGTGGGGTTTCTGGGATTTCTGCGGACCGGGGTTTCCAGGATTTCCGTGGACCGGGGTTTGTGGGCGGGAGCCAATCACAAGCACCGGGGGCGGGGTTTGTGGGCGGGAGCCCCGCAGCCCAGTTCCTAACAGGCTGCGGCCCACTAGTGGGCCGCAGCCCACAGGTTGGGGACCCCTGGGTAAGAGGACAATGTTGTTGGTCTACCACTGCTGCAGCAGCAGCTGAGAAAAGGTACCCTAGGGATGATTCTCTTTGGTTTCTTCTGCCCATCCTTAATAGCTGTGGCCAGGGGTAGGGGCTCACTGCCTGAACTCTCTCACAAATGGGGAGGTGCTCATATGAAAGGTTTGCTTTGGGGCCCATAGAGTTCTACTTATTCTCCTGAGTGTTACTCATATTCTCTTTTTGTTTCTTATATTTTAAACCTACTTTCCTTCATTCAATCATACATTGTTCTATTAGTTATTTTAATGCAATTCTTTATATATAGCCCACTGTAATCTCTTCTGTACAGTATATGAATGTTGTCATCAGTACATTTGAGACACTATGAATACACTGAGGTAGATAGACAAAATTACTTAGTTTAACTATAGTGAGTTGGATGTAGTATACTTACAGCATCAATTTGTTCCAATGAAATTTTCCCCATTGCTTTTTCAATGGTATAATCTGGACCAACATATGCATGGCTATGATGTGGAAAAAGAAGAAAATAAATAAATGTTATTTTTAGAATTTAAAAAGGCATTTTTTGTTACCACAGGATCCTAAGGCCAAGTATTTTTTACATAAATTTTAAAAGCAATATTTCAAAACTAGTATTCAAAAAATAAACATGTTAGATACTGACTTTAAAATAATTCCTTCACCTTGGAGAACTTAAGTCTTTTTCTTTATGTAATAAATTTCTGATTACAAGGATCTATTTATTTGGAAATATTTCTAACTTGTTCAAAACCACACTTTAGAAGAACATTAGACTTCAAGTGGAAATAGATTATTTGAAATCTAATAAACCATATGAAAACAACTGTCGAATACTTTTTTGTTGTAGAATTCAGGTATAGACCTCTCAGATATTTCCTATTAAGGGAGTCATAGAACATAATCTTTTCTTGAATTTTTCAAATTATAATATTTCTACTGAGATATTCTTTAGTAGTATGAGGAACTACAACACAAAGATAAATAATAAACAGCTATAGTTTCATTATTATATATTTTTTAAAGGTTCTGAGTAAAGGGGAATATTAAAGTAAAGCCCTTTTTCAAGGGCAAAATATCGTTTTCCAAATGTGAGCCAATGATTACCTAAGGGAGAAGTCCAAAGTGTTGACTGGAAACAGATGTCGTATGACAACAACTTTGCTAATTATCTGCCATGGCAAGCTCATTATGTAAAAACACTCCCATTATTTCTTTGTTACTGAGGCTGATATGCAAGTATTGAAGTAGTATCTTTGAAGATGAAGTTGCAATGAATCCATTGCCAAGTTAACCATTTGTAAATAAAAAAGCTTATTAATATCTACTTTATTCTTCTTTTTTTAAAACACTTTTATTGCCTTCCCCTGTAAATTCCATGGTCTGCAGAGTCTAAAGAACAGCACAGTGGTCCTCTTTATACAGTATGTGCTCCTCACACTGTGATTAGACTATTCTGCACGCAAAGCTGATGGGATCAATTATGGGAGGAGATGAAACAATCCCATTCTGCCTTTGGCCCAGAACACGGGACCAAGGTATCCATTAGGCACAGCAGGCACAGTGCCTAGGGCCCACAAAAAGGTCTTCATATTTTTTTAAATCAGAAAGAATAAAAATTAAATTCCCTCAGCTTCCCAAACCAGCCCTGATTTGTACAAATGAGGTAATCTGTGTGAATGGTGGACTTTCAGAAGTAATGGCTACCCCCTTCTCCCCCACATGGTCCACTAAATTGAGGTTTTACTGTATTTTCATTACCTGAGGTGACTGAGCAGGGGTTGCAGTCTCTCGTCAGTTTGTACCATAGGCAGTGATCGTGCCGTTAGCTAAAAATGAGCAAATATAAAAAGTCCCTGAGGAGCAATAACTAGATATATCTATATAGATATAGATTAGATAGATATAGATGATATAGATATAGATATAGATATAGATATACACATACACATACACACATATACACACACACACACACACACACACACACAAAGTTACCAATGAGACAGATATCTTATTTCCTAACTCATCAACCTGATACAGAGAATCAGCTTTTCACTGTGCCTTTTACCTTCGCTCTCTTTCCTACTGATCCTTTTCTCAAGAAACAGCAGTCAATATCTCTTTTCTGTCACTATTATCATTAAATCCCTCATGAAAACTGGTCTGGGACTGTAATAAAGAATTAATTTATACTATTCATTTATTTAAAATATACTTGACATTTCTAAGGACAAAAACCTTCCTAGGTACAGTAATTTATAGTACTTTGGAAAAAAATAAAACATGAATAAAGCTAATATGCTATAAAGGTAAAACACCCCCAGTATTATTTTTTTTTTGGGGGGGGGGGAGTGTCAGGCCAATAGCTGAAAAATATACTGAAAGCCACCTGTTGCAGTTGGTGTAATAGAAAACTACCTTGTCATATTCAGGCAGCTTTATTATACTCCACTTGAGGTTTTGCTGGGATGATCTTGGTGGTCAGGACAGCAAATAACAACAACAACAACAACAACAACAACAACAACAACAACAGGACTGGAAGACAATCAGAAGCAGAGGGAGAAGCAGGAAAGCCTTGACATGTTTCTCCTTTAGAAAAGAAAAGAAATATCTATGTTTGTACTACTACATTATTTTTAGAATATATGCATTAAGTTATGGGTCTGAAAAATATACCAAGCTCAAAATATTCTGAGCTTTGGAACAGCTTTCTGAGAGTTTTAAATTGGGAATAAAACATCCCATATTCTAAAGGTTTGCCCTCTACTTGGGACAAAACCAGTCATTTTGTTCCACATTGTTTTGAGTGTTCTAACTTTTAAGTGCTTTGCAATTTACTTGTAGGTTTTGTTGTGTGGAACAACCACAGAGCTTTGGAAAATTCACCCAATAAAATAGTGAGCATAGCTTCCATCTCAACTGCCAAAGGACAGAGGAGGGAATAGAGAAGAGGGAAAGAGGAGATTCAATTAAGCACATTTGCAACAGACTGAGAACCTGACTGAATGGCTGCTTTGTGAAGAGAAACACCCGTTGGAAGACTGAGATTCAGTGCTGAGGCAATGTTGCCTTAGGACAGAGCTTTCCAAACTGTGTGTCGGGACACTTTAATGTGTCGGCTGCAGTGTCTGGGTGTGTCGTGTCTGCTGCTGCCTCTGAGCCCTGCCAGGATTCCGCGCAGGTCCTAGTGCCTGCCTTGTGCCTTGCTGCCTCCAAACCTGCTGTGATTCCGCACAGGTCCTAGTGCTTGCCTTGTGCCCTGCTGTAAGAGTGTGTTGCGAAATGATGCATGTCTAAAAAGTGTGTCACCAACATGAAAAGTTTGGAAAGCTCTGCCTTAGGAAGTAACAGTACCTCCCCAATTTGATTTCCTATAGTTAGTTAATACCCTTTATTGTTCATTGTAGATTCTCAAGACTGGTTAAGAGGGAAGAAGAGAGAGATCCCCTTCCCTTCTCTATTTTTGATATTCTTTACTTAAATGTCTACATCTCCTTTTGTGCATCCCTCTTTTAAACCAATCTCTAGACATAGTATCTTAACAAGATTTACAAATGATAGGAAACCTAGTATTTTATTTTTATTTATTTATCACATTTGTATCCCGCCCATCTCCCCCACAAGGAGGGACCCTGGGCGGTTCACAGCAAAAATTTAAAATCAATAAAAACTATTTTTATAACTATAGTATGACTGTGCAAAGGAAAATGAAGTGGAAATACAACATAGGAAGACTGAATGCATGAAAACGTTAAACTGCATTATGTAGAGTCCAACCATTTGTCCATCTAGCTCAGGATGGTCTATTCTACTCTGTTCATACAGCACACTAAAAGCCAGTTTGTTTAACCATAGTTTTTGTTCATAAGACAACTGGGTAGGTTTGCATAACATATTAAATAATAAACCATTTAAATTCACAATGACTAGATTCACATAATATGTTAAGACAAAACCAAGCAACACACATTATGGATAATTTTGTGAATTAGCTCTCTGGTTGCTGTTTGCTCCTTAGAAATAGATTCTGCCAAATGTCTTCCCAAGATAATTCCACATGGTATGTTAGGCCTGAGATATTGTCCAGGAAAAACATGTACACTAAGGCCATCCCAATTGTTAAAAAAACAACAACTAGAGAAATAAGAAAGGCAAAAGGTGAAAAGAAAGGCAATTTTTAAAAACATAATCATTTAAACTAAAATTATAATTCCTATGGTTAAATACAATGCCAATGCAATTTTAAAAACAAAATGTGCATTGTTATTACTCAGTAATTTATGAAGGAACCGATTGATGCTTAGAAATTGGATTTGCACACAACTACATACCTAGTACAAATCCTTATCAATCACATTAGTAAAGAAGGATATAAGAGATGCATTTGGTTGACTGGTTTTCAGCACAAGTATTTTGTGCTTTTTAGTGCAGATCGGGATTGTTTGATTAATAACCAGACAAGCAAGCAAAAGGCAAGCTTGAACAGCAGCCACTTTCTTTTTTAACTGACAATCCCACATTTTATTATGCATTTTATTCCAAAGCAGAGCAAAAATGCAGTACACTGGAACAATATTCCTGATTTCACATTGCTCATGTCAAGATAATATATACACTATGTCTGTTAAAAAGTCAGAGATTCACAAATCACAGGAGAGACTATACCATCAGCACAAAATCCTATTAAACAGCAATTATAATAATGAATTATCATACTTCAGTATGCTAATCAATTTCTTCTTTTCTTAAATGTAAAGAAAAATAATAAACAAAAATGCAGTTGAATTATTTGCATTCAATTATTTCAAATCATTCTTTACTAAGGAGAGGAGAAATGCTTGATACTAGGAGATCGGTGTTTTTCCCCCACACCTAAAAAATGTAAAGCACAGGATTGGGTGGGGGAGAGGATTTAATGCACTTCCCTATCTACTGTAGCTCTTCTCCCAGGTGTCAAGTCATTTTTATTTCTGGCATCATAAAAACTGTAGAGAGAAAATGGGCTCAGCATTTTACCCACAAGTCCTTTTAGATGTTTCATGTCACATACTTTCTCCTGCTTTATTCAAGTTGGAGCAGAGAAGCCTTTACCAAACTCACACCTACCAATCCTGCTGGCTTCTAATGTTCAGCACCTTAGCCAGCACAAGTGGCTTGGGGCAATCAGAGTTGAGGTAAATCACAACTGCAGGACACTACATTGGAGCCAACCCATATCAACCCGGTCATGCAGAGAGGGCATGCTACGAGCCCCGTCTATAAGAGAATTCCATCTGACGGGGTCCAGGAGGCGTGCCTTCTCTGCAGTAGCCCCCGCCCTCTGGAACATTCTCCCCCCTGAAATAAGATTAGCCCCCTCTCTCCTGGACTTTAGAAAAAACCTAAAGACCTGGTTTTGTCATCATGCTTGGGGTGGGGAGGGGAATAGCCAGTCTTGGGGTTGGCTGGTTTCTTAGATCTCCCTTGACCAGCCAGACCAGCTCTTGGGATAAGACCTACCATTGTCTGGATCTGATTGTAACTATGTATTTTAATGATTATTGGTATTATTTATGTTTTTTTATTGATTTTAAACTATTTTATTGTGAACCGCCTAGGGTCCCTCCTTGAGAGGGAGATGGGCGGGATATAAGTAAGATAGATAGATAGATAGATAGATAGATAGATAGATAGATAGATAGATAGATAGATAGATATCCAAGGATATGCTTGTGTAGGACAATAGAAAAGTTTGTGCATTTGGTAGGTAAAGGTAAAGGTTTCCCCTGTACAGTCGTGACCGACTCTAGGGGGCGGTGCTCATCTCCGTTTCGTAGCTAAAGAGCCAGCGCTGTCCGAAGACGGTTCCGCAGTCATGTGGCTGGCATGATAAGCACGGAACGCTGTTACCTTCCCACCGAAGTGGTACCTATTTATCTACTTGCATTTGCATGCTTTCGAATTGCTAGGTTGGCAAGAGCTGGGGCGAGTGCGGGAGCTCACTCCGTCATGCGGCGCTTGGGTCTTGAACCACCTAAATTGCAACCTTCCGATTGACAAGCCTGGCATCTTAAGCACTGAGCCATCGCACCCCTTTGTGCATTTGGTACAAACTACCACATAGCTTTCCAAACTGTGTGTCGCGACACTTTAGTGTGTCGCAACACACAGCTTAGTGTGTCGCGAAGCGGCAGCGGCGTGCACGGCGGTGGCATGCCATCAGTGCTTCCGCGTTTAGCGAGGCCGCCGCTACCGTGCACGGCCCCGCCCCCGCCGCTGGTGTGTCGCCAACGGCGGCAGTTTGGAAAGCACTGAACTACCATATAGCACAGTAGAGATAAGGAATTGCTTAGTGCGTATTTTTCTAATACACATGCTTATCTTGTGATTATTTTATCTGTATCTGAGTATGGAGTGCTTGACACCTACCTTGTAACAAATATTCTGTTTGTACTTTGAGTCTTTGTTCCTGTAAAGTATATATAGCCTGTATTTGGCAGTGGGAGGGGGTCTTTCACCTTGGGAGCATTGCTACTGTGTCCTTTGTATGACTGAGCAGGCTCTGTCTCCGTTTTGGAGACTGAGTATTGGGTTCGGGCTCTTGATTGAGTAGATGAACAAACCGGGATGAACCTCACTATAAAAACAGCTGAGAAGGGAGAGGGAGCTGTGGTACTCATGGTTTTTCTCTCCAACACTTGCCAAGTGCAGTTTAGCTTCTAGAGTGACTTTGGTCCATTAGATATACCCATGCTACTCCCTTTCGAGGTAAGCAATGTTATGCAAAGCAGAGAAAAAAACAGTGAGAAGTAGTGAGCAAATTAAAACCAGGAGATAAAAGAATAGGAAAAATTAAGTAATATACTTTATATCACCACCATTATCTATACCTCTCCTTACAGTCCTGTCCTTGCAAATTATCCTTCTTTCCATCACATCCTGACATTGATTCATACACTGCCTTTTGTTTATTAACTCCTCACCTCTCTTATCCATTTCACCCTGCCATGAATTCTTCTCCTTCTCCTTCCTCTATTCACTCTTTGTTCATATATTTATTTTCCAAGTCAATCTTCGTTCTCTTTATATGACCAAACCAGCTCAACATACTTCACATTCAGTTCATATTCATTCAGCACCCATTCCTTCTTTTTTTATATATATTTTATTCAGTTTAAAAATATATAGTTAAAATACAATATAGAAAATATAGAAAAGCAAGAAGATAGAGCTAAAGAAAAAAGAAACAACTATAACAGTGGAGAAATGAAAGATGTTTTCCAACTTCTCCAATATTGATATGAATACAATTTAAGATAGAATCTCTTACCAGTAATTAAACCATATTAATATTATTTCTATCAAAGCAAAATACCCTCTTTGTTATATCACACACACTTCTAAAGTACCTCATTTCCACTGCATTCAATCCACTTTTCTGTTCTTCTGACATATTTAACTCTCACTTCTACATGAGAAACTGGGCTGAAACTGGGCTGAAGCATGTCCCAGACAGTTATTTTTGTTTCTAATGATAGACAGAAAGACTGGATACAGAAAGGGAAAGTGCGAATGTTCCTATTGCCAGCGGGAGTTTTAACTAACAAGACAAAGAGGGCCATTCACTCCTGTTGAGAATGCTCTAACAAGGTCAAGACAAGAAACATCAAAAGTTTCTTTTGATGTTTCTTGTACGTTAGCTCTAGTAAGATAAGAGGGAGACGGGAGGGAGGATGATTTACGTCCACAATGCCAAGCCACAGCTGTGCCTGCTTGATTAAGGTGTCCCTGACCAGGAGATAGTTACTTTAGCTTATTAACATATTAAGAAACACACCCTGTAGGTGCAGATTTTATAAAACACAATACACGATAGTATGTAACATGAAATGTTTCTGCGCAAACGCTAGAAAGTTAACCAATTAGAAGCTTTGATGGCTAGATGACAGCTGTGATAAACATTGCAAAAGTGTATAAAAAGATGTTGATTGCCTTTGCCCGGGGCTTCTCTGGTTTGAAGGGAAGCCCTTCTTTCCTGTAGATCTACAATAAACAGGTTTATATGGTGAATTCTCTGGTCTAGTGTGGTAATTGGGTCTAACCGTGCCGGACTAACTAGCTTACCCCGTTTTGGGGACAACACTAATAACATGTATTTCTCATAACATGCTATAGACTATCCACTACCTGTAAGGTGTTCCATCCGATGTCTGAACTCTCTCTCCTCTAGAGTAAACCACAGACGCGCGGTTTCTTAGAAGCAGAAGGATTTATTACAGAACATGAAGGTTAACACGAACAAAGACTTGAACAAAGACTTGAATGGACGAGCAAAGCATGGCATGTCACATTTAAACCTTCCCCTCCCCGAGGTCCTTTGATGTTAACACGTGTAGCTCGTGGCTCCAGGGTGCTCAGACATCCGTTAGCGGAGATGTGTACTCGCACTTGCCACTTAGGTGCGAACCGGTCTATTTCAAAGGCAGGCGTCTCTTCCGTGTCTGGTGGCAGCCGCCCTGGATACCCTTATCTATATGCATACTGGCAGAGGTCTGCAGAGCTCTGACACTACCTTTCTAGCAGTATTCTCCCATCTTTAGTAAATGTTCTAATAAGACACAAATATTCATCAATTTGCTCTATCTTTTTCATTTGCTATTTATGTATAATTTGCAATCATTCAACCATTTTCCCTGTTAATCTAACATTCACTGCAAAACATGTAAGCTTTTAGCCAACAACACAGCATACTGCGAATACAAAAGTAAACCCACATTAGTGTTCCATACTTACATACTGTATTCTTTATACATTTATCTATAAATGCATTAAACAACCAAAGGGAGATCGCACATCTTTTTCCTCTTCTCTGTTCAGCACTGAATCATTTGCTAAGCATTCTACTCTCTCACACATGCTTTAATTCAGCATATACCACTCTTATTGAATTCTTCAGCTTTCAACTCCATATTCTTGCAAAAATTCCATAATTCACTTTATCACATAGTTTTTTTAAATCAACAAACATGTGATAAACTTTCTTTCTCACATGCGTACATTTTTCAATGACCTGCTGGAGAACAAATATCTGGTTTGCACATTCCCTGCCTGGCATAAATCCACATTGCACTTAATAAATTTTTGCTTATTGTCACCTCTTGTACCCTTTCAATCAAAATTCTGCCAAATATTTTTCCAGGCATACTTAACTAAGTAAGCCTCTTGTAGTTTTTGTATTCACTTGCTACCTTCCTTTTGTATAAAAGAATAACAGCAATCTTCCAAACATTAGGCATAATATGCAGCCTTCAAATAGATATATATAGATATATATTTAACAAGTCTTATAGCAACTCCATAAGCATATTTAACATTTCTCTGGTTTCACCATCTATGCCTACAGTCTTACCATTTATCAACATTCTCACAACATTTATGATTTCTTTTCCTGCTTGTCAAAAATAGTTAAGCCTTTGGGGTGACTTTGGACTAGTTGTTTTTTTTCTATAAACTGCAGGTTTGCTATTACAATAAAATGTTAGGACTGGGAAAATGCAAGTCTCATTGAATTTCTGGGAAGGATGGTAGTATCTCCCACATCAGAAAGCATTATGGGAAAAAGAAAAAAACACAGATAAATTTAATTCTACAGGAAGCCTAGAAGGAAATGCAGAACTATTTGCCATAGCAATGCGTTAATCAAGTGTGTGTGTATGTGTGAGAGAGAGCACATGCACATAGCCACATGCATAATTTATATATGAGGTCGCACTGTTGAAACTAATTTGCCTGTATGGGATGCTTGATAAAAAATATTATATAGCTTTATATCTGTGTTTACAAATTATATCTTTTTCACAATTCATGCTCTAGGCTTACAATAAATAAAACTTTTGCCCAACAGTTAATATGCAATTTCAAATAGGTCACACTGAGTGATTGTTTGGCATGTAATACCAAAAAATGATTGATCAAGGAACAACTACTTTGTTAATACTAAAGCCAAATGTCACAATGCAAATGTTATGCAACCAGGGAAATCAATATTAGACCACGGTTTTGTATGCTGCAACTAGATAGTTGACATTTCAATGCTGATCCATTTTTGGAGTTTGATTTCAACCTTTAATACCTTTCTATTCTTGAGAAATACTGACAATAAGCAATCGTAGCTAGGAAAAAGTTACATTTTGGTGCTATGTATTTCTAGATACTCTTGCTCAACTTCCAAACACACTAATAAAACTAATAGTAATCCCATTTAAAGAACTGGCTTTGGTTTTCTTAATGAAAAACCAGCACCTTTTATCATGAAGATAAATCAGATGGTTGAATAAGCAGCATTAATGCAAAGTTAAGAAGTGTTTAAAGAATTTGGAATATATTTTCTTCGATGAAAAATAGCAAAAACCAAGGCCCCTAGTTTAAAAAAAAGGTATGTGACTTAAAGCAGGTTCTTCAACAAAAACTTGAATTCCCTCACTCCCTTGATGAGTGGCTGGCTCCTTTATCAACAAAGAAAAAAAAATCAGCACATTCAAAATTTGTATAATGTAAATCAGAATAGAAGCATAAGTACTGGGACAGAATTACTAATAATATTCTATACAAGATTATTTCCATTTACAATTTAGTGATGACTAAGTATTTCAACAAAATAATGACTTAGTTCAAGTGAGTGTGATATTTGAGCCATTGTGTGTCAGCAAAAAGTTCCTCCTAATCATGCAATAGAAGATTTAGAACCCAATTATTACTTCACAGACCCAATATAACCTTGCAACACCAGACCAGAACAACCTATATGAGAAATCTCACGTATTATGAACAAAAATTACAATACATTATTCCATTTTGGTGTCACCCTTAACATGCCCCAGAGCAATTTTACATATTTTCATTCTGGACTACACCCATTGCTTTTTCTTCCAGTCTGGAAAACTCCTACAATCAATTAAAGTTTATTGATTAGCCCTTAGGCCATATCAGAATACAAGATTAAACAGTAAATGTTAATAAAACTCTATATAAAATTAATATAAAAAGACAAGTTGAGTAAGAAGTAAATAAAAATACGGTAAATAAGTATACATATAAGTGAAAATACACATCATATTTCCATGTCACCCCTACAGTTTACCCCGATCAACCCCACATATGTAGATCTCAAGCATATTGATTTGCAGAGCTGTATTATGTTATTTTTGGGTCTTGGCCACACATAAAATATGTTGTCCTAATATGTGATTCCCAGTGGGCCGTTCGTTTAATGCAGAGCTTTCCAAACTTTTAATGTTGGCGACACACACCAAAGGCGGCGGCACTGATTGGTGGGGGTGCCGCTTCTTACGGTCCCCCCCACCAGCGCTTCCAGGTTTGCGTGCGACACACCAGGACACCACAGGCAACACAGTAGTGTGTCGCGACACACACTTTGGAAAGCTATGGTTTAATGTATGGGCCAAGGTGCAGATCTCTCACCTTCTTGTACAAATTACAATCGAATAATATATGTGCTATATCCTCAATTTCAGGCGCTCCACATATACAAATGCGTTCATTATAAGGGATACTGTTAAATCTCCCAAATCTTACCATTGTATCAAGCTGATCAAATCTAGCTCGGGTGAATACCTCCCTGAGATGTTTTGGCATTGTATTTTTTAAATAGTTGGCAATTTGAAAAGTGCATTTATATCGGCTCAGCCATTTCAGATTGCCAACCTTGCTAAGGGTGGCTATATCTTTTTGTGCTTCTATATCCAAGATTCTTTGTATAGCACTCTTTTTGACTTGATCTCCGGAAGCGCAAGAGACAGGGAGACCTAGGCTGACCATACATCCCGTTTTGAATGGGACTGTCCCATTATTTCACCATTTCTGGAGCGTCCCGTCGTTATAGTAAAAATCTCAATTTTGTCCTGTTTTTAAAAGTTTCCCAGTGAAGCACCCGCACGCCCCCTGCTGCGCACGCCCCCCGCGTGTGCGCGCCCCCACACGCCCCCCGCGTGTGCGCCCGCATGTCCACTTTTTCCGGAGATGTTTTTGCCTCAAGGAAATATGGTCAGCCTAGGGAGACTGCAACTCCTTATATAATTTGTCAGTTGTATAATCCAAGAGGTCTGTAGTTGGGATTTTATCTGTTCTAATAGACACGATCTTGGAAGTCTATCAGACTCCATTTCATTGATTTTACACCAATAATTGTACGCTCCAATTTTAGACTGTGAGAAGATTGTGTAAATTTCCAATTCAGCTCTAACTGCAGCAGCTGAAGTCCTTTTATCTACACCCAGGATGCTTCTCAGATGCTGAGATTGTGCTTGTTCTATTAATGTAGTGAAATATAAGCCCCCGACTTCTGCTGCATATAAAAGCATAGGTGTAACCTTAGCTTTATATACTTTGATTATCGGGACTAAGGAACCTGGGTAGCTATGTGTTTTTAATTTAAGTAGTAGATTCAGGCATGCCTTTGCTCTAAGTGAACTCCTTTGATGATGAAAAACCCAAGGTCCAGTCTCAGAGAAAATTACCCCAAGGTAAGGAAAGGTATTCACTTGTTCTATTACTTCACCATCTAATTGCCATCTATGTCTCTGCTGTCTTTTTCCAAACACCATAATTTTTTACTTTGATTTATTGATGATTAGAGAGTTATCCTGACAGTAGGAGCTAAGTCTTCTTAACAATCTACGTAGTGCAACTTGTGAATATGATAATAATATCATATCATCAGCGTATAGCAAGGTGTTACAATATGTGTTTAGGGCTTTAGGCATATGAGCTGCAGGGTCCTTCCTGGCAGGTCATTGATATATAGATTGAATAGTAGAGGTGCTAATATGCACCCTTGTCTTACCCCTTTGTATGTGTTGATCCTGTTTGTCATAGCTCCATTTACCCCAAACTACACTCTCAAACAGGTGCTTGTGTATGGGGCTTTAATCAATACCAATAATCTGGGTTCAATTTTGAGGGCAATCAATTTACTCCATAATACTTCTCTGTTCACCGTGTCAAATGCTGCAGAAAAGTCAATAAAGGCAGCATACAAGTGTCTCCTCTTACAATCATATTTGGCAATCATGTGGTTCAGAACGAAGCAATTATCGATGGTAGATCAGTTTTGCCTAAAACCTGCTTGTTCTTCCGCAAGGATACCTTTTTCATTTACCCAGCTTTCAACTCTGGTCAAGAGGAACCCAGCATGTATTCTGGCAACAATATCTATTAAATTGATGGGCCTGTAATTGCTGGGATCCTTTTTATTCCCTTTTTTATATATGGGAACCACTATTGCCAATAGTGATTCCCAGATATAAAAAATTCCTACAAAGCTTGCTGTTTCATAACTTTATTTAATCCTAATAAAATTATTCTTTTGGTTTTTTAAATTTTAATGGAGCAAAGTAGCTGTAAACACGTTCCCTTAGAGCTTTAATTTTTAAAAACATTTTCAGTGCAAAATCATTATCTTTTCAAAAACTGGATATATTCTTGCCCTGCTTTCATAACTGTAGACTTGCTGTAGCCTACAGTTGCTAAAATTTCATTTAGCTTCTTACAAGCCACTGGTGGAAGGAAGGAAGGAAGGAAGGAAGGAAGGAAGGAAGGAAGGAAGGAAGGAAGGAAGGAAGGAAGGAAGGAAGGAAACATTTAGCTATAGATATTTAAAATTAATTGCAATCTATATACTATGTAATCGTGATTTCTGATGCTCCCTGCCAGCTTCCCACAAGCAAAGTCAATAGGGAAGCTGGCAGGAAGTCGGAAGTCGCTCCCATCCCCACTGCTTTTTTGCCCACCCATGGTCATTCTGTTTATCTGTTTAGGTAAGTAAATATTGACTTATTATTTGTGTTCATATGCCACTACGATTATTTTTCTATTTATGATATATACTCTTCTTAGATGATCATGGGACCATCCAGCATTTGGGTAAAAAAAATATGGTCAGCCTAAAATGTAATGTTCATTCTGGTCACATCAGACTGCACTACCTTTCTCCCAAAGGATGACCCAATGGGTTCACAGGGTTGTTTAGTTGTTTTCTAAAAATTGTATTAAATAAAATAAATAGATGTAACTCAGGCTTCCAGAATTTTTTTTTTCAGATGAAATATTTTGTAAGGGAAATTCTCAGAAATATCTGTAAGGATATTTATGAACCATAAATTCACACATATTTTAGCCTTGTAAATTCTATTAGTAACACTGTCTCTGACTGTACCTGATTCATGTGTTTCCCCCCACCCCCCGATGTCCCTTTGTCCTATTAATTAATATTGAGGCAACATGTAATCTGATCTGCAACACAAGTCCAAGCGTAACTACATACAGTAATAAGCACACACTTTTGGACCCATTCAGGTGTTTATATGAATACATGAAAAACTCTAAGTGGAGAGAAAAGAGGGCTCTGTACAAAGACATGTCCTTTACTCCCCACCCCCAATGTTCAGTCAGGAGATCTGGACAGGAGCTGTACTTGAATTAGCTTGAACAAGAATACTGTTATCAGCAAGGTAAGAGACTTTATTTAGATCCCAATTGATGAGGAGAATGGTACTCACATTCAAGCATATAAAAGCATAGCTTTCATTCAGACCACATGCCTGAATGTATGTATGTAGGATGGAGAGAGGTAGGAGTAGATCTGGAGCAAGACCCCATCCTCTCCCACTTTGAGTTCACCAAACATTCACACATACTCCTAAACAGATTATTTCTGTTCTAAAGGGTCCTAGATAGCTACTCTTTATAAATTGAGTGCTTCTTCTCTAAGGCATTGCTTCTAAGTGATCCCAGTAAATCTCACAAGATAGGGACAATAGATACAGAACAGTAACTTTTTGTATTTTCAAACAGTATCTTGCAACCCTAATTTTGGTAGAGAAGTCAAACTCTGGCTTTATAAACTCATAAAGGGAAGGTGGAAGAGTTGGGGATGTGCTAGTAGAAGAAAAGTTGTTAGCATCAATAAATATTTATTCCAAGGCAGCCTTATGCATCAACTTTTTAAAACAAGATTGAGGCAGTAGTAGCTCCTTGGGTACCTGAAATCAAGTTCCATTCAGTGTAAGGAGCCTTTGTTCTGAATAACCCTCTGTAAATTAGGACAGTCTGTTTAAATTAGCTGTAAGTCTAATAATAAGGTTTAGTAATTTGTGAATTGTGTTGTAATACAATCCACAAATAAAAATCAGAAAAGAAATTCATAAACAAACTAGGTATTTTTATGATCATGCATAAAAGTTGGGAACTGTGGTAATGAGAAGCCCCAATACTGCTACCTTGTTTTAGAATGTTATTTTTAAAAAATATGTATTTTTATGTTGGTCTTCTCTAATCACTAATTCCTCCTAATGCTTGTTTTTGGGGGAATAGTTTTTAGTTCTGACTTTTATTGTATTTGCAGACCACTTCAGGATTTTTTGCAATGAAAAGTGGTATTAAAATACTTTAAATAAACAGATTCTTCTGATAGACTAATTCTTATTTGGTAACAAGTCACATTACTTCTGAGTTCACTAACAAAGGATCAGGCTGTAAACATTTTCAGATTCAGGATCTCTCTTTAACTCAATCTTCGCCTTAGCAAATGATCAATACTTGCCAAGGGACTTTAAAAGAGGCTTGTTAACCCAACACTATCAAAGTATCTTTCTCTTGGTTAGCCTTAGACTTAAGATAAATCCACTCACTCTTCATACTCCAGGGATCACTGCTTGTCCCTCACTGATATTTGCATATATTTTCATCTTCCACCAAACCCCCGGTGCAAGCATGCAATCTCCAGAAAATATTTTTAGAGATTTTTGCTCCCTCAGAGAAGGTCTTCTTTTTTTAAGTTATGTATTTCTATATATTTTTAGGGATTTCTCAAAGCATGCATAAGCCCCCCATCTGCTTGTCAACAGCTCAATTGTCTCTATATTGATCAACATTAAGTCACCAACTTTGCTATTCAAGATTTATGCATCCTTTGAGATTGATAAAACTAGGTGTTTATTTTGTTTGAACAGAACAATATTCTAAAACGTGAATAGTTTAGAGAATGGAAAAAAGGTAACGTCATTTCCTGTTTCATTCCCAAAGTAAGTAAGGATACATTATAATGTCAGTTCAATAAAGCATTATAAGTAGCAACAGTAAAGGAAATGAGACAATTAGAGCTGCTGTTAATCCTCTTTAAGAAAAATAAACATCTTTCCTGCAGGACAGAGTTATTAGAGGTGCACTGCAAAAGCACACTGGTACCACACTGCATCTCTCCTCAAAATAGTGAGGCAAGCCAACACTTCTGTTAGGAAAGCTAGAGAAGTGAGCAGCTCTGCATGCAGACATGTGTGGAAACAACTGGGGGAAGTTCTCAGGCAACTGTACCAAGCTCCCAGAGGACATAGCTGCCTCAACACTCCAAGCAGGGATGCTTTGTTCACACGAAATGCATTTGAAAAGCTTCCCCTGGCGTGGTTTGCACAGTCCTACTAATTTTATTGGCCATATTTATATAGCACCTTTGCACCAAAGCAACCTAAAGGCACCTTGCAATATAATAGTCCATCCAGGATTAGAAAATATATGCAGACAACCTAAAATATTATAGACGTACCAAAATGGACTGGAGTAAATTAACATAAAATATCAAATAAGCAGCAGCAAAGTAAATGAATAGGATCTTAGAAATTTTAAAACCCAAAAAACACACAAGAAAATCTGAAAAATAGCAAGAAAGCTTGATGCCATGGGTGGCATAAAAAAAACAAAATGGGGAAGTCACCCAGAGAAGAACTCTGCAATAAATCCCTACTTTCAGGCTGGTTCTTACAGATAATATGCTATTTTAACTTTTAGAATGCTAAGCTGAAAAGTTAAAGCAATAATGGTTACGTCAAGGAAGAATAGTATTCAATAGAGATATTGACTATTCTTCAGCAAGCCCTTTTCCGTACAGTACACACACAGTATAGTAGAGCTAGGCAACTTTCCCAGCATTGAGGTACGTAATTCACTCCTATGACCAGCTGGAAGGCCACACATAATGTCATCAGAAGGATACTGATGTCACAGGAAGGTGTGGGAATGTTTTGTGGGCTTCTTGCTCAATTTTGGAAGGGGATTAAATGGAAAATAAAGAGTATTAGCCCTCTGGGAGGCAAGCTATTCCCATTTCCAACCTCAACACTCTCCCATGAGCCCAAATATTTTTGTCTCCAAAATTCAGTGTTATTTGAGTTTGGGGTCCACAAGTGGAGTGCTCAGAAAAGAGTTTCAGGTGGCCATCAGGCCTAGGTTGCCTCACTCCTTTTTCTTCCAGTCTAAGTCCTTCCTGGAAAAGTTCTGTTTCTGACCCACAATACATGGGATGCAGTAAACCTGTCAAATGAACCCAAAAAGGACTTTAAAAGGTTTGTATCTTGGGAACACTTCTCATGTTTCTTTGAAATACCCAAGAAAGAGTTTCAGAACTGGCAGGATGTTCTTTGAACACCTTGATATGGCAGTGAGTTCAACAAGAGCGTTAAAAGTGGAGTAACACCATCTAGATCATTGTATCCCAACTCCTAGGAGGTAATGGCAAATTAGAAAGCTCATTCTCATTCTCTCTCCATAGAGGTAGTATCAAGAACTCAAGCAGCCCCTCATGTCTCCCGTTCCTCTTGAAGGTGACAAGATTTCCTTAAGCAGTATATAATAAAGAATGAGCTCCTTTCTCTTTCTTTTTAAATCCAGTATGCATTTGGAATATTATTGGTTGCATACTTGTTTATAGTAGCTGCTATAAAGATTTCTAACTAACTTCACTTCAACTGGAGAACCAATAAATTCATACAGTGCTTACCTATAATACTTATAATTAACATATAATACTTTAATATACAAATATTTTGAAATATGTATTCTTCCCACAAATACAGGCAACATATCTATTTGCTATATATCTCTGTGGAATCCAGATGCTTGTTTTCCTGTTGGGTGGAGAATCTGTTTTGACTTTCTTTTTCCTTTAGGGCATACAGCTCTCCCGTGTCAGGAATTATTCAGTGATAATTTGATGTATAGTGTTGGATCTACAATTTAATGCTACCAGTAGTAGAAACCCTCACTCTAGCAAAATTAAACTCACAATGCTCCTGCAGATGAAAACAAGATAGCAATGATTTTTGTTAATTCCTATTTCCTCTGCAACCCATTCTTTCCATTTTCCAGAGAGTTTCCCAACTCTCTGGATCATACTTTGAAAAATATGAGATGCAGGAGGAAGAACTAGCCAAAAAAAACCCAACAATCTTGCTTCTCCCCTCCATAAACAAAAAGTTGGTCCAAATCAGGAGCTTTCTGTATAAATGAAGGTCAAAAATAAGATTAATTATTCCCAGCATACCAAATTAAGAAATCCTTATTCCTCAGAGGCTACTAACAGTAAATATATCAAAATGTCTTGGTAACAGCTAGAAACTATGATGATACCAGGCCTGGAAGTCAAGCCAGGTTGTCACTCACTCACTCACTCACTCACTCACTCACTCACTCACTCACCACATTTATATAGCCACCCATCTCACAAATGTTGACTCTGGGTGGCATACAGTAAAAACAAACCCTAAAAAATAACCAAGATTGAGAAATATTCCATAATTTAAAAAAAGATCAATATTATTAAAATACTAGAAGAGAGCATCTTCGATGTTACAGACAATGTAGTCATCTCACTAATTCACCATTTCCCTGAGATTCCCAAGCCTGCTGACATAGCGACGTTTTGAGGAACTTCCGGAAGATTGCCAAGGATGGGGTCAGTCTGAAGTCATGCTCAGTTTCTGGTAACTATGTGAATGTGCCCATATTACTGTCATGGCAACAATACCATAGTCTCCAGATTTGGTATTTTATGATAGTCTCCATTTAAGTATTAACCCAGTCTGAACCTGCTTTGCTTTGTTGAGAACAGCTATGTGCTACTGATGGAAATACATATACCTAAAATTCTGCAAGGGCAGTATCATTGACTTCTGTTAAAAAAAAATCTTCAAATATTTGACAAAGAGAATTTTCTAGGTAAAAAAAAAGTTTTGAATGTTGGAGTATTGCATAACATATTTTATTTTAGGAAGCAAGGATTAGTGGGAAAAAACTTGCCAAGTCAAGAGAGTAAGTTGTCAGTTCAAAGAAGGTAAATAGTTACTAATGCATGTTGTCTTATTTTGCAGTTTAAAACTTTTATCTGGTTGTTTCTAGCTCAAATTCCAAAACTAATTTTTATTTTAAGCATGACAGCATACATATTTTCCTTTTGTTCGACAGCTGTAGTAAATGTAAGTAGGTTCTAGAAAACTAAGTAATCATTAGATACAAATTCAGTATGTTCTATTCCACAAACTTCTTTACCATAATCTTTTTTTTAAAAAAAAAAAGGTTCCATCTAGAGAGACGGAGACTGCGTGTACAATCATTAAAATAGGTTCAGGAATTTCTTGTATGCAGTTTGTCACAACTAACACATTTTGTGCTGAAACTGCCTGTGTGATGGACAGTGAAGCAACACAATTTGCATTTAATTGATTTAAATAAGGCTGAATAAATCTTCACCTTTATGTGACAAGCAGTCAAGACTGACAAGTGATGGTAGGCAGGTAAAAGTAAATGAATAGAAATTTGAATTGCCCTTGCCACTTATCTTGGTCTTATGTGTCGTAAATCCAGCTTGGGAGGGAGGCGTCCTGAATTTCACTATTCAGCCACTAAATGAAACTGTCTCCCTCAAAATGATAGTTCCACTACAGCAGTGATACATATCCTCATTTTAATTAACCTAATGGTCTATTCACCCACTATACTTGGAGGCCTATTTCATTACCCTGAATTAACATTTTCTTTTCATTAAACATCAGATAAAAGATACCAATTGCATGCCTGGTTTACAATTCATTTAATCAGTACCATTTTTTAAAACTCAGCAATAGCAACATACTTAAAGAATTCAAAGACCAGAATGCATAATGGCCAGATTACTAATAAACCAAAAAGACCACGAAAGGAAAGAGACAGACACTGCATCTTATTCCAGAATACTTTTTCATTAACCATGCTATGATTCTAAATCCATTGTCAATATTCTAAAATTATACAATGGTGGTGTTATTTTAGTAAATAAACTGAACACAGTGAATGTGACATTCAAATTACTCTCAATTTTTGAATACTTTTAATCATTTTTTCCCTGGAACTTTTTCTAATGAACTTTTGTTCATTAAAAGTTCCATAATGCTATAGAACTTTTTCTAATGAGTGTTTAGATTTTTCAAGTACGATGTCAACCTCAGCTTCACTATCTAAAAATGGCAATGTATTTTTGCATCTGTTGTCATCCTGCATTCCAACGTTCCCTACCACTATTTGGCTTAACAATATACTTTAAATTTGGGCCGATATGATGCAGAAGAATCAAGATGGCGCATTGAACAATACATTAGATACACAATCAGTATCTATATCCTCTATCTTTTCCTACAGACCATCTAATGCTCTTCTCCATTGATAGGTTCCCATGCAACAGTGTTTTCCAACCTGGGCAACTATCAGATCTGTTAACTTCAAAATTCCATAGCTAGCAAAGCCATTGCTGGGAATGCTGGGAATTGCACAGCTTGGGAAACACTGCTATGGAGATTTTCATTATCGATATGACTGGTACATATCATGCACATCTCTCTTAACTGTTTTTAGATAGTTCAGAATTTCCAGGGGTCCATCATCATTTGCGGTATCTGACTATGGTCAAATAAAGGCACCAAACTTTGTGACTATCTCCATATTCACATTATTGTGCACATTATTATAAAAATATCTTGAGAAGCATAAAGGATGATTATGAAAAAAATCAATTAAGCTTTCTTTGCTGGAATACTCTGGTTTTGAGGAACCGATGGACCATTCAGGCTGGCAATTAGTACAAGATGAAAGTGTTGTTTCAAATTTTTGAAAAGTCAGTTGAATTTCTTACACAGAAAGTTCAATTAAATAATGCTATAGCTACAAATTAGAGAGACATGTACTTGGAAATCATAGATGTAATTCTGTCTTTCTCTGTAACTTATGAGACTAGCCAAAGTGGTAACTCACTTGATATAGTTCAAGAAATAATTATTATGAGCAATTTGTCTCATTGTGCTAGGATACATTAGGGCCATTCCTCTTTTCAAAAAAGTAGTAGTGGTAATCCAACCAAGATAAGAATTGTCAGACCTCTTAATTTCATTGCTTCAAAACAGGTATTTTAAATTAAACATCAAACAGTGATAATTTAAAATAGATACCAAAGTAATATCTTGTGACAAATATTAATAGATTTTTCTTGTTTGTTTCATAATTTCTTATGCCATTGGTGCAAAGAATTAAGTCATTCATTATATCATTCATTGATACATTGTGCATCTCAGTTCCAGCTGCTGCAGAATACAAAGGAGAGGAGGATTACTGAAAGAAAAAATGGACTAAATAGACTTTGGGAATTGCATCCAGTAGCATCTACTGGTGGTCCCATGGAATCCAAGGGTGAAATTACTCTTCTTCTTTTCCAGTCCCAGGTACACCAGCCAGGGTTGGAATACAGTCTGGATGCCAAAGTGATGTGCTTGTATACATGTGTTGGGGAAGTTTCCAGTAATTTGTTTGTGTAATGTGTATATCTAGCCCTTGGTCTGACCAGCCTATTCTCTTTATGTTCTTGGGTTATTGCAGATGGAGGGGGATGTTGCATACACAAAGTTTTTATTGAAAACCTGTTACAAACTATTTCCTGTTCATTCAAGTTCTCTAGCATACTCTTAAACACATTCAGAAATAAACGATTACATACAACGGTATGTTCTAGATAGGTTCATAAAACTGCAGATTTAAATATATTTTTATATCCCTGAGCAGTGCTTCATCCACTCCATTTGGCCCACTGAGTTTTTAATATGTTGAGAATTCTTAAATTTTAAGATAATAACCAAAAGTTTCATTTATTTTTATCATGATTTGTTCAATAACCTGACTCACAAAATATGCTATGCCATAGACCCAAAGTTTCCAAACTGTGCATTGTGGCACTCCAAGGTGCTGCAGCAAACTCACAGGGGCACTGTGGGATATTTTAAATTTTTGAGGGAAACACAGCAATACTCAACATCTGTCAGACACAGCACAAATTATTAGCTCAAGGTAGTTCACAGTTTTAGCCTAGAGGCGCTGTGAAAAAATTACTGAGACACTAAGGGTGCCATAAACCAAGAAAGCTTGTCATAGAACATAATTTATAAACCATAATAGCTGGATTCACACATCAAGCTAAATCAAAATTAAGCAAATCCCATTATATGCAAATCCAGCCACTAACAATAGGAATTAAATACTATAAACAGTTCTGATAAAGATTTGATAGAACAGTTAAAATTACATTAACTAAATGAAACTGAAATGGTTGGTTAAAGAGAAGGTCCTAAATCCTTTCCTAAAAGCGGAAAGATCACTCATTCCGTATTTTGGGAGCACACAGGAAAAGGCTGTCTCCTGTGTGTTGGACAAACAGAACTTGGAAAGTGAGTGCATTTTTAAGAGGATTTAATGTCCAGATAAGTTCATATTGAGATGGACTCCCCCTAACACAGTCAAGTTTCAGCCACTTGGGGCTTTAAAGTCACAAACAGCAACGTAAATTGTGCCAGGAAAATAAATGGTACCCAAAGCACAACTTTCTAACATGCATGTAATACATTCTGGTATTTGTACTGGTTAGCAACAAAGCTACTGCATTTCTATTAGCTGAAGCTTCCAGCCATTTCTGAAAAGTTATCCCTCACAATTTTACAGTCAGGATGTAACTAAGGCATGGGTAACTCTGGTGAGCACTGTCCAACTTGGGAATGATATCAGCTAATAATGATACCTCTGCAAAACAGCTGAACTCCAAACTAAGACTCTAGTTTCCTGCTGACCGATGATGTCTCCACCTTGGCTGGATTTTAATGAGAGTTTGTTCACATTCACCTAGCTAAAATTATGCTAGCTATTCCACATATAAGTAAACCCCAGGACTAAGTGAGAAACATTTACTTTTGTTGATAAAGACATTTGCTTTCAACTATAACTGTCAACCCCTTCATGGATCACTGCCTTGTCGTGGCGAAGGGGCTTGCGTAACTCAATGAAGTCAGGTCAAGTAGAACAGGTCATGATGGAGAGTTCTGACAAAACGTGGTCCACTGGAGGAGGGAATGGCAAACCACTCCAGTATCCTTGCCAAGAAAACCCATGGACAGTATCAAAAGGCTAAAAGATATGACGCCGGAAGATGAGCCCCTCAGGTCGGAAGGTGTCCAAAATGCTACTGGGGAAGAGCGGAGGGCAATTCCGAGTAGCTCCAGAAAGTGTGAAACGGCTGGGCCAAAGCCGAAAGGACGCTCAGTTGTGGATGTGTCTGGAAGTGGAAGGAAAGTCCGATGCTGTAAAGAACAATATTGCATAGGAACCTGGAATGTAAGATCTATGAATCAAGGTAAGCTGGATGTGGTCAAACATGAGATGACAAGATTGAACATCGACATCTTGGGAATCAGCGAACTAAAATGGACAGGAATGGGCGAATTTAATTCAAGAGACCATTATATATACTACTGTGGGCAAGAATCCCTTAGAAGAAATGGAGTAGCTCTCATAGTCAATAAAAGAGTGGGAAAGGCAGTACTGGGGTACAACCTCAAAAATGACAGAATGCTTTCAGTTCGAATCCAAGGCAAACCATTCAACATCACAGTGATCCAAGTCTATGCCCCAACCACTGACGCCAAAGAAGCTGAAGTTGACCGGTTCTATGAAGATCTACATATCTAGATCTTCTAGAACTAACACCAAAAAAAGATGTCCTTTTCATCATAGGGGACTGGAATGCTAAGGTAGGAAGTCAAAAAATAACCGGAATAACAGGCAAGTTCGGCCTTGGAGTACAAAATGAAGCAGGGCAAAGGCTAATAGAGTTTTGTCAAGAGAACACGCTGGTCATAGCAAACACTCTTTTCCAACAACACAAGAGACGACTCTACACATGGACATCACCAGATGGTCAATACCGAAATCAGATTGATTATATACTTTGCAGCCAAAGATGGAGAAGCTCTATACAATCAGCAAAAACAAGACCTAGAGCTGACTGTGGCTCAGATCATGAGCTGCTTATCGCAAAATTTAGGCTTAAATTGAAGAACGTAGAGAAAACCACTAGACCAATCAGGTATGACCTAAATCATATCCCTTATGAATATACAGTGGAGGTGAGGAATAGATTTAAAGGATTAGATCTGGTAGACAGAGTGCCTGAAGAACTATGGATGGAGGTTCGTAACATTGTACAGGAGGCAGCAACTAAAACCATCCCAAAGAAAAAGAAATGCAAGAAAGCAAAGTGGCTGACTGATGAGGCTTTACAAATAGCTGAGGAAAGAAGGGAAGCAAAAGGCAAGGGAGAAAGGGAAAGATATAAACAACTGAATGCAGAATTCCAGAGAATAGCAAGGAGAGATAAGAAGGCCTTCTTAAATGAACAATGCAAAGAAATCGAGGAAAACAATAGAATGGGGAAGACTAGAGATCTCTTCAAGAAAATTGGAGATATCAAGGGAACGTTTTGTGCAAAGATGGGCATGATAAAGGACAAAAAAGGCAGGGGCCTAACAGAAGCAGAAGAGATTAAGAAGAGGTGGCAAGAATACACAGAAGAACTACACAAGAAAGATCTTAATATCCCTGATAAATATGATGGTGTGGTCACTGACCTTGAGCCGGACATCCTAGAGAGTGAAGTCAAGTGGGCCTTAGGAAGCATTACTAACAACAAAGCTAGCGGAGAAGACAGTATCCCAGCTGAGCTATTTAAAATCCTAAGAGATGATGCTGTTAAAGTGCTGCACTCAATATGCCAACAAATTTGGAAAACTCAACAGTGGCCACAGGATTGGAAAAGGTCAGTTTACGTTCCAATTCCAAAGAAAGGCAATGCCAAAGAATGTTCAAACTACCGTACAATTGCGCTCATTTCACATGCCAGCAAGGTTATGCTCAAAATCCTACAAGCTAGGCTTCAGCAGCATGTGAACCGAGAACTACCAGAAGTGCAAGCTGGGTTTCGAAGAGGCAGAGGAACTAGAGATCAGATTGCCAACATTCGCTGGATCATGGAAAAAGCAAGAGAGTTCCAGAAAAACATCTACTTCTGCTTCATTGACTACGCTAAAGCCTTTGATTGTGTGGATCACAACACACTGTGGCAAATTCTTAAAGAGATGGGAGTACCAGACCACCTTACCTGTCTCCTGAGAAACCTGTATGTGGGTCAAGAAGCAACAGTTAGAACCGGACATGGAACAACCGACTGGTTCAAAATTGGGAAAGGAGTACGACAAGGCTGTATATTATCACCGTGCTTATTTAACTTATATGCAGAGTACATCATGAGAAATGCCGGGCTGGATGAATCACAAGCCGGAGTTAAGATTGCCAGGAGAAATATCAACAACCTCAGATATGCAGACAATACCACCCTAATGGCAGAAAGTGAAGAGGAACTAAAGAGCCTCTTGATGAGGGTGAAAGAGGAGAGTGCAAAAGCTGGCTTGAAACTCAACATTAAAAAAACCCAGATCATGGCATCTGGTCCCATCACTTCCTGGCAAATAGAAGGGGAAGAAATGGAAGCAGTGACAGATTTTATTTTCTTGGGCTCCAAGATCACCGCAGACGGTGACTGCAGCCATGAAATTAAAAGACGCTTGCTCCTTGGAAGGAAAGCTATGGCAAACCTAGACAGCATATTAAAAAGCAGAGACATCACCATGCCGACAAAGGTCCGTATAGTTAAAGCTATGGTTTTTCCAGTAGCAATGTATGGCTGTGAGAGTTGGACCATAAGGAAGGCTGAGCGCCGAAGAATTGATGCTTTCGAACTGTGGTGCTGGAGAAGACTCTTGAGAGTCCCTTGGACTGCAAGGAGGTCAAACCAGTCAATCCTAAAGGAAATCAACCCTGACTGCTCATTGGAAGGACAGATGCTGAAGCTGAAGCTGAAATACTTTGGCCACCTAATGCGAATTTTGAAGACTCACTGGAAAAGACCCTGATGCTGGGAAAGACTGAGGGCAAAAGGAGAAGGGGACGGCAGAGGATGAGATGGTTAGATAGCATCACCGATGTAATGAACATGAATTTGAGTAGACTCCGAGAGACAGTGGAGGACAGGAGGGCCTGGCGTGCTGTAGTCCATGAGGTCACGAAGAGTCGGACACGACTAAATGACTGAACAACAACAACAACAATAACTGTCAAGGCAGGACAAAGCCCACCAGGTGAAAACCTCCTCTCTCAGAAGCCTTTTGGTTCACATTCCCTGGTTCACCTTCCTGTCTTAGTATAGCCATTTGGTACTTACTGCTACCACCATCTGTGTTCTGGGGCAATTCCTTCACCTGGGGTCCTCCCTGCTAACCCTAGCATGTGAGAGGGACAGGAATCCCACAGCCTATGTGCCTTACTGGCAAGTAGAGGGGGGGTGGAGATTAAAAATAAAATTCTACAGAACCACCTCCTGGCCCTTGTAGCTTTATGCATGTGACTAGATAAATCACCCCCCCTCCTTTTGGGGGGTAGGGGGCGCAGTGGCTCAGTGGTTAAGACGCCAGGCTTGTCGATCGGAAGGTCGCAAGTTCGGAGGTTCGAGACCCTAGCCCCGCGTGACGGAGTGAGCTCCCGCACTCGCCCCAGCTCTTGCCAACCTAGCAATCCAAAAGCATGCAAATGCAAGTAGATAAATAGGTACCACTTCGGTGGGAAGGTAACAGCGTTCCGCGCATGTCATGCCGGCCACATGACTGCGGAAGCATCTTCAGACAACGCTGGCTCTTCGGCTAACAAACGGAGATAAGCACCGGCCCCTAGAGTCGGACACTAGAGTCGGACATATCTCTATAGCTTGGGGAGGGGGACTGATTGTAGCTTTATATGTTACCCAGTTAAATGTGTTCCAATCTAGTCGTTATTACTATTTCCAAAGGAATAGTATTACAACTTTAGAACCAGTGTTGTAATTGCACCCCCTTCCCCAATTCTATGCAGCTTCACATGAAATATAATTTGGAAGGAAGAAAGACAAGATTGAACCATAGGTTTTCCAGCCTGCAAATCCTTTTACTTTGGACTTGAGGTCGAAAAAGAATAGGGGAAGGGGGTGAAATTACAACACTCAGTCCCCCTCCCCAAGCTATAGAGATCATCTGGAGAAAATCTGAATACTAGAAAGACATAAGTCATGGGAGGGTTTCGGGGAGTGAAATAACACTGATAAGCTTGACATACTATCAGCTTAAAACAGTATTGTTGATCAGCCGTTTAAATAAATTCTGTATGCAAGAAGCACATCACTAACTGAACCTAAGGAACATCACAGTGAAAAGACTGAGGAAATAGTAAGGAGAAAAATAACTTTGAAATGAATAGCTGACAAAGGAAACATAAGAAAATTATTCTAGAGCTACTGCAAAGAATACCTTCCAATAATTGGAATGAGCAATTGTGATAATTGCCACAACTCCAAGTCAGATATTTGGCCAAGCTGGTTCACAATAATGAAGGTTATGCTCTAGCACATCTGGGAGAGCATAGTATAGAAAGGCTATACTATCAGAATGATCATCACCTCTAAAAAAACTGATCATTATCACAGCACAAGGTGCCAGCTACGTATTGTAAATTCAAGGAACCTGAAATCATTCAATAATGCTGTTTTCAGCACAAATATATATATTTATTTATTTGGAGTAAGACTCACTGACTTCAATTGCTCAGAACTAAGTAAGGTTTTATTTTGCTTATATTTTGCCTTTTTGCTCTGGTGGACACTCAACAAAGGAAACCAGAACGTAAATTGAGAATTATATACAACACTGTGCAGGTGGACTTCCACTTATTCAATAAGATTTCCCATTACCCCTGCCAAAAACTCCAGATCTTACCCTGGAGAGTCTCCCAACTCTCCAAAGTTGATTTGGGTAGAAGTAAAATGACACTGCTGGATGCAATCCTTAGATCTCAAAATTCACAGAATTACTCATAAGTGAAATTCTGCTATAAAGCAAAGAGTCAAGGTCCATATATAAAAGGGCAACACTTTAAGAAATGGAGATTTGTATATAATAATTTTTGGTATATCGCTAAATTTTGAGCAAAAATATTTAATATTAACCTTGCCATATACCTCTCATTCATTTATTTTGTCAAATTTTCTGCATGGCTATATATCTCCTCATTCAATTTGCGGTTACCAATGACTTCTTAGTATGCACTATGTACTTTTAGTTACAAAACAAAATATAAGCCATGGTATAAAAATATCTAAACAATGAGTTATTCTTCTGATGTTTACAAGATAAAAACAAGCAAGCTAAAATGTATTTATTTTATCAACAAGATTCTCAACTCTTTTTATAAACATGTTACCATACCAGTACAGTCTAACTCTGGGTACTATTTTTAGCTTGATTATCTTTCTTAAATTAGTTTACTGTCTCACAGAATTTTTGAAGCATATTTTAATTATATCTAAATGAAGACTCTTCAGACATGTTCTAAAATAGCATTTATTTTATTTCCGCCCTGCCTTGCTATGGGAAATAGCCAAGTAGTCTCTGTAATTCCTCCAGTTGTTCCATGTCAATAAAAGAAGTTCTGAAGTATCTAGTTTATTAGAGTTGCTATTGCATCATGATCAACCAGCATACAGACAACATGCTAGACTCATTTTCAGTTATTTTACTTCAGAAAATCATTAGAAGCATAATGTTAAGCTCAGTTTTTGAAATGGAACCAATGTGATGTTATAGCTAAACAAATGATAGCCCCGCTAAAAAGAATTGTGTGGTAAATCTAAGCACTTTGTTCTTTAACAGCCTGCCATCTGTGAACATTTCCACTAGTTAAAAATGGATGGTTAACTGAAATGAAACCATTAGAATTACTATAGATTGTACACGACAGATGGCTTGTTTATGTAACAGTTCCAAGGAACATATTTGTTAACAACTTCCTTTAAGTTGCTGGTGTTGTCTATAGCCTAACAAAATGTCTAAACCACCCTATCATATTTATTTCTCCCTTAACTATGAATGAGGGGAATACCTAAAGGCAACCAGAATTTTGACAAAGCTTGAGAAACTCACGTGTACATCTTATCTAATACATTAAAAAATCCACTTTCAGAATTGTAGAATCCATTTAAAATCTTTGCATTCTGGAAAAATAGAGGAACAGTCATAAGGAGCTAATTCTGCCTTGTTACTATCTAGCTCACATTTGCTAAACTATGAAAACATGAGAAATTTACTGGCATCTCCAGAAGTAAGCAAGGAGTAAAACATAAGTTGCCATCAAGCGATGCAAATAGTTCAGTAATTCCCATAATGCCAGTGACCAAAACAGGTATTTCACTTGCTTAATCAGAAAGATACTCTTCCACTACAGAACAATTAGCTTCCATCCTAATGATACAATGGATTTACAGCATGCTGATTACTCTCAAAGAGATAAGCTTATATCAAATTCATGTACCAAAATTGGTAATGCACTCAATTCTCAAATAGCTGCTTTACATTTGTGTACACAATAAGGTAGTATTTAAAAAGTTCTTTATACTTCTGAACAGCCTCGTGTGGCGCAGAGTGGTAGGTGGCAGTAGTGCAACTGCAACTGAAACTCTCCCCACGACCTGAGTTCGATCCCAGCGGAAGCTGGTTCTCAGGTAGCTGGCTCAGGTCGACTCAGCCTTCCATCCTTCCGAGGTCGGTAAAATGAGTACCCAGCTTGCTGGGGGAAAGGTAATCACGACTGGGGAAGGCAATGGCACCCCACCCCACTCTATAGTCTGCCAGGAAAATGTCGCGAAAGCAGCGTCTCCCCAGGGGTCAAGTGACTCGGTGCTTACACAGGGGAACCTTTCCTTTCCTTCCTTATACTTTTGAATACCATACACAGCTATAACTGCTGCTACAGTTTAAGTTCTTAGTTTAAAACTCCCTCACACTAAATTCCTAGTGAGCACACAGACAGGTAGTTTGCCTAGCAAGCATATGTAAGTAGTTTTCCATTGCCTTCATCTGGGTTGTTTTTTTAACTTCCCAATGAAGCCTACAATCCTTAGATTTCCTGATGGTCTCCTACCCAACTATTCATCAGGTCCAATGCTGCTTAGCTCTTTCTTTTAGAATGCGGTCCCCAACCTTTCTGGCACCAGGGACCAGTCATGGAAGAAAATTTTTCCACAGGCTGGGGGGGGGGGTTTGCAGGCGGGAGCCAATTGCATGCACCGGGGGGGGTTTGCAGATGGGAGCCAACCACACACGCCGGGGGTGGGGTAATCACGCACACCAGGGGGCGGGGTTTGCAGGAGGGAGCCCCATAGCCCACTAGTGGGCCATGGCCCACAGGTTGGGGACCCCTATTTTAGATTAGTCAGGTCTGGCTGGGTGCTGCTGCCTGTTGGGGACTACTAAAAGTAATTTGAATAATAAAACTGTACACTTAACTTGGAATCAACATGGAACCCCAAAGCATCACAGAAAGCAATCAGTTCCAATTCTATCAAATGTACTGTAATATCCTATCTGAACCATTCTCTGTGTATAGGGGAAAAGGAAGGAAGATCACCCACATATCAAGATCCTAATCTGAAACCTAGCTGACTCTTGGCAAAGGACTCCAAAGTGGAAGGAAAATCTTTAAGGAAGTAGAAATTACCAGTACTGTATTCCTCATGTACTGTATAATTCACTTCATTTCAAGTGCCTGCTCAATTTCTTCCTTATACCTAGTTTAACTTTGTTTTGGCATTTGCGCTCACAGCAGCATATCTCATACAATGGCCTTGCAAGGAATAATATTTATGTACTTCATTGCACAGCGACTGAAATTGTTAAAAATATTTTAGAAAACATTGCAAGTGCCTTGAACTTCCAAGCATGGCCTAACAAATACTACCAGAATGTAGTATATTCTATACTACCAGAAATGGAAAAAAATAATAAATGGCACAGAAATAATAGGAAGACATTAAATGAAATTATACTAAAATGAAAGCACTTCTCTATAGCACTTCAGCATGAAGCATCCAGAGGACAAAGTCATTTTAATCATGTTTTATACTGCAGTGTCAAAGTTATTACCTTATAACCTTGTATATGCATATTATAAAAATCATCCATTTATGTTACAGTGAATTACTTTGGGTTAACACTCAGACTTCAGTACCTGAAACAAATCTCAAGTGACAAGACCCTCATTAATCATAATTTTCAGATATTAAAGCCTCAACACAAAGCCTTCTTCTTCAGTTTGAAACTTCAGGTGATCAAATATTATTGAACACCATCTGCACAAAATTGCATACCCCCACTCTCAATTCCAAATAGAATTTATGGGCAAAAGCTACAATGATAGATGGTGTTTACAGATCTAAATAGTGGGGAAGGGGGAGTGCAAATCCTTGACAAAAAGCATGAAAGTATTGTTCCAGAAGGAAAAATATTAAGCATTTCCTCTTCTAAGCTCCAACACCAAGACTCAGAAACTGTTTTGTCTGGTTTTATTGCAATCACACAGAATGTATGCATTTCTTAACAGCCATTTATCTTCCCCAGTCCTCTCTGATATCACCATAAAAATATCAACTCCTCCAGGTTGTGTCCGAAAACACCTTTGTGGCTCTCAGCACAAGAAGCATTTTATAGATGAGAAATAATAAAGGTAAAGGTAAAGGTTTCTCCTGCACAGTTGTGTCTGACTCTAGGGGCCGGTGCTCATCTCCGTTTGTAACACAAATGGTTAATGTATCAGAAGAACAAGTGAAAGAATGTATGATAAAGTAGGGTAAAATTTTTGGTTATAATATACAAATTGAACAATGGGAAAGTATGTGGTTGAAAGGACTGAATTTTACACTATGTTATAGTTACACTATGTTATAGTGTAAAATTTTATAAAATGATGTGCCGTTGGTATCTGTCACCAGAGAAATTGTCTAGAACGTATAAAGGCACTTCAAATTTATGTTGGAAATGTGAACAACAAGAAGGGTCATTTATCATGCTTGGTGGATGTGAAAAAAAGTTAGAAAATTTTGGATTCAAATACATACACTGATTCAGAGGATTTTAAAGATTAATATACAATTGAAATTAGAATTCTTCCTCTTGGGACTGATGGACAATCAGCTGGAAAAAAGTCATGGAATGTTGTTTTTGTATAGGATAACTGCAGCAAGATTATTGTATGCACAAAGATGAAAAGATTTTGCAATACCAGAGATGGAAAGATTTGACACTACCCACTATGGAGGAATGGTCGGTGAAATTGACAGATCTTGCTGAGATGGATAAATTAACTTCTTTGGTTAGAGAAAAGACACAGGCTACATTTATTGGTGACTGGAAACCTTTTATGGACTTTTTGCGTAAAAATGAAAAAAATGAACTTTATGGCTTTGATGATTAGACAGGATAGATTATAGCAGGGCTTTCCAAAGTGCTGCCACTGGTGACACACCAGCGGCAGCGGCGGCGCACGCACGCACGGCAACAGCGCGGGGGGGGCGTGCGGTGGCGCGCGCCCGCACGGTGGCGGCGTGGGGGGCGTGCGGCAGCGCGGGGGGCGTGCGGCGGCGCGCGTGTGCATGGCGGCCGCCGTGCACACGCGTGCCGCCGCTTCCGGGTGGTGTGGCGACACACCACGCTGTGTGTGGTGACACACTTTTGTGTCGCGACACACAGTTTGGAAAGCTCTGGATTATAGAAAGAAGAGTATTATGATGTAAGTTTAGAGAGACAGGTTAAAATATAATTGTACTTATAACTGCTATGAAGAATATCAGAAGCCACTTCTTGTATCTTTTTTCTTTCTTTTCTATTTTTCTTCAATATTTTTTTCTTTTCTTGCACTTTTTGCTTTTTCTTTGCTTTCTTTCCTTTTTTTCCTTCCTTACTTTATATTAGTTTGTATTAGTTTTTATCTTCTTTTTTTTAAGTTTCAATAAAAATCATATTAAAATGAAAGATTTGGCAATACCTACAACAGAGGAATGGTTGGTGAACATGATAGAACTTGTTGAGATGGCCAAATTGACTTGTTTGATTAGAGAAAAGACAGTATCTACATTTATTGCTGACTGGAAACCCCTTATGGACTTTTTGCGAAAACAGAAAAAAATGAACCTACGATTTATGGTTTTGACAATTAGATAGGATAGATTATAGAAAGAAGAGAGTCATGATGCAACTTTAAAGAAAGAGGTATATCTATAATTGTACTTATAACTGCTGTAAAGAAGATCAGAAGCCGGAAGGAAGGAAGGAAGGAGATCAGATTTAAAGTATCTGGAAAACTGAGAATCTTTTTTTCAGTTGGTTTAAGAAAGATACATTTTAAGGTAAAGATATGGGATTTGTTACAGTAATAAAGGTACCAATGAAAAGCAATTAAGGGGTCATTTTCTGAAATATCAGGATATGCTGCCAAATCCTGATGTTGCTGACAGCAGCCAATGTCTGTTTAGCAAAACTATGATAGCATATTTGTATTCCATTCATTAGAAACTGCTTGGAGACAATAAGGAATGTATTGTAAATGAAACAGAGATTAAATTCAGGTTTAATGACAGCCATATTTTGAAGTATTAAAAAATTGTAAGTGATCCTGACCACTTAATGGATTAGAAAATAAAATAATGGATACAGATATATACTGTCAGATATTATAAGGCATATCTAGTTCTGCTGGTAGATATCTAGATTATTTACAATACATTAATTCAGTTCCCAAGTATTTGACAACAGCAGCAATAAAATGATTCACCTCCTGCTTAGCAGCCCCAAATTATACAGTTGAAATGTAGAAATCAGCTTTGATAAGCAGTCAATTTCTGACTGAGAGCCGTTCAATTTCTGACTGAGAGCCGTTCAGTTCTGGCACTCAGAACAAATCCCTAGCTTTAGAATCCTTTAATTCCAAACATATACTTTGTACACATGAATCTTCGGATTTATTGGAATACTAACATGCTGATTCACTCTGATTTTAAGGTATTGTATATAATGTGGTAGGATTCTTCTTTTATAACATTTGTTTTCCATGTTTTCTTTTTCCAAAAATAATGTTCTCTGACCTGTGCAAGGTCTGCTCTTTCTTGGGTCTGCCCTGGCTTTTGGGAAGGGAGTAACAGCATACAGGTAGTCCTCAACTTACAACCATTCATTCAGAGACCATTTGAAGTTACAACGGTGCTGGAAAAAATGGATTTACGACTGGTCTCCAAAGTTACGGCTGTTGCAGCACCCCCGCGGTCACGTGATCAAAATTCAGGTGCTTGGCAGCCAGCTCACACGACTGCAGGGGCGTTTCAACTCCCCCCACCTGCCTCCCTTTCCCTGCCTTCTCTGCCCTTTTGGCCACCCTGCACCCTACCTTGTGGGGCAGCAAACAGACTCAGAACCACACGACTCTGGGGCTGCTTGCCACACTGCGGCTCAGGGGCTTCTTGGCGTGCCGCGGCTCTGGGGCTGCAAGAAGCCCATGAGCTGCAGCATGGCACAAAGCCGCCCCTGGAAGCCTCAGCGTCTTCTTGCTCCCACTGCTGACGAGGCGTGCCCGACCTGGCCCTTCGCACCAAGAAGCCCCTTTGTGCTGCTGGGCTGGGCTGGGCTGGGCTGGGCGGGGCTGGGGCTGGGGCTGGGCCTTGCACTGCAGCTCTGGGGCTTTGCAGGAGGAAGGCTTTGCAGGAAGGAGAAAGCCTCACAAACAGACAGCACCTTCCAATGTGAGCTACAGAGCGCACGCCAGAAGCACCCCTGGAGAGTCTGCGGGAGCTTCCGGTGCATGCTCTGCAACTCACATTGGAAGCTTTGCAAATCTTTGCAGGCTCTGCAGGGAGGAAGGCTTTGCAGGAGGAAGGAGAAAGCTCACGAACGGCCAGCAGCTTCCAACATGCAGGTTATTCCATTCCAAACACGAAACAAAGCACCTTGTTTTGGTTTCTGCACAATCCTAATAAATACCATAGCAGAATAACCTCAAACAAAATGTTTTCTTGAGACATTTTGAGTGGTCTGAGTTCTGTTGGAATGAAACTTGGAACAGCTTGAATGCAGCATCTGCTCTTTATTACACAGGAACAAAACTTAAACTGTTTCAAGTGTAGTCATGAATGTACTTAAGTTTAGAATTGGGTTTGGAAGTCTAACTGAATACAGTAGTGTTCTATTTTGTCTTACATTGAAATAATTTGGTGTTTATGAGCATGTAGTACAACGCTGAAGAAAAGCAGTTTATGTGTTTATTCACAAATAACCTAGAAGTATGAGCCAAAATGTAAAACTGCAATTTTATCATTAAATCAGGGGTAGGAAGGATTGACATCTACTCCACATGATATAACCAGCAATTACAGTCCAGTCTCCCACCTTCCCTTTCTGGGAAAGGTGGTTGAGAAAGTGGTGGTGCTGCAACTTCAGAGGATTCTGGACGAAGCAGATTATCTAGACCCCTTTCAGTCAGGTTTCAGGCCGGGATATGGGACAGAGACTGCATTGGTCGCACCTATGGATGATCTCTGGCGGGAGCGGGATGGAGGCAGTGCATCCATCCTGGCTCTCTTGGACCTCTCAGCGGCTTTCAATACCATCGACCATGGTATCCTTTTGGGTCAGCTTAGGGAGTTGGGGGTGGGCAGCATAGTCTTATGCTGGTTCACCTCCTTCCTCCAGGGCCGCTCCCAGTCGGTGGTGATAGGGGAGGAGATCCAGCCCGCGACCTCTCTTATGTGGGGTGCCGCAGGGTTCGGTTCTCTCTTCTCTCCTATTCCACATCTACATGAAACCGCTGGGTGAGATCATCCGACACCATGGGATGAGGTATCATCAATATGCTGATGATACTCAATTGTATATCTCCATCCCAGGTGAAGTAAGTGATGCGGTAGACACCCTGTCTTAGTGCCTGGGGGCTGTGGGGGTCTGGATGGGGAACAACAGGCTTCAACTGAACCTTGGGAAGACCGAGTGGCTGTGGATTGATGGCCTAGCGTTATCTGGGAAGTTGTCATCTTTGGTCCTGGATGGGGTGGCACTGCCCCATTCGGAGCCGGTGAGGAACTTGGGGGCCCTTCTAGACTCACGACTCTCTCTATAGAACAATATGTGATACAACATATAGGGAAACTGCTGTGGAAAGGCAGAATCAGAAGAAATTGAAGTAGGCCATGTGGTATAGTACCAATAATTTTCTTTCTTCTAAATCCATCTCTATTATAGAGATAAATCTGAAAAAGTGGATCCATAAAATCAGTACAAAATTCTCAGTACAGATTAGATTTGGACTTCAGTCACTCTCTACATTAGCTATCTAACAGACCAAGCCTTGTCTGAAATAATGAGTTCACTGGAGTATAAAGAAACCTTGACCATAAGCAGCTAAAATTAAAACAAGATATTTTTCAAAACCATTTCCATTAATGCAGACACAAGAGAATTGTTATATTGATTTGAACTTTTCATTACTACTCCTTATATTTCAGAAACTATCTCACCTATTTCTCAGTCTTTGGTGGATGTTTCAAAACTTGTTAATGCTTTATTTATTTATTTATTTATTTATTTATTTCCCGCCCATCTCCCTTGCAAGGGACTGTGGGCGGGTTACAACAATTGAAAGTTTAAAAAATACAAAAACAATTATCTAAAATACATCCAATAATAATAATAAATTACATAAAATCCAAGAAGGGGGGACCGTAGGATGGATCATATTACTACGGGGCCAGCCAACCCCAGGAGGCACTGCCGCCTCTGTCGTCCCAGGCCCGGCGGCAGAGCCAGGTCTTAAGGGCCTTCCGAAAGGCCAGGAGTGAAGGGGCCAGCCTCATCTCCGGGGGCAAGATATTCCATAAGGCGGGCGCTATCGCAGAGAAGGCACGCCTCCTGGACCCTGCTAGATGGAATTCTCTTGTCGAGGGGGTCCGAAGCATGCCCTCTCTGCATGCACGGGTGGGGCGGGCCGACGTTATCGGGACGAGACGGTCCCTCAGGTAACCTGGTCCTATGCCATGTAGGGCTTTAAAGGTAACACCTTGAATTGGACCCGGAAGCAAACTGGTAGCCAATGCAGCTCGCGTAGCAGAGATGTTACATGTGCCGATCTCCTGGCACCCATAACTGCTCGCGCCGCGGCATTCTGCACCAGCTGAAGCCTCCGGATACTCTTCAGGGGTAGCCCCATGTAGAGCGCATTACAGTAATCTATATGGGAGATGACAAGGGCGTGAGTGACTGTTCGGAGGGCCTCCTGATCCAGGAAAGGGCGTAACTGGCGCACCACACGAAGTTGTGCAAAGGCCCTCCTGGCCGTGACTGCCACCTGCTCTTCGAGCAGGAGTCACGAGTCCAGGAGGACCCCCAGATTCCGCACTGGATCCGAGCGAGGTAGTGCCACCCCACCCAGAACCAAAGATGACAACTTCCCGGATCTAGGGGGGCCATCAATCCACAGCCACTCCGTCTTACCAGGGTTCAGTTGAAGCCTGTTGTTCCCCATCCAGACCCCCACAGCCTCCAGACACTGAGATAAGGCATCGACCGCATCACCTACTTCACCCGGGATGGAGATGTATAACTGGGTATCATCAGCATATTGGTGATACCTCATCCCGTGGTGACGGATGATCTCGCCCGGCGGCTTCATGTAGATGTTGAACAGGAGAGAGAGAACCGACCCCTGCGGCACCCCACAAATCAGGGGCCGCGGGTCAGCTCTCTCCTCCCCTATCAACACCGACTGGGAACAGCCCCGGAGGAAGGAGGCGAACCAGCACAAAACTACGCTGCCCACCCCCAACTCCCTGAGCCGTCCCAAAAGTATACCGTGGTCGACGGTATCAAAAGCCGCTGAGAGATCTAAGAGAGCTAGGGTGGACGCACTCCCTCCATCCCGCTCTCGCCAAAGATCATCGATAAGCGCGACCAATGCGGTCTCCGTCCCATATCCCGGCCTGAAACCTGACTGGAAGGGGTCTAGATAATCCGTTTCCTCCAGAATCCTCTGGAGTTGCCACCCCACCACCTTCTCAACCACCTTTCCCAAAAAGGGAAGGTGGGAGACTGGGCGAAAGTTGCCCAGGATGGTAGGGTCCAGGGACGGCTTCTTGAGGAGGGGGTGCACCAGCGCCTCCTTAAAGGCTTCCGGGAACACCCCCTCACTCAAGGACAAATTAATCATCACCTGGACCCATCCACATGTCACCTCACTGGCCGATTTCACCAGCCAGGAGGGACAAGGGTCAAGCTGGCATGTGGTGGTGTTCACAGTCTGGAGGATCCTGTCTACTTCATCAGGCACAACAGGATCAAACTGTTCCCAGATAACATGGTAAGTACGAGCCCCTGGCATCTCCACAGATCCTGTCTCACGCTTGGAGTCCAACTTTGAATGAATCTGAGCGATTTTATCCTGCAGATGCTCAGCAAACTCTTCCGATCGGCCCTGTAGGTGGGTTTCCCTCTCCTCCCGACCCAACAGTGATCTTGTAATTTTAAAGAGGGCCGTCGGGCGGCATTCTGCGGACGCAATAATGGCGGAGAAATATTCACGTTTCGCCGCTCTTACCGCCACAAGGTAAGCCTTAACTGCGGCTCTAGATTGTGTTCGGTCAGATTCAGTCTTCGTCTTTCTCCAGCGGCGCTCTAGACGTCTCTTAACCCTCTTCAAGGCCCTTAACTCTTCGGAAAACCACGGAGAGCGGCGGGCCAAGCAGGGCTGGAGAGGTCGCATAGGCACGATCTTGTCCAGGGCTCCAGCCGCGGCCCTATTCCAGGCCGCGGCCAGGAGCTCAACTGGACCGTGAAGCAAGTCCTCGGGAATAACCCCCAGCTCCTTCTGAAACCTCACTGGGTCCATCAGTCGCCGGGGGTGGACCATTCGAATAGGTCCCGCCTCCCTGCGGAGTGGGGCAGCACAAGAGAGTCTAAGGGTCACCAGGGCGTGGTCTGACCATGACAATGGGGAAAGATGTAACTCTCCCCTCAGATCACATTGCCACTGCTCAGACAAGAAAACTAAGTCTGGGGTGAGACCACTGTCCCGAGTCGGGTCACGAATAATCTGAGACAGGCCCATAGCTGCCATGGTAGCTATGAACTCCCGAGCCGCCTCCGAGTCCCGTCCCAGAGACGGCAGATTGAAGTCCCCCAGAACCATAAGTCTGGGGAACTCCACTGCCAACCCCGAGACAGCCTCGAGCAGCTCAGGCAGAGAGGTTGCTACGCAGCAGGGAGGCTGGTACAGCAGCAACACTCCCAACTGTTCTCGTACAGCAGCAACACTCCCAACTCTTCATTCGTATAATGAAGTGTAGCAGAGTAACCTATCTATACAATCTACCACTTAAATATTCAGTACCAGCAATCATAATGCATATTTGTTGGAAAAACCAGAGTTAAATAGATGTCTAATTCACAAATGATTGAAAGCTGGGAAAGGTAGGTTTTAAAATTCAGCTATTGCTGAAATAAAACGAAGAGTGTATAAAATTAAGTATTGCATAAGCTGTCACCATGCACTTCACTAAGAGAATAGTAACACTTCTCAAAGTAACGAACACAGTACAAGTATAACTGATGCTGTAACATAAGCTTGTTGTAAATTTTGCATTCAAGTCATCAGGTACTCAAATCGTCATACAGTTGTTGCACAAATCACAGACTGCCTATGCCTCTGATAATGAAATCATCCGTTGTTAGGTTCCCTGCTCCTCCAAAGGCAAATCACCATGTGAGAAGATACCTGCTCATCCTCTTAAAAATGTGTTACCTCTAAGAAACCCCTTTCCTTTTTATTACAACTCCTTCCTATCTCAAATATTTTATGACAAAATAAGTGTAGTCAATGTGCTGATGCACTTAGACAAAACTCAACAATATTTTTCCAAGAGAACCTGAATAAAAACACAGAAACAAATGGAAGTTAACAGAAGTACCAAAACATACATCTTTGCTAGCTGTCAGTGGACAAATACTGTAACATACTATAACTATCTCTGTAAGTGATATTTACAGATTAAAATTAGTGTTTCTTATGCTGCTCTGTATCTCAGCAACAATGTGTATCAGGATAAAGGAATATATGATATACATAGTTTAACATTGAACAATTGTCTTCATAAATCCTTTGGTCTACTGTTCCCAAGAAAATTGAGACAACTATGTATTACAGGCAAAGCAAGTTCCAATGGCTTAATCATTCACATAACTTTGCATCTCCTGAACAATGCAAGGAAAGTGACACTCTTAGCCTTTTTTCCCCAATTGTTTTGCTTACGCCTTTTCACTCAAAATCTTGTATAAAACGTATTTTGCCTAGATTCATCTTAAAATTCAATTAGGCTTCTTATGTTAAAGTGAGAAGAAGCTATTTATTAACAGAGTAGAGAGACAGAAAAGTAAACACTGAGCAGGATTAAGACAATAATGTGTTACCCCCTTGACTGTTTTATCTGTTTATGAATAAATATAAAAGGAATCCTTGAGGAAGAAGTGCACTGACTTGCAGATATGAGAGTACATGTTCTTTTGTATGCAGACAATGCCGTGCTGTCAGCTGAGAATCCAAATCATTTGCTGCAAATGATAGCTAGACTGTATGATGTATCAAGGAATATGGACCACAGTTATACGTATATTGTAAGGAACATGAACAATTGCAAATTGTAAATGGTGAAAAATTAGCACAAGTAAATTGATTTGTGTACCTTGGTAGAATGTTTACTAAATATGGGGAAATGGAGAGGTTTTAGCAAGTGGTATCCTTCTGGACCGGCTTTGGGGGTTGGGAGTGGGGGGCACTGTGTTGTCCTGGTTTACTTCCTCCAAGGCCATTCCCAGTTGGTGTTGATTGGGGGTGAGAGGTCCAGCCCTCTGTCTCTGCTTTGCGGAGTTCCACAGGGGTCGGCACTTTCTCCGCTCCTTTTTAACATATACATGAAGCCGCTGGGTGCAATCATCTGTCACCATGGAGTGACATGTATGCTGATGATACTCAGTTGTACATCTCTGCTCATGGTGATTTAAGCGATGCTGTGACTGCCCTTTCTTGGTGCCTGTAGGTTCTAGAGGTCTGGATGGGGAACAACAGGTTGAAACTGAACCCTGGCAAGAAGGAGTGGCTTTGGGTTCAGGGCCCCTCGGTTTCTAGAGAATGACCATCTTTGGTCTTGGGTGGAGTTGCACAGTCCCAGACAGGACCCGGTATGTAATCTGGGGGTTCTCCTGGACTCCTGCTTGAGGAGCAGGTGGCAGTTGTGGCGAGGAGGGCCTTTGCACAACTGCGAGTTGTGCACCAGTTATGCCCTTTCCTGGACCAACATGCCTTTCTCTCAGTCACCCACATCCTAGTCACCTCCCGTATGGACTACTGTAATGCGCTTTACATGGGGCTGCTCTTGAAGAGTATCTGGAAGCTTCAGTTGGTTCAAAATGCAGCGGCCTGCAGTTTTGTGCAAGCCTAAATCTGTGCATGTGACACCTCTTTTGCAGGAGTTGCATTAGTTGCTGATCTGCTTCCAGGTCCAATTCAAGGTGCTGGTTATTACCTTAAAAGCCCTACATGGCTTGGGGCCAGGCTATTTGAAGGACTGCCTCATCCCAGTTACATACAGTATATCTGGCCCACCAGAGCAGGGAGGCAGAGTATGTTGTGCCTCCCATCAATGAAGGAGGTACAACTAGTGGGACCCAGAAAAAGGGCCTTCTCCGTGGTAGCTCCCTCCCCATGGATTATCATTCTCCCAGAGATAAGATTGGCCTCCACCTTGATACTTTTCCGGAAGGCCCTGAAGACGTGGTTTTGTCGGCAGGCCTGGGGACCCCAGGCCAATATGGAGCTGATTAAATGGTTAATTTAGAGTGTGTCTGTTGCCGCCGAGGGGTGGGTGGGGAGGTTTATTGGTTTTTTCTTGTTTTACTGGTTTTAATTCTATAAGCTGCCCAGAGTCACTGTGTGTGTGTTGGGCAGCCATATAAATTTATTAAATAAATAAATATCTACTAGAAAGATAGTAGCTAATACTGTATACTATCTGTTGCAACAAATTAATGTTTGTTTAAAGAGGCAAAAATGGCTTTGTAACACAGCGTGCTTCTGCCTATTCTGCTACATGAAAGTGAGAGTTGGGTATGTCAGGAGAAACATAATACAGGTAGTCCTCGAGTTACAACAGCAATTGGGACTGGAATTTCCATCGCTAAGTGATGCAGTTGTAAAGCTCTATGTCACATGACTGCATCGCTTAGTTATGGCAATCCCGGCAATCCCCGTTGCCATCATTAACCAAATTCCACCTTTGGGGCCAAGAAGCCCCTGAGCTGCCACGCTGTGCAAAGCTGCAGCCGCCTCAGCCTGGCCCAGCAGCGTGGCGCAGTGCAGAGCCGCAGCTGCCCCAGGAAGCCCCAGCCCAGCCCTAGCTGCAGCCACTCTTGCCACCCTGCACTCCGAGGCTGTGATGGAATGTGTTCCTGAAGGAGGGGGTGATGTGGTGGATTTCAGCACTGCTGCTGATTCCCAGGAAGGAGGGAGTGCATTCCAGGCAGATAAGAGCATTCACAGTCCAGAGACTGTTGCTGGGAAAGTTAAGAGGTTCAAGGTAGCTCTGCCCTAGAGTCTCCCAGGTTATTTCCCCTTAGGTTAGTTAGAGTAGCTTTAGTCTGGCAAGATTCTGTCTGCATGGTGAATGCAATAAAGAACTGGAGTTTGGAATACACTGACTCGACATTGTTCTTGGGCTGGCCCTGACAGAGGCCCCTGCTGTCATGTGCTCTGCTGCCCCAGCTGACCTTTGCATCTTCTTGCCCCCGCCTGGCCCTTTATAAGGCAGCTGCTGGCCGCATGAGGCCTTCTTCCCCAAGTCTTGGAAGGAAAGTGCCACACGCAACCTCGGGAAGAAAGCCTTGTACGGCCAGCAGCTGCCATGGAGTGCAGTGGGCCAAAAGGGCACAGATAGGGGGAGATAGGCGGGTGGGGGGAGTTGAAGCGCCCCTGTGGTCATAAGTGCAGGCAGGTTGCCAAGCGCCTGAATTTTGACCATGTGACTGCAGGGGCGTTGCAGCAGCCATAACTTTGGGGACCGGACGTAAGTACCATTTGTTCAGCAACGCTGTAACTTTGAACGGTCACTGAATGAATGGTCGTAACTCGAGGACTACCTGTAATAAGTTGAATGCAGTGGGAATGGGGTTCTTAAGCAGTATGTGTGTTAAAACAAGGGGGAATAGAGTCAGGAATTAATAGGTGCTATATAAATATGGATTGAACACAAAAGTAAGTGGCCAATATGAAAGGATTACATTGAGGTGGTTTGTTCATATAGCGAGAAGGAATGAGGATCAAATCGTAAATAAATATATGAAGGAAGAGTGATTTGGCTGAAAGGAAAGAAAACAGGAAGCAAATTGGGGTTGGATGGAATTAATGAGATCTTTAAACCAGGGAGGTAAGAAGTTTAAAAAGCAAAGGGCATTTTTTTTAAAAAAATCCGTTCAATCATGTCCGATTCTTGGAGACTGCCTGGACAAGTCCCTGCAGTTTTCTTGGCAAGGTTTTTCAGAAGTGGTTTGCCATTGCCTTCTTCCTAGGGCTGAGAGAGAATGACTGGCCCAAGGTCACCCAGCTGGCTTTGTGCCTAAGGTGGGATTAGAACTCACAGTCTCCCGGTTTCTAGCCCAGTGCCTTAACCACTACACCAAACTGGCTCTCAAGGGCAATGTAAGAAGCAGTTAATGGGATGGTGGAAACTCAGGTGGTTTGCAAGGATAAAAAGGTTTGGAGAGGTATAGTGAATGGTGCTGGTGTAAGGTACATTTATTTATTTGAAAATTTTATATGGCCACCTGTATTATATAAAACAAGCCTAGGTGGCTAGCAAACAAATACCCAAATAATAAAAACACAAAATTAAAACTCTTACACATTGCTAGCACCGTAACATTACCCTCTCAAGAGTAACTCATATACACACAAATGTATTGGGTCCATTTCCTTATCTCATACCTTTAATTTCTTTAGGTGGCTACTTTTTTACTTCTTTGCGTGGATGATATTACTTACTCCAAATGGGAATGACATGATAGCTATGGATATATGTATGTAACATCTACTAATCATCAACACTAGGGATTACTTACTCTACAAATTGATAAGAGATAGGTTCTAGGAAATTCACTAGGCTCTTTTACAGGTTCACAATGTATGGTTAACAATAATTGTATTTTTCTTTTCAAAGAAATTTATTCAATGCCTTGTAAATTTGTTTGAAGTATTGCAAGGGAATGTGGGAAATCTGTGGGAAATCTTCTCAAACTGTAAATCAACCTTGTGGTTAAATTAATCTTAATCACATTTATCTTACCATAAATACTCAAAGGAATTTTAGAATATCTATCCATTATCTTCTTTCATTCTTTTACCAAGATAACCTAAGGAATTAGAACATAGCCTAATAGTCCCAATTCTTCTACTTGTAATTCTAGATTATTACTGTGGGTCAATGACATGAAGTCCGATCTATTTCAGTAACATACAATTTAGAATAAAATACAAAAAAAAACATTAATTAATGAATTTTGAATCCCATACATAATTCCACTTGTTTCCTGAATAAAGGGCACAATATTAAATTGTTTAATTTATTTAAGTTTGGAAGCCAGTATCTTATTTGATTTCCTTCCCTTTTCCCAGTATCACCTTGTTGAGGAAGTGTACAGCTTGTCAAATTCATACCTAGTAGGCACCAAAGATCTGTATCAGTCAGGAGACAGATGGGATGTATAAAGCCTCTCTAAAACTTTTACTTTAACTAACAGTTCTTTCTGTTTATATGTATGTGATAATTTGGCATTATTAGAGATGGTATAACTGAATGTCTGCTTTGTGGGGGGGAAAACCTGCCATTTCCAGTTCCATCTGTTTAATAAAATTCTTATCACTTAGCAAACATACAGTCTTTAAGTGGTTCTTGACTGTATTCACATTTGAATCACATAAAGCAATAAGTTTCACAGAAGCATGAATTGTATTAGCATTCATATCACATACTTTAATTTTAGAATATCAAATGGCATCAGGAAATAATCTAGCCAAAAAGAATTCCTATGTGCAAAGAAAAAGAAAGTATATTCCAACTGGGGTGGATTAATAGAACACTAAATAGCAGTAAATTAAATTGAGACATGTAACATAATATGCTTAATATACTGGTGTTGGGGAAAAATGATGTACTTGTTCTCAGGAATATGAGATGAATTCAGGAATGTTACCTACTCTGACAGCAAGACTTAAAATGCAGTCTTTTCTATGTTCTTCAACAATCATCTTAGAAAATCTACTAATTAAAATCATAACACCTCTTGATACAGAGCCAGTTTGGTGTAGTGGTTAAGGTGCTGGACTAGAAATCAGAACACCATGAGTTCTAGTCCTCCCTTAGGCATGAAAGCTGGCTGGGAGACTTTGGGCCATTTACTCTCTCACTGCCCAACCCACTTCCCAGGGGTTGTTGTTGTGGGGAAAATAGGGAGCATTAAGTATGCTACCTTGAGCTTTACAAATAAAGGTGGGATATACAAATAATAATAATAATAATAATAATAATAATAATAACAACAACAACAACAACAACAACAACTGTAAGACAAATACTGTAAGAATTTTTAGCACAGATATAACAATGGAATTTGGCATAGAGAAATGTGCTACAGGAGCAATAAATCGGGGTAAAATCACAAACAGTAATGGAATTGAAATGCCGAATGGCCAAACCATCAGGAGCCATCAGGATGAAGCCTATAAATATCTGGGCATTTTACAGTTGAACAGCATCAACAAGTTAAAAATGTGATCAGTGAAGAATACATCCATAGAGTGAGAAAATTGATAAAGACAAAATTGAATGGTGGAAACACCATCAAAGCCATCAATACCTGGGTCATACCTGTTATACAATACACTGCTGGAATTATTAACTGACACAAGCTGAACTGGACAATTTGAACCGAAAAACAAGAAAACTCATGACTATTCACTATGCATTACATCCCCATAGTGATATTGATAGATTATACCTGCCCCGCAGAAATGGAGGCAGAGGTTTAGTTCAAGTCAAACAAACTGTTGAAGAAGAAAAGCATGCATTGGCTGATTATGTAAAAGACAGCCAAGAACAAGCACCGATGCAAGTTAAAAATTGGAACTTACTGAATGTACATGAAACAAACGTGAATATTAAAATAATGTAATACAAAAACACGAACAGGAAAAGGATTACTTGGTCAATTTCTACAAAAGATCGAGGGTAAAGTGGATAAAGATAAAACCTGACAATGGCTTATAACTGGAACATTAAAAAAAGAAACTGAAGGCTTGGTTTTGGCTGCTCAAGAGCAAGCTGTTTGAACTAATGCAATCGAGGCCAGAATTGAAAAATCATCAAATGATTCAAAGTGCAGATTGTGCAAAGAAGCAGAAGAAACAGTAGATCATATACTCAGCTTGTGCAAGAAGACTGCAGAAACTGACTATAGACAACGACATAACACAGTTGCCAAAATGATTCACTGGAACATCTGTAAAAATTATCATGCGCCAGAAATGAAAAATTGGTGGGAACATATAGTTGAAAAAGTAGTTGAAAATGAGCAGGTTAAAATACTGTCAGATTTCCGAATACAAACTGATAAAGTTCTGGCGCATAACACACCAGACTTAACTGTGGTTGAAAAGAAGAATGTGTGGATAATTGATGTGGCAATACCAGGGGATAGTAGAATAGAAGACAAAGAATTGGAGAAGGTCATAAAGTATCAATATCTGAAAACTGAAGTTGAAAGATTATGGCATAAATTGGCCATGGTGGTCCCAGTGGTTATCAGCACACTGGGTGCCATACCAAAAAAAACTTGGACGGCACTTAGACAATCTGCTCATTGATAAAATTTCCATCTGTCAATTACAAAAGGCCACACTGCTTGGATCGGCACATATACTACGACAATACATTACAACATCCTAGGTTCTTAGGAAGAACTCGACTGAATGAAGGTCAACAGCTGAAGAACTGGCAGCTGTGATTTCATGTTGCTGAGTAAATAATAATAATAATAATAATAATAATAATAATAATAATAATAATGGTATATATACCTTGAAAGCCTAGGGTGAAAGGATAAAGGTCTCAACCTCTTCTCCCAGAAGCCCTCCAGATCTACACATCCTGGATCTACCTCCTGTCTAGCATAGCATCTTGGTAGTTCTCTGTGTTACCACCTATCTTCTAGTAGGCAACTCATCTGGTATCCTCCTGCTAACTCCAATGTGGGAGAGAGATAAGGCCCCCACAACCTGTACTGCCCCTCTGGTGAATAAAAGGTTAAAAAGGGGTGGGGAGGAAATAATATCTGTAATGTAATCTCCTGGATTTGTAGTATAAAGGTGTGTGACTAGTGGTTTCAGGACTTCTTCCCCCAGTGGGGAGACAGATCAGTCTGGCAAGAGATAGTCTGGCAAGAGATAGAAATCAAACTTTATTTCTTAAAAAAGTAACTGAAGAGATATGATATATGAAGCCCAGTTTACAAAAATCCATACAATGTTCTCAGTAGACCACAAGACAGTGCTAGTCCACTATAATTAGTGACCATGGGAGAACAATGGCTTTCATCTTAAATATCAGCTCCCAAGAAATTAAAAAGCAAAAAAATCTTGAACTCAATCTAAAATTACACAGAAGGCCCTACTTTTACAGAGAAATAGTTAGAGAGAATAAGGCTTCTAACACATAAAGACAAAAGAAATTAAAACAACACAATGTCTAACTAGAGCAGTCATCTGTTCCTTAGAAGTAACTTTAATCCTATAGCAAAGTTCTCTGTTTTTTTGTCCTTGGACCTTCCCTGGCTTCTTAGTATAATTCCAGCCATTTATCAGAGCCCTTGGGCTGAAGATACTCTCCACTTGTTTTCCTAACTCAGGCACAGAAACCTCTTGCTGCATACTCTCATTGGCGATCACTCGTAGCCGAGTAAGATTGTCTTCCAAAGGTAAAATTTTAACGGTGGATCCGTAAGTGGCTGTAAAGGCCAATTTTGGATCCGCACAACCTCCCACAATGAGGGCATAGGTTTCCGGGTGGGAGACGGTCATGATGAGGGTCTGCCTGACGTGCCTTCCTTTTAGCTCTTTTATCCTTTTCGCCCTGTACTCGTGTTTCTTCAAAGTCCATAGCGCCATTAATAAAGGATGACCTCCAATTGAAACGCTCATGAGTTAGGGCTTCCCAGTTCTCAATGCTGATATTACATTTTTTTAAATTAACTTTGAGAGTATCTTTGAATCTCTTTTGCTGTCCACCAATATTCCGTTTTCCATTCTTAAGTTGGGAGTAAAGTAGCTGCTTTGGAAGACGATGGTCAGGCATTCGAACAACATGACCGGTCCAGCGAAGTTGATGTTGGATGATCATTGTTTCAATGCTGGTGGTTTTTGCTTCTTCTATTCTTATTCTTATTCTTATTCTTGTTCGTATTCTTATTCTTATTCGTATTCTTGCTGCATACAGTACCTCCTTCTGCCTCTAGTTTTAAAAGAACAAAGCTTTCTCTCATCCACAAAATGAAGCAGCGGGGAATCTCCTGAGTGTATGTTATAAAGCTCAGGCCTGAGAAGATGTGTACTCTGATATTGTCTGGCATTTACACTGACAGGGTGGTTGTAGTATAGTGAATTATGACTGGCTATTCACATCAGTCTTCATCTCATTAATATTAAAAATTTAATGAACTTACTCCCACATTCCAAAATTCTGGCCATCTAAAGCTTATTACAGTATAAAGATGTTAATTAGAGTTTATCAGGGATAGATCATTCCCCAATGGCAAAGATTTATTCCATCAGCTAGAATAATAGGGCGCTTAATAACAATACTTCAGGTTCAAGATACCACCACTATTTCTAACAGTTTTAATACCTTCATTTCAAATTTTTACAAAGCTGACTGGAACAAAAGTGAACTGGTTGGCATTAAAAGTTATCATAAAAAATGACTGTGAATATTAATGCTACCACTAACAGAAGGGCTCTAATTCTATATAGTACAGTAAAATGGAAGTGGTATGTAATAAGAATAAAGAGTTTATTATAAGTGTGCACAAAACAGGAAAAAAATTTCTCTTGAACCTGGAACAAACCATTGTGTTCCAGAAGTTCTTCTAAACTGCATGCTGGCTGAGGAATTCTGGGAGTTGAAGTCCACACATCTTAAAGTTGCCAAGTTTGAAAAACACTGTTTCTAAACCCTTTCAAATCTTCCATGGTTTGGCAGAACTAAAACCTGGAATGCTTTGAATGTTCCAGGATTGGAAGAAATAAAATCTAGAGGAGTGAGTAGAGCAAAACCGGTGTTGTTGGTCCTCTCTTCCCCTCAGCAGCTCCCAGGCCAGTCTATCCCATCAACCCATCTACTCCCATCTTCCCAGCACCTTCCTTTCCCATCCTCCTCTCCACTACCAATGCCCATGGCTTTTCTCCTGCTCTCCCTCTCCCCCATCCCATCACTCCTACCCAGATTAAAACAACACCATTTTGTTCTGTACATGGACCAAATGCTAAAAATATGAATTGGGCACGGATCATCCTAAGCCAGTTGTTCAGTATACAGAATGGTTCATACATACAGTACTGTAGAACATTTTGCACATGACTGCTATTATTTCTAAGCTTAAAATATTTCAATGCTGCACGCTAAATCTACATCCTTCTGAAATCGGTCTTTTCTTGACTGGATACAAGGCTGCCATTCATGAACAGAAAACAAATGAGAGACCATGAAGAACAGAGTAAATTAGGAAGAAAAAAATACGTACCGCCAGAGCTTTTGATAGTTTGGTTCTGTAATTGTTCAGGACAATGGTAACAAAATCCTGCTGAGGTACATAGGCATACCCACCAAGCAAGTAAACTTTTCTTACACGAACTAAATCCACAGCATCGCAGAAAGGGGCCTGTATAAAAAAGCAAGTATGATCTATAAAGGAATAGACTACAATTATATTTCAATTAATTATACAAAACACTATTTAAAACTCCAATAAATCACCCTTATCCAACCTAGAGTTGGGTAATCACCTTTCACCACCCAGCCAGTATGTCATTTAGCTTGGTAGGGTAGGAGTGATGGGGCTTATAGTCCAAAACATCTGGAGGATTAAAATGAATCAAGTACCACCATTTAAAAACCCAATGAAGAAAATTTTCATTTCAAGGCATGTGAAACCACCGTCTAGTTTCCATTGGATATGTTGGGACTGTAACTCTATCAGCAATGCTGGCTGTAAATTCTGGGCACTACAGTCCTGATACACCCTGGGTTGGGGAAGACTGAGTTAAGAATATCTAGATGTCACAAAGTACATATTTTACAACTATAGGAATTTCTATACAAGTTGACATGATTGCAGATTGCTGTTTCCTGATCAGACGTTTTCTTCTCATTTCACAAAAGATACACCTTTAAAAGTAAATATGCAAATGCATCCCAATGTATTAAATGGACCACAATCTTTTAGTAGCACATCATTTCTGACATAGTCTCTCCTGAGACAAAGAGAGACCAGACCAATGGATTTGGCTACATGAATATGGTTGGGATATTACACACAATCTCTAGGAGGATAGGATTGTATCACAGGAAAGCACACTATCAGTATATGTACTGTATATATAGGAGCCAAAGTACAACTGAAGAAGGGTTTCTGTTATTTTCAGATCTGAAAATAATTTCTAAATTATTTCTAAAACTCAGAGCAATCAAGCCCACTTCCTGAAGTAGGATACATGACCTTGTTGAATATATTAATTAGCTCTGTGAAGCAGATGTGAAGTAGTACTTGTAAGTTCAAGTTTCAGAAAATGCTTCTTCAGACAAAGAACAACTCTTTTATAAACATAAGATACATTTCAATAGCCTGGTACTGCACTTTCACTCTGGGAAAGTATTCATCCACTTATTTGCACAGATAGTGACAGTTTACTGTAGTATTAGTATATAGATTGGTAGGTAGTCCTCAAGTTATGACCATTCGTTCAGCAACCATTCAAAGTTACGACGGCGCTGAACAAATGGTACTTACACCCGGTCCCCAAAGTTACGGCTGTTGTAGCACCCCCACGGTCACATGATCAAAATTCGAGTGCTTGGCAGTCCGCCTGTATTTATGACTGCAGGGATGCTTCAACTCCCCCCACCCGCCTATCACCCTCCATCTGTGCCCTTTTGGCCCCCTGTATTCTGCGGCTCCTGCCACCCTGTGCTCCCCCGCCCCAGCTGACCATTGCCATCTTCTTGCTCCCGCAGATGGGCTGGGCCAGGCTGGGGCAGCTGTGGCTTCCCAGGGCAGCTGCGGCTTCGCACCATGTGGCACCACACTTCTGGTTTGGGCTGAGGCGGCTGCAGCTTCATGCTGTACTGCTGGGACGGGCTAGGGTGGCTGCGGCTTCCCAGGGCAGCTGCGGCTTCCCAGGGCAGCTGCAGCTTCCCAGGGCAGCTGCAGCTTCACGCTGTGCAGCAGCTCAGAGGCTTCTTCCAGCCCCAGAGCCATGGCATGCCAAGAAGCCCCTGAGCTGCAGCGTGGCAAGCAGCCCCAGATCTGCATGGTTTTGGGGCTACTTGCTGCCCCACAAGGCAAGGTGCGGGGAGGCCAAAAGGGCAGAGATGGGGGGAATAGGCAGTTGGGGGGAGCTGAAGGGGAGGCAGTCCCTTACCTTGGAAAAACTGAGGCTCGGGGCTGGGTGGGACCAAGCCAGGAATGGCTTGGATTGGGGCGGGTCCTTGGCTAACAACTGGTGGAATTTGGTTAACAATGGCAACGGGGAGTGCCAGGATTGCCATTGCTAAGAGATGCATTCACGTGACATTGAGCTTTATGACTGCATTGCTTAGTGATGGAAATTCCAGTCCCAATTGCCATCATAACTCAAGGACTACCTGTAAATAAATCACCCATATCCTTTGAGTCAAATACTTTACACAAAAAGAAAGAACTGGAATATGAACTTTAAAAAAACACTCATTTGCACAGAAAAAGAGTAAAACTAAGAGAACAATAGAGAATTGTAACTTATTCTAAATATCATCACAGTTGCCATTTGCTTGCTTACCTTATAGAAGACAATATTTTTTAGTTCACTGCTACTAAATCCAGGAGTTGTATTTATTAGCTTGTCTGCAATGTTCTGCTTTTCAGTTTCTGGAAGCTAAAACAATTATCATTTTTTTAATACCCACTGAAAATGTTTTAAGTGAAAGTTATTTTAAGGCAACTATGCATAAATAAATAAATCTAGATTAACTCTACAGAGGTGTGAAAATTATATGATTAAAAAAAGATATTAAAGGTTAAAAAGGAAGACATGCATGAAAATGATAAAAAGTTTAATGTAATTGAGCAGCAGCAAGCTTCAAGTACACACACTTTCACTCTGCTCCCATTGCTGGGAAGACTTCAGAGGCTTTTACTTAGTTTTAATTAGCATAGTATCATCTTGTATCATCCTGAACAATGAATGGTAGTTAGCTAACTACATGTATTTAGATCAAACAAACTAACCAAATCCTATTTTATGAAACAGGATCGTTTCAACATATCATCTATTTTATACCTAAAATCTGCTAATTTAAAGAATGTGTAAAAAAAATCCGGGACCCATTACTCCTCTGGAATTGAAATTTCCATGATGTTCAGACCAGTTTTATTCACAAAGTTGTGGCCGTTGCAGCATCCCCGCAGTCACGTGATCTTGATTTCTGATGCTCCCTGCCAGCTTCCCCCAAGCAAAGTCAATGGGGAAGCTGGCAGGAAGTCTGAAGTCGCTCCCATGCCCACTGCTTTTTTGCCCGCCTGTGGTCATTTCTCTCTTTAGGTAAGGAAATATTGACTTATTATTGAAGTTCATTTGCCACTACAATTATTTTTCTATTTATGATATATATTCTTCTTAGATGATCATGGGACCATCCAGCATTGGGGTAAAAAAAATATGGCCAGCCTAAAATGTAATGTTAATTCTGGTCACATCAGACTGCACTGCCTTTCTCTCAAAGGATGACCCAATGGGTCACAGGGTTGTCTAGTAGTTAATGTTAACTACAACTCCAAAGCTCACAGCAGCTCAGATTGATATGATTTACCACTTTATTTGAATGCAATTATGGATGTGCATGAAATGGAAAATATGTTTTGTTTCAAAATCAAAAAAACTATCATGTCCTAGTAATTCTGCTGAATTTTCAGTATGACAATTTGGCTGAAACAAAATCTGAGGGGATCCCAGAACAATTATCTGGAGCAAGCAGAGCAAGGCTGAAATGTGTCATTCCCTTTCTCCCTTCCGGCTCCCCATGACCTGGGTGTCACCCCATCTTCACAGCATTTTCTCTTCCTTCTCTCCCTCCCATCAACCACTGCTGCCACTGGCCTGTGCAGCCATTTCTTCTTGCAATGGTCTCAGCAGAACAGGCTCCCAACATGGCATTTCCCACCAGCTCTTCTGCTCAAAACAATGTATTTTGGTCATATCCAGAACAAAATAACCCAATTTCATTCTGTACTTGGACCAAAACATCTAAAACATCATATTTCAGTCTAGGTATTGACCACCCCAAACCAGTGTTATGCACACATAATTTTTCATACATGGAATGTTGCATGCATCCTTAAATGCAGTCATTATTTCTTTTAATGTGGAGTATTTTAAAACCATAAAATATTCACCTCATAACAGCTTCTCAAAACTTCAGAATGATGTACGTATCATGAATAGTAAAGCTTCAGAATGATGAACCAAACAAAATTCATCCTATCAACTGTACATAATCATAGGAATATGTATTGAAATACATGTTTTGTAATAGTGTAATCCACATATGAAGGCAGAAGTTTATAAATGGAGAACACAATGTTGTAATAAACCTTTCTGAACATCTTTAAAATGTCTAATTTTTGAATTGCTCAGTTATTGAAGACCTGCTTCCCTCATTGCTCCAGTTCATGTAACAAATCTGATGAAAGGTTAAGTGCAATGATTTAGAAAATCCCAAATGGTATCAAGCTAGAAAGTAGAATGTCAGCCCTAGCAACTGACCTTCATGTATGCACATACTAACCATGCATTCAACAATGAAGTCCTCATATTCTCCAGTTTTATTACAGTGAAGCAAATTTTCAGTTCCCAAGTAATAATGACTGCTACCTTCCAATCCACTAATACAACACCACATACTGTAGCTCATATACACAAGATATTAAACTGCAAGAGAAAATAGGATTTCTGCCTTTCCATAGCAAAACTAAAATGAGCTCCGCTTTATTAAAGCTGTTTTATTCTTTGTATTAGTCTGGTTTTCCAGGGTTCTGTATGTTAGTACTGTGAGCATACAATAAACAAAACACCTTGTTTTACTTAGACAGAAATCCACTGAGCTTTTCATTCAAAGACTATAGTTTTACAACAGCAGTAGACATTTGGCAAACTGTTGATAATATACAAATAAGCTGAAGTTATGTAAGTTCTACAGACTTCTGCACCAATATTTTCAGCTTCATTTAGAACCAACTATATCTGGCTGAACATCACAAACAGAGGTCTGCACAATTGTTACATTTAGACTTAAAAGCATCATATAGTTCTATATTTCTTGCTTTATTATTCCCCTGAGCACACCATGTATTTTTTTTAAGTCCTTAAACTTGTATTTAAAATTTATTTCACTAAGGCACAGCTTTCCAAACTGTGTTGCGACACTTTAGTGTGTTGCAACACAGTTTGGTGTGTCGCCACACAACCTGGAAGCGGTGGCGGGGGTGTGCACGGCGGCGGGGGCAGCGGCACACCATCAGCGCTTCCGCGTTTTAGCGGAGGCCGCTGCCATGCACACCGCCGCCACCGCGCCCCCCCTGCGCCGCCGCCGTGCATGCCCCTGCCCCACCACCGCTGCCACCGTTGGTGTGTTGACAACGGCGGCAGATTGGAAAGCACTGCACTAAGAATTGAAAGAGACTCATCCAGTACTGCAAAACCAAAGGCTCCTAATAGCTGAAAGGCAGTTAACAAGCAATTTCCAAAAGTGATTAGAAGAGGAAGTATGAGAACCCACCATGGTTTGAGCAAGATGGCTATTCCATCGTCTCCCAGAGCTCTAAACCCACTAGAGACCGCTGTCTTGTGGTCCCTTCGCGAGGAGCAACTGTCTGGAGCACTTGTGGGAGATCTCAAGTCCTCTCCTTGTCCAGAGAGGAATTATCGAAGAGCTGGTCTACTCGCCAGCTCCACTTTTCATGGAGCCATCTTCAGTCCACCATTTCTTCCCATGCCATGTATTTGTGACTGAGCAAGCATGTGAACCTTCCATTATGAACCCAATTCTATCAAGTAGCCTACTCATATTATTTTAAAAATATTTTTAAATATTTATACTACTTGTAAAACTGTAAGTGGAAGTGAATCCATTGAGCATAGAATGTGCATAGTTAAAGTTTTATTTCATTCTCAACTATTTTTACAATTTACAACTCTCACTATAAAAGCACTCTTAGGAGGATCTATTTAGATATCTCTTGAAAATCAGCATCTGTTTCTCATCAAACTGAGAAAATTAACAAATTGAAACTCTTAATTAGCATTGTGTTTTTCGCCCTAAGTTGCTTTCCATTATGTTTATGGAAGTAAGAAGAGGCAGCCATCCAGTTAGGCTTCAAACACATTTACAGTTTTACTTTTACAAAAACTAGAAACTACACCATATGCCCAGAACAAGCACAGCCAAAGACAATGTTCTCAGAGCCCACTTCATTAAACTTCTCCTGAACAACGTAGGTATCGCTGAACATTATAGAACTAAGGTAATAAAAACTTAAGCACAATTGCTATACGCAAAATGTGTAGAGAAGACCCATTGCTGTATGTTGGAATAGCAGCAACACGGAATTAGGAAAGCAACTTTGCTGGCACTATGCTTTGAGAGGTGGAGAAGGAAAGATTTTCTTTTCAGCGGTTTTGCTCTTTTTCTCTGGCTTCTCTATTCCTTTTGCTTCCTGGTTTTCTCTTTCCCTTCCACACCACCAAGCCAACATGTAATTTTCACCAGCCGCAGGGAAACCCTGGCCTGCCACTGGCATTCTCCTGCCTCTGGTCTTCCCACCCACCCATGGCTTCCTCTTTCCTGCCATACTATCCATTCATCTTTCCTATTTATCTCGACTGCAGTTCCCCAGCCTTGGTGCATCTATTCCATCACAAATCCACTGATGTTTCCTACCCATCCTTGCTTTGATTAATCAAGGGCCCCCAATGACATTCCTAGGACCTGCCGGTCTTCCATGACATTGCCAAAAACTTGTTTGTTTATTGGTACTGTATGCTGCTGTAGTGCGGGGCCATGGTGGCTCAGCAGGTAAGACGCCAGGCTTGTAGATTGGAAGATCGCAACTTCGGAGGTTCGAATCCCTAGCCCTGCGTGACGGAGTGAGCTCCCGCACTCGCCCTAGCTCTTGCCAACCTAGCAGTTCGAAAGCATGCAAATGCAAGTAGATAAATAGGTACCACTTCTGTGGGAAGGTAACAGCGTTCCGCGCGCGTCATGCCGGCCACATGACCATGGAAGCGTCTTCAGACAACGCTGGCTCTTCGGCTAACAAACGGACATGGGCACTGGCCCCTAGAGTCGGACATGACTGCACAAATGTGCAGGGGGAACCTTTACTTATGCTGCTGTAATCAATGACACCCAGCTGTTTCTCCTTACCCCACCTTTTATGGGTTGCAGGACACACTTCACATTAAAGCCCTGGCTTGTAGAAACCTACCATTTCCCCCCACTAATATATCTCTGGGACAAATGTAAGTGTGAGAAGTTAAAGGCCAGGACCTTGGTTTCAAGCAGTTGAGGTTACTGCCAGTGCAATGGTGCTGCTATCTTCTTTCTTTTTGTGGGAGTGAGGAAGAAATATAGGGACACGCTGGCAGCATGGTGGTATGAGTGCCAAAAGCTGGAACAGAAGATACACCTGAAAAATAACATTTTCTAACAGAAAGACAAGCTTTGCTTTAATAAAAGCAAGCCAGCCAGTGGCTCATTCCCTGGAAGCAAGAGAGATTCTATCTAACTCACTTGGTTATTAAACAAGATGTATATATAAAATAAAGCCATAGTGCCTTTTGCTTCCTGTATTCCTACATCTGGCCTTTCCAAAACTATGATTCTGTGACTGGGCAAATTTTAGTTTATTTGTAAGATTTATAACCCGTCTCAATCCAAAAACTATAGGCAATGTACAAAAAAAGCCCCCACAATGTAATAACAACAACAATAATGGAATAGAATTTAGAATAAAACCATAACACAAAAACAAGAGCAACATCTTCACATGTGGCAGGGATTTTACTCCAGCTGTTTAATCTCCAGGTCTTAGCAAAGCTCTGGATGACCATGAAAGTAATGCCATTCTTGCCTCAAAGCTAAGTTGTTCCAATGGAGGAGAACCAACTCTCAGAATGCCTGCCTCTGTGCACTTTGCTGGACCTCCTGATAGGAAGGGACCTTCGGCAGGCACCCTTTATTTATCCAAGTCAGGTGGGCAGAATTTACAATGGTCACTAAGATATGTAGACCCCAAGCCATATAGAGCTTTATAAGCAATAACCAGCAGCTTCAACTGCATTCAGAAATAAAACAAGTAACCCAACTCACTCCAATAGCAATGGTTCTATATGACAATACTGCAATTATCCAGTAAACATACTGGCAGCTGAAGTTTCTGGGTGGTCTTCAGGACAATCCCATGTAGAGCAAATTGCAGTAATTCAAACACAGGATGACAGTGTGAACATCTTCAGTGTGTCCCATTCAAGACAAGACCACAACTGGCACACCAGTGAGAACTGGGCAAAGGGTCTCCTGGCCATTACCTCCATCTGTTCTTCCAGCAAGAGCTGTGAGTCCATAAGAACCCCAAGATTGAGAGCTGATGTAAAAGCTAGATGTAAATCATAGCTGGCACTATGGGCCTTGCAAAGTCATCTGGGATTCATTCAAGCTTGTAAACCTCTTCAAATTTGGTGCTGCCATCTGCAGGGTAAGTGGATTATTCCAGTTGGTAGTGATGGGTGAAGAATGGTGAGCCCTCATTGTGGAATGCTACAAGGCTTGGACCACTCCCCTATGTTATATATTATCTATATGAAACCATTGGAAGAGGTCATCCATCAGTTTTGGGTGAGCTATCAGCTATACATCTCCATTCCAGGCTCAGCTGAAGTGACAATCCTCATACAATTTGTAGACTCTGTGAGGTAACTGGATAAGACCAAAAAAATCTAAAACTGAATCTGAGCAACATGAATGTAGTGTTCATACAGAAATCATCTGGGTTTGAATGGGGCCACGCCCCTACTGCAAGGAGTTCTTCTAGACAACTCCTCCTGCTTGATCAACATCTGGAATCCATAACCAGTTGCAGCCCTTTTTGGGAAAGGGGCACTTCAGCAATGACACACCTAAGTTGCAAGTACTGCATTGGTTGCTGATACATTTCTGGGTACAACTCAAAATTCTAATGTTGACCTATATTGACCTACATGGTTTGTCTCTTTCTCCCCCTTTTCCCATTTTCTCAGAACAGAATCTGCTTCTCCTGTGTGTTCCGTGTCAGAAGGGATGCTTCATGTCTTTCCACCTGAAAGATGAGCAGATGAAAGCCCAGAGACAGGTGTTAATGGTGATAGTTCATCATCATGGAATAGCTTGCCTCCAAAGATCCAGATGGTTCCTTCATTTTTAGGAAGACTGGGAATATGGTTTTATTCCACAGGCATGTGGGCTTAAACAATTGTTTATTGGGCTGCCTACTCTTGGATTTTGTTTGTGTGTGTATATTTAATTAGAATATTATTTATTATTTATTTTATTAAATTTATATTACCGCCCATCTCCCCCAGTGGGGACCCTGGGCAGTGCACAATAAAATAGAATTAAAACAAATATAAAATTACAACAATACATAATATGACTTCCAAGGATAAAATGTTAAAAATAGAATACTGGAGGCTTCAAGGGACCAGCCATCCCCAAGAGGAACTGTTGGCGTTTCCCTCCCAGGCAAGATGGCAAAACCAGGTCTTTAAGCCTTTCCGGAAGGCTGGGAGCGAGGAAATCAGCCTCAGCTCCGGGGGTAAGATATTCCAAAGGGCGGGCGCAACTGCAGAGAAGGCCCGCTTCCTGGACCCTGCTAGGTGGAACTCTTTAATCGATGGGGTCCACAGCAAGCCCTCTCTGGCTGATCGGGTGGGACAGGTCGATGTTCTGGGGATGAGACGGTTCCTCGGGTAACCTGGTTCTATGCCATGTAGGGCTTTAAAGGTGATAACCAACACCTTGAATTGTACCCGGAAGCAAACCGGTACCCAATGCAGCTCGCATAACAACGGTGTCACATGGGCCGATCTTCTGGCCCCAGTAATTGTCCGCGCAGCCACATTCTGGACCAGTTGAAGCTTCCGGATACTCCTCAATATCATTGAATCTCATTGAATGGTATTCCAGAGTTTTACAGGAATTAATAATATGGCTCTTATTTGTAAGTTTTTATGAATTGTGAACCAACCAGTCTTGTGAATGAGGGTGGGATATAATTTTTTCAATAAATAAGTAGGCATAGTATACTGTACTGGTAAGCAGCCTGTAGCTAGTAACCCACCTTCACACAAATACAAAGCACTCTGTCACTAGGCAGGAAGGAAGAGAGAAGTCTAATATCACCAGTATATAGGCTCCAAGAAGTTACTTACAAGGTCATGCAGTCCTCCACAGAAAGAAAAGTATGTCCATCCTTGTGGACCACACAAGTTCAGAAAGGCTTTGTTTTCTCTTTTCATTCATAGTTTAATAAAGTAATAGCCAGTTGGATTAATTAATCCTAAACCTAACTAAAATTAAAACAAAACTCAAAGACCTAACCTCTAAACTTTCTATTGTTTCTTGAAATGAAACTCATAATTCAGCGTCTAATCTCATTTCAATTTCTGCAGGCCTGCAACTTTAAAGCAAAATCCTTTATATGTCTACTCAGAAATGCTACTGAGTTCAAAAAGGCTTTCTACCAGAAGAGTACAGTACACAGGGTTGTAAGCGAAATCAACTGATTTACAGAAGCCACAAAATAATTAAAGTAGCATTTTTAAAAAATCTTCATCCAGCAGGACTGTTAGTTGCAGGGATTCAAAATCTAGAACTTCCAAAACTGTTTAAGCTACACCGAAATAGGATATTTCTCTATTCCCTGTGCCAGTTCTGGGGCTTGATGTACAGTGATTACCCCTGATGAGCTTAGTTAATGGGCAGCTGATGCCGTTATTTTTCAGTACTGATCTTGCTTTTAATTGGCATCTGTCTTTCCCTCATTCAAAATCGACAGCAGACTAAATAACATTCATGGAGGAAATGTTCCAAAAGGACAGGAGATGGGCAGTGATTACATTTGGTAAGTTTAGTTAAATGGAAGACTGCCAAAAAGACTAGATACCAAACCGCCTATGTATGATTGCAGCAGATTAGAGCTGTCGTGACAACACAAGCACAATTCAAGTCCTTATTTATTGACTTAATTTTTGAGAAGCTAGACCAAAATGAGATGCATCCACAGCGGTGAGGCCCTCAGGCAACTACACGTCCCTGATGAGAAATAAAAAGTACAATGATCTATAATTAATCTAATAACCCTTACTTAGAATCACATTAGACCCAGAGATAATAGTGTTTAACAAGATTCAAAAGTTAATTTCTGAAGTACAAGACTTTATTTATTTATTTAGCCGCCCATCTCACATATGTGACTCTGGTCAGCTCACACCCTTAAAAACAGTAAGCAATAAAGAGTCACAAATAAACAACTAAAATGAAAACCATTAAAAACCAATTAAAACCGTTAAAACCTAATTTGCGGGAGGGTACAGTCCATACAATGACCAACAATACAACCAGCTAACAGGCTCCGTACCACCACTGGATCCCCAGGGCAGATGACAGAACCATGCCTTAAGAGCCTTCCGAAAGGCCAGCAGGGTCGGGGCCAGCCTAACCTTGGGGAGAGCGATGTTCCAAAGGGCAGGTGCTGTGGCAGAAAAGGTTCTCCTCCTGGGTCCCATCAGATGACGCTCCTTGGTAGACGGGACCCGTAACATGCCTCTCCTGATGGCCCTGATGGGATAGGTAGATGTAACTGGGGAGAGGCGGTCCCTCAAATAACCTGGCCACATGCCATGTAGGGCTTTATAGGTCATTACCAGCATCTTGAATTAAATCCAGAAGCAAACTGGAAACTAATGCAGCTCACGGAGTAGAGGTGTAATATGCAAGGAGCATACATAACTGCCCACACTGCTACATTCTGCACCAGCTGTAGCTTCCGGGTGCTCTTCTAGGGCAGCCCCATGTAGAGTGCATTACATTAATCCAGTGCTTTCCAAAGTCCCGCCATTGGCGACACACCAACGGCGGCGGCGGGGCGGCAGCGCTGATGGCAGCAGCAGGAGCAGTGGCGGCCTCGTGCTAAAACCCGGAAGTGCTGATGGTGCGCTGCCGCCACCACCACCACACGCACCACCACCACCGTGCACTGCCGCAGGGGCGGCGGCGACGTGCCATCAGCACTTCCGGGTTTTGTCACGACACACTAATGTGTTGCAACACACAGTTTGGAAAGCTATGCATTAATCCATTCTGGAGGTGACCAGGGCCTGAGTGATTGAGAGTAGAGCCTCCCAATCCAGCTATGCTTAAATCTAGTTGAATATCTCTCTGACTTTGAAAACCTGCTCTAATGAAATATATAGGGACTAAGTGTGGTTATTCAGTGATAACAAAGACAACAGGTGCATTGATATAACATATCAAGATATCTATCTATCTATCTATCTTCAACAAGGGAACTGCTTTCAAAGCTTCAAACTAACTAAAACATTTTTGGTAGGGCAGTTTACAAAAGGAGATTTTCTAGCCAGTTTTTACATAATTAATAGAAATCAGTAACTACTAGCAGCTGCCATTCTTTTCAGCCATTACTTTCATATCCTGCTTATGAACTTTTCACTATGGGAACATGGATGAATTAGACATGCTGAATCTGATCCAGCATTGTGTTTTCTAATTTCTTGCAGATAATAATCACTAAATCCAAAATGAGCAATACAATTTTGATTGATTTCGCATGGTTAGGAAGCTACTGTATATTTCAGAAATCCAAAACACAGAAGATATCAAGCACTTCAAGGTTTTAAATTACAGTAACTATGGTCAAAAGCCTGTTACTTGGCTGGAACTTGCAAAGCCCATTGTCTGGCTGGAACTTTCAAAGAAACTACAAAACTATCAACACATTGAGAAACTGAAGTACCAGCATTCATATACATTGCTCTACTATTTGTCAATCAAAATAGGCATGAAAGTGAAATCAAATGAAAGAGGCCAGAGCAATTCATTGATAAACAGTAAACTGCAGAAATGCCATTTGCATTGCCTAACAAAACTCTCCAAAAAGATTCTTTAAAAAACTAACAACAACAATCTAATCTAAGAGCAGCTACCTGGAGAAAAATTAAATTTCACTAACTTCTGCATCTCCCCCCCTCACTTTTCCCCCACTTCCTTTTCCAGCATGTCAGTAACTGAAATACAGAGCATTAGCTCCTCCAACTGACTATCCAGAACATTGTCTTCCTTCTTCAGTACAGCTAAGGTACTCTGAACAGCATTTGAGGAATCTGTATGCATACTGAATGCTATGTATGTATGTAATATGTAAGCCAACCTGAAGAAAACAGATTCCAGTTCAAGAAAGATCAGTAGCAATATTACGCAATTTACTTTCATTTCTGGTCATATTGCACCTTGTCCTTTAATTTGCTGCAACCATGGGGCAAGGGGGGGGAGATTTTTAAAAAATGTTGCATCCAAGTTCATTTTTTTAAAAGAACTTTTTCCTCCCCTCTAGTTAAATCGAGGGTAATTCACAATTATTCTCTCTCTCTCTCTCTCTCTCTCTATATATATATATATATATATACACACATACATACATATATACACACACATACATACATACTGTATATATATAAGAATTTTTCAATACAGTAAAAGTATACAAAACAAAAAAAGATAGAAAGTGAGAAAAAGAAAGGGAATGATAAGAAAACATACAATTATGTCTTCTGCCCTTCTTTCTATCAAGTAATTATCATCTTATTCTTTTCCCCATTCTCTTTGTCCCTTTTTAATCCCTAAATCCAGAAATCAACAATTCGATCTTTTCTTCTTTCAACAAAAAGTCCACATAAGGTTTCCAGTCTTTCAAAAAAATCTTTGTCATTTTTTTCTCTGATCAGACTGTTCAGCTTCACCATTTAAGCAAGTTCAGTTAATTTTATAATCCAGTCTTCCACTGTAGGTATTTCATTGCTTTTACAACTTTTTGCATACAATAATTTTGCCCCAGTTAGCATGTACAATATTAATTACCCATATTTCTTTTCTAATTCCTTGTCCATAAAACCCAATAGGAATAATTCTGGTGGTAATTCACAATTATTCTCAAAAAAATAGACATTCAAATCCTGAACTGAAATCACTGAATCTATATGCCAGATTGTGGCCATGATATATCTCATGGTATTATAGTAAATCAATTCCATCACAACTCAATATTCAGGGAAGATGACAGTAAGTTTATGGCTAGGCCAATCAGAATCCCAGTTCCACTATGGCAGTAAATATGATTACTGCTTCTTAACGGGGAAAATTTACACATGGTAGGCAAAATGCTGTGAATAGGACATACAAGATCTATGATTCAACCCCAATTTAACCACAACTACATTCAAAAATCAGGATACATAATAGTCTACAAAGACCTGGTTCACCCACAATGCTAAAACAGAAACCATGGTTACAAGCCACAATGGCTGGGTTCATACATCTCACTAAGCAGAAACCAAACAAACCACATTAGCATGAGTGACAAATCCAGCATTTCCCCATCAAAAAATAAGCCTCATATTCAAAATACTGGGCATTATGTTTCCTCCATTAAAAAAAGGTAATGTGAAAGTAATTGTTAAATATCTGCTTGGGATACCCATAAAAATCCTTTAATTAGTTATCTTCACCAACAGATACAGTAATGTACACCTCTGTTTCCATAGTGCCCTTTAGAAAGCTCCATCATTTTAAATGAAAGCACTTATTCACACAGAGTGGCTCCCACGAACCAGCTCTTCTTCTAGAAGTCTCTGAGAGATTTTGTAAAGGTTTTACAGTGAGTCTCTATAGCTTTTAAAATTTTAATTCTGTAAATATATCCAGATAGCTGTAAAGATGCTTTTCTTCTAGAAAAATAGCCAGAATAGTATATAACAAGCACAAATGCAAAATTCTATAGTGAACCTTGGTATTATGACACTGATGCCAAAGTATTAATGATTTGAGTTTAATTTATAAGCTAAGGTCAAACTGAAAAAACATCTACAAAGTCCTGCTGTCTTCTGCCCTGTATTTTTATATTTGAAATCTGAATGCAAAAGAAAAAAAGTGAAGGGAGATGGATAAGGACACTAAAGATGACAACAGATGTTCATAATCGTAGGCCAGGGGCCCAATCTGGAGCCCCAGTACAACATGTGGGTCCCTATTCTGCGTCCCTTCTGATCATGACTGCCAAAAATGTACTGCATACTTCCTTTCCTCTACTGATGCCATTCCTGGAGAGGAATGGAAGGAGCTGTTCTATTCACAGAGGGGCTAGTTCAGATCCTGCCCAATTGTATCAAATAATATTAAAACATGGTGCAGTGAAAGCTGCAGTTCAAAAGAAAAAGCCACCCTAACATTGTTGTACAAATTAATATACTATGCTTTTGTCAAAGATTTTTAATTGAATCCTCTTCCAGATTGATTATTAGGTTGTCTGCTTTTGGGGTTTAGCTCTGATCTTTTCTTAGGAAACAAAACTAAAACCAAAAGGCCCCCCGACAAATCTTGTTAACCTTTGGTGTACCCTACTATAACAACTTTGTTGACCAAGCTGACCTTCACAAACTTCAATTTAACCCATTCCCTTCAAACTCCTTTCTCAAGTGACTTCCTCCTAAATCAAGAATCAAATGCTATCAACATCATAGCAACGTAATATAACATTTGTTGCAAATCATTTGTTTTCTCAGCCAACAACATGGTATCTGTATACAAGAGTAAATCATACCCAAACCAATGTTCCTCTGATGTCATCACATGTGTTCCTTATACATTTATTCATAAATACATTAAAAACCAAAGAGACATCTCACATATTTGTCTTGAAGTCCTGAGTGTTGAATTGCTCGCTAAGCAGTCTATTTATTTACAGGCATGACTTCTTCCTTCCTATACCACTCTTATTACCTTCCAACGTTACTTCCATCCTCACACAAAATATTCCATCATTCAAGTCTATTCACTTTACCATAGCTTTTCATTCACTCTTGCTATCTTTACCTTTGGAAAAATGCTGTTACTGTTCTTCTATCCACCCATAAGTCACAGGTGCAGCTTTCATACAAGTTTGGTGATACAGTTCTGTGTGTGTGTGTGTGTACTCACACATACTCTAGAAACCTGCCAATACTGTTCATGGTGTATTTTCTGGAAAGGCATCCTGATTTGGGGTACTGAATTTTTCCCTTATATTCTCCATTGGAATTTCAAGGTGTAAAAAGAATTGGGGGTTTTGGGGGGCGGGGGAAAGGTTGAGGTACAAACTGAACAATATTGCCTCCATTTGCATTCTAACACCTGAATTTGACATAAAGGAAATAGGCAAATGGAGGCAATATTGTTCAGTTTCTACTGTAAATTGTTCCTGCAAGAGTCAAGCAGGCGCTCAGCACTGTCTTTTTGTTTGGCAGCCAGGCTGTAAAAAAAGGTATCAAAATATGTGCTTCAACTTGCTGCCTGCAATCTGTATGCACAATGCAGAAAATTAGGCTGGGGGCAATCTTTAATTAAAAAATAACAATAGCTAAACAACCTCATTGGTTTTCTTGAGTGAGATTTGCTTACCTGACTGTCAAATTTTAGTCTCAAGACCAGGAAGTGCTAACTGGAAGAGCATTGATGAGATCACTGCATCTTTTCCTGGAATCATTTATTTCCTATTAGGATATTTTAATGCTTTCAAAATGTTTTTTAAAATCCTCCCTTTTGCCAATCTTTCTTCAGGTTGGCTGGCAGAAAACAGTCACAAAAGGTTACCACTCCATCTAGTGTTGTGATCTTGGGTGCAAAACATAGAACAAAAAGTTTGTCCCAATCTTCCATTATTTTGAATCGCTGGAATGTTCAGTCTGTTTTGAGTTTTGCCCATCAAAATGCAGCTAAATTGGAATGTCCCAGTGAAATATTTTGAGTTATTTTGTCTCGAGCCTGAAGCAAAACATATTTTGTATTTCATGCAAACTCCTGCTGAGGTTCCTAAGTAATGTATGCACAACCAATATAAGATATGCCATTTGGCACTTTTTTGTGGGGTTGGGTGGGGATTGCCTTCAATTCCATCTGGCAACTACATGGACAAGTCCATGCAGTTTTCTTGGCAACATTTTTCAGAAGTGGTTTGCCATTGTGTTCCTTTTTAGGGCTGAAAAAGAGTGACTGGGAAGCAAAAAAAGAATTTACACTCTAACAATCATTGCAGCACGTATGATGCAGCAAATTCATAACTGGTAAAGTAAAAAGCTAGCAGATCAAAATGAAGATGAGCCCAACAGTAGCAATTATTTTTGCACCATCATATATACATTTAGTAAGAGTTCTGAAACTAAAACCAATTACGGAGTTATTCAAATATATAGTACTTACAATATCATATCCCAAATTTGCATACTGAAGAAACTTTTCAACTAAGGGATGAGATAGCTGACTAAATCTGTAACGGAAGAGGTCCATTTCTTGTTGGATAAACCATCGTTTAAGCTCCTCCCTATAATAAAACAATTAATGCAAAATGAAATGCAGTTAATTTAGACACATACATCAGAGTTTCTCTAGATACTTAATTTCAGAGAGAAAGGAAAAAAGCTTACTCACCACATTTAGCTTTCTATTTTTACAACTAATTAAAACAAAATACAGTTCATCAGTTCTCATGCTATTTGCAAATTCTTGCTAAATCATTATTGAGTTCCTATGAGTAGCATTTTGCTTACAAGGGTGAAACTATTTTTGCTGCCTCCTTTTTCCAGTAGTGTGAGTATCTGTGCTACGAGAAGCTACATCTGAATTTCAATTTATACTGCACATGGAAAAAGCGCTTCCTTCCATGGATACCACATTATTTGGTCCTTATGTTAATTCTAGCACTTTAAGGGATTAATAAGGAAAAAAGTATTGCAATCAAGTTTAGTGAACTTAGATCTCACTACTAAGTTTCCAAAAGTTTCTAAGCATTCACAAATTCAATTCTAGCTTAAAACTTTGAGGCTGTTATTGAAATCATCACATTTTCACTAAACAGCTTTATATAATTAAGATATGTTTAAAGGACAACTAAAGCAAATTTCATTGAAAGCAGTTAGAATTGCAGCAGGTACTTGCACTTCAGTTAGGAGGCTAGTTTTAGACAACAGTGAGTTGAAGACTGGTTTTTTATGAATATAACATATAATTTTAAAAGGATTATTTCATTCAACCATGCAAGAAATTCTACAATATAATTTACCTAGAAAAGCTGAATGGCAATAGACAAGAGTTAAAATGTTTCTTTATACTGTTTGGCCCTGATGCCCTTGCACCCTCTGAAATACCATTAGGTATTAAATCTGTTGGAGAAGGCTGTACTGAAGTTAAATCAACAATCTACTATTACCATTTTTTTAAAAAAAATCAAAAATAAATTTGGACAATATACAAGAAATGTGAAATACAGCATTGGAGTATCCTATATTACCCAATCAGTGTCTTCAGGCTTTACGGAATATTAGATATGTTTTCTATCTATCTATCTATCTATCTATCTATCTATCTATCTATCTATCTATCTATCTATCTATCTATCTATCTTACCCTGGGCGGTTATGACTTAAAAACTCAACTACCTCAGCAAAAAAAAATCCTTAGGATCTATTGGATCCTTCAAATAATGTTTAGAAGATTAGTTCTCATCATATCTATGTTGGAGATACAATATATTTGAAGGAGCTTTGGTACATATGTTATGGGTATGTCTACTTGTAACTCCTTACTGGTTAGATATTATTGCTATGGTAAATCTGGTTCTTCAAAGGCAGTTAAGGAAATGTTAATATTTTGTTAAATTATATTCTCCAAATTTGGAATCTTTCAATCTATGAAAACCTTTTTATAATATAATTATTATATTATAATATTATGCTTGGACAATTGAAACATGTTATCATGTACTCATAGAGGAATGGTTGTAACCTAGCCTCTAAATACTGGCTTAATAAAATGTTACAACCCTCAGCCTTTGTACGTACTTCCAGAGAGACAAGACTGGACAATATACTTCTGTATAATCTAGGTTCAGTTTAAAATAAAATCACAATATTGAAAAATTGAAGAAAATTATGTAATCTCTAATTTATGTATGTGTGTATATACATATATACTTAATGTATGTAAACTAGTATATATAAATTATTTGTTGTTGTTGTTGTTCAGTCGTTTAGTCGTGTCCGACTCTTCGTGACCTCATGGACCATAGCACGCCAGGCCTTCCTGTCCTCCACTGCCTCCCGGAGTTTACTCAAATTCATGTTTGTTACATCGGTGATGCTATCTAACCATCTCATCCTCTGCCGTCCCCTTCTCCTTTTGCCTTCAGTCTTTCCCAGCATCAGGGTCTTTTCCAGTGAGTCCTCTCTTCGCATTAGGTGGCCAAAGTATTTCAGCTTCAGCTTCAGTATCTGTCCTTCCAATGAGCAGTCAGGGTTGATTTCCTTTAGGATTGACTGATTTGACCTCCTTGCAGTCCAAGGGACTCTTAAGAGTCTTCTCCAGCACCACAGTTCGAAAGCATCAATTCTTCGGCGCTCAGCCTTCCTTATGGTCCAACTCTCACAGCCATACATTACTACTGGAAAAACCATAGCTTTAACTATACGGACCTTTGTCGGCAAGGTGATGTCTCTGCTTTTTAATATGCTGTCTAGGTTTGCCATAGCTTTCCTCCCAAGGAGCAAGCGTCTTTTAATTTCATGGCTGCAGTCACCGTCTGCGGTGATCTTGGAGCCCAAGAAAATAAAATCTGTCACTGCTTCCATTTCTTCCCCTTCTATTTGCCAGGAAGTGATGGGACCAGATGCCATGATCTGAGTTTTTTTAATGTTGAGTTTCAAGCCAGCTTTTGCACTCTCCTCTTTCACCCTCATCAAGAGGCTCTTTAGTTCCTCTTCGCTTTCTGCCATTAGGGTGGTATCGTCTGCATATCTGAGGTTGTTGATATTTCTCCCGGCAATCTTAACTCCGGCTTGTGATTCATCCAGCCCGGCATTTCTCATGATGTACTCTGCATATAAGTTAAATAAGCAGGGTGATAATATACAGCCTTGTCGTACTCCTTTCCCAATTTTGAACCAATCGGTTGTTCCATGTCCGGTTCTAACTGTTGCTTCTTGACCCGCATACAGGCTTCTCAGGAGACAGGTAAGGTGGTCTGGTACTCCAATCTCTTTAAGAATTTGCCACAGTTTGTTGTGATCCACACAATCAAAGGCTTTAGCGTAGTCAATGAAGCAGAAGTAGATGTTTTTCTGGAACTCTCTTGCTTTTTCCATGATCCAGCGAATGTTGGCAATCTGATCTCTAGTTCCTCTGCCTCTTCGAAACCCAGCTTGCACTTCTGGTAGTTCTCGGTTCACATACTGCTGAAGCCTAGCTTGTAGGATTTTGAACATAACCTTGCTAGCATGTGAAATGAGCGCAATTGTACGGTAGTTTGAACATTCTTTGGCATTGTCCTTCTTGGGATTGGAACGTAAACTGACCTTTTCCAATCCTGTGGCCACTCTTGAGTTTTCCAAATTTGTTGGCATATTGAGTGCAGCACTTTAACAGCATCATCTTTTAGGATTTTAAATAGCTCAGCTGGGATACTGTCTTCTCCGCTAGCTTTGTTGTTAGTAATGCTTCCTAAGGCCCACTTGACTTCTCTCTCTAGGATGTTCGGCTCAAGGTCAGTGACCACACCATCGTATTTATCAGGGATATTAAGATCTTTCTTGTATGGTTCTTCTGTGTATTCTTGCCACCTCTTCTTAATCTCTTCTGCTTCTGTTAGGTCCCTACCTTTTTTGTCCTTTATCATGCCCATCTTTGCACAAAACGTTCCCTTGATATCTCCGATTTTCTTGAAGAGATCTCTAGTCTTCCCCATTCTATTGTTTTCCGCGATTTCTTTGCATGGTTCATTTAAGAAGGCCTTCTTATCTCTCCTTGCTATTCTCTGGAAATCTGCATTCTGTTGGTTATATCTATCCCTTTCTCCCTTGCCTTTTGCTTCCCTTCTTTCCTCAGCTATTTCTAAAGCTTCATCAGTCAGCCACTTTGCTTTCTTGCATTTCTTTTTCTTTGGGATGGTTTTAGTTGCTGCCTCCTGTACAATGTTACGAACCTCCATCCACAGTTCTTCAGGCACTCTGTCTACCAGATCTAATCCTTTAAATCTATTCCTCACCTCCACTGTATATTCATAAGGGATATGATTTAGGTCATACCTAAGTGGTCTAGTGGTTTTCTCTACGTTCTTCAATTTAAGCCTAAATTTTGCGATAAGAAGCTCATGATCTGAGCCACAGTCAGCTCCAGGTCTTGTTTTTGCTGATTGTATAGAGCTTCTCCATCTTTGGCTGCAAAGTATATAATCAATCTGATTTTGGTATTGACCATCTGGTGATGTCCATGTGTAGAGTCGTCTCTTGTGTTGTTGGAAAAGAGTGTTTGCTATGACCAGCGTGTTCTCTTGACAAAACTCTATTAGCCTTTGCCCTGCTTCATTTTGTACTCCGAGGCCGAACTTGCCTGTTATTCCGGTTATTTTTTGACTTCCTACTTTAGCATTCCAGTCCCCTATGATGAAAAGGACATCTTTTTTTTGTGTTAGTTCTAGAAGGTGTTGTAGGTCTTCATAGAACCGGTCAACTTCAGCTTCTTCGGCATCAGTGGTTGGGGCATAGACTTGGATTACTGTGATATTGAATGGTTTGCCTTGGATTCGAACTGAAAGCATTCTGTCATTTTTGAGGTTGTACCCCAGTACTGCCTTTCCCACTCTTTTATTGACTATGAGAGCTACTCCATTTCTTCTAAGGGATTCTTGCCCACAGTAGTATATATAATGGTCTCCTGAATTAAATTCGCCCATTCCTGTCCATTTTAGTTCGCTGATTCCCAAGATGTCGATGTTCAATCTTGTCATCTCATGTTTGACCACATCCAGCTTACCTTGATTCATAGATCTTACATTCCAGGTTCCTATGCAATATTGTTCTTTACAGCATCGGACTTTCCTTCCACTTCCAGACACATCCACAACTGAGCGTCCTTTCGGCTTTGGCCCAACCGCTTCACTCTTTCTGGAGCTACTCAGAATTGCCCTCCGCTCTTCCCCAGTAGCATATTGGACACCTTCCGACCTGAGGGGCTCATCTTCCGGCGTCATATCTTTTAGCCTTTTGATACTGTCCATGGGTTTTCTTGGCAAGGATACTGGAGTGGTTTGCCATTCCCTCCTCCAGTGGACGTTTTGTCAGAACTCTCCATCATGACCTGTCCGTCTTGACCTGACTTCATTGAGTTACGCAAGCCCCTTCGCCACGACAAGGCAGTGATCCATGAAGGGGATATAAATTATAGTATGGTATAATTTATAGTATCAATATATATCAAGTGGAAAATCAAATGTAACACTATATCAATGTATTTCTATCCATATAGAAACAGATATAATTTAGGTATTTAGGCGTTTCACTTTATTAAATTGATTTCCTAGTTTAATTTAAAGGGATTAATTTTTTCCTGTTTCTTTGGGTTATTTTTTCCTCTATGTTTTATTTTTTCTCCACCTTAATAGCTTAGGTTTCTTTTTTTAAACTATATAGCTATTTTATATAATAGTAATATAGTTACACTATATTATTAAACAAATTATTATTTTTAAGGAAAATTCAACTGTAATTTTTTTACATTCAATAAAAATAACTAGTGAAATAACACAGCAGTATTTTGTTTAAACGTACATACTGAATATGCCAAATATACAACCAGCAATAGTGTTCTCTTTCACTCATAGGCAAATAAATTAAGAACAAATAATTGTGAAATCACACTACAGTACCAAGTATTTTTATATATATATTTCGATTTTTGTCACCGCCCTTCTCACTCAAAGAGCAACTTTAATTTATGAATTAAAACAATCACAATGTAAACTTTTGCCTCATGGTGGCACTGTTGAACTACTAAAATCTCTAGCAGATAAACAGCTTTGGCTTTCTTACAATACACACATTGTAAAATTATGCCTATTTGTTTCAACTTGTTGTGAACCACCTTAAAAATAGGACACCACATGATACAGAAAGCTTACTTGAAGAATGAAAAATAATATTCATTATAAGGATCTGAAGCTTACCAATAAATCCCAAAGGCAACATAATTAGCATCAGTTAAAATATTATAAAGGTACCCTTTCAAAAAGTTTCTGCATGGCGCAGAAATCTTGGGACAGGAAGTGATGTATATATGATAAAACTTATTTGCTTTTAGCCAAAGCTCTATAAAGCCACTTCATTGATGGATGGTAAATGGTTTTCTACCATTTGAAACAACTTTTATCAATTTTGCAATATTATTTATTAATCCTTGCTGTTATAAATGGTAAGCCAATTTCTGCTTATTGAAATGTTGCTGAAATTCCTTATGGAAGAGCCAGAATTCTTCTAATAGCTTGTTTTGTAGAACCATAAGTTTTGTCATTGCTTGTTCCCCAAATTTGAGCAATATTTGAGCCATAACGTCCCCCTATATAGGCTTAAATGCAGATTCTATCTTTCCCCCGAGAGGGGGGGGGGGAAACCCTGCAATTTTGCTTATGAAACTCGTTTAAGATGCTCACTAAAGTGTACATGCATATACTTAAGGGAGCATGTTTGCTGGACAGCATTATGGGGTTTTATTGATAAACATAAACAGCATTATGCGATTTTATTGATCTTTTAAGAAAGAAAAACCACTTTCATCTCACAGCAATGATTGATTTCCATTTTTTTTCTTTCAGAAATCATGTCTTATAAACAGCATCCACCTAAGAGGTATTATATTTAAGGAAAGACCACATCTATAGCCAAGGTGCTGGCTGTTACTTATAAAGCCTTATATGGCATAGGGCCTGATTACTTGAGACCCTATTTCCTGTTGCATCTGCTGGGCTGATTCGATCCAGGTTCTTTTGATTAAACCAGCCTTTCTCAACCTTTTGACTCTGGAGGAACCCTTGAAATATTTTTCAGGCCTCAGGGAACCCCTGCACATTCAGGCTCAAATATAGGCCAGAAGTTACAAAATTATTATATGCGTTTCATGTGTAGGCCTGTATATATGCACTAACAGTGTTCTTAAACTAAAAATAAAGAATGAAACTTACCTCTTTAATGCGAAGTTGCCTGAATTTGAAATAATTTTTTAAATAAATCGTGATCTCCCAGGGAACCCCTAGTGACCTCTCACGGAACCCTAGGGTTCCACGGAATCCTGGCTAAGAAATCCTGGATTAAACAACGTCATCTATCGGGACCCTGGAAGCGCGCCTTCTCTGACACAGCACCTGCCCTCTGGAATGAGGTTCCCTTTGAGATCTGGGTAGCTCCCACCCTACTGGAATTTTGGAGGACCTTAAAGACCTGGCTCTTCACCCAGGCTTTGGGGTAGGGTAGGTGAAGTCCCTTCTGGATAGTGTGTATATGTTTTTGTTGCTGCCCGGTTTTGCTATGTTCATTTATCTTTATTGTTATATTATTTTTTTCTGTGTTTTTACTTTGTGAACCGCCCAGAGTCACTGGGAGTCAGGCAGTGTACAAATTTTAATAATATTATCTGCAAACAAAATGCTTGTTTTCTTCCTCCCACTGTACCAATTTACAGAGATTTTTCTAGCTCATTTTGGAAACCACAACTCCAAAACATGTACAACAACAAATACATCTGAAATCATAATGTACTGTAGATTTTAACTTCTGGACCTAGACAAATAGTACCTACGATTGGCAGTAGGCAAGGCGCAGTATAAAGTGAGAAATATGGTCTTTTCTTCTTGCATCATAATCCTCTTCAATCAAAGCCTAATTAGAAAAGAATATATCAGTAAAAGAAAACCTGCATCGCATCCAGTGTAACATACCACACATTGGTGAAAGATAACATCATGTAAATAGAAGGCAAGCTCATGTAACTAGTTTCTCTCTTCCTTCCTATACCTTCAATTTCCTGCAACCCCCTCTCTTAAAAGCATTCTTTAGAGAATCAAGGGCCTACAAAACAGCACAAGCTGTGTTTTATTAATTGCAATTGGAGGAAAACCTTTTACAAGACACTTTTTTGTCTAATCTGAGCCAATTTCACCCACAACTGCACTGTAGTCTCAACACCCAGAGATTACTGTTTGTCTATCACCTGAACTCTCAGGAAAAAAAATTTTGGGTAGTTCAGGAGTCTACCGGAGAAGGAGGCTGGGATGTAACGGAGGAAGGAAAAGGAAAGTATAATCCTAATCTCCCTTTTGTACAACATTGGATTTTACTGTACTTTTTTAACACTTGCTATAAGAATGATAAAGAAAGATAAAAAGTCAGTCATTTATTCAGGCAATAGCAGGGCTAACCTCATGGTTTATTACAAGGGCCATCAACTGGAACCAGGTACACAATCATTTTGAAGTACAGAAGGGAGTGCCAGATTCAAAGTTGCAAATCCCATTATATCCAAGAGACATTTAATTTGGCTCCCTCCTCAGATGATATTTTATTTTATCCTGGGTGCCAAGCATCAAGGGTATATTATTCACCTTTACTTACATAATACGGAAATTTAAGGTGCCGAAGTTCTGACTGTAGCTTTTCTTTGTAAGGATCACCACCTTTCACATAACTCACACCCAGGTTCTCAACTGTTTTGAGTACTGCAAAAACCAGACAAGAACCTTGAAACATGATGGTGGAGCAGTGATTAAAAACATATAATATCTGAAAATATTCATTTCATACAGTGGATATAAACTAACAATAAGAACCAGATTATAGCAATCACATTTAAATTATGATAGCTACCATACTGAACAGAATTCTAAATGTATTAACTCTGTAACTATAAAAAAGATGAAGATATATACGGTACAATTCCACGGAATTTCGCAGAAATATAAATTTGGATCATTCTGAAAAGCTACACATAATGAAACAACCATTTTGTGTTATATACTCTATATACTCACATTTTAATCTATCAACTGCAAAGCTTTCAAACTCCATCAGAGAAATATTTTCAGTAGGAGGCTGCAGATAGAACTGGACACTAAGAGGATATAACTCTTGTTTATCCCCCAATTTCAAAAATCTCCGTTTGCCATTTGAAGAAAACTGCATTTTTTCCACATAAACCTATAAGGAATATTGCAAAACTTTAATAAAATAAGGAATGAACAATCAGGACTGAAAAGGATAAGCATGATTCAGACTATTCATTAAGTACATTAGAACACAAGTTTTATTCTGGGATCAAGTTGCTTGGTTACATGTATTTGAAGTTATGATTTTCTCCCCAAACACAGCTACATAATTTTAAATGCAATTCAAACTTTACTTTTGTAAAATACCAAGACACTGGCAAGAAAACGGCATGAGGCAGTCACCAGGAGTTGAACTCAATTTGAGGACATCTTTACCGTAAATGAACAACATCCATGCAGAATCTCTTTGCTGCCTCCAAAGGGAAAATATGGACAGGAGGAGGCTAGACTCCTGTCTACAAGTACTTTTATAAAAGTGGATTGAGGCCATGCCCCTCCCATACTCAGTGACTGCAAAAACCATATTTGCACCCTACATTCCTTTTGCTCCTTGATTAGCAGCTTGATGTTCAGAGGTTAAAAGAAGTGACAGGAATGAAGCGTCAGTAGACCACATGTGACCCTAACTGCCTAGTGTCTGTTGACTAAAAGAAATATGATTTGCAAAATTAACACGGTTAGCGTATTTCTACATTATCTGTGTTTGCAAAACATGCCAACATATGGTTAAATAATCCATAGCTTCACAATTAATCCAACCGGGTGATTCCACACAATATATTGAACTGTAAATTAACCACAATGGATGAGTTCAGTTCATCCAATACACTGAACTACAAATTTTGCAGGTGCATTTTAGTCGAGCTTTGTGTGGGTACCCGCTGCCATTTAAGGAGGAGGAATAATGTTGTCGAAGCTAGTACCTTCCATATCTGTTGGAACCATATCTGTTGGAACCACATCTTCCACAGTATTCTCTCTGGGAATTATGGTACCCACACATCTGAAGAGAAGCAGATTAAGGAAAGACATGCCTCCGGAAATAGACCACCACAGGATTTTGGTGGCATACTTGTATAAAAGAAAACACTCTAAAATTCAGTCAGACTAACTTATGAATAATACACGTTTAAGATCACTTCGCTAGAAACGCTTGACATCAACTAAACAAGAGGGGAATCCATTCAAAAAAACTACTCACCGACCAGCAGCAATCGATAAGCACTACAAGCCGACTAAATTTCCCGCGCGAAATCAGTATACCCTGCCCCTCCATTCCGTGACGTCATATCCTCTCCCTCATTAGAACGCCCATCTGATTGGCTCTTCCTCCTGCTTCCAGGGTGTTGCCAAGACAATGCCCTCTCCTTCTTCAATAGTCCGTCATTCGAAGATAGTTGGGGAGGGAAGGGGAAAAAAGGTTGGAAATCGAAGGAATAGCGGGTGACAGGAAGAGATCCAGCCGGAAGTAACAGTGCCTCAGGAGCGGAGAGGGCCTCCGTGTGTTTTAGAGGACTCTCGTTGTCGAGCCATCGGTTTGGGGTGTTCGTGAATACCATAGAGATGAATAAGTGAGCGACGTGTGCAGCCCGCACTTCCTGTTTCTAACTTAAAGTGGCTATTGGAGGACTAAGCAGTGAAATTATGCATTGAAACAAAACAATCCCCCCAATAATTCTGATAATTATGGAAACCGATCCGATGCTTTGGATGTTGCAATTTTCCTCCTTTTTGTTCACATATTGGGATAGATCACAAGGTCTTTCTTGGTTATGCCTTAGCGCGATACGTGTTCCTTGTCGTTCTGACGTTTTCCACTCGTATCTGCAGTTACTCTTATAAAAGCTGATGGCGGCCAGTGTTCCCATGGACACGATTTAGCCAGGATTTTCTGTCAGTTTAGTAACTGTTTCCTTGAGTCATTGTAAGCTCCTGCACAGTGTATGTTACTGTGGGTCGTATCTAACCACTTTTGTTGGCCTCGTCGTCTTGATTGCCTTCCTTTCTTCCAGGCATGAAGAACTTCGCCAGTGAGTCTTGTCTATGCATTGTGTGTCCAAAATTGAAGTTTTAGCCTCATATTTAGTGCTTACAGGGAGCAGTTTGACCTTATTTTATCTAATACAGAATGTTTCGTTTTTCTTGTGATCCAAGGTATTCTCAACAATTTTCTCCAGAATCACAGAATTCTAAATTCTTTCCTCCCTTCTAATGGTCCAGCTTTTACAGCTATCTGTTACAGCTGGGAACCGATAGCTCTACTTGTGTGGTCAGCGTAGTATCACTGAATTTTAATATTTATGTAGCTCTGTCAGTCTTTCTCCCAAGTTTTGTTGTTGTTGTTTATTCGTTCAGTCGCTTCCGACTCTTCATGACTTCATGGACCAGCCCACGCCAGAGCTTCCTGTTGGCCGTCGCAACCCCCAGCTCCCCCAAGGTCAAGTGTGTCACCTCCAGAATATCATCCATCCATCTTGCCCTTGGTCGGCCCCTCTTCCTTTTGCCTTCCACTTTCCCTAGCATCAGCATCTTATCCAGGGTATCCTGTCTTCTCATTATGTGGCCAAAGTACTTCAGTTTTGCCTTTAATATCATTCCCCCAAGTGAGCAGTCTGGCTCTGTTTCCTGGAGTATGGGCTGGTTTGATCTTCTTGCAGTCCAAAGCACTCTCAGAATTTTCCTCCAGCACCACAGTTCAAAAGCATCTATCTTCCTTCACTCAGCCTTCCTTATGGTCCAGCTCTCGCAGCCATAGGTTACTACGGGGAATACCATTGCTTTGACTATGCGGACCTTTGTTGTCAGTGTGATGTCTCTGCTCTTAACTATTTTATCGAGATTTGTCATTGCTCTTCTCCCAAGAAGTAGACGTCTTCTGATTTCCTGGCTGCAGTCAGCGTCTGCAGTAATCTTTGTGCCTAGAAATACAAAGTCTGTCACTGCCTCCACGTTTTTTCCCTCTATTTGCCAGTTATCAATCAAGCTGGTTGCCATAATCTTGGTTTTCTTGAGGTTTAACTGCAACCCAGCTTTTGCACTTTCTTCTTTCACCTTCGTCATAAGGCTCTTCAGTTCCTCCTCGCTTTCAGCCATCAAAGTGGTATCATCTGCATATCTGAGATTGTTAATGTTTCTTCCAGCAATTTTAACTCCAGCCTTGGATTCCTCAAGCCCAGCACATCGCATGGTGTGTTCTGCATACAGGTTGAATAGGTAGGGTGAGAGTATACAACCCTGCTGTACTCCTTTCCCAATCTTAAACCAGTCTGTTGTTCCGTGGTCTGTTCTTACCGTTGCTACTTGGTCATTATACAGATTCCTCAGGAGGCAGACAAGATGACTTGGTATCCCCATACCACCAAGAACTTGCTACAATTTGTTATGATCCACACAGTTTCTCCCAAGTAGCAGACATCTTTTTGTTATTTTACAGCCACAAACACCTTCCCTGTGAATGTTTGAGTCTAAGAAGATAAAAGGCTGTTACTCCAACTTCTCCTCTACCTATTTACACTGAGTTGGCATTGCCTATTGACATCATACTGGGTTTTTTTTAAAAACAATATTTAAACAGCAGACCAACTTCTGCACTCTGTTCTTTCACCTTCAACAAGCAATGTCCTTTTCCTCACTTCCAGCCATCAAAGGATACAACAGGGTAAAGTCATAGGGAAAGAAAATAGTTTTTTAGATAGAAGTCATGTGTTTTAGCTACCTTGGGAGAAAGAACGTTTGAGATATATTTTACTATTTGCTTTATTTACAAATATTCAGGCATGGCATAAGTATTGGAACAAACCAAGGAGTAGAACTGCCTCTGCACATGCACACACTGGAAGTACAGAGAAGGATTCACAGCACTCATTTTTAAGACATCTCTTATATTAGCAGTCTCTGGGTAGTTCATAAGAAAACACAAGAACTATAAAAATATAAAACAGTGCAGCAGTAAAAGAAGATAATCCAAAAAACAAAGATGGCAAAACTGGGCAGCCACAAAACACACACACACTCTTCAGAAGGGGTTACAGCTATCCTAGCCAAAGACCTGGGTGAAGAGCCAGTCTTCAAGGCCTTCCAAAATGCCAGTAGGGTGGGAGCCACCCGGATCTTGGGGTGGGGGACGTCATTTCAGGGGGCAGGTGCTGTGATATACACAGTGTGTGTATTCCTGGCTGGAATAGTAAATAAGCCTTGCAGCATCCTTTGTTATTCCATTTCCTATCATTGATGTGTATAAAGCCTCACTAACTCAGTATACACAATTGTTTGTAAACCACCCAGAGTCCTTGCAATACGAGATGGGCGGTAAAGAAATATAATAAATAAATAAATACACAAGATTGATGTTGGTAAACTAGAGATCACATCAATACCAGATAATTTTTAATAAATATATAAGTTCAAAATACTTTGTTAATGTTATATAAAAGGTCAGCTGACTTGGTCATATATGCTGTTTCATTTAGATTTGCCCAGCTGAATATAGTAAGTGTTGCAATTAATTTGTTATATCTCATTCATAAATATATTTACTCAGAAGCAATGTCCATTATGAATCATGGAACTTCAAGAGAGTTATCCTTCCTTTTTCAGTGCTGTTGTCTTAATACATGTGGAAAACTCAGCATATTTCAACTAAATAACATACAGAAAGTTTGCTTTTTATCTTTGCTTTTGTTTCAACTGTAATTGAATTTGAATCTTTGTTTACAAGGTTACCAGGAAGTATACTTACACATTGCATATATATGCTTCCAGGAATTACTTAAATAGAAGGGGCAATCAAAATGTGATAAATATTTACCTATTATATAACTGGTAAAAACACCATGGTAAAAGTAATTGTAATGAACCTAGTTTTCATTTTCTTCAGCAACTAATAGCCCCTATTATTCAATTCTGTATCTATGGAGACTAATGCTATGCAGGCTTTCTCTGTAGTATCAATGGGAGTTATTTACTTAGGGTTGTCACTTTACAAGTGTTATATAATTTAAACACAACACGCATACACACATATACTTTCTTAATAATTATTACCCACTCCACCCTAAGAATCATCTAAATTACTACAAATGTGTACAATCAAATGTTTTAGTGTCCTCATTATTCCCTGTAGCATTAAACTTCAGTGGTCAAATGCCTAACAGTGAGGAAATGAAATGGACCCATCCAAAAGTATAATGATTTGCTATATGCTTGAACCTTCCTTTTGTTATGATTAAACAAACCATGATTATGATGTTTAAATCAAGATGAAGTAATTTCCAACTACTGCAATTGGAAGTAAAATTAATATAAGAAACTAAGCATGTTATCTGATGCTTAGTTTGGGATTAACTTGTCTTTCTCATCTTGTCTCTGGTTATTCTCTTGCAGTCCATGTTTATTTAAACTCCCAGTTCAGTTTCAGTGGGATTTTATCTCAAATACATGTGTTTAAGTCCATAGAAAATTATAGTGACACAGACTGAAAGCAAATTCTATGGATACTGTACATACTTAGGAAAAAGTCCTCTCAATTCAGTGGATTTTGATGACAGATGATTGAACTATAGTATTATCTATCTTTCTCTGTTTTTTGTCATATCCACTTAAGCAGCTAAAGCACAGCTTTCCAAACTGTGTGTCGCGACACTTTAGTGTGTCGCAACACACAGTTTGGTGTGTTGCCACACAACCTGGAAGCGGCGGCGGGGGCAGCGGCGCGCCATCAGCGCTTCCGCATTTTAGCGGAGGCCGCCGCCATGCACACCGCCACCACCGTGCGCCCCCCTGTGCCGCCGCCATGCATGCCCCCGCTGCCGCACCGCCGCCACTGCCGTTGGTGTGTTGCCAATGGCAGCAGATTGGAAAGCACTGAGCTAGAGATTCAAACTAATTATAAAAGCAAGCACTTATGAGCCTCTTTTTCTTTTCCAACCATCTGTATCTTGTACAGGATGATGTATAAGAGTTGGCCCAAGATGATAATGATGATGATAATTTATTAAACTTGTATGCCGCCAAACTCCCAACTACTCTGGGCAGCTCACAACAATTAAAGAAATTAAAATGAAATCAATAAAAGATAAAAGATGGCAAGTGCGATGAAGTGAGGGGTGTCACTCTCCCTCGCCAAATGCCTGGGTGAAGAGCCAGGGCTTCATGGCTCTTCTGAACAACAGCAGAGGGGGGCCATCCGGATCTCGGGGGGGGGGGACTTCATTCCAAAGGGCAGGTGCTGCTACAGAGAAGGTGCGCTTCTTGAGAGGTCCTGAGAGATGGCATTACCTAATCGAAGGAACCCAGAGTACACCTAACCTGCGAGATCAAAGTGGTCAGGCAGATACTGTGGGAGACAGGCATACGAAAAACAAGGCCCTTGTTGTTCTTGCTTTCCAATTTCCCAAGCCCATTGCTAAGTAAACACATCCAACGGTGCAGTGCTGAGTGCTGCCTCATTTTATTACATGTTAATCGCAATTATGTTGTGGCCTCCAAAATATTTCTAAACTGAATTGTTTACATAAACTACAATTTTTAATCCCTGAAGCCACACCAAAAGCTTCCTCACATACAGAGATGTATTCATTTATTTCTTCAATTTCATTCCTCATAAACCCATTCAGAAGAGCTAACAAATATTAAAATTACCCATGAAGGATGGGCCTCTAACAATAATGTATAATAAAACAGAAGGCGATATATATATATATATTTCTGATTGATATATATATTATATATATATATATATATATAATCAGAATAATATATATTATATTATATTATATTATATTATATTATATTATATTATATTATATATAATATATATATTATTATTTTATATATATATATATATATATATATATATATATATATAATTTATTTATTTATTTATTATTTCAATTTATTCCCCGCCCATCTCCCCTGCAAGGGACTCTGGGCGGGTTACAACAATTGAAAGTTTAAAAACTATACAAATAACAATATCTAAAAATACATCCAATAATAAAATACATGAAATCCAAGATGGATTGGGGACCGTAGGATAGATTGTATTACTACGGGGCCAGCCAACCCCAGGAGGCACTACCGCCTCTGTCGTCCCAGGCCCGGCGGCAGAGCCAGGTCTTAAGGGCCTTCCGAAAGGCCAGGAGTGAAGGGGCCAGCCTCACCTCCGGGGGCAAGATATTCCATAAGGCGGGCGCTATCGCAGAGAAGTCACGTCTCCTGGACACCGCTAGATGGAATTCTCTTGTTGAGGGGGTCCGAAGCATGCCCTCTCTGCATGCACGGGTGGGGCGGGCCGACGTTATCGGGACGAGACGGTCCCTCAGGATCATATAATATATATATATATATATATATATATATATATATATATATATATTATATATAATATAATATATATTATTCTGTTTTATATATATATTTGTATATATATATATAAAACATTATATTATATTATATATTATATAATATTTATATAATATATAAAACATTATATTATATTATATATTATATAATATTTATATAATATATAAAACATTATATTATATTATATATTATATAATATTTATATAATATATAAAACATTATATTATATTATATATTATATTATATATTATATATTAGATATTATATTATATATATATATATATATATATATATATATATATAGGTAAAGGTTCCCCCCGCACATTTGTGCAGTCGTGTCTGACTCTAGGGGGCGGTGCTCATCTCCGTTTGTTAGCTGAAGAGCCAGCGTTGTTCGAAGACGCTTCCGTGGTCATGTGGCCGCATGACGCGCGCGGAACGCTGTTACCTACCCACCGAAGTGGTACCTATTCATCTACTTGCATTTGCATGCTTTCGAATTGCAAGAGCTGGGGCTAGTGTGGGAGCTCACTCCGTCACGCGGTGCTAGGGATTCGAACCTCCGAACTTGCGATCTTCCGATCAACAAGCCTGGCGTCTTACCCGCTGAGCCACCACGCCCCTTTCATATATATGTGTGTACATGTACATGTACATATACATATACAGCCATGGGGGCGCGATGGCTCAGTGGTTAAGACACCAAGCTTGTCGATCAGAAGGTCGGTGGTTCGAGACCCGAGTGCCGCGTGACAGAGTGAGCTCCTGCACTCGCCCCAGCTCTTCCCAACCTAGCAATTCAAAAGCATGCAAATGCAAGTAGATAAATAGGCACCACTTCCGTGGGATGGTAACAGCGTTTCACGCGCAGAAGTGTCTTTGGACAGCGCTGGCTCTTCGGCTAAGACATGGAGATGAGCATCGCCCCCTAGAGTCGGACACGACTGTGCAGAGGAAAACCTTTACCTTTACCTATATATATCCTGGAGTTGCGATATATACAGACAGCCTGGACAAGTCCCTGCAATTTTCTTGGCAAGGTTTTTCATAGGTGGGTTGCCATTGCCTCCTTCCTAAGGCTGTGTGTGTGTGACTGGCCCAAGGTCACCAGGCTGGCTTTGTGCCTAAGGCAGGACTAGAACTCAGGGTCTCCAGGTCTCTTAACCACTACACCAAACTAGCTCTCAAGAAAACTGCAGGGACTTGTCCAGGCAGCCTCTGAGAATCAGACACGATTGAACGGAATGTATATATGTATGGTTCAGATATATACACATTCCTATCTTATGGCCACACACACACACACACACACACACACAGAGAGAGAGAGAGAGACGAGGACAAACCACATGTTGCTCAGTAGATACAGATACACGTATGACGTAGAAGCTTGATTAACATCGCAGTTAGCCTCAGGGCATTAAGTGCCCTGAGTGTTTTAGAAAACAAAACAAGTAGTCTTGTAGCGCTGCGGAACTTCGCAGGCTGCTCTTAAGCGCGTCGACTCGAAATGGAAGTTGAAATCAGCGAGCTCGGAGTTTACGTCGAGCACAGAGTCCTGGGGTGGATGGCATTTGAAGAGCTCCCTTTGCCTTTATGCTGGGGAGGTTGAGCCGCTTTTGGCGAATGCTAAGAAGGCAAATCTGGCGGGTTTTGCGGGCCTCCCAGTGTGAGAGGCTCTTCCTCCCGGTTGGCTCTTCCTCCCTCCTCCTCCTCCCCTCCAGACTCCTACCCGGGCCAGCGAGACTGGTCCCGCCCCCTCCGAGGCGAAGCAGCAGGCGAGCGGAGGGCGGCAGGCAAGGCTGGCTGCCTGGCTGGCTGGGCGTCTCTCCCCATTCCGTAAAAAAGACGCGGCTAGGAAGGGAGGTTTCCCAAGCGGGTCCCGCCGCGGCCCTGACGGTGTTTCCGGCCGTGTGAGTGTCCTGCGGGAGGAGGGGGTGATGCGCGTCCGGGTTGGGCCGGCGGGACTGGCTGAGCTTCTCTTCCCCTGCTGGCTGCCCGTCGCCGCGGAGGCGCCCCTTCTTCTTCCGCGCGTTGCCCTCGCAAGGAGCCGGCAGGGGACCCTCCTGGTTCGTGGGCGCCGCGTCTGGGATCGGGAGGCTGCAGCCTGGCTGGGCTCGCGAGGAGGCTTTCCTGGGTCCTCGTTGCGAGGCGGGAGCGGGGTGGGGATGGCAGGGCGTGCAGGGATCGGCCTGCGCGGGCGAGCCGGACTACGTGGTGCTACACACACACACACACACACACACATATAAACGTATAAGGGTTTATACGTGGTGGTTGGCTGGACGCAGCGAAGATGCTGAGCCACGGGGGCGGCTTGTGGAGGGCATAGCTGGCGCTGAATGGAAACTGGGTTCCTCGGACTTCTCCGTGCCCGCTTTCCCTTTTGCTCCGTCACTGATAGCAGCAGATTTTTCCCAGGCTTTGGTCCCTAAAAGAGGAGGTTCCACCGGCTTGCCATTCATGGGCTCATAATTGAAGATAGTTGCGCTTAGTACACGCTCCGGGGCATTGGTTTATGTGTTCCTTAGAATTACATCCCGCTCTTTCCACAGGAGCATACCTAGGGAACTCCTTTCATTTTATCCATACAGGAACAAACCCTGGGCAACTGGTCCAAAATCACCCTCTCAGATTCTATGGCTGGGGATGGACTTGAACCTGAGTGTCCCTTTATAGTTCCCCGTTGGGGGAGTTGGGCGGTTATATAAATTAAATAAATTATTATTATTATTATTATTATTATTATTATTATTATTATTATATTATTCCATCTGTCTGGATTTCTGTGATCTTTCTCACTGCCATCAATATTCCTGTGCTGTTTTTAATTAGGCTTGAGTTTGATCTTCTGCATTGCTGACATTTTTGGGAGAGAATGCTTTATTAAAAAAAAAAAAACATTTAGGGGATATATAGTTTCCGTTATCATAGTAAATGATCCGAACCTTTCCCTTGGGACAACCTGTCCCTATTTTGTGGCTTCCAAATGTGCTGGATTTTGGGTTATGGGAACTGTTAGTCCAGGGCATCCCAATAGGCTGGAGAAGGTTGCCGTATGTATGTATGTATGTATGTATGTATGTATGTATGTATGTATGTATGTATGTATGTATGTATGTATGTATTTATTTATTTATTTATTTATTTATTTATTTATTTATTTATTTATTTTCTATCCTGCCTTTATTATTTTTATAAATAACTCATATGCTGAGACAAATGTATATCTGCGATGTGGTAGGGATTGTGTTCCCTACGCTCAGAGGTATGGTTTACTACACACACACACACACACACACAAGTATATAAGGGTTTATTTGCAGATTTAGAGGCAATCTGAAATTTACAAAATGATTCACCATTTATTTTCTATGTTTGTAAGTGGTGAGATAATTATTTATTTCTACAGTTCTGTACCACAAGCATTATATACAAACATTGCTACAATAAAGGTATTTCTTGGAGGAGGCTATCATGGTATAGCCATATATATTGTACTATATATAAATTCTACTACCGCAGTTACCAGCATAGAACTAATTGGCCCAGTGTTTCTTAGGGATTAATTCAGTGCAAATAAAACTTACAAGACTCTTTGGAAGTGTTCTGAATCCTGAAAAAGTATGTTCTGCTGGGCAGACTCCACATCTCGATGGGGTTGCATTTTTCAGATGGACCTGGTGCACAGTCGGGGGGTCCTCCGGGACTCCTGGCTCTTGCTGGAAGAGCAAGAGGTAGCTGTGGCCAAGAGACCTTTTGCACAAATCCATCTTGCGCAATATTTGTACCCTTTCCAGGTCATAGTCACTCTTGCCTTAGTCTCCTCTCACTTGGATTACTATAATATGCTGTACATGGGGCAGTCTTTAATTTATTTGATGTCCTCTAAAATGACTCTCGGCAGTTCAAAATATAACAAAGAGAATAAAATACAATACAAAGCCAACATTAAAAAAATAGGATAAGGACAAAATAAAGAACAAGATGGCAAATCCAGCCAACAACACACAAATATATCTATTAACAAAACTCAAAAGGGGCTCCAGCCACCCTAGCCCAAAGCCTGCGAGAACAGCCAGGTTTTTAAGACGCTTCAGAATTCTATCAGGATAGGAGTCACTGGGATCTCAGGGGGAACTTCAAAGGGTAGGCACTGTGATAGAAGGTGCACCTCCTGGGTCCCCAGAGATAACACTGTTTAATTGAAGGGACCTGAAATACACCAAATCTGCTGGTTCATATCGGCTGGTCAGACACCATGGGTGATAGACTGTCCCTCAAATAACCAGGCTCTATGCAATGTAAGGCTTTTATAGGTCATAACTACCACCTTGAATCATACCTGGAAGCAAACTGGTAGCCAGTGAAGCTTGCAGAGCAAAGGTGTCACATGGGCATACTGAGACATTCCCATCACTGCCAGTTGAAGCATTCTGAACCAGTTGAAGCTTCCAAGTGGTCTTCAAGGGCAGCTCCATATAGAGACATTGTAATAGTCAAGTTGTGAGGTGACTAGGGCATTATTGACTATGATCTAGGAAAGGAAGCTACAGCTGGTCCAGAATGCCACTATGTGAGTAGTAATGGATGCATGTGGAGTCCTTGGTGCTCTCTGAGCTTGGTTGTTTGCTTGCAGACATTTCATTACCTGACTAGGTAACATCATCAGTGCTAGTGAGTGTGGGGTTTGCTCCCTGTTTATATACAGTAGCTTGCCTTGTCAGTGTTGGTGGGGGTGTGGTTTTCTCCTTGGTAGTTCCTTGATTAGGGTATTGTTTTCTCCTTGATTGATTGTCTGGTGTTAATCCCTGCTTATCTGGCTGTTGGCTGCTGGAGAGGATGTGTTCTGGTCTTTTTGTTTCCTTCTTGGCTTTTTTATTGTCTCTTTTGAATGGTGTTTAAATGTGGTTTATCTCTATGTGTCTATTGATGGCTCTTCTGACTGCTAGTTGGTGTTCATGGATGCGCTCTGCTAGTCTTTTGCCTGTCTGTCCTACATAGTGGCTGTTATGGTCCTTACAATGTATGTTGTAGATGACTCCCATTTTTTCTTCTTGGGCTACTGAGTCTTTTGGTTTGCTTAAGATGTTTTGGAGGGCTTTAGTTGGTTTGTGTGCTATGGTGATGCTGTGGGTTGTAATAGTCTGTTGGTTGTTTCTGAGATGGCTTTGATGTATGGCAGTGTTATCCTTTTCATAGCTTGTGTTGGTTGTGCTGTGGTGGGTTGAGTGGTCAGGTACTTTTTGATGTGTGGGTATCCATTTTGTTGGAAGATGTTGTATAGGCAGTCTGTTTCCTTTTTCTGGTGTTCTGGGTTGCTGCAGTGTGTTTGTGCTCGTCTGAATAATGTTCTTACACAGCTCCTCTTGTGGGAGGTTGGGTTGTTACTTTGGTAGTTGAGCACTTGGTTAGTGTGGGTTGTTTTCCAATAGACTTGTGTTTCTAATTTGCCACCGTTTCCTCTGCTGATGAGGATATCCAGGAAGAGTAGTGTGTTGTTGTTTTCTTCTTCCCTTGTGAATTTGATTTCTTCAAAGATGTTGTTGATTGTTTCATATGTCTTCTCTAGATGTTTCTTTTTTATTATGTCAAAGGTATCATCTACATACCAGATCCATGCTTTTGGTTGTATGTGTGGGAGTGCTATAGTTTCTAGACGCTGCATTACAGTCTCTGCTATGAGTCCCGAGAGCGGTGATCCCATGGGTGTTCCTCTGATTTCTTGGTATATTTGTCCATTAAACTGAAAGTAGGTGGTGAGGCAGAGGTTGATGAGGTCCATGATTCTGGGTATTTCGATCTTAGTGGATTTGGCTAGGTTAGATATGTTATGTAGTACTGCTGCCATGGATTCTTTCACTAGTTCTGGGTCCATAGATGTAAAGAGTGCTGTGACATCAAATGAAACCATAATTTCATCTTCTTCTATTTTTAGGTTTTTGATTTTCTGGAGGCACTGTAGTGGGGAGTTAATAGAATACTTGCTCTCCTCTGTGAGATGTCCAAGCTTTTTTGTAAGTTCTTTGGTTATGTTGTATGCTGGGGTCCCTGGAATATGTTGGGGTCTCTGGAATACCATTCCCCCAAAGGACTGTTTGGCCTCATCCCTGCTCTGTTTCAGAAAGGCATTGAAAACCTGACTTTTTGAACAGGCCATGGAACAAGATGTTTCATGATCTTGCTTGAATGATGATTGATGAGGGATGGCTGAAACTGCTTTTTAGATATTTTCCCATATCATTGTTTCATGTTTATATTTTTGTGTTCTGTTTTCATTGAATTTTTAGTGTAAGCCAACTTTAGTCTTTCCAATTTGACAGCCTTTTCTGTGCAGTGACTACTTCATGTTACTGAACAAGCCATTTCTTCTGTATTATGCAGGTAGTCCTTGCTTAATGACAGTAATTGGGACCCAGATTTCCATCACTAAGCAATGCAGTTGTAAAGCATTATATTACATGACCACACTGCTTAGGGACGCAGTTCCCGCAGTCCCCTGTTGCCATTGTTAAGTGAGGACCATGCAGGTCATTAAGGGAGGACCTCACGTAATCGTGACTTCTGAATTCCTGCCAGCTTCCCCACTGACTTTGCTTGTGGGAGGCCAGCAGGAAAGGTTGCAAATCACGATCACATGACCGTGGGATGCTGTGACGGTCAGAACAGGACTGGTTGTAAGTACCACTCATTCAGCGCCATAGCAAGTTCGAACAGTCGCTGACAGGCGACTTCAAGTTTGTTAAATGTAGGTATGAAGTGCAAAATGATTATCAAAGTTATAACTGAGGCACTCATTTTAAATTATTGTATCTTTCTTTCTCAGTCCATTCTTTAAATTTTTATTTTGCTTCAGTTCTGTAACTGAATGGGGTTTTTTACAGTACTGTTATAGAAGAAAATACACGAATAGATTGCAGGGTAAAGAACAAAGCATCTATCATCTATCTATCTATCTATCTATCTATCTATCTATCTATCATCTATCTATCATCTATCATATTTATACCCCGCCTATCCCCTCCCTATTGGAAGACTCTAGGCGGCTTACAGCATTTCAATATATATATTTATACAATTCATATACATATATTTTTATTTATTTATTTATAATTCGATTTGTATTTACCGCTCCATCTCCCCGCAAGGGAACTCTGGGCAGTTTACAAAAATCGACAGTTAAAATTTAACGATTAAAACAGCATATATAAATACTCTCTAATACAGGGCTTTCCAAAGTGCCGCCGCTGGCGACACACCCAGCGGCGGCGGCGACACACGCGCGCACGGCAACGTTGCGGGGGGGCGCGCGGTGACACACGCGTGCGGCGGCGACACGGGGACATGCGGCGGCGCGCGCATGCATGGCAGCTGCCGTGCACGCGCGCGCCGCCGCTTCCGGGTGGTGTGGCGACACACCACGCTGTGTGTGGCGACACACTTTTGTGTCGCGACACACAGTTTGGAAAGCTCTGCTCTAATACAATAACATTTAAATACAAAATCCAAGATTTGATGGGTCGATGTTTAAAAGGGCTCTATGGCACCAGCCATCCCCAAGAGGAGCTGTTCCCCCCCCCTCCCATGCAAGGCGGCAGAACCAGGTCTTTAAGTTCTTTCTGAAGGCTGGGAGCGATGGGGCCTGCCTCACCTCTGGGGGCAGCATATTCCAAAGGGTGGGCGCTACTATTGAGAAGGCCCGCTTTCTAGACCCAGTCAGGTGAAACTCCCTTACCGACGGGATCCGCAGCATGCCCTCACTAAATGACCGAGTGGGACGGTTCGACGTTATGGGGATGAGATGGTCCCTCAGGTAACCTGGTCCCATGCCATGTAGGGCTTTAAAGGTGATAACCAACACCTTGAATTGGACCCGGAAGCACACAGGTACCCAGTGCAGCCGTCGCAGCAGAGGTGTCACATGTGCTGATCTTGGCGCACCAATAACTGCGCGAGCAGCCGCATTCTGGACCAGTTGAAGCTTCCGGATACTCTTCAAGGGTAGCCCCATGTAGAGCGCATTGCAATAGTCTATATGGGAGATGACCAGGGCATGAGTGACTGTACGGAGGGCATCCTGATCCAGGAAAGGGCGTAACTAGCGCACAACACGAAGCTGTGCAAAAGCCCTTCTGGCCACGGCTGCCACCTGCTCTTCGAACATCCCACTTCTTTGCCTTGAGAAACACTTGGGTAGCTTTTGCTATATGTTTTGGGTCATTATCCATCTGCAGTATGAACCGGTGTCCTATCAGTTTGGCAGCATTTGGCTGAATGAGCAGAAAGTATAGCCCTATACACTTCAGAATTCATCCTGCTGCTTTTATCAGCAGTCAGGTCATCAATAAACACCAGTGACCCGGTTCCATTGGCAGCCGTACATGCCCACGCCATAACACTGCCTCCACCATGTTTGACAGATGATATGGTATGCTTTGGATCATGAGCTGTTCCTTTCCTTCTCCATACTTTTCTCTTCCCATCATTCTGGTGCATGTTAATCTTGGTTTCATCAGTCCAAAGAATCTTATTCCATACCTGGGCAGGCTTTTTTAGGTGTTTGCTGGCAAAGGCTAATCTGGCCTTTCTGTTCTTGAGCGTTACCAGTGGTTTGCACCTTGTTGTGAAGCCTCTGTATTTACATTCTTAAAGCCGTCTCTTGACTGTAGATGTTGACAACGACATGCCTACCTCCACAAAAGCGTTCTTGACCTGGCTAGATGTTGTGAAAGGGTTCCTCTTCACCATGAGCAGAATTCTGCGGTCATCCACTTTAGTTGTCTTCCGTGGTCTTCCAGGCTTTTTGCTGTTGCTGAGCTTGCCAATTAATTCCTTCTTTTTCAGGATGTTCCAAACTGTTGTATTGGCCACTCCCAATGTTTTTGCTATCTCTCTGATGGGTTTATTTTGTTTCCTCAGCCTAATGATGGCCTCCTTCACTCGCGTGGACACCTCTTTGGACCTCATGTTGGGAGTTTCAGTGAACAGCTACCAAATGCAAATGTAACACTCAGAACCACCCCCAGGCCTTTTATCTGCTTGATTGGTCATGGGGTACCCAGGAAACAGGCCACACCTGGCCATGCAGCTGCTTGTCAGCCATTCGTTCCATTACTTATGAGCCACCAACGATGGGGGGGTTGTATGCCACTGGCTGTACTTCCTGAATGGTTGGTGCCCCACTTTTGTCAAACCCCTTGAATTACAGCTGAAAGTCCTGACTTCGCTCCCATATGGGTGTGTTTCCTTTCAACTTCAATGTGGTGGTGTACAGAGGCCAACTGCCAAAACAGTTATCCTTGTTCCAATATTTCTGGTCCAGACTGTATGTAACAATGTTCATGGTAAAAGTTGTCCAAACCAAAGTGTACCTAGTAGGCTTCTTATCTTGCAATTTAATTCTTTGTTGTTACCATTTATATTGGAATTGTAATGTTAGAGAGGTCATTTTGATGCAACCCACTGAGAGTAATGAGTTACAGTGCCCTTATAGCTGTTAAAATTGGTCCTGGTTACCTCAGCATATCAGTTCAAGGTATACATGCTCATCCTCATTGGGAATAGTCAATTTCAGATATTCAGTATCGACTGTTGATATAATGTCTTGAGGAAAAGATAAAGACTATGCCTGTGTTTACATAATAAGCCGAGATTGGACTACTGAAGCCCAGATACACTTTTTTGTAGCTACTGGAGTATCCTTCAACCACAATTACAAAAAATCAGCAGCATGGGTTTGGGACATAAACAAAAATTGTAATGTAAGCTATAAAATAGGATTTAAATTGTTTTCAGATGTTAAAAAAAACTCCCTTTCCCAATTCAGGAAAATATAGACAGTCTTGACCCTGTTCATATCTGTAACATACTATATCTGCAACATGCCTGCTTCATATCCCACCATTGTACACCTTGTCCTACTCAGAAATAGTAAATGTTGCCCCTAGCCACCAAAGGTTACCTATCCCTATATTAAGCTAAGGGTTGTTTATTTACAGCTTAAACTCAGGTAACTGAATTCACACAGCAAAGTAAGTTAAAACCAAACAGTACAATGGGTGAATCCAGCCTCTAAGATTTTTATTTGGAGGGAGGGAGGGAGGGATGATCTTATACTGCTTAGCCAGTTATATATTGCTACATATACATTTATTTAATAAGGCATTCTCTCTCTTTTACCAGGATTGATTCTGCATCTTTATTTTAAAAGAATACTTTAAAGCTAGGCTAGTTTGAGATACTTTGCTGTTAACAATTTTAGTAACATAAAGATAAATTGATTTCCGTTGAGATGGCGACACGTGGAGCTGCATGTTTGTGAGCGCCATCTGATAATTTTAAATTTTATACCACAAACATTGAAGTTGGAGTTTTTAATTGAAGCATTCAGTATTAGCACTAGTTTTGGTTTGTCTGTGATAAGCTAAATTATTGCAGAAGTGTGGTGTGCTGATAGCAAAGAATAAAGATAAATTTAACTACTACATTTTGTATTCAAGAATTGGTACACTTTGTGCAATTCATTCTATGTATTCCTGGGGAAAAGTCCCATTAAAATTAGTTTGAATACATGCACATAGAAATGTGTTGTAATGTGATACAAAGTACGGTATGCAAAGGTGGTATGTATATTTGAATGCTGGTAGTAAGTTCTTTGGATTCTCTTAGCTTTAAACACGTGGCAAAATTGTACAAAATTGTTAACACAGATACAGTGGTTAACATGGACAAAGTGTTAACTTGGTGATAGGCATGTTAAGGCATATAATATTCAACATAAGAGTAACAGAACAGAAAAGAAGACAGTGAATTATTATTATTATTATTATTATTATTATTATTATTATTATGTAATATTATCCATGTTTATTCAATAGTAACACCCCTTGGTTCAGTGGAGCTTATTCTCCATTAAATATGTGTACAGAATTGTTCCTTTGGGGTCCTCTTTTCATCCTCCTAACTATGGCATTAACGTGATCTGGTAACTGTTTTTATGTGAGATATCTTTGTGACATTACTTTTGTCTCATCCCCAGCCCACCACAGAGATAATGTAATTTTCTTTAGATGTTTCAGTTTAATATTGAGGCATCACAGACTTATTGTAAACCTGTGGGAGAACTAGGAGTCAAAATTAAATTTGCTATTTTTTGTCCTTGTAATCAAAGAAACTATTATTACCCTCTTCCCTTTTTTTTCAGGTACAGAATTCAGGAGATCTATACTAAATTGAGAAACAAATTGCAACTTTCTGACTTGCCAAAATGTTGGAAGAAGATTTGGAGGTGGCTATCAAGGTGGTTGTGGTTGGAAATGGAGCCGTTGGGAAGTCTAGTATGATCCAGAGATATTGCAAAGGAATTTTTACAAAAGACTATAAAAAAACTATTGGAGTTGATTTCTTGGAAAGAGAAATGCAGTATGTATCTAACAGATGGGGGCACTACTATTGCTCATTTTTTAAATTGAATTCAATATATTTGTAAGGGCTGGGCTAATGCTTCTCAGAAAAAGCTTTTTTCATAGATGTGAACATGAAGCATCTATATTACAGCCAGTTTGGTCTAGTGCATAACTTTCAAAACTGTGTGTCGCGACACTTTAGTGTGTCGTGACACACAGTTCAGTGTGTCGCAACACAACCCGGAAATGGACGTGCATGGCGGCGGCGCGGCGGCGTGTGTGGCAGTGGCGTGCCATCAGCGCTTCCGCATTTTAGCAGAAAACGACGCCACCATGCGCCCCCCGTGCCGCCGCCGTGCACGTCCGCGCCGCCATATGCACCCCTGTGTCGCTGCCGCCATTGGTGTGTCACCAACGGCGGCAGTTTGGAAAGCACTGCTCTAGTGGTTAAGGCAATGGGCTAGAAACCAGGAGACTGAGAGTTCTAGTCCCGCCTTGGGCATGAAAGCCGGCTGGGTGACCTTGGGCCAGTCCCTCTCTCTCAGCCCAACCCACCTCACAGGGTGGTTGTTGTGGGGAAAATAGGAGGAGGGAGTATTAGGTATGTTTGCCACCTTGAGTTATTTATAAAAATAATAAAGGCGGGATAGAAAATTAAATAAATAAATAAATAAATAATATTAACTGTATTTTGCAGTCTTCTACAGAAATTCCAGAATTACTAATCTGAATAATAAATGCAAAAATGCCTATAGTCTGTTAGAAGGAAAAAGCTATTTTACCAGTAGTGGCAAGATGAAGCAGCAATATTGTAAATTAGAAAAAGAATTATAAATATTTCTAGAACTGAATTACAGTGATTTATATAGAAGATAAAGAATCCAATATAAATAAATAGAATTCCAAAAATTTTATCTAATTTATTTAAATCCACAAAGTAGCTTTTACTTCCTCTCAAAGCAGAGGGAAAGAACAGGACATTGGGTAGTTAGAGAGAGGTTAAACCAGTTTCAGTTTTGTCTAATGCAGTATGTTTGTTTGTTTGTTTATTTGTCAAATTTCGCCACAACCCATCTCCCCCAAAGGAGGGACTCTGGGCAGTTTACAATAAAGATAAAAGATTAAAATGCAATAAAACAAGTATAATACATAAAATATAAATATGAAATATAAAATATAAAATGGGATCAAGATGGCAGATAGAGATTTGAGGACCACTTTAGGGCACTAGCCACCCCCAAGATTGACTACCCCCCTTCCCGCCCCAGGCGAGATTTTATTTTTTATTTTATTTATTGGATTTATCACCGCCCAACTCCCCCAAGTGGGACTCTGGGCGGTTTACAACAGAATTAAAATCATTGATATACATTTCTAATAAAAACATACGTAATAAACCATAATTTAAAATAGAATGAGTAAAATAGAATCCAAAGACAGAGTATTCTTAAGTTATAAAAAGGGCCCCTCAGAGCGAATCTAAGGTGCTAGCCATCTCCAGGTATCTCCAATCTCCTTCTGACCCCAAGCATATTGACAAAACCAGGTTTTGAGTCTTTTTTGGAAGTCCAGGAGTGAGGAGACCGTCTGATCTCCGGGGGCAGAATGTTCCAAAGGGCAGGGGCAACAGCAGAGAAAGCACGCTTCCGAGACCCCGCCAGGTGTAACTCCTTAACCGATGGGATCCGTAGCATGCCCTCTCTGCATGCCCAGGTGGGACGGGATGAAGTGATGGGGATGAGATGATCCCTTAGGTATCCTGGTCCCATGCCATGTAGGGCTTTAAAGGTGATAACCAACACCTTGAATTGTACCCAGAAGCAAACTGGAACCCAGTGCAGCTTGCGCAGCAAAGGTGTTACATGAGTCCTCCTTGGGACACCCAAAACAGTCCGCGCAGCTGCATTCTGGATCAGTTGTAGCTTCCGGATATTCTTCAAGGGTAGCCCCATGTAGAGTACATTACAGTAGTCTATGTGAGAGATAACCAGGGCATGAGTGACTGTTCGAAGGGCCTCTTGTTCCAGGAAGGGGCGTAACTAGCGCACAACCCGAAGTTGTGCAAAAGCTCTCCTGGTCACGACTGCCACCTGCTCTTCAAGCAGGAGTCGTGAATCCAGGAGAACTCCCAAGTTACGCACCGGATCTGTCTGGGGTAGTGCAACCCCATCCAGAATTAAAGATGACAATTTCCCAGAAGAAAAGGAGCCATTAATCCACAGCCACTCCGTCTTACTAGGGTTCAGCTGAAGCCTGTTTTTCCCCATCCAGGCCCCTACAGCCCCCAGGCACTTGGACAGGGCGGTCACTGCATCACTTACTTCACCCGGGATGGAGATATACAACTGGGTATCATTGGCATATTGATGATACCTCACCCCGTGGTGTCGGATGATCTCTCCCAGCGGTTTCATGTAGATGTTAAAAAGGAGCGGAGAGAGTACCGAGCCCTGTGGGACCCCACAAAGAAGGGCCCGCGGGCTGGATCTCTCGCTCCCAATCAACACCGACTGGGTCCGGCCTCGGAGGAAGGAGGCGAACCAGCATATAACCACACCGCCCACCCCCAACTCCCTAAGCCGTTCCAGAAGGATACCGTGGTCGACGGTATCGAATGCCGCTGAGAGGTCAAGAAGAGCGAGAATGGATGCACTACCTCCATCTCGCTCCTGCCAGAGATCATCCATAAGTGCGACCAATGCAGTTTCCGTCCCGTAACCCAGCCTGAAACCTGACTGAAAGGGGTCCAGATAATCCGTTTCATCCAGAATCCTCTGGAGCTGCAACGCCACCACCTTCTCAACCACCTTTCCCAAAAAGGGAAGGTGGGAGACTGGACGAAAATTATCCAGTATAGTAGGGTCCAGCGATGGCTTCTTGAGAAGGGGGCGCACCAGCGCCTCCTTGAAAGCTGCCGGGAACACCCCCTCTCCCAAGGATGCGTTCACCATCGCTTGGGCCCAACTACAAGTCCCCTCCCGAGCTGCTTTCACCAGCCAGGAGGGGCATGGATCTAATTGACAGGTGGTGGCATTTACAGTCCGGAGAACTCTGTCCACTTCCTCAGGTCCAACAGGATCAAACTGTTCCCAGATAACAAAGTGAGTACGATCCCTGGGTATCTCTCCGGACTCTGACTCACGCTCGGACTCCCACTTGGAGCGAATCCGAGCGATTTTATCCTGCAGATGCTTTGAAAATTCCTCAGCACGGCCCTGCAGATGGATTTCCGACTCCCCTTTCCCCAAAAGGGATCGGGTAATCTTAAACAGGGCCGTCGGACGGCATTCTGCGGATGCAATTAGAGCGGAGAAATATTCACGTTTCGCCGCTCTTACCGCCACAAGGTAGGCCTTAATAGCGGCTCTAGATTGTGTTCGGTCGGATTCAGTCTTTGTTTTCCTCCAGCGGCGCTCTAGGCGTCTCTTAATCCTCTTCAGAACCCTCAACTCCTCCGTAAACCAGGGGGAGTGTCGGGTTCGACTGGACAAGAGAGGCCGCACAGGCGCGATCCTGTCCAAGGCCCCAGCCGCCTCTCTATTCCAGGCAGCAGCCAGAGCCTCCGCTGGACCGTGCAGCAGATCTTCCGGTATAACCCCCAGCTCCCTCTGGAATCCTAACGGGTCCATCAGTCGCCGGGGGCGGACCAATCGAATAGGTCCGGCCTCCCTGCGGAGGGGGGTAGCATAGGAGAATCTCAAGGTCACCAGGGCGTGATCTGACCATGACAAAGGGGAAAGATGTAGTTCTCCCCTCAGATCACATTGCCACTGCTCTGACAAGAAAACTAGATCCGGGGTGAGGCCACTGTCTCGAGTTGGGTCCTGAATGATCTGGGACAGGCCTATGGCCGCCATGGTGGTCATGAACTCCCGTGCTGCTTCAGAGGTTCGTCCCAGGGAAGGCAAGTTAAAGTCCCCCAGAACCATAAGCCTAGGGAGCTCAACTGCCAACCCTGAGACGGCCTCCAGCAGCTCAGGCAGGGAGGTTGCTACGCAGCAGGGAGGCTGGTACAGTAGCAATACTCCCAACTGTTCCCGAGAGCCCAACTTAAAGAACAGAGTCTCACACCCGGTCACTTGTGGAGCAGGGCCCCTGATGGCCATTAGAGATTCCCGGATGACAACAGCCACCCCTCCTCCCCTGCCCTGAAGTCTCGGCTGATGCCAAACCCGAAACCCGACCGGGCATATCTCAGAGCAACATCGCCCTCCGGGCCCAGCCAGGTTTCTGTAATGCATACCAGGTCTGCCCCCTCCTCTATAATCAGATCTTGTATGAGGGGGGCTTTGTTATTAACCGACCTGGCATTGCATAGCAGCAGCTGAAAGTCAGGCAGAGATGGCAGAGCCAGGTCTTAACTGTTTCCGGAAGGTCAGGAGCAAGGGGCTAGCCTCACCTCTGGGCGCAGAGTGTTCCAAAGGGCGGGGGCCACAGCAGAGAAGGCCCGCTTCCTGGACCCCGCCAATCGACCTTCTCTCATAGACGGGGTCCGTAACATGCCCTCTCTGCATGACCGGGTAGGACGGGTCGATGTAATGGGGATGAGACGGAATGTTAGTTAGGCTCCAAGCAATTTGCCTTCAAACCCACTCCTACTAGTATATTTATTGTGAGTCGTCCTAATTTTTTGCTAGTTCTCTCTTAATTAATGCAGTCTTTTGTGCCATATCCTTCAGAAACGGTTCTTCTGTAGCTAGAAGAATTGGAAAAATGAGGTATCCTGGTTTACATGAGTCCATATCAGTGGGAATTTAAATCTGCCTAAAAAACAATGGGATTACTGGAAGCTGTTTTGCTAAGTACTTTTTTTAGGTTACAAGTTCCTTGTTTTTTTAAAAAATATGCTTATTGATGATAATACATATGCTTTTAGAGTCAATGATGAAGATGTCCGGTTAATGCTATGGGACACAGCAGGTCAAGAAGAATTTGATGCAATTACTAAAGCTTATTATAGAGGTAAGAAAAAACTGTTAATATACATGCATTTAGCTTTGTAAAGACTTCTGGCTTGTGGTAAATTTAAATGCTAGTAGTATGTATGGGGCGTGGTGGCTCAGCGGGTAAGACGCCAGGCTTGTCGGTCGGAAGATCGCAAGTTCGGAGGTTCGAATCCCTAGCCCCGCGTGTCGGAGTGAGCTCCCGCACTAGCTCCAGCTCTTGCCAACCTAGCAATTCGAAAGCATGCAAATGCAAGTAGATGAATAGGTACCACTTCGGTGGGTAGGTAACAGCGTTCCGCGCGCGTCATGCGGCCACATGACCGTGGAAGCGTCTTCGGACAACGCTGGCTCTTCGGCTAACAAACGGAGATGAGCACCGGCCCCTAGAGTCGGACACGACTGCACAAATGTGCGGGGGGAAACTTTACCTTTACCTTTAGCATAAGTGAATAATAATAATAATAATAATAATAATAATAATAATAATAATAATAACAACAACAACAACAACAACAATAACAATAACAATAATAATAATAATAATAATGTACACTTATGTAGCTCTATTGGTAGCCCTGTGTTTTCCCACAGTATAGAAGGGGGTAAGTTTCAGCCACAGGCCCCAGTAATTTCATTTCCAGTTACTTCAGCCATGGAACTAAGTAACTCTTTCACCAGCAGGAGGCTGTAAGGGGCATTTCTTCCACCCCCTAAATCTAGTAAGTCCCAAGACACTTCTAGCAATAAATAGACAACATGCCTTTACTTTCCTAAATTCAGAACCAAAGCCTGGAACAACTCTGTTTTACAATTTGCATGAAACAATAGCCATATACATCTACAGAGATACAAGAATCATTTTACATGACAGAAACTATTGAACTCAGTGAGAATGAGATCTCTCACCTTCCTTATGTCTTAAACTACTCATGAGTAACATTTTTCACACTTTGGCACTTTACTAATATTTTTGTCTCATTTTAAATCTCTGCCTCCTTTATATTTCTTCCGGTTGCTTTGCTAAGCTAACCACTTTTTTTTTCCTAAGCATTTCTTCCAGGCTACCTCTCTCTGTAGGTCAGACCTTGTTTACATCAAGTTAGGTCCTAAGTCTGCATGTGTGTGTTTGCACTCACAATTCTTTACATATTTTTCAAAACTCAGTTTCATTTTTTCCCCTCAACTCTTGGGATTTCCTTGTAGGCTCCCTCCTGTCTGGTAAGAACCTCTTCATCCCATCCCATCCCATCCCATCCCATCCCATCCCATCCTCCTTTCTTCTGTTCTGCCTCTGGTTAATTACAAACCCTGGGCACCCAGATTCCTAGCCCCCAAGTTATTTCCTTCCTTCTCGTGGCAAACTTGTACCAGATTCCAGTAGCTTAACTTATTTACCCACCTTTACTGCAAGCCTCCCTGGGTTACACATACCAATCTTTTGCTTTGCTTTCAACTTCTAGTGTCAATCAGAGTCCCACATGTGAAGGCTACCAAAAATAATATGTGTTATATTGGTTCTGTGTAGTGGCCATAATGCTTCTTGCTACAATGTTTTCCAGCTCTGTTATTGGGAGAGTTTCTTTGTCAGTTCCAATAGCTATCAACAACTCTGGTCTAGAGCCTCTTTACACAATAAAACAGGGCTTTCCAAAGTGCTGCCGCTGGCGACACACCAGCGGCAGCGGCGGCACGCGCGCACACGGCGACGGCGCGGGGGGGCGTGCGGCGGCGCAGGGGGCGTACGGCGGCGCGGGGGGCGTGTGGCGGCGCACTCGTGCATGGCGGCCGCCACGTGCGTGCCGCCGCTTCCGGGTGGTGTGGCGACACACCACGCTGTGTGTGGCGACACACTTTTGTGTCGCCACACACAGTTTGGAAAGCTCTGCAATAAAACATGCAGCAACATATTTCAGCCCATGAATGAATGTAGATATTGCTAAGAAGCATTCGTGCATTGTTAGTGTGGTCTTGATTAACAAACAGGGAAAAGACTTGGCCCTTGCAAATCATACCAGTGAAAGTAATTAATAACCTATTAACGACTGTTAAACTATAGCACTAGTGGTAATTCTTAATGCATTTTTAGATGGTCCCCAGAATAGAAAACTGAAGTAACTTTTTAAAAGAAGCATCCAGTCTACTTCATAGCAGGTGGCAGCTCCTAGCTGAGACAAGCTAAGCGGGGTCAGACCTGATCAGTACTTGGAGACCATTAAGAAATCCTGCTGTTGTAGGCTAGCCTTGGAAATAAAATAAACCCCTGGAAAAAGGCAGTGGCAAACTATTCTCATATTACTGCCAAGAAAACTACAGAGATGTGCCCCTGTAGTCACTGGGAATCAACCACAACTTGAAGGAATCTTTATCTTTTTTATCCACATGTTGAAGAGGCAAGCCATGTTTCAGTTCAAATATTTAACTCTGAAAATCTGTTAACCTACTTCAAAGCCCAAATGGCTGCATTGGAATTTTAGGGGGGGGGGGGAATCAGCTGTTCGCCCCTGATTCTTGCCAAAGCCCAAATATAAATTTATTTGATTCTGTTGATTCATAAAATGGTGGTGATTTCACTTTAGGGATATTGAAATGGTTCCGTGTTACCTGTTGAAGATAGATTTAGGGTACAATTTTATATCCACTTAGCTGAGAGATAATGGGACTTACTTTTGAGTGGTTATGTGTAGGATTGCACTGGTAAATTTTATACAGATATTGTAGCTTTAGAAAGTTATTGTGCAATGTATTTCAAAAAAATAGTAATGATCTAATTTAGATTAATATCTCACTCTTTCATACCATTGTTTTGATGAAAAGCAATTTGAACCTTTTCTCTAACTAACATGTAGGATGATTATGAACTGCTAATTAATCCAAAGATTCAGAAAGTAACTGATGCACTTTATATATTTGTTCATTTAATACAAGGGTAGGTATCCTGCAGCATTTCTTACCACTGACCATGTATCCTGGTGATACTGGGGATCAGCAATGTCTGGAATGCCACAGATTGCCTATCCTTATTTAATAGATAACCTAGCTACCTTTTTATAGACATTAAATATTTCAACTACTGCTATAATGTCTTCTCAGACGTAAATCTAGTTCTTATGCTTTTTAAATAAAATCCCTTAATCAAATTAAGCTTTATTTTGCAAGGTTGATACAATGTTATTTTAATAATTACTCTTCCAGCTAAATTTGAGATCATGAACATACTAGCATACCCTTCAAGTGTGATTTTGCAGAAGGGATTATAACTCTGCAAAGAGCCCGAACTAAGGTGTAGGAAATTGGGTTACATCAAGTACACAGGTTTCTTATTGATCAGAGTACAAGAGAAGCTGCTCAGAATTCAGTTAGAATGCTTAAAAGTATATGGTTACCTTTCATTCAGTTGGGGAGCTGGATCAAATATAATGGGTGGCCAACTCATATAATGCTAAGCACTAATGTTTATTATTCGGCTTCAGGTATTTCTCTACTAGACGGGGGCTCCTTACATGATCATCTTTAAGTGGTAGCATAAACAAATTAAGGGTTGATCCTGAGAACCAGGACCCCTTTTAGTTGCGCAGTTGGAAAAGTCTGAGTTTTATAAGGGGACTGGCCTTTCTCTTACTCTATTTATTTATTAATTTGTTTATTTGCACAACTGATTTTTAAAATGCTCTTTTTATTGCCTAGGTCAGAGAAGAGCAAACTTTTGGTGGCTGGAGGCCCCATTTAAAGCAAAATGTTGGTTGTGGTGATTGAGATAGTAATAAAAAAATTGGGACATATGACATATTTTCCATATCTTTTGCCATTTTTTTTGTGACACGGGGAGTTTTCTTTCCTTTTCTATTACTTTTTTCCCCCTTATCTTTGAGTTATTTTGTTATGGCTATTTTACAGCATTTCTTAATTTACTGCCTCAAGATAGTCAGAACTATACTACCAAGTTTCAGCAGTTGTAGCCACAGAGAACTTTGGGGACTTCAAAAAAAAAAAAGGGGGGGAGTGCTGAGTCTACCTTATATAAATGTGGCTTAATCTATATAATAATCTGCCTGACCCACATGCTCCCAAAGAGAGGGCATGCTCCAGGTTCCCTCTTTTAATCTTTGCCATCTTAAGGGACTAGGAAGCATGCCCTTTTGAAGACTGCCCCTGTGCTCTGGAATGATCTTCCCCCCCCCCCCCAAGATATGACAGGCTCACCTTTAGGGAAGCTGTTAAGACCTGGTTTTTTCCCCAGGTGTTCAGGTCCAGTTGAGGGGAATTCCCTTTTGGTTAGTGTTGTTGTGTTTGGTCACCATTTTATATTTTGTATTTCATATTTATATATTATGTATGTCTTAAGGTATTGTGGTTCTTTTGGATTACTTTTTTTTTCTGTTGTGTGCTGCCCAGAATCACATTGTTTGAGTCATACGGCCTTATAAGTCCAATAAATAAATAAATAAATAAATAAAATTTATCCATCATATTTATCCAATCATCTATTATGTATCCAATTTATTGAATAATATGATTGTATGTTAAATCTCCTTCTCCTTTTAGGAGCCCAGGCTTGTGTGCTTGTGTTTTCAACCATTGATAGGGAATCTTTTGAAGCAATTCCTACCTGGAGAGAGAAAGTAGCATCTGAAGTTGGAGACATTCCCACAGTTCTTGTTCAGAATAAAATTGACCTCCTTGATTATTCTTGTATAAAAAAGTAGGTGCTTTCATTACCTTTTATTAAACAAGTTTTTTAAGCATAATTGGTAAATTTAAAAAGGCATTCACCTTGATATTCGTGTGGCAGACTATATATTAGATAACGGGCGTACTGTATTGCTATGCTGCAAATAATGTTTTAAGGTAAGGCTGGGTAGGGATGTAAACTGATATTTAGAAGAGTCATATAGAGTTAGAGCCTTGTACTCTGTGACAGTGCAAAGGAGCCCATGTCTTCCTGTGAGTCTCATTTATCTGCACAAGCAGCTAAGCACACACTTTGCTTTAATTTAATTTAATTTAATTTAATTTAATTTAAGTGTTAAGTAGGACCTGGGAGTAGGAGAGATAACTTGGTTCCGCATAGGAAGATTTTTCCATAGGATAAAAGGAGGGGCAGCTGATAGGCAAAGAAGGTAGAGACTTAAAAAAACAAGCTTCTGGGAAGGGAACCTTCTTTGTGTGGCAGAGAACTGGGAGGAGGTGTGCTGGCTGGCAGTCTGAGAACGATCTAGACAGGGCTGGCTATTGAAGACTGATTGTTTACTAAAGAGTAATGTTGGCTGATGGACCTGAGATGGGCTGGGGGAAAATGCACCGTGGAAGAGTTGTTGATTCAAGAAGGGCCTGGGTAGGTAATGTTTGTGAGTGAGAGGTTCTGAAGACCTACTGAGGAACTGGGGATGACTGAGGAACAAGATTACCCAGTGCAGAGCTAGAGTAGAAAAAGAAGAAAACCACATTCAACCAGGTAAAAAGTACTGCTGCCAGCCTGAGAGAATGCCAGCCAGTATTTTTTACCCTTTTCTTAACTCTAAGTAGGGGTAGTCAGAGTTAGAGACATGTATGTACCTGTTAAACCATCATTACAGAATACCTACATATACAGGGAGAGAACTGTATCTGCCTACTATTCAGTAGCATCCCTCCCCCTTTCCAAGGCATTTAAAAAGTCAAGCTACCATAAATTAACAGCCAAACAAAATGGAATATTATCTACTTGTAAATATAATTCTTGCCAAGAAAGACAGCAAGAACCAAAAGGAGAGACTGTATGATGTATTAATAAAATAATAAAAAGAAAACGCATCAAAAGGTCTCTTGCATCAAATCTTACGAACTCACAAAAGTCCATGACACAGACTCTCCCCAGAAGTTGCCCACCCCCAGAACTGGAAGTGCATTTAGGCTGCATAAGGAATATCTCCGAGGGAGGAAGGGAAGTGGCTCAGCACTCCTTCCTACTCTTTTCTATATCTGCTTTTCATACGACGTGAACAAGGCTGGCTGGCATTTCTGAGTGTGGGTCAGTACCGTCAGGAAATAGTTCGGCTCTAAGTGTTGCTGAAATCGGAGTGATTTAGTTTCAAATGCAGTATTTAAGAACAGAACACTTGATTGCAGGGCAATAGGGGATGCTCTGTTGCTTGCCTTTTGCGAATGCAACGTGTATGATTTTATTGTGAGTCCTAAAAAAAGCATTCATAAAGTTTTGAATATTAATGGATTCCCCAGGTATGGAGGAGATGGGCGGTGATACAAATTTAAATAATAAATAAATAAATAAATAAATAAATAAAGGATGCTTATTTCTTTATATAGCTCATGTTTGTTTATTTACCACACACTTTCACTGCCCAGTGAGCATAGGCTTCTTGATGGGTTTACAGATTTAAAATTATGAAAAACTAATACCTAAACCAAATACTGTAGTTTCCGCTCATTCTGTTCTTTTTTTATAATGATTTTCAGCAGGCAAAATTTTTAATCACTTTTAAATCTTTCTGTCATCTTTTTAGTAAGAGAACCATTGTTTAACTCCCCTTTTAAGTCTACTTTCGTGAAGATTATAAACTCAGTTCAGTTTAAATTAATACATTCTATTTTACTGAAAAATAATTGGTATCTAAAACAAGCCTTTTCCTTCTAATAAACAGTGAAGAAGCAGAGGCACTTGCAAAAAAACTAAAATTAAGATTTTATCGGGCATCTGTAAAGGAAGACTTAAATGTAACAGAAGGTAAGATATATATTTTTTATCTTTTGATTTGCTTAGTTTCCTTTTTTTCCAAGCACTAGCATAGTTCTGGGTTCTCAGGGAAGCAACAAGCCTCTTTCTGTACTTGCCTCTGACATCTGATTTTCTAAGTTCAGAGAACCTCTTTTGAATGGAAGAACTCTGAGCCATGTTAGTTTCCATTGATAGTCTGAAGTGCTGCAATCTTGAGATGCATCATTATTATCATCATCATCATCATCATCCCATCTTTTTATATGTATGATGTCAGTCAACTCAAGGTGGTGAACATACCTAATACTCCCGCCTCCTATTTTTCCCACAACCCTGTGAGGTGGGTTGGGCTGAGTGTGTGTGACTGGCTCAAAGTTTGGTAAAAAAAAAAAAAAGTAAAAAATTTATTAGTTCTGTGACAACTAGATTTCATCTGGTTCTCTTTATTTTATTTATTTATTTATTTATTTATTTGTCATATTTCTTTACCGCCCATCTCGTATTACGGGCGGTTTACAAACAATTAAAGATAAAAGAATAAAATATCAAAACAATACACTATAAATATAAATATATATAAATATAAAAGTGTAAAATATAAAATATAAAATTCAAAATGGCGAATAACGATCTTATCATTGGCCCCATCAAGGTGCCAACCACCCCCATGATTGGCTATCTCCCCTCCCACCCCAGGCAAGGTGGCACAACCAGGTCTTAACCCCCTTCTAGAAGGCCGGGAGAGTGGGGGCCTGCCTTACCTCTGGGGGTAACTTATTCCAGAGGGTGGGTGCCACGGCAGAGAAGGCCCTCCTCCTGGACCCAGCCAATTGACAATCTCTCATGGGCAGGGTCCGTAACATGCCCTCTGCCTGACCAGGTGGGACGGGTCGATGTAACGGGTGAGGTGGTCCCTCAGGTAACCTGGGCCCATGCCATGTAGGGCTTTAAAGGTGATAACCAACACCTTGAATTGGACCCGGAAGCAAACTGGCACCCAATGCAGCTCGCGCAGTAACGGTGTTATATGTGCCCTTCTAGGGGCCCCTAAAACTGCTCGCGCAGCCGCACTGTGCACCAGCTGTAGCTTCCGGATACTCTTCAAGGGTAGCCCCATGTAGAGCACATTGCAGTAGTGTATATGGGAGATGACCAGGGCATGAGTGACTTCCAGGGCTCCTCACAGCACCAGGCTGCCGCATTGCACCGTCCAATTTCTACGCAGCCGCTGCTCTGTCACCTTGAGGAGCACCCGACTCCTCCAACACCCGGCGCACTGACCAAGGGGCTGAGATGCCCCCAAACATCCACCCCAAGGGCTCCTCGTGACGCCCAGCCGCTGCACCACACTTTCCCAGTTAGCTGCAGCCGCTGGCCACTTGCCACGCCACGCCTCCACTGTTCCGCTGTTCACCCAGCTGGCTTTCATGTCTAAGGCGGGACTAGAACTCACAGTCTCCTGGTTTCTAGCCCATTGCCTTAACCACTAGACCAAACTGGCTCTCTTATATTCTCTGTGCAACTGCATATGGAGGGTAGGACTTGTGTTACAACCCAATCCCAGTTTATATTCCCTGACTAGATACTCTGTGCAGGCACAAAAGTTTTGTGTGTGTGTGTGTGCTTGCGCCTTCAGGTCAGTCTTGACTCCTGACAAGTGCCCGGACAAGTCCCTGCAGTTTTCTTGGCAGCATTTTTGGAAGTGGTTTGCCACTGCCTCCTTCCTAGGGCCGAGAGAAAGTGACTGGCCCAAGGTCACCCAGCTGGCTTTGTGCCTAAGGCAGCACTAGAACTCACAGTCTCCTGGTTTCTAGCCTGATGTCTTAACCACTACACTAAACTGGCTCTCAGGCACAAACCAAGAGATATGCAAAATTCTGTGATTTGGGAATGGAACATTCCAAAGAACTCCAAATTATTCTGCTTCCCATTTAAAGAATGCCATTCTGGGGGTGGTTTGGCAGTTCCAAATTCTTGAACTGGAAGTGATGTCTCAAACCACCTCCTAACCATTTAATTTGCTTCCTGAAACTGCCCAACTGCTCCCAGAATGGCATGTTCCAGAGAGGAAAAGAATGTTCTGAACTCACCAACTTTTGCACATCCATACATAAATCCCATGTGACAACTCTTAAGGACTAATTATAGATGAACAAATTGTTTTTGACAAGCTGAACTTAAACTAAGGCATTTAACTTAACTTTTAACTTAACTAACTTAACTTAATTTTTAAAGTTAATTTAAATTTTAATTAAGTAAAATTAAATTCTAAATTAATTAAATTAAATTAAATTAAATTTAAATTTTAAATTAATTAAAGTTAATTTTTAAAGTTAATTTAATTAAAGTTAATTTAATTTTGAACTTAAATTAAGGCCCTAAGATGGCCTTAAATATACATGAGTGGCATTAAAACTGTCATTGCCATCTGGATTTTATTTTACCTTTTCTACTCTATATTTGTATTTGTATCTGATATTTATTTATGTGTTACCATATTTTAATGTTTTATTTTTATTGTAAACCACCCAGAGTCCCCCCTTGGGGGAGAGATGGGCAGTGGCAAAATTTGACAGACAGACAGACAAACAAACAAACAAACAAATAAATAAATAAAATAAACTCCAAAGGGAAGTAGGCAAGGCTGGAAAAAGCTTAATTCCTAGGGAGCTGTTTTCATTTTTTTTTTTTTTTTTGAGTGGGTAAGACAGGCAGGGGCTGAGAATGATTGATCCAAAATATTTGGAGAACTGAAGTTTGCAACCCGGAAATTAGTTTATTACAATGAATGGAACAATGTTCTACCCAAAGTACAGGTTTTGCCACTGTATGATGAAGATACCTGTGTTTCTATAATCATAATTACTGACAGAAAAATGCAGTATTCATTACAGCGGCTTTTCAGTCTTGATTTTAACAAGTCAGAACCTGTGTATGTTTAATTTTTTTGCTAACCTATATAGGAGAGACAGCTGTAGCCACTATTAAAATGTTAAGTAACTTTGAGTTTAATGTGTTATACATATTATTATATATAAGCAAGCTGTAGGGATTTGTGCTTTGCTAACCTTAAAAGAGCTTAGTGAAATCCTGAAATAAAATCTGCAGATTCAGGTTGGCTTTAAAATATACAGTACCTAGATGGATAGTTTGTTTAGCGGAGATCAAAATTGGACCGGACCTGCATGTTTAGCACTATAGAATCATTATAAAATGAGCAAACATTTGGCAAATGTGTGAAGTTCTTCATCTACATTATTATGAAATATCAAAAACATCAAAATTGCTGTTGAAAAATCATATGTTAGTTCATTGCATTTATCATGCATCTTAAATTGTGGAATAGATACTACCTGGCATGTGATAACTACTAAAATATATGACATTTGGCCTTCTCTAATTTTGAGAGTGTAAGGGGCGTGGTGGCTCAGCGGGTAAGACGCCAGGCTTGTTGATCGGAAGATTGCAAGTTCGGAGGTTTGAGACCTGAGCACTGCATGACAGAGTGAGCTCCCGCACCCGCCCCAGCTCTTGCCAACCTAGCAATTCGAAAGCATGCAAATGCAAGTAGATGAATAGGTACCACTTTGGTGGGTAGGTAACAGCGTTCCGCGTGCGTCATGCTGGCCACATGACCGTGGAAGCGTCTTCGGGCAACGCTGGCTCTTTGGCTAACAAACGGAGATGAGCACCAGCCCCTAGAGTCGGACACGACTGCACAAATGTGCGGGGGGAACCTTTACCTTTAATTTTGAGAGTAATTTTGGATATATAAATTTTTCTAGTAAATTTCTCACTTAAAAATTGGATAAATAGCACTAAGAGCTATCTATGGCTTTACTAATAAAATATACATATTTTTCTTAACGCCTTGATATTTTGTATGCTACAGTTTTTAGGTATTTGGCTGAGAAGTACATTCAAAAACTTAAGCAACGAATAATGGAAGATCCAGAAGTTGTACACACAAGTAGTAACAGAATTGGTATGTATGTATACATGTATGCAACCAGATGGTATTGTGCTATTTTACTTTTCTAAAATCAGTATTTGGCCACAGTATCAAAGCCATCTAATAATGAAAGCTAGCTGCTTTCAGTTTCAGCCACTCATATTGTCAGAAATTTAGAATGATGTAATTTCCACTAACTAATGGCAAAAATACTGATGAAGATGTAGAAGCAGCTTGCTATTTCTTTTAAAGGCACCTGATGAAAAGTGTGTTATGAACTGTCTTTTCTACAGATATATTGAACTTCTGTACATAGTCCCACCATAAAGCATTTCATAATTTGATTTTTTTAATATAAAACTAAGACTTATTGAGGCTTCCAGCTCTGCTTTAATTATACGGTTATAGATCTGATGCAGTTACCATATATAGAACTCTCTTTTGTTTTAATTTTATGTAGGTGTTTTCAATACAGCCGGTGGAAGTCATTCTGGCCAGAATTCTAACGTGCTTAATGGTGGTGATGTCATCAACCTTAGGCCAAACAAACAAAGGACCAAGAAAAACAGAAGCCCTTTCAGCAACTGCAGCATACCCTAGGACTGTAACTTAGATGAAATCATGGTCTGACTGGGTTGTTTAATTGAACTCCTTAAGGAACACAACTGGCTATAGAGGTATTTTATCAGTGCTTTAGCAGATGTTGCACACATTGGATCTACACAGATAGGGAATACTGCTGTTAAAATGAATTATTCGTAATGGTAAATAATGAGATCCCAGGTGGCTCAGAAATAATACCATTGACCATGCATTCATTTGACATTCAGTAGGACAACTTTCTAGTTGAAAGGAATGATGTATTAATGTATACAGTAGGTTTCATTTTAAATAAAATTTGAGCTGAAATGCTTAAATATTACATTCATATTGTTCAGGACAAAATAGTTTTTCTACTTGTTAGATCCTGTGGCTCAGAGGCAGAGCCTTAATAATGAAGCAGAAATTAACAGTTTTTTAAACTGTCCAGTACACATTTTGGCAACTTTGGTGGTGCAATATTTGTATAACTTATGAAATTTAACTGCAGTGTGTATCTATAGAAACAAGGTCAAAGATTCAGGTAACAAAATAGGTATTAGGTCTAAGTAGCAGGTTCTGACAACAAAACAATTTGTTTGACAAATTAAAACAAAACTTTTTCTAATGGTACTGGCACATTTCAATTTTCTCCACACTGTGGGCCTTAACTTTTTTTTATTGTATTGTGCCAAAAAGTAATGTTTATGCTGCTACATTTATATATTTTTGTGAATTATTGTCAGATATACAGTACATTCTAAAATATAACAGGACAAGTAAATGATAAATGGTACAACCAAACAATATAGCAAATTCCTTAAAAAAACCTCTATAGATTATATATTCATATGTTCTTATGAAAAATATGAAGAGATTTGTTATCAAAAGATAAAAATGCATCTTATATCTATTGTTCATTCCATATTAAGGAAGTAAGGCCCCTTTTCTTTACTGGTATTAAAAGATGTGCCTGTTTTTAATGACATTGTGTGAATGTAAAGTTGCTGTTTTAATGTCTGCTTACCTAGTAGTGAATTCCACCAGATTAATGGGACTTGCTCTGAATAAACATGCACAATCTCGCTGCTGTTCCACTGATGCTAATGTACCTCCATATAATATGTTTAGGTTCAGGGTGTTAAAAAAAATTAAATCTTATGTTACAATATTATTCATAAAACTTTAACCCTATTTTCCCTGATGAAGCATGCATCTACAATATTGTTTTCTGTTTACAAATTGTGTAATATTCTTACAGTATTTCTGTAACAACCTTCTGCCAGCAGCTAGTTATTGTTTCTAAGAAATGTTGGAATATCAATAATTTAGGAGCATAGTTATATTCAAGACCAGAGTTAGAACTCTGCCAGCCTGATTACAGCATTCTTTTTCTATGTGAATATTATTTTACACTTTATGTTCATAAACACTAAAACATTACACTTGAGATTTTTCTTACCAGAAGTTTGTATCTTGTAGTTTGGAACAGGGTTCTTACCTCCTATTAATTATAATCTAAAAATGATTACCTTTTTTTCCAGTGATTACTTTGCTCCCATTTCATACTGAAAAACCTACCATTCCTCTTGCTTTTGTAACCATTCTCATGTTGATAAAGCAGTCAATATCCCTTTTCATTTTGAAAAATTGGACCAAGTTTCTTCCTTTAAACAACTATAGCTAGTCACTAGGTGACTCTATATATACGGGTCCAGATTATATTTGTCTTGCTTTATGGGACAAGTACACAGATATATTCAAAGTTGTCCATTGTCTGATTAAAAAAATCTTGGTTTAAATAACTAGGTTCTGCATGCATGCTATTTTTATATGGAAATTTTTACATTAAATGATAGTCTTACATGTTTGTACTTGTGAACAGGACTCTGATTTTACTTTTTTGTTTGTATACAATAGCAAAATGCAGGTTTGTAACATGTGATTGCCATTTTGACTATGCCCAGGTATATCTGCAGCCTCACACCATTGGTGAAGATGTAGTATACTCCCCACCCCATTCATGATCCAACTTAAATAGATTTTGCCTCTCCCTGAAAAGTGACAGCAAACCCCAAATGTTTCCTCCATCTTCAGATGATGGTTTGTCAGTAAGGGATGGGATGGAATGGGATGGGATGGGATGAACTCAAAGAGAGGTTGAGGTGGGACTCATTGGAAGGTTGGGGTGAGTTTGGCAACTTGTGGGATGGGATGCTCTCCATTACTGACCAGAACATCAGTAAGTTGCCTTTTATCTTGTTAAATTAATAGTAGCTAATGCCAATGTGTGGTATTACATGCTATTCATTAAACCCACTTAGACTTTGAAATACTTTTACAGTTAAGGTAGTTGTATAGATTCATACAGGTATCAAAACATCCTGCATTTATCAGATCACAATGCATTAAATATTGTGTGTGTCCTAAAATATGAATCTGAAGTGATACAGAAAAGTTGTTAAAACCATTTGAACTTCTAATCCTTTTGGAGATGGATAATGAAGACCTTATGGCTGGTCCATCAAACCAATCCAGAGGCTAGGGTTAATTTGCTGGACACCTTATCATCAAAGGAGCAAATAAACTGCCTCAACTGTTGCTTCTTTGTATGAGTGCAATACTGGAAACCCAGGATCATTTTACCATCTCATATCCTAATTAATAGCCAACTTTATTATGTTTTACATAAATATTGCTTAACTGTGATAGATTGTATTTGACAATTTAGGAGGAATATCCTTTTATTGATAGTTAAGCCTTATGATCAGTTGGTCCAAATATTTCACAAATTAGCCAGATACTTAAAAAAAAATATAGCAAATGCGCAAACTCCTGTTGGATAAATTGAGAAATTTGATAAATTGGTAAAGAAAATGCTCAGTGTGTTTACCCTCTTTCTCTGGAACTGGAAGAGCCATTAAAGCTTTCAAGTCCTATATCTTGGTCAGTGCAGAAGTCCAAATGAAATAATTGTTATTGGTTCCACTATTGAACTGTGCTGGTAAGGCAGAGTTAAGTTTTTACCACTGATAAGTTGTTCCCAACATTCAATCAGTTCCTGCTTTTTCCTGCAAGTCAAAAGCATTATTCTACAACTTGCATTCTGTGAGACAGCCTTTAAGGGACTTGAAAAATGCTACTGTATCCCCCATAGTAAACTTTCCTCAAAGTTATTTCTAATTTCCTCAATCTCTCTTCATAGGATGTTTTTTATAGAAGTTTCTCTCAAATTTCCTAAGAGTTAATTTAGAATAACCACACAATTTAGTTGAAGCGCAAACTCTTTATTGTAGTACCGGAGGCAGCAGAGGCAAACTTAAAAGGTGAGGATATGACCTTTATATATAGTTACAGTAGTCCTCAGTTAGTGACAATTGGGACCAGCAACTTGGTCGTTAAGCAGAGTAGTCTCTTAAGTGAAACTGCAACTGTGCTTATTACCTTACTTCAGCTTTCCTTTGCTTTACAGACCTGCGAAGGTTGTAAATGTGAGGATTGGTCCAAAATTACTTTTCATCACAGTTGTAACTGCGAACAGTAATTAAACCAGGCATGCACTAAACAAGGACTACCTGTATGTAAATTAGGATATATATCTGACAATTATGCAAGATAATTGACAGGATATGATTGGATTTAACCACATACCATGTTTAGTTACATTAGCGGTGGGATGGATTCTGAGATAATGGTTTATTGAGAAGACAAAAATACTATTTTTCAAACATAGCTGTCTTTGAAAGTTACTATTACTTGGTTCCCAGAGCTTATGTTCACCTCTTAGTATCTTCTCCCAGCTTCATCAACATTCCTTGGCCTTCTAAATGTTTTATGGCTGAGCTGACAATATTTTGTTTTTTTTAGTCCCTGGGAAGGTAATGCGGGGGGGATGTTTTGCTTTGTTTCACTTGCCCTAACACCATTTTTCTCCTTCAGGTTTCCTGTCCTCTAAGTAGAAACCTATAACAAAACTACCAGTTTACTTCTTGAAATCAGTGTATATTAGGCCTAAATAATGCAAATTACAAACCAAAATATTCTAATGCGTTATTTTACAAAATCGTCAACTGTATTTTGAAATCTTTGGAAGTATTACTAGATTTATCATGAAAGAGCACAATTGGTGCTCTATACTGTTTAGAATCCAAAACAATGCACAGTCCTAGCATATAGTTCAACATTAAATTTTACCTTTGGAAGACAATCCTACTCGGCTACGAGTGATCGCCAATGATGATGATAGTTCAACATGCACATTATCTAAAATTTGTGAGGGTAATTCAGCTGAGTGACTGAACATTTTCCTACACCGTGCTTTTCTGGCAATACTGTACTTTTTTTCTGCATGCACTATCTGGTACATGTGGAATGGAATTATACATTCCATGCTTTAAATATCAGGTAACATCTAGAACCCCACTCAAGATATACAGTAAGGTTGCATCCAAAGATCCAGTGAGCACAGATCTTTTCACAGAAGTGGAAGATGAGCAATTTTCACCTATTGCTCCTGTGCAACTTTCTCAAGAAGGTTGGGATGCTATGAGAAGATAAAAGAGGAAATGTAATAGGTACAGACATGTATGAACTGTTAAGTATATTGTAATGCTTTTGAGCAAGTTAAATAATAGGAGTGCACTTTAAATGTAGGTAAGGCATTCTCATATTGAACAGGATTTAAAGATTTAGAGGTCTATGCATATGTAAATATAATTCTCAAAAGATAGTAAAATGTAATGCATAGAGCATGATCTATTTTATTTATGAATATTCAGCAAGAAAGTGCATATAAATTTTGTTTGCATCTACAACAGCACTTTTTTTCCACCGCATCGTGTCTCTCAAAACAGATTTATTCACTAAAGAGGAAAAAAAATCTGCTAATTGAAATATGATAAATTAAGCTTTCAAGAACAAAACATATTGCTAAACAATCTCCAGGGCTTAATAGGATATTACTATCCTAAAATCAGTAACAGTATTAAGAGGAATAAATGGGGTACCATTTATGAAAAGATTCTCTTTTGGATATGAAATGCCTACATTCTCTCAAGGCATTATTTACTTATTTAACTATACCAAGCCCTTTGAAGGATGTGTTCCTTGAACAGGGCAGAACATTCCAACGACCCTGTTGATAGGAACAAAAGCACAGAATAAAAGTACTGAACGTTCATGTGCTTATGTGCTTCCTACAGTGCCTAACACTGGTAGTTGCCACAGGATGTGCTTTATACAGACACTTTTAAGAGTTGACTTTTTTTTTTAATGGAAGCAGAGACACATTTTACCCTCAGAGGAATGTAAGGGTATTTTTTTTCCTGAACTATCTTCTTCCAGCTTTGTTTCTGAATGCCCAAGGATTTGTGTAAGTGCTACAGAGGTATGCAAGCCCCCTTCAATTCCAGGGCATCAGACCTGTGCTATCAAGCCCTTACATTATATGTTTTAAGATGGCAGCATTTTTCTTCTTTTGTATATTTTAAGAAAATGTTTACTTTTTTATAGTGGCATTCAAAAGTTTTTAATCTTTTCCATTGTTGCAGAGTTGCCTTGCAGATGTTTTTTGGTTTTCTAGAAGCATGATGGATTTTTCAGAGTTGTCTATATTTCTAAGCAAAGTCTCTAGTCGTCTTTTAATTTTCTTCTGATCTTCTATGGCGCATCCAATTACAACAGACTGAAATTTTTGATCAACAGGTCCAGATGGTATCTCAGATGTACATGCTCCATAAAGTGAAATTAACCGGCTCTTTGAGTCTTCCAAATCATCCAAGAGTTTATTGACTATTTCATCAATCATCTGGGTAGCACGCAACAGGGATTCTTGCTGCTGAGGATTTCTTATGGTTTCTACAGAAACCTCAACTGTGAGGGTTCGGCCCATGAGGCGCTTGGCAGTCAGATTAAGTTCTTCTCTTTCACCTATATTTTGAAATTGAAAATTTGGTTTTAAAGCTTTACATAATGCCAAATGACAGGTAAAGTCAGAAGAGTCGAGATAAAGTAATAACTACTGCATCATCTTGTTACTACAATCCATAGAGAATGGAATACAATAACAATTCTTATCACTTGGTGATAAGATTCTTATCAATTCTTATCACTTGGTGATACTTAATAGAGATTTTGACTTGATCAGTATTAGCAGTTTACCACAGAAGCAGCACTGGCTGGATCAACAGAGCACACTAAAATAGCACGGCTTGATTTGTTTCGGCTTACTGTCGTCATTGAATCCAGTCAGTTGTAGCGTATTAAGAAATTATTACTTAGCATAACGCGTCAGCCTATCCACTATGAAGACACTAAAAAAAAACCCTATTTGCATTTGTCAGATGCTCCAAGTATGTGTACTGTATATCATCTTTACACATTCAAAAAAAAAGTTGAGGTAAGAATTACCTTCACTAATATTCCTCATATCCTGGCTATTCTGTACATTATGGATCATTTCCAGAAGAGTTTCTTTTTCTTGTTCCATCGAAGATGCTGCATCACGCAAAGCTTCAACCCTGGGAAGAGAAAAAAATACCAATTTAAAAGAGAGTTTACAAATATCCTTATTCACATGTCATGTTTTCCAAAAAAAAAAAAAACCCAGCATCCATTACTTGTTTATAAAAGCACCAATTAAAGTAACAAACTAAATTCCTTCTGCAACAATGAGTTCTCATAGCAAGTAAGTATTTCCTATTTGCCAAAAGGAGAAGATGGATAATTAGAATCCTGGCTTGGTCTTATGTGCAAGAATTGTAAAACACCTTTTTTCTTATCCTTTGCTCCAATTGTATTTGCATAACAGCAGGAAAGGGGGTGGGGAGGGAATTCCAGCATTATCAATTAAAGAAAAAAAATTCAAGTATAAACTACCCAGAGCAATGAATGTTTTAAATGTTTTAAATAAAAATAATAATAGTCGTTCTAAGTCATGTTTGATATTTTGTTTCAATCTAAAGAATCAGGAAAAGTCTAGTTCTCAGATATTTTAGATAAATTAAAAAGTCTAGTTTTCATATATGCACTTCTATGATCAACCCCTCTGACTTAGCAGGGGGAAGAAAAAAAGAAGTAAACTCAGCAGTCTAAACCTGTTCCATATCCCTTGAAATAGTGGTGTATCTCCTTTTCAAGAACTATCACTTAACTCAGCAATATTGGATAACTGTTACGGAGAAGAATCGACTGATCCAGAATGCAGCCACTTTGGTAATGATGGGAATTTCTAAGTTTTCCAAAAGCTGCACTGGTTACCTTCCAGTGCAATTCAAAGTTCTTTTTTTCACTTTTAAAGGAGTACATGGTTTAGATCATGTATATAGAAAACCATGGGGCGCAATGGCTCAGTGGTTAAGACACCAGGCTTTTCGATCGGTAGGTCGGCGGTTTGAGACCCGAGTGCCACATGACGGAGTGAGCTCCCGCCCTCACCCCAGCTCTTGCCAATCTAGCAATTCGAAAGCATGCAAAATGCAAGTAGATAAATAGGTACCACTTCGGTGGGTAGGTAACAGCGTTCCACACACGTCATGCCGGCCACATGACCGCGGAAGCGTCTTCGGACAATGGTGGCTCTTAGGCTAAGAAACGGAGATGAGCACCGCCCCCTAGAGTCGGACATGACTGTGCGGGGAAAACATTTACCTTTACCTATATAGAAAACCACCTTCTCCCAATAGCTCCTCCCTACCCATAAGACTGAGAAGGCTGGCTTCATCTGGGTCCCTTCTTTTATGGAAGGTCATCTACGATTATGGGAATGAGCCTTCTCAGTTGCTGTCCCCTTCTCTGAAACAGCATTCCTCCTGAGGTTAGGTTGGCTCTCTTATTGCCTTGAAATTGGCGATAAGCCTGACCTTCCACCTACAGATTTGGAGTTTGTGACAATTCCTCACGGCTCTGTTGCTTTGTTCTTGTTCAGTTTGCAATAGTTTTTAGTTTTGGATGGATGATGTATTTCCTTTGGTAAACTGCTTTGAGCTTTGTTGAGTTGAACGACATATAAGCTCAAGTAAATAACAGATTCTGCTCCTATTACAGTAGGGGAAGAGCTTCACACTACATTGCTGGAGTTTTATATCTGAAACAGCCTATGTAAATATTTTCATTTTGTTTTTTAAAGAAGGCAGCCTTTCCAGGCATGCTAAAAGTAGATATTCCAGGATTAGCAGTTACATATTCAAACAACTGATTATATTAAAAAGATTCTGAGCTTCTTCAATACTGAGCTCTGTGTACAGAATGTAACTACTACAGATTGCAGGCAGTGACTCATATTATAGGATGCTCTTTCATACAGAAGTGTCTGTTTGCAGAAAATTACCATGTCAGAGACAGAACTAGTTTTCTTGACATTCTGGAATCTATCTGCATTCAGAAATCCTATAGCCTTGCCATCAATTTAATATCTCACCTGAGTAGTGGACTTCTATCAATTTGCAGAATTGTTATAGCCAGATTGTCCTAATCATACAAAATGCAAAGCTGAATTTGAATGCTAACAGGCATGTGGATTGTGTGATTCAAGCCCTAGGATGGGGAAGAACGGATACACATGGTGTCATATTTGAATTAGTATATCAAGAAAGAATGGAGTAGCACCATATGAATTCCGAATCTCCTATTTCTGGTCCACTGAGCTGAAGTTCTAAACCTAGCAAAGAGTAAATCTCACTAAACTTAAAAATGAGGCACAACCTTGCCAACAACAACAAAAAAAGGTGTCCAAATACCATATGCTTTCTGGAATGACAGCTGGGCCTTCCGAGTCCTTCCTCGTTTGTAACTATATATAGGTCTCTTCTATCATAGCACCTGTTATACTTCACTCACAAAGCTGGACCATTTTCCCGAACAAAATTTCTTCCTCATTTTTGAACAGATGGAGAAAAATTTAGGCAGCATTGTGCAGTTATGGAACTCATATTAAGTACCATTATCATGGGGATACAGCTATGGTAGCACACATAAACACTTCTTGTTCAGTCATAAAGTAGTAAATAATTATTTACTTGTGTGAGATTGCCATTCCAAAATAAACATGACAGAAGATTTTCATTTCATTCGATATCACTTAAACCAGAGCTTTCCAAACTCTGTGTCGCGACACAAAAGTGTGTCGCCACACACAGTCTGGTGTGTCGCCACACAACCCGGAAGCGCTGATCATAATCAGCGCTTCCGGGTTTTCCCGCGGCGACACACCAACGGCAACGTGCAAAAACCCGAAAGCGGCAGCAGCGCTTCCGGGTTTTTGCGCGCTGCCGCAACGGCGGCACTTCTGGGTTTTCCCGCAGCGACACACCAACGGCGGTTGGTGTGTCACCGTGGGAAAACTTTGGAAAGCCCTGACTTAAACATACGTTTTACAGGAGAGGCAGTTTATAGATTCAGAAATTATAGAGTTAAGCAATGTATATCATTCATAAGACAGCAATACCAGAAGAAACTTAACTTATTTTTTTTAGAATTTGAGAACCTATCTTACCATTAAAAATGTGATAAATTCATTTAGAAAACTTATTATGCAATTCTGCAAATAATAGCCTCCTGGAGAATCTTAGCCTATAATGCTGTACACAGCTAGGAGTAAGCCCTATAGTTCTGGTTTGCATATTTAGAGGGGTGGGGGCTTAGCATGATGTATAAATTAGACCATAATTGTGAACCCAGCTTTTGTAGTCAGTGGCTCTTACTTTTCAGTAGTTGTGTACTGTTCAAATAATAAAATAAAAACAAATCATCAATAACTTCTTTAAACATTGGTGTTGTGGGTTTTCCAGGCTGTGTGGCCGTGTTCTGGCAGTTTTTGTTCTTAACGTTTCGCCAGTAGCTGTGGCTGGCATCTTCAGAGGACAGGAGCACAGCTAGAAGATTCTCTCTGTGCCCGCACAGAGAGAATCTTCTAGCTGTGCTCCTGTCCTCTGAAGATGCCAGCCACAGCTACTGCTGAAACGTTAGGAACAAAAACTGCCAGAACACGGCCACACAGCCTGGAAAACCCACAACAACCATCGGATTCCGGCCGTGAAAGCCTTCGTCTATACATCTTTAAACATTATTTATTTATTTTGTTTTCTATCCCACCTTTATTATTTTTATAAATAACTCAAGGCAGCAAACATACCTAATACTCCTTCCTCCTCCTCCTATTTTCCCCACAACCACCACCCTGTGAGGTGAGTTGGGCTGAGAAAGGGGGACTGGCCCAAGGTCACCCAGCTGGCTTTCATGCCTCAGGCGGGACTAGAACTCACAGCCTCCTGGTTTCTAGCCCGTTGCCTTAACCACTAGACCAGGGGTCGGCAAACTTTTTTTGCTGGGAGCCATTTTGACATGCTCGTGCACATTTTGAAGTGCTCGAGAGCCAGGGGGCGGGGTTTGCGGGCGGGGGCCAATCGCGTGGAAGGGGGCGGGGTTTGCGGGTGGGAGCCAATCGCGTGGAAGGGGGCGGGGTTTGCGGGCGGGAGCCAATCGCGTGGAAGGGGACGGAGGAGGTTTGGAAGAAGAAGGGAAAGAGAGGCTCGACTGCTCCAGTCGCTTCTCTTCCGGAGCCGCTCACGCCCCCAGTCCAGGCAAAGTAAACCTCCCCTCCCCACATGCACACGCTGCCCTGGGGTGGAAATTCTCCCCGCAGAACAGCTGAGCGCCGCCTCCGGCAGCCTCCCTGCCTAAACTGAGGGCATTTTCGGGGTCCCCGGAGCCTGCCCTTTCGAAGGGGCAGCACTGCTTCTGCTGCTGCCGCTGCCCCTTCGAACGGGCAGGCTCCGGGGACCCCGAAAATGCCCTCGGTTCTGGCAGGAAGGGAAAAACCTCCCCTCCCCACATGCACACGCTGCCCTGGGGTGGAAATTCTCCCCGCAGAACAGCTGAGCGCCGCTTGGGCAGCCTCCCTGCCTAAACTGAGGGCATTTTCGGGGTCCCCGGAGCCTGCCCCTTCGAAAGGGCAGGCTCCGGGGACCCCGAAAATGCCCTCGGTTCCGGCAGGGAGGCAAAAATCGTGCGTGCAGGCTGCCGGGCTTCCCGACACACAGCTGATTGGCGCGGAGAATTTCCACTCCGGGTGGCCTGGCAAGGTAAATATATTAAGACAAGGTAAATATATTCCAATTAGTAATCCAGATGAGGCACTTCATATTTACTACACTTTTTGAACCATTTTCAAGGGCAGGTAGACATCAAAAAATTGAAGCACTTTGTAAAAATAAGTATCACTGTATGTATCACTGCATCTCCTCTGACATGTCTCTAGCAACCCCCCTTTATTCTGTAGGTATATACATTTTCATATGAATTTTCAATTATATGAATTTTCATATAATCTCATCTTGGACTTCAAAGGTTTACATTTAAATTTCAGTTCAGCTAAAAATTCCTATGAAACTTTTGATAAAATTATTTAAGCAAATAATATTTATTGATTTCTTTTTCCCATGAACAGTGACAGAATCACAGTAAATTAATTTCCCTAGCTAAAATTAATTCATTCCATCACACACACACACACACACCAATGTTATGGTGTTCATTAAAAAAACTGAAATGCTTGTTAGATTAAGAAAAATGTGTAACCTAAATATCTTCTTTCTTATCTCTCTCAACTATCTTATTGCGGAGGGGTAGTGCTCCAAATTACAGTCATTTGACCAGTTTACTTATGTCTTTCGGCACAGGGTGGATTTTTCAGGATATCTATCCTAAGTTTAAGCAAAAATCCATGGCAGAGTGTATAAAAGAAGTAAAGAAATGTTAAACAATGGGAAGTAATTTAGTCATTATTTAAGCATTGAGTCTGTTTTAACTATGAAAAGGAGCCTGAAATTAAAAATTTGAGGCAATATCATTGTAAGCCATTATGTGATGTGGTTTGGTTTTAGTTGTTGTGTACAACTAGTCATATTGGTTAGTAAACCATGGTTTATATCCAAATGTGTTAAGTATGAAAACTCAGTTAATCAATGTTGGTGTTCAGCCAGGGCTGGCTTTATTTTTGATGGGATCTTGGTCTCCCCTATCTGAGACTGGCTATGACAGAAAGTATTGTGCTCCAACGTTGTCCTGAACATTATAGGAAAATGGCATGCTGGTTTGCAAATCCATCTACCTAAAGTGGGATGCTCCAGAAAGAGCATCAGTGACTATAAATCCCTGAAGCTACTCTGGGCTGCTAGTGTACCAAATGTTTATGTTCTGATCTAATTCAGAGGCATGAACATGCACAAAACCATGAGAATTCACAGACACATTTGGAGCTAATACTTGCAACCCTTAATCTAATGTTACTCAGAATACAAGAGGGAGAGCACAGAATTAGACCTTGCATTTCTAATCCCCCCTTCCATATATTCTATCAGCTCTTACTCCAAGGAGGAGAACCTTGCTTTTTTTCAACTGAGCAGATCCAAAAGGATGAGAGGCCGTATCTTGTTCTCTCCTCATCCATTCAGAATCATGTATATAAAGAGCTAAATTACGGGAAAGGCTTTTCTTTTAGTTTCTCAGAAACAACTCACCCCCCACCTCCCTACTTGGAAAGGTTGCAGCCTTCCAAATGAGAAAGGCCACCTACGTGGCTAATGTCCAAAGGGGCTGAGAAGCCTCACCCCATTTAAAAAGCACCCTGAGGATTATACTTAGGACCGACAACATTTTCCCAGAGGCCAAAAACCTCGTGTAATCTTGAACTGAGCTCTGACAAGTACAGCTAAGCAGGAGAAGTCGCGTCCGAGGTTCTCTTCCTCTTCCATTTACCAAACGGGAAAAATATTCTCGAAAATATCCCAGAGCCCAGACGGAGATGAGGAACTTCCAATTAATATGGTGACTCTTTTAATGACGGGGCTGGGATTTAGAACCGTTTCTTTTTTCGCGAGGAAGCAATATAGAAAACTGCAACTGCGTCCCTCAAACTGCCCATAGGATGGCGGAGGAGGGGGGGCACAAGCGCCGCGTTTTTCTTGCACAGGCGCTCCTCCGAAAAGCCAAGAGCGCTGTCGCTCGGCTGGCCCGCCTGTCCGTATTACCTCCGTTCCAGCTGGTCCAGGCACTCAAGCAAGCGGCTGGAGCGGTCCGCCATGGAGGTGGAGCGGAAGAAGCGCCCTCGGAACTGCTGACCCGAGCCCGCTTGCTGGGCTGCTTCGCTGACGCCGGAGCTGTTCTTGGCGCTGCTAATCTTGGCCTGTGCCATGGCGAGCTGTGCAGCCAAGGAGCCGTCCTCGTCGTCGTCGGGTGCGTGTGCCCGCCACACAGCGCTTGCACAGTCAGCAGCTGCAGCGACAATAGCTGGCGCCCCAGGGTGGACGCCGAATAGGCCGCCAAAGCAGAAGAACCGCTCTCGTCCCTCCCCTCGCGCGCTTTCAAGAGCAGGTGGCGGTCAAAAAGGGTCCGGGGAAGAAATTATTGCAAGTCCGCGTCGTCCTCCTGCTCCACCCACCCTTCTCGCCTACTTCGGAGGTCCTCTTGGCCCTGAGCGCTTCGTTCCGGCCAGAGCACGACCACCCCTACCTAGTTAACGCAATCCTAGCTGGAATGGAGCGGAGGACTTACACATGGGGTTTGGAAAAGGTCTTTACCACGTTGCCATTTTTATATTTCCAGCCAGCTTGAGGCAGGCGCAGCGTTTGTTTCTGGCGGGCGCGCTTCTTTCCACAACCCCACCGCCCACGATTTTTCCTCCCCAGGGCGAGAAGGATCATGGCTGTTGCTCCCTCGTGTAACCCTCCTGCCCTCTCGCTCGATCTGTTCGCCGCCTCACATAGAAAGAGCAGGAAAAAGTGGTCGGGTTTGGGAGAGTTAACCAGAAGGAGCAAGCGGGAGGGGGGTGCTTTTTCGAGAGCATCGTGGCCTGCTCTCCGGCCTTTCATCGCGGGGGGGGGATCAGTGGGTCACTCCCCAGGTTTGACCTCCGCATCCCTCGCGGGACAGCCGAGTGGAAAGGTGGCCCCTTCGAAGTCCTCCCCGCTTACTCACACAAACCAAGAAGGGGGCGGGTGCGGAAGAGATAAACGGCACCTGCTGTTCCTGCCCCGATTCTGTGCATTTTTTAGGGGTTTAATCTTCCAGGCTCTCTCCTTTTTAAAGAGTGGGACGTTGGCTGCGTTAGCACGACACAATTAACTGTTTTTAAACCTGATACCGTTTTGTTACAACTTTAGCATGTGTGGTTAGTGTATGGTTCAGTGAATCATATAAACACAGAAAATGGAACCAAATCCTGGTTAAATTAAATACACTTTGGGGGAAGTTTGCTGCAGAGCTGAAATTCAGTCCAGATCATACTGTAGTTTGGTATCTTGATCATACAATATCTGCTGTGGCTTCAAAATACTTAGGTTCACTTTTTCTTGTGTTATTCTTTGCTCTTAAGGCACAGACTGTTTCATGCATTTTGCTGTAACGTTTTTGTTCTTTCTGAATAAAACCATTTTAAGTGATTGTCCTCTCCGTCCTCCAGGAAGCACTAGCACACTCATATTTAGAAAAAGCTGAGAAACTACTGCAGTGCAGGTAACAGGAACTGTTAACTCTGTGAGTTAACGATTGGCACCAACTCAAGAGGCTGCAGGATTGTCATAACTGCATTAAAGAAAAACTATAGATACAGAACTCCTAAGATAGATTCTCATCACTACAGATGCTGTAAGAAGAGAAAAGGGATTTACCGAAGAGAGAATAAACTGAATGGCTTTTTAAAATATATATAATTTTTATTAACAACTTTGATTATAATAGTAAAATCTAATACAAACTAAACTTAAAAGAGAATAGAAAGTAAAATTTTTATTGTAAACCGCCCAGAGTTCCCCGTTGGGGGAGATGGGCGGTCATATAAGTTAAATAAATAAATAAAATAAATAAATAAATAAATAGAAACTACAAGAAAAAAGAAAAAATATAATAAAAAGAAATATATAAAGAAGTGACTTCCAACCTTCATCACAAGTAGAAAAATTTAATGATTCTTCACCCCCTCTTAAGGTTATAATATTTATCTCTTCATCCCATATTCCATCTCTTATCTATAAACAAATCCATAAAACATCATCTCTTCAGTCCTGGTGTCAGCAGAAAGTCCATAAAGGATTGCCAGAAGTAACATACCTTGTTTTAAACTTGATCAAATAAACCAATTTATATTTCTTCCTTTTACTTCTAGTAATCTTAATCTTTAGTTCAAATATTGTCATAGGATTTGATTTCATTTCTTCTTTGTCCCATCACACAGAGTTCTTCAAAGCTTTAACAAGCCTCTTTTGTAAATCCAATAGGAAACAATTATCCAGGTCACTCTTGGTTTGTCATTTGTATTTCCCTTTTAAATTGTAAAACCTCAGCCAGTTTCTTTTGTAAATCCAGTGAAACATCCTTTTCTAAGTCATTCTCTTGGCCTATCAGTTGTAAATCCACTTTTGATACCATCTTGTCAGATAAAATTTGTTCTACAACTGTCATTTCTTCAGTAACATCTTTTGGACATAGTCTATCCATAGAAGCAGACATCATTACTAACATTGCTGATATTGTGGCTATTTTCCAATTCCATTCTTCAAAAGTCTCCTTCAGTATTTTTATTGTTATAACGTTTTGCAACATTTTACAGGCTTGTAAATCTTTCCTCTACCTGAAAACTTTAGTCCACTCTAGTGTCCAGTTTTTGGAATCATGAAATTGCTTATCTGTTATGTCTTGTAAAAACCAAAACAGAATCTATTTCCTACGAGAAGCTATTTGTTCTTTATAATTAATTCCAAAATCTTATTGTAAAAGTTTCAATATTCCAATTTTATCTGGACCCTTAGTCCTTTTATAACTTTCTAAGATCAACATCTTACTTAGTGTTTGCTGTTTATTTCAGATTCTTTACATTCTTAAGCGTATGATGAAAATTTTCTTTCATTCAGGATTGAAGGCAGACTCACCCGGCATTTTCAAACTTGTCTTTCCAAAGGTCTCTAGCAGCTTAGTAGTTAATGAGCAATTTCTAAAAGTGATTAGAAAGTGAGATTTGCGAATGTAGTGTCCTTTTAAAAGTCTCCGCTGTGGTTGTGAGCAAGATGGCTAATATACTGTACTGTTGTCTCCCAGTGCTCAAACCTGCAGAAAACCACTGTCCTGCGGTCTCCTCACAAGGAGCAGCCATCCAGACCACATGTGAGCAATCTCCTATCCTCTCCTTATCTGAAGAGGTTCCAAGGAACCGGTTTACTGACCTGTTCCTTGATCTTCGCCACAGTCGTTGGCTCCACTTTCACAGAGCTGTCTTCAATTTGCCATACCTCCCCTGGAAGTCAATAAACTGAAATTGTGATAAACCTCTGGTGGTGACAGGAGGGAGTTTTGAATACACTCTAAAATTAAGATTTTATTAAATGGGTAATATGTAACCTACTGTAGTTAATCTTGACTCAGTATGAAAATCTAAGCAGGGTCAGACCTAATATTTGGATGGGAAATTATCAAGCAAAACCAGGATACAGGCTATCATGGGAAGTAAAAAAAAATCTATGAAGGCATGGTGAATCAGTTCCATTTGCATGCCAGGATAGCTACATGGACGAGTCCATAAAGTCACTAGAAGTCAAGCTCAATTTAACACTTTATTGTAAGTATGTAACTAGTAGACTAAAAGTGACTACTTTTATTTGGAATTCTGTATTATTGCTATAATCCTTTGTTCTTCCAGTCCCACCAATCCAAATACATTTCTTAAGGCTTCCATGTAGATTGTTGATCCATTGGTGAAAGTATCATTCACATCCTGTCCATACACAAGCATAAAAACAATTTTTGCCCATTTTCTCTTTACTCTATTAAGTTCCTAGCATCATGATTGTCATTATTTATGTTCTCAATCCTCGGATTTACAGAGGGCTGCATGGGATGGGGGAAATTGATAGAAATTGCTTCCTCTTATTTTCCCACAAGGAATCCCTATTAAATCAGCAGGGTTTTTTTCAGCTAAGAATCCCTGGTCCATGGGATTAAAACTATGGGCCATTCTGTACTGGTGCTGCATCTAGAAGTAAAGGTAGGCAGTGATGCCATTTCAGAATACTGTTGCTTCATAATAGTACTAATAGTCCCTTTTTCTACCCCAGATTAAATAGTGGATGTCTGCTCTCCTCTACTTTGTTGGAAGCTTGTAGAGCAGAGCTTTCCAAACTGTGTGTTGCGACACAAAAGTGTGTCGCCACACACAGCGTGGTGTGTCACCACACCACCTGGAAGCGGCAGCGGCGCGGGATCAGTGCTTCCACGTTTTAGCCGAGGCTGCCGCTGCTGCTGTGCACGCACGCACTGCCACACGCGCGCCGCTCCCGTGCGTGCGCACGCCGCCGCACACCCCCTCGCCGCCGTACGCGCGCTGCCGCACACCTCCCCACACTGCTGCCATGCGCGCGTGCGCTGCCGCCGCCACTAGTGTGTCGCCGGCGGCGGCACTTTGGAAAGCCCTGTTGTAGAGACATTAATGTTGAAATAGGACAAAGGGAGGTGGTGGGTACAAAAGGAAATGTTGAGAGAATTGGCTGAGGAAAAGCTTGGCTACTGACCAGAAGGGAGGGGACATAATCCCACCTCCCAACATTTGGGAATCTCCAGTCATGTGCAGAACAGGTCAGTTGACCTTGTCTTCAGGATAATGAATAACTTGTAGCACTTCTGGGAAATACTACAGCCGATGATTACTTTAGGCAGTTTCGATTATGGGAAAAGGAAAAGATGACAGGAGCGTTGTATGACAGGAAAAAGATTGGGGTTGTCAGGATAGTGGTTAAGGTGCTTAACTAGAAACAGGGAGACTGTGAGTTCTAGTCCTCCCTTTGGGCCAGTCTCTCACTCTCAGCACAGCCCACCTTAGAGGGCTGTTGTGGGGAAAATAGGAGGTGGGAGCATTAGTTATTCCACCTGGAGTTGTACAAAAATAAAGGTAGGATTTGGTGTAGTGGTTAAGGCACTGGGCTAGAAACAGGGAGACCAGCTGGGTGACTTTGGGCCAGTCACTCTTGCTCAGCCCTAGGAAGGAGGCAATGACAAAGCACTGCCTTTTTTATAAGAATTTTATTAAGTTTTAAGCAAAGATAAAAGCTACAGAAAAACTAAAAACTAAAAAGAAAAAAAACTAAAAAGTGTAGAAACACAAGGGAAAATTTTTCAAAATTACAAAAAGAGGTGACTTCCAACTTTTAACAGCAAGAATATACAACAATATTCCATAATCAACCCCTTACTCTATATTAAACCAAAATCACATTATTTCTACAAATCATTCCATTGGCACATTATAAAAATCACTAAATACAGTTGCTCCCTCCCATTATATTAATATATATATATATATATATATATATATATAATATATATATATATATACACACACACAAAACATACATACACACACCCCTAATCAACTTCCCCCCAATATAACATTTATTTATTTCCTTCCTACTATTCTATACATTCCTGTCTACTATAATAAAGATCAAACTAAAAAACATATAAATTGTGTGCCATTGTTCTTGATAATACAATTTTAATAATCTTAATCATATTAAACCCAAAACCAGACATTTATTATTTTATTATTTATTTATTTCTCCAACTTATATCACAGCCCATCTCCCCCCATAGAGGGAACTCTAGGCGGTTTACAACAAGTTAGTATTATACCTTAATAATCTTAATCCAAATTGTTAAAGATAAATGAAATCAGCCAAACCCTAAAAGCAATCCAGATAAATATTCTTAAACCCTTATCCCACTTCAAAATAAACCAGAGCATTTACATTTCCCCACAATGCCCACAGAGCTTTTTTCTTAAAAAAAACCCGAGCAGCCCAATTGCCCCCCTCAAAAATTTTCTCTTCAGGAGACCTCCCATACATAATAACCCCTTCTTTTCCATGGCGTTCCACCAGAAGATCAATTTCACTTGTGCGTTGACCCTGACTTCAATGCCCCAATAAACGCTTCTCCATGCAGTTCATTTCAATTGCAGAATAAGCTTTATTTGGGTTACATGTAAATCAAAGCATTCTCAAAGACCTGAATGACATTTTCCGCCAAAAGATTGAATTTAACTTTCCCCCCCTTGTGCCAGCCTCCTTGCACCCCATGATCTCATTGTCCATTACTTTCCTATTCCATTCAAACCCCCTCCACACTCGTGCAGGTGGACAACCTTGATGATCTGCAAAACAGGCTCCAACAGTCTGACGCGGCTCCTGGAATGTGCTCCGCCTCCCATCCGAGTTCAGGCTGACACATATCTGCAAAAATACATGGTAGGATTCTAACTGGAACCCTGACATGCTGCCCCCCAAACAAAAGGAAAAAAAAGAACAAGAAAAATGCATAGTAGACAGTGTAAGCTTGCTTCAAAATCTTGGCACTAAATGCTGCAAAAGAAATGACAAAAACATTAATTAACAAGAAAAATTTATTGGGGTTTATCTGGAAACTTGTGGTGAAATTGAGCAGTGAGTTTAGGAGCGTGGACATGGGGTTTCTCCACCCACTCATTAAAACTGCTCGGTAAATGCTGCCATTGAACTAAGTACTGAAGTTTTCCTCTATGCCAGAGCTTTCCAAACTTTTCATGTTGGTGACACACTTTTTAGACATGCATCATTTTGTGACACACTCTTACAGCAGGGCATCATTTTGTGACACACACTTACAGCAGGGCACAAAGCAGGCACTAGGACCTGCACAGAATCACAGCTGGTTTGGAGGCAGTAAGGCTCAAGGCAGGCACTAGGACCTGCGTGGAATCCTGGCAGGGCAGGTTTGGAGGCAGCAAGACACAAGGCAGGCACTAGGACCTGCGTGGAATCCTGGCAGGGCAGGTTTGGAGCAGCAGCTGCGACACACCCAGACACTGCAGCCGACACACTAATGTGTCCTGACACACAGTTTGGAAAGCTCTGCTCTATGCAGTCTGGAATCAAGGATAGCTTTTACTTCAAAGTGTTGTTCTCCTTCCACCATGATAGGGGAAGGTTTGGGTTGTTCGGGACGCCATGTTTCTGAAGACTTAGCAGGTTTTAACAGGCTGATATGAAATACTGGATGTACTTTTCTCAGACGTTTTGGTAAATCCAACTGGACAGTCACTGGATTGATTTACTTTAGTACAGAGTTTTCCAAACTTTTTATGTTGGTGACACACTTTTTAGACATGCATCATTTCGTGACACACTTACAGCAGGGCATCATTTCGCGACACACACTTACAGCAGGGCACAAGGCAGGCACTAGGACATAGCTTTCCAAACTGTGTGTCATGACACTTTGGTGTGTTGCAACACACAGTTTAGTGTGTTGCGAAGCGGCGGCACGGGGGCGCGTGCGGTGGCGGCAGTCTGCATGGTGGTGGTGGCAGCGGTGCACCACCAGCGCTTCCGCGTTTTAGCGAGGCCGCCGCTGCCGTGCACACCACTGCCGCGTGCCCCCGCGCCACTGCCGTGCACGCACGCGCGCCCCCCACACCGCCGCCGCTGCCGCCATTGGTGTGTCGCCAACGGCAGCACTTTGGAAAGCACTGCACTAGGACCTGCGTGGAATCACAGCACGTTTGGAGGCAGCAAGGCACAAGGCAGGCACTAGGACGTGCATGGAATCCTGGCAGGGCTCGAAGGCAGCAGCAGCCGCGACACACCCAGGCACTGCAGCCGACACACTAACATGTCCCAACACACAGTTTGGAAAGCTCTGCTTTAGTGATTGCAAATGGTCCGACATATTTTAGACCTAATTTCTTAGAAGGTTGCCTAGTCCAGAGGTGCTTCGTTGACAGGTAAACCTTTTCTCCAACTTTTAGTTGCCATTCAGGGGATTGCTTTTTATCTGCAAACTTTTTATAATTGTCTTTTGCTTCTTGCAAAGTCTGTTTTCATAATAGGCCAGTTGGCTGTCACCTTAGCAATCCATTCATCAGCTAACAAAGGATTGGGTCCATCTCGAGAAAGGGGAGAAGGCAAATCGGGTATTGGCATACAGTCCTGCCCCGTAGCGATTTTAAAAGGGGAAAACCCCGTACTTTGGTGCACCGCATTGTTGTATGCAACTTCAGCAAACGGCAATAGGTCAACCCAGTCATTTTGTTGATAACTAATATAACACTTTAAATATTGCTCTAATACGGCATTCAGATGTTCAGTTGCTCCATCCATCTGGGGATGAAACGAAGAGCTTAAGCTTTGTTCTACTCCAATTTATTTTAAAAATGTTCTCCAAAATTTAGAGGTAAATTTACTTCTGCGGTCACTGATTACCCTGTTGGGGACACCGTGAGGGCAATAGATGTGTTGAATAAAGAGCTTTGCAAGCTGGCTAGCGGAAGGCAGTCCTTTGCACGGGATGAAATGCGCTTGCTTAGAAAACAAGTCCGTGACAACCCAAATCAGTTTTCCTTTTACTTTTGGGTAAATCTACTATAAAGTCTATAGCTATTTGCTTCCAGGGCTGAGAAGGGTTTGCCACTGATCATAACAGCTCTACTGGCTTTCCAGTTAGTTTCTTTGTAGTGGCAGAGATAGGACAAGTAGTTACATAGTCTTTTACATCTTTCCTCAATGTGGGCCACCAGAATTGCCTTCTGACCAAATGTAGTGTCTTTACAAATCCAAAATGCCCAGCTACTTTGTCATTGTGACACCTCTCAAAAATGTGCTTTCTTAAAGCACTGGGAATATACAATCTCTCCCCATTCCACCACAATCAATTTGAGCCCCCTCCACATCCTTGCAGGTGGACGACCTTGGTAAAGTGCAAAACAGGCGTCTACCGTCTGGCCCGGCTCATGGAAGGCAGTCCCCCTCCCTTCTTGAGTCTCTGTGCCAGGCTGACACGTATCTCCGAAAGTTAATGGCAGGATTCACATTGAATTCCTGACATGCCGCCCTCCAAAATAAAAGAAAATATAGGCAATTGCATATGCAGCAATAGAAAAAGATGTAGATCTGGAATTATGTAGCATCGCCCTTTACTTGCATAGTTGGACAATCTCCGCTCACTAGTGGATCATTGCGCCCATTGGTAAATGCCTGTCCTCCGGCGCATCTTAGGACAGGCAGTTGGAGTTTCCCGCCGGCAGGAACTCTTCATCTGTCGAGTTGTCGTCCTCTGACATAGTCTTGTTGGCTCTGCTGTTCAACTGCCACGGTAGCTCCTTTATGCTTGGGGGTGGCTGGCTTGGTTCCCTTGTCCTCTGATTTTTTGCTTGGGGGATTAGTGGCTTGAGGGCAGTTGCCGATTCAATGGCCTCCTTTTCCGAATTTAAAGCATAACCCGCTCTTAGCTCAACATTCCTTTTCCTCTTCCCAAGATTTCTGCTTGGTCTCTCGCTTGACTGGCGGTGCCGCGCTGACTGGTTTCTTGCCTGCAGCTTGGAATTATTGGTGGGTTCTCAGGCGTAATTTTGTGTTCTCCACTTTTCCAGCTAGTTGAATCCAGTCATCTAAAGTCTCTGAATCCCCTCTTCCCAATGCCATCTCAATGATATCTGACCTGAGACCCAATTGGAAATATTCTATTTGAAAAGTCTCTGGCCAATCTGGCAGTCTGCTCACCAGCTTCTTGAACTCCATGGCATATTTGGCCACGGTTCGATTGCCTTGTCTCAAATTTTGCAATTCAACTCTAGCAGTCATTTTTGACAAGGTGTCTTCAAAACGTTTTCTTAAGGCAACCATGAAAGCATTAAAATTGTTCAATTCTTTAGCCCCTGCTTCATGCATGACCACCAACTAGTCGGCTGCCCCCCCTTCCAGGAAACTGGAGACATATCTCACCTTGGCTTCCTCGTTTGCGAAAGACGTCTCAAACTCTTCCATGAAGCCGCAAATGTGGGTCATGAAGCAGGCTAGTTTCTTTGGGTCCCCATCAAATTTCATATTTAATTTATTAGCTCCCGGGAGCCTGTGGGGCAAGGGAAAGGTTCTAGTTGTTATTTGTCTTACTTGAGATGTGTCAATTTCTTCCTACTCCGAACCCTCTTCTTCATCGCTTTCATCTGTTGTATCCCCTTCGACAGTTGGGACCATTGGGCTAGCCACTCTCTGCGAAGGCTGTCCACCCTCCAATTTCTGCAGTATCTTGTCTACTGCAACTTTGATTGACGCCACTTGTTGGCTCATGGTTTCAAGCTCAAAATCCATTTGTGATGTTTTGGATTCTAAAGAGCTCATTCTCTGCGCTTTCAAAACCTGGGTCTTTGCTGTACGTTTTCCCATGCTGGGTTTCATGCCACCTCCAATTCCCAAGGACCACTCTGCACCAACTTTAGGAGTGATAACTTGAGGGATCTCGACATGCTGCAGGATCTCTTCTGTATCTTTCTTCTGGGAGCGTGTTTTTCGACCCCCCTTGGGTTCAGGTTTTACTGCTTTCTCAACCTTCAGGATTGCAGCTGTTTCTTGAGAAGTACTAGGCTGCTCCTCACCAGCCTGAGGTTCCACAGTCAAATCTTCCATAGCTAGGTTTTCCGATATAGATTGTCAATCTGCTGCAGTATCGATTCTCAATCGTAGGGCTGTCCGAGTGTTCAGGACTGACCTCGTGTACAATTGACATACAATGGGATTCGGGTCTTTCTGTGATGACCCTGACTTCAATGCCCCAATAAACACTTCTCCATGCAGTTCATTTGAATTGCAGAATAAGCTTTATTTAGGTTACATGTAAATCAAAGCATTCTCAAAGACCCAAATGATGTTTTCCGCCAAAAGATTGAATTTAACTTTCCCCTTGTGCCAGCCTCCTCACGCCCCATGATATCATTGTCCATTACTTTCCCACTCCATTCAAGCCCCCTCCACACTTGTGCAGGTGGACGACCTTGACGATCTGCAAAACAGGCTCCAACAGTCTGACGCGGCTCCTGGAATGTGCTCCCCCTCCCATCTGAGTTCAGGCTGACACGTATCTGCAAACGTACATGGTAGGATTCTAACTGGAACCCTGACATGTGGCTTGCAACTCGATCTCTCCATTTAATTTCTTCAACTCAACTATCCAATCTTCATCCAGCATTTCAACAGAAGTCCAGATCTCACCCTCAGAAGAGACATTTCTGTAGCTGTTAAATTCCTCAGTTTCACCCACGACATCCCCAACCAGATGACACATTTTAGACCTCATGTTTTCCACAATGTCCTGAATGCCTTGCATAAAAACTTGGTAGGAATCAGAAAGAATCTGTTTAAAATCTTGTTGGAAGTCAGAGAAAGTCTGTTTAAAATCCTCCATGTCTCAAGCAGTAGATTATGGCACGCCCTAGAACAGGGCTTTCCAAAGTTTTCCTGCAGTGACACACCAACCGCCGTTGGTGTGTCGCCGTGGGAAAACCCGGAAGTGCCGACGTTGCGGCAGCGCGCAAAAACCCAGAAGCGCTTCTGCCGCTTTCAGGTTTTTGTGCGCCGTGGTTGGTGTGTCGCTGCGGGAAAACCCGGAAGCGCTGATGATGATCAGCGCTTCCGGGTTGTGTGGCGACACACTTTTGTGTCGCGACACACAGTTTGGAAAGCTCTGCCCTAGAAGCTTAACCAGCAAAAGTCGAAGATATGAAAGGATTCTGGAATATGTTTACATAAGCTAAAGTGAGAGATGCAGAGTTCCCCAGGGAAAGTAGAAGCAGAAAACTGAAAGTTCAAAACAGCCGATTCAATGTGTAGGAAAATGCTAGTATCTTCAAATTTAGTACAAAAATAATAACAGGGAGACAATTATTTACTCTCAATCCTCCTTAATAATTTGGATGGAAAACGAAGTCAAAAACTTAGATTTTTTTTTAATTGATCCCAAAAATAATGATAAGCACCAAGAGAACTTGTTGTCCTTGCTGTAGAAAGCCTCTTAGGGTACGTGTACTTAAAAGAAATATCAATTGGGTGATTTAGAAATGGGGTGGCCGGTCTTAGTATCTCTTTAAGGCTGCAGTGCGGCTTGGAAAGTGGAAAAACCTGCCTGAGCCCAAAAAAACTGCTTTGTTGTCAGTTCTGCCCACTGAGCCTGCAGGCACAGCTGTTCAGTCCGCCATGTCCCCACCGGAAGTCGGAATGGCAAACCACTTCCGAAAAACCTTGCCAAGAAAACTGCAGGGACTTGTCTAGGCAGTCTCCAAGAATTGGACACGAGTTAACAGATTAAATAAATAATCTGCTTTTTTGTTAGATTGAAATCATCTGCATTTCTATAACTAGAGCAGGAATTGGCATATTAAACATACCATTGTTTAATCTTTTAATCTAGCAGTACATAATTTGAATTGTAATTTTTATTGTTAACAGGTGAAAATTATTAAATATATGATTAATAATCATATTAATTGTATTTAATTTCAATTTAATTAAATTTGTTTTTCTTAATCCCACCTACCTTTTGGAATGAAGCCCATCACACTACTGAAATGCCATGTCCCTCAGCTTGAAAATGTTGCATATAAAAAACCATAAATATGTTGATATAAACATTTGTTGATATGGTTACACATGTAGTTAACACTAATCTTTAATCAGTAATCTCCAGAGAATTTATGTATTTCTAATCTTCTGCATAGAAACCTGTAAGAATGTATATAATTTAGCACCAGAATTACAGAACAGCATAGCCAATCACACATTTTTTCAGGCTACTTTTAAAAACTCAGGAATGAAAAATTGTACATAGGAAACAGTACTGTAACTCTTCTGAAGGAGTTATAGCAATTGCTGGATGCCATTCTTTGTTTGAAAGAAAATGCACTGCAAGCTCATGGTTCTAAAAACGTAACCATAATTGGAAAGAGTAGAAGAATGTGCATGTCAGGACAGTATTTTGTTATAATCTTTAAAAGACTGATTCTTTCTTATTCATTCCTCCTTTTCCTTCCAAGGATTAATGCTATTCAAGCATGCCATTACTTAATATGAACCCTTCAGATGTATTCAAAGCTAACCTTTTCCTAAAATTTGTATTACCTGAGGGTATAATCCTTTGAACTCAGTGACTTTTTTCTGATTAAAAATTTAGAGGCGGGAGATATATATCAATTAAAAAAAATAAAAAAGGTCATATGTACAATATCAGGAATGAGGACGTGGAGTTCGAAATGATGGTACTTACAAATTCCAGAATTCCTGGTTAGGGCTAATGGACCTAGAATCCAACAGCTGGAAAGCCACAAGTTCTACTTCCCAAGTACGTATTAATAATCCTAGCCCAGAAATATTTGAGGTGAAAAAAACCTTTGAGCCCACTCCTTTGACAGTAGTAACAACATTTACAATACCAATGCCATGTCAGTCCAACTACTCCCCCCCTTTTTTTTTTTATTCTACAGTATTTACATCTTGAGATAATAAATCTTGAGATTTACAACATCTTGAGAGCGCCAGTTTGGTCTAGTGGTTAAGGTGCTGGGCTAGAAACCAGGAGACTCAGAGTTCTAGTCCCGCCTTAGGCATGAAAGCCGGCTGGGTGACCTTGGGCCAGTCCGTCTCTCAGCCTTAGAAAGGAACCAATGGGAAACCAGGAGACTGAGAGTTCTAGTCCCGCCTTAGGCATGAAAGCCGGCTGGGTGACCTTGGGCCAGTCACACACACTCAGCCCAACTCACCTCACAGGGTGGTTGTTGGGAAAATAGGAGGAAGGAGAATTAGGTATGTTTGCCGCCTTCAGTTATTTATAAAAAAATAATAAAGGTGGGATAAAAATTAAATATAAATAAATAAATAAATAAATAATCCACAATGTATGTGGAAAAAGAGCAGTTCCTGCACTTCTGGGCACTAAAAGGTCTTCCTTTTCCTGGACCATCTTTGTTGGACTGTAGCAATATCCCTCATTGGTTGAAATCCACCCATTTATATAGTTCCTCTGTAATATTCACTTCATCCTAGCATGAGGCCAGATATATGATCAAAGTTTGCTGAAAAAAATTATACACATTTTCCTGAGTGATAGCACTTTAGGATTTCATGAAATAATTTGCATCTTCAGCTCTTCCCAAGGATCAAATGTTTCACGAGCATAAAGTTAGCACACTGGGATAGATAAATCAGCCCAGCTGTTTTTTTAAATGTAGCATTTGTGTTTACCACATCAACTAAGACCTGAGCTGTTCTTGTAAATGTGGCTTTATGTTTAGATGTTAATAGAATATATTTGGGACAAAGTCATCTTAAAGGGTTTATTCCTGGGGCAGTTTTGACAAGATTTGTAAAATATTCTTTGCAATGATATTCCCATGGCTAAAAACAAAACCATCTGGATGGTTACAGCAAAGGATTCCAGTGTACTAATAGATCAAGAGGGTACATAGCATGTGTACAGTTGCTCGCACAAATATAGCAAGCTGCAGAACGAATTTGGGAAAGACGGACTTGAAAGAGAATTGCTTGGAAAATATATAACATGAGAAAGAAAAAGGGGTATATTCTCACTACAGTCAGTGCCAGATTACATGAAGAAATTATAGCAAACAAGAGTTTGGAGTCTTCTATTTAAATACAGCTTTGATTTGTTAGGTAGGGATGGATGGCCCCTGCTCAGTAACATGAAGGATGTCCAGAGAACTGTCTGTGCATTTGCATGAGAAAGAAAACATACATTTCTTGTAGCACTGTCTGATTCATAGAACTTAGCAAGCAAGCAGGCAGCAATTCTGCGGCTGAAATACTTGACTCCAATGAAATGCAGTACTTATACAGTCTAGAAAAAGCTGGTTTGAGACAATTTCTAAATGACAAACATTTTAGTTATGGATCAGCATTTTTTTTATAGAAGATGGCTAGTACTAACTCTCTTGCATTATTTCCTGAAGTAAAAACCACAGTCTATCAGTTATATGGTAACCATGCATTATGATTACTGAGTTCATGCCACTGGCCAGATGTCTGCAGCATTTGCTAAAGTGACCAGCTTCCCCTTTCCTCCCCCCTTAATATTAGGGAGATGGGAGCAAGGCAGGTAATTTCTGTGAGAAGTTCTTAGGATCCTCCCAAAATATAAACTGGTTTCCAACTAGAATCTTATTTTAGTATCGGCACTGGGTTTCAGCAAGGAGATAGAAGGCTTAGGAGAACAGCATGTACAGTACATTTGTACAGAATATTCTTATTAGAGCAAACCATTACAATCTTCCTCCAAGCCACTAAGGCTTAATATATTTATCTAGTGACGTATCTGCAGTATTATGCCAACTACAGAAAGGCTAAGTTGCTGTCACACAAAGTAATATTTTCATTCCGAAACAGTTCTTCAGTAAGCCTGCAGTGCAATCATAAGTTTAAAATTAGCACCCACCTTCTGCATGCTATTTCTCTGCAAACACTGATTCTATTTAAACAAACTAAGCCAAGTGGAATTTACGAACCTATAAAGATGAGAGTGAAAACTTTCAAATAGCATTTGGCTGGTATGAGAAGACAATACAATAGTTGATATTTTAATTATGCTCGGGTATATAATTATGCTCCGAGAAATGTGAATAAATTAACCATATAGAATAAAAGAAAGGCCTCAGCTTCCTGAAGTTACATTATTTAAATGTCAAAAACAAACAGGAAAATACTTTGCTGGAGTATTAATGACAGGAAACAAATATTGTCAGTCTATTTGGCATTGTATTCATTATCGACATTAAAAGATGTACATAAGAATAAAGAGACAGCTAACAGAAAACAACTAGACCTTAGACCTCAGGTTTAAGTGAATTGCAATAGACTTTTTGCCTATGGACTGTAATCTTCAGCATAGAGTCTTAAGCTTCACTTCAGAAACTGATGAAGAAAGATAAGGTACCCCTAGACATTCTGGATGAATATCTGTATCTACTGCAATTCTTGCACTACAAATATAAAGTCAACAGAAAAGTAGAAGTAAAACATTAAAATCCAGAAAAGAAAAGCTTGAAAAACCAAGCAGGATAAATCATAAGACATGTCAAGTTTTCAGGCCAGACAGTAGAAAAAAACTAAAGTTAATGGATCTTGTGACTCAGCAGAACTGCCATGTTCTTGAGTTTTTAAAGTATGCTCAGCCACACATTTTAAAACTATTTACTGCTTAAGCCATGAGAAGTGATGACTGAAATCCCAGGACCTTGAATTCCACAACAGGTTCTCAACCCTGCTAGCTGATAGAGCTCAGTTCTTTAAAGTGCCACTGAAACACTGGAATATTAATCAGTACATTTTTAATATTTATAAAATGGTGAACAAATCTCAAATTCTTTGAAGCAGGGTAGATGTTTTGGTACACTCATCCCTGGACCTCTTCACATTTCCTCAAGGCTTCGCCTAATTGCCTCTTGAAATTCAACATCATCATCGGTATCTGCATAAAAATATCAAAAGGTGAAACTGCACCCAAGTAACAATTGCACAGTTTGGACAGTAATTTGTAAGAATCAGTAAGGACTTCCTAATTAGTGCTCTGTTCAACAAAACTGAAAAATCATACATTTCCAGGTGAACGTTACTCTCGGCATCCGTAACAGGAAGAGATCTTGAGGTTACATGCCTGCAGAGTTAATCAAACAGTCATCTTATTATCTAAAGCCAGAATGATCCAACCATTAGAACACTGGCCTTCAGCTTGAATAGTCTTTGATCTCCTAACTCAGCATCCTTGATTTTATATAAAGTATGGGGCACAGAAACCAGCAAAAGGATGGATCCTCCCACAGACCAGATGTTGTCTCAAGGGAAATGGCACCTATCACCACCTAAGGACCCAACCCCTTCCATAGACTTTGAACTGGCTCCTTCCTACTACCTAATGCTCAAAGCTGAAAGTGGACAGACAGGTAAGCTGCTCATTTCCACCTTCAAGCTCCCCACCAAACAGTCCCAAATTGCTGTTCATTCTGCCGATTTCAGTTGCACCAGAGACCTTGCATTCTGCCCACCATCTATCTTTGTTATTTTTTTCTTTTTGCCAGAATGCACTTTCAATTAAAAAAAATGATTCAATATTTAATACTATTAAGCCTAAATTCCTACATACTACTTATTTTTTTGTCCTTAATAAGCATCTTCTATGGAAATTAAGACATACCATTTTGGCAATCTGTTTCTTGCAAAAACTGTTGCATTGCCGTTTGAGTATCAGCCTCTTCATTTTCTGTAATCAGACACAAATATTTTAATTCGGCAACATTTCAACTCTAACCACTGGCTTTCTTCTTTTTGTTTTGTTGATTGGTAACAATTGCCTGGCCTTATCTTTTGCAACAGAAAATCAGACATGGAAACTGTGATTCAATCTCTCCTCAGATGGGCTGTGCTCTCTCTGGAAGAGCAAGTTTGCAACTTGATCTAGAACATAGCTTCCAAACTGTGTGTCGCGACACAGTACTGTGTCGCCTGCGGGGCCCAGGTGCGCCGCGCAAAAATCCGGAAGCGCTAATGGCCCGCCGCCGCGCGCAGCAGTGTGCATGGCGGTGGGCCATCAGCGCTTCCGGGTTTTCGTGCAGCACACCAGTACACCGCCGCTGCCACCGCCACACATAAAAACCCAAAAACGCTGTGGTGACGGCGGGCAAAAACCTGGAAGTGCCGCCGCTGTGGCGGCGTGCACAAAGCCAAAAGCACTGCGGCAGCGCTTCCGGGTTTTCGTGTGCCACTGTTGGTCTGTCACCAACTGAAAAGTTTGGAAAGCCCTGATCTAGAACTTCCCTGTGGTGGCAGCGGGAGCATTTTTACCTAATACATCCAATGTAACACCTGTACTGCTGCTTAGACTGTCCAGTATGGCAGCAATAAATCTTCTCTTGATTATATTGCATTTAGAACACTGCAATGCATTCTGTATAACATTATTCTTTAATACCTTCTGGAAACTTCAGTTAATACAGTGTCCGATAGTTATTAACTAGTGCACTGTACTCTGGTCATATTACTCATACATATGCTATCACTCTAATCCCTTTCACTGTGACCAATATTATGCAAAACACAGAAAGAGTAGAAATAGTAAGCAAACAAAGTTAAAAGCACAATGCAAGAAAAAAGAAAAGGAAATAGAAATATATTTAGTGTATATCAACATCATTTATTCTACCTCTGTGTATCTTTCCATCTTTTTAACCATCTTTGCTTCTACCATGTGGATAAACCACTTCATATATTGCTTTTTGTCCTTTAGTCATATTTTTCCAACACTGAAATACTGCACTGGTAAACAATTGTTTTCTGGGTCTAATTTAAAACACTTGCCTAATCTAAGCATGCAAAGCATAGATGGCCTGGCCCAGGAGCTGGTTACAGTCCACTGATATCCCTTTTGTGGCCCCTGCAGTCATCCCAGTGTGAAATGGGTAAAGCACTCCCTAAAACTCCTGAAACTCCCCTTTCCCCCAATGGGCCCTTGACATTCCATGAAAAGCATGATGAGACCTTCAAACAGAGCAATCCTGGTTTATCTTTTAGTGCCCTAAATGGTTTAGGCAGCTTTTCCTAAAATGATGCCCTCCACATGCATTGGAACTTCAATTCCTAGCTCACTGTAGGGGCTAGGAATTTTGGGAACTCAAGGCCTAACATATTTGGAGGGCATCTGGTGGGAAAATCAGGTATCAGGGGAGGTATACCTGTCCTGTTAGGAACCTTCCTAGATGTTACAATCTATTTGTTCTTTCTAAATACACCCCCATGTGCACAGGCCCATTTGTTAGGCTTTTTCTTCTGATACTTCAAAACAGTAATTGGTTTTACTATATTGTTGTTTCAGTTTCAGTTTGTTAGTTTGTTCTCTGTTTTACTCTCATTAGCCAATCTCAGCAGAATTTTCTCTGATGAAAAAGTGTGAGATAAATTTAATAATAAGTAACTGCTATGTTACTATTAATAAAGGAGTATAGTTTGTGGGTCTCTTCCAGACCCCCCTCCTTGCTCTCCACCAGGAAGATACAGCACAGGGAGACCTTGTGCCAGAAAAGGAGTAGCTGTAGGGAGTCACCTGCCCTTCCCTGGTAGAACTCCTCACAACTGCCTGGGGACTGGGAAGCAGAACGTCAGCTTTATCCTTTGGCCAAGGCCCAAGGAAAAAACATACTAGCAACGAACGATCAGCCTAGCCCGATGCCAATTTGTAGCATACCATTTCAGTTTGGTCTCAAGGAATTCCTCTTTCCTCCTGCCTTTGTGAATGTTGCTTTAATCTTGCCCCACAGTAATGGAAGCCAGGTAGGTTAATGAAACTGTGCCAGGAATGACCACTATACCCTTGGTTAGGAAGTCTATAAAGTGGCTCAATAAATATTATTTTATTGCATTTGTTTCTTTTAATAGACAACACACTGTATGAAAACAAACCTTTGGCTGTATCTGAAATGCTGTTTAATAAGGCACACATCATATCAGCATCAATCTTATGAGGATCTAGAATGCGGGTTGCCCGCTGTGTCAGCTTAAGCTGATCCTCCAATTCTAGAAAGCTTTTGTCTCCAGAAAGAATGGTGAAAGGAATATGTTTTGGCAGATGTTCATCCAGTCGGCCCACCTGTGGAAGAAAATGCTATCACGTGAGATTAGAAGCATGCACAGCTTAAGATCCCTTAACAAGATATACTGTACACTGTAATAGGGAAATGACTTCCAAGCATAGCAAAATGCTTCTCAGTCTTTCATTACTGGGCAGCTGACAACTTCACAGACTTACAGGAAGGAACAGACTAAACCACGCCCTACCCTACATATCCCCAAAAGGCAACTCCTCCTCCAGGAATTGTTGCTTCCATCATTCTTTCCTTGCAATCTCTCTCTCGCCTTAAACTATTGTTCTCTACACAGTACTAGTCAGTGATTACATTCATGAGAGAGAGAAATCAATTCTGCTTAAAAACAAAATCAAAACCAAAACAGAAAGGTGACTCTCTTATGGCATTAGGAAATATGCATAGATATCCCACATGCTCTTCGTGAAAATAAAAAAAAGATAAGCAAAAACCAATGCATAATGTTATGGATCATTAAATGCTACATAAAAGAATATTTAATCACTAGCTTGAAATACATATTTATGTTCTGAGATGCACTTACTAGTAGTATAAATTCCTGAGTTTAGGGTTTCTTAAGGTATGGATTTATTTGATTTGCTGCCACCCGATTCTAAAGCGACACTTGTATGTTAATATAATTTTAAAGCAGTTTTTGTGTAAGTCTCTACTTTAAAAGCAGTCACCTTTATGTCATAAAAAGAAAGTTAGAAAGTAATTTGAACTATCTAGTACCAATGATCTGTAAGCTAACAGGATAATAGAAATAGATACAGCACTTTCATAATTACAAAAAAAAAAAAAAAAGGAGCTACAAGGATGGAATGATGCCTAATCCCTGCCAATTATACAGTGGTCTGAAAAACTCATCATATACTAACTTAGATGTTTTTCTTTTTTCTGTTGCTTAATAAAATTACTCAAAATTAGTAATTTAATAGTAAAACATCCCACAAAATCTGTATGTATGTGTTTGTATATGAAGGTATAGTATATAAGAGATAGACCAAAATAATCTTTAATTTACTTATTTATCTTATTTGGGTGTAATAATTTAAATTTTTTATCAATAACATAGCTGTGGAGTCAGTCAGTAGCATTAGATTCCTGGGGGTGCAGTTAACAAATAGTCTGACCTGGTCCCTTAATACCACATTTTTGGTAAAGCGAGCACAGCAACGTTTGCACTTTTTGCGTCGGATGAAGAAAGTACATCTCCCATCTTCCATTCTCCTTACTTTCTACAGAGGCACTATAGAGAGTGTACTTACAAGCTGTATTTCCATCTGGTTTGGAGGCTGTAGGGCCTCAAATAGAAAGTCTGTGCAGAGAGTGGTAAGGGCAGCAGAAAAGATAATTGGGATATCTCTGCCCCTCATCCAAGATTTAGCACATGCACGCTGTTTGTCCAGAGCTCGAAAGATCATCAGTGATGCTTCCCATCCTCATCATGGTTTGTTTTCTTTGTTACCCTCTGGGAAGAGGTTCCGCTGTATCCGATGTAGAACAGCCAGATTGGGAAACAGCTTTGTCCCCCAGGCTATTGGATTCTTGAATGCCAAATAGGTTCTTTTAGGTGAAATATGTTGGATATGTAAAGAATTTATATTTTATAGTAATTATGGATTTTTATTAGTATTTTAATGTTTGACTGAAATTGTGAGTTAAAGAATGTATATTTTATAAGAATGGGTATTTTATTTATTTATTTATTTATTTATTTATTTATTTATTTATTTATTTATTTATTTTTTAAATTTATCCCCGCCCATCTCCCGGAATAGGGGACTCTGGGCAGTTTACAGGATAATAATGGTTAAAAAACTATACATAAAAAAATTTATAGTAATTATGGCTTTTTATTATTATCATTAGTATTTTATTGCTTGAGTGAAATTGTGAGCCAACTGCAACGAAATTTCATTCTATTGTGCACTTGTATAGTGGGATGACAATAAAGTTATTATTCTATTCTATTCTATTCTGTTCTGTTCTGTTCTGTTCTGTTCTGTTCTGTTCTAACTTAGAAGATAAATTATCAGGTGGTATTATGACTGGCTTAAGTTATACTCCAATCACTGACTGATCCCAAGTGTACCAGGGGGAAAAAAACCGTGAAGTGTTTCTCATCATAACAACTATATATTAAAATTAAAATCACTAGACCTATATTAGGGTTACCTTAACTACCTTGCAAAAATGTAGATGACCACTAGGGGGAAAATATTTTTTGACTGATTATGTTCCATCAAGTCATTTTCGACTCCTAGCAACAACATAGATAGAAGGAAAATAAGAGATATAGAAAATTCTAACTCTCCTCTTTAGTGGTCATTTGTAATTATGCAGCCTCAATATGGCAGCCCCAATTATTTGATCAGTACAAAAGCCTGAAAGCTTACATGTACACAGATTGCAAAATCGGCTGCCTCTCTCCTTGTACCACAGCGCGGATGAAGAAAGAAACACCCAATCTTGTTAAGATAATTAAAGATCTTGCAATTCACAGGGGTTTTCCAGTTGCTATGTCCACCTAAGCAATGAAACAGGAATGGAGTAATCATTAGAAACTATCTAGACACTGCCAGGTAAAAGAAATAAAAGTAAGTTTCAGAGGTGGGAAAATAATGTAACCAATATTTATTTATTTATTTTTATTTATTTTATTTTCTATCCCGCCTTTATTATTATAAATACAGTACATTTGAAATGACATTAACTGGAAGCTTAAAGCTTGACTTTTTGCTTTTCATTTATTTCATGTATATAGCTGCCCACTTGTTAGGCGATTCTTAGTAAGCTGCCTGCTTATATTGTGAGACTTCTACTGTTATACCTGAACTGTTAACTTCTTTCCTTACCCTGAAAGCCCCAAATAAAAGTTCCTTGATTGAGGGTTGCAGGCAATTGATGGAAAAGATTTCCCCAGTTATCTAAATCCATCATTACAATGTGAGTCATGGTGCATAAGTAATCAAGATCAGGAAGATCTCCATCATCTATATGTAAGGGAGAGGGAGAAAAGGAAATAATAACCTAAATGTTCATGCATTTCTTCAATTGTAGAAATAGACAGCTTTCAAAATATAAACTATTCTCAACAACTCAATATAATTTAAGCTATAAAAGCACAGTATATTTATGTAGGAGAATTCCTCCTTTGACATACATCCCACATTATCAAACAATGCCCTTCAGACTTCAGATGATTATTTTCAAGATCAGAATACAGAGAAGAGCCAGACCTTAATGGGGTACTGAAAATGGTTCTGTTTTACACAATCATGCCCAACTGGAAGTAGTACCAGGAGGATTTTGCAAAAACACTTCTCAGCATTTAAGAGGTTAATTTGACAATGTTTGCCATTGTCTGCTAAGAAGATAATGTTGCCTATCTTGTGAGTAGACAAGATGGGTATAAGAAAAGACCAAAAAAAAGTCTTCTCCCATGCCTCTCACAGGTATTAGCTAAGCTCTATAACAGGCATTAGCTAAGCACAGAAATATCCTCACCATGCAGGCTCCACAATAGTAAGGCGAAAAGGGATATGTTACAAGAGATCACTATACCGGAAAAAGTTCCACAGCAGATGTGACTGCCAATTCTCAGACACAGAATCTACTTCTATCTTATTGTTGGTTATTTTCTTTCTCAAAATAATCCATACTTCCAATGCCAAGCCCTAAAATTTCTTTTTAATTTCTATTTTCTACCCTGTCTCTTGTAATTATTATATTTCTGACACTGTGGTAAAGGCAAAAAGTTTAAATATATTATTCCTGGCACTTGCAAAAGATTACATCTCTATTAAAGATTAGATCTCATAAACAAAGTTTGCATTATTTAGTAATGTGGCTTTTCAGCTTTATCAATTGCTTTGCAATGTCCTTTCATCAGCCTCATTAGCTGTGTATTACCTGATTTCTACCTACCTTGTTCAAACATATCAGAATGCAGCTTTCTAGCTTGTTCTTTGTTTGCAACTTCCAGCTTCAACCTTTTTTCATCTGAAGAACTTGTTGAAGTTACATCTACAGAAAGCTTCAATTTATCAGGCTCCTTGTCTTTGCAGGACCTCTTGGCAGAGAAATGGAAGACATTACTTTCTGCTTGTGGTCCAAAAGCTAGATGAGGTTTTTGTAAAAAACAATGTTTATCATGGAAGTGCTGATGGGCAACAGCAATGTTATTAAAATGTTTGTTACATGAACCACACCTGACTACATACAGCTCTTGATCAGTTTTTTTGCTTGTGTGGCTCATGAGATGAGCCATCATGTCAGAATAGGTTTGTGCTGTAGAAGAACATGAAGTGCAGCGAAACCACAGATTGCCTTTTTCCAACAGGGCTTCTTGACATTTCTTGTAATCTACCTTCCTGTTTTTTTTGCAAATGTATTTCTCATGACAGCCACAGTTTAGAAGATTACCTTCTTCTAGTATTTCATGGCTTTTGATTGAGGTTCCTGCTGTCTCAGACACACACAGGTAATCTGTGCTATGTAAGCCCCTGAAGTGAAGTAAAAACTCCTCCTCGACATCAAAGAAAAGGTCACCACAAAATCCACAGAAATATTTAATCTGTACAACATTGTTATGCCTATCCTGACAGTGTCGCCGTAGTGTTTCCATTTTCCGAAAAGTCATTTTGCACAAGCCACAGCTGTATCTGTGAAAATGATGACTCTCTAATGATTTGCAATGTTGTTTCACACTGTCCTCCGAGTTAAATATTTCCTCACACATCTGACACTGCCATTGGTGAGAAGGACTCTCAGCCACCTCCATCTGACTCTGGACTGGAGGAAGTTCAACAGGGCCTGGAGTTTGGTCTTCTTGTTTAAGTGAATTGCCGTATTGTGAATCAGAAGATATTGTCGGCTCATCCTCAGCAATGTCCTTCTCAAAATAGAAGTTATGTCCACCATGAAGTTCTGTCACATGGGTAAAGACATCTTCTTCTTTCTGAAGGGCTACATTGCAAGTTTGGCACCAGAAGATGAAGTTAGTCAAGTGTGCTCCTCCATGGAAACGGCTCATGTGCAAACGGATAATGCTTGCATTTTCTGCAAGTTTCCCACATACACCACATTTGTGGCAGATTCTGTTTTGAGAAAAAATGTGTTTTTCTACCAACTCTTCAGAAAGAAATGCCAGATCACACTGACATACCCAAGTTTTGACAGTAGGAGCTGCACGAACCTCTTGGCTGTTGCCTTGCAAATCCTTTTTCCATTTTGAAACAGTTACATTCTTATCGCCATTCAATTTCAAATGTCTCTTCAGAGGAGAAGATTTTAAAAGGCTTGCATTCTTTTGCAGGTGAGGGGCATTTTTATTCCCTTCACTGATGTGACTGATTAATAAAATAGATTCTTCCATTGTGGTAATAAGTTTAATCTTGGCAATATTTCTGCAACTATGCTGAGTAATTTGGTCATCGTTAGCAAACAACTTGTCACAACCTTGACAGAAACCTTTGGCTTTCAGTATTTCTGCAACTTGGAAGATGCACTTCTTTGATACAGCTACAGGACCAGCATTACGACAACGGGTTCTAAAATGGTAAGATACAGAAACACATTCACAGCTATCTATCTAAAAATTGTTCAAGATCATCTAAAAAACAACCCACATTCTCAACATTTCAAAAATCTGACTTCAAATACATGCCACTTCTTGAGCAAAGGCCAGCTTGGCAAATAAATCATTAGAAGTGATTGTCACAAGCACTAACAATCACTATCATACCATGTCGTCTTTTTTTAACCTTTCAAATACAGGAAGCCATGCATGCATAAAAAAACTAAGGTAAAAAAAATCCATGCATGTAGTAAACAGTGCTGAATTCTGTCTTTGCTGCTGGGAAAAACACCTGGGAGAGGCAGTGAAGACAGAATTCAACACTTTTATTACATGCATGGAATTTTTTACCTTTCAGCATTTGACAAACACCACCTCCACTTTTAAAATACAAGGAGTAAGCCAATTACACAAGTGGCAGAACATAATTAGGTCTGATGTTCAACAGATATTTAAAGGGAGAAAAACTGGCCTGTGGTTCCATTTTATAAATGTGAAGTTTTTCACAAACCTGAAGTGTGCTGTTAGCTCTATGTGGGAAGGCAAAACCTGATGACAGGAGGTGCACTGCACTTGGAATGGAACTTCTTTGCATAAGGAGATTAGAAGATTCTTTGCATAGGTTGGCAAAGGCAAAGGAAGTGGGCTCCCTGGTTTATCTGCAAGGGAGTGCACAGAAGGCAGTGTTACTTAGAAGGGATCCAATTACCCCTGCCCCAAAACAGGATTACCTTACCCACATCCCAGCTTCCCTTCTCACCCACTCTCTTTCTTTAAAACTCCACTAAGTCATCAGCAGTCTGATGCACAACATGCAGACAAGATTTTATAACCAATGACACCTAGTTAATACTGTACCATATACAGTCAGGACCAGAAATATAGGAACAAGGATAACTATTTTGGCAGTTGGCCTCTGTACACCACCACATTGAAGTTGAAAGGAAACACACCCAGATGGGAGCAAAGTCAGGACTTTCAGCTGTAATTCAAGGGGGCACCAACCATTCAGGAAGTACAGCCAGTGGCATACACACACACCCATCGTTGGTGGCTCATAAGTAATGGAACAAATGGCTGACAAGCAGCTGCATGGCCAGGTGTGGCCTGTTTCCTGGGAACCCCATGACCAATCAAGCAGATAAAAGGCCTGGGGGTGGTTCTGAGTGTTACATTTGCATTTGGTAGCTGTTCATTGAAACTCCCAACATGAGGTCCAAAGAGGTGTCCATGCGAGTGAAGGAGGCCCTCATTAGGCTGAGGAAACAAAATAAACCCATCAGAGAGATAGCAAAAACATTGGGAGTGGCCAATACAACAGTTTGGAACATCCTGAAAAAGAAGGAATTAACTGGCAAGCTCAGCAACAGCAAAAGGCCTGGAAGACCACGGAAGACAACTAAAGTGGATGACCGCAGAATTCTGCTCATGGTGAAGAGGAACCCTTTCAACAACATCTAGCCAGGTCAAGAATGCTCTTGAGGAGGTAGGCATGTCATTGTCAACATCTACAGTCAAGAGACAGCTTTATGAATGTAAATACAGAGGCTTCACAACAAGGTGCAAACCACTGGTAACACTCAAGAACAGAAAAGCCAGATTAGACTTTGCCAGCAAACACCTAAAAAAGCCTGCCCAGGTATGGAATAAGATTCTTTGGACTGATGAAACCAAGATTAACTTGCACCAGAATGATGGGAAGAGAAAAGTATGGAGAAGGAACAGCTCATGATCCAAAGCATACCACATCATGTCAAACAAGGTGGAGGCAGTGTTATGGCGTGGGCATGTATGGCTGCCAATGGAACCGGGTCACTGGTGTTTATTGATGACCTGACTGCTGATAAAAGCAGCAGGATGAATTCTGAAGTGTATAGGGCTATACTTTCTGCTCATTCAGCCAAATGCTGCCAAACTGATAGGACGCCGCTTCATATTGCAGATGGATAATGACCCAAAACATACAGCAAAAGCTACCCAAGTGTTTCTCAAGGCAAAGAAGTTGGATGTTCTTCAATGGCCAAGTGAGTCACCTGATCTCAACCCAATAGAGCATGCTTTTCACTTACTGAGGACAAGACTGAAGGCAGAAAGACCCACAAACAAGCAGCAGCTGAAGGCAGCTGCAGTAAAGGCCTGGCAAAGCATCTCAAGGGAGGAAACTCAGCATTTGGTCATGTCCATGGGTTCCAGACTTCAGGCAGTCATTGACTGCAAAGGATTTTCATCCATGTATTAAAGGTGATCCTTATGTTTGTAATGATGTTGGTTTGTTCCATTACTTATGAGCCACCAACGATGGGTGTGTGTGTATCCCATTGGCTGTACTTCCTGAATGGTTAGTGCCCCACTTTTGTCAAACCCCTTGAATTACAGCTGAAAGTCCTGACTTCGCTCCCATCTGGGTGTGTTTCTTTTCAACTTCAATGTGATGGTGTACAGAGGCCAACTGCCAAAATAGTTATCCTTGTTCCAATATTTCTGGTCCTGACTGTACATAATAAAATATACACAGTTCACATAAAAAAATTTAATCTACCAACTACCAGGTGCTGTTCACTGCTGAAAGATATCTACAGAATGCAAACATCCTTAACTGCAAGTCACTGCTGTCCTATGACAATGGAAGTCTCTTTTCCTGAGAGAAGCCATAGTCAGGTCTCAAACATCTCTGTGCTTCAAGAGAAACTTATCTGGACCGGAATATGAGGACTGTTTCTAACTTATTCCACACTTCTACTTAAAATATATTACATCTTCTTTTCAGGGAGCATTTTAATTAGTGATTTCAGCCTATTTTGCACAAAATAGGGTTAGGTTACTGACAAAACAGCTCATTCCATTTACATTTCCAGATTGGAACATTTCCTTAAGACAGATGTAAAATCATTTTTGAAGGTACTGCATCTTTGTAACCATATATTAAAGTATAAGCCAACAATCTATGCATTGTCTCACACTGCACTCATACTCACACCAGAGAGAAAAATACGTTTCTCAAAAAGATGAAACATACCACTCAATTTAAAAGCCTGAGAAAAATGATTTTTTCCAGACATATGCTGTAGACATTCATCTCTTATGCTAAAGAGGAGGAAACAGCAAGGACATGCAAAGCACTGAATATGCTGAGGAGGGTAATTTCTCTCATGGCCATCATTTTCACCAACCTGAGTAGAGGAAAGAAGGAACAAAGTTTTGAAGAAACAGAGAAACCTTATTTATTGATCTCAGAGAAAGAACTTTTTCAGTGAAACTGATTTATATTAAAAAGATCACTATATAGTTTAATTTAACATTTAACTCTTTAATTTAATTTTAATTTAACTCTTCAAATTTAAAAAGTCTGTTGTGATAAGTCTGAAACTGAATCTTACAAATCAAAAATATTTCACCTTAGTTGACAGTAAAAAAAGGTATTAATACTTATTTTTATCAAAGGTTCTCCTTTTGCAATTAACAAGTAATTCTACTATTATCCTAAGATCATGATGGATCAATGTTGCATCGAAAGGGGGCTGCAAACCTTAAGGGACACACAAAAATGTATGTTTCAATCAGACCTACGAGGAATCAAAGAATGTTGTGAAGCGAGCTGGGAGATGCCCCATCAATTTAAGACTTCAACTCTTCTCCACCTCTATCTTTTGCTTCTTCACCTTCATGAAATCCCTTCTCAGTAGAGCAAAGAGGCCAATTATCCCAAAGTTATCTGTGGAAACCAAGTGCCCCCACTCTCTCTCTGCAGAAGAAAACCTTAATTAGATTGCTTGACCTTTTTTCTTCTGAGAGTCAACAGGTAGGAGGAATTAACAGTGGAACTGCCAAATTAGTGAAAACCCACATTTATAATATTCAGAACAAAGTGTCATTGAAAGAAGAGTAGTTAAGAATGGTAAATAAAAGTCAAGAAATGTTATATCATACTCAAATCTAAGATGCCAGTTTCTTCCAGAAAGCTGGCACCTTTTTAAAACAACAGAATCCTGCTCTCTGGATGAAGACAGAAAACTAACTCCCAGTTTCGAGTGGCTCAGTTAGCAAATGAATAGAATCTGCAGTATTACAGATTATTTCAATCATGGTTTCTCTCCATGAATATAAACCATAAATTTTGGTCAGAGAAACTCCATATAGCTTCATGCAAGCGATTCCTCTAAGGGGAGAAGAATTTGCTACTTTATCAATATATCCTTAAATTCTTGCCTTAGACAAAAGGTGTTCACTATATTGCTGACTAGTGAGAAATATTTTGCTACAGACTATGCAGGCAAACACATTAGCTGGAGGTCCATGTAGAGTAATTGTTGGATCACATGGAGAATGATCAAACCTAAGAAAATAAGAGACATAATCAGATACAATGCACTTCACAGAAATGTTTTTTTCTTGCTTTTACAAAAATAAAATAAATCATTACTACCTTCTAGCTTAATTTAGTATTAGCCAAGTTAAATAAAGTACATGCTAATTTAGAATATACTTGTAAAACTAAAAATGTCCTGGCATCAAACTATTTGAAGATTAATGCTGGTGCGCTGCAATTAACATCTTTGCTCTTGGATTTTATATTTATTTATTGATGTTTTGACTATTATTGTACTTTATTATGGTTTTTATTGTGAACTGCCCAGAGTCCTCCGTTCAAGGAGATGGGCGATAATATAAATCTAAATAATAAAAAAAAAAATTGGAAAAAACTTGTAAAATTATGCCTCACGGTTTGTTGAAGCAACCTAATGACCAAAGATGTGCAAGAAAATGGTTTGTTTTCTTTTAAGGTACACGTATCTAATTCACAGTTTTCAATCAACATATGAAATCTGTGAAGATGGTTAGACAATTTATGGTACAGTTCCTTTCCAAAGTGCATGAAAATGTACATACCAGTGAAAAGGATAGAATAAGGTGCATACTATATAGACCACGGTTTCTCAACCAGGATTCCGTGGAACCCTAGGGTTCCACAAGAGGTCACTAGGGGTTCCCAGGGAGATCATGATTTATTAAAAAAATTATTTCAAATTCGGGCAACTTCACATTAAAGAGGTAAGTTTCATTCTTTATTTTTAGTTTAAGAACACTGTTAATACATATATACAGGCCGACACATGAAAGGAATATAATAATTTTGCAACTTGTGGCCTATATTTGAGCCTGAATGTGCAGGGGTTCCCTGAGGCCTGAAAAATATTTCAAGGGTTCCTCCAGGGTCAAAAGGTTGAGAAAGGCTGGTATAGACAATACTAAAATGTATTTTATTAGGGAAAATTGCTGGCAAAAATATTCACCAGAACAAAATGTTATACTAGAAGAAATATACAAGAAAGTATATATAAATTTCATGCAAACCTTTTTCATTGCAAGCTACAGTAGAAACAGGAAATTGTAAAACGTAAGGCGGGGAAAAAAAATCTGAGTGAAGCTGAACTTCGTTAATTAATCCCTGCTAGTTATAGACTTATTTGTATCATAAAAATACTACCTTTTAAGATGGCCTAGCAGTAAATGCCCATTGTCAAACTTTCTATTGCAGTGCATTATGGGACATAAAATGGATCTGCTGTTAGATGGGGTTTGATGTGATTTTTGGGGTAATGTTCTCCTTCCGGAGTTTACAGTGCCTGGCTTGAGACCTAAGGCACAAAACAGAAACACACAGATATTACACAATTATACTTTAAAGTAGCACAGAAGTAGATTATAAGAACAGGACAATAGGAGAAACTTTGATTACATTGTTATAATTTACCTCATGCCTGTATGTTACAGCTCTTAAAAACTTTGACACTAAAGCCTAATACTATTTCTTTTCAACATACTTGGTTTTTATTATATGCTGGTTTTGTAAACTGTTTCTCAACCAGGCTGGTTAATCTGCCAATACTGCAGCTATGATGTTAGAATCCAATATAGGCTAGATTCCACCTAATCTGTATGTTAACAGCGACCACCTGTGTAGAGACTCAGCTAAAGGCAATGTGGGCGAAAGAGAGGAGAACTAGTCTTCATATTTTATTATCAATAGATCCCTAAAGCTTGTAAAAACAAAAATATCAATAACCCTAGCCTATATTTGGTGCCAGAAAAGGTTCCAGAGTAATTTCATACACACTAGTCTAGACTTAACTGCATATGTATACACTAAAGCTAAAAAGCATAACATGAGTTCAGAAAAAAAGCAAAAGGCAATTTGTATTTTGCTAAGTGGTTTGTTACTTGCTAGCTGCCATGACTTCTGGAATTATAGTGGATTGAGTACAGACCTTCACATGAAGTGTTTTGAGCACTCAGAATATGCCACAGAAATACCATAAAAGGTAAAGGTAAAGGTTCCCCCCGCACATTTGTGCAGTCGTGTCCGACTCTAGGGGCCGGTGCTCATCTCCGTTTGTTAGCCAAAGAGCCAGCGTTGTCCGAAGATGCTTCCACGGTCATGTGGCCGCATGATGCGCGTGAACGCTGTTACCTTCCCACCGAAGTGGTACCTATTCATCTACTTGCATTTTCATGCTTTCGAATTGCTAGGTTGGCAAGAGCTGGGGCAAGTGCGGGAGCTCACTCCACACGCAGGGCCAGGGATTTGAACCTCCGAACTTGCAATCTTCCGATCGACAAGCCTGGTGTCTTACCCGCTGAGCCACCACGCCCACAGAAATACCATACATGCAGATAATTCACCATGCCATTTAACTATGGTATTTTCTTGAAACAAATGATGAAGTGGGAACATCCATGTTTTCTAGTAAAAGCTATTTATAATTGTGCTTCTTCTGTTCCACACTCCTGAAAAGAAGCCACCTATGGTTATGAAGAACTATTTCTTTGGAAGAACAGGGAGTCTGCCTTTCTCCAAATGGCAAAGTAACAAATTACCTGGCATTTTTAACCACTGGTTCACACACAACCTTGCTGCTTCTGTGTCACTATGCTCCCGGATAAATTCCAGCTCTTGCAGTCCATGAGCATGTTGAGAATCCACTTTTTCCTAAAGGTCCCGGTGGTTGGAAAAATAAATATTAGCTGTCTATTGTTCTTGTTTTGTAAAACTGGGCAGGCTAAAGGAGAACTCATTAAGGAAACACAAAAAAAATGTAAATCTATGTGGCAAAAATAAGTAAACCTAATATTCCTCAGGAAAAGAGCCAGTTTGGTCTAGTGGTTAAAGCACCAGGCTAGAAACCAGGAGACTGAGTTCTAGTCCCGCCTTAGGCATCAAAGCCGGCTGGGTGACCTTGGGCCAGTCACTCTCTCAGCCCTAGGAAGGAGCCAATAGCAAACCAGGAGACTGAGAGTTCTAGTCCCGCCTTAGGCATGAAAGCCGGCTGGGTGACCTTGGGCCAGTCACTCTCTCTCAGCCCAACTCACCTCACAGGGTTGTTGTTGTGGGGAAAATAGGAGGAGGAAGGAGTATTAGGTATGTTCGCCACCTTGAGTTATTTATAAAAATAATAAAGGTGGGATAAAAAAAATCTAAAAAACCCCCACAACATTGCTCCAGTGTAGTGCCACCTGCAGTAGTTCAGCTTAGCTTTAAACTTCCAGTTAAGGTCATTTCAAATGTACTGTATTTATTTCACAGTCATCTTAAATTTGCTGTGTTCTCTGTACCCAAAAGTGAAGGAGACATTAATATAGAATTCCTTTTCTTCCCTACAGAAAGTCCCAATATCCATTAAATATTTTGAACAGGTTCTTGTTATTCAAAAAATGATTAAGCAACTGATACAATTTTGTGGTTTGATAATGTTAAGACCTGCAAGCCATGGACAAGTTTGCAGGTATAATCACAACATAATTGCTGATTATAAAAGTTGAATCAGTAAAATTGCTGATTCTTGCACTTTTCTGCAAGAAATGTTTGGTGGTCACGGACTGCACTTAGGAGTCTGGAGAGGAGTAAGGGCCTCAAAGTGAGTGGGATCATCAAACACAGGCATTTTTTCCTATGTAGACTTTTTTCTAAACTGTAATATGCCTACTATATTTTTCACCAGTTTTATATCTCAACAACGTCAATACTACATTATCACTTTTAGCAATCATGGTCAGAGTGGGCTCTAAAGAGATGCTAAGAGGGGACTTGGGGGCTGTAGGTTGTTTCTTCCTGCAAAAAAAGAAAAACACATTCTTTGGGGGAGTATGGTCTACATTTTAAATCTACATTAGGTTCCTGTTATTGTTTCTAAGATAGCACAGTTGTATATGTCATTATCTGACCTCAGGTCCTCTAACACAGAGCTTTCCAAATTGTGTGTCGCGACACAAAAGTGTATCGCCACACACAGTCTGGTGTGTCGCCACACAACCCAGAAGCGCTGATCATCATCAGCGCTTCCGGGTTTTCCCGCGGCGACACACCAACGGCGGCGCGCAAAAACTGAAAGCGGCAGCAGCGCTTCCGGGTTTTTGTGTGCTGCCGCAACGGCGGCACTTCCGGGTTTTCCCACGGCGACACACCAATGGCGGTTGGTGTGTCGCCACGGGAAAACTTTGGAAAGCCCTGCTCTAACAACTGTGTTAGTGAAATGCCAACTCAGAACCTATTCCTTGCAAAGGATTGACACCTGTTCACCAGAAGCTGAACTGGGAACAGGTTTATTACAAAAGGCCATCCAACAGTCTGCAGAATTTATTTATTTATTTATTTATAATTCAATTTATATCACCGCCCCATCTCCCCGAAGGGGATTCTGGCGGTTTACAGTCAATAATTAAAATAAATAAAAATATAATACATATACATATAAATACAAATAAATTAAAGATAAAATCCAAGAGGCAATAAAATTGTTCTTAAAAGGGCTCTATGGGACCAGCCATCCCCAGGAGGAGCTGTTACCCTTCCCATCCCAGGCGAATTATCAGATGTTCTAGATTTCCTCAGTGATAATGAGAAAAACAAGAATTTAGTTGACAGAGCCATTTTTCTCTTCCTAAACACAAATGCCAAGTTTGTATCATCTTTTTTATTTAAAATCTTTGATTCTTGGTGCAGAGAAAATACTGAAATTATGGCCAGAGTTTACAACTTTACACAAGCTACTGTGGCTACATTTATATTTATTTATTTATTTATTTGATTTTGATGCCACCCAAATCCAACTGACATAATATCAATGTAACATCTAGGGCAAAATACTCAACAAGAGCACTTTATTTAGTCTATTGAAAATGAGAAGCCAAAAGATCTAAAGGTAAGGTAAAGGTTCCCCCCGCACATTTGTGCAGTCGTGTCCGACTCTAGGGGCCGGTGCTCATCTCCGTTTGTTAGCCGAAGAGCCAGCGTTGTCCGAAGACACTTCCACGGTCATGTGGCCGGCATGACGCGCGCAGAACGCTGTTACCTACCCACCGAAGTGGTACCTATTAATCTACTTGCATTTGCATGCTTTCGAATTGCTAGGTTGGCAAGAGCTGGAGCTAGTGCGGGAGCTCACTCCGCACGCAGGGCTAGGGATTCGAACCTCCGAACTTGCGATCTTCCAGTCAACAAGCCTGGCATCTTACCCACTGAGCCACCACGCCCCTAACCAAAAGATCTACCCATATGGTAATTAAAAAAGACATTCATGGATGCCTGAATTGTTACAAGAAGATAATGATTCCTCAGCACATTGTTATAAAAGAAAGGAAAACTCATGAAGATGTGAATAGAAGGATTAAGGAAAAATACTGTTGTGAAAATGAATAAAAAGTAGAAACTCAGAGAAGTAGCATATCACATTAGTTTTCTCCCAACCTAGTGCTGTCCAGATGTACAGTATAGGACTACCATATCCCATAACTCTCACCTAGAATGCCCATAAGGAAGTTAGATGGTGGCAACTGGTAGGCTAAATTAGTGGAAAGCACAGAAACATACTAAATAATTCCTGCTGATAAGGGACAGGTTCTGACTGGATACTTGCAGCACATGAAATTCAAGAATGAATAAGGGTTCAAGAATGAGTAAGGGAAGGAGCTGTGAAGTAGTGTTTAAATTACAATTGTGTTCCAAATTACATAGAAATCACATTGTAATACTTGTGCCATAACTATGCCCGGCCAAGAATCTTACCTTGAAAGCTTTGGTTTTCTCTTCCTTCAGCTGTTTCTCTACTTCTACATGGCGTGCCAGGCGATCTAGGGTTGAAGCAACTTTTTCTTTCTGATAATCAACATGGTCTTTGTGTTTTATATTTTTCTACAGTAGAAGAAACCTCTTTGAAATAAATAGCTAGTACAAACAACCAGAAAATTCAACCACTGCTGTCTCAACATGCAAGGAAGATAAAAGCACAACACAGAAGAGCCCCACCTTTTCATTCAATCAGTCCATTTGAAATAAAGAATCCAACATACATAAGTAGTTCAAGTTTGAGTCAAGAATTGAACATAAAAAATCAGAAGACATTTATGGATATACAGCCATATGTTCAGGACTATGATGGAAGCGGCTCATGGGAGCCCCTTGTTAAACTTTGGAGCTTATCAAAGCTCCTTGTTAATTTTTTTTAATCTGTTCAATCGTGTTAGTTTGATACAATTTAATGTTGCAACCAGGAGAGTAGCAAGACCAGGTAGAGAGGAGAGCTGAGGAAAGATCAGCTCCCAGTGGTCTGCTCATGTAGAGGGTAAAGAAGATGACCTTGACAGAGATATGCAAAAGCTGTTGCCTAGGAAAAGGTACAAAAACATTTTTTTAAAGTCCAGAATGTCTAGATAACATTCAGAGGACCCTCAGACAGATATCTCTCTAATTCATTAAACTATAAGGAGGAGGAGGATGTACAGTACAATCAGACTTGTAAGTTTGTTATTATAGCCCAGGGTTTCTCAACCAGGGTTCTGTGGCACCCTTGGGTTCCACGAAAGGTCACTAGGAGTTCCCTGGGAGATCACGATTTATTTAAAAAAATATTTCAAATTCAGGCAACTTCACATTAAAGAGGTAAGTTTCATTCTTTATTTTTAGTTTAAGAACACTGTTAATGCATATATACAGGCCTACACATGAAACGAATATAAACATTTTGTAACTTGTGGCCTATATTTGAGACTGAATGTGCAGGGGTTCCCTGAGGCCTGAAAAATATTTCAAGGGTTCCTCCAGGGTCAAAAGGTTGAGAAAGGCTGTTATAGCCAATCTCAATAAAAGTAGTTTTAGCCTTCCTGTGGAGTTGATTTCATGGTTTAGTCTATCTAGTGGGGCTCACAGGTCGCATTCAGAGTAGTGAATAACCCAAGGCAGACACCGAAAGGATTACAATTCAATCCCACAAAACAGATATCTGATGAGAGAGTGTACAAGGAAGACCCAAGGCAGGGTGGGCTCACACTTTGTTACCTAGAAAAATTAATCACTTTCTCAACCAACTTGATTCTAGGGAAAAAAAGCAGGAGTAACAGGGTGCCTTTTCCCCCCCAGACCACCAAGTAAAGACTTTTCTTGCCCCCCTATTTGTGAATGGGGATCTCTTGGTTAACAAACTGGCAGCACATCCCTGAATATACTGCTATGAGTAAAAAAATAATCTTTGTCATCCAACAGCCCTGAGGAAATAAGTTCAGCCAGTAAACCATAAAGCCCCTTTTTTCTTAAAAAAAAAAGGGGGGGGCATTTGGTCAATTTTATTTTGCTATTTATGAAGGGAAATAATAATCTTGCCTTGTCTCCATCCAAGGAACCCCAGTATCTTCTATTCTAGAATCTTCCTACATCTACAATGCAAGATGTATGACTGTTCTACATTTAAAGACATAGGTGACACTCATTTGAAAAAGCTTCTAAACAGATTTCTGGTAGTGCAATGGGACTTCTTCTTCCTATATATCTCCCTCCAAATCTGCTTGGGAGGGGAGTCCACAATTCTCCACAGCAGACTTGGCAAAGTGTACATAACCATTATCATAAATAACCATACAACTTAATTGCAGGGTGTCAGACTTCACTGTCACTAGCTCAATACCATGCAACTTGCACAGGATTTTAAAATAATGTATCAATTTGAGATAGAACCCATTCAACAACAGATTTTCAGACAAGTTTGCCTTGACCTTAATAGGGCAGAAAGAACTGAATTAGAAGTCCTATTGAGGGACTACTGTCTGAACTCATGGAAGAAGTGCTGGAACCTCTCTCTCTAGCTCTGATATCCTTATTCCCATGTGCATGGGTTCCGTTCCCAACCTTCCCCAATTAAGTGAGAAAGCCCAAAGAGGAATTCTTAATGTGTTCCATTGTACAAACTGGAAATTGTTCAAGCCGTTTCTGGATAGGCAAAGATTTCCCTTCAGATCTTATCTCACAACACTAGAAGTTCAAGGGAATAGAAATGGCTTGTAGGATCATTTGGGGGCAGGCCTAGCATGCAAAGCATAACTCTTCTGAATACCAACAACAGGTACTATATTTACATATCATAACTGTATGGAGCCCAAGTTCCTATTAGTTGACCTGTATACATGAAACATTTCCAGTTCTCAGTTACTAAGGAGGAATAGTTTTAGCTGATTCTTTCTCCTTCCTACATTTTCCCCCAAATTGACTTCAGAGAACTGTGCACACTGGGGCGGGGGGGGGGGGGAGGAGGTGACTGGCAGAGGAGGAAAAAAGCAGAGAAAACTGTAGTCCCAATACCTCCGGTGTCTGCCAGTTGTTAAAAGCCAAGCTAAGCTTGATTTAACAAAATTTGTAAAATAAACTAGAACATAAGTTCTGTTGAGATCTTTAACCTAGAGGGGGTTATTTACAGTATGTGTTCCAGAAATCTAAAAATGAACCTATAATTATTAACCAATCAAATCTGGACACAGCACAAAATCCTTTGAAGGGCAATGGGATGCCCACTCAATCTTAGGATTTAGAATGGTTGACAATAGTTTTTGAAAGTGCTTCTTTGGCAGGTAAGAATATAACAGTGCATCCTTCCTATCCACAAGTTGGGTATTAATTTATTTTTAGTTATTTCCATTGAGTACTACAAAATAGAAAATAATAACAAGTATATTTTTTGAAAAAAATAAAATTGGATGTAATTTGCTTACAAGAGACTCACATTTGTAAAAAAGACATTAAGTATTTGATTCAAAAACAACTAGGAGAAGAATTTATTTCAGCTGGATTCCGGAAAGAAGATGTTGTTGACATATGTAAGAAAAGACTAAGAGAATACTTTCTACTTAACTCAAATAAGGATACCAGTACACAAGTAATTTGGGACGCAAGTAAAGCGAATATGAGGGGTTATTTTATTCAATATAATGCTCAAATGAGGAAAAAGAAACAAGAAAAAATTCAACTGATTTTGGATGAAATTAAAAATAAAGAGAAATGTCTGAGGGACAAACCGATGGATAATACATTGATAACTCAAATTAAATTTCTACAAAAACAAATTTCGATGATTTTGGTACAGGAAATAGAAACTCAAATGAAATTTACAAAACAGAAATATTTTGAATTTGCAAATAAACCAGGAAGATGGTTAGCTCATAAGTTAAGAAAACAAAGACAAAAAAAATATAATTTCTAATATACAACATAAAGGGAAAATCTTAGTGAATAATGTGGAAATACAAGAAGCATTTCATTCTTACTATACAGCATTGTATAAAAAACAGGATGTTAAAATAGCTGAAATTGATGAATATATGAGTAAGCAAAGATTAACTGTTTTAAATGATGAACAAAGAACATTACTTAATAATCCTATAACAAAAGAAGAAATGTTAATGGCTTTTAAGAAAATTAAAAGTGGAAAAGCACCAGGTCCGGATGGACTATCGGCAGCCTACTACAAATACTTTGAAGATGAATTGAGTATTCCTCTCCAAAAAACTATAAATTCAATTTTGGAAACAGGAATTATGCCAGAAACATGGAAAGAGGCTCATATTACTTTGATTCCGAAAGAACAACTAAATTTGAATTCAACAAAGAATTACAGACCAATATCATTATTGAATAATGATTATAAGATATTTACAACAGTTTTAGCGGAAAGATTGGAAAATACTCTTGGAAATTTTATTCATCAAGATCAAGCAGATTTTCTACCCAAAAGACAAATTAGAGACAATATTAGAAATGTTTTGGATGTATTAGAGTATTTAGAACAACATAATGAAAAACAAGCTGCCTTGATATTCATAGATGCTGAAAAAGCATTTGATAATTTAAATTGGTCCTTTATGTTTAAAGTATTGGAGATTATGAACTTTGGTGGGAATTTTATTAAGTGGATTAAATCAATTTATACACCTCAATCTGCAAAAATAATTGTTAATGGAGAATTTAGTAAACCTTGTGAAATACAAAAAGGCACAAGACAAGGCTGTCCTTTATCTCCGCTTTTGTTTATATTGATCTTAGAAGTTCTACTTAGAGATATTAGACAAGATGATGGTATTCATGGTATCAGAGTTAAAAAGGAAGTTTACAAATTAAGAGCCTTTGCAGACGACCTAGTCATTACATTAGAGAATCCACTGGATGGAATTGAATTATTGATGCAGAAATTGAAGGACTTTGGGTCGTTAGCAGGGTTCAAAATTAACTTACAGAAAACAAAAGTTTTGACTAAGAACATGAACTATCACCAACAAGAGAAATTGAGAGAAATTACAGGATATTCTTTGGAGAAAAAAGTAAAATATAATTTAACATCGAAAAATGTTAAATTATTTCAAAATAACTATATCCCGCTTTGGATTGATATTAAAAAAGATTTAGATCGTTGGGGAAAACTACAACTATCACTATTGGGGAGAATATCAGCGATTAAAATGAATATATTACCAAGAATTCTATATCTCTTTCAAACAATACCTATACTGACATCAGAGGAACCATTTAAACAGTGGCAGAAAGACATTTCTAAGTTCATTTGGCAAGGGAAAAAACCAAGAATAAAATATAAAGTCTTGCAAGATTCAAAAGAAAGAGGTGGTTTAGGACTCCCAAACTTGAAACTATACCATGCAGCTTGTGGTCTGGTATGGCTTAAGGAATGGATTGTTTTGAGAAATGAAAAATTATTAAATCTGGAAGGTCATGAATTGAGATTTGGATGGCATGGATATCTGTGGTATGATAAGGCTAAAATAAATGTGGACTTTAAAAATCATTATATTAGAAGATCCTTGTTGAGAATTTGGAATAAATATAAATCAACTTTATGTTATAAGAGACCTTTATGGATTTCCACGCAAGAAGCTTTTTATAGAACAGAAGTAAGAAATAAAGATAAGTGGCTGACATATAAGGATTTCTTAAAAAAAGAACAAGGACACTATGTGATAAAATCAAAAGAAGAACTTGCCCAAGAAGGTTATACCTTTCAATGGCTCTCCTATATGCAACTTATAGAGAAATTTAAATTAGATAAAAAAAAATTAGAATTTGAACAAACTAAATCAGAATTTGAAATACAATTATGTGAAAATGATGAACGCTTAATTGCTAGAATGTATAAATTATTGTTAAAAGGAGAAATGGTAGAGGAACAAGTTAAAGATTGTATGATTCAATGGGCGAAAAATATTGGCCACAATATACAACTTCATCAATGGGAAGATATGTGGACTAAAGGATTAAAATTCACCTTATGCTACAACTTAAAAGAAAATTTTTATAAGATGATGTATCGATGGTATATGACCCCACAAAAACTCTCAAAAATGTACGGGAACATATCCAACTTATGTTGGAAATGTATAAAACAAGAGGGGTCTTTTTACCATATGTGGTGGACTTGTAACATTGCAAAAGAATTTTGGACTGAGATACACTCATTGATGCAAAATATACTACAGATACGAATACCATTTAAACCAGAATTTTTTTTACTTGGAATTTGGGAGGTACAAATAGAAAAACATTTCTCTAGAATAATACAATATATGATCACAGCAGCAAGACTCTTATATGCACAAAACTGGAAAAATCAAAGTGTTCCAACAATACAGGATTGGATGTTGAAACTATTAGAAATGGCAGAAAATGATAAATTGACTTGCTTATTAAAAGACAATTCAAATTGTTACTTTCTTAAAGAGTGGAAACCTTTGATGGACTATTTGCAAAAAGCAGGAGGAGTAAAGCTAATATGGGGATTTGATGATTAGATTATATATAAATAGTATATAATAGACAAGAAAAGTATATGAATGTTATATGAATAACCAGCATGTAAAAACAAACTATCTATTTTATTCTTATGACCATAGTTGGATCGGAGGTTATCCAATTTCTTTGTTTGTGTTTTTCTTTCTTTTTTTTCCTTTACTGCACTTTTCTTTTTCTTTTAATTTGTATTTCTATTTCCGTTTCATTCTTAACTTTTAGCTTTGTATATTTAAAATCCAATAAAATTAAAAAAAGAAGAAAATAATAACAAGTATTTGGACAATTTAGCTTCCAAAACGGTTGTCCCTTCCATTATTATCTATAATCAGGTGAGCCAGTGTATTGTAGAGATGCTGGAAAAAAATGTAACTCTTGACATAAAACAAGCAACCACAAGGGGAGAAACCAGAAAAGAGCAATTAATACCTAACAAAGGGGGGGAAATCATACAAAAGAACAAAGATCAACATGGAACACTGCCACAAAAATAAGAAACCCAGAGCTCCTTATGTGAGTTTACTTTTTAGTCAATCAATATCTACAACTGCAACTTAAGTACTGTTCAAAGATTCTATGCTATATAGAAACAACCTAGAGTTTGCTTTTAAAGTATGAAGCTGTGGGTACCTTTAAAATAAAACAGTACTTCCTTCAAAACATCTTGAAACATGGATTACTGTGCATATGCATCAGACATAGTCCTTCACATTGTTAGAAACTTGCAGAAAAAAGTGAGTAATTCCAGAGAAAACTCTAAAAATTTCAGTCATAGGAAACACTCACATCAGAAGAGCTTTCAAATTCCTCTTCACTGCTAAGAAGATCAATGCAATCCAAGACAGGTCTCAATACACCTTCCTAGGAAAACAAACATTTTAGCAGGTTTTTTTTCCACTTATGAACACTCTCAAAAATATAATGAGAGGCAAAAGCACAACAAATTAGTTAGCAATTCAGATTCTTTAGAATAATTCTTAGTTAGGTCAATTTTGTATCACCCAGCATAAAGAACTGTGGAATGGCCTACTGTCAACTGACTTCTAACCAAATGATCAGATTTCATAACCCAAGAAGGCTCTTCTTTTGATTACAGTCATTCAGACCCAATCACAATCATAATGGCTCTTTTGAAATTAATCACACTAAGAAGGTATCAAATCAAATGTTTATTACAGTCACAGACCAGCATATACTAAGAAGATATGTTTTCTCTCTTGAGCACAATGCTCCCCTTCTTTTATCCCTGCTTGGCAGTCTTTCCCAACCTAGTGTCCCCTCAGGCTCTGCTAACAGGGGATTCTAGGAGTTGTGTTTCAACATATCTGAACAGCACCAGTTCTCAACAGTTTGAGAATGGCTTCTATATAGCAATAAAATGCTCAGGTTGTGTTCTGGCCATGTATCCCCAAACTCTAGTAGAATGCAGCATCACAAAGGCTAACCTGTCCCCTGAAAGACCCAAGCAGCACCGTGCCAAATGGAATGAATCTATAAATACTCCTCCTAAATAGCAGGGATGTCTTGATTTTGCTACAAATACCACCTAAATTATGGATGAGCAGTGAGAAGCTCCAATTTAATGATGATACCAATTGAACTGGATAGCACCACTAAAATAGATATTGTGAAGTGTTTCAAGATTTCTCAATCTTAGGATTGAGGATGAGTGGGATATAAAATTACAAAGGCAGTTCAATTTAAGCAAGGGATTCAAACTGATACCAAAAAAAATCCAAGGTTCACATCTGAACTGACAATGACTGTCCAAGAAAGGACCAAGGGTATCTGTGGATAGTTAATTAAAATGCCCTTCCAGTATGCAAAAGTGAATTCCATACTAGGAAAATAACCTGCTATCAATAAAATAATGCATTTTTGTACTTATATGGTAAACCACATTGGGAATATTGTGTACAGTTCTGGTCACTGCATGACAAACTGATACTGTAATGTAGAGCTGGAACAGAAGCAGAAAAGGGCCAACATAAAGAATTAGGAGACTAGAGTTGTCTTATTCAAGGGAAAAAAAGACAGTCTTTGAGACTTTTTAGCTTTGAAAATCCAGGGGTACAAAAGAGGTGTACTAAAATAATGTATGCCATAGAAAATGTAGAGGCAGGTAAGCTTTTCTCCCCCTTTCACAGTATTAATATTCAGGATCAGTGGTTAAGATGCCAGGCTTGTCGATTGGAAGGCCGCAAGTTCGGCGGTTCGAGACCCTAGCTGCGTGTGACAGAGTGAGCTCCCGCACTTGTCTCAGCTCTTGCCAACCTAACAATTCGAAAGCATGCAAATGCAAGTAGATAAATAGGTACCACTTTGGGGGGATGGTAACAGCATTCCGTGCTTGTCATGCCGGCCACATGACCACGGAAGCATCTTCAGACAGCGCTGGCTCTTCAGCTAAGAAACGGAGATGAGCACCGCCCCCTAGAGTCGGACACGACTGTGCAGGGGAAACCTTTACCTTTTTACCTTTTACTGAAGCTAAATTTAGGGAGATTTAGATTCAATAAAAGAAAATACTTTGTTTATACAATAAATATAAACTATAGAATTTGCTGCCATATGGTGTGGTGATGGCTACCAAGATAGGTGGTTTAAGGGGACAAGAGAAAGCCATGAAGGGAATGGCTATTCATGGCAGCCTTGATGGCTACATATAAAATCCAGAAACAAAGAGAGTATGTCCTAAACTGCAACTGCTAAGGGGCACTGGTACCAGAAGACTATTATCCTCAAGTCCTGCTATTATCCTCCAGGATATATCTGGACAGTCACTATGCAATACAGAATGCTGTGTCATATTGGTCTCTAGTTGATTCACCAGCACTCTTATGTTTACATGCAAATTGTCTACATACACCAACAAATTCAATATCATCTTCACTTTCTTCCTGTTGAGATGGATTCTCAGCCTCTTTAGAAGACACAAGGCACTCCATTGTCTGAAACCAAAAGAAAAATCACTTGTTAAGGTTACCAACCACATAATAATGCCGTAATTAAATCCATGGTTTTGTTTCTTACTGCAATTAATGTTGTATTCCCTGGTAAATATTTCACTTTTTAAACTGATTACAATGAATACATTATACAAGACCTACGGTCATTACACACAACTAGCATTTGAAACTGGTAACAGGGGAACACGCTACATGCTAACCCTAAAGAGAAGATACCAAAGACCCTTTTTATTTTACTTATTGATGATAATAGCATAAAGGGTTCATATCATTTCAGGATTCACCCTTTTATCAGGTCAGAGGTAGGGTAGGAAATCTGTTTGAAAAGTTCTATAAAACCTGAAGTTGGTATGCTTCCACTAACTTACCTGGTCTGTAAGAGATAACGTATAAATGTTAATTTAAGTGCAGATTCTGACATAAAAATAAATAATCAAAAAGCAGAACAGAAAAGTCAAGCCACGGTGACTCAGGAAAATCTGTGCTACCGAGAGTTCCAAGGAGTGAGTGGGAAGGCACCTTGGGGCTGCTACACCGTTTCCTTACCTACAAGGATCCACCAGGTTTAGTAGAATAAGAGCAGTAAAATTCGTAATGGTTATACAAGGCCTCCATTCACTTCTAAAGCACCTGTCAACAATAAACGGGAATAGAGTAATACGAGAATAGAAAGTGTGAGATGGAAAAAGGGGGCTGGATGATGACACGGCCCCGAAACCAGGGGACGAGGACCATTACTAAGAAACTGCTGCAGCGCGCACAACGCTCACAATCAAACCACGTGAGGACGACGGTGATGCTGAAGGTACCTTGCATCGCCTCCAGTCAAGAAACCAGTAGCCAAGCCCTGCCCAGCTCGTATCGTTGGACCAAGCCCTTTGCGACTCGGCGGCAGAAGAAAGCGAAAATCAACCGTCAGCCAGACGAACCTTTCCTAAACCCGCTCGCGCCCTCCTCTTCCTTTGCAAACATACATTCGAGACGCAACTCGCACGTCACCACTCCACCCGCGCGCGGGGCTTTCGGCTTCCTCTGCTTCAAACTTCGAGGATGACGCTTGCTCGCCCCGGCATGCTGGGAAATGTAGTTTCATGGCCGCCCGCGGGCACTCCCTGTCGGCCTCAAGGAATGAATGCAAGACTCTTTAGAAATCTTTAGCGACTGCCTTCCTCCAGTCGGGTTAACGCGTAAAAGTGGAAGGTGGGCTAAGAATGGGCTACAGCTTTTCGCTGGTGTACTTTTCGCTGGTGTACTGAGAACTGTTGTTCATCAAGTCTACAGGATGCCAAGCTATTTTGTTCCATAGGTTTTCATTAATTAAAAGCTGGTTGAGTTCAACTACAGCACTTGGGGTGCTGGGTGAGAAAATCATAGCTCTCTAGAAGGGGCTGGGAGACTCCTAGAACGGGGTATTTTAGGATGGAGCTGGACAAAGCCATGATGGTAGTTCATCCATATTTAGGATGGATATTTAGGCGTATTTTAGGATGGAGCTGGACAGGCCAAATGATGATAGTTATCCATATTTATGAATAAGCCACAATCATCTAGGTTTGTATCCTCAAATACTTTGGCCACCTAATGCGAAGAGAGGACTCACTGGAAAAGACCCTGATGCTGGGAAAGACTGAAGGCAAAAGGAGAAGGGGATGGCAGAGGATGAGATGGTTAGATAGCATCACCGATGTAATGAACATGAATTTGAGTAGACTCCGAGAGACAGTGGAGGACAGGAAGGCCTGGTGTGCTATGGTCCATGAGGTCACGAAGAGTTGGACACGACTAAACGACTGAACAACAACAATATGTGTATGTGTAGGTGGTTTGAGAGAGGGGTCAAGGAATCCATTTGTGCCTTATAGTTCAGTCCGACAGAATATCTAATCTTGGATTGTCTGTTGGTGCATCCATTCCAAATAACTGCATGGGCCTTGTCTCTTACTTGGCACGTGCTGGGCCGTAACAGGAAGAAAAAGTGAATCGTCCACTCTTTTTCATCTCTCCACAACTGCACCCATCTGGAATGTGGTCACAGAAGCAGATATGAAATGCTTACCTGTAAATATTTTTTCTGTCCTCCACCAGAATAATGCACATTAATGAAAGCATTTATAAAGCACTTATTACTCCTTGCTCTAGGAAGTAAGTCTAGTCTATAAAATTTGTATAATATGTTATCTATATTGAATATAAACCTAAACTATTTTGCTTGCTAGAAATGACAACATGAGGTTAAATAGGACCATTATTTATTTATAAGTAGTTTCTCAGTACAGGAGTATTTGCTGTTTCAAGATTGAATTGATCGTAAATCATCTGTTTTAGAAGGTATGATAATGACTGCAATTATACAATACATTAGTCCTCCTTAGGCAGTCACACTGGCCCTGCTCCACACTCCACTTAGGGCACATGAAGCATCCAATATCTAATCCAATTAATATTTCTTCTCATTCCCTCAGCTGCTTGCTTTTGCAGCCCATGAGAACAGTCCCATTTTTCTTGCAAAAGATTTGTCACAATATCTATCATCTATCTATCTATCTATCTATCTATCTATCTATCTATCTATCTATCTATCATCTATCTATCTATCTGATCAATATGCCCTCAACTTCTTCCACACTTCCCTGGTAGCTTGCAACAATTAAACCATACAATATAAATAAAATGTTAATAATAAATCAAACCCACCTTCAACCCAAGCACAATTAATACTGACCATTAATAATAAATACATTTATAATAAGCAATATAATGACAAAATGACAAAACTGCAGATAGCGAACCATCAATATGCAAAAGGCCTCCAGAAGAGTTTTGACTGCTTCTGGAGGGCTGTCCCCAAGGTGATCAACTGAGCTTCCACATAAGGGCTGTTCTAGAGTATTGGACCCATAACAAAAAAACACTGACTGGCTTCAACTCTCTTCACTTCATGAAAATGGAACACCACCAGCAACTTCTCCTAGAAAGGTCTCCTTGGAAGGGGTGACTCAGGTTGCCATAGAAAGTCCTGCAGGGACTTCAGCATCAAGGTATTACCTACATATAATATATGTAAGTCAGAAATAGTCCTTTGCATTGCATCCAGAAAATCGATAACCAGTGCAGAGCCTCCAAAATAGGAGTAACAGGAACATGATGATGAGCACAGTGAACAGCAGGGAAGCTGCAATGATGCCCCTGCGACTTCCCCCCATCTGGGCATACGTTCAGCATTTTTTTTCCATCTGAAAACAGTGTTAGTGCCACCTCCAGTAAGTTAGGTATTTTCTCCCCAATGTCTTCTTTTAGTATATGCATTGTTTCCAGTTGATTTTCTTTCATTCTCTCTGCACACCCTCACTTCCATGTATACAGTATATCTCTCAAAAGGACTTCAGCAATGCAGCTTTTGATCATGACATCACAAACTTTCAGTCACTAGGAAGGGCTCCTGTGCCTACTGCATCTGCTGCATACAAGAGCATTTCTTGTTTCTCCCTCACCTCCAACCTCTCATAGAACAGTCTCTCTTTTACAACCAGCAGACAAACTGAGATAAATAACATGTAAACAAACACGAGTTGTAAGAAAGAAACATTAATTATTTTATTTTCTGTTTCTGAACAGAGAGAAGAGACATGTTAATTTACAACTAGCACAGCTCAATTCAAATGTACTGATGGCAGGACCTCGAGTTAATGCACAGAACACTTAATTGTTGGAGACTAATATTAGTTCTTGCCAACCTAGCAATTCAAAAGCATGCTAATGCAAGTAGATGAATAGGTACCACTTTGGTGGGTAGGTAACAGTATTCCGCGTGCGTCATGCGGCCACATGACCGTGGAAGCGTCTTCAGACAAAGCTGGCTCTTCAGCTAACAAATGGAGATAAGCACCGGCCCCTAGAGTCGGAAACGACTGCACAAATGTGCGGGAGGAACCTTTACCTTTACTTAATATTAGTTTAGCTTCCAAATTCCTAATTCTAGACTTCCAAAAATATAGATATCTCCAAGCCCATGGCCAATCTTGGCTGACCTCCAAAACCTAAAGAAGGTCAGGACTGGTTCAGAAATGGAGACCACTAGGAGATCCCAGGGCTGTAGATTAGACTAGGCAGTTGAAAAAGCCTCTTGGAAGAAGATACTAGTAAGCCACTTCTGTTTCTAAGACAACTGAAGTACAGTATATGGATCTACTTATGAAGTCATGAGGACTTGCTCAAGACAAAGGAGACTGCCTTTTTAGCATTATACTGCTGTGAATAACAAGTTAGATGAAGAAAAGGTACAGATGACTTGAAAGGATTCTGCTTTGATTTACTTGTGCAGGGTAAAGGCTCAAGAAAGGGATTGTCTGATGTCTGGAATACTTCCTTACTGGCAGGATACAAAAGAGCTTCCAAGTTTCAAAAAACCTTCATCAGAAAAGGGGTCAGACCATTCAACCTTGGAAAAACATGGCTCTAAAATTAGCCAGATTATGTTCCTCCCTTCTCTTTTTCCTAACCTACTTGTCTTTTTCAAATTAATTTCCTTTCTCATCTTACTGATTTGGTTTCTCCACTGTTTTTAGAATCTCATGGTGCAATTAGCTACAATTAGGGGCGCTAGGCGGGGGGGGGGGGGAGAGATCCCTGTGAAATGTTATAAATTTTAAGACTTGCCATCCTTGAAGTGTAAAGTAGCTAATGGGATGTTTCAGTATATCTTCCTATATCTTATGTTAGAAGGACTTGCAACCTTGCAATGATTGTACTGAATGTGCTATATGCGTTTTGATTCAAAATCATGGAATAAACATGATGTACTAGAGAACAGTTGACCCACTTATGACATGACATGCTTCTGACTGGCCACAGTGAAATAAATTTCATTCCATTTAGCTTTGTAGCAAACAGTTCAAGCTCTCCTTCCTTCAAGCTTATACTTGGCCTTTTTTACATTATGAGTATAGTGCTGTGAGAATAAACACATGCTTCTGCTGTCTTTTTCTATACTGTGTTTTAGAATCCTGAGGGCAGTGGTCATCAAAATATTTAAGCAAGCTGTGTATTCCTTTGCAAGTAACCTGTCACTGCCATGAAAACACCCTTCAAAATGGTCTGGACAAAATTTAGGAACAAATTACAGTATATGTTGGAGTGAAGCAAATCTGTTCTTTATTGTGAAGCAACCTGGAAAAGGGGTAATTTGCTTTTGAGAAGTGACAGGAAGGAAGGGAGGGTTCATGCTTCCTGACATTGTTTCCTCCCCTGAAAATGGAGCCCTACATCCATGCATCTTAGATAAAATGGGTTCAGAAAACTAGGGAGAGTAAAAGCAGCAGGGAATAGGGAAAGTTTACAGTGGATTCAGACATCAGGCCACTGCAGTTGGTTCGTTTTCACCTCGTGTTCTGTAAACCCAACCTATTGTTGTTTAGTCAACCATGGTTTAAAAAAAAACATTGCTTAACAGCATGTATGAGCCAGATCTTAGAGTTAAAGTAACTGGCAAGGGAGAAATTATGCCTTCCAAAGATACTTTGCAGCAATGTACAGTATTGTCATTTAGTGATATTTAATTTGCTATCTAAAATGGGTCAAAAGCAGTAATACAAGAGGTAACATCACTCTCTCCCCCCAATTAGGGCCAGTTCATATATTTAATATGAATTATTCCCCATGTTGAATAATCTGCTGATAAATATTGAGCAATAATTCTGAGTTTCTAAGAATTTGGTCCACTGAAATTGGTGACAATAGCAAATGCTGATCCTGCTTATTGAACATCTTGAGAACAGCTGATTTCAAAAGTTTAGCTGATGGTATTACTAAGTGTACAGGATCCTGTTTTGATAATAGTATGTCATGCCAACTGCACTATCTTTCTCTGGAAAGGTTTCAACTGCTCTATGGGTATCTCTATGCTGCCTGCTTTTCTGCAGGGACTGGACAATGCTGGTTCTGGGACAACAACATTTCTAAAAGTTTTGGGTAGTTTTGTTTTTGCCAAATAAAGGACATAGAATAAAAGAGATCGTGCATTTTTATTTCCTTGTATTGTATGCATTTCCCATTATGAATCTCTGATTTTAGCTTTCCCCTCACTTCTACTAATACATTATTTCCCATAATGTACTATGACAACCATACCCCCTCAGGATAATGTCTAACTGTCTTTTGCTATTTTCCTCAGTGAATGATTTAAAAGAGGTGAAAAGATAGTACAAAATGTCAAATAACATCTCAAAACTATTGCCTAAAAAGATTTTTAACAACATCATGGAATAGTTTTCTAAAATATTTAACTTGTTAGAAATTTTCTCATAGCACCATAAAAGATTGAAAAATATACAATCCCCATTATCAGTACCGTTGATTGATTATGTGCCATCAAGTTGGTGACACTTCTTAATGACCACATAGATAGATTTTCTCCATCATATATATATATATATATATATATATATATATATATATATATATGTGTGTGTGTGTGTGTGTGTGTGTGTTGTTGTTGTTGTTGTTGTTGTTGTTTATTCGTTCAGTCGCTTCCGACTCTTTGTGACTTCATGGACCAGCCCACGCCAGAGCTTCCTGTCGGCCGTCACCATCCCCAGCTCCCCCATGGTTGAGTCTGTCACCTCCAGAATATCATCCATCCATCTTGCCCTTGGTCGGCCCCTCTTCCTTTTGCCTTCCACTTTCCCTAGCATCAGCTTCTTCTCCAGGGTATCCTGTCTTCTCATTATGTGGCCAAAGTACTTCAGTTTTGCCTTTAATATCATTCCCTCAAGTGAGCAGTCTGGCTTGATTTCCTGGAGTATGGACTGGTTTGATCTTCTTGCAGTCCAAGGCACTCTCAGAATTTTCCTCCAACACCACAGTTCAAAAGCATCTATCTTCCTTCGCTCAGCCTTCCTTATGGTCCAGCTCTCACAGCCATAGGCTACTACAGGGAATACCATTGCTTTAACTATGCGGACCTTTGTTGTCAGTGTGATGTCTCTGCTCTTAACTATTTTATCAAGATTTGCCATTGCTCTCCTCCCAAGAAGTAGACGTCTTCTGATTTCCTGGCTGCAGTCAGCATCTGCAGTAATCTTTGCACCTAGAAATAAAAGTCTGTCACTGCCTCCACTTTTTCTCCCTCTATTTGCCAGTTATCAATCAAGCTGGTTGCCATAATCTTGGTTTTTTTGAGGTTTAACTGCAACCCAGCTTTTGCACTTTCTTCTTTCACCTTCGTCATAAGGCTCCTCAACTCCTCCTCGCTTTCAGCCATCAAAGTGGTATCATCTGCATATCTAAGATTGTTAATGTTTCTTCCAGCGATTTTAACTCCAGCCTTGGATTCCTCAAGCCCAGCACGTCGCATGATGTGTTCTGCGTACAGGTTGAATAGGTAGGGTGAGAGTATACAGCCCTGCCATACTCCTTTCCCAATCTTAAACCAGTCCGTTGTTCCGTGCTCTGTTCTTACCGTTGCTACTTGGTCATTATACAGATTCCTCAGGAGGCAGACAAGATGACTTGGTATCCCCATACCACCAAGAACTTACCACAATTTGTTATGATCCACACAGTCAAAGGCTTTAGAATAGTCAATAAAACAAAAATAGATGTTTTTCTGAAACTCCCTGGCTTTCTCCATTATCCAGCAGATATTGGCAATTTGGTCTCTAGTTCCTCTGCCTTTTCTAAACCCAGCTTGTACATCTGGCAATTCTCGCGCCATGAATTGCTGGAGTCTACCTTGTAAGATCTTGAGCATTACCTTACTGGCATGTGAAATAAGTGCCACTGTTCGATAGTTTGAACATTCTTTAGTGCTTCCCTTTTTTGGTATGGGGATATAAGTTGATTTTTTCCAATCTGATGGCCATTCTTGTGTTTTCCAAATTTGCTGGCATATGGCATGCATCACCTTGACAGCATCATCTTGCAAGATTTTAAGCAGTTCAGCTGGGATACCGTCGTCTCCTGCTGCCTTGTTATTAGCAATGCTTCTTAAGGCCCATTCAACCTCACTCTTCAGGATGTCTGGCTCTAACTCACTGACCACACCGTCAAAGCTATCTCCAATATTATTATCCTTCCTATACAGATCTTCCGTATATTCTTGCCACCTTTTCTTGATCTCTTCTGCTTCTGTTAGGTCCTTACCATCTTTGTTTTTGATCATACCCATTTTTGCCTGGAATTTACCTCCGATGTTTCTAATTTTCTGGAAGAGGTCTCTTGTCCTTCCTATTCTATTGTCTTCTTCTACTTCCGCACATTGCTTGTTTAAAAATAATTCCTTATCTCTTCTGGCTAACCTCTGGAATTTTGCATTTAATTGGGCATATCTCCCCCTATCACTGTTGCCTTTAGCTTTCCTTCTTTCTTGGGCTACTTCCAGTGTCTCAGCAGACAGCCATCTTGCCTTCTTGGTTTTCTTTTTCTTTGGGACGTTATTTGTTGCCGCCTCCTGAACAATGTTGCGAACTTCTGTCCATAGTTCTTCCGGGACCCTATCCACTAAATCTAGTCCCTTAAATCTATTCTTCACCTCCACTGCATATTCCTTAGGAATATTAGTGAGCTCATATCTAACTGATCTTCCCTATTCTCTTTAGTCTGATTCTAAATTTTGCAATAAGAAGTTCGTGATCTGAACTACAGTCAGCTCCAGGTCTTGTTTTTACCGACTGTATAGATGTCCGCCACCTTTGGCTGCAAAGGATGTAGTCAATCTGATTTCGGTGTCGACCATCTGGTGAAGTCCATGTATAAAGTCATCTTTTAGGTTGTTGGAAGAGAGTGTTTGTTATGCACAGTGAGTTGTCTTGGCAAAATTCTATCAGCCTATGTCCTGCTTCATTTTGTTCTCCCAGACCATGCTTGCCTGTAATTCCAGGTGTCGTCTGACTACCCACCTTAGCATTCCAGTCTCCTGTAATGAAGATAACATCTCTTTTTGGTGTATTATCCAGTAGGTGCTGCAGATCCTCATAGAACTGATCTACTTCTACTTCTTCAGCATCTGTGGTTGGGGCATATATTTGGATCACTGTGATGTTAAATGGCTTACCCTGAATTCGAATTGAGATCATTCTATCGTTTTTTGGATTGTATCCAACCACTGCTTTAGCCACTTTATTATTAATTATGAAGGCTACTCCATTTCTTCTGTGGTCCTCTTGTCCACAGTAGTAGATCTGGTGGTCATCTGATGTGAAGTGGCCCATTCCAGTCCATTTCAGTTCACTGACACCTAAAATGTCTATATTTAATCTTGACATCTCACCAATAACCACATCCAATTTGCCCTGGCTCATAGATCTTACATTCCAGGTTCCTATGGTGTGTTGATCTTTAGAACATCGGATTCGTCGTTCACCACCAGCACCGTCGGCCGCTAGCCGTCCTTTCGGCTTTGAGCTAGCTGCGTCATCACATCTGGGGCTAGTTGAACGTATCCTCTGTTCCTCCCCAGTAGCATTTTGACCATCTTCCGACCTGGGAGTTCCATCTTCCGATGGTATACCGACATATCTCTGGTTGTACTGATCCATTTAGTTTTCACAGCAAGAATACTGGGGTGGGTTGCCATTACCTTCCCCAGGGATCGTATTTAGTCTGACCTCTCTGCCATGACCTTCCCGTCTTGGGTGTCCCTTCACGGTTTAGCTCATGGTTTCATTGAGGTGCTCAAGCTCCAGCACCACGACAAGGTAACGATCTCCTTTGCTGGATATATACATATATATATACACACACACACACACACACATACATACACATACACATACACACATACACACATATATACAGTACATATATACTGTACATATATACATATATACATATATACTGTACATATATACATATATACATATATACTGTACATATATACATATATACATATATATGAATGAATTGGCAGAAGCTCTGTAAAATATAATCACCGTGGCACTGAGAGAGATCTATCTATCTATCTATCTATCTATCTATCTATCTATCTATCTATCTATCTATCTATCTCAGTGCCACGGTGATTATATTTTACAGAGCTTCTGCCAATTCATCTTTATAGAGAATGTATTGAAACAAATTCATTTTGGAGAATGTAACCCACTTGTAGAAAATAAAACAAAAACAAAGACTTTTGCAAAAGGGACAATTTCCCAGGATGATCTGCCCCCAACCTGGCCCTTTAGGTCTTCCAACATGCACCTATCACTACTGTAATTGTGTCCACGCACCTTGCTGCTGGTTGTCCTTTTCTTCTCTTTCCTTCTACCCTTCCTGGAATTATAGACTTCTCTAGAGATTTAGGTCTTTGCATAATATATCCAAAATATTATAACCTGAGCCTCATCATTTGCACCTTGAGTGTGAATTCTGGATTGATATGTTCTATGAACCATATATTTGCCTTCTTCAGTATCTATGGTGTTCTCAGGAGTCTTCTCCAATACCAAAGTTCATACTCATCATCATTGTTCTTTCTGTCCTGCTTCTTCTAAGTTAATTTCCACAGAGTTCTTGGGAAAGCCATTGCCTGCATGATTCTGACCTTGTCTAGATATAAACATGTTGCAATATCTAAATATCTAAGCACCTAAGACCTTACCCCACCCTACCAAGGACTAGTCTTTGCCATATTTCTTGTCTACTGGTTCCTTTACTATTGATAGATAGTAAAAGGCAAATGCTATCCCTCATTTCAATGTCTTCATCATCAATTCAAAGGCTGGTCACTGTACCTGTTGTCATGAGCTTGGTCGTCTTTATATTTTAGCCCCATTTTTTTCACTGTGCTCCTTGACTTTCTTCACTAAAGCTTGCAGATCATTTCCATATACTGTATATATGTACAGTATGTATGTATGTATACACACACACACACACACACACAAACATGCATGAAACTGTGAAACTTTCATGATCAACTTAAACAAGTATGATGTTAAAAAGAGAACGGAGATAAGAGGGAAGAAGATAAAAAGAAAAACATGACTTGTGTTGAAGTCTTAAGATGAAATGGAGGAGTTGCAAAATTATTTGTGTTGCATATTAGATATTAGACCAGAGCTTTCCAAACTGTGTGTCGGGACACGTTAGTGTGTCAGCTGCAGTGTCTGGGTGTGTCAGGGCGGCTGCTGCCTCTGAGCCCTGCCAGGATTCCGCGCAGGTCCTAGTGCCTGCCTTGTGCCTGGCTGCCTCCAAACCTGCCCTGCCAGGATTCCGCGCAGGTCCTAGTGCCTGCCTTGTGCCTGGCTGCCTCCAAACCTGCCCTGCCAGGATTCCGCGCAGGTCCTAGTGCCTGCCTTGTGCCCTGCTGTAAGAGTGTGTCGCGAAATGATGCCCTGCTGTAAGAGTGTGGTAAGAATATGGTGAGGAGCACACAACAACTGCTTATAGATGGGGCTTTCATTGCAGTAATTAATAGAATGTTAAGAAGAATCCAGATGATAATTTCCTCCATTTGAAATCCCCTTGTCTTTTCTTTCCAGATTAAATCCATTAAGGAGAGAAATACTGAATAGATACGCAATTATCTTTTGAGTGATAGCACTGGAGAATGTTCCATTGCTGGTGATTGTGTAACTTTCTTGCTAAAGACGACTTGAGAAACGGTGGGAGCTTAAAGAACAATGACTTTACTTGGAAGTTAAATGGAGTGACATTGACTATTAACGAATGGCTTATTTACTGAAGTGGGGCTAATCTATTTTCCTCTCTGGATTTTGAATTCAAATGGGTTAATGTCTGCCTTTTATCTTATTTCATTGCCTTTCTGCTTTTCATTTTGAAATGGTATTTTTTTCCCCTTCTTTTCTCTGTAATGTGCTTGGAAATTATCTGGATTATAATGGGTATTTTTGGAATATTTTTGTTTTAAACAGTTTTGGGAATTTTCTTATTATTTGGGATTTTAGTGGACTTCCTTGTTGCTTTTCGTCTTGGAGAGTGAAGACATTTGGAGTTGGGGCTTTTTCCTATTCCCCCCCCCTTCTCTTTTTTTTCCCTCTCCCTCTCCTCTTTGGGACTTGTGATTATAAGCTTGCCTGAGAACTGGATTGTTATTACATTTTCAAGGATATTTTGACTACAGCTAAAGGACTTACCCGTTGTACTTTTATCTTTTATTTTTTTTTTATGTGAGAATTGTTGATTTTACCAAAGTACATTTTGCCCTTTTTTTATGCAATATCTATTAAGAAAAAGCAGTATTACTTTTATTTTTTAATTTTTTATTGTATTTGGATTTTTTTTTCTTCTCTTCCCTCCTTTTTTCTTTTGAATCCCTAATAATTTTTTATCCCTCCTTTTCCCTTTTTTTATTGTTTATAGTGGTTCTCCTTTGTCTTTTGTTATTTTTCTTTTCTCTTTACAGGAATAATATATACAACCTGGTTACTGCGGTTGCAAGAGTGAAGAGGGATAGATATAAGGAAATGGAGTCCATGGCTGCACCTTCAGAAGTACCAACATCAGATATGGGAAAAATATTGGATGCGATTACAGCACTGATTCCAAAAATAGATGATTTTACTACTGCCTTGGAGGAAAAGATGGATATTTTAAATGTTACCTGGATGGATGACTTAATTACTTCTTTTGATATAAAAATAGATAAAAAGATGGACAATATTTTAGATCAACAAATAGAAGTGAAAATGGAAGTGATGAAGGAAGACTCAGAAAAAGAATTTAGAAATGAAATACAGACTGTCAAAGAAATTGCAAATATTCTTCCAGGGGATCTTAAAGAGACACAAGGCCAGGTTAAGAAATTGGAGATTAAATCAGATTCTATTACTATGGAATATAATTTAGATGCTATTGTATTACCAGAAATGAGAGAAGAAGAATGTATTTTGAGTTTGATAGGAGCTCTGGAAAAATTAGATGAGAATATGAGAAAATATATAGTTGATACTTTAGTTCAACATTTAGAGACAGAAGAAGAAGACATGGACTCTGAGATAGATAAAATTTTTAGAGTTGAATCACGTTACGTTAGAGATAAGAAACTGTCAAGATATTTTGTGAGAAAAGTTATAAAAGAACAAAATCTGAAGAAATATTATAGCGAGAGATCAAAAACAGTAGGGTTGGGTATAACTTAAAAGAATTAAATCAGAATTTTTTTTTCTTTCTTTTTGTTTGGAATCTGGGTTGTATAAATAGAAAAATCCTTTTCTTTTTATTTCTATATGCATAGTATAATAGTATAGTTGGGTATATCTATATATGTATAGTTTTGGGAAAATTAAAGTGTACTAACAATACAGGAATGGATGTTGAAACTACTAGAAATGGCAGAAAATGACAAATTGATTTGCCTACTAAAAGAAAATTTTAATTATTATTCTTTAATGAGTGGAAATTTTTGATGGACTATTTGCAAAAAGCAGGAGGAGTAAAGCTAAATATGGAGTTTTTGTTGATTAGATTATAGATAAATAGTACATAATAGACAAGGAAAAATATATGAATGTTATATGAATAGCCAGCATGTTAAAACAAACTATCTATTTTATTCTTATGACCATAGACGGATCGGAGGTCATCTAATTTCTGTGTATGTCTTTTTCTTTATTCTTTTTTTCTTTTTCTTTACTGCACTTTTCTTTTTCTTTTCTTTTAATTTGTATTTCTTTTTCCGTTTCATCTTTATCTTTTAGCTTTGTATACCTAAAAACCTAATAAAACTTAATAAAAAAAAAAAAGAGAATGTTCCATTGGAAAGTATCATAAAGTTGCCATTTTTAACATCTAGTACAACCTGTAAAATTCAAGACAATACTTCCTTTCTCCAATCTATTTAGGATTCTGACCAAATAAAGTTGAATCCTTTTTTCTCACCTCGTTGGCACCCCTCCCCAGGTTTTCTAAATACCAGTTCACCTAAAAATCAAATAAAGACTGACTACTCCCTTGGGCCAAGGATCAACAGGCAGAACTTACACATACTTTGGCTGTGTGATACAAGCCAATGGACTAGAAAGTATCACGATCCTTGGAAACATTGGAAGAAAAGTAGAGAAAGACAAGATGTAAAGTAGATGGATGGGACCAAACAGGCCCGGGGCAAACATGGATTCTGCGCCCCCCCCCCATGGATTCCACGCCCCTCCGCAGGGTTGAGTCCCTCGTCCCCCGCGGGGAACAGCAGTGTGGCAGGATGTGGGGGAGGAAGGGGACCCTCCCCATCCCCGGGGGTACCGGGGCTCCCACCGGTCAGCACGGATGGGGCAGGGCAGGGTACCAGGGGCAGCCCCGGTGCGGCCGAGAAAGGCTGCCTTCCCCCTGGGAGTGCTCCCGCTGGCCCACTGCACAGCCCAGCGGCTTGGGGGCTGCTCTGGGCAATGGCGGCGGCCCCCCTGGAGCATCAGAGCAGTGGGACCACCCTGCGCCTCCCTCCCTCCGCAGTGAGCGCCGGTGAATCAAGCGCAGCAGGTGGGAAGAGGCGCCTCTGCAGAAGTGCTCGGCTCGGCTGCCGGGGCATGCCTGCGCAGAGGCAGGTTGGGATTGAGGGCGGTGCTCGGTGGACGCGGATTGGCTGCGGCCTCGGCCAATGGCGAGCGTGCATGAGAGCCGCTCAGACTCCTTGGGGCAGGGGGCGGGCCAGCCGGCCTGTCTCCATGCTGCCCCGCAGCCAATCACCGCCAGTGGGGGCGGTCTCCGACCGTTGCATGCTGCGCCCTATCGGCGATTGTGCCAGGAAACAGTCAGTATACAAATACTATTTTGTCATTTTGGTGACCCCCAGCGTGGAGCCCGGGGCTCATGTCCCATTTGCCCCCCCTAGTTGCGGCCCTGGGACCAAAGAAATTATAGATCTCTAGGGAGAGCTACAGAGAGCCAGTCTGGTTTAGTGGTTAAGGCACCAAGCTAGAAACTGGGAAAATGTGAGTTCTAGCCCTGAGTTAGGCATAAAGCCAGCTGGGTGACCTTGGTCCAGTCACTTTGTCTTAGCCCTAGGAAGAAGATGGGGCAAACCACTTCCGAAATCATGCCAAGAAAACTGCAGAGACTTGCTAGGCAGTCGCTAGGAATCAACACTGACTGGAAGGGACAAAGAAAAAGAGAGAGAAAGCTATGATTCCCTCAGAGCTGTACTGCCAGGCATCCAAGCCGGTGTTCCAGCTGCCTGTGATAATTGAGCCAACCCCGGCATTTTCAGGGACGTGCCGACGTCCAGAGGCAGCCTCACCCCACCCAGTCTTTAGAGCTTACCAAAGCTATAGCTACTAGTGACTTTAATAACAGCATCTTGCAAATCTGAATCTACTGTACCTTCTCCTCCATCTGATACACCAGTGAAGTTTAGGGAGTGTCTGCCTCAGCCGCTTCCAAATGTTATCTGATTCTGAAGTTAAAAAAATGCTTCAGCCACTTTTGCCTAGGCCAGGGGTCGGCAAACTTTTTTATGCCAGGGGCCATTTTGACATGCTCGAGGGCATTTTGACATGCTCGAGAGCCAGGGGGCGGGGTTTGCGGGCGGGGGCCAATCACGTGGAAGGGGGCGGGGTTTGCGGGCGGGGGCCAATCGCGCACACTTAGGGCCTGCTGCCGCCATGCCTGCCACACCCAGTGCAGTGCCCGCCGCCGCCACGCACACCATGCCCGCTGCCATGCGTGCCCTGCCACTGCACCTCCCCCGGGGTCCGAGTAAGCCACGACGGGCGGGCGGCGAGCGAAGTGTCGCCCTGCCTCCTCCCCCGGGGTCCTTCGTGAAGACCTTCTCCTCCATCCTCGCTGCTCCCGCCGCTGCCTGCAGGGGCGGCTGAGGTGGAGAGCGCCCCTTGGAAATCTCCCCTCTGCAAAATCCCCCGGCAGAGTCCTCCTGTCACCGGCGGCCCGCGAGGACCGGCCAGGGAAGGCGCGCGGGCGGAGCTGCCCGCCTGGCACTCGGGCGCTCCGGCTGGGGTGCAGCGGGACGGGAGTTCCGCCCGCACGCCTTCCCTGGCCGGTCCTCGCGGGCCGCTGGCGACGCTCCCGTCCCGCTGCACCCCAGCCGGAGCGCCTGAGTGCCAGGCGGGCAGCTCCGCCCGCGCGCCTTCCCTGGCCGGTCCTCGCGGGCCGCCGGCGACGCTCCCGTCCCGCTGCACCCCAGCCGGAGCGCCTCGCCCAGACATGCCGCCAGCAGCAGCAGCAGCTCCCAAGGCACGCTGGTCCCTCCTCCGTCGAAGGGAGCGGCAGAGAGCCCCGCGGGCTGTGCGCGAGGTGTGGGCGGCTGCGGGTGGCCCCAGCCTTGGAAAGCGAGAGCGCGTAAGAGCGTAAGAGTTTGGGGGCAGGATCCAATCGCGTGGAAGGGGCGGGGGTTAGTTCAGCTGCGGAAGAGCCACACTCAAGGGGCCAAAGAGCCGCATGTGGCTCGCGAGCCGCCATTTTCGACCCTTGGCCTAGGCAACTGATCCTGCATATCTCTGTCAAGGTCATCTTCCTTACTCTCTACACACGGCAAGGTACATACAACAGAGCTGAGGCTTGAAAAGTTGTCAGCGTTTTCCCTCGTGGAGGGAGGCCAACAAATAAGAGGAGCCAAGCTTCCACCGAAATGCACAGCTGAGGCACTTTATGCGTTAGAATCTCCTTTCCTGTTGGCCTGTTTGGCCAGAGTGCTTGGCCAGTCTGTCTGACCTGCAGAGCTCAGCCCTCTGCTGTTGTATCTTCAAAGCACGCTTCTGCTTGGGGCTGGGTGGCTGAACTTCAGAGTCTGAGAGGCTGTCAGTGGGTGCAGGCAGGGAGTCCCAGGGATCTGCCTCAGCCAGAGGGGTATCATTGGCTCCAACACTGCTGGAATCACCTCCTTCAGGACTGTTATGCCTAGATGTCCCTGGCTCTATTTCCCTCTCCTTCTCATTATCAGAGGACAAGTCCAGCGCATCATCCTTCTTTCAGGAGCTCAAGGTGACAAATGTGGTGCTACCTGCTGCCCTCGATCCAACAGATCATACTTTTTATCTGGCATACTTTGGGTCTGGCGAGACCCAGGGAATGGGCCCTCTGGCATAGCATCACCCTACCCTCGCCTCCTTTAAATGGACCTTTAAAACCTAGCTGTTCCCCCAGGCATTGAGTGGCATGCCCTTTGTGGGAATGTTTTGTGCTAAAGTGCGTTTGTTTTGCACTTCCTGAATATTTGTCATTCATTTGTTTTTTAATAATATTTATTGATTTATCAAAATTGTAAAGCCACCCACAGTCATTATGGAATCACAAGGCCTTCCAATTTTGATAAATCAATAAATGTTTTTTTCTCCACAACAACCATGTGAGATAAGTTGGGTTAAGAGAGGGCAATTGGCCCAATGTCACCCAATGACTCTGTAGCTGAGGGTGGACTTGAACTTGGGACTTACTGGTGCCAATCCTATACTTTAACCACCACATCACGCTGGGAGAAACACACAGAGTACCACATTTGGAGAAGAATTCAGATGACCACTAGATGGCAGTAGACACACAGATAACTGCTAGCTCTTTGCTGCCATCTAATGAACATCTGGATTTCTGCAGTCCAGAAGATAAACCTAATAGAAATAAAATTGTAAAAATATCTGTTCTCCTATACGTGTAGAGCAGGCTTCAGATTACTCCATAGGTATTATATTTGTAAAGCTTATGTGTGTCATGCCTACACCCTGCTTCATAAGATGACAAATTGAATGGGTCTCAGTCCTTGGTTTTAGTAGGAGGTTTAAGGATTCTTGAAGTTACAATATGTTGGTTCATGGCACAGGAGATGATGTGATATGTTTTCTATGATGAAGTTTGAACTCTACTGGGTCTTAAAGAATGCTAACATCTATGTATTTATTTATTAAATTTTTATCACGCCCATCTCCCCCCCAAGGAGGGACCCTGGGCGGTTATATATGTATATAAGCTCAGCAGTGTAGTGGTTTTAAAACTTTGCACTACTGCAACTCCCTAAAATGATAAATGAATTTTTGTGGTTGTGGCTGTCCTCATGAATAAACTTGTTATTTCACTGAATAATTACTTACTTTTAATAATTAAATGCTAATCTACGTATATTTCACTTTGAGGGTTACTCAAAATGGGAATCAAAACCTGGAGCATGTTTTGACAGTGAGCAAGCCATGGTGTTAGCTAGACCATACTTACTATGCCAATCATACTTACTATGATTGGTGATTCCTCTCTTCTTTACTCCTCCCACCCATGCCAGGAAAGCAAGCATCAATCACTCATTCCTTTCTATGGGTGGGTTTCTGGGGGTATGTTATTTCCATTGATAGAACCTTTTTATAAATCCTCCTCCACTGACTTCTCCTCATACCTGAAGGCTTCCTATCTGATGCATCTACCAGTAGACCAGTAAAAACAAAGAAAGCACCATAGTTTATAATTATAATTGCTTCCTTCCTGACCAATGAGAAAAGGGACAGTGATATAATTAAGCTTTTCCTATACTCTCCTAGTTGTAGTGGCTCATGGGGCAGAGACACTTCATGGAGAAATTAGTTCTAGATAATACATTCTTGGTTCCATTAGTGTTCTGCCAGAATCGCTGGTAAGAATATTATTTATTTATTTGTTTGTATTAAACAAACTTACATAGCCATCGATCTACTAGAACAGGGTTTTCCAAACTGTGTGTCGCAACACAATACTGTGTCACCTGGGGGCCCCAAGTGTGTCGCGTGACAACCTGGAAGTGCTGATGAAAATGCCTTTGGTTCCGGCAGGGAGGCGAAAATCGCACGCGCACGCTGACGGGCTATCGGGGGTGGAAATTCTCCGCATCGATCAGCTGTGTGCCGGGAAGTGGCCTGGCAGCGCGAGCGCGATTTTTGCCTCCCTGCTGGAACCAAGGGCATTTTTGGGGTCCCCGGAGCCTGCCCTTTTGAAGGGGGCTGCCGCGGCGGCAACCCAGAAGTGCCGCCGCCGGCGCTTCCGGGTTTTTGCGTGCCGCACTGGCAGCAGCACTTCCGGGTTTTTGTGGGCCAGCCATTGGTGTGTCGCCAACGACAAAAGTTTGGAAAGCCCTGTACTAGAAGGAACTCTGGTTGACGAACAAGATTCAAAACCACAAAATAATTAAAACGAAAAACCAGATGTGACTGGGTGAGTGGTTGACAGGGTTATGTGTGTTGTGGGAACAAGCATGATAAGATTAACATGTTAACTATTAAATTGTCATCTGAAAATGGGTGATTTCTAGCTGGCCTTCAGCATAATTCATTGGGTAGGTTCATGCACAGCATTAAGCTGTGGTTTAAAGGATATAAAGAGAGCCAGTTTGGTCTAGTGGTTAAGGCAACGGGCTAGGAACCAGGAGACTGTGAGTTCTAGTCCTGCCTTAGGCACGAAAGCCGGCTGGGTGACTTTGGGCCAGTCACTCTCTCTCAGCCCAACTCACCTCACAGGGTTGTTGTTGTGGGGAAAATAGGAGGAGGAAGGAGTATTTTGTATGTTCGCCGCCTTGAGTTATTTATAAAAATAATAAAGGTGGATATAAAATAAATAAAAAATAAACCATAATTGACTGATTCACACAAGATGCTGAACCAGTTTACAAAACAGAATACATGTTCAACCACTTAAACTACAAGCAGCCACTCAACCAATTTTGGCTTAATGCAGTAAGTGGATCTATAGTCATACAATGTTTGCAGGACAAGCTAAGCCATTCTAATTGGTTAAAGGAAGAACTACTTCACTATTTTATACCCATTGCATGTGGTTTCTTAACCACAGACCATGGCTTGCTTAAGGCTAAACATGTCATCTGAATGAGCATGGTTTCAATTTCCAGTTACTTTCCACTGCCAAAGAGATTTAAATGGTTTGGCAATGTAGTAGGCTAAATTCAAAATACTGATTTTAACTTCTAAATACTTAAATGACTTAGAATCTAGTTATATATTGATCTCTTTCTATAGCAGAACTTTCCAAACTGTGTGTCGCGACATGTTAGTGTGTCGGCTGCAGTGTCTGGGTGTGTCATGGCTACTGCTGCCTCCGAGCTCTGCCAGGATTCCGTGCAGGTCCTAGTGCCTGCCTTGTGCCTTGCTGCCTCCAAACCTGCTGTGATTCCGCGCAGGTCCTAGTGCCTGCCTTGTGCCCTGCTGTAAGAGTGTGTCGCGAAATGATGCATGTCTAAAAAGTGTCACCAACATGAAAAGTTTGGAAAGCTCTGTTCCATAGTAATGTCATCCCACTTATTTCATTTATCAGTTGCTGAAATAAAGCATGATAGGAGAGGTGTGATGGATGGCTAAGAACAATATCTTAGTGCACGCCTTCTTAAAATTGGCCTGCCAGGCCCAAGTGTAGACAAGACAAAATGCAGTATGTTGGTTCTTTCTGAAAGCATTGTAGATAGCGTAGTTGTTCAGACATTGCAGTTACTCCTTGGTATGTTTATATGATGGCTTTATGCTGCTCATTGTTGTATCCTTCTAACTGTTTAAATTTGTTGAATATACTTGTTGGTTTGTATTTTTGAAATAGCTCTTATTTTAATATGTGTATTATTAGTGAGTGTATAATGTACTTAGCTAAGAATTGTTAAAATACATGCAACTTAAAAAAAATAACATAAATTAACCTCAGATGTTTAGAAAAATCAGAGGCAGTTGAGCTAATTAACAAAACAGAGTTTTGCAACGTTCTTCTTTATATAAATCACTATTACAAGTGTACCCAAGCCACTCGATTTCATTCTTTTCATATCTTCATGATCCTGAAATGTTTTATTTGCCATTGCTTATCCACTCAGGGATTTGTTACAAATATTAGTGCATTGTAAATCTTTTTCCATTTAATGCCAAATTCTATGTCTGTGTATGAGAGAGAAACGCTGAAAAGTTTTGTGGCAATGTATTGCGACAAAGTATTCGAAAGCATGCAAATGCAAGTAGATGAATAGGTACCACTTCGGTGGGAAGGTAACAGCGTTCCGCGCACGTCATGCCGGCCACATGACCGCGGAAGCGTCTTCGGACAATGCTGGCTCTTCGGCTAACAAACGGAGATGAGCACCGGCCCCTAGAGTCGGACACGACTGCACAGATGTGCGGGGGGAACCTTTACCTTATTGCGACAAAGTACTGAATGAAGAGTACAGTATATAACCTGTCTCACCTTGAAGCAATGGGAATCTAAGTAACCATCTCAGCATAACCTGTATGTTTTTACAGTGTCTGCAATATACTGCAGTATTTAAAAACACTGCATTTGTGACATCATGCAATACACCCTCAATGCATGTATACAAAACCAAGCTGTGAATCCTAATATAAATTATACATGTAATTCTGCTGCAATAGATTAGATGAAAATGCTTAACTGTAGGAAAAAACTAGCTAATTAACCATGCAGTTCTATTCATGTCTTTCTTGCTGATTCAATGTGTACTTCTTGGCTGGATTTGCACAACTTACTGAACCAAAACTAGGCAACCATATTTTAGTTTAACATGTTGTGCAAATGCAACCTAGTTTATAGTTTATCATATTCTGCAAAGTCAAAACACTGAATAAACCATGGGTAATTTAAATAATGAGTAGTGTCTATCATACAAACAGTAGGGTTTATTTATTTATTTATATTTATTTATTTTCTATCCCTTTATTATTTTTATAAATAACTCCAGGTGGTGAACATACCTAATACTCCTTCCTCCTCCTATCTTCCCCAGAAAATAGAGAGAAATGAGAGAGGGTGACTGGCCCAAGGTCACCCAACCAGCTTTCATGCCTAAGATGGGACTAGAACTCTCAGTCTCCTGGCTTCTAGCCCATTACCTTAACCACTAAACCAAACTTATGTTCAGGTAAGAAGAAAAAGGCTTTAAGTACAATCTTAAATACACTTGCAAGGTACTGTGCCCCATTAAACACAGTCCAGTAGCACTTCTATATATGTATATACAGACCATGCAGAACTGCACTGTACAATTACAAACTAATCAAGAAGTTCTACACACTATGCAACAAATTTCTAAGTCAGGGCTTTCCAAACTTTTGCCGTTGGCAACACACCCACAGCTGGCCCACAAAAACCCGGGTTGCCGCCGCCGCTTCAAAAGGGCAGGCTCCGGGGACCCTGAAAATGCCCTTGGTTCCGGCAGGGAGGCGAAAATTGCATGCGCGCACTGCCGGGCCGCTTCCCAGTGCACAGCTGATCGGTGTGGAGAATTTCCACCCCCGATGGCCCGGCAGTGTGCGATTTTCGCCTCCCTGCCGGAACCGAGGACATTTTCATCAGCGCTTCTGGGTTGTCACACAACACACTTGGGGCCCCCAGGCGACACAGTACTGTACTGCGACACACAGTTTGGAAAGCCCTGTTCTAAGTTAACATCAGGTTGTAATATAACATTAGGATGCAAAATACTTACTATTTTCTCATGACAGCTGAGTTTTAAAAAATGCTAGGATTAATCTAGCATTTTAATCCAAATGTATTTAGTGATTATGTTTCCTTATTAACTAATAACCCAAGATTTATGCATTGCCAATGTGTACTCTGTGCAGCTCATTTGCTCTGTGCCAATCTGATAAAAAATAAAATTAGGATCATATTTTGGCCTCATGTAATGATGTATAAGGGGCATGGTGGCTCAGTGGGTAAGACGCTAGGCTTGTTGATCGGAAGATTGCAAGTTCGGAGGTTCGAATCCCTAGCCCTGCGTGCGGAGTGAGCTCCAGCACTAGCTCCAGCTCTTGCCAACCTAGCAATTCGAAAGCATGTAAATGCAAGTAGATTAATAGGTACCACTTCGGTGGGTAGGTAACAGCGTTCCGCGCGTGTCATGCAGCCACATGACCGTGGAAGCATCTTTGGACAACGCTGGCTCTTTGGCTAACAAACGGAGATGAGCACCGGCCCTTAGAGTCGGACACGACTGCACAAATGTGCGGGGGGTACCTTTACCTTTAATAGATGTATAAAATGCTTCCCTATTTATATATTGCTGTAGTCAGCAAAAACCATTTCAGTACTGTTTTCTTGGCAGGAAAGGGAAAATGTGCAATTTTTAAAAAGTATTTACTTGGATTCATAGAATATGCTAAACCACAATAATTTGCTTGTTCATGGCTTACTATAAACCACAGCTGTGGTTTATTCAATAGAACACTGCTAAGCAAACAAGGCTTATTGTGTTGTGTGAACCCAACTAGGAAACTATCAGTAAAGTACAGTATAACCATGTCATACGTATTTTATTACATGTGAACTATTCAATTTCTATACATCTGTTGTGGCCACCATTGAAAAATGGAGCAAGAAAATACTAGGAAATCTCTGAAAAGTTCAGTACTACATGTTAACAGACACAAAAATTAGGTATTTTTACCACTGAGCATGCAACACGTATCTGCATAAATATCCAGAATCATTGGCGATCACTCGTAGCCGAGTAAGATTGTCTTCGAAAGGTAAAATTTTAACCGTGGATCCGTAAGTGGCTATAAAGGCCAATTCTGGATCCGCACAACCTCCCACAATGAGGGCATAGGTTTCCGGGTGGGAGACGGTCATGATGAGGGTTTGCCTGACGTGCCTTCCTTTTAGCTCTTTTCTCCCTTTCGCCCTGTACTCGTGCTTCTTCAAAGTCCATAGCGCCTTTAATAAAGGATGACTTCCAATTGAAACGCTCATGAGTTAGGGCTTCCCAGTTCTCAATGCTGATATTACATTTTTTTAAATTAGCTTTGAGAGTATCTTTGAATCTCTTTTGCTGTCCACCAATATTCCATTTTCCATTCTTAAGTTGGGAGTAAAGTAGCTGCTTTGGAAGACGATGGTCAGGCATTCGAACAACATGACTGGTCCAGCGAAGTTGATGTTGGATGATCATTGTTTCAATGCTGGTGGTTTTCGCTTCTTCTAATACGCTAACGTTAGTCCGCCTATCTTCCCAAGGAATCTGCAGAATTTTTTGGAGGCAGCGTTGATGGAATCTTTCAAGAAGTTGGAGGTGGTGTTTGTAGAGTGTCCATGTTTCACAGGCGTACAGAAGGGTTGGTAGTACAATGGCTTTGTAAACAAGCATTTTGGTCTCCCTGCGAATGTCCCGATCCTCAAACACTCTACGCTTCATTCGGGAGAAAGCTACACTCGCAGAGCTCAGGCGATGCTGAATTTCAGCGTCGATGTCGGCTTTTGTAGATAGATGGCTGCCGAGATAAGAAAAGTGGTCGAAATTTTCTAGTGACACACCTTTAAGCTGGATTGATGGCGCTGCGGAGGGATTGGTTCGAACTTGCTGGTAAAGCACTTTGGTTTTTTTAATGTTAATCGAGAGGCCGAGCTTTTCATATGCTTCTGCAAAGATGTTTAGGATAGTTTGAAGATCTTCCTTGGAGTGTGCACAGACTACGTTATCATCAGCATATTGAAGTTCTATAACAGAAGTTGCAATTACCTTATTTTTTGCTTTCAGCCTACTAAGATTAAAAAGCTTTCCATCTGTTCGATATATAATTTCTACACCAGTAGGAAGTTTCTCTTCAACAAGGTGTATAATCATAGCGATGAAGATAGCGAATAAGGTTGGAGCAATAACACATCCCTGTTTAACGCCGGATTCCACTTTAAATGGATCGCTTTGAGAGCCATTGTTATTCAGGATTGTTGCCATCATGTCGTCATGGAGTAACCGCAAGATGTTCACAAATTTATCAGGGCATCCAATTTTCAGAAGGATGGTCCAGAGAGCAGTACGATTTACAGTATTGAAAGCTTTAGTCAGATCAATAAACGCCATGTACAGAGGGCGGTTTTGCTCCTTGCATTTTTCTTGAAGCTGTCGTGCAGTGAAGATCATATCCACTGTTCCCCTGGAAGGGCGGAAGCCATTTTGCATTTCAGGGAGGATGTCTTCTGATACAGATAGGAGACGGTTTGCGATGATCTTTGCCAGGATTTTGCCTGCTGTGGCTAGAAGGGAGATGCCTCGATAGTTTCCACAGTCTGTTCTATCACCCTTTTTAAAGAGAGTGATAATTATGGCATCCCTAAAGTCTGCTGGAATCTCCTCCCTCATCCAGATTTTTTCGATGAGCTTATGAAGTTGTTGTGTAAGTTCAGGCCCGCCTTCTTTAAAGACTTCAGCAGGAATCCCATCAGGTCCACTAGCTTTGTTATTTTTCATTTGTTTAGTGGCTTTACTGACTTCCTCCAAACTAGGGGGTACTGCAAGCTCATTTCTTATTTGTTTTTGCGGGATTTGCAAGAAGACTTCATCAGCCACAGTAGAGTGACGATTAAGGAGATTGTAGTAATGCTCTTTCCAGCGCAGTGCAATAGACTCTTTGTCCTTTAGAAGTTTAGCACCAGCTACTGAGCGTAAGGGATTTGTACCATGGTTTGTTGGTCCATAGATGGCCTTTATGGCATTAAAAAAGCCCCGTGCATCATGAGCATCTGCAAAATGTTGGGTTTCTTGGGCTTTTTTTATCCACCATATGTTCTTAAGTTCTCTAGTTCTTCTTTGGACTTCTGCCTTTGCACTGGCGTAGATTTTTTTCTTAACGGCACAGTTAATATCTTTTTGCCATATCTGGAAGGCTTTCCTTTTCTTGTCAATAATATGTTCAATCTCACTATCGTTCTCATCAAACCAGTCCTGATGTCTCTTAGTCTGGTATCCGATAGTTTGTTCACAGGCTGAAATAATAGAAGTCTTCAACTTAGTCCAGTGTTCCTCAACATTTTCAGGAAGTTCCATAGGCAGATGTTCCTTGAGAGTTGATTGAAAGCAAACTCGTTTAATAGAATCTTGAAGGGCCAGTGTATTCATTTTACGCCTTGGTTTTCTTCCTTGGAGCCTACGATGAGGGACAACCTTTATGGCCATCGTGGATCGAATTAATCGATGGTCTGTCCAGCAGTCATCGGCGCTCGTCATGGCTCTGGTGAGAAATACATCACGGCGATCTCTAGCACGGACAATTACATAATCTAAAAGATGCCAGTGCTTCGACCGTGGGTGCTTCCATGATGTTTTAAATTTATTTTTCTGGCGAAAGAGTGTGTTAGTAATGACAAGGTTATGCTCTGCACATTTAGTCAGAAGTAAGATTCCATTCGTGTTGCTGTTGTCAACTCCTTCTTTCCCAATGATCCCTGGCCACAAATCAAAGTCACGCCCAACTCTTGCATTGAAATCGCCCAGGAGGATAATTTTATCCTCCTTTGGTATCTCTGATAAGATGGTGTCCAGCTGGGTATAAAAGTTTTCCTTGATATCCTCATCTGCATCTAGTGTTGGTGCGTAAGCACTTAGGATAGTTGCCTGTTGGTTTTTGGCGAGTTTTATTCGGAGAGTTGAGAGTCGTTTGTTAATCCCAGTGGGAACTTCTGACAAGAGCTTCACAAGGTCATTTTTGATAGCAAAGCCTACCCCATGTATTCGTCGGTCTTGTTCAGGCAGTCCTTTCCAAAAGAAGGTATAACCTCCTTTTTCTTCCTTCAACTGTCCTTCTCCTGCTCTTCGAGTTTCTTGGAGTGCTGCTATATCAATATTAAAACGTCTCAGCTCCCTTGCAATAATGGCAGCCCTACGTTCAGGTCGTTCACTATCCATATTGTCTTGCAGTGTCCGTATATTCCATGTTCCAAAATTCATGTGTTTTTTACGACCGCTAGATGGTGACCCCACTGGTCGCGGTAATCCAGTCAGGGAGAAAATGAGGCAGACTATGTTTAGGGCACCTTTTCTAGCCCCCTCCCCATATGGGGTGAGCAGAGTGGATCCTAAATAGGGCTGCTCAGTCGTGGATACAGCTGCCGAACTACTCAACTGCCTCGATCCTTGAGTCAGGGCGACTGAATCTGTATCCACCGCCCATGTGCTGGTCCATGACTAGGAGCTTCCGGATTTCACAGTCCTGCCCCCGTTGCCATTCGTCAATCGCCATGGGACTTTTGGTTGTTTTGGGTTTGGTGTGGTTGGAAGACCCCTGTGCGTGAATTTGTTTTATGTGTGGAGATCGGTGCACAACGATCAGCACACAACCTTCACAGAAAAAGGCTCTAATCCAATGGCATGGATACCATGACGATTGGTGACCTTTTGTCTGCTGCAGCCTTCATCCGCCTTCGCAGCCGTTGTAACAATACACCTTGTTATCTTCCGCCTGTTCTGCCGTTGAGGACTTTCTTGGATCGTTCTTTGTCTGGTTCCTCCCCCTGGACCTTACCGCCATGGGTGACCCTACCAGGAGTACATGACTTCCGACGGCTTCGCTCACAGGGTTCATCGGGAACACACAAGCCCACTCACCACAACAAGGTGACGATCCAGCGAGTGAGAATATCCAGAATATCAATTCTGCAATATTCTATATTTATGTGCTCTTTTGGGAATCTCAAGAGATTTTTTTTGCACTAAAAACTTGTTGCACAAAATTGAAGGCAAAAGACAGAATTTTCTACTCAACATTTTATCCCTGTGCCATAACTTGAAGTACCAGTGATAACCAGGTCTCTATAATGGCATATCTGGAGGCCAAATGTTGTAGTAATCAGTATTATAGACATACAAGGTACAATACATTCTGATGAATACAGTAACTGACCCCAATAATCAAGCCCAACAGTGGGCGTTGTGCATTTTGCATGGGGTCAAGCTTCATAGATCTCGTTGGGATTTACTGCTGAATAAAATCAGAATAAACTGGTAAGCCCTTTTCTGACTAACAAATGTTATTAAAAGTCATTAATCAAAAAGGTACTACCAGATTTCTTCTGATTTTTTGCCACCATAGACTAACACGGCTCTGTTCCTACAGTGTCTGCTGAATGTCCTGGTTTGTACAGTTTAACCTACAAACTGGATGAAGGGTAAAGGTTCTGCCTTTGCTGCTTTAATACAACCCTTGGCGTTTGTATTCAGAAGCCGTCGAGTTTAGCGGGGCTCCCGTTTTGGAGGCACACAGTTACAGCTCAAACGGACTTGCTTTCCAGCTGCATTTGTTTGACGCCTCTCTCAGCAGCTACACTACAGTATTCACTCCGGTAAGTGAGCGCGTCTGTGAGAGAAAGCGCGCGAAACACGCTATTTCTGGACTGACTGAATGAGCCGAAAGGCGGGGCAGAACTAGAGCTAAAGTCTTGTGCTCTTCCTCCTGTCCTATTTCCCGGGGTCTCCCTTTCAGAAGCGCAAGATGTGCACAGGGAAACTTCCCCTCTTAATCTCTTGCGACCAGAGCTGCAATCCTCTCCTGTCACCAGTCTGCCGGTCGCGGGTAGATGGTGGTGTCTTCCCCTCTGGTTCGAGCATTGATCCTCCTTCGTTTTCTCCCAGGCTGCCACCCCCTGAAAAAAACCTCACTTATATCTTAAAGCAGCCATTTTTCATTCTGCAGTAGCAGCCGCCTGTGATGTCATCCACCATCAAGCAGCCAATCCCACCACCCCAACCAACCCCCCTCACTCAAGTACAGTCATCAGCAGAGGCAGCAAACTTTGGAATCGCCCCCCTCCCTTTCCTTCTCCTTCTCCTCCTTGTCCCCGTCCCGCCCCTTCTGCAAAGCGGTTTCCTGAGGGGCAACAGCAGCAGCAAGCACCACCATAGTTTCCTCCGTATCAGCAACATCATCGCTCCGAGGCTTTGCGGGGATGCAAAAGCTAAAGGCGCGCGGCAGAAGCACCAGGCTGCAGCAACAACTCTGGTGGGGTGCCCTCTCCCTGTCTCCAGGCAGGATTGCAGCTTGGGTGCTACTGCTGATCCCTCTGCATTTGCTCTATCTGGGTCTCTCCTCTCCCCCTTTTACGCGTGCAAAGAGAAAAAAAGGGGGCCAAATTCCCTGCCTGTGCTCCTGCCGCCTGGTTGTCTGCTGAGTCATGGACCGAGGGTCTCGCTCGCTCGCGCTCGCTCTCTCTCCCCGAGGAAATCACTGACACGTCTTAGAACGGTGCTGCTGCAGCCATTCGGAGCCCTCATTCCAGGGCCACACGCTCATGCTCCTCCTTCCTCGGCCGTCTAAAGAGGCAAGCTTGCCCTTCGCTGCGTTTTTCTGCAACGTTCCTGCCTGTCCTTCGGGCTCATTCCTCAACATTCCTTCGGAGCCCCCTTCCTTCCCACCGCGGGCCAGAAATTAGAAAAAGATCTTCCCCGGATTTCCTTCAGACGAACACACACAGAGACACGCTTGAACCATGATCGCGGCCGCCTTTTTAGTCTTGCTGAGACCTTACAGCATCCAGTGTGCCCTCTTCTTGCTGCTTCTGCTGCTGGGGACCATCGCCACAATTTTATTCTTCTGCTGCTGGCACCGTAAGTTCCAGAAAGGGAGGCATCCGATCAAATCGGTCTTTTCAGGGCGCTCAAGGAGCCGAGGTAAGAGACGCAGTGTTGGCTTGCTCACCTTTGCCGGGGGGGGGGGGAGGGAGGAAGGGGATTTTCGCTGCTTAAACGGGGGGCGGGGGGATGTAAAAGGGAATCCCCCATCATCTGCCCAGGGTATGGATGGATTTTGCCGTTGTGGAGGACGGCGATCCTAATAGCAGGGCTCACCTCTGGGTCCCCCCAAATATTTGCGAAAAGGGCATTGGAGAGAAGCGGAGATTGCGGCAGCCTAATCTCCACCCCATCCTCAATCTTTAAATGCCAGGCTGCTGGTTGGGAACCCCCTTGTTGCTGAAGTAGACTAACTTTCCCATCAACTTCGAGGAGGGGAATTAAATATACACGTTTGCTTCTGGGGTCAGCTCTGCGTGGAGAAGACCGCTCACTTTCATGATAGCTATGGGAGATGGTGAAGGGTGATTGAAAATAATTTTTAAAAAATCCGAGTAATTCTATAGAATGTGGCTGCCGCTGCTGAAATGGAGACAGATACAGTCCTGTCTTCCCTCTCCCCTCTCTTTTTTTTTCTAGATGCTGTAATGAGAACTCATCACTTTCGTTCCGAGGTAATTTATTTAGCACGCAATCTCAAGGTTAGAAAAAAGTTTTCTTATTGAAATACATATCTATTAAAATTATATATTTTAAGAATACTTTTCACCAAGTATTTTTTTAAAAAAAGCTTTGCATGGGAAAACATGATTGAATGTTTTAATAAGCTATTTCACTTAACTTGTTTTATATCCTAATATCTTTATATACCCTTTTTGTTAATTAACGTATTAAATCTTACCTTTATATTCCCATAAACTGTTTTAATTTACAAGGCTATTAAATAGATACAACAGTTCATCTGAGACAAAAAGAGGGGCATTAGATATTAGCATAGTTCAGCTTTTGATTGTTTTGTCTTCAGCCAATGGCTACAATTTGGAATGTAAATTGCAAACTTCATCATGATAAACCAGAATTATTCTAGAATGAAGAACTCTCTGCTGGAATAGGGATGGCCACTCTTTCCATTTTCACTTGTTTTTCTACTATTATAAAAGAAGTACTTCCAAGCTTTCAGTTACCATTCACATCTCAGAAAGTTGATTGCTTTCTCCATAGGAGGAGGGGAAAATACAATATATTCCACAAATTGACTTTAGTGTTCAGGCATTACAAGTCTTTTCAGCTTGAAAAGAATATGAATCTTAACCAGCCAGACATTTCTGGCTTCCTGCAACAGATTTAAAGAAACAGAGTACATCTAATCTTCACAGCCATTCAAGGTTACTTGGTGCTTCTGACATTTAATAGTTTTTTCCAGTGAACTTGTTGTTTTTTTTAAATCTTGCTTTTATATATTAAGAGATTCTTTCAAAGTAGTTTGTTGGGGATTCTATCCTAGAGGGACATCTTTATAGAACTTGGCCTTTCTTACAGGTTAGCGTTCAAGGACAATTGCTAAAATAGTCTAAAATAGTAGTCAAATCCCACTGGAAAATCAAAAGCCTAATCAAGCGTAATCAAGTTTTTTTTTTCATTATTAAGTGACCAATCTACATCTGTAAACCTAAGCTTCAAACATAAGACTGGAGCTTGAGAGTCCTTTTATTAACATTCCCAGTTCAGTTGTCAATAGCCAGTTAAACTAGAAATTACTGCTATTACTATGTCTGTCATGAAGTCTAGCCTTATGTATGGATAAGAGTTTGCTCCCATATAAATAAATCCACTTTGTAATATACTCTTAATTAGATTTACTCAAAAGTGAGACCTTCTGATTTCTATGGGATTTACTACGGTTCACAAAACTGGCAGGGTGTGGGATGAATCATGTGGCAAATCCTTGATGGAATGATTATTTCCCCATGGGGCAACAGAATCCCTTTGGGTTGAGAATCCCCCAGTTAATGCATGGAGACCAAATTCCCTTCATGTTTGTAACAAAGTATGTAAAAGATGAGCAACCCCTTTTGTATGGCACAGTGCCACCCAACAAAATGGTGCTGAAATTTGATGGCAAACTGCTAAATAACAGCAGTGTAGTTTCCCATAGTTAATCTCCCCACTCTGAAAAATATAAAAAAAGCCTTCAGATTCCACCTTGTCCCTCCAATGATGTCATTGCGTTGTTGCCCTGTTCATTGCAGCCCTTAGTGATTGACAACACTGTTTAAAATATATGTGTTCCTCCCCTTTCCCTGGTTGCAAAGAGGTTACTTGCCTCTGAAAGTAAGCAAGCCCCTTTGGAGGGAAGTAATTGGAGCCATACCTAAGGGATGCCAAATTTCCCTTCAGTTGCCTGCCTAAAGGAAAATTAAATAAGGAAAAAGTGACATTTATACTGGCAACAGAACATGATAGCAAAGCTGTTTTAGGTGATGAAGCTTGTGGTATTGTTAATTCTACCAACCCTTTCTTGCTTTTCCTTGCTTGTCAGGAAAAATACATACTGAACTTACTTAAATACTTACTTACTTACATACTTGCATACTTAAAGTATGCGATGTAGCTAATAAATTGTCAGAGTGATACTCAGAATGGAAACTATTTCCAAGTAGAACTGCCTGGGACTTACAATTTAGTTATTGGTTCTCAAATAGGGATAGATTTAGTCAATTCAAGATCTAGTAATAACAACTTAAACAGCAAATTATTGAGTTATCTTGATGTCCAGGGACATTTCTTCCTGAAACCTGCAAGTGGATCTTCAAACTTGCTGTGCTAGCATGACTCTTATGAAAACAAACTCTTTGAAGATTTGGCCCTGACACCATAATGTTGCAAACAGGACTTACATTCCATTGAATTGTGAGCAACCAAGCCTTAGACATTCTGCATCTCAAGGCTCACTTTCTAATTGCCACAAAGAGTTGAATTTTCAAAGGAAAGAAATGATGAGGACAGCTTCTCATCCTGCAGCTTCTCAGTCAGCTTTAGAGATATTCTTGGATAATGATATGGTAGAATGCAGTTCTCCATAATGCTGGTTTAGGGAGGGAGGGAGGGAGGGAGGGAGGGAGGGAGGGAGGGGGAGAGAGAGAGAGAGAGAGAGAGAGAGAGAGAGAGAGAGAGAGAGAGAGAGAGAGATTACACAGCATTGTTTACATCCAAAGTAATTGCGAATGTGTTATATTTTGGGGTCGGTCGTGATCTTTCAGACTGTCTATGATATTTCAGACATTTTACCTTGGAGTAAGCTTCAGTGTACTTTATAGGAATTAATTAAGATTGAATTGGGCTGTTCGTATTTATTTTTATTAGAAGCAAACGGGACAGGCCTAAGATATATCACTACCTGAGGTGAAATGCAAGATAATATCCCTCCTACCATTTTCATATCAAGGGGGAGAAACTGATGTTGAGTCTTAGTTCCCACCAAGGATAGGACATTTAGGAAGTGCCAGCGAAAGATAATGTCTAGGAAGTAAGAACAACCTGAGAAATTACCATTGTTCTTCTCTTACTTCTTCAATATTCTCCTTAAAATATAATCACTTTACCAGTGTAATGCATTTCCTTCTTTATTAATCATGAATTTACTACTAACCTTTCACTTTATATTTATTGAGAGTTCATCTGGTTCATGTTTACTTTGGCTCCAACTTCACCAGTTTCTGATTTAGTATGTTTGCTAGTGACAAGGTTGTACTCCCATGTAAAGGCACCACTGTGTGAATCTAGTTGTGTGAGATGACAACATCTATTAAAGCTAGGCTGAAGAGAAGAACTTAAAAAAAATATATGTCACAGACTTAACCTCAACTGCTTCAGCCGCTCAATAATTAATGCCAGAGGTGACTTGTGTATTTAATTTTGTCATGTAGATAAGATACTTATATATGAGTGGTACTAAAAATAGGTCACTCAGAGAAACTAACATGGCATAAATCCTAATCAGTGGTTTGGGTAACAAAAAACTCAAATAGTCAACAGTATTATCTTAGTACATCTCCCTCTCTTCATTTCACAGGTAGTAACTCTCTGGTGCATATAAAAAATAATAAAAGTCATCTTCAGTATGTGACCCATTATTACAGTTAACCTACTTTCTGCTTTAGTGGACACTGCTAAAAATAACATTCTTCTTGCTACTATAGAATGATAATAAATAGCCTTGGATATTTTGTGTTATAATTCAGGAGAAGAATTCCACAGTTATTTATAAGCTGCTGTTGCTGCTTGTATACAGAGCTCCAGTGAAAAGAAAAATAATCAAAGTCTCTACTTTGAATTTGTAGTTCAATATTTAATTTTTGGGAGGGAAAGGCAGTTAGGAGAACAAGCCTCTGCTATTCAAAGAATCATCTTCCAGTTCTTGAAGGACTCATTCAAAGCTAAAATTCCTTTCCTTCACTAATATGTACTAAAACAATTAAAGTTAGGAATTCTTTTATATCTTAAATAAAAAATTATTGTTACCTCCATTCCACATAAAGTTTACCTGGATATGATTCTAAATTTGATTATTTATTTACAATAGGTCATATTCTGGATTTGGTATTTGGTTTGTCTCATGCCAGTGATCTGAAATTGGAGGAGCTTTATGTAACTCTTTGTTATGGACAGATCACTCTCTGGGTCAGTTTTAGACTGGCAGCTGTTATAAACCTGTGCTTGGATGGAGACCAGTTGAAATGGTCCTACCCATGTGTCTGGTGGATCCAGATGCTGTTCTGATTATGTTCAGGGAATTTCTTACCTATCTGTCAATGCTACTGATCTTTGGAATACTGAGATGGCCCAGGCAGTTAACACTATATGGTATCTTGTCCAACAAAATATTGAGGGAGGAGAATAGTCAGGGGCTCACTATAAACATCATTATTTGCAGACAGAGTTGATTGGATTTGCCTTTATTTGGATTCCATGGTAAGGCAGGTAATAGGGAGATAACATTAGCAATCACTTGTAGGTTCATATGAAATCTTTTCAGTTTCTAGATCTCGGGGAGGTAAACAGGGTGTATAGGGACCAGTCACATATGCTTGCTCAATCCTTGACCTTCCTGGATGATTCAGTTGGCCAGCTGGGAAGGTGATCAAAGTCTTTCGAGTGTGGATGTGTCCCTGTATGCTTAAAGGAGGAAGTTGTAAAACCTTTGTTGAAAAGGCCCTTCCTAGGCCTGGAAGGAAATCTAATTATAGGCCACTGTCAAACATTTGGGAAAGGTGATTGACAGAATTGTGGCTTGGTGGCTTTACATGCAACTGGATGACAATGGTTCTTTTGGACCTATTTTAGCAGGGAGTTTCGTCTAGGATATGGTACTGAGACAGTTTTGGTCGCCTTGTAAACATTCTATATCAGAAACTGGGTGGGAGGAGCATGACCCTGGTAGTCTTCTGGGTGGCTTTCAGTGTTATGGACCATGGTATCCTTTGGACCCCTGGCAAATTTGGCCTTCAGGCACTGTTCTGCAGTGGTTCTGATCATTCCTGTTGGGACATGCCCAGAAGATGGTACAGGGGAATTACTGCTTGACACCTACATTGTTGACCTATGATGTTCTACAGGGTTCTGTCTTTATTTATTAATTCAATTTATATAGCTGCTGATCTCACATATGGGCAGCTGTGGGCAGCTCACAAAGTTAAAACAAAAAATACAAAAAATAAACAGAGTCATACAACAAAAACCATTAAAACACTTTAAAAACAATAAAAACTATTAAAACCATAAAAACATAATCTGCAAGAGTGCAATCCAATTTATTAACAATATAGCCATTTTGCAGGCTCCATTGCACCATTACTGGATCCCCAGGCAAGATGGCAAAGCCAAGTCTTCACGCCCTTCCTAAAGGCTAGAAGGGTAGGTGCCAATCTAAGTTCCAGGGGAATGATGTTCCAAAGGGTCTGTGCCACGGCAGACAAAGCTGTCTTCATGGGTCCTGTCAGATGACATTCCTTAGTAGATGGGACCTGTAACATGCCTCTCCTGCTGGATATGAGGGATGAGTAGATGTAACTGGGAAGAGGTGGTTCATTAAATATCCAGTCTTGTCTCCTATGCTGTTTAACATCCACATGAAACCACTGGAGGAGATAATTCAGATCTTTGGAGTGAGATGCCATCAATACACTAATGACACGAACCCATATTGCTTCCTACCTGCTAACTCCAAGGAAGCAATCAGTATTCTTGAATGCTGTCTAATCTTGATAATGGAGTGGTTGAGGTAGAACCAGCAAAATAAATTCAGATAAGACAAAGGTACTGTTGCTAAGGAAAAAGCTGGATTCTGGTTTTGATTGTATTAATTCTGTTTGTTTTATACCTTGTATTATCTATCTATCTATCTATCTATCTATCTATCTATCTATCTATCTATCATCTATCTATTTTTCAAATTTTGCCACCGCCCATCTCCCCCAAAAGTGGGACTCATTGTTGAGTGTTGCTTTGAGCATTTATTGGAATAAAGGCAAAGAATATATTCAGAATTAAATAAATAGCAAGATCTATAGAGGAAACCACTTTGATATAAAACACAAATATGTATATTCAGCAAGTTTGAGAGAGAAATTATTAGGAACAACCTGAGCACCATTTGATGTTTCTGGTGTCAGCATATTGTGCTGGTCAATTTTGAAGTCCCTGGGAATTGCACATATATCTTAAAGGCCATGTAGGGAACAAAATATTTTACAGATTGGTTGATAGGAGAAAAACACAAAATATGACTGGGGTACTAGCTACGTTATCCTGCTGCAGCAACTGTCAACTCTGACACAATTCACAGATTTCTCACAAATTGGGGCTCTGTGTTAATCTCTCCACTGCAGTCTTTCCTTTTGTGAATGTCTGGACAAAGATAGCAAACAGGAAACAAAGGTGGGTTCTTCTTTTTTTAAGACAAGATGTTTAATTGATAGGAAATAAATGTTTGTGAGGAGCTTTTTTTCAAGATGTATGGTAAACTAAGGGGCGTGGTGGCTCAGCGGGTAAGATGCCAGGCTTGTTGATCGGAAGATCGCAAGTTCGGAGGTTCGAATCCCTAGCCCTGTATGCGGAGTGACCTCCTGCACTAGCTCCAGCTCTTGCCAACCTAGCAATTCGAAAGCATGCAAATGCAAGTAGATTAATAGGTACCACTTCAGTGGGTAGGTAACAGCGTTCCGCGCGCGTCATGCGGCCACATGACCGTGGAAGCGTCTTCGGACAATGCTGGCTCTTCGGCTAAGAAACGGAGATGAGCACCGGCCCCTAGAGTCGGACACGACTGCACAAATGTGCGGCGGGAACCTTTACTTTTTATGGTAAACTAATTTCTTATTCATTCAACTAACATGTACTCAGTTGGTAAAGAAGGTTCTTCTCATATGACTGCTTCCAAATGCTTTTCCCATTTTTCATTATATTTTATTTTATTTATTTATTATCTAAATTTATATTACCGCCCATCTCCCCCAAACCGATATTCCTGATATTACCACAGAAAAATCAATAGAAGGGAAAATAATGTTGAAGTATATTTCTAGGCAATCCATTGTGATATTTTGGCCTTGGTTGGCTAATGGGGACTACAAGAATGCACAGTAATATTTCCCCTGAAGGATTCTTTTAACTGTAGCAACTTCTGACAATTTTGCTTTGAATTGCCAAATAAGATAATTGCTGAAGGTTGGCAGGGAGTGCTTGTTATAGAAGAAGCAGTGCACAGTGAAATTTTTATTTATTGTGGTATTTATTGTGAAATACCTTCAGTACTCTACTACTTACTTTATTTTACTCTACCAGTTCATAATTTGACAACCCCATGCTTTAATCTGTTACACGTTTGGCTTAATCAAGAAGAATTAGAAATACCAAAGTTGTTGAATTACATCTAGGGCAGGTTTAGGGCAGTCTTAACAGATTTATTAAAGTGCTCCTTTATGTAGGTACCCACTCTTTCAACAACAGATTATGTGCGGAGAGATTATATCTATTAATACTTTTTGTGAAATTGGATAAGAAAGTGTGGGGTGCTCATAGGAACCAGTGGAAGACTGAAGTATTTTAATTAATAAGTACTATAAGTGTAATGTAAGTTAAGAGTTGAGAATGTCATTTTGATCCATCATCTCAGCCTCAGACTAGAATCATACATACATACATACATACATACATACATACATACATTACATACATACATACATACATACATACATACGGGATGCTATGCAATATAATTAATTTTTGATGATGCAGAAGCCCACCTGAAAAGTTGCACTCCATTAACCCAAAGGCCACAATTCTAACTACCTTTGTGAATATTGTCATGTTGGGAGCCATCTTGGCCTCAGAGGCCAAACTGTTCCTGAATGTGGATGCTGCTGTCAAGAAGAGCATCCTGCAGATCTCTACCCCCCGTCCTTCCATGGGGATGGGAACTTCAGCATTTCTTCTTCACTGACACATATTATGTGGCAGTTTCCTCTCGAGTAGAATATCTTGAAGATAACACAGACCCGAGACACAAAGGGCTTTACAGGTGATAATCAGCCCCTTCAATGGTCTTGGAAGCCTTCCAGCAATCTCCCAACACAACCAGAATTGTATTTATTTGTTTATTTATTTGATTTACATAGCCATCCATCTCCCAAATTGCAATTCTGGGCAGCAAACATAAGATTGAAAAACCCAACAAAAGAGAAAAACACAAATAATAAGAATAAGAATACAATAATAACCCACTGGTACCCAAGGACAATTTAACCCAAGTCACATAACAAAATTACACTAAGAAAAAAATCACATCGACAGGCTCACCCAGCCTCCAGACCTTGTGCCTGAGGGAACATCCAGGTCTTCAAGGATTTACAGAATGCCAGCAGTGTCAGGGCCAAGTGAATCTCGGAGTATGGTGTTCCAAAGGTCAGGTGCTGCAACTGAGAAGGCGTGTTTCCTGGATCCTGCCAGATTTAATAGACATGATCCAGAACAGCTTCCAGGTTGTCTTCAAGAGCAGCTCCATGTAAAACAAATTACAGTAATCCAACCAGGAGATTACAAAGGCATCTTTAGCGTCTTCTGGTTTGGGAAAGGTTGCATCTGGCAGACCTGCTGAAGCTGGCCAGCAACTCTCCTTGCCATTGCCTTCCTCCTCTAACAGGAGTTGCAGATCCAAGAGAATTCCCAGATTACACACTTGCTCCATCAAAGAAGTGTAACCCCATTAGCTCCCTTGGCACTAGAGGGCTTCTACATAAATAACATGTCTATCTTGCTGGGATTCAGCCTGAGTCTGATCTACCCAACCCAGTCCTATAAAGCCTCCAGGCACAGGATCAAGACTTCTACTGCATCTCCTGCTTGACCTCAGATGGAGATATATGCTGGATATCAACAGCATATTGTGATATCTCACTTCAAACACTTCCAGCAACTTCATGTAAATGTTAAAAAGAATAGGAGAGATGGCTGAGCTTTGGCCACGCACACGATGTTATATTAGATTTATGTTTTATTCTGGCATCACTCAGCTGTTTGATCTGTCTCTGTCTGCTTTTTGGACAGCAACCTTTATCATTCCAGTCAGACAAAAATTGGATCAAGTAATCTGTACTCTTGTCATTTTTGTTCATTTGGGCAAGCTAGAAACCCTGGTTTCATACATCCTACTAACAACAGTTTTAGAGAAGACTTGACTACATTAAATCCATATAATCTGAACTGGGTTTATATTTATGTTTAAAATAATAATTAGGGCTATGCAGTGCTTGAGATTCAGATCTGAAAATGTGATTCCCTCTGCAAGTGCCATATGGTCTGAGAAAAAAAACAGTTGCTTTGAAAAGTTGCAGACACATACTATGTTCTCTCCAAAGGACACTCTCGGAGCACCTTTCTGGAATTGAAACCCAAGTGCTGCTACACTTTGGATTATAGTGAATTATGAGTCTAAAAGGAGGAGACCATGAGAAAAATATAGTCTCATACATCTTCTTTCTGTACAGTTTTAGTCTTGTGGATCTTGGAACAGACTTGGTCTGCAACACATAAACAGTAACAATAATTTGCTCTTGATTTCATTAGGGAACACTTTTAAGAACAGCAATATTATATATATAATAATTCTATTTGTTCAAGAAAATAGACCCCCCCCCAATGGGTGTATATAACTACAATATAATTAACAGGAGAAAATGTCAAAAGACAGAGTTGCTGTTGCTTTTCCATAAACCTGCTCTGATTTTTCTTTTGCTTTTAGAAATATTCACTTAATTAACATTTATTAACCAAGTGTAATCTGGCTGTCATTTATCCTGTCGGCTGATGTGCCTATTTTTAAAAAGACTTTAAATACTGCCAAAGCGAGACTGCTTTGCTATTGTTCTGGAATGGGATTTCTGAAATTTCTAAGATTTCACTCTTAGTCTATTGCAAACAATGCTATTGGCAGGCGGAAAAGTACCTTTTTTCCTGTGTTACAACAGAGCCCGATGTTACATACTATAATCAATGCAATTTAACATTTTGTTATAACAAAAGCTGTCTCCATAACATGCAGAAGGTAACCCCAACATAATTAATGTTTTACTCAGTTGTATTTTGAAGAGATACATTTTTAAAGAAAACAAAAGGTTAGTTTGCAAACAGTTGTGTCAGGGGATGGGGTCAAAATTGGCAAGATGGTAGATGGAGTGTTACAATGTAAGCCATGCCCCCTTTGAATGTACATGCAACTTCAATGAACGTACAAAATGGGAAGGCTTGCATTGCAATCCCCCATCCATCATCTTGCTGATTTTGGTACCCCACACCTCCCCAGTGGGGAAGCTGCTGTTTGTGAATATTTTTCTCAAGAGCCAATAAAGATCTATAGGGATCTGATAAAACAATGCTATTAGTGCTAGACTGGTGATTCAAAACATTTTCATGTTCCATTATGCTTTTATCTCAGATATATGGAGTAGGATATGGTTTTGAAAAAAAATGTTTTCCCTCAGTTCCAAGAAAGTTGACCTAATACCTAAGGCATTCTGTATACAAAATGTTGCATGGGTCATTCGTTCTTTGTAAATAGTACTAGCTAGCATTTGCTGGATAAATGTCAAATAAAGGTACAAAAGTGTATACACACACGCACACACTCAATTAATCATGGAAGGCTTCTTACTTTCTTCATTATTATTGAAGAATAAAACACATACGTACATGTTTGAGGATTCCTTAATAGTGGATTTGTTTGTTCCTGTTTTTGACAACTTTTAAACGGTTCTAAAGACAGGCAATTTTAAATACTGGAATTATATATTTTCAGATTGCTATAGCTGATACAACATTGGATGTGGATTTAAATAAAAGGGATTTGTCCGTTTATGGAGGGAACAAGAATCAAGTGCAGAGTTCCAGCTGAAAGTAGGGACAGCATTTTCCCCCCAGTCTTTCTGCAGTCCTCAGTTAGGAAGGCTCAGCTATAGAACTTAGGCTTGTAGGAGAAATTGAAAGCAACAAAATTGCTAGAAGAATAAAAAGTGATCTCAAGAAAGAAGGAGGGACCTTGAGAAAAATGACAGAATTTGAAACACTTATATAGGACTGAGATAATCTTTTAGGATTCATATAGAAATTGTTATTGAAATATGACATGGAGACAGAACAAATAAAAAATGCATGATAAAATGGATGCAAAACTTCAAAGAAATTATCACAGTAGAACAATGGGAAGAGCTATGGAAAAAATCAATTATATTTACCCCAAGCTATAATTTGAGAGAAAACTGATATAAAATATATTACAGATTGTATATAACTCCATCAATGATTACCAAGATAGACAAATCATACAACAACAAATGTTGGAAATGCTACAACAAAGAAGAAACTTTTTACCACATGTGGTGGTCATGTAAACGCCCCCCTCAAAGGTACTGGAAGGAAATACATAAAAAATTAAGAAAATTTTAAAAATAAATTTTGAACTGAAACGACAAATATTTTTATTAGTAAGAATTCCAGAAAACATAAATGAAAAGTATCAATATTTACTGTGATATGTTCTGGTAGCTGCAAGAACAAATTCGGCACAACATTGGAAAAGTGAAACTTTACTGATGATACAAGATTGGGAGACCAAAACTGGAGAATGGCGAAACTCACAGTCTATGTTCATAATAGAAGCTTAGCTAAATTCAGGCAGGAATGGCTCCCTTATGTGCGACACATTACACAGCAAGACAAGTTCAGACATTTGGAATATGGTTTTAGGAAAAGAGTTAAGAAACCAATCAAAACAATAGATAAAATGATTCAAACAGATAACAGTAACCTCAGTATTGAATATTCGAAGTACAGTACAAATATTTAGATAGTGGTTAGTGGTTGGGGAAATAAATTGAAGGGAAAGGGAGAATTATTATGAAAAGGGATATTTTTTCATGTTTTTACCTATGTTATATTAGTAGTTGCTTATTTTTTTCTTAGTTTTTATATCTTTATTCGTGTGTGATTTCTGTTTAAATGATCTGTCAAAGCTTATGCAATAAAAAAATGAAAATGATTCACAAAAGGATGAAGGAGCAACCCAAGGTGAGTAAGCAAGTAAACGGCTGTCATGAACCAGGACTAAGGTTCTTGAAGGAGTTTCTGGATGCCATCTCAGAACTCCTTTCTGTGATCTTTCAGAAACAGGCAGGGTACCAGAGGATTGGAGAAGTTAAATATACTGTATTCCTGTCTTTAAAAGGGAAAAAAAAGAAGACTGTGGTAACTACTGGGACTGCTTGACATCAGTAATGGGCAAAACTTTTGGAGAGATTATCAAGCAATCAGTTTGTGAGCTTAGGAAAGAATGTGTTGCTTGGAAGGAGCCATCATGGGTTTATCAAGTATAAATCATGCCAGTGAACCTGATCTTTTTGATAGAGTGACTAGTTAGTTGCCCACAGGAGTATAGTGGACATAGTGTATCTTGACTTCAAAGTATTCAACAAAGTCTCCTGTGAGATTCCAGTAAAGAAAATGGCAAAATGTGGCTGGACTTTGCTACAATTTGGTAGATACAGAACTGGTTGAAGAAGAAAATACATACTGTAAATGTTTGTCAAGCATAGGTCAGTGGCTGTGAATCAATCTGAAAGGAGGTGTCAAGTGATGTACCACAGGGCTCTGTTCTAGCCCCTTTCAAGGTTTAAGAGGATCTTGACAAATGTTCAGTAATCAGCAAGGTGAGTTTCAAGAGGGACAAACACAAAGTCCTATATTTGGGTAAGGAATATCAAATATGGAGGGAGAGAAACATACATGGTAGCACTACATGAAAAAATGATCTGGATGTCTTGGATCGTAAGCGGAACATGAGCCAACTGTGTGATACAGCTGCAATTTTTTTTTTGAAAAAAGCAAATGCAATGCTAGACTGCAAGAGTAAAGGAAGTTGTGTCAAGATCAAAAAAAGTTGTTGTAGCTCTCTGTTTTGAGTTGATCAGACCACGTCTAGAATATTGTGTCCAGTTCTGGGCATCGCATTTTAGGATGGGTCAAGAAAAGTTTGGAGAAAGTCATGAACCATCGTCTTGCATCGGTGCCAATAGAATTCTGTTTAGTATTTTTGGATCCAGCCTGTTTTTGTAGTGCTTTTTTTAGCTGGTGCTTGCTAATTTTGTTTTACTGTTACTTATTTAGGACATCTTATATTTTTATTTATAAGCAGCCTTGATTCGATTTTACTATAAAAAGGCAAATATAAATGCTGAAATGAATGAATGAAAGAATCAACAAAATTGGAACAGCAGTTCTATGTTGCCAGTAATATCAATGCATTTGAGTCAGCCAAGAATATTAATGAATTTATTATGTTTTGTTGCTATGCTTTGGAATGCTTTTAGGGACCTTTTCCCCAGCCTGAAATATGTTACAGATAAGTTCATTTCATTGAACATTTATTTTGAACAGGATTTCCCTTTCAACTCTGATGTTGTGACTTGTTTGCCTCATAGCAGCTATGGAATGTTTCTCAATTTCTCACCATAGGAAATTTGAGGCTGTTTCAACTATCGTAGTATCAAAGAGCTAGAGGGATCATTTAGGTCATCAGGTCCTGCAGAAATGTACAGAATGTTATCTTCGAGAAGTGGTTGTCCATCCTGCCAATCCAGCAGCTCCTCCCAGGCCTGAAATAATTGCAGTGGGTGTGGAAAGGCACCATGAGGGCTGGGGAGTGTGGGCCCAGCTTTGTCACATGCATCATGGAACAACAAAGCTAGGACGTTTTCAAGATTTGCTTGTGTCCCACTTAGACTGCTTCTTGGTGCCACCATTTTTGACACTGTTTAAGGGTTTCTAAGTGCCAGATTTATTCATTCCAAAAACTAGGCTGTTCTGAAACTTACTGGTTAGTGTAGTCTATTACTGGATTGGCAGAGGCAGCTGCCTATAATGTGTCAAATGGCAGGGAGGGGTGATTAATGCAATAGTCAGAGAGTAGTTGCTTTTGCCTATAGAAGGGGATCCCAAGCTAGCTTGGAAATACAATTATGGGCAAAAGCAAGCATGTATCTGTTTAGTGCATGGACAAAGCCCACCAGACTTCTCCATGCATGGAGCCTTCAGTTTCATAAAGGGTATAAGTAATGTTGTCAAGCAAACTGCCTTTCTCTGCCTGTATGATGCATAAGTTGGCATTAAAATGAAAAATGGTGAAATGATTCCCGAGGCCCTAAATGAGCATTTGAATGTCAGTTCAAAAATACCTTTATGTCTGTCATTGATGTTGTATCTGGTAACGAAACTAGTCTTTCATCAGATGTAGACTACAGAGAACCACAGAATAATTATCCACATGCTTTAAACTGGAGGGGATAAATGTTTCTTTTGGGGCCTTGGTGAAGAGACCAAGAAAGCAAGTGACAGCAGGTAGAGTTCAAGAAGAGGATATGGCATTCTTCCTTAAGAAGCGTGCAGGCCAGATGGAGAACTTAACAGATGGGAAAAGACTCATAGGCTAGCAGTTCACTCATTTATTTATTTATTTATTTATTTATTTATTTATGTTTCAATTTATATACCGCTCCATCTCCCCGCAAGGGAACTCTGGGCGGTTTACAAAACACAAAAATTAAAATCCGACAATTAAAACAACCCAATAAAAATTTATATTTATATAGACACACAAATGAGCACCAGGCACATCAAACATAATGGGATTTGACTGCCTTTTAATTCATCTTTTTCTGTGTGAATACTTAATAAAGACATTGTCATATGATGGGAATAGTTCAGAGCATAGCTTGTTAAATTCCTGGAATCTCTGCCTTAGGCAGGATTTCAGATAAGAGGAAAGATCTTTGCCTGGAAAATTGTTACATTTCTGACACAGTATTCAGCTTGGGGCTGGACAGATTAGTTGGTTGATTTAATATAAGACACCTCCTTGTATAACTTAGAGCTCTTCTGTAGATAATGCATGATGAGATGACTGTAACAAGGACAGTCAGTTACTTAGAGGCAATTCTCAATTTTTTACACCATTTAAAACATAAAATATACACACAGGTGTGAAGAACAAGCTTGTGCCAGACCCTATTTTGGGTCATTTGGAGACTCTGGCAGCAAGCCAGGTTGTTACTAGAAATTAACCCGGGGAACAAGTGCTGAGTGTGGGATCCTTTACTTCAGAGGAGTGAGTTTGGCCAGCTTCCCCTTTGAATTGTTGGATCCAGGCCAGTAAGGACATCCTAATAACCCCTTGCAGCTGCATTTCAGTTGGGAGGGGGAATTTGGGTAGCTTGTTAGGCAACGCCCTTGAAGCCTTGCTGGTCCGAGCTTTTGATTGGGAAGTTGCCTAATAAAATAAGGAAAAGGAGAGCAAGATATTTCTTCAAAGGTCATCAGCAACAACAGAATGCTTTGTTATCATCCAAAGGGTTAGTATCCTCCAGCAACCTGCCTAAAATGCAATTTTATTTTACTATGCCTGGGAAATGGATAAACAACAGCATATCCAGATTTAACAAGATTAAGGAACTACAGTAAGTTTTAGGGAGATAGTTTTATTATTTTTAACTGTTATCTTGCATACTATGTTTTAAAAGAATTCTACCTTAGTGTGTAAGTCTTAATTATATTTATTTAATAAAAATGTATATCTTACATGCTGGTGTTGTGGTCACATGCATATGGAAATTGGATTCTACCCAGCCTGCCTAACCACTTGGCTTGTTACTACCAGGAGATTGTAGATGGTTGAGTTCCCAAGGTTTGGGGCTCGAAGGGAGAAGTCGTTCTTGGAAGTCTTGAGGTTTGGCCCAGAGCCCCCAGCTTTCCCTAGGGCTGTGGGACTATAGTGATAGGGTGGTGGCAGCGAAGTTTGTCCTTTGGGCTGGGGCCCAAACTAGGAACATTTGGGTTGGGGCCCAAACTAGGAACATTTGGGTTGGGGCCCAAACTAGGAACATTTGGGTTGGGGCCCAAACTAGGAACATTTGGGTTGGGGCCCAAACTAGGAACATTTGGGTTGGTGCCCAAACTAGGAACATCTGGGTTGGTGCCCAGGTAGAGTCTGTTGGGTGGGTGCCCAAGCTAAGAACAGTAGGGGTTGGTGCCCTAAATTGGGATTGGTCTGCCCTTTAGGAGAGGGTTCTCATGAAGCTAATTAGAGAACCTGTATAAAACTATTCCATGGTTCCTTTTACTACAATCGTTGCTGAGGTGTGGATCCTGGTTAGTTAATTTTAAAAGGGCAGTGTTCCTTTTAATTAATTGTGTGGGCCAGCAAAGGAAATGACAAGGGGGGAGGCATCCAGCCAGGAGGCCTGTGAGCTGAAAGGTAAGAAGGAAAGAAAAGGAAGCCCCCCCCCCCGATAACATTGACAACAGGTACTGTATGTTTTTGAATAGAATAATTTGACTCACCATCTAGTAGAGAAAAAAAAGGTTGACATGTTCCACATTTTTGCACAATGCAATAAAATAAAAGATAAAAAAATTGAACCCATATTTTTCCAGCAAGTTCTCTGCAGAGGTACCCCTTTATTAATTTTAATCCTTGCTGAAGTCAATATGAAGTCAGTATATGTATCACATTTAAAACTGTATTAATATATTCATTTGATTTAAAGAGCTGCAGATAGTTGCAGGTTGCTGAATCATTGTTTATAAAATCTGAAGTAGGATAGATGAGATTTCTGCTTTGACAACTATGTCTGAGTTCTGTGGTTAGTCATTATTTCCAGTCTGGCTGCATGTCAATAAAATATTGAATTTTATCTCCTGCATCCTTGATGACATTTTTTAAAATAAGTTGTAGTGGAAAGTACAATAATATACTGGCATCTGGCAATACGATAATTTCATACTCGGATAGTCAAAGATAAAATGTGTATTTCACTTTCTTGAATTGAGCCAAGAACAGAGTTTAATTTTGTTATTACATAACTAGCACTTGGAACTCCCCCCAAAACATGGAAAACTGAAGAATGTAGGTTACTGCAATTTAATTCCACAAATATCTTATATATGTTTATTCAAAAATAAGTTCCATTTAATTTAATAGACCATACTCCCAGTTAACTACGAGTTGTCCCCATGGACTCCAACATTAGGCTCAATTATGGGCATTTACTAGCCCAATGGGTTCCCCCCTTCCCCTTGGAAAAGATAACTCCCATGTCCATATTGCAAAATACTTATTGAGGGATACTCCTCTCAGATTCAAAATAGTTTGCCATTAACCTAAGAGGAATATAGAGGGAAGCACTTACAAAATAAATTTAATGGTTCTTTGAGTCATGTCATAATTTAATATAATTTTAACTTTAACCTTTGATAGAAAAAGGATATGCATTAGAATCAAATGATTTGCATCCAAATGCAAAAACAACTTTTTTAGGTGTGAAATTTCCCTGTAGGAAAATTCCTCAGTAATGAGTAGTTGTACAATTTTTACATTTTGTTTACTTGAAATGTGTTTATGCCTTACTAATTAAGGCTATGATCTAATACAGTTTATATTGTGCAAGAGAAAATCCCCTGCAAGAAATGAGCCATTCTTCTGATATTTTTTTGAAGCCTATGACCTAATAGGTTTTGAATTTAAGTCTAATACTGTAGTTGGAATGCTGTAAAAAGCAGAAGCAAAATCTGTATGGATAATTTTCCTGTGTACACATAGCTGGGCTTCAGCCCATCAACCTTTCCAAGTTAAAGTAGTGATTTTATGGATGACTGGCATGTTGAGGTGCAGTTATCTTGTATACCGATAACCTGGATGTCAGCATTGACAATTCTGTGAGGATTACTGTTAGTCAAAAGGTAGGGCTAGATCAGCACTTACAGCAGGGGACAGCACCCATTATGCAAAACAATAAGTTTTAGCTTTATAGTCTTATATTCTGAAAATGTTGCCAAGAAAGCTGCAGGATTTTGTGCCTGTAGTTACTAGAAGTCAGAGGTGACTTGATGGACCATCAATATAGGCTATACCTATTTTTCGCATTATGTATTAAGCACAATGGTTTGCCTTTTTTTAAAAAAAACCCATCAATTATTTTTTTAAAAGAAAGTTGATAATTATTAACCTAGAAATGTGAAGGTTAAATTACTTGCTCAGAATTCATCCACACACTTAAATGTGTTTATTTATTTTACATAATTTATTGCTGTCCCAATCAAATCCCTGTTTGGTGTGCTTTTTTAAGTACATGGAGACTTGGTCAACTCACATTTGTTTTTGTTGCATAAACAGGCATACCCAAACTATTTTATTCAGCTTAGAATGGTCAGGCTGCATATTCAGCTTGAATTTTTTGAAGAGCAATCTAGTTTGATATGTTCCTATTTTCAGTAGTGATTTTGTATGCTTTTAAATTGTAAAGACTTAGAAAAAGTTTAAAGCAGCTTGACTTCCACTTGGCAACACTCCCTTTCTAGCCATTCCCCACCCCATTTAGAGCAACTCAAAATCTCCGCTATATAGAAATATTAATATAGAATGGGAGAGTCCCTAATTGATATGATGGAGATGTGTGTGTGTGTGTGTGTGTGTGTGTGTGTGTGTGTGTGTGTTTGCTACTGCTGCTATTTTGAAAAAATATTTTATGTCCCATTGATTTCAGTTATGGATGCAAGCACAATCTTTCCAAGTGAAGCATTTTGGATCAAACTGATTTCAAAGAAAAAAAATTACATAGGGTGGATACCTCCATCAGGGATACTAATACAATTTCAAAGTACTTTAATTTTGGCTGAATTGTGTCCTCTCTTTTTAATATATTTATTTGATTTACAGTATATTCCATCTTTGTGCAGAAGTAGTAAACAATAATTAAAATGCAGAATAGAAAATGCAATTTAAAAAATATAAAAGTAATACTAAAATGTAAAGATGTGCAAAAGTTTTTAAATTAACAGTTAAATACCTGATGAAAGAGGCGTAGCCTGGGTCTTTTCTAAAGGCAGAGTGAATGGGGTTTAAATGCAGTTCATGAGGGAATACATTCCACAGCTTGGAGGTGATGAATTGAAGGCCCGCTGCTGGGTGCCATTTAAGTGAATCTCTGACAGTGAGGCCTTCAAAAAAGGCCTCTTCTGCAGATCTTATGCTTTGGTCATCACAGTGAATTATTTACAGTGAGAATTAGATGAAGGAATATGGTCTGATTTCCCTTTTAGCATTTTTCAGTATCAAGGACCATGATATTCTTCTGCACTGCCTGGAGGTTTGGGCCTTGGGACCAAGGTTTTGCAATGATTCTGGTTGAATTCTTGTAGTGTTCTGTCTAAAAGATTGTGGTGAAGACTACTGGTTAATACTTCAGTTCATAGTCTATATAATATTTCATGAAATAATTGGAAAGTTTGCTCAGAGTTTTGGATGAAGTGCCATCACTCTATTGATGACACTCAACTTTATTGCTGTCTCTGATACCTTTAGATATTGTCTATATTTGATAATGTGCTGGATGAAGCTAAAATCCGGACAAAACAGAATTACTGTTGGTCAGTAGGAATCAAGACTTGAGGATTGTAGTTCAGCCTTGTTCTGCATGGGATCCTCCCTTTGGAAGAGGAGATTTACAGGCTTGGAATATTCCAGGATGTTTCTGGATCTCCAGATGATAGAGATGGCAAGAATTATCAATGCTTTGGATACATTTCAACTAGTCTGTTATAATGCCCTGCATGTGTGGCTACCCTTGGAGAATAACCAGACATTTCAACAGGTGAAGAATGTGGCAGCTAGACTACTAACAAGTTCATGTTACTGAAACTGCATCATATGTATGCTGAAAGATCTGCACTGCTTGCCAATTATTTTCGGGGTATAATTTGAGGGGTTGGTTTTAATCATTGAGGACCTAGAATGGTTCAGAGCTTGACTTACATTGCCACCAATGGACCACCTACCTCGTTTTGATTCTATATGGGCACTGAGATCTGCAGGAAAATCTCTTTCAAAGATGCCCCCCCTTTCAGAAACTTGTTTGCCAGGGCTTGCTAAAGAAGGCATTTCCTCCCAGGCTACAAAACGTGCATGCTGTTTAAGAACTGTGTTTGGCTCCCACTTTCTTCTTCTTTAGAAAAAGAGTTAAGGCACACTCTTCAGTTAGGTTCTTTGAACTACTTCATCATGATTATAGAACTTATACGTGTAAGGTGGGGGAAGGACTCTTACTATGGTTGCTATTAGCCAACTTGATTGTTCTGATCAATGGACAGATAAAAAATGTATACTTAAAATGAAATCCATTGGGAATTTTTCATAATAACCTTCACTAAAGTGAAATGAAGCTTGAGTTTTGAATCGATTATCCCAATCTTTTCTTACTTATTTATAGGAGAAAAAATAGGGGAAGAGACTTACAGGAACATTTAATAATGATTTATTATTATTTCAGTGCAGATTGAATTCTGCAGATAGAACCACTAGCTGTACTTGATATAATATTTATGTTGCACAGAATACAAGAACCAGTAGACATAATACAATTTAATGTTAATCTTTTAACAGGGTTTTAGACCGAGTCCACGCCATGTTAGAAGGCGTGTAGTCCCTCGCCTTGAAGAAATACAGCCCCTGGTAGAAGCACGTCAACTGAGTGAGCAAGAAACATCAGTTAAGAAAAGAAAAATCAAGAAGAGTAGCAGAGTCCAACCAGAATTCTACCATTCCATTCAAGTCACACCTACTCGAAAACCAGTAAGTATTTTTTTCCCTCTCAGTTCAATGAATTATGGCAGCCTTCTCAACAGAGTTTTCCTGATGTACTGATCTTCAGTTTGTCGAATTCCCAGCCACCGTGGGCTTCGGTAGATGCAGTCCCAACTGATGTGCATCAGGTTGGAAAAGATTGATTTATAAACATATTATAGAGGACATTTACTCTGGATTTGTATGGCAAGTTCAAGCAATGAATGAATGGTTAAGAGTCAGTAGATTGCTTTGTAACTTCTAAATGGAACCATCAAAGTCTCTAGCATCATTACTTTGAAATGCACACTGTATTGACATTCATATGCCAACCCTGGATCTTGCTCCTTGCCATAGTACTGTCCCCCTTATTTATCAAGTGTGGATGGGTCATTCATTGCCTGAAACACACTGCCTGTTTATGACTTGTTTCCTCAGCAAGCCATGGGAGTCAATTTCTGTTAAGGAACTTGGCAGGTACCAAAATAATTACAGAGAGGTTGTGATACAGTACTAGCATTTGGCAACCAGGCTTTCTATAGAAGGTTGTACTGTTCCCAGCACACTATCTCAGGGGTCCCTACCAAGAGGCATCTTCGGAATTTTGAGGCCATATTATGTACTGCCATTGTGAGTGCGGCCAGTCACAAAACAGTTTACTAGAAAGCAAACTGGTGGGGCTGCTCTCCAACACCCCTCTAGAGGGATCCCAGAATGCCTCATGTTCCTTCTGCTCTTTTTTTCCCTGTGTGAACAGAGCATTGGCTAGTCTCCTATCACTTTTATTTTTTAAGTAATGACTGGGGACAAGGAGATTTCTAGGGAGTAAAGATGATAGTGAAGGTTGGCAGTTTACTTTGCAGCATGCTAGCTTCCCATTTATTTAACTAAAAGCTTCTCAAAAATTAAAACCATTTGGGGCATATTGGCATCTACAAGTGCCACGTTGAGAACCCTGGCATTTGTATGTTCATCAGGAAGCAGCAGACTGAGATATTAGACCTTTACACCAAGGAACCAGTTCAGGCTCCTGGAGCTTAGGAATTTCAGATCCAGGAAGACTTCAGCCACATGGGCCTGTTTTCTTTCTCCATTGCCATCCTCTGCATCATCATACTGCAATATGTATCCAGTGACTCACAGGTGCTGCTCCTGCAGATTCTGTCACATTTTGCCAGCCGTTTTCCTCCATTTTTATTACCGAACATAAAATAATACGGCGATGGCAGGTAAGAAAAAAGCTAGGCCAAAGATCATGAGCAGCAGAGAGTTCCAGATTTCAGAATTTACTTTATGTGCAGGACTAAGTCTTAGGTTGGTACACAAGAGTACGTAGCATCATTCCAAGTGTCGTTAACAGAGAGAGCCATTAGAGCCAGCTCATGGTATCTTATCTGAATGAAACAGTATTTCATTGGGCATCTTTTGATTCAGAAGTAGGACAGCTGTAATTTTTGCTAAGTCAAAGGATAAGAAACATGTAATAGAATAACGACAGGCTTAAACCTTTTGTATGTCCTTGGGCATTTTATTTCTTTAGACAGAGCTAATAGGCTGCTGAAGAACAGCTCAGTTATTGAAGCACCTGCTTGTTCACAGAAAGTACTTGTGACTGGAGAGGTGCACCTGCTTACAGGCTTTAACATTGTCTCATTTTTAAAACCTGAATACTTTTCTTTGAATAAGAACCTGACAAGCTTCAAAACTTATGAATTAATAAACTATAAAGCCATTCATTTGATCTACTTCACCATGAACCTTTTACCTTTAACTCTTGCACAGCTGCTAAAAAAAATAATCAGCAGATGATGGTGGGATTGGATTAAATGAGGTGGGGGAACATTCTTCCTTTTCTCTGATCTCAGCTAGTCCCTGTCTTCTCTCTCTCTCTCTCACACACACACATACACTCTCTCTCCAGCAGATACTTATCTTCATTACAAATCATTCAGAAGATTAAGAACATGATAAATACTGTTATGCCTGGCTTTGAATATTTGGAGAAAATGTACAATTTGCAATACGTAGAATGTTCATTGCCTGAGAGTGATTCACATTCCGGACATCCTTATATTCCTCTCTTATCAATCAAAAGAACAGCCTCTTCGCCAGTTCACACAGAGGCCACTGTTAACAGGCTGAGAAAAGTTTCACCTTAGCAGGTTGGGAAATAAAATGGCCACCAAAACTGAAAACAATCCCATTGCTGAGATTTCTGCAACCTATCCACTTTTCCCTTCCAATAAATCTTGTTTAAAAAGCCTCTGGGGGAATCTTGCTTTTGGATGTACTTGATTGTCAAAAGCTTGACAGAATAAAATATCTGAAAATACAGAAATGGGCCTTTTCGAGGGCTCACTTTAATGCTTTCCCTTAAACCATCCTGGAGAGCAGAATCCAAAAAAGTCCAGTATTGCAGAGGCAATGCCCATGTAGATCACGTATGATTGAATGCATGGAGCTTGTTTTTCTAAGTTGTGCCTTTATTCTGATTTAAGATAACAGCTACTCTAGCCATTAAAAATAAATCTTCCTGGTCCCACTGAATTTTATGTAAGCTAACTTTATAGCTGCCAGAAATCATAAAGTCACCTATGCTGTGATAAAATTTTACTACTTAGATGCTGTGAGAAGATCACCATCATGGGCGAAAGTGACAGTCTGCAGAGATAACCTTATTTACATATGAAAATTGTTGAATGTTTTACTATGTATTATATTTTGTTTATTATATTGGATTTCTGGTCAATAACAGTAATAAAGTTTTGATTTGTAAGATAAGGAACAAAGTTCAGTAACTTTCGAAATGCCTGCACATGCATAGTAGTAATTACTGAGCTCAATAAAATTGTGTTTTATCATATCAAAAGCCACTAAAAGAAAAGGGGAATGGCTAGAACACAGTGGTAAGTCAAAACTAGATTAAGCGAATGAAAAGAGACCTTAGGTGTGCTGATTCAGAGTAGAAGCCCATTCCTGTTTTTCAGGGAACTGCATGATGATCATTTTGTATCTGCAAAGTAGAGGGGGTGGGCAAGCATCTTTCCCTACCAATTCAAGTTATGCATGGAGAAAGACTATCTCAGTTTGTGTAAAGTTAATAATAAGCTTGCAAACACTATGAGTCTTCTCTTGATTAGGATAAAAGTGAATTTTTTATAAACTGTAGATGTTTTTTCGTGGTCAAAAGGGTAGATTGTAGGACAGTGGTAGAGCACATTGAATATTAAAAGATCTGAGATCCAGTCTCCAATAGCTTTTGGTAGAGCTAGGAAAAGCTGTTGCCTGAAACTATGGAGAGTAAACCAGTTCTCCTGAACTAGATGTCTTCCAGTTATGATGGACTACAGTATCCATAATGCCCAACGCATTGTCCAAACACCTCTTGAATGTACCAGGTTTGGAAAGGCTGGCACAGATAATACTGAGTTAGATAGACCAATGAACTAGCTCATTCTAAGACACGTTCCTGTGTGTCTAGTACCTCCTCTTCAGTTGTAAAAGCAACAGAATATAAGATGATGATAATCTAAGTGCCTGCTGTTATTCTGGTTCTCCATCACATCCTCCACAGAAACCATTGTCTCATAAATGTAAAAAGTATATGAAGCTCAGCCACATATGTTTCCTCTTCCTGCATTACTGTTTGAAGGAACTGGTGGATATTATATCATTCTTTTGTACCATGTGCACTATCCTTCAAATCAGGAAAAGGAGCATTTTACATTTGTCACAATACATCAGTAACTATGTGTATACATTATGTAACGGGTATTAAAGCTGCATAGGTCCTCTTCGCTGAAAGGTTTTTCCTCAAAACTAAACTTCAAAACTAAACAGGAACGGACCTGGTGGACTTGCGTGGGAGATCACCAGAGAATCCAGTGGCCTGTATGCTAGACTGGGAAGTAGAAAAAACATTCCAGAAGGCCAAGTCAACCACTGATCCACTTCTGTTAAGTCAACAGGAATTAAACTTGACTTGTAGGAGACTTTACTAACATCAGATCTGCATTTCCTAATCAGCTGAGAAATGCTTTCAAAACTAATGCCATATTTGCAACATATTTTGTTAACAGTTTTGAAAAAACACAAAATGGCAAATGTTTCTTTTTTACAAGTATTGCATTACAGTACATGAAAACCCAGTTTTCAGGACAATACTTACATAGTGTGGTTAATTAAATAATGAAGCTCTAAATAACATTTGTTGCTTGCCTGTATGACTGAATGTTGATGCTTCTTTATGAAGAACACTAACACTACACACACACACACAGTCCTTTGAGTATTTTATTTGAACTATTCATTTGTTCTGTGCAGAATTTTGTGTGTGTACTTTGTGCATATTAGTGCTGGCACCAATGTGTGCGGTTTGAATAGAAATGTAGTTCTGCTCAATAACCGTCCTCTCCCCCATTCTACAGCCCCTCCCACCCCAAATTCTTCCGAACAGCAGTTTTTCAGGGATTTAGGGGGAGGATCTGGTGGGGTAACCCTTAAGTTTGAGTATACTCTGAACTTTAGATCCAGGCCACAGTCCATCTCTGTTTGTTAGTCCAAGTGAAAACTAAAAACTAAGACTTCTTTCTTTTATCTTATGAGTTGGCTTTGAAATCTGTTTTTGTTTTACATCCTAGTACTGCTTTTGTATTCAGAGTAAGATGTTGTAAAGTTATGACTCATTGTTCCATTGTGTGCTATTTGATAAGCATGTGTGTTCTGGGAATACTTATAATGTACATGTTAGAGTAGCTATTTATTTGTGGAAGCAAATCTAGCCCCCGTGATCTTAGCCTAGTAATGTCATAATTCGACTACTGCAATGCATTCTACCAGGAGCTATCTTTCAGGGTAGTCTACATGTTGCAGCTGATGCAAACAGCACCTGCTTGATTGTTAAATAGGGCAGCTAAATGAACCTCACAGCACAGGACTTGAAGGTGCTACATTTGCTGCCTGTTAGCTGCTAGACTTTAATGATTTAGGACTCAAGTACAGTTGCTTCTTTTTATGCCATCCAATTGGTGTCCTACTCAGGGTCCCTCAGTTGCTTTGGCTCGTGTGCGGATCAGAAGCAGGAGCTTCTCAGTGGCAGCACCCCAGCTATGAAGTGGGCCATACGCTGTTCCCAGGCTGCCATATTGGCCCCCTAGTCTAAGTCATAGTTGCTTCCACACAGTCAAGTTGGTTTGCACAGTATTTTTGCTAAGCCAAAAACAAAAACAAAAAGCCAACGTAATTGGTTGGCTTAGTGCAGGGGTCGGCAAACTTTTTATGCCGGGAGCCATTTTGACATGCTCGTGCACATTTTGAAATGCTCGAGAGCCAGGGGGCGGGGTTTGCGGGCGGGGGCCAATCGCGTGGAGGGGGGTGAGGTTTGCGGGCGGGAGCCAATCGCGTGGAAGGGGGCGGGGTTTGCGGGCGGGAGCCAATCACGTGGAAGGGGACGGGGGGCTCACGGAGGGAGGGGGCGCAGCCAGCGGCTCCGCGCAGCCAGCGGCTCCGCGAACCCGGCCCGGCCGCCCCACCGGGAGTGGCGGAGAAACAGCTGCCACCCTCCGGCCGGCAGGACGGGCGCGGGACAGCGGAAGGCACCCGAGCAACCCGAGCAGGAGATGCCTTGCCGCCCCCCTGGAGCCCTCACGGGCCGCCCCCCCCTCCGGCTGCAGCTCTTTCACCGCCTCTCCTCCTCTCTGGCAGCCGGGGGGCCGCGGAGTCTCCGGGGGCGGCCGCCCCATCCAGCCTCGCCCAGGCCGCCCGGGTGCTGCACGAGCAGGTCGAACATGTCCCCGCCGTTGCCTGGGACTTTCGCGATGGCGAGGGGAGGGCGCCAAAGCTGCGGGCCGGGCTGGGCTGGGGCCGGATCTTGTGCTCCTGATGACCCCTCCGGGCAGGTTTCCCTTTGCCCCACGATATTCTGGGGAGTGGAGAGCGTGGGAAGCGGGTGGGGAGAGCAGGCTGGGTTTCCCATCTGCGGCAGGATCCCCGGGCCGCGCATCCTCCACTGCCGCCGCGGCCAAGCAGGCGCGGGCTCTTTGGCGAGAAGGGGAAAGGGAAGGCCTTCGCGGGCTGTCCCCTTGGCCGCCTCCGGTCGCTACAGTCGCCCTGGCATCTCCCTTTGGCCTGCCGTCCGCGGCCCCTGCCCCCGCCCCAGTGCCCAGCCCTGTCCCCCCCGCCTCCCTCCCTGCAGGCGACGGACAAACTTGGCGAGGAAGCCCGCGATGGCGGCTTCCCGCACACACGCCCAGGCTCGGCTGCGGAGCTCAGCTCAGGAGAGGCGGCGGGAAGGAGGGAGCGTCGCGGAGCATGTGCAGAGAGCTCCGCTGGGCGCCGCGGTGTTCCCGGGCAGGCGCGCATGGCCGGGTCGGGGATCGCGGCGCCGCTCGTTTGGGAAGCGGCTACGACCGGAGGCGGCCAAGGGGAGAGCAGGCGGCTCTTCGCCCTCGGCGCGCCGTGGGGCCAGACGAGCCTCCGGCTGCTGCTTCCTGCGCCCCTGGCCTCTTCGCTGCCGCCGCCGCCCACCTCCCCTCTGCCGCTCTCCGCTTCCCCCTCGCTTGCTGGAACATATTGAAGGGGAGGAAAAGGAAACATTAAGATCAACCGGGAGCTTTGTGGAGAAGCGGAGAGCGGCAGAGGTGAGGTGGGCAGCAGCGGCAGCGAAGAGGCCACGGGTGCAGGAAGCAGCAGTCGGAGGCTCGTCTGGCCCCGAGGCGCGCCGAGGGCGAAGAGCCGCCTGCTCTCCCCTTGGCCGCCTCCGGTTGCTACAGTCGCCCGAGATGCCAAGAGAGCGCAGCCGGGCTGGGCGCCCCATCCCGAGAGGCGGCCCGGGCACCGCTTCTACGTGGGGGAGAATGCAACTCAGAAGAACCCCATGCACGAGGTGTGGGCGGCTGCGGGTGACCCCGGCCTTGGAGAGTGAGAGCGCGTAAGAGCGTAAGAGTTTGGGGGCGGGATCCAATCGCGTGGAAGGGGCGGGGGTGAGTTCAGCTGCAGAAGAGCCACAGTCAAGGGGCCAAAGAGCCGCATCTGGCTCGCGAGCCGCCATTTCCGACCCTTGGCTTAGTGTGATGGGTGAAGCAGGTTGTTGTGTTGAGTAGCCATTGATTCATCCATTTTTTGTTTGTTTTCTGTTTTTAAATGCATTTAAATTGTTGGCCATCACATTTGGTAATAATTCCAATTAAAAAAAAACTTTCCAGCCAGGAGAAAATGTTCATATTGAAGGAAAAATAACTAGGTCAGATACATCCAGTAGAGGGAAGTGGTGCACAACTATTGAACAGGATATTAGTAGCATTCAGCTACTTTTCTTCAGGGTGTTATTTATTTTTTAATGCATTTATTTTGTCTAAAAAACTATAAATAAATCCTGTTGTGCCATTATCAAAGCTGTGATATTTTTTATCATTCAGCTCAAAGCACAGATAATAACAGTATTATTATTAGGGGCAGGAAATGAAAAATTAATTGAATGGAATGTATATAGCAATCATAACTGATTCTTAAAGTCCTAAAGAAAAATATAAGAAAACAAATTTATAAATTAAAAATAATATCTAAATGAAATGGTTCACACATTTACTAACAGCAACAATGGATGTGCAGGAATAAATAAATCTTGAAAATGAGCATGTTATTGTCTCTCAACATTAATGGTATCTAAAAATAGTACATAGAGTATATCCATATACAGGTATTTCTCACTTCATTGCAAAGAACTACAGCAGGAAATTACTAAGCAATCTAAAGGTATAACTTGAATATTCAAAGTCCATGATAGACAGCAGGCAAATAATTTTTTTTTGTTTTATTCTGTAGTGCTTATAAAACTATTGCTACTTCAATTTTTATTTTTTACTTTATAGACTATCAAGGTAGCTAATTGAAATTAATATAAAACTGTAAGTAAAGAAAGTAATATCATTAATCAGAAGCTGGCCAAATTACACTGAATTGTCATTCAAAGGCCAAAAGGGAGCTTGTTTAATAAATATTTCTTGGGGACCAGAGTCAGGTGCCATCATATAGAAGGGCTGGTCCCTTGGAACCATAAATCCAGCCACTGAAAGGATGGATCTTAATAGCTAGGCCTCTGAGATAATCATATTGATAAAAATGCCCTCCTTTACAGCAAATGCACAATATTTTCTGTAGTACTGATGTTTTAAAAACTAATACAGGCATACCTTGTTTTATTGTGCTTCGCAGATATTGCCTTTTTTAAAAAAAACAAATTGAAGGTTTGTGGCAACCCAGCGTCGAGAAAGTTTGTCGGCACCATTTTTCCAACAGCAAAAGTCTCAGATGACGATTAGCATTTTTTTAGCAATAAAGTATTTTTTTAATTAAGGTGTGTACACTGTTTTTATAGACATAATGCTATTGCACACTTAATAGAATACAGTATAGTGTAAACATAACTTTTATATGCACTGGGAAACCACAAAAATTGTGTGATTTGCTTTATTGCAATATTCGCAATAAATGCGGTGGTGTGGAACTGAACCCACAATACCCCCGAGGTATGCCTGTATATTATACAATTTATATTGAGCTCATGTCCTTTGTCACTTTTGTCCTTTGTGTGGAGAAGCTTGTTGAATCTGTTTCCCAGACCCCTTTTGGATCCCAGGAACATCCCAAATTGTTTAATTTGGAAGGAACTGCAACAAAACTAAAGAGACTATTAGCTATCAGTGTTTTTTATATGACACAATTACCCCAAAGCAAGCCCCATTAAACACAGTAGGATTTGCTGGAGTGCACAAGATTACAATTTGCACTACAGAATATGTTGTCAGAAGGCCTTGGGACTAGGCTAAAAACTTACCTTTCAAGGGTAAGTAATAAACCAATATTGACTGCATCTGCATATCGTACTAAGCCAGAATATGGTTTCTTTTTCCTTAGTGTGATGCTTGAACTCAGTTATTGTGATTTATGGCATAGGATTAGTCAGAACTAGGTCTTTTGTTTGTTTATTGAAAAGTGTAGTACAATTTGTGAACCTAGCATTGCCACTGATTTACGCAAGGTGATGCAAAACCCAGTTTTTGTATTGTGCAATAAAACTACTACATTTTACCCTAATTCAGAGAAACAATTACTGCATTAAAAAATCTGAATGCTTACAAAAATCTGGGTCCCCCCATCCATAAACTCTTCATGTGGTTTAATAAGAAATGCCCATTAGTTTCCTTCCTGCCTATTTTTAACCTTCTTTTGATTGATAAACTTTTCCACATGATTCAGCACAAAGAAAGGACTGATAAACCTGATTTAAAAGAAACTCTTCTGTAACTTAGTTTTAACCAAGGATTACTAAGGCTTAAAGCCAAAATTTATTTTGAATGTCAGGAAATCATGCTTCTTTTGAGCATATGGAGAAAAAAATTAATTGAATTATCCTTCTAAGATCTAAGGTCATGAATGGAGTTAAGTCTTATAATTTTCATTCTTTTCCTAGAAAATAAACATGACTTGTTTTCTTCTTTAAATAATTACCAAACTAGCAGAGAATCTCATAGTGATAGCAGTGTATGGCAACAGAGGAAAGGCTGTTCACCATCTCATAATCAAATAAGGAGGCTGAGGTATGATTGCCAAATGAGGAATATAAAAGCAGTTTGTATCTCTCATTTCCCCCCCTTTACTGGAATATAGGACTGTAGAGGATAATGAACCATGCAACTACTGTAATACGGTAAAAATGTAATAAAAGCTGTGACAAAACTTTGAAAGCATGAGTTGCTAATTCACTTCCAAAAAATACAAAGCTGCATTAAAAATATAGGTATTGGTCATTATAACTGCGCTAGGCTGACAAAAGAGCAAAAAAAGGTAGCAAACATAAATATTCTAAAGCAGCCTTTTTCAACTTTTTGACCCTGGAGGAACCCTTGAAATATTTTTCAGGCCTCGGGGAACCCCTGCACATTCAGGCTCAAATATAGGCCAGAAGTGACAAAATTATATTTGTTTCATGTGTAGGCCTCTATATATGCATTAACAGTGTTCTTAAACTAAAAATAAAGAATGAAAGTTACCTCTTTAATGTGAAATTGCCCGAATTTGAAATATTGTTTTAAATAAATAATGATCTCCCAGGGAACCCCTAGTGACCTCTCACAGAACCCTAGGATTCCACGGAACCCTGGTTGAGAAACCCTGTTCTAAAGGAAGTGAGGATCTGAAGAGGGTGCTTGAAATGATCTACGTGGTGACTGGCTATTGTGGGTCTTCCGGGCTGTGTGGCCGTGTTCTGGAAGTTGTGGTTCCTAACGTTTCACCAGCATCTGTGGCCGGCATCTTCAGAGGGCAGGAGCACAGACAGAAGCGAAATCTCTGTGCCCAGGTAGAGGCAACTCAACCCAGGTAACTCTACCTGGGCACAGAGATTTCGCTTCTGTCTGTGCTCCTGCCCTCTGAAGATGCTGGCCACAGATGCTGGCGAAACGTTAGGAACCACAACTTCCAGAACACGGCCACACAGCCCGGAAGACCCACAACAGCCATCGAACTCCGGCCGTGAAAGCCTTCGACAATACGTGGTGACTCTTTTTCCTTATTAGTAATTGTGCTTTATAGCGTCTCTTGGTTACTGATGTAGTGAGACAACGCCTGTTATCATTGCTGTTATATTGGGACAGCAATTGTTCTGGTTGGATGATGCTATCAAACCCTACTGAGGAAATGGCCTTAATGTGTGCTAGTGATGCTGTTTCACACAGTATGTGTTTTCTCACCAATTGGCTCACTCCAAGAGGCAGCTAATGGGAATTCTCCACAAAGATGATCACAAGAGATGCATTGCATAATAATGAAGGCAGGAAGGAAAACAGAGTGCGCCACCTGATACTGCTGGCTAGTTGTAGGTCCATCTAAGAAATGCTGTAGCTCGGAGAATTTATTTGGTAACCATGCTGGGAAAAAAAAGGATGGTGTGGCCGGAGGGAGAGAACATACAATCAGAAGTCTGCAATCCTGGCCTGCTGCTTCTCAGATGGTGCAGCCCAGATGACACAGCAAAGGCCTAGCATGATCTGAGTCTTTGATCCGTAAATGTAGCCAATGTTTTCCCCTCAGGTGGGAGGGGAAATCAGAGAACCCCGTATCTCCCAGGGCTCCCCTTCTACCCTCCCTCCATTCATCATCACTTATTGAAAACTGCCTCCAGGAACAGCAGGGTTTGAGGCTTTCCAAGAGGGTTGAGTTGGACGCCAAAAGCGCCTTCCTCCCCCTTCTTCGTGCCTGCGCTGCATCATTTCTTGTTTACATTTCGGGTGGTGCGGCTTTAGCAGCTCGGTGGCGACTGGAAAAGCTCCCTTAAAAGATGGGGTCATAAATCGAGCGGCGTGGTGTTTACCACCGCGGCCTCACGCAACCTGCCTTTTGTACTCTCCCGGCTGCCCAGAGAAGCGAAGCGCCGCATTTCCTGCCCGTCAAGCCGGGGCGGTCTGGAAGCCCGGTGAACTGGGGGCGGGGGACCGTTTTGGGAAGAAGTTAGACACCTTCTAGAAAGGAAGGAAAGGGATTTACCAGGGCGTGGTTTCAGAAACGAACCTGCCATCGCGAAGGCCTGCATCCTGGATATGTGGGCTGGCATCTTTCCCTCCCCCGCTATTCATTCAAGAGCGAACGGCTCATTTTTCCTGTAGCCTGGTGGGGGAGCCAAATGTCGCTTTGTAGGCCGGAGCTGCTGCTGCTTTTAAAATTTATCTCTTCCCGGCCCCGCGTTCTCTCTTGCTTTGATTCTTGGGCAACTCGGGAGGACCTTTGTGAGCTGGTTGCTAGAGCACCGGGCCACCCATCTTCCTGCAAACCTCCCACAGATGCATTTTCACTGAACCTGTTCACCGCGGCGTTGCAGGCTGTGGGATTTAGCACACCGGCAGTGTATAAGCAACAATGGTGAGCAATTTGTCCACCGATCATTTGCAACATGGATAGCTACTAGTCAGTAGCGGAGGGTGGGTAGTGTCCGTTTCAGGTTGATTTTCCTAGAGGGCGATCTAAACAGCGAAAATTATTTGATTTTGAGAAAAAAATGTCTACCTCTGCTGTTGCTATTGCTACTGTTCTTACGATTATCTTCCCTCCCTTATTCTTTAGAGCTCGGGAAACGCTTCCTACAGATGCTCCATTTCTTCCTCTGCGGATTTTTCCGACGATGATGATTTCAGCCAAAAATCTGGCTCCCTCTCTCCGGCTCCGGGTGATACTCTACCGTGGAATCTACCTAAACATGAGAGATCCAAGAGAAAGATTCAAGGAGGATCCGTGCTGGACCCAGCTGAGAGAGCTGTGCTCAGGATAGCCGGTAAGAGAGAAATGGGAGAGTAAGGTATGCTGAGAAGAGGAAACTTCCATTGTACGGTGGCCGCCAGTGTATTTGGATTTGTGTATTACAGAGAGTAGATGCCTAAAGTCTTGATTATTGCTTGATTATAGTATAATTCTATATACAATATGCCGACTCAGAATTAAGTTTCATTAAGTTCAGAGGGACTTAGCATTGTACAGCATTGTAACCCAGGGCTAGGAGGCATCACCGATCAGCGGGGTCGGCTTTTCAGCGTCGGTGACTAAGCTATTTTAGCCTGCTCTTCTGTCTGGGCGGATAAATGTGTTTGGGGTGGAGGTGGAAGGGCTGCAGCGTCTGCAAATGCAAGCGTTGAACTTTCGCGCATTGCATTAGAAGTGAAGACCGCGAAGAACGTTGTCCGCGCGATGTAACGAACGCAGATGGCTAACGTTGACGGGTGGGGGGGGTACAAGGTTTGAACTCGAAGGGTATCTTGAGAAGGATGTACTTAGCTGCACCCTCCGACCTCGCAGAAAACGCGCGTGCTATCAGGCTATGGGAATGCTTAAACGGTGTGGGCGCATTTGAATGGAGTTCGTCCTTCGTCTAGCTGGCCTTGTGCATGAGGCGGCTTGTGCGGGTTCCGACCCCTACGTCGGACCGTGTACCGCCCCCACCAACAATATAGGGAAGAGGATCTGGCAGGGCACCCAATATCAGACAACGCCAAGAGAGTTGATTTAGTCTCATTTGTTCTAAATTGGTCCAGAAGCTTGCTAGGGCAGCCAGGCTGGAGATCGAGAAAGCAAAGCAAATTGAGCGTTGAGAAAATAGCCTGCAGTCGTCAATATTATTCCCAGCGAGATCTTAGAAACAAGAACCCGTAGTAGTCCTATCGTCTTTTCTTCCTCAAAACAAATCCGCTTTGCAGCGCTTGTAAAGCGTAGTGTGAAGGCGTGGAGTCGTTCTATCCACCTCTCGTTTGTTTGTAAAATTAGGACGCCGAAGCGACGGTTTACAGGTCTTTGTGGAAGCTTGGGAAAATGAAGGACGTGAGAAAGAGATTTTGCTCGTGGTCCCGTGTATAGCTCACTGTTCCTTCATGGGATCCAGGGCTGCAGTTTGCAAATCACTTCCGGAACTTGCCCTGGCGGAGATGAAACCGATGTGGAGGGAGGGGGAGACGCTCTCCAAGCCGCCTGTTCCGGTGACCGCCAGACCCCGGTTGCGGTGGATACAGGGGCGTAGGAAGATCGAGGTGCCTGTGTTGTAGCTGATGTTTGGGAAAGCATGAGGCGCTGCAAAGTCACCCTCTTAGAAATAGCCGGCTAGTAAACAAGAAAGGCAGGCAACTGGAACAATATGAGGATTGCTCTCTGAAGTTCTTCATGGGAGAAGGGTTCTGTTTTTGGCATGGTGAAACTGGGAATAGGGATCGGCTATGGCTGGGGCAAAGACGGGGGCTAGAGATCCATCGTATGCAGCGGGGCAGGGCAGGATAATTCAGTCTAGGGGTGTGCGGGATCAGAAGAAAGGGGGCGGCTGCAAGTGGGGCGAGAAACCAAACGCCAATAGCGCATGCGTGGTCTGCGTGGTTATTGCTGAGACAGGCAAGTTGCTTCGAAACAGTGACCGGCGGTGACACCTGCAGGGCTTCTCCGCCTTTTGGCCTTCCGCCACTCCCGGGACTAGTGCGGCGGTTGTTGTTATTACCGGCAGAAGCGGTGTGGGGCGCGTGTGTCCGGCAGAACCGATTCTTCTCCTCTCCAGACGGATCAGATGGGGGAAGGGGCACGCCGAGCTATTCCTGGCATTGCGACGACATGTCAGGAGCTTCTGAGAAGTGGCCGAGGGTGGTGGCAGGAGAGAGACGTCCGGTCAGGCGGTAACCTGTCGCTGGACAGAGACTGTGTCCGGGAAACGAAAACTACAGCATTCAAAAGACCGAGAAAGAGCGTAGGCAGGGAGGGCTGTTTAATAACACCCGCTCCGCAGACCAGATTTTGGAAGGAAACCTTCCGCAAAGGAGAGGCTTTCCAGTAAAGGATCCGTGAACGTGCATTTTAAGGATAGCCGTTTAAAATACAAAACTCATCCAAAGGGAGGGAGGTCTCCCTCCCTCTTCGGAGAGCTGTAGCTTTTGGAAACTGGAGAGAATGGTTTGGAAAGAAGGAACACTTGGCGGTGGGTCTGGTATGTGAGCTACAGCTGTTTCAAAAGGCGGGCAGCAAAAAAACAAAAACGATCTGATTGTGCCTTTGGCAAAATGAGAGAAAAAGCAGGGCCGAGGTAGCCTAACTCAGATTGGCACAGCATTCCATCCATAAGCGGTGCATTCCGAGGTTGCAGCCCTAGTGTCTCTGACCACGTATACTGGCCACAGATAGATTTCTATACTGTATATCTGCACAGCGATGATAAACAGCGCATCCCTAGAGTTTCACGAGCACGCCCCCCCCCCCCCCCCCCTTATGTTGACAGCATTCAAGCCCTGGCTCTGATTCCGGCAATCGCTTAAAAGGATGAAAGGAGACACCTTAGTAAAGTCCCTTTCCTATTGGAATGAGAGCCTTCGTTTTGTGCTTAAATTTTAAACCCGGCCTCTTGCCTCGAATGGTGCCATAGAGCAGAATCTACGCAGGTTTACTTCGAAATGAGTTCGCTGTGATTCGCGCTAAACTGCGAGCACGGGTTTCCTTAAAACGAGAGCCAGGAGGAAATGCCTGCGGCAGAGCGGCGAGCGGAGCCCGGAGTCTACGGACTGCGGGAGATGTAGAAGCAACCCTGAGCCGGAGGTCACCTCCAAAGCCGGCTCTGTGCCATCCATGACTGCTTCCCCTCGCCTGGTGCGCACTCCCACCGCCTTGGAGCCCGAAGCTCCTGAAATCCGAGAGGGAGGAAGCCCGCTCCTTATTGGCGGCACACACGTGCTCCCACGCCGCTGGGGGAGGGGGCATGGGCGTTTCCTCGGTCAGCTTGCTCAGCGGTAGCCCCCTCCTTCCCTCCAGCCTTCTTGTCCTGCTCTCCAAGGCTTCCTGGCGGCCGGGTGCCTCGGTGGGACCTGATCAAGACAGGGTCAAAACTTCAACCATGGCTGGTTCTACTTCCTCTAGTGCTCGTGCCTATACCGAGGAACAGGAGTACCTGCAGGCTTATGAAGATGTGCTGGAGAGATACAAAGGTAGAGTAAAGTGTTAAGTTGTGCCCAAGCTAATCAAGGAGAAGGATTTATGGGCTGCAGTGCTGATGATCTACGGGGGGTTGCAGAGGAACAGGTGGCAGAATCAGGTCCCTGGGACTTCCATTCTGCTATACAGGGCTGCCAGTAGAAAATAGGCAGAAAAGAAAAGAGTATAGAAACATGTTAAGATCTGTTGTCTTATAGGGGTGGAGGGATCATTTTGCAGGGTAAAAGATGGCTTCTCTTCACTTAAAGCATTTAGGAGTTGCTATCTTTTTCATCCCTTTTTGGGATGAAAACACTGCTGATGTATCGCTGAGATGATTCTGTGCTGCATGATATTTGTCTACCAAAAGAACTGTTTTCATTTTTGCACCAGTGAGTTGCCTTGTGAATAACTAACAAATGCTGGCAAAATAGATTTTTACACACACACACACACTCTATATTGTGGGCATGATAAAGCCAATTTAAAAATAAAAATACATGTTAATACTTTCCGTTGCCATTTATATCGGTGCTTAAAACTCCATCCTGTTGAAGCTCACAGACAACTAATGTTATGAGGATGACTTAGCATCTTGCATTGGGCAAGGGCAACAGCATAAGGCCTTTTTTAAAAAACTCCCTGTAATTTTTAGCCTCTATGGGAAAATTCATTTTCTTCTATATATTAAAAAAAGCTGGCTTTATTATTCTCTTACCCAGGAGATATGAAAAAATTTGTAGATTATGCTAGGTATTCATTTGAAGTAAGATTTCTTCGTAGTAATGTTTAGAGCAATGCGACTATTAGATATTGCAGTAGCTATAGCCAATCTTTATCGCAAAAGTCAACGTTTTTCTTGGACCCTGCTCCCTTAAAAATTGCACCTGTAACACAACTCTTTGTGCCAGCAGTAGTAACAGAAAGTCTGGAAGATTGTATTCACATTAAGCAGGCTTTTAAGTGATCTCTATCAATAGCTTTTAATGAGATGGCAGAGGTATCCTGCCTTTTGTTTTTCACCATTCAAAGGGAAAATATTATCTTTGTAGTCAGTCTTTAATAGACTTTACTAGTTACAGTAGCCTATATGGAATCACCCTCACTTACAATATATGGAGCATTAAAAGGAGTTTGATTATTCCTTTGTGTCTATAACCAATTGTGTCTGTACAATGATGGATCATGTGCTACATCTAATTATTAAAATTTTTATTTCATTTATTTATTTTTAATTTATTTATTAAATAGATTTATAAGCCCCCCCCCCCCCAACTCACACACGGTGACTCCGGGTGGCTTACAAAAATCATTAGGTTACAATTAGCCAAGTTTTGCTAGACTGGTTAGAAAGGAATATCATTATTGTAGTAGTTCATTATTAATACTTTGGTAAAAACTACACTAACTCTGCTTTAGTAATAAAAATTGAGCTATTCAGGGTAACAATTGTAAACCTGTATGACACCTTTTTGTAATTTTAATTTTCTTTCCAACTTCTAAGTCTATCAAATTTCAATAGTTTAATTCAATGTATAATGAAATATTTAAAATTTATAAGTTAAGTGTTAATGGTATGGCAATAGAAAACTAATTTTCTGTATGTTTACTTGGAATTAAATATCTCTGTTCACTGATTTGTATTAATTGCATTTAATTAATAATCATTTAACTTACCTGGTTTATTACTGTGTAGGAATTTGAACCCAGTTCTCTGCGTTCCTAGTCAAAGATTCTGAAGCCTCGGTACCAACCTGGCTTTATGCATGTTGCACATACATATTCCCATTGATCAGTTATTTTTCCCCATTTATGTTGAAAGCTCAGCAATTATGGAAAACCTTATAGTGAGCCAAATGTTTCCATATATTGTGAATCACATGGACACAATTATGAAGGCATTGCAGTGGGCCTCAGACTTGGGTACATATTCACTGCCTACCTGGGGTTGTACTTCACTATTTTATGTGTTTAAACATTGATGGTTGCTTTTTGCTTCTAACTCAGTGATAGGCCATAGAAAATTTGTAAATCTGAATGCACCTTCCATTAATATTAAAAGTTGCATCTATGCTAGTTCAGTAGGACTTGGAATAGTACTGTGGTGTGGCTGAAGTTAACATAAACAGAAAGCATATCTTTATTGGCAGAACACACAGAATTGGGGAGATCTCTTGCTGAGTTTAGGAATGTGGAGTCCATTGTGTACTCAGATTGTAGCATGAAATTGTTTCTACAGTTGTGAGATTACCTGTTTCTTTTTCCGTAGATAGGCTGTGAAAGTGCAACATTCTCCAAATAACTGCTTGAGCCAGGCACATTAAGTTTGACAATTGAAAGATAGAAGAAGCTTTACAATGATAAAAAAAGAACAAGGATCTAGTCTGAACCTCAGTGAATCCTATTCTGTTTCTTTCATTTTTAAAAAAATGGTTGAGCAGTGTGGTCATCAATGACTTTATTTGAAAGCTTGGGAAATTTTCTTTCTTTCTTTCTTTCTTTCTTTCTTTCTTTCTTTCTTTCTTTCTTTCTTTCTTTCTTTCTCCAACTTATATCACCGCCCATCTCCCCCCATAGAGGGGACTCTAGGCGGTTTACAACAAGTTAGCAATTAAAAGATATAAAAACATATAAAATACAATAAACAATATATATAACCAACCATAAGTTAATTAAAAACATATAGAACCCAAGAGGCTCTGATGTCATATTTAAAAGAACTCTATGGCGCAAGCCATCCCCATGAGGAGCTGTCACTCTTCCCATCCCAAGTGAGGTGGCAGAGCCAGGTCTTCAGTTGCTTTCGGAAGGTCATAAGTGTGGGGGCTTACCTCACCTCCACGGGCAGAATATTCCAGAGGGCGGGTGCCACTGCTGAGAAGGCCTGCCTCCTGGACCCCGTCAGATGGAATTCTCTTGTAGACAGGGTCCGTAGCAAGCCCTCTCTGCATAACCGGGTGGGGCGGGTCGATACTCTGGGGATGAGGTGGTCCCTTAGGTAACCTGGTCCCATGCCATGTAGGGCTTTAAAGGTGACAACCAACACCTTGAATTGGACCCGGAAGCAAACTGGTAACCAATGCAGCTCGCACAGCAGAGGTGTCACATATGCTGATCTTGGGGCACCCATAACTGCGCGCGCAGCCGCATTCTGGACCAGTTGAAGCTTCTGGATACTCTTCAAGGGTAGCCCCATGTAGAGTGCATTGCAATAGTCTATATGGGAGATGACCAGGGCATGAGTGACTGTACGGAGGGCATCTCGGTCCAGGAAAGGGTGTAGCTGGCGTACAACTCGAAGTTGCACAAAGGCCCTTCTGGCCACGACTGCCACCTGCTCTTCCAGCAGGAGTCGTGAGTCCAGAAGGACCCCCAGGTTCCGCACTGTATCTGAACGGGGTAGTGCCACCCCATCCAGATCTAGAGATGACAACTCTCTGGATCTCGAGGCACCATCAATCCACAGCCACTCCGTCTTACCAGGGTTCAGCTGAAGCCTGTTGTTCCCCATCCAGGCCCCCACAGCCTTCAGACACTGAGAAAGGGCAGCCACTGCATCACTTACCTCACCCGGGATGGAGATATATAGTTGAGTATCATCAGCATACTGATGATACCTCATCCCGTGTTGGCGGATGATCTCACCCAGCGGTTTCATGTAGATATTAAATAAGAGAGGGGAGAGAACTGAACCCTGCGGCACCCCACAAAGTAGGGGCCGAGGGTCGGACCTCTCATCTCCCATTACCACCAATTGGGATCGGTCTCGGAGGAAGGAGGTGAACCAGCGCAAGACCACGCCGCCCACCCCCAACTCCTGGAGCCGTCCCAAAAGGATACCATGCTCAATGGTATCGAAAGCCGCCGAGAGGTCAAGAAGAGCCAGGATGGATGCATTGCCTCCATCCTGCGCTCGCCAGAGATCATCTGTAAGTGCGACCAATGAAGTTTCCACCCCATATCTCGGCCTGAACCCTGACTGAAAGGGGTCTAGATAATCCGTATCATCCAGAATCCTCTGGAGCTGTAATGCCACCACTTTCTCAACCACCTTCCCCGAAAAGGGGAGGTGGGAGACGGGACGAAAATTGTCCAACACTGTAGGGTCCAGCAATGGCTTCTTGAGGAGGGGGTGCACCAGTGCCTCCTTAAAAGCAGCCGGAAACACTCCCTCACCCAAGGATGTAGTCACCATCGCATGGACCCAACCACACGTCACCTCCCTGGCTGCTTTCACCAGCCAGGAGGGGCATGGATCAAGATGACAAGTAGTGGCTCTTACAGTCCGGAGGATCCTGTCCACTTCCTCAGGCCCAACAGGATCAAACCGTTCCCAGATAACCGGGCAAAGACGTTCCCTTGGCATCTCCCCAGACCATGCATCACGCTTGGAGTCCAACTTAGAACGAATCCGAGCGATTTTATCCATCAGAAAATACTGAATTAGAAATACTCACATTAGAAATACTCACTTGGAAAAGACCCATAGTCTTTTGGACTCTCAAGGATGGAAAGAAATGGAAAAGTAATTACGGAATAATGTAGTCTCAAGCCCTCAGTATATCACTGATGACTTCACTGGAGTGACTGTTATCCTGATGACTTGGAATGGTCACTGACCTAATCTGCAAAGAATAAATATAATACATACTGTCAATAGGGAGTGACATTTCATATAATTTTGAATATACTGTACATACCTGTGCAGAGTTCCTTCACCAAATAAATATGAGGTACAGCTTCTGCTTATGCATTCTAAGATATAGTCGCATGCTTGATTTTTAAAAATCTCCTTAGTTTTAAGGTAGTCTTGGACATTATCAGAGTACTAAATTATGTATAGCCCAGCTGTTGAATACTATAACTAGCAGAGTCAGCTGTAGAAACTTGACTGCTGATCTTGTGGGTGGGAATCACATGATACTGAGTATGATTAGCAAACCACTAGTGCATGATTTCAAATTGATACTTAATGAGTATAGATTGGTTTGGTAGCTTACTGATATTTAAGATTGACCACCAATCATTTACAAAAAAATATTTCCATGATTGCTTTAAAACTAAAACTTAAGGAACCTTTAATGTCTGTCTTCAAACTCTGCTAGGTAAGCTTTAGTTGTGATAATAAATACCTGAAAACTATTCAGCCAGCATGTGATAGCATGGAAGAACTATGAAAGGGGAGATGTATTTTGATTCATAATGAAGCCACCAATTGGTTGTATCTGATATATTAACCTTTTTGCTACTTTTATACATAGAATTTCTAGAGCTTTCTAATGGGGAAAAATGTACCACCTCGCTTGATACAGAATTAAGTACAAGTACAACCACTTATTCATGAACAGAAAATAACTTCTTTGTTGTTTCTCCAAAAATGATCCAAAATGATGCCTTCTTTGCTTTCTTTTCTACAGCCTACTTAACTTTGTTCTTTAAAATAGAGCCTTAACTTTCTCAGTGCTTTAAAATCAAAATTACAGAACAAGACACCATATTTAAATTATGATGTAACAAAATCATGTCTTGAAACATTTAGCTTAAAAATCCCAGTAATCTCAGAGTTCATTCTTGACAGTCTCAGTAGGGAAATAGTCATGTGAAAATATGTGGGCACAGATCTTTAACATCTTTGAATCTATTTTTCATTCATTCACTATGTATTTACTAGTCATACATACCCTTGAGCTGAAATAACAGTTTTATCATGAGAACTGGACCAATTAATATACTGAATTGACAAGCTTGTTAATTAAATTTGCTCTCCCCCTCATAGTTGGAGATGAGAAAGAACCCAATTTTGTTGAAGGTATCATGCACCAATTTAAAAGAGCTTACCCTTCCACTGAGTTCATATTTATAAAACATCCTCTTTTATGAATCAGTTTCTTTGGAATAAAACATTTCATCAAATCTCAGCTTAGTTGGGACTGGGTGGTCTTAGGCAATCCATGATCTCTCAGCCTGTAATGGTATGTGGGAAAGACCTTGGGAGACGGGGCAAAGAGATGCTGCCAAGGGAACGGTCAGATAAGAGACAGCATAGTGTGCAGCTGGATAGTTGGCGGGCCAAGAGGCTCAGAAGGGACCCTCCCTAGTTTCTCGGGCTGTAAAGGAGACAGCAGGAGAATTGTACTTTCAGACTTGCAAGATTCTGTTAATGTAGCTTTACAATAAAGTAGGATTAGCTTATCTGGTTGTGTTTCCTGTCTGGTCTACCTAGTAAGGCTGACACAGCCTCAGTCCCCACCATTAAGTCTATAAGATGAACATAGTGATAATGATCTATCTGATAATGGCATTTTTAAGAATTAGTGAGATAAGGTGCTCATTATCCAAGAAGCTCATTATCCAAGAACTCATGCCCTTGTCATCTCCCATATAGACTATTTCAATGTGCTCTACATGGGGCTACCCTTGAAGAGTATCCAGAAGCTTTAGCTGGTCCAGAATGCGGCCGTGTGGACAGTTATGGGTGTAGATCAGCTCATGTAACACCTCTGCTACACGAGCTGCATTGGGTACCAGTTTGCTTCCGGGTCCAATTCAAGGTGTTGGTTATCACCTTTAAAGCCCTACATGGCATGGGACCAGGTTACCTGAAAGACCGTCTCATCCCCGGAACATCGACCCGCCCCACTCGGTCATGGAGAGAGGGCATGCTACGGATCCCATCGGCAAAAGAATTTCATCTAGCGGGGTCCAGGAGGCGTGCCTTCTCTGCAGTAGCACTCGCCCTTTGGAATACCTTGCCCCTGGAGCTCAGTCGAGTTTCTTCGCTCCCGACCTTCCGGAAAGATTTGAGGACCTGGTTCTGCCGCCTTGCTTGGGACGGGAATGCCAATAGTTCCTCATGGGAGTGGCTGGTGCCATGAAACCCGCCTTATTATTAACATCTTTCTGTTTGGATTTTATATGTAAATTATTGCTGTTGTGATTTTATATTTTTAACTTGTTGTGAACCGCCCAGAGTTCCCTGGTATAGAGGAGATGGGTGGTGATACAAATTTAAATAAATAAATAAATAAAGCAAGCAAGCAAGCAAGCAAGCTTTTTTTTAAGCTTTTAGCTAGCTAGCTAGCAAAAACGGGATCAGAAGACAGCTACTAATCCACCAAAGGTTCAGATGAAGTTTTATAACTAGATGATGATAGGACCTTCTGACAGCTAGTTATTCTTACAGTGATGCTGATATTCCTTCCAAATCTTTGTAGCATTTATTTTTGAGTAGTGTGAGGCAAAGAAATGAATTGGGGATAATAGAGTTAGGGACGGTGTTGGAAAGATTATCAGGAGGCTCCGGTGAATGATACCTAACATGAAGCTGAATTACTGTGGGTTCCTCTCCACTTTCTGTTTGAAAGTGACTTATTTTTGAATCTCAAAGATCCCTTCAGGGTTTGGATTGGATAAAATGGGATTTTTTTCAAGGTTTGGGTTAGATAATTATTAACTGCTCTGAACATTTAGCAAAAGCATGATATGAATAATAAATGCTATTTTCAATCAATTGATCCTCCTAATTGTATTTAATTTCAAAAATTGTTTATACAAGGGTTCATTAATATTTAACTGAAATATACCTTTACCTGCTTGATATAAAATTGACATAGGATGTGATAGCTTTTTGTTGTTCCTTTCTCTGATTATTTGGAGGCATAATAGATATTTAAAATAACTTTGATAAGCTTGTTCCATGACATTTTCACATGACATTTTCTCATAAGTGCCTGTTAAAATTAACCGTACGGATAAACAGATACCTGTCATTAGTTTGAAATTTTGCCATATAAATGCCACTAATCTTAATTGTCTTTCTGAACAGCTACAGTGGTAGATGAAGCAGATAATAGCAGCATCGAAATGTGCTCAAATCTTAGGTACAGCCTGTATTAAAATGTATTAACTAGCTTTGCACAGATAAGTCATACCGGTTGCAAAATTGCAAAGTATCAAGCCAGGGTCAGTTCTGTAATTTTTTTAATTCATTCCCAAAGATGGATTTCATTCGCTAATTAATAAATAATTTTCAATGAACTCTCAAAAATTTAGAAAAGAGCAGCGATGAGACATCATTTTATTAATGAAAAGCTAGTGGAAGAATAACTGGTAACCATAATAAGGCTTTGTTTTGTTTGGGCTTAGTATGATATATGAACATAGCCATTGTGGTTTATAAATTATGATTGTGGCATGAAGTTAAGTGTGAACATGTTCATAATGGCTTTTTGTTTAAATCAGAATTAAAATAAACAATAGCTTAACATAATGTGTGAATCCAGTCTGGGACACATGAAGTCTTGTGGGTAATCTGCACTTTGCTTGGGACAAGCAGCAATTGAGTCTGTAAACAAACAATATGGCAAAATCCATTTGCTTCATTTGGGACAGAATCTCTCTCTATTCTATCAATCTTTATGTTCTTGAAGATGAATACGAATGGAATGATTATATAATTCTGTCCTGTCCTTTGCTTGTTTGCTATCATTGGCTACTTGTGCAGAATATGTAAGCCAGGTCATTTAAAGACATAGTTTATCATCTGAACTGAGAATTTGGATTAAATAAATAAGTAGTAGTTAAATCAGAGTGCCTGGCCATTTTATTTGTCAGTTTACTGTGTTCTCTGTTCCTAGAAATTGCCCATTTTTCAGTGCGTGGCTCACAAATGAGATTAGCATTGCCATAAAAAATTTTCTTGCAATTAAAACAAGGGTTAAGGATTTTTTAGTTTTTTTTTTTTACATTTCTGCAGATGTATGGGGGGAAGCTTGGAGGGCTTCACCACAGATTGCATTTTTTTTACACTTTTTATGTTTTTAAAAATAACCCACAAACAGAGTGTGAAAGCCTGCTAGCCCAAACTCACTTCAGAAGCAATAGCCAGATCACCTTTGCAGGACCCATAGAGAAAAATTCTGATTCAGCAGACAGGGTAAGGGTCCTCCAAGCCTCAGAGTATACAGCAGTTTGTGAGCATTTATTTATTTATTTTATTTTATATCCCGCCTTTATTATTTTTATAAATAACTCAAGGCGGCGAACATACCAAATACTCCTTCCTCCTCCTATTTTCCCCACAACAACAACCCTGTGAAGGCAGAGCATTGTTAAACAAAGAAGTGTCTGCATGGTCAAACTTGAATGTAACTAATCTGTTTAGAGAAAGGCCTTGTTCTTCTGAGAAGTTAATTGACAAAGCCTAGTGCCCTATATTTGTGGCTGGAGCAGAAAGTTGATTCTCTGTTTTGATTCAGCTGATGTAGAGAGCTGAAACTGAGGTTTGGGAAGCTTATAGGAAGAGATGAATTTGGCCAACATATTAAGATTTCCCAAAAATCTAGCTTGGAATATCATATGAGTAAGGCCAACTGGGTTCACAGAGAGTGCTACATCATAAAGTCTGAGTTTGCCTAATATGCTAAGCCACGGTTAAGGAAACACAAAAAGCTCAGCCAACACCAAAACAAGCTACGTTATATCCAAGTGTGCTGTGTGAACCAAGCTACCATGATAAGCCATAATGTTTGTTTTATCTTGGCATGTTGTGATTCCAGCCACTGTGGTTTATGTATTATGGTTTATGACAAATGTTTACATAAATTCAATTGTAATTTACAGCATGGCTAAGGTATAGCTTAGTACAGAGCTTTCCAAACTGTGTGTCGGGACACATTAGTGTGTCGACTGCAGTGTCTGGGTGTGTTGCGGGTACTGCCGCCTCCGAGCCGTGCCAGGATTCCACGCAGGTCCCAGTGCCTGCCTTGTGTCCTGCTGTAAGAGTGTGTCGCAAAATGATGCATGTCTAAAAAATGTGTCACCAACATGAAAAGTTTGGAAAGCTCTGGCTTAGTAAAATTCAGTCACAGAAGTAGGCACTTAATTTCAGTGGTGAAGCCCAACTGATACAAGTGAGAGAGTGAAGGAAGTGCTGAACTCTCTCCCCACCCATTGTCTGAAGCAACAAGATTAAAAATACTTTAAATGCACAAAATAAAACACACAGTTACTAACATTTCTTTAAAGTACATTTTTCCTATAATGTATACCTGTAATATGCTTGAAGTTAAATGCACTGTATAAACTCTTGGTTAAAAGAATAACATCTATGAATGTCATATTATTGCATGCCTGAAATACTTTTTAAAAGGCAACGCCTTGATTTTCTCCCTTTGGGAGAAAATAGTCCATGCAATAGATTTCATATTCAACTTCGAAAGGGAAAAAAGAGAGCTCTTTAAATTATAAACCAAATTGTAAAAGGTAATATTAAAATATCCTGTCTTTGCAGGCTTAATATTGTTCAATATGATACAATGGATTTCTTAAGTTTTGCTTCTCATTTACTTTGCATACATCAGTGCTTTCCAAAGTGCCACTGTTGGTGACACACCAATGGCGGCAGTGGCGGCGGGGGCGTGCACTGCGGGGGGACGCGCGGCGCGGGTGTCTTCATGGCGGCCTCCGCTAAAACGCAGAAGCGCTGATGGTGTGCCGCCACCATGCACGGCCCCGCCGCCGCTTCCAGGTTGTGTTGCGACACACCAAACTGTGTTGCGACACACTAAAGTGTTGTGACACACACTTTGGAAAACTATGGCATACATCTTGCCTAAAGAAACCAGTAAGATGTAGGACATAGCTTTCCAAACTGTGTCGCAACACTTTAGTGTGTCGCAACACACAGTTTAGTGTGTCGCGAAGTGGCGGCGTGGGGGCGCGTGCGGCAGCAGTGTGCATGGCGGCGGCAGCAGCGATGATGGCAGAGGTGCGCCATCAGCTCTTCCGCGTTTTAGTGAGGCCGCCGCCACCACCGTACACCCCCCCGCGCCACTGCCGTGCATGCCTGCGCCGCCACCACTTCCGCCATTGGTGTGTCACCAACAGCGGCAGTTTGGAAAGCACTGATGTAGGGTATGTTATGACAAAATTTGAAGATCTCTTTGCAAAAAACCCTTCAGACTTCCTTCAGTGTACTGATACACAGCAAATCAGCTTGTAGAATCAAAGGCCGCTTGACAGAACTCTTCTACAGAATTACTGCTACATTTCGAGGAGATTTAAAAACCTAAATCAAGAAAAATGAGACCCCCTTTTTACGTAATTTATATTGATGGCTTGATCCTTTGAAAGTCAATGGTGAATGCAGAGCTTCCTTGCCTTCATAGGATTTTAATGTTGGGTACAGTTTTACAGTTATGCACATGCAAAGAGATCCGTTGACAGATTTATTCTTTTCGTAGATGACCAGGCCAATTTGCCATCTGAAACAATAGGTTCAGGTATCTTCTGGAAAATGAATTTACAACGAAAGACTCCAGCCATTGATTTATAACATCACACTTTACAGTGCAGTGGTATTCTTTGCCTGCAAACTTTAAAAAAAAATCTCTGATTGACCTGGCACCGAGAGACATCACAGCACAAAACGTGAAAGCAGTATTCAAATCACCTTGACTGAGAATGAGACTGCAGAACATGTCTGTAGAACATGATCTGCAGAAATTTGCTGATTCAGTTGATCAAAGGATCAGAGTGAGCAAACCTTTCACTACGTCTAATATGTGATAATTTTGTTATGTTACTGTTGTATTTCTAAATAAACAGTAGTTTAAAAATAATAGCAGCAAAAATACTGGATCTGCCTGTTGATTTCTTTGAAAAATTATAATGGGGCAGAAGCTTTATTGCTCTAAGATGAACTTACAGTACCCGATTATGTTGGTTGTGACATTTTATACCAGTTGGAGCTAAAATTAGCTCTGTTCTACATCTGTGAGGAGCAGGCAGCAGACCTCTGTGTGCATGGCTGTATTAGGACAGCCTTCTCCAAACCTTTGGCCCTTTCTTGGTCATACTGGCTGAGAATCTGCACATAGTGCTCCCAAGACTGCAAGTTGGGGAAGATTGTATTATGATTTACAGAACATACACATGTGAGACTTTGACTAAATAAAGGTCAGTATTGAATTAGCATAGTAAAATATTATTTAGTATATAGAACCATTTTTTATGTGATTGACATATACTGTCATATCACAACTCTGGTATGACAGTAATGAGAATACAGGTGGTCTTCCAATTCTTTTGTCATGGTTACCCTCCAAATAACCATGTTTGTAGCTATAGCTCCCTAGCAGAGCAAAAATAGCTTAATTATGACTAATACCTCCAGCAAGCATAACTCTGAAAATAATAATCCAGCCTGCAAAGATCCTTTATGACAGTTGTGGCAAAACAAATGCTAGATGTGCCTATTTCAGAATTGATTTTCATGATGACATCTACAAGGTAGGCCCACAAGATTAGTCACTTAAACCACTTCATATGGGAGATAAGTGACTTATTTTATACTAAGATTCAGATAACGTAAGATAGTGTTTTATTTGGGAGTAGCCTTCTAAAATTAACTATGAAAATATCTAAAAAAGGTGTTGGGGGAGAAAACAAAATACTTTTCCCTGTTTTCCTTGAAGCTTGATACAGAGAATCAAAATGTTAAATATTGGAAAAACAGCCATTTCAGTATGAAATATTTTATCATTCACAATGAAATTAGATTAATCATATTACAGGAATTCTGAGGTTTTTGTCTATAATTTCCCCCCGTTTCAGTAAGATAAAGTTACGGTCTATATTTTGCCTTAAAGCTTCTTTTCCGTTTGTTACCACACATACAGCGGTTTCTGTTTTTAATATTTTATTCTTCACCCTGCCCCTACTTGCTAACCAGCAAAAAGATACACAATTCATCTGTAAAATCAACTCTTTAAAGCAGTTGTATCATTTTTCAGATGAGAAAAGACATCTGAAATAAGACATTGCTTTAATGAATAGCACTAAAGTGCTGCACTTCCAAATCATTTTGATAACCATCTTAATTTGTAACTGTTGGTAAATCTGTAATTATTGTTTGAATCTATTGTTTAAACATGACATTTAACATTTATATAGAACAAATAGTTCTTAAAATGAAAACATAATGCTAGGGGTGTCTGCAACAAGGGGGTCAAGGGTGTCAAAGTGGCATGTGCAACTGGGGCAATCAAAGCTGTGCCCCTTTTTACATGCATGCAATTTGCATGACACACATTGAAAAGAGGTGGGACTTCATATGCCTGGTCACACCTACCATTTTGATGCTGTTCACTTCCAGGACATACTATTGCATTGATTAGAAGAAACCTCTGGTCTTTGGCTATTTTTTCATTAGTCATGCACATCATGTTGATCTGTCCTGTGCCTCATTTATACTTCTGCTACCTCTGGGTACACATAGAACCCTTAAATATTGACGCTTGTTTTATTTGCAAGCAAAAACTTTTGGCTTGCCTCCACAGTCCCAAGCTGTGTCTGGACTGCCATTGAATTCTTAATCACTGCAAGCATTGCAGTTCTGAAATATTGTCCTAGGACAAAGCATGTTTAATATAACCAGATATTTAGAAGGCATTGGTGGTGATAACAGGAACTTATGATCATTTCAAAAATCCATTCATTCATTCATTCATTCATTCATTCATTCATTCATTTATTTTCGTGTCCAGAGCAAAGTTTACTCTGCCAAATTGTAGCCACCACCACAGCTTTGTCATTAGCTTGCTGTAGGTTGTCAACAGTACAAGGCTCCAGCAGTAATCGGCGCACCATCAGATGCGCCGGGCCTTGGGTTTCTCCGCATTCTCATAATGTATTGTTGTCGGCCAACAACCCCCACTTAAATAAATTTGTCTCGCACCTTGGTACCCCCACCCTCATCCTGTTCATTGTCCTCCAAACTATATAAGGGAGAGTGTTTCCAGCGGCCATGTCTTCCTTTGGTAAAATACTCAAATCGGTGAGCTTATTCCTCCATTTACTTATTTGATTCTGTTCTTTGGCCCTCTCTAGGGTATTAGTTCTTGCCATAAAGCTCTTCCTAGATCTAAGTCTACGAATTGGGGGAGTATATTCGTTCAAAGGGTGACGAGAGTCAGTCTCTTGCTTGGTTCTTTCGGCATCTGCTTCTGTTTCCCTTCTAATCTTAGGTGGAGCAATGCCAACAAGAGAATATAGCTATATATTGCATTCTCTGATAGGAACATAACCTCTCTTATCCTAGAGTAGCCTAGTTATATTAGTTTTACTTCTCCAAATGGCTTTAAAGATTCTGTGTTTTTATTCTTGCAGTGAGTCAGAGATGTTTAAGTGCCATCAATTGATTTTATTATGGTTTAAGTGCACAAGGGCAAGATAGCAGCCAGTAGCAATGTTCTAATGAGCTAGCCTCACACTTGTGAGAAATGTTTCTTCTTTGCTATCTCTTAATGGGAGTCCTATGTGCCTTCTGAATCATAAGAACTGTGGGTTTACAGCCATGTGTTGAATGGATAATTGTTACTTCATGCATCAAGGATTTCTTTATACATTCTTAGAAACTGCACAGGCATGTTGAAAACAATAAATATCTTATGTTTTGACATTTTGAGTGAATCTGAAGCATGAACATTTTTTAACCATTGGTAACTATGTAATGCCCAAGAGCATGTAAGGAATGCATTTTAAACAAAAATGGGGTGTGTGTGTGGGGGGTATGTGTACTGTCTCTATCTTTCTTGTCCTTTATACTATGTAATTTGCTCTCAAAACCACTTGTAAGAATGTGAGGTAAGAAAAATGTTCTTTCATTTTTTAATTTATTAAAATGCAAATGTAGCATAGATGGGATGATGAAAAATCACAGTTTAAGTGTGGAAAGGTGTAGCAACATTTATTCTTGTTTAGGTTAGGTCTTAATTTCTGTACTCTCGTTGTAGCTCATAATCTAGTCAAGAAGTGTGCATTGTTTAGAACATTTAAACATACTGTTTCTGAATTTCTGAGTATGTTTATTGGTCAAGAGATGAAATTTAAATGTATGAGAGGAACCTTTACCTAGTTCATAGATAGGATGTATAGCTAACTTAGGGTATGGTTAAAGTTTTTAATTTAATACTGTTATGTTTAATGGAAAACTGTGATGCTTATCATTTTCTTGGTTTTTGACTTTTATATCAATGTATGAAAAGGCTTCAGCTATGCAACCCTTAGGCTAATGAACTCATTCTCATGTGGCTTGAGTTTGAGACGCCTATATACAGTGGATATAAAAAGTCTACACACCCCTGTTAAAATGCCAGGCTTTTGAGATGTAAAAAAATGAGACCAAGATAAATCACTTCAGAATTTTGTCCACCTTTAATATAACATACAAGCTGTACAATTCAATTGAAAAACAAACAAATCTTTTAAGGGGGAAAATAAAAATAAAAAGCTAGAATAATTTCTTGTGTTTCATACTTTTTTAGTTTTTTTTCTTTTTGTAGTTTGTTGCTTTTTTGTAGTTTTTATCTTTGTTTCAAAAAACCTGGTTTGTGCCTGGGCCTGGGGCCCCGAGTGTGCGAAGGGCCCCATTTCATGGTTGTGCTGACACCGATGGTTTTAAGATATCTTGGCTGTATTTATATTTAATTTTCTGTATTGTTTTAATTGTTTTTGTTTTTATTGTTGTTAGCTGCCCAGAGTCACTGGTCTGAGATGGGCAGCTATATAAATTGAATAAATAAATAAATAATAACATGGGTAACATTTCCACCAGCACCATTGTAGATGTTTGTTACAAGTGAGTAATTCATCTTTTATAGGCATTTGTGAAACTTAATAGCAAAAGATGCTTGTCTGGATGAGCATTGATGGGTTTCATGCTTGGTAATTGCTTCCTACTCAATCCACAGAGATAAAGCAGTTTTGTAGTGAAGTCAGCCAAAGAGAAATATGAGTTCTTCAGCTGCCTGGGAAGTAAGAGCTGTGGTGATAACAAGATGGCAATGATGCTAATGAAACTGATGCTGCTTTGAAGATTAAAACTTTGCCTTACCTGCCTCTCAGTGTTCATTTTTTATGTTTTTAATAAAAATTATCACTAGGTACTTTCACCATTTGTTTTCTCACAAAGAGAGCAGTCCTGCAAGTGGAATTTCCTATATATTAGGAAATCTGGGAAGGATGACAAAATATTTGTATTATTCAAATTTTGTTTATTATGAAATTAAAATGTACAAATGATTTGTAGTCCCTTTGTATAAATTTGTGCAATATAGTGACAATCCTACAATTTTCACCTATAATTCTGTATCCAGAGGACTTTGAGCAAACATACCTTCTTATTCTTGCAATGATTCTATACAGTATAGTACATGTCTGCCAAATATTTGAGATTATTTCTAGTCTCTGTTAGAATTGAAAATAATTTCTTAGCTGTATTCTGTATTAGCTACAGAACCATTCTTTAGTAGTGAAATGGCTGGATTACCCAAGAAGGTAAAGTAACATACTAGCTGAAAAAGTTAATCTAGCCAAAGTAATTTGCAGGGATATACTCCCTTGAAATTCATTTGGCCCTGATCCTGCTGGTGTTTCATAAATCCTTGAAGATCTGGATTTTCACTTGTGCCTGGAGGTTAGGTGATACTGTTGGTGTGTTTCTTTTTTCTTTTTTACATGACCATGTTCGTGTGGATTGAGTTAAATTTTCCTCAGGTGCAGTTATGCGGTTTTTGTGTCATTATTGTTTATCGTTTTTTTTGTTGTTGTTGTTGCCTGTTGGCTTTAATCTTATGTTCGCCACCCAGAATCACAATTGGGAGTGGGTGGTTGCCTAAATCAATTGAATAAATAAATAAGAGAAGCTGATCCTTTGGGATAATAGAATAGTAAAATAAAGCATCTTCCATAAGTCAGGTTTTGTAAATTCTGTAACATCAAGGATGCAATACAGGTAGTCCTGAGGTTATGACGGCAACGGGGCCTGCTGGGATTGCCATTGCCAAGCAATGCAGTCGTAAAGCATGACGTCACATGACCACATTGCTTAGCAACAGCAATCCTGGCACTCCCTGTTGCTGTCATAACCCCAGGACTATGCGGGTCTTTAAGCGGGAAGAGGGAGTCCCGGGTAAGGACTGCGAGTGGATGGGGGGATGCCACAGGCAGGTGCTAGGGAGCACAGGCGGGCCAGCAAGGGCAGTGGACAGGCACTGGGGAGCATAGGCAGGGCAGCAGGCGGGTGCTGGGAAGCATGGTTAGGCGGGGGTGCTATGGAATATGAGATCCCTAGGATCCATAGGATCTTGTACTCCATAGTGGGGCATCTTGGGAGAAAAGGCGGTGGGAGTAACAGGAGCGACTTGCAACATTCCCTGCCAGCTTCCCCATGACTTTGCTTGTGGAAAGCTGGCAGGGAAGGTCACAAATGATGATCATGTGACTGCGGCTCCCTGTAACATTGTAATCGCGAGCCGAATGCCCAGATCGCAGTCAGATGACCACGGGGACACTGCGATGGCTGCCACTTCACGGACCAATCCCAAGTCCCCCTCATTCATCGCCATCGTAATTTTGAATGATTATTGGACAAGTGGTCATAAGTCGAGGACTACCTGTAATGGAAAAGGCTTTTGAAACAATACAAAAAAGAGGCTAGACTAAATGAAGCTGGCTTGAGTATAGCAGCAGTTTAAAAAGTGCACCATGTTTGTAATTGTTGTTTTTTAATTCATTTCAAAAATCAAGAAATAATGTCAATAATGAAGCATGCATTGATAAAGGCAGAATTGGAAGCATAAAAGTAGTAATGTTGGCTGCATTGCCTATAATATCAAATCCTCTCTGCTAGTTTGTTAATAGTAATACTGATGGATGGTTTTAATTGTAGAATGTTTTTAATATTTTAAGGTTTGTTTTTATTGTACACTGCCCAGTCATGTTTTGTGAGATGGGCAGCTATATAAATATGATTGATTGATCAACAAATAAATAAATCTGTGAGCCCGTCATTATATTTTTTGTATTGCCCCACCTTGGCTTCAGTTGGTTTTCTAACCATATACTCTTGGTCTGAAAAGAATATGAGAAAAGTATGAGTAAGTACTAAGAAAGAACCTTTCTCACTGACAAAACTCATTGAGGTTTTTCTATTTTATTATTTTTGGAAAGCCTCTTGAGTTTCTGGGCAATGCTAGGAAAATATTTGGGAGACTGACAGGGAGCCCTTTTTTCAGCACAATAGATTTTCCAGGCAAATGGCAAAAATATTTCTAGTTCTGAAAATATATAATTACTATAAAAATAAGAGGTAAAAATACTGAAGATAAGAAAAATACCAAAGATCCATATTGGGCCGGTATATTTTTATTAGGACTACTAAAGGTTATGAAATAGTGTGTAAGTTTTTCAGTTTGATAGAACTGTTTGTTAGGAAAAAGAGTGAACAAATTACTGTGGGGAGAGAAAATAACTGCTGTTCAGGATATGGCATCTGCATTTAGTGACTGGATTACCCCGTTACATTAAGCCCTGGTATTTTTAACCTTAGTTTGTTGAACAAAATATAACTAGATGGATTTACACAAAACCATATTAATATAACTATATAAATTTTTTTATAATTTCAGTAGCTTGGTTATTAAATTGTACTGAGCTAAAGCCAGATAAACATGGTATATCAACCAAGCTAGCTTGTTTATTTATTTATTTATTAATCAAACTTATATCACCGCCCATCTCCCTCCACCGGAGGGACTCTGTGCGGTTTACAACAAGACCCGCCCCACCCGATCGTTCAGAGAGGGCCTGCTACGAGCCCCATCAATTAAAGAATGTCATCTGATGGGGGCTAGGAGGCGGGCCTTCTCTGTAGCAGCACCCACACTATGGAACATCTTGCCCCCAGAGTTGAGACAGATCCCCTCCCTCCCGACCTTTAGAAAAGAATTGAAGACCTGGTTCTGCCGCCTGGCATGGGAGGGAGGAAACAATAGTTCCTCATGGGGGTGGTTAATCCCGTAATTTTATAATGCCCTTCTTTTATTAATACCATCTCCCACTTGGATTTTATTTTAAATTATAGTAATTGTATAAATTGTTGGTTTTTATACTTTATATTTTATATCTTATGCTTTTATTCAATTTTATTATTGTAAACCGCCCAGAGTTCCCCGTTGGGGGAGATGGGCGGTTATATAAATTAAATAAATAAATAAATAAATAAATAATAAGATAATAAAACAAAAGACATAAAATATACGTACAATATAAAAATACTAAGTTATAAAACAAGATTAAAATCCAAGAATAATAAAAAGATCTAACTCAATCCAATGTAGGAGAGGGGCTCTCTAAGGTATTAGCCATCCCTAAGAGTAGTGACTACTTCCTTGGCCTGAAGCAAGGCGGCAGAACCAAGTTTTCAGGTTCCTCCGGAAGGTCAGGAGCGAAGGGGCTAATCTCACCTCCGGGGGCAAGTTGTTCCACAGGGCGGGAGCTACTGCAGAGAAGGCATGCCTCCTGGTCCCCGCCAAATGGAACTCTCTTGTAGATGGGGTCCGCAGCATGCCCTCTCTGCATGATCGGGTGGGACGGGTAGATGTATTGGGGACGAGGCAGTCCTTCAGGTAACCTGGCCCCATGCCGTGTAGGGCTTTAAAGGTGATAACCAACACCTTGAATTGGACCCGGAAGCAAACTGGTACCCAATGCAGCTCACGCAATAAAGGTGTTATGTGTGCCGATCTAGGGGCACCAACAATGGCCCGTGCAGCTGCATTCTGGACCAGCTGAAGCTTCTGGTACTCTTCAAGGGTAGCCCCATGTAGAGCGCATTACAGTAATCTATATGGGAGATAACAAGGGCATGAGTGACTGTTCGAAGGGCCTCCCGATCCAGGAATGGGCGTAACTGGCGCACAACACGAAGTTGTGCAAAGGCCCTTCTGGCCACGACTGCCACCTGCTCATCGAGCAGGAGTCGTGAGTCCAGGAGGACCCCCAGATTCCGCACCGGATCTGTCTGGGGCAGTGCAACCCCATCCAGAACCAAAGATGATAATGTCCCAGACAGGGAAGAGCCATTAATCCACAGCCACTCCGTCTTACCAGGGTTCAGCTGAAGCCTGTTGGACCCCATCCTGGCCCCTACAGCCCCCAGGCACCGAGAAAGGGCAGTCACAGCATCACTTATCTCCCCCGGGACAGAGATGTATAACTGTTAAAGGAGGAACAATCCACCCAGACTGTGGGTTAAGTCAAATAGTAACCTGGAGCCCAGGATCTCTAGAAAACTGGGTTTAAGAATTCTGGGGATTCTTGCTCTATGCATGAGAAGATTAGTAGGATTAGCTTTGCCTTTTCTGGATTTCAGAGTTGTACTTAACTGAAATTATCTGAAATATTGCAAGAGTTGTGCCTTCATTTATTCCTGGGTTCTCCAGGTTTCACAAAACACCTGAGCTCTTCTTCTCTTCAGAATGATTCTCTCTATACCTACTGAGAAGCAAGCCCTACTGAATTCAGTAAGTGTTCACAGCACTACAGCCTTAGCTCGCTTTAAATAGCACTGTACTGGTTGAGTTCTGTACATGTTAAGGATTGCTACATGTGGGGCATCCATCTCTCATTTTTGCAGTGGAGGTGAAGAAAGAGCAGAAGGTACATGGAGCATACAATGCTCCATCATATACTACTTGCACCACTGATCATAAGACTTGGGTCATGGAACAGTAGAAAAGATACAGACCAGATGTCTGTACATTTCACCACCACAGATTCAGGAATCTAAAGGGTTGGACTCTAGAGACTGGATGATAAATTTAGACTAGGAGAGGCAGCAGATGTCCATTAAGTATCTAGTTATTTATTAAAGAAATACTGTATATAGGAAGAGGCAAATGGTCATCATGAGCCCACCTGGCTTCTCTTTCTAAAATCTGTGAAAAACATCCACTGAGTCTTCTCCCAAATGGGAATAAGTTTCCATTTTCTCATTTTTTTTCTTTAAATGACCATGATCTTTCCATCGCCTGCTTCATACATAACAGCTTAATTCACTTTCTCATCAGAATTAGGGGGATAGGCAATTGATATTATAAACTGTTTGGCAAACAGCCAAGGTACACATAAAAATGTTATTTTTGTACATTCTTTTGCACATTGTCAATTGGAAAATGGGAGAGAAGAAAGGTAAAAATATTTCTCGTTACATCAGGTTCTCCTATTTGGAACATAACCAGTCAGTATTCTGTTACTTTCTCAAGTTAGTATAAACACTTGTCTGATCACGCATGCCAAATATGCATTGTTATTAATGCCAAATAATGGTTATTATTTATTATTAATGGTTCACAGGCATGGAAACAGTGCATTATGGGGCTTCTTTTTCCTATTTTCATCCAACCCCATCTTCAGTTTTTTACAAGATTGAAAGCACCAGTTTGTATTGTTATTCTCCACATCACACAAACTAAGACAGTTGCTGATTCATTGCCTTTCTCCGCTTAACTCACACTGAGTGAGTGTGGCAATCAGGAATTACAGTGGTTCATGTATCTTGGATTACAGAAGTTAGGATTTGAGCATAACAAGAAAATACTGTTTTTAAAAGCCTGCTTTGCTCACTTGGTTTTACAGTAATTATTAAAATTCTTGAAGTTGCAGTGAGAAGAAGATGTACCTATCTCAGTGTTGCAAGAGATAGGACAGTCATTTTGCATCCATTTCTAGAGTTTCTCATGCAAGCTGTAGCTAATGTCAACTGTATAGAAGAAATCATCTGGAATTTTGTTCACTGCTTTTAGGCCACTTTAGTACTTCAGAAATTAGTTTATAATATCATTCACATGTTAACCTCTGGTTTGTTTAACTGTGATTTATTGATTAAACCGTAATTGGCTGCACTCATATAATATGCTAAGAAAAAATAATGCATATGTGGACTTAGCCATTGAATGAGGTAATCAAACCATTAAATTTAGTATTGTTTATACCAACTATAATCAAAGAATGGATGAAGAAGGATCCATCTCCCTTGTTGTATCACATGCTGGCAGCTTGCAAGATTAAATACTGCTGTTAACATCAGTGTCCCCCACTTTAGTATCCTGTAGTGTGTTGTCTGAGGATTCTTAGGAGTTCTCCAATGAACAGTTTGAAGAGTCTGAGGAAAGCTGTTTTATACTTTGGAAGTGTTGTCTGGAAACGTTCCAAGAACTGATACTGAAGTACTGTATTTCATAACTAGTTTCACAGTTTTTAGAAGAAATGGGTAAAGTGCAATAGAAGGAAGCCTAGAACACAAATTACTCTCATATATTTCTAATTTTTCTTCTATATGGAGATAGATGAAAGATATTCTTCTCCTTGGACTTACTGTTGTCCTTTTTGCGCTTTTGATATATGTCTGTATAATGTGTGGGCTCTCTTGTTGTGGAACCTGTTCATTTTGCAGTTCCGGTAGTCAACAGTGGCATCGGGCTCCTATTGATCATAACCCCCCAGGGTGGCCTGTCTGTCTGTTAGAAATCTGGGCCCCCTCATCCGCATTGCTCAATGTGGGTGGGTGGGAAGAAATGGGGGGATGTGGAGGTTTAATTCATTTATACTTCATTTAATGTAGTTTGGATTTTATTCACTATTTAGAAATGGCTTATGCATTAATGAAAACAGGGTTGTAGTAAAATCCCCCACAGAAACAAAAGGCTAGAGCTGTGACCTTGGAATGGAGACAGATAATGGAAACCAGACTGCTGTCCTTCCTTAGAGTGTGAACAGAATGGTGTGAAAGGAGGAAGTATATGGAACACAATAAACGCTATTGTTTACAGAACTGAATGATAGCATCTGGCAGGATAGAACCCTGATAATACGGAGGAATGCAGGGGCACCATAGTAAGGTCACCCCCAGTGTTCAATCAAATGCATTCCAGTGTAGAGGTCACACTATAATTTATAATATTTTCTTTATCTTTCCTATGTATTGTAACAATCTAAACATACATAACTTGTAACCTTGCTTTGTTCAGGGCTCTTCTGTGGTTTTTTGGCAAGGAGCCCAGTGATCACCGTAGTCTGCACGCCAATAAAATATGCTTTGTTGCTTCTACAGTATCTCCAATCACCTTGATTCCTAATTTAAATGGGAATTTTTTTCTCACTACAAACTGAACTCGGAGGCATTGCAATAAAAGGTATATTTTCTGCCACTTAGTACATCCCCAGGCATTTGCTCTATTCTGTTCTATCTTATCTACCTACCTACCTACTAATAAAAGCAGGGCATATTAAATAAAACACACCTCACTTTTGAAATCCAGTCTAGTCTTGCTGATGTTTTGCTTCTTCTGATCTCCCAACTTTTGGGCCCAGCACTACATTCATTTTATTTAAAGGAAAGGGTAGAAAACTTTTTTTTCGTGACAAGGGCTACATTTCATGAGGGGTTGTCCGTTGAGGTCTGAAATGTGAGTTAAAACCAAATATTTATTGATTTGATTTAAATCTTGTCTTTATTTTGTACAACTCTAGAGGGTGTCCATAAGGCTCCTGCCTTCTTCTTCCCCCCCAACAACAAGCCTGTGAGGTGGGTTGGGCTGAGAGAGGGTGACTGGCCCAAAGTCACCCAGTCAGCTTTCATGCCTAAGGCAGGCCTAGAACTCACTGTCTCCGGTTTCTAGTCCAGCACTTTCATCTCAACAGCAAATTGGCTCTCTCTCAAAGTTGGGTACAAGATGTCCATTCTGTCTCTTGGCCACTGACTGCAGGGCCTAAACAGAGAGCTCCTATGAGAGGATTTTAAAATTGGGCTGAGGGCTGCAGAAAATTAGGCCAAGGGCCTCAGGTTACCCACTGCTGATTTAAAGAGTTGGCAACCTAATTGTAATGAGCAGCCGTCAGCTAACAACCTGTCAAGCTTGCATAAGGGACATTTGATATACAAAATTAACCTTAGAAGTATTTACTATAGAAAAAATACAAATTATCTTCCATAGATTTAAAAAAAAAACATAATAGGGAAAAGGTGTAGGGTTTTGAAAACAGATTGCTACTGTGAGCATGGAAAATAACAGTGTGACATTCTGCTTAATGCCATTACTCTGACATTTGCTCCTGTTTTCAGAATTGCTAGACTGACTGAGACCTTTTGGCACTCTGTCCTATGTAATTTAAACTGATGCTCAGTCAGCAAGCATAAGGAGACGTGGCTTGCACGCTGGCTCAGTTTAAAGTAGTAGCTGATACACACTTTATTTTTTAAAATTATAAATTTTCAGGTAAAAGTTGTCTGTCAGCAGCTCAGATTGTTCAGGTATTTGACGTGTTTGCTTGACAACTGGAGGGACAACCAAACTGATAAAGTCATGCTAGCATTTTCAATAAATGAAACAAGCAATAAGAAATTTGGGGTTTTATGTAAAATTTAAGGTAGAAATACTTACCTGAACATTGCTTTAAAAATATTAAAGGCCCCAGGGCTTAGAGGAATGTAAGAGAGCCCATTTGGTATAGTGGTGAAGGTGCTGGACTACAGGCAGTCCTTGCTTAACAACCATTCACTTAGTGATGGTTTGACTTAAGATGGTGCTGGAAAAAAAAACCCCGACTTACAACCGGTCCTCACACGACCATTGCAGCATCCCCATGGTCACGTGATCACAATTCGGGCACTTGGCAACTGGTTTGCATTTATGACTGTCGCAGCGTCCCGTGGTCCCGTGATTGCCATCTTTAACTTTCCTGGCTGGCTTCTGGCAAGCAAAATCAATGGGGAACTGCGTGATTTGCTTAACAACCATGTGGTTTGTTTAACGTCCACAGCGATTCACCTAACGACCGCCACAAGAAAGGTAAAATTGGGTCGGATTTGCTTAATGACTGCTTCGCTTAGCACAGAGCTTTCCAAACTGTGTGTCGCGACACTTTAGTGTGTCGCAACAAAACCCGGAAGTGGACGTGCACGGTGGCGCGGCGTGCACGGTGGTGGCGGTGTGCATGGCAGCGGCGCGCCATCAGCGCTTCCGGGTTTTAGCGGAAAACACGAGGCCGCTGCGCACGCTGGTGTGTCGCCAACGGCGGCAGTTTGGAAAGCACTGGCTTAGCAACTGAAACTCTGGTTCCAATTGTGGCTGTTAAGCGAGGACTACCTGTAGAAACCAGGAGACCATGAATTCTAGTTCTCCCTTAGGCAAGGAAATGGGCTGGGTGACTTTGGGGCCAGTCATTCTGTCTCAGCCCAACTCACCTCACAGATCTGTTGTTGTGGGGAAAATAGGAAACGGGAGCATTATGTATGCTATCCTGAGTTGTAAATCAAATAATACTGAGTTCCTGGAAGAATCGCAGCCTTTATTGGCAGTGTTGAACTGTGACAAACCAGATACCTACTTTGTCCCCACATCTACACCAACTGCACCATCACAGACCCCAACAAGTACACATGGAAGATTAGAAGTGCCTTCGCCTGATCATCTTCCAGTGTGATACACATATTCATCCACAAGCAATGCCCGTCTAGATTCTACATAGGACAAACAGGACAAACTTTGTGCAAAAGAATTAATGGACACAAGTTTGACATCAGGACTCAAAAGAAGAACAAAGAACATGGGACCCTTTATGGTACACCCCAAACTGACCGTTTTGGAAAAAAGAGACTTTAACAACACCATTGAGTAGGAGATTGCCTGAAACTTGATGTCTGTGAGTTTAGCAATCTCAGGTCTGCATAAACCCAATGGATTTTTAATACATTACAAGTGTTACATGACAAGGTCTTTGTAATCTGTCTCACATGTAACTTTCATAATGAACCTGTCTTCCCCTCCTTCCCCCCAGTTTAAATCCTAAAACAATCTAGCCAGTCCATGCATCTGATGAAGTGAGCTGTAGCTCACAAAGCTTATGCCTTTTCATTAAATTTGTTAGTTGGAGAAGATGCTACCAGATTCCTGTAACTACAAGTGGCTAGCTGTAATGACAAAATTGCTACTAACTTAATAACAAAAATAGAGGACAAAATGTGTAGTGACATCATGATGCAAACCTTACCATTTCATCTTGCATCCTGACTTTGGTGGTTGTATCATACTGTCATGTATGTTTTGTCATTTGGTCCCCTGTGGGTGCCTGTTTTCAGGGAGTACAGAAGTAAAGCTGGGACCCATATGTAAACTGTGGGTCCAATTCCCATTAAATAAATAATAATACATAGATCACAGAGTGAGGTTCACTTATCCTAGGTTTCCATCTCGTGGTGGTCCAGATTTTTGCAACCTGGATATGATAAGCCTACCTTATCCTGCAAAGATTCTGTGTTCTTAGGGTTGCAATTTAAGATATTACTAGACAAATAATGACCTGTTGGGTCACCGTTTCAAGAGATATTTGTTTACCTAAACAGGTCAACAGAATGACCACAGGCAAGCAAAAAAGCAGTGGGAGCAGGAGCGATTTCCGACTTCGTGCCAACTTCCCCATTGACTTTGCTTGTGGGAAGCTGGCAGGGAGTGTCGGAAATCACGATCACATGACCGTGGCAGCACAGCAACAGCCACAACTTTGCCAGTACAACCGGTGTGAAGATCCTTGAAATTTCAATTACACGGGAGTAATGGGTCCTGGATTTTGTACGCATTCTTTAAGTTAGCCAACTTGAGGTACCGCCATTCAAAAATTGTTGCACTATGATGCACCGTTTCGACTAATTGAAGGTTACAAATAGACAAACCGTTTTAGTAGTATGTAGATTTTGCTTCCTTGTAATTATGTTGTAAGTCCTGTAGTAAAGATCAGTTATTGTAAATGCCTTAAAGCATGGAAGTACTTAGAGTAGTAAGCCAAGAGAAGAGAAGACAAGTTAGTAGCTGGTCTTTTGAAAACGTTTAGTGGTGCAGGTCCTCAGTTCCCTGATTTCTTCAAGTGGTGTTTCTCTACTGGTGATATACATGGGCATTCTAGTGGGATGTACATATATTTGCCAGTTACAGCCAAATGAGGGGCCACAGTTTCAAATTGAAGGGAATGCAACATTTCAGACAGCAGAGCCTGGATTTTAAAAAGTTTCCTCCTGAAAGGAGAATGGTACGTTTGCAGAAGCAGAAAAGTAGCTAAGCATGAATTATACAAGGACATACAGCCCCATTGCAATACAGCCAGTTATTGTCCTGTAAGAAGGAAACAGGAAGTTATGATCATTATAGTCGCTGGAAAAGGCAGAGATGCCATCCTATCACTGCCATACTAACTGTGTGGAGCAGCTGCTATTGTGTGCCCTGAGTGTTCTGGGAGCCTTGGTGGGTACCCACCCTTGGCTTTTTCTACTTCTTCCTTTGGTGCTCTCAGTTAGCCTCATGTTCCTAATCAGATGGAGAGTAACAACATCAAAGATTAATTTAAGGTTTTCCTTGGCTTGCTCAACAGCAAACCGTGCTTTGTTTAGACATCTTAACTGATGATCCCAAATGTTTCTTCTGTGATGGTGACCACCAAGGGCACTTTGACCTCCTTCATGGCTATGGCCACTTATCAAGTAGGCAGTTTTTATGGTCATATTAGCAGTTTTTTAAACTACTTATTTTTGCTTTGATGTAACAAAGATAATATTTTCTGTTGTAATGTGAAAGCATGCTGTGGATGTTTTTTACAGCTCTATCATTTTTCAGTGACAGCAAAGCGTGTTGATAATGAGGAAGGAAAGAAAAACAAAAATCCATTTGAGGAATTAGGTTTTGGTCAATTGAAGAATTACAAACAGTTGCAAGAATTCTCATTTCTGAGAACTTTGGAGAAAAGAAAAAGCAGCTACTATTCAAGCCAGGTCTGCACCAGATTACATTCTTAGATGAACTGCAGGAGGGTTACATAAATAGATAACATTTTCTGCTGCACAGCCCATCACATAACCATGTCTCTACTTCTGATTCTGACATGTTGGCAGGTATGTGCTGGATGTACATGATAAATAACAGAATGCCTGTAAATATCTAACTGTTCCTGAAAAGAAAAGTGGATTCTTGTTTTCATAATGGTGTCAGTTTTTTAATAAAATGATTTATGGATTGCAACATACAGAACTGGGGATAGGTAAAATCAATTTTGTTGATTAGGAAACACAACATTCTGGAGAACTCAAAATACTCCATTTCTCCCATGCCATTTTGGGGTGTTTTGGCAGTTCCCAGAAGTAAATCCTTTGAATTGGAAGTGGTGTGAGGTATTCTGGAAATGTTTAGTCCAAAATACCATGGCTGGAGTGCCTTGAATAGTTTTCTGTTTCGAGATTGCTTTTGGAAATGTTCCATTCCCTAACTGATTAATTTTGTTCATCCCTATTGAGAACTATTGTCTTTGAGCAGAGTACTATAAAATCCTGTACCTGAATTCACAATAGTTAACTTTTGTTTATAGGATTAAGGCCCTGGTGTTCTCCAATCCACAGCACCATAGAGCCAATTTTAAGAACTGATTCAAATGACAGCTTCTCTTGTCACTTTGCCAGCACTATATAGAAGTCATTTTGTGGAATCGATTTAGAAGCCGATGTATTCCAAAGCTACTCTGCCCCAGTTCTCCATAGTCGTACCTCATAATGACTGAAAAATAAATTAGGACAGCAGAACATAAAAGCAGAGTGGGGATAGAACGGGTTACAAATTGGTTCCTGGGAAGCCAACCCTGTTTAACTCCTTCCTGCAGCTGATGTCCTAAGCTATTAAAGAGCATTAGATTGTTTGAAAGAGGGATGCTACTGAGAAGTCTTGTCTCAGCTTTAATAATAATATATAAAAAGCCACCCATGCATTTCATTTCATGCTCCATTGAAGATCAAAGGGATGGAATATGCCTGAGAGGATTTTAGGCAGGTGAATTATCTCGATAACCATTTTTCGAGGGGATTTTAACAGTTGCAAATTGGTGAAAATATAGTCTATATATGTGAAAAGTATAATTTCCATCTGTGGCTATCTAACGTAATTGATGCAAATGGGGTCAGACTCTACTGATGTACAGTAGGTTTTGGCATTATGAAATCAACTTTGCGTTCTGCTGCTGTAGAAAACCCCAAAGTAATAAATAATAACAACAACAACAAATAAAGTATTAAATTTATATGCCACCCGACTCCTGAAACGTATTCAGGAAGTTGGTTATAAATGGTTAAACAATCACTGCAGATTTTAAAAATCAGCCTTGGAATTTTTTTCCAAGATGTTTGGAGTTTTATTTTCCATGTTTCATACATTACAACATTAGAGCCTTTGGCATTAAACAACAGCCTTTATCTAGTGTTACATTTTAAAGGGAAAATTTACATTAATAATTCATTAGTTTAATAAATATTTTATATTGTGACCATTAGATTGGAATGTAACTGTTCAGCTTGAGTGGGGTTACCCAAAAAACCACCATATCATTCCTACTTTGATCTTCTTGATTTTTAGAATCATATTGAAAAGGATAACTTTTAATGGGTAGAAATATTTACATTATGCCAGCAGAAATGTAATAGCTAGAAGGGGAGGAGGTGGACAGGGAGCAATAAAATGCAGGCCTGTCATTGGGAAGAAAAAGGTAGTGTTGGAGTTGAGCTCAGCTCCTGATGATTCCATGTGGGTTACTTGGCAATTGTTGCCAGGCAATGGGGATTGCTGCTGCCTTCCTCCAGGATGTTTCCCAATCTAACCTTCAGTGCTGGTATTCCCTAGTAATCTCCCATCAAGTACTAACCAGGCCAGACTTGGTTAGCTTTTCAACCCTTACAAAATTGACTGTGTGTTGCCTCTTGCAGAGAATGTGGGGAGATACTGGGATTATTATTGAAAAGTGTTATTTTGTTGTAGCTATTTTGATTGTAAAGGAAGCTATTAGGTCAAGGTGGTGTAGCTGAGGAAAAAAACTGTCAGTAAACAGAGACAGTGGACAGGAGATGCTGCAGTTTTATCAGTTTAGGCTGACTGGCTCACATACAATTCAAGGACTGCTGAGACAAAGTCACTGTAGCCTTTTCAGCTAAATACAGGACCAAAAACCTTGCTTAATTCATGATTGATGGTAAATGGTGGTCCAAAGGCTTGCCATTTTGCCCAAACTAAATTGTAACTGTGATTTATGCTTGCCTTCCTGTAATGGCAAACTATGGTTTTCTTCAAAATAGGAACTGAAAGGGGGGGGGGGAGAAGGGACTATTTGTACTGTGGTGTCAGAGTTTCACCCAGACTTCACAATAAATCTTTCTATAGAACCTGAACAGGAACTAGCAGTAAAGAGTCAAGGAAATGCTAGGATAGATAAATTGCTTTTACTCTGGATGACAATAAGCTCTAATAATAATCAGGCAACTTCAGAATCAGAACATCAAGCTCCAAAGTACAATATAGAATTGTATCAGAAACTACTCTAATGAAGTGAGATTAAACTGGTTTCCCCCTAGATCAGAAGTGCAGCTGTAGAACTGGAATGGAAGCTGATATAGTTAAGGCAGTATTTTATATCCTTAATGCAGCGGTCCCCAACCTTTTTGGCACCAGGGACCGGTTTCGTGGAAGACAGTTTTTCCACAGACCGGGGAGTGGGGATGGTTTTGGGATGGACCCTTACAGTAGGGTTCATGCTCCTATGAGAATCTAATGCCGCCACTGATCTGACAGGAGGCGGAGCTCAGGTGGTAATGCGAGCGATGGGGAGCGGCTGTAAATACAGATGAAGCTTCGCTCGCTCGCCCACCGCTCACCTCCTGCTGTGCGGCCCGGTTCCTAACAGGCCACGGACCGGTACCGGTCCGTGGCCTGGGGAGTGGGGACCCCTGCCTTAATGAGATTTGGAGGCTGTTTCCAGTTTCATTCCTGCGATCATAGGGATGGTATTCACAAGTGCTAAGTCATGGTTTGTTTAAACAGAGACTGTTGAATAAAAATATTGACTCAGTTAACGTGGTAATCTGTAAACAATATTTTACAAATCACAATTGCTGGGTTTCAGTAACGTACTGAGCCACAAACATGTTAATGTGAACCCAGCTAATGTATAATTTTTCCCTACTGTTTTTATCCTGAATTCAGGAAAGCTGCTTGCATTTAGAAATGAGTTTATTTAGTACTTTTGGAAGAAACCTTAGGTCTATCCTGATGGAAGAAAGAACATTTAATGGCATCTGGGAAATATTTATGACTATGATACATTTCATCTCCAATAACTGATTTATGCCCAGCTCACAGTGCAATAATGAAAGCTGCATAGAATCCCTTGAACATGAGCCATTTTCATCATTGTTCTATTTTTAACAAGATATAATAATGCCTGATTATTTCAATAGAAAATGCCATAAATTCCTTCCCAGAAATATCAAAATGTTTCACATTTGGTAATCAGTAAACCAATGTAATTGGAATAAAAATAAAGTGCAAATATATCTAAAACTACTTAATTAAAAATTAATTTTACACAAAGAATCGGGCTTTGGTTTTGCTGACAGGTGCTGATAGATTTGGTGGCTTTGTTGAACTAAGGCTTGGCAAAAGAATTGCCAAGGGCCAGTGATGCTGAAAGGATTGTTATGGAGAGGGATTTGGTGTCTTGCAAGTTTGGATTGAAGTAAAATGCAATGAGATACTGAAAATGGCTGCGGAATGGTTTCAAGGAAATTCTATGAAATGTATTGAAATCACCCTTGCTGGTTCTTTCATCCACTATTTTGATTAGAAAAAGCTATATAGGCATAAGGCTGCTGGTGGCTTTTTTTCTACAGTGTTACTTTTTTCAGATACTAGATTTATGGGTGAGCAGGTTGCCTATTCTGAATTTGCAAGATGATCACCTAGATCTAGGGTGAGCAGCCTGTGCTGCAAGAGAGCCCAGCAGCCCTATTTTGTGGATCCAGAACTCCCTCCAATCACAGCACAGAAATTTGGCAGGGTGGGTCCAGAAAACTGGCTACAATTCCTGAGATTTTGAGGTAGGAAATGTAATAAAACTCCTGTGCAAGTTTCAATCCTTTGACCAACTTGCTGGGAAAAAATGAATGCAAGATGATCTTTGTATGATTTTTACAGAAATTTTGATAATTGCCTGTAAAACCCTGTTTAGATCCCTGCATTGCGCTAAGCCAAAACATGTTTGGTTTGGTTGTTGGTTAGTGCAATATGTAAACTCTAACATGTGTTTTATAAGCTTTAGTATATGGGTTTACTTTCAGCATGAACCTAGTAATTGTCTTTTTATTCATTCCATCACCACAGCAGAGTTTAGATAAATACTGAGTAATGACCATTCCTGCCTTGAGATGTCTGGAAGCTGCTGCTGGATGGATGTTTCTGCTAAATGCTGGAAGCTGGCTTATATTTTTGTATTAAGTGGCCCAGGCTTGATTGACCCTTGAATGTAAAATAATTACCTTATTTCTGGAGAACTTGTGTTTCAGTGAATGCTAAAGGATAAAAAAAGTCTATCTTTTCATTTTCTTTCATTTAATATGGTTCTATTTTAGTGATGGAAATTATTCCAATCTGTACAGTGGATTTTGTTTTACTGTTAATGAATCATCACATTTTGTAAATGGAAGTTTATAACATACTCTTTCCTAGAAAAAAATTACATCAAGAGACTCCTATCTACTATTTTTTTAAAAAAATATTTTGACGTTTTATTTTCATTAGATTTTGCAGCAAGAGTGCAAATAATGTTGTATTCCTTCTTAGTTCTTTTCCCTTCTCTACACTGATTGCCTTCTTAATCTTTTGGGAAATAATAGTATCATCGCACATCTACATTTTCTGGAATAGTTGATTTGGGGCCATAATACTCTGTGCCAAAAACAGAATTTAACAGTTGTACTTGAGAAAGAAAAGGCTGTTTCATCTTCAGTAGCTGGCTGCACCCTTTATGATCCCTCCTTTGGAGTTGAGGAACTGCTGTACATCTGGGAATCAGATGAAAGATGGAATAGAGGGGGCTGCATCATCTGAACAGTAAAAAAAAAGACTAATTCCATTTAATAATGCTGTTCAGAAGTAGTATACAATATCAAAATAGTTATTGATCTCTGGTACTTATCTATAGTGATCTTGTGCACTTTAAAGTCCCAGTTGTGCTTGCGAGTCATTTCCCTTTATGAGCTCATAACTGTCAGGCTGAGTCATTGGGTTGCTTGTGCTTGACAGACACCCTCTTAGCTAGGATGATCACTAATGGATTGTAAAGAAAAAACTATGCATTGCTGCCTAGACTTGTAGCATTGCTGGCAATGTTATTTGCAATAATACAAAACTGTTTATGAGATGTAGTTGGGACTTACACAAATCTTACTCTTCTTTTTCATAAACATCAGTAAACCTTTTCTATTTTCAGCAGGATGATTTAAAACGAATATTCTAATATTATAGGTGCAGAACTGCTGATTGCCTGGGTGACCTTAGTGGTGTTGCTGATGTTAATAATCCACACCTGTTATGTCCTTCCATGTGCTGACTCTCTTGGCTTCTCTATATCATCAGTCACTTTCTGAGACCTGTCAGTCAGGATGCAGCATCTTCTGTCATGCTGCAACTCTTTAAAAGCCACCATGGTATCCTCTTATTTGGGCTGCCTTTCTGGAATGACAACAGATGGAAAGTTGTAAAGTTCCTGTCAGGTTGGAACTTGTGGTTAATATTCAGCATTTAGGCTGGCAAGGTCTAGTTTTGCAGATCTGACATAGCAGCCCTAAGTAATGCACATAAGTGAGGCCTAATCAAGAGGTAACTACATCACAGAGACTAAACATCACTGAGACATCACATGTTTGAGACTAAAACTACACTATTTCTTTTGAGAGACAGTATATAGGCATTCCCTGTTTCTGTTAAGATACAGTACTTGTAGCAGGTTGATTGCTCAGTAATCAAATGTCCTTTTTAAGAAAAAAATATTCCGCTTTTACTATTTTTTAAATAACTCAAGGTGGCGAACATACCTAATACTCCTTCCTCCTCCTATTTTCTCCACAACAACAACCCTGTGAGGTGAGTTGGGCTGAGAGAGAGTGACTGGCCCAAAGTCAGGTTTTTTATTAGCAATTAGCAATAATTTATTGAATAAAACAGAATGGGCTAAGAATTTTAAATAATTTTCAAGGCTGCTGCATTTTTTAAAATTAATACTAGCCAATTTTGTTGGTTGTAACTATAGCATTACTGTTGTCAATATTTGAGTTGCAGCCTTGAATACTGTTTAAGGCTCACATTGTTACAGTATTTGGTAAAGGTATTCTATGTAGAATCAAGCGAATGGTATTTCTACACTATGAATCTAGCCTAGAAAGTGGAAATTTCCAAGTCCCTCTGTTGCAAGCACTGTCCCAAAACAAAGTAGCTCGTAAACAAGTGTTGCTGTTCTTCTAGTCAAAACAAAAACATTATCAGTCCTGTTCCCATGAGAATAGAGTCTCGAGGGAAAGCCAATATGCAACACCACCATCCCATGGCGGTTTATAGTAAGTACAACTGTTACCAAAATGTTAAGCTGAAAGAGTTGCCTAGCCCATATTAACCAATCAGAATTGTGTACCATGGGTATAATTCAGCTATGAACCATGGGTATTCATCTCACTTATGTTTTTCCTATGCTTTCTCTATGTAGACTGCTCTCTACATGTACTTGTATCTGAACTGTAACTATGCCTGGTCTTTGCACAGACCATGATTTTTTCTTTCCTCACTTCTAGTGATGGAACTCTGCGTATGCTTTGTTTTTCCTTTTTGCAATAATGCACTATACATTCATTATTGCCTTATACTATCAATAAAGATATTGTTAGCCTTAAAACACGTTGTTGTTTGGATTACTTCAAGCCTGGAACCCCAATAGCCACCATCACCCCACACACATAAGTTGACTTTTTACAGCTGTCATGTGGGGGATTCCTAAAGAAGATATCCATCTCATCTTCAGGAAACACAAGGCCAAGAAAACCAGGAATATCCGTGTTGTAATAAACAGTACAAAAATACGTTGTTGATTATAATTGTTGCTTAGATTCCTTCAAATGCTTTTTGGAGATTGTTAGTTTTACCTCTTAATAACTGGTGAAGATGAACTTATGCTTTTGTGCTTCTAGCAGTCGTTCCTGCTTCCCCCCTCATATTATACAAAGCCTTCATCCAGAGTTCCAGGTAATTAATCTTGTATGCCAAAGAAAGCTTTAGGTTTATTTTCCCTTAACAATGGCTCCTATGCCTCCCTTTAATTGGATATCTGGTATTCAAATAAAAAATTGTTTTCATTCCCATTAGACAGATGAAAGATAAATTTAGAAATGTTTATCTGTTCACCAATTATGTTAATAATGTCTATTGTTAATTAATTTAAGTTACATGAAACTTTCAGGTACTACAACAATACAGATTTAGAGAACATTAATTGCATCGTCATGAGCTGATTTAGACAGTCATTTTAGTTGGAAGACTTTCTCCATTTGATTCAAATCTGCTTCAGTAAAAATGTCAACATAGCTGTACAGTTCACATCTGGAAAATTTCTAAGAAGCATGTCTATTTCAAGGTACACAGCCTAATCTTGGATAGTTGAGTGGTCTGGGTCCATCTGAGCTCACATTAAGTTGGGTGTATTTGCACTATATCCAAATTGTTCCTAGCTCAGAAAAATGAGTAGTTTTGGAACTCTCAATGGCTGTGTTCACATAGTGCACTCAGCTGCAAGGTGATATCTTAGGTTTTAGCTTAACCATCTGCCTGAATGCAACTAATGGTGGTTTGACCTTGATTTAGTCAGTAAACTATAAATAAATAATGGTTTAACATGATACGTGTAATAATTTTCCTGTATATTAATATTTATTTTAATATTGTGCTAATTTAATTTTATGTAGGCATATACATAATAGTGACTGTAAAAACCTATAATGATAAAAGGTAAAGCCACAATGTTTAATATATGCAACCTACCTTGTGTCATATTACAATGTCATCTTTGTCTCTCCTTCTAAATCATTTGATGGATGCACAGCATGTTCAAACTAGAGGATAAAGAGAAATTAATTACATCTTTATAGAGAGGGAAATCTCACCATAGAGTTCTGCCATTTTCTGTGACCATTGGTCTTATTTTGTAATTGTACCTTGATAATCAGACTGAACCTTTAATTTAAATAAATTATGATATGCTGGTGATTTTAATAAATTACTTACAGTATATGGGAAAAATGTGAATTTGAGAACAGTAGAACAATATTATTGAAGGTTGCTTGAGTACAAAATAACATTTGAATATCAGTGCCAATAAATATTTTGTAGTTGTTAAATATTTTTATTTGTTCCTATCAGGCATAGAAATAGTTTTTAAAATGTGCTTAAAAATAGATCAGTGTTGCATTTGGTGGGGATTACTGAGCTAGAGAAAATTCCTTGTGGCTCTTGTCTAGTTTATTCACATTCCTAGTGGAGTTCATGGGAATTTTGCTATACTTTCAGTGGAAGACCTTTTCATCAAGATTTTCCTTAAGCCCACATGAAAAAATGGGTCAGTTCAATGCAGCAGTATATACAGTACTTTGCATCAATTTGAATTATACACTTTGCCCAGAGAGGGATTTTTTAAAAACTAGCAGTCATTTTTGTAATAATCAATTACAATGCCTGAAATAGATAATTTCTTGTATGTATGACTTCTGAACTTTGACTTTTAGTCTGTTTTCATCCAGGGTGATCAAGGGGGATCAGAGTGATGCCAGCAACACTATAGTGTTAGCTCCGCTCCTGTTCTATGTGCATTGAGATGTTGCAAACAAGCCCCCAAGGTGTGGAGTTTATATTGGTTTGTTGGCATCACCATTGGTTAGTTGGCATCACTGTAGCACACAAACCAACTAAAGCCCTCCAAAACATTTTAAGTAAACCAAAAGACCCAGTAGCCCAAGAAGAAAAAAACAAGAGTCATCTACAACATACTGTACAGTGTAAGGACTGTAACAGCGACTATGTAGGACAGACAGGCAGAAGGTTAGCAGAGCGGATCCATGAACATCTTCTAGCAGTCAGAAGACACAATGAAAACTCCTTAATCTCACAACACATGGACAGACTCAACCATAGTTTCAACTGGGCAACTGAGCATACTAGACCAATAATGCTAGGGAATTCCTGGAAGCTTGGCCTTCAGACAAATCAGCCATCAATAGACATATAAACTACATTTATACACCATTCAAAAAAGACAATACAAAAGCTAAGAAGAAAACAAAAAGACCAGAAAACATCCTCTCCAGCAGCCTACACCCAGATTAACACCAGGATTAACACCAGGCAAATAAGCAGAAAACAATATCCTAATCAAGGAACTACCAAGGAGAAAACCACACCCCCACCAACACTGGCAGGGCAAGCTCCCTGCAAACGGAGCAAACCCCACAATCACTAGCAGTGATGATGTTACCTAGTCAGGTAATGAAACATCTGCAAGCAAACAACCAAGCTCAGAGAGCACTAAGGACTCCACAGTTCAACCCTGAGCTATATATATTATCTTCTGTTGGAGCTTCATTTTAAGCTTTTGAAAGTTAGTTTCATAGTATGTTTGGATTTTTCAAATACTTAACAATGTTTTTCTAACCATCATTGTTTTGTGGTAGAATTTTAACACAAATTTTAATATTTATTTCCTTATCTTATCTGAGCGCGATGGCTCAGCGGGTAAGACGCCAGGCTTGTCGATCAAAAGATTGCAAGTTCGGAGGTTCAAATCCCTATCCTCGCGTGACGGAGTGCCTGCACTCGCCCCAGTTCTTGCCAACCTAGCAGTTTGAACGCATGCAAATGCAAGTAGATGAATAGGTACCACTTCAGTGGGATGGTAACAGCGTTCCGCGTGTGTCATGCTGGGCACATGACCGCGGAAGCGTCTTTGGACAACGCTGGCTGTTCGGCTAACAAACGGAGATGAGAACTTATGAGTTTCCCATAAGTAGCAGATAATTACAGTAAGCAGTTTATGCTCAATTGAAGTGTTAAATCTATCTTTCTAAGAAAAGAAACACAATTTAATAGGATTTTGTGATAACAAATGAGACAATTTCAGCTTTCTCTATTATATAATCAAAGGACTCTATCAGTATAATTGATCTGAAATGAGGAGAAAATACTAATATTTCGTTTTCCTTTTCTCAAAACCTCAAAAATTCTTAGTGCAGTCATTTCGTGTATATGGAAAACTCTGTGGAGCTCAGAACATGAAAAAAAGCTCACAAGGGTTATCCTGGGAATTGTTGCTTACAAAAGCAAGTGACATTGAATGGATAGCACTTATTTTGGGTAGCAACTATGTTGGTCAATGGAATTCAAACTTTTTAGAAAGTAGGATCAAAGATAGATACTAGAAAAGATCATTTTGTTGTTTATTTGTTCAGTCGCTTCCGACTCTTCGTGACTTCATGGACCAGCCCACGCCAGAGCTTCCTGTCGGCTGTCACCATCCCCAGCTCCCCCATGGTTGAGTCTGTCACCTCCAGAATATCATCCATCCATCTTGCCCTTGGTCGGCCCCTCTTCCTTTTGCCTTCCACTTTTCCTAGCATCAGCTTCTTCTCCAGGGTATCCTGTCTTCTCATTATGTGGCCAAAGTACTTCAGTTTTGCCTTTAATATCATTCCCTCAAGTGAGCAGTCTGGCTTGATTTCCTGGAGTATGGACTGGTTTGATCTTCTTGCAGTCCAAGGCACTCTCAGAATTTTCCTCCAACACCACAGTTCAAAAGCATCTATCTTCCTTCGCTCAGCCTTCCTTATGGTCCAGCTCTCGCAGCCATAGGTTACTACAGGAAATACCATTGCTTTAACTATGCGGACCTTTGTTGTCAGTGTGATGTCTCTGCTCTTAACTATTTTATCAAGATTTGCCATTGCTCTCCTCCCAAGAAGTAGACGTCTTCTGATTTCCTGGCTGCAGTCAGTGTCTGCAGTAATCTTTGCGCCTAGAAATACAAAATCTGTCACTGCCTCCACTTTTTCTCCCTCTATTTGCCAGTTATCAATCAAGCTGCTTGCCATAATCTTGGTTTTTTTGAGGTTTAACTGCAACCCAGCTTTTGCACTTTCTTCTTTCACCTTCGTCATAAGGCCCCTCAACTCCTCCTCGCTTTCAGCCATCAAAGTGGTATCATCTGCATATCTAAGATTGTTAATGTTTCTTCCAGCGATTTTAACTCCAGCCTTGGATTCCTCAAGCCCAGCACGTCGCATGATGTGTTCTGCGTACAGGTTGAATAGGTAGGGTGACAGTATACAGCCCTGCCGTACTCCTTTCCCAATCTTAAACCAGTCCGTTGTTCCGTGCTCTGTTCTTACAGTTGCTACTTGGTTGTTATACAGATTCCTCAGGAGACAGACAAGATGACTTGGTATCCGCATACCACCAAGAACTTGCCACAATTTGTTATGATCCACACAGTCAAAGGCTTTAGAATAGTCAATAAAACATAAATAGATGTTTTTCTGAAACTCCCTGGCTTTCTCCATTATCCAGCGGATATTGGCAATTTGGTCTCTAGTTCCTCTGCCTTTTCTAAACCCAGCTTGTACATCTGGCAATTCTCGCTCCATGAATTGCTGGAGTCTACCTTGCAAGATCTTGAGCATTACCTTACAGGCATGTGAAATAAGTGCCACTGTTCGATAGTTTGAACATTCTTTAGTGCTTCCCTTTTTTGGTATGGGGATATAAGTTGATTTTTTTCCAATCTGATGGCCATTCTTGTGTTTTCCAAATTTGCTGGCATATGGCATGCATCACCTTGACAGCATCATCTTGCAAGATTTTAAACAGTTCAGCTGGGATACCGTCGTCTCCTGCTGCCTTGTTATTAGCAATGCTTCTTAAGGCCCATTCAACCTCACTCTTCAGGATGTCTGGCTCTAACTCACTGACCACACCGTCAAAGCTATCTCCAATATTATTATCCTTCCTATACAGATCTTCCATATATTCTTGCCACCTTTTCTTGATCTCTTCTGCTTCTGTTAGGTCCTTACCATCTTTGTTTTTGATCATACCCATTTTTGCCTGGAATTTACCTCCGATGTTTCTAATTTTCTGGAAGAGGTCTCTTGTCCTTCCTATTCTATTGTCTTCTTCCACTTCCGCACATTGCTTGTTTAAAAATAATTCCTTATCTCTTCTGGCTAACCTCTGGAATTTTGCATTGAATTGGGCATATCTCCCCCTATCACTGTTGCCTTTTGCTTTCCTTCTTTCTTGGGCTACTTCCAGTGTCTCAGCAGACAGCCATCTTGCCTTCTTGGTTTTCTTTTTCTTTGGGACGTTTTTTGTTGCCACCTCCTGAACAATGTTGTGAACTTCTGTCCATAGTTCTTCCGGGACCCTATCCACTAAATCTAGTCCCTTAAATCTATTCTTCACCTCCACTGCATATTCCTTAGGAATATTAGTGAGCTCATATCTAACTGATCTGTGGGTCTTCCCTATTCTCTTTAGTCTGATTCTAAATTTTGCAATAAGAAGTTCGTGATCTGAACTACAGTCAGCTCCAGGTCTTGTTTTTACCGACTGTATAGATGTCCGCCACCTTTGGCTGCAAAGGATGTAGTCAATCTGATTTCGGTGTCGACCATCTGGTGAAGTCCATGTATAAAGTCGTCTTTTAGGTTGTTGGAAGAGAGTGTTTGTTATGCACAGTGAGTTGTCTTGGCAAAATTCTATCAGCCTATGTCCCGCTTCATTTTGTTCTCCCAAACCATGCTTGCCTGTAATTCCAGGTGTCGTTTGACTACCCACCTTAGCATTCCAGTCTCCTGTAATGAAAATAACATCTCTTTTTGGTGTATTATCCAGTAGGTGCTGCAGATCCTCATAGAACTGATCAACTTCTGCTTCTTCAGCATCTGTGGTTGGGGCGTATATTTGGATCACTGTGATGTTAAATGGCTTACCCTGAATTCGAATTGAGATCATTCTATCGTTTTTTGGATTGTATCCAAGCACGGCTTTAGCCACTTTATTATTAATTATGAAGGCTACTCCATTTCTTCTGTGGTCCTCTTGTCCACAGTAGTAGATCTGGTGGTCATCTGATCTGAAGTGGCCCATTCCAGTCATTTCAGTTCACTGACACCTAAAATGTCTATATTTAATCTTGACATCTCACCAATAATCACATCCAATTTGCCCTGGCTCATAGATCTTACATTCCAGGTTCCTATGGTGTGTTGATCTTTAGAACATCGGATTCGTCGTTCACCACCAGCACCGTTGGCCTCTAGCCGTCCTTTCGGCTTTGAGCTAGCTGCGTCATCACATCTGGGGCTAGTTGAACGTATCCTCTGTTCCTCCCCAGTAGCATTTTGACCATCTTCCGACCTGGGAGTCCCATCTTCCGATGGCATACCGACATATCTCTGGTTGTACTGATCCATTTAGTTTTCACGGCAAGAATACTGGGGTGGGTTGCCATTACCTTCCCCAGGGATCGTATTTAGTCTGACCTCTCTGCCATGACCTTCCCGTCTTGGGTGTCCCTTCACGGTTTAGCTCATGGTTTCATTGAGGTGCTCAAGCTCCAGCACCATGACAAGGTAACGATCTCCTTTGCTGGAGAGAAAAGATCACACTACTGTTGTATATGAAGTGTATATTACAGAGTGGGAATGATACCTATTTTATACACTTGCCATAACATGGTCTAGAGAAGGTTGGATATAATTTTGCCCCCTCTATTACTAGTCTCCCCCCCCAAATCATGTGACACTGTTAATATGAGAGGTATCAATATTGTAAAAGTAAAGGTCACTGAATAATATTTTACTCTGCTGGATTTTTTGGCTGGTGATGCTAGTTGTGTCTTTATATTTCAGAATAGTTTGTTTTATCCTGTAATTAACCAAAATTTCAAGATTTTCCATTCAGTTTAGTTTCTTTTTTGGAGTACATTTGGGTGCTGAGAATTCAATGAAGGCAAGCAGGCTGAGCACTATATTTTAAGGATAATCTTTGAAATAAATGAGTGCAATATAATAATGGTAAATTTATCACACTCTTAATCTGTTCAGAATTCAGTTTATTCAGTGCACAAACTCTATAATTGTTCATCCATGTGACTTGAGTGATAAAGACAGAATGAGGAAGAGGAGTGAGCATGGCTGAAACAATACAAAACATTTGATCACCCAGACATTATTCAGTCTAGTGTTGGCACCTAGGAGAAGCATTTATAGGGAATAATTCCTGTAAATTGCCCAGTTGCCTTGGACTTTTGTGAATCAGAATTCCACAAAGGTATTGATAGAGGACTGCGACAAAGAGACTTTTAGTCATCCCTACCACCAACCACAATTACCAGTCATTCTTAGCCTCTATTTAATGGACAAGGTCAGATAAAAGCATTTCTGAAAGAACTAGAGATGAGTTCAAAACATCCAGTTGCTATAAAAATAAAATGGGACAGAACGTTTAATTGTAAACTCGATAAGAACATACACGGCTTGGAGGGGCACACTGGGACTCTGCAATATGGCAGTGGTTCAGTTTTGATTCTTTTTTAGATGCTTAAAGATAAGGAAAAAGTCACAAAATGATTTCTATGTAAAGATGTAAAATTCAAACTGACCAAATAGTCATGGCTACAGTGAGCCTTTAGCTCCTAAATCAATCTTCTCATTGCCTTTGATGACTTAGTAAAGTTACAAGAATAAAAATAATAACATGATCCTCAGTCTTTTCCTTGTGAGAAGTAATTCAGTATTTTTTTTACTGTACATATGGCTTCAGTACAGTTTTATTGGTCAGTTGCTATTTAATTAAATTGTGGAACTCAACAGTGCGTGTAGCATTTGCTAAAGTGCATTGATTATAAAGTGAGCATTTGAAATAAATTGAAAATAGATTGGAATTTTGGCACATCAGTTGTAACATTCTGTTATTTTATGTTAATTTGAAAAGTATTAGAATTCTAGGCCAAATTTGAATACTAAAATAATTGCTGATTAAAAAAATTAGGAAGGAAGAGAGCCAGTTTGGTGAAGTGGTTAAGGCGACCGTAAGTTCTAGTCACCAGGAGACACTGAATTCTAGTCCCGCCTTAGGCACAAAGGCAGCAGGGGACCCTGGGTCAGTCACTCCCTTTCAGCCCTGGGAATCAGGCAAGGGCAAACCACTTCCAAAAAAACTTGCCAAGAAAACTGCAGGGCTCTGCCCGGCAGTCAGCAGGACTGAAAAGCTGACTCAAAGGCACAAAAGAAAAAAAAGGACTGAACCCTGCCCTTGTGTTGGATTGTGAGAGCAGGGCATAATTTAGCCAGCATTAGCTATCAAATCCTGCTTGTTTAGAGATTTTGCCAGGCAGAGTCAGCCCATAGGGATATTGGAGAAAAATACTCTAGGTGTAAACAAATATAAATGGGATTTAATTTAGCCTGGTATTAGACTACCACAGTTAAGATTACATGTATTCTTTGACTCCCTTTGGCATCCAGAAAGCCCTTTTGTTTATTTTTCCCCGCATTTCTTTGTCATAGAGTTGAATCTTTTGATTGTTCCTTTTCAGACTTCATGAACAAAAGATGGCAGTGTATTGGTTAGAGCTAAGTGGAGTAGGAATAATAAAATGTGTGTCTCTGAGGTAAACATCAGCTGATGTACCTTATAAATACAGTAGCTTTGGTTTTTTGACATATTTATGTAACCTAGATAGTTTAACTGTTCCCTCAGGACCACACTTTGTCTCTTGGCATAGTCTGAGGTAGAAAATTAGGGAAAATGGGAAACAGCCAAAGTCCTGACAGATTTGTCTGTTACATGTTGTTGTTGTTAGTTGCCGTCGAGTCGTTTACGACTCATGGAGACCTTATGTATAATAGAACGAAATGCTAAGCAATCTTGCGCCAATTGCCTGACTGTTCCAATGTTTGCATCCATTGTTGCGGTAATTGTATCAATCCATCGCATTGAAGGTCTTCCTTTTTTCCGCTGGCCCTCGACTTTACCAAACATGATGTCCTTTTCAAGCGATCCGTCTTTCCTGACAATGTGCCCAAAGTATGAGAGTCTAGGCCTAGTTATCCTCGCCTCTAGTGAACATTTTGGGTGTATTTCTTCTAAAACTGATTTGTTTGTTCTTCTGGCAGTCCGTGGTTAGGGTCAGTCCATGGTCTGTTACATAGATTGGTAATATTGTATTTTCAGCAGTGTTATTTCCTTGTTGTTTTTTGTTACTTTTACAATTGTATTTACTGTATTAAAAACAGATAGTTACCGTTAACTAATAAAACTACTTGCATCAAAAACTTGCATTTCTTATGGATTTGTGTTGTTTTAGTATGGTGGTTAGTATAAACAGTTGCCAGAATCCAGTCTGGTCTAAAAATATAATAAAGTTTTCATCATCATCATCATCCCTTGCCAGAATCTTCTCTGAAACTCTTGTAAGAATGATACTGAAAATTAATTTTGTATACCATGGGCAAATCACCTTATACTGATAGTGGAATGCAAGGTAGTATCTACCACCAGTTTGCATCTACTATTATTTTTCAGCTTCATCTTTGGGTATTCAAAACAAAATGAACTGTCCTTTATGGAGATGAAAACACAGGGAATGTTAGCAATTGCAAGGTAATGAAGCTTGATCAGCGAAATGCTTTTCAATTATTATTTAAAGTAATAAATACTTATTCATCAAAAACCATATTTTCTTAGAAAATATTTTCTTAGAATTTCAAGATGCCCAAACCAACATTTGGTGCCTTCCATGATAATCAAGATGGACATGTCAGATTTAAGAATTAGTACATATATATTGGGACATTGAACCATGTATCCATTTTCAGTCTAACCGGATTCAAATCTAATTTGCATAGAAGTGATGAGATAACACTTGTTAATGGGGAAAATATATTTTAAAAGAAGCTAGATGAAGGAAAACAGAAAATACACTAATTTAAAAAACTGTTGAAGAAAACAAATCTGTTTTTAAAATCTGAGAATTGGCATAGTTTGTTATCACTCTTACATGCCAAAACCCTGATCTTACAGTCATAAAAAATATTCAACTGAAAATATGAAATTGTTTTCTAAGAGCCATTTTAAAGCCATAGTGACCCTCTGATAAGTACTGATATTTTTATAATAATTTCCAAGTTCTTAACAGCTGCAAGTCTTTGGTAATTGGAAAAGGGGGAAGGTTGACTGGATTAGGGAGACAATGTGAGCAATAAAGGGAATGTATAGCCATTGAATTTTAAGATTTTAATGAATTTAGGAAAGTTTTATTAAGCACATTATGAAAGCAGCCTAGGACAGTGTCTAACATTACAACAAATAGTTGGATAAGTGAGTAGAGGGAGGGTCCATTTATATTAATAAAGAATCCTGAAGGGCAGTGTGTATTTCTACTACTCTGCACATAGTGACATGTTGAATCTATCTTCAAGATTCCTGTCTCTGTGGACTTGGACAGTAAGAGCTATACTTCCTTTGTCAGACTCTTGGTAATGTTTGTGTCTGTGAGAATGTTGGGAATTATCTTACATAAATAAAGAAGATAACATAGCTGTCAGTTTATAGCTGAAAGCTGTGTTCATAGGAGGAACCAATGTCATTTTTATATTCTTGTAATGTTATTTTTTATCTGCCAAAAAGAAAATAATCTGTCATTAGTTGAGGTCTCAGGGAGATTTATATAGCACTTCTGAACAAAATGTAGATGTTGAAATCCAGCTCACATTATGAACTCAGCATTTATTATATTTCTTATAGAATCCCTCCTGTATCTATTATAGTCCTCTCTTTAATGACCATTCGTTCAGCGACCATTCAAAGTTACGATGGCGCTGAATGAATGGTGATGTGGTGGATTCCGACACTGATGCTGTTTCCCAGGGGGAGAGCGCGTTCCAGACTGATAAGAGACTTCACAGCCCGGACTCTGTTGCTGGGAAGGTTAAGAAGTTCAAGGCAGCCCCTCCCTAGAGCCCTTTTGAGTTATTTCCCTTAGCTTAGTGTGGGTAGCCTCAGTCTAGCAAGATTCTGTCCATAGGGTAAGAACAAAAAAGAAACTAGAGTTGGAAACCCTTCTCAGCGTGGTTCTTGTCCCCGATTGCCTGACAGGTAGTTACGACCAGTCCTCGAAGTTACAGCTGTTGCAGTGCCCCCGCAGTCACATGATCAAAGTTTAGGTATTTGGCAGCCTGCCCACATTTATGACCGCAGTGTGCGATTCAACTCCCCTCACCCATCTCCCCCCATCTCTGCCCTTTTGGCCACCCTGCACTTCACCGCCCCTGCTGCCCCCAGCTGACCTTCACCATCTTCCTCCTCCTGCTGCTGATGAGGTGTGCCCTGCCAAGGCAGCTGTTGGCCCTTTGCAAAGGCCTCACAAAGGGGAGGAAGAAATAAATGAGTGGTTTGTAAGTATGACCTATCTCTCTTAAAAGCGTTACATTATACGTACATACTCTTATAGTCCAGCACAAAAAGTATTGGATTCATGTAGTACAAATCCATTCCTCTTGCAGTTTTGACCACATGAAACTTTGGAAGAACTTCTGGGTGTTTGGCACAGATTTGTATAAAACTATTCAATACTTTCCATTGCTATATTTCAGTGTTGGTCCATGAAATAATTGTGCCATTTACAGAGTGGCATTTGCCCAATATCAAATAGTAAAAAAGCAAGGAAGTTAGATTAGCTGCCAGTATTTTCATGGCTATTCTTTCCCTGCCAGGGAGCTGCTGAATGCAGTCATTATGCTCTATAAAGCAAGAGGCAAAAGTAAACCCAGAATAAATATTTGATGCAGAGCTAAACTCTAGCCATTTTTGCAGCTGTTTCAATCCAATTCATTTCACTGGAATTCCTTCTCCCCCATTGGAGATTATAATCATAATGCACAATGATTCAACTGGAACTTTTTGCCCTATCAGACATTCTCCTTAAATTAGGCCCAGTGGGCAGGCTTCCAATTTTCTATCATCCAGCCTTTTAAAATAAGTTTTATTTTAAAATAAAATATCCACAGCAGGAGCTTTGTATTTTGATAGGGAGGATGATACATGGATTATGTATTAATGTTAGCTATACTTTATTGCTAAGGTGGCTTACTCATCTTTGGCAGCATTACCTGTTCTTGAGAGCTTCAAATGAGGGAAGAGTTCAGAATGTCTTGTTTTCTTCCCCTTCATTCATTTGCAATGATCAAGTTGTCCCATATTTCTCAATGTGTTGTATTACAAAGCTGAACCCCTACACATTAACTGCAAATTCAAAATAAACTAAAGGAAAGTAAAATATGTCATTCTAATAAAAGCACTGTGATGGGAGAAACCAGATTTTTGGGGCTGGTTCTCCCCGCCCCCGAAATTAAAGAAAAAAATATATTCCTAGATTGAAAATGGTATATAGGCTTCTGGCTTCTCTGATAGAATGATATAATGGAAAATACTTGTTTTTAGGTTGATCATTGTGCATGTGTGTGGTGTACAGGCACAGTGACCAACGCATTGAACATATGCTAAGACACACTGAAACCGTAATTTGGTATTTCAGCGACATATTTAATCCTCTGCCATTTTAAAGCTCTGAAGCAGCATGGAACAAGGCAATCATAACTTGTATTACTATTCTTCCTCAGATCCTGTCATCTATCCAAATCCTTTATCTTCCATGTGGCATACAGTAGATGCATTGTGTACACAAAATTTGCTTATCAGTGGTTAGTTTAATCATGGTTTACAAAGTTAACCTAGTTGTCTGAATTCACATAACACAATTAATGAACCACATTGCTGCCTAGCATGTTGTAGGCTGAGTTAGCACATGTATGGTTAATTTAGAAATAGATAGAGACTGTGTTGGCTGCCTCTGTGCTAGAAAACTTAAAGGACAGCAGTGATATCTGTCTCATATCTAGACAACTGTAGACAGGCAGAACAAAGAAGGGACCCCACATTTAAAACAAGATTTCTTTGCAGAGAAATAGTAGAGAAGGGGATCGTGTCTGGTCACTTTTTCCAAAAAAATCATGCAAGCTGCAATCCGTAATACACCTTGTTCTGTATTACTGTGCAGGAAAATATTGGAATGAATGAATGAATGAATGAATGAATGAATGAATGAATGAATGAATATTTATTTATTTATTTATTTATTTATTTATTTATTTATTTATTTATTTGCAAAGGAATGATGCAGGCTTCTGTAGCAGAGAAAGTAGATGCCTGAAATACCTTTTAAAGAGGGCACATGCTGCCTGCTGGCATTTGCCAAATAAGCCCTGTTTATGTTGGTAGCAGTTGACTCTAGTGCTTGAGTTGGGGTTAGGCTGTAATTTTAGAAGATCTCATCTGTTTAAATAGAAAGGGTAAATACTTGTGGTTGTGTTACTTTAGTTAGACTTTTCATCATAGTGAATGTCCTTCGTCCCGGACACACACTTCTTGTGTGGTTACATGAACTACTCTTTTGGATAGTTTTCATACTAGAATAGTCTACTCCTACTTGATTCAGTGGAATAATATTTTTCCGTAACTTTTTGAGTCAACCTGAAATTTTGACAGAAATGATCAGGTGCAAATTATCATATTTTGGACACATTATGCAAACTCCTAACTCTCTTGAGAAGTCTATAATGTTGGGAAAGTGGAAAGAAAGAAAAAGAGGACAACCAAAAACAAGGTGAATGGACTCAATTTCAGTGATGATGTGTGCCCCATTGGAAGACTTGAAGGGCCAGGTTGGGGACAGATCACCCTGGAGAAAATCTGCATTTATGGTTGCTAAGAGATGACACTGACTTGATGACTCATCATCATCATCACGGAATTGATGGCCCACCTAATTAAGTACAGCCACCACCACCCATATTACAGTCTACCAGATGTTGGATGATCCTCTTGACTGCATTCAGGCACAAGGATAAAATATGCTTTGCCATTATTCACAAATATCAAGGCCCACCCTAGTGTTCTGTGTTCCCTCCTCCTTTCATCTTCCTCTGTACAAGAGAATAGGCAATTAGGCATTTTTGTACTGCTTAGTGGTGAACTAAACTACCTTTAGCCACTCCTAAAAGCCTTTAGAAAGAGAATGTCATAAAATGCATTAGCACAAGCAAAGCACCCTGCTTTACATCACTGAAGCAGCCATGTCATCCAGGAGGCCTAGTGCACTTGCTAGGAAGGCTTTCCGAGTTGACACTGCGCACATGGGTGTGCGTAGGCAAAACTTCTTATTGGAATGACTGCAATGCAACGTGGTTATGCGTGCCACATTTATTTATGATATATGTATGTTACCAACTCCACAAGGAGTTACAAACTCCATAAAATTAATAAAACCAATAAATACATTAAAACAAATCACATTATTCAGTGTGACAGTCAGTTTGGGGAAGCAATTGGGGATAATCTTCAGAGGACCAAGCCATCTGGCAAATGTGGGCATTTTATCACTTTGAAGAGAGCTTCTCTGCAAAGCACCCCTTTTAAATGCCTTGCACACTTTGTTAACCACAGTTGCACTAAAACATGATATACTATGCTTTCTTTAAACCATGGTTTGGAAACCAGGATTTCAAAGCACATCGTGATTATGGCTTGGAAGCAAACTGGTTTTTAGGAAGGTGGTTTGCTGGATTCCAGTCATAGGACATATTGAGATAGTCAGCTTCTGATCTCTTGCTCTTATCATACATAATGAAGGGAAAGCATTGTTCACTGCTAGTACTTTTCAATGCAATCTCTTACAGTCCCAAACTGGGGGAGGCTAGATGTCTGCAGGCTTGTTGGGTCAGATAGCATTTGACTGGTCAGGGCTAAGATGAGCTTTCTGAATTGTAACTCTATTAGCTCCTGTTTTATACATAACTCCTTGAAGGGTACCCTAAGTACTGTAGTCAGAACATAAGATTTAAAATTTTACTTTTAAGGTTTCAACTTGAAATCTAAAATGTTTATAGCCTGTTCATTTTATGGCCGCCTTAAAATTCCTGCCCAGACACTATCATGAGTATAATTTCCAGAAGCATCCACAGGAGTAGAAGCTGTGCAGGACTGCAAATTAAATACTCAGAAAAGCTGAATCTAATTAATAGTGAATCATCTCCTCTTCTGATTCAAGATTCTAGTGTTCTTTTCTTTTCCTTGTACTCTGTAAGGCCAAGGTCTTAAGAAACTAAGCTAGGTTGTAAGCAGAAAATATGAATGGCACCTAATTTCAGAGTTTGATATGATCTTGTTATATAGCTTCATGTTGTAATGTAGAGAATTAAGAGAAAGGCTCACGGTTGAACTGACCACTCTTCAGTCATCCAAGAAAGGTCTTGAAGAATGAAGTACTATAGTAGAATGTTGATATGTTAGAATGGCCTACTTCTTAAATTATTATTGAAGATACCACATTTTAATCAAATTGCTAAAAAGTGCGCCTGTGGAAAACCACTTGTAGTCTGATCCCTCACTTGGCTTCACAGAAAGCGATGTTTCCGAACCATGGCAACTTTAAGATGTGTGGACTTCTAGAATTCCTCAGCTAGTATGCTGGCTGAGGAAATCTGGGAATTGAAGTCCACAGACCTTAAAGTTGCCACGGTTGAGAAACCCTGATGTAAAGCCTAGCCCAAAAACACTCTCTCAAGGGAGATGCTATGAATGTCCTGTAGATCTTCTGGTTATAGTGGCAATGCTTCATAGCTAACATCTATAAATTGTATAATGTTGTCCCCCGTGGGGGAGTTGGGCGGTGATAAATTTGATAAATAAATAAATAATGATTGTATATTCTGCTGATGCAAATACTTGTATCATTTTATTTTATTTTTATTTAATTAAATTTATATTACCGACCATCTCCCCAATCGGGGACCCTGGGCAGTGTACAACAAAACAAAATTAAAATGAGTATAAAATTACAATAATACATAATAAAACATCCAAGAATAAAATATTAAAAATGGAGTACTGGGAGGTACATATCATCCTGTATGCTTATAGGTAAGTTCCATTATACATTAAATTCTATAATGTCATAAATTATAACGATAACTGGAAAATGTTGTAGCCCTAATGGGAAATCTATACATGTGATGCTTTTTATTAAATAGGGTTTTATTAATTTTTTAAAGTTACACAAGGCGGAACTCTTTTGCAGGGAATACTAAAGGTAATCCTGTCAGTATTCCTTTTGTGAAACACAAAGTAAATAACTTTATCTGGCTGATAGAGGTGGTCTGGTTATTTGTAATCTATGTTTAAAAATTAGGATTACTTTTTTTCTTATCTGGAGGAGTCATTTCTCAACAACATAGGCATTCATAGTATGCATTCATATATGCATGCAAATATAATTTTAATCAGAAGTTAAAGAGTTCAAATTGTGGTTCTAAATTTTTAAATTCTTCCCTTTCCCCCCAAGAATGATGTGGCACCTGCTTAGACAAAAGGGATACATTTGTGGAACTGATGTGTTGTATGGATTAGTAAATACCTGTGCTATGTTTAATTTTCCCCCCCTGTCTGTCTGTCTTTAGGAGAGGAAATATTGTAATGCTTTTATTAGAATGACATATTTTACTTTCCTTTAGTTTATTTTGAATTTCTGCATCAGCTGCATCTATCTATCTATCTATCTATCTATCTATCTATCTATCTATCTATCTATCTATCTATCTATCTATCTAGTCAGCTTATATTTTTGCTATACAAATAGATATTTTCAAGCTGCAGTCCTATGAAAACTAATATAGTTCTGTTAAAACAAAAGCTTCATACTATATGAGTAGCTAGGCAAGTTGAAATTTGTAATGTACAAAATGAACTTTGTAACAGTTGCTGTTGCTCTGTGTTTTTTCCCCGGTGCCAGGCAATATCAGCATTATATGTTTATATTTTGAGTTTATGAGTTAATATCTGACCTCATTCCATTTTATTGCTTGTTTATTGTAGAAAGATTTATAAAATGGTAATCCACAGTTACTTTCCAAGTTTCAATATTTTTTCTAAAGAAAGGATACTTTGTGCCACGAGTTTTGGTCTTTTTGCTTGTTGACAATATTTTTTTTGAAGTGTTTTCCTTCAAAATATGAAAGAATGCAAAGTTAGTTCTCAGGTTTACTTGAGGAAATTAATGGAATGAAATTATCCTTCCATAGTCTCCATCTGCAGAAATCTTTGACTCCAAAATCCTTCTCTAGATGGCTCAAAGCTTTCAAGAAGCACGAGAGGGGAAAGATTGGATGAATGAATTTTTCTTAAGATTTTTTCTTAAGCCCAGTTGTGATCAATTCCCTTTTCCCAATGAAGCTGTGTTTCCCATTTCATATAATTCAGAAAAATACTATTGACATTTCTCTGTGTATGATTGTGGAGTGGGGAGGTTCTGAAAGACAAAAGAGAGAAGAACTTATTTAAGACAGTACACATTCTGAGATATAGTGCAAGGAGGATTTTTAAAATATTGGCTGCAGAATGTCTTGAAGACCCATTGAGTGATATACATTCACATAAAGTGAGATTTCATTTGGGTATTATAATGGTAAGAGTGTCAGTGGTGCTTTAAATGATGACAACTAACACATAAACTCTGGGTCAGTCTCAAAGCTTGAGAAGATGGTGAATCAGTTTCATTGCCTGAAAATGATACTTCAAATAAAAGTGAGTGTAAAGAGTTGTAAAGTGTACTCCTGGATTTTCCTGACACCCTGAACCCTGATGATGTGGGTTGGGATGGAAGTGTTCCCAGTTAGATTTATTTGATGTCTTGAACTATGGCTCGCCAGTTCAAAATTTCATTGTTGTGTCTATTATTAATTATTAATTACATACGCAATGTACATCCTATTACTTGAGGGAACTTCCCTTATGTCTAAAAAAAGGTAAAGGTTTCCCCTGCACAGTTGTGTCCGACTCTAGGGGCCGGTGCTCATCTCCGTTTGTTAGCCAAAGAACCAGCGTTTTCTGAAGACGCTTCCGTGGTCATGTGGTGAGCATGACGCGCGTGGAACACTGTTACCTACCCACTGAAGTGGTACCTGTTTATCTACTTGCATTTGCATGCTTTGGAATTGCTAGGTTGGCAAGAGCTGGGGCGAGTGCGGGAGCTCACTCCATCATGCGGGACTAGGGATTCGAACCTCCGAACTTGCAATCTTCTGATTGACAAGCCTGGCATCTTACCTGCTGAGCCACCATTCCCCCTAGCGCTAACCCTAACCGTTAAGTCTAGTAATTTATATCTCTTTAAATCTGTTTGAAGCAAATAAAAAAATCACAATTTATTTTCCACTGTTCTTATTACTACTTCCAGCATATCTAAATTGGGCTGGCTTTTAGAACAAGATGGAAACTTAAAATGAAATCCTGAGTTAGGGTAGAAATGTAGACTCCTTTTTCCAAATATTCTACATTTAATATCAGGACTCTTTTTGTTACAGCATTCTGGAAAGCAAGGAAAATTGCAATTTAGGGAGTAAAAAAAACTGATAGGAAGCTAAGTGGTCTTATCTTCCATTTCATTAACTTACTAAAACTAGTGGTGGAGTACACCAAGTCCACACAAAAAAAGTATAAACCACTTGGAGGGGATTGTAACAATGGCCTCTGACCACTAATGCTGTCATACATGCTTCAGACTCTTACTTCCAGAGGGAGGGTGTAGAGATTGCTGCATATGGTTAGGGGTATCTCTAGGTGTTGCGCTGTCAGAGAGGCAGTGCTCAATGGACTGCAAAGTGGCATTGAGAAAGAACATTTAAAACTGGACAACAGGTGAAATGTGGACCAACAATTTAAAAGGTCTCTGTGCTTTCCAGTTCTGATGTCCTAGGTTGTACTCCCAAACTTGAACGGAGCTAGGAGGATAGAGTACATACTGTAATTTCAGCACTATTTCATCTGTATTGAATTGGGTTCAGAAACATCATTGGTACAGAAAGTGCTAGTTCTTAATTTGAATAATTTAAGCATCCTCAAACCAGATTACCTTAAGTGTTGCTTTTTCTCATTTTGTTTCCATATTATTTTTCTCTTCAAACAATTTGAGAGTTTTCAGCACCCCAAACCTTTATAGATGTTAGTTGTAGAAATACTGACTTTTTGACTCTTTCCTTTTTTTCTTCTCAGATGAACGGGACAAAGTACAAAAGAAAACATTCACAAAATGGATAAACCAGCACCTCATGAAGGTCAGTTCATATTTAGATTCATTCAGCTTTGCACTAGATTGGATATCATAATGTTTTACTGAGATAATCTGCGATGGAATGGAACATTTATATGTACATATACATAACATTTATATCAAAAAAGGGTAATACTCAAGATGATAGCAGTCCACTTCCAGACATTCTTGGAGGAGGCTGGTTTTCTAGATCCAGCCTGGTCATCCAGTTTGATCATCCTGTTTGATGAGTTTTGTTTAGAGAGGCATTATTACTCATTGTTACTCAATATCCCATGTCATGTTGGTACCTTTGATAATGATACCTTACTGTATCACATCTGTGAGCTGGGATAAATGGCACTGCATTTTAATGTTTCTGTTTCTGTCTGCAGTGCCAATCATAGCAGATAGCATTGGGTGATTATTTTTCAAACATCTTTTGACAATTGTAATAGGAAGTACTGCAGGGAATTATCTCCAGTGATTCTCCGTATGAAGTTGCTGATGATACTTACCAAATTGAAAGCACTGTGTCATAATGGATTGGTGAATGGAATGGGGTGGTTGAGGCTTTCCAGCGCCGAGAGCTTTTGCTGGTTGCGCTGGTGGCCTACGACTCCCCAGGCAGATTGAGAGTGAATGGATGGATGGAAGAGATCCCCGCTTAGATCCAGATTTTCGAGGGTTCTGGGAGTGGAGGCGACCGGGCCAGGGAACTCTGGGGACAGTAATGTGGGTAATTCAATCGAGGTGGTGACGGGCAGGATATATTATAACGGGAACCAGAGGACAGGCCATCTTCGGGGAAGGCGCCCCCGATGTTTAGTATCGGTGGCGCGTTCCGGTCCTCTGAGTTCAACCCCAGGCTCTGGTCAGCAGATCCTCGAGGGCTCCGGTTTTCGGCTGCTGCTACTCAACGCCAGGTCAGTAAACAACAAAGCCCCTCTCATAAGTGAATTAATCACGGGGAGAGGGGCTGACCTGGTGTGTATTACTGAGACCTGGCTGGGCCCAGAGGGAGGGGTAGCCCTCTCGGAAATGTGCCCAGCTGGATTTCAGGTGTGGCATCAGCCGAGAGACCGGGGCAGGGGAGGAGGGGTGGCAGTTATCATCAGAGAGTCTTTGATGGCTTTCAGGGGCCTTGCTCCACAAGTATCCGGATGTGAGACCCTGTTTTTCAAGTTGGGTGCCCGAGAACAGTTGGGAGTGTTGCTATTGTACCAGCCTCCCTGCTGCGTAGCAACCTCCCTGCCTGAGCTGCTGGAGGCCGTCTCGGGGTTGGCGGTGGAGTTCCCCAGGCTTATGGTCATGGGGGATTTTAACTTGCCGTCCCTGGGGCGGACCTTGGAAGCAGCTCGGGAGTTCATGACTACCATGGCAGCCATGGGCCTGTCCCAGATTATTCGGGACCCGACTCGAGACAGTGGACTCACCCCGGATTTGGTTTTCTTGTCAGAGCAATGGCAAAGTGACCTGAGGGGAAAGTTAGAACTATCCCCGTTGTCATGGTCAGATCATGTCCTGATTTCCCTAAGATTCTCTTATGCCGCCCCACTCCGCAGGGAGGCAGGACCTATTTGATTGGTCCACCCCCGGCGACTTATGGACCCAATGAGGTTTCAGAGGGAGCTGGGGGTAATACCTGAAGATCTGCTGCACGGTCCAGCGGAGGCATTGGCTGCAGCCTGGAATAGGGAGGCGGCCGGTGCCTTGGACAGGACCGCGCCGATGCGACCTCTCCAACCCCATTCGACCCGTCACTCCCCGTGGTTTACAGAGGAGTTGAGGGTCTTGAAGAGGGTGAAGAGACGTCTAGAGCGCCGCTGGAGAAAAACTAAGGCGGAATCGGACCGAACACAATCTAGAGCCGCTATTAAGGCCTACCTTGTGGCGGTAAGAGCGGCGAAACGTGAATATTTCTCTGCGCTTATTGCATCCTCAGAATGCCGTCCGACGGCCCTGTTCAAGATTACTCGATCTCTCTTGGGTAGGGTGGTATCGACCACCCACCTGCAGGGCCGTGCGGAAGAATTTGCTGAGCATCTGCAGGATAAAATTGCTCGGATTCGGTCTAAATTGGACTCCATGCGTGAAATGCAGTCTGGAGAGATGCCGGGAGAACGGTCTTGCTCTGTTATCTGGGAACGATTTGATCCTGTTGGACCTGAGGAAGTGCACAGGATCCTTCGAATTGTTAATTCCACCACATGTTATTTAGATCCCTGCCCTTCCTGGCTGGTGAAATCAGCCAGGGAGGTGACATGTGGATGGGTCCAGGCCATGATTAATACATCCTTGGTGGAGGGGGTGGTTCCAACTGCCTTTAAAGAGGCACTGGTGCACCCCCTCCTCAAGAAGCCAGCCCTGGACCCTACCATCCTGGACAATTTTCGTCCAGTCTCCCACCTCCCCTTTTTGGGAAAGGTGGTTGAGAAAGTGGTGGCTTTGCAACTTCAAAGGACCCTGGATGAAGTGGATTATCTAGACCCTTTCCAGTCAGGTTTCAGGCCGGGATATGGGACGGAGACTGCATTGGTCGCGCTTATGGATGATCTCTGGCGGGAGCGGGATGGTGGTAGTGCATCCATCCTTGCTCTCTTGGATCTCTCAGCGGCATTCGATACCATCGACCATGGTATCCTGTTGGGGCGGCTTAGGGAGTTGGGGGTGGGCGGCGTAGTTTTGCGCTGGTTCACCTCCTTCCTCCGAGGCCACTCCCAGTCGGTGGTAATAGGAGAGGAGAGATCTGACCCTCGGCCCCTCTTGTGTGGGGTGCCGCAGGGTTCGGTTCTCTCTCCTCTCCTATTTAACATCTACATGAAACCGCTGGGCGAGGTCATCCGACACCATGGGATGAGGTATCATCAGTATGCGGATGATACTCAATTGTACATCTCCATCCCTGGTGAAGTAAGTGATGCAGTGACCACCCTGTCCCAGTGCCTGGGGGCTGTGAGGGCCTGGATGGGGAAAAACAGGCTACAATTGAACCCTAGCAAGACCGAGTGGCTGTGGATTGATGGCCTAGCGTCTTCTGGGAAGTTATCATCTTTGGTTCTTGATGGGGTAGCACTGCCCCATTCGGAACCGGTGCGGAACTTGGGGGTCCTTCTAGACCAGGGCTTTCCAAAGTGCCGCCGCTGGCGACACACCCGGCGGCGGCAGCACGCGCGCGCGGTGCGGGGGGGGTGCGGCGGCGCGCACACGGCAGCGCGGGGGGCGTGCGGCGGCGCAGGGGGGCGTGTGCCGCCGCTTCTGGGTGGTGTGGCGACACACCACGCTGTGTGTGGTGACACACTTTTGTGTCGCGACACACAGTTTGAAAAGCTCTGTTCTAGACTCACGACTCCTGCTCGAAGAGCAGGTGGCAGTCGTGGCTAGGAGGGCTTTCGCACAACTTCGGTTGGTGCGCCAGTTATGCCCATTCCTGGATCGCGACGCCCTCCGAACAGTCACTCATGCTCTCGTCATCTCCCATGTAGATTATTGCAATGCGCTCTACATGGGGCTACCCTTGAAGACTATCCGGAAGCTTCAGCTGGTGCAGAATCCGGCCGCGCGAGCAATTTTGGGTGCACCAAAATCTGCACATATAACACCTTTGCTCCGCGAGCTGCATTGGGTGCCGGTTTGCTTCCGGGTACAATTCAAGGTGTTGGTTATTACCTTTAAAGCTCTACATGGCATGGGGCCAGAATATCTGAAGGACCGTCTTATCCCCATTTTATCGACCTGCCCCACCAGGTCATTCAGAGAGGGCCTGCTACGAACCCCATCAATTAAAGAATGTCATCTGATGGGGTCTAGGAGGCGGGCCTTCTCTGTGGTAGCACCCACACTGTGGAACATCTTGCCCCCAGAGTTGAGGCAGATCTCCTCCCTCCCGACCTTTAGGAAAGAGCTGAAGACCTGGTTCTGCCGCCTGGCATGGGAAGGAGGAAAGGATAGTTCCTCATGGGGGTGGCTAATTCCTTAATTTATTGTCCTTCGTTTTAATTCCACCTCCATCTGGATTTATAATTATTTATTATTTTATATGCTGTACTTTGATGTTTTATATTTTGTTTTAATCTATTTTATTGTAAACCGCCCAGAGTTCCCCGTTGGGGGAGATGGGCGGTTATATAAATTTAATTAATTAATTAAATAAATAAATAATTCTGATGATTACATTCAGCTCTATTTCTCTGTTACATCTGAATCAGGAGAAGCCTTATAAAAATACAATAAAACATATTTAAGATAGATAAATAAACTGCATGTACAGTACACATTTTTAAATTAATGACTGAGGAACAAGGAGTTCCTTGTTCTTTTTTGTTCAGCCAGGACTCATCCCTGAGTTTCTACCCTGTAACACTGGGGACAGAGAAGGGAAAATCACAGTGTTTGTAGTACTGTGTACCTGTAATGGTATGTGCGAAAGACCTTGGGAGACAGGGTGAAGAGATGCTGCCTAGGGAATGGTCAGATAAGAGACAGCATAGCCCGCAGCTGGATACTGGGCGGGGCAAGAGGCTCAGAAGGGACCCTCCCTTGCTTCCCAGGCTGTAAAGGAGATGGTGGGGGATTCGTACTTTCAGACTTGCAAGTTTCTGTTAATGTAGCCTTACAATAAAGTAGAATTAGCTCATCTGGTTGTGTTTCCTGTCTGGTCTACCTGGTAAGGCTGACAGTACCCTTTCTTCCAAGAAGATAATAGTGAAAATCTTAGTGCATTTATTCTACAACTAGAATATGGTTCTTCAAAGCAAAAATGCTTATGAATGTTGGTCATGTGCCTTTGGTAATAGAGTTTTGTCTGTATCCAGGGAAGATTGTCTCCTTTGCATGTTTGTTTAAAAGATTTGTATGGCTACCCATACAAAACTATTATATACTATTTGTATGGCTACCCCTACAAAACTATTATATACTATTTGTATGGCCACCCATACAAAACTACAAAAAACATAAAAACCGAAAACTAAAAGCTCAACACCTCAATTGTTCTCCCAGGATGCCCCGACAACCATCCACAGGTTGTTGACACAGTATATGACACTGGTACTTGTAGTTAGGAGGGGCGTGGTGGCTCAGCGGGTAAGACGCCAGGCTTGTTGATCGGAAGATTGCAAGTTCGGAGGTTCGAATCCCTAGCCCCGCGTGACGGAATGAGCTACCGCACTAGCCCCAGCTCTTGCCAACCTAGCAATTCAAAAGCATGCAAATGCAAGTAGATTAATAGGTACCACTTCAGTGGGATAGTAACAGCGTTCCACGTGCGTCATGCTGGCCACATGACCGTGAAAGCGTCTTTGGACAACACTGGCTCTTCGGCTAACAAACGGAGATGAGCACCGGCCCCTAGAGTCGGACACGACTGCACAAATGTGCGGGGGGAACCTTTACCTTTTTTTACTTGTAGTTATGGGGAAAATCAGGACTAGGCTGCCTGCACACTCACAGAGCTTCATTTGTGGCACCATATACCCAAGATTGTACCACCAAAAGTAGGGGGGGGGGGAATCTCCAATTCAGCCATATCAGTTTTGTGGACTTTGCAGTCACGTTCATGGCCCTGCAGAACTTCTGGAGGCTGATATGGTATGTGGGAATGACCTTGGGTGACAGGAGGAAGAGCTGCCGCCTAGACAACCATCATGCAAAAGGTATCCAAGCCCACAGAAGGAAAAGGGGCATGGGGAGCATCTCAGAAGAGACCCTGCCTAGTTTTCTGAAAAGTAAAAGTAAAGGAGGGGAGAAATGCTTTCAGACTTGCAACATTCTTTTACTGTAACCTTACAATAAAGGTAGTGTTAGTACTCATGGCTTGTGCTTCTTGTCTGGACTGCCTCGAAGGGCCGACAAGATTGAGCTATGGCCTCTGACCCTGACACAAAGATTCAGATAAGATATAATATTCACATGTGGCAAAAACATTATGCAATTGCAGTAGTTAGATTTTTCAACGTGTTTGCCCACCTGCTAACCTGTGTTCTATCGTGGTGTCCTTGATTGTTAAAGTGGAGTAAGTTGAGTATTTAATACTGAGTCTCAAGCGGGTATATCTCTTAGGATTCTCAGGTGTGCTAAAAAGCTACCTATGTTATAAGGCCAGACAATGTAAAATGCTTCACTTTCGCATGAAGTCCCCCCCCCCCCCATGTTTCTCCATAGTAGAAAGTCTTCCTTGTAAGCACTAAGTGTATACACTATGAGACCAGGGAGGCTGCCCAATGCAGCTCACCTTAATTACTGCTGCTGAGAGGTGGTGATGGGTCCTAAGTTACAGCATAACTTAAGACTCCATTGCAGCAGTGTAAGGAGCTTGGTTCACTGATAGAAGGATGGATTTCATTTATGTCTTAATTTTTAATATCTTTTAAGGACATAGGAGGAAAATAATCTATGACAGGTGTGGAGCTGTTGTAAATTAACTGTTCAGAGGGTATAGCTATAGTTAGTGTTATAAGATCCTATACAGTAGATTAGTGTAAAAAGTTATATCAAATTATAGTTATATGTACTAAATTAAGCATGCACAATCATCTGCATCGTTGGCACAAAATCTATATAGATAAAATAATCTAGTATTTTTCCTCTGAATTAACTATTTGGCAGGCTGGTACTATTAATATATTCATTTATTCTCTTTCTTGTGGTTGTTTGTGATGAACTGTTGATTAGCATAAACTTTGATTAATATTTTATTACTTAACCTTGATGGTAACATGTATGATGTTTTACCAGCTACAGTCAGCTGAAGGCCTTTAAATTAATTGATATATTATTCAGTGAGATGTTTCTTGTTATCGGTATAGTACTGCAATGTGCAGATTAAGCTCTAAAAACATTGGCTTCTTGCCGCTTCTTTATGAGCTGTGACACTTATTCCAGCTTGGTTCTATTTTTGGTTACATCCAAAAGACAGATAAGAAATATTTATTATTTTATATATCATATAATTTTCTCATGTTTAAAAAACTGAATTTTTCTTATTTATACCTTTGAGTTGCATATGAAAATGTCTCATTTTTGAAACAAATATTTTGTATATGTGGCTATACAAATTATTTACTAATTCTTGCTCTAACTATAGTAAGGACATAAAACCAGTATAAGTTCAGGAACATTTTGTGTGTGTTTTTAAATTGTATGGATGTTTTGAATAGGATTGTAGAATCAGAGCTGAGGGAGGGGTTGTTTTAACTATTTTTGTCTGAAACTTTCCTGATCCCTATCACTTGTCTAAAACACACCTGTTTCCTCATCTTCTGTATGACTCATAATAGCTTTGGGAGTGGATTTAGATTGGAAAAATGGTACAGAAGTCAACCAGGGAAATGAATGTGAGAGGAGGGGAGTCTCATAGCTATGAAGCTCTGTAAATCTCCTGACTATAGTTCCAAGAGACATTCTTCCCGAGTATTAAGAAAAAACCTTTATAGTTTAATTTTTTTTTGGATTTGGATTGGATTGATCATGCAAAGATAGAATCCCTGTAGATGACCCAACTATTGCAGAAATAAGTTTTCTTACCACAGAGTATTTTATCTATTAGTTTAATTTAGAGAACAATTAGGAAGATTTTTAACTCTCTCTGTGTGATTAAAATGGACAGCAGTGTTCCTCATTATGCTAGACCAGAGCTTTCCAAACTTTTCATGTTGGTGACACACTTTTTAGACATGCATCATTTCACGACACATTCTTACAGCAAGGCATCATTTTGCGACACACTCTTACAGCAGGGCACAAAGCAGGCACTAGGACCTGCGTGGAATCACAGCAGGTTTGGAGGCAGCAAGGCACTAGGCAGGCACTAGGACCTGCGCGGAATCCTGGCAGGGCTCGGAGGCAGCAGCAGCCGCAACACACCCAGACACTGCAGCTGACACACTAACGTGTCCCGACACACAGTTTGGAAAGCTATGTGCTAGACCAGAGCTTTCCAAACTGTGTTTCGCGACACAAAAGTGTGTCGCCACACACAGTCTGGTGTGTCGCCACACAACTCGGAAGCGCTGATCATCATCAGCGCTTCCGGGTTTTCCTGCGGTGACACACCAACGGCGGCGCGCAAAAACTGAAAGCGGCAGCAGCGCTTCTGGGTTTTTCCGCGCTGCCGCAACGGCGGCACTTCTGGGTTTTCCTGTGGCGACACACCAACAGCGGTTGGTGTGTCACCGCGGGAAAACTTTGGAAAGCCCTGTGCTAGACTAACAGTATATTTACCAGAGAGAAAGAAAGGTTCTGTTTTGTCCTATGCTGGCTGGCTTCGGAGATGTCAGAAACAAAGGAATAGTGGGAGGTATGTGACTGCAGACTGTTACTGCTGAAAAGGTGTGGATGACTTTGAAGAGACCTGTTGCTCTATATTAACCCTTTCTCTAGTGCCTAAACAGGGTGTTTCTCTCTTTTCTTCTTTGCCCAGTTTCTTTTCCCTTTCTTCCTTTCCATCCAGTTTTATCCTCATCTTTCTCTAACCTTCCAGGGCAGCTGTTCTTTCCTCTTACCTACCCCCATCCTGGTTTTTTTCCCCTTCTTCTGTCTACATGATTTTACTTACCAGAATGATTTCTGTGTGAGAGAATGAATGGCATGTATAGGTGGAGGATAAATTACTTTTATAAATGGTGGACTTTATTTCAGTGATTAGTTTAATCAATATTGTTTGATTCAGTTAATATTATTTATTTCTTTGTCCAGGCCCTGCCTGCTTTTTGATGTGGCTTCTGGCAGGTATACATACATACACATAAACACATACAGCTGTGTCATAGGGACACGTTTATTGAGGAACCTTCAGGGTTGTTCCAGCTGGAGGTGGCAATTTTAGAACACAAAGTAGGGAAACGGGGCATTGCAGAGGATAGTTTTATAAATTTTGTCTTTGACCTTGAAGGTGGTATCACATTACAGAAAGTTCTGTAGCTTGAATCATGTCAACTGGATTTCTGTTTTCTCAGTGGAAACGTTTCGCTCCTTATCCAAGGAGCTTCTTCAGTCTGAGCAAAGTTTGTAAGGGAATCCTTAAATATGTTTCTAGGTGGCTGTGTGACCTTGCACCTGGGGCTAGGTCATGGTTATTTTGAGATGTTATTTCAAAATGACAAATAACCATGACCTAGCCCCAGGTGCAAGGTCACACAGCCACCTAGAAACATATTTAAGGATTCCCTTACTAACTTTGCTCAGACTGAAGAAGCTCCTTGGATAAGGAGCGAAACGTTTCCACTGAGAAAATAGAAATCCAGTTGACATGATTCAAGCTACAGACAATTCCACCTGGATGACTGAGAACCTTCATAGACATATTATAGAAAGTTGCAGATGGCATTAACAATACATTTCTGATTATTAGTTGTGCATGTTGCACAGAATGGTGGATGAGCATGAAATATATCCAGATTTATGTGATATTGAGTCTGATAGTTCTGTGAGCCTGGTATATGAAATGGGAAAATAAAACTTTGCCCACCTGATCTGACAAGACATATTCCTCTAGCTGGAACCTTTCCTCTTTGCCTCAGGTTTTCCAATGTCAGCTGCAGAAGGCAGTAAAGATCCCAGATGTTGAAGCACTCAGTTAAAATGAAATCAAAATGGTGCTGTGGGAAGCCCATCTGTATTTAAGCACATACAATCTGGAACAACGAATTAGCAGTTATTTATTGGTAACATGCAGGGAAACAAGAGAAAAGATTCCTTTGTATCTCTTGTCATGCTCACCATACAGCATATTTTGTAGCACTTCCATTGCTTTCTCAACAGTGTACTCTATTAGGCTCTTCACTTCTGTTTCCAGTAGTTATTAAGAATTAAAGTGTAGAGAAAGTTGACAGTTCAGATTATAAATATTCTGTGGAGGGACAGGAAAAAAAGACCCTCTCCCTATGAAATATCCTTTGCTCCTTACTAGAATTTTATCAAGTGAAAACGATGGTATCACAATACATTTGAATGCCCTCTGATACTACATACAAAGCAGTCTGACATTTATTTTTTTTAAAAAGGGAATAAGAGAAAAGAAAATCAGACAATAACAAAATGTGCATTTTTGGAAACCATGCCTTGGTGTGATCTGTGAACCCTGCCAATATCTCTAAAAATACCTGTTTTATTACATGTAATTAGTAAGTTTTTCAGTAGCGAATACCAAGCAAATTATAAATACTAGTTTTGATTATAATTTTCTGGAATGGCTAATTGGCCAGTCATGTATCAGAGTAGTTAGGAATACCGATTTTCAGACTGATCAAAAACAATTCATTAAATGGCAGGGTAGGACTGGGCTGGTGAGAAGAGCACTTGAATTGCGGTTGGTCTGTTAATATTTTGTTCAAAATTAGTATGCCCAATGTGATGGAGGTGACAGAATTTTACTTACTGTAAAATTTGACTGTATCTTTTTTTTAAAATATATTTTATTGAGTTTTAAATATACATAGATAAAAGTTGGAAACGGAAAAAGAAATAGAAATACAAATCAAAGAAATAAGAAAAAAGGTGTAGTAAAGAAAAAAAAATGAAACATAGAAATTAGTCAACTTCCGATTTATCCCTGGTCATAGTAATTTAAAAAATTAATCTTACATACTAGGTCTATTTATAACATTGAAAAACATTTCCAGTCTAATATATCAATTTATATATATTTTAGTCTTCAAATCCCCATATAAGCTTTGCCCCTCCTGCATTTTGCAAATAGTCCGTTAATGGTTTCCACTCTTTAAGAAAGTAATAATTTGAATTTTCTTTTAATAAACATGTCAATTTATCATTTTCTGCCATGTCCATCAATTTTAACATCCAGTCTTGCATCGTAGGTGTAGTCTGATTTTTCCAATTTTGTGCATATACAAGTCTTGCAGCTGTAATCATGTATTGCATAATTCTTGTAAATTGTTTTCCTATTTGTTCTTCTGATATTCCCAGTAGAAATAGTTCTGGTTTAAATGGAACTCGAATTTGTAAAATATTTTGCATCAATGAATGTATCTGAGTCCAAAATTTCTTTGCAATCTCACATGTCCACCACATATGATAGAATGACCCCTCTTTTTTTTTACATTTCCAACACAAGTTGGAAACATTCCCATACATTTTAGCTAATTTTTGTGGGGTCATGTACATCATCTTATAGAAATTTTCCTTCAAATTATAACACAAAGTAAATTTTAATCCTTTAGCCTACATATCTTCCCATTGTTGCATTTGAATATTATGACCAATATTTTTTGCCCAAAAATTTGACTGTATCTTGATGACTCTGTGATTAGGGCTGAGCTACATAATGAACTGTGGAATGTATCTCCAGTTGTAGCACTTTACTTTTACTCAGAAAAAAGTAAAACTTTTCTTTTTACTTTTACACTTAACAGAGGAGTTAAGTGACAGGTAATCGCTTGTCTGTTAGAAAATAAAGCTGTCTATCTAGGGCAGGGCTTTCCAAAGTGCTGCTGCTGGCGACACACCAGCGGCGGCGGCAGCGCGGGGGGTGCACATGCACGGCGGGGGGGCGCAGCGTGCGCGTGCACCGTGGCGGCGCGGGGGGGCGTGCGGCGGCGCACGCGTGCATGGCAGTGGCGGCAGCCTCCGCTAAAACGCAGAAGCACTGATGCCGCGCTGCTGCCGTGCACGCGCGCGCCGCCGCTTCCGGGTGGTGTGGCGACACACCACGCTATGTGTGGCGACACACTTTTGTGTCGCGACACACAGTTTGGAAAGCTCTGATCTAGGGACACCCTGTGTGTTACTGTTAGGGAGGGTGAGGTATTCATGTAGTGTTCTTGATGACCCAGCAGGTGGCAGCACCTAGCCAATCTTGGCTGATGTTGAAAAAAGGAAGGAAGGAAGGAATCCATGTAATCAAACCTGACTCAAGAAAGTCCTTCACACTTTTTAACTGATGATGATGTTGCTTTACTGCCAGGGAAAGACAGAAGCAGTTGCAAGATTTTTCAAAATAACATGACTTCTCTTAACACAGAGGAAGGGGGAATTGCTGCTCAGCTTCGGATAGCAAACATCGTTGGGATGGCAGAGATGGCCAGAATCAAATTAGCTTCACTCTACTCATCTTTAGTTCTGATATTTGTTGCTTGGTTTTGTTTGCTGTTTTGCTCTGCTACCCTGAAATCTGAAAGAATGTGGATGTAACATTTGGAATGTTTTTCTCTCTGGGCTAATTTAGTAGCCAGCTGAAAGGGCCGCTCTGTCTAACTCCAGAAGCGTAGTTGACAATAATAAGAGCCTGCAGTATCAGCCACAGAACATTGCTGACACAATGTTTATTGAGATTTAGAGTTTGTTTTTCTTTATAGCAGTCTCTCCTAAGACAGTCTTGAATTTCTTTTGATAATTCAAGAGAATACTAGCTTCTGAACCTCTTTGAGGATGGAGATTTACTATAAAAAAAAATCTAAAAATATTTGCCATTTTGTTTCATCTAATTCTGCCGCTTGTTGATAAGTAATTCTAAGGAAGCCATTGATACCCTAGAACAGGGCTGGGGAACCTTTTTTCTGCCAAGGGCCATTTGGATATTTATAACCGGGGGTTGGGGGGCGGGGTTTCTCGGATTTCCGCGGACCGGGGGCCGGTTTGTGGGCGGGAGCCAATCACAAGCACTGGGGGTGGGGTTTGTGGGCAGGAGCCAATCGTGTGGAAGGGGCGGGGTTTGCGGGCGGGAGCCCCGCAGGCCTTAGGCGGGAGCCCTGCGGGCCTTATGCAGCCTGCGGGCCTGACGTTGCCCATCCCTGCCCTAGAAGCTTGCCTGCAGATTGGGTGTGAGTGAACAAGCTGAAATAAAATCTAGGTGAGATAGATGTATTGCAGTTCTGCAGGAAATCAGATCACCAACATCAGGCTGTGGACTGACAGCAACTATCCATGCTTTGGTTGCATAATGACAAAACTTTTATCATGTGCTTGACCTGGGACAACCTGGCTTGAAGTGTTTCCAGGAGATGCACTTGGTGCCAAGGGCAGCAGCTGCTGCTGACCAGGGCATGATACCAGGACCCTACCCTAGGCATCTTGGTTCATTCCTTTATTGATCCATTTATATCCCAATATTTCTACTCAAAGCAGTTAACAGATTTAAAAAGGAGAGTACAAAAAGGGAGAAGCATAAATAAAAAATAATGTTAAAATTGATGAAGCCTGGTGAAAGAGATGCATCTTTCCAGACTTTGTAGAACGCTGTGATAGTGGGAGCCGGACGGGACTCCAGAGGGAGTGCATTTCACAGCCTGGAGACAAGGCTTTCTCCACAGGGTCAGGTACAGGAGCCTCTGAGCCCAGGCATCTGCGGAAGGGATTCTTTTTCATATCTCAGTGGCCATGTGGGTTCGTAACAGGAGAAATATTTTATTAGTTATTATTTTATTTTATTATTGTTATTATTAATGTCTTTATTACAAGTAGTCCTCACTTAATGTCTGCTTGTTCCAAGTTACGATAGTGCTGATTTACCACAGGTCCTCGTAGTTGTGGCCACCACAGCATCCCCGCAGTCATGTGATCGCAATTCAGGCGCTTGGCAACTGGCTCACAGTTACAACATCACAGCATTCCGTGGTCATGTGATCACCATTTGCGACCTTCACTGCCAGCTTCCGACAAAGTCAATGGGGAAGCTGGCAAGAGGTCACAAATGGTGATCATGTGAATGTGGGACACTGCGACTGCATGGGATTTGCCTAAGAATGGCAACTGGGACTGCCAGAAGTGCCGTTTTAAGTTGGCATGGTCATGTGATGTTTCACCTTACGACCATGTCACTTAGCGATGGAGTTCCCTGTCCAAATTACTGTTGGTAAGCGAGGACTACCTGTAATTAAATTTATTATGGCCAGCCACTCCAAAAGACTCTGGGCAGCTTACAGCATTAGAAATATACAATTAAAATTGTTAAAAATATGACCATAAAAGGATAATAGCCAGGCCTTAAGCCTTTTAAGTCTTTAAAAGTCTACATCAAATCAATCAATCAATCAATCAATCAATCATTCATTCATTCATTCATTCATTCAATCAAATTTCTCTGCCGCCCATCTCGCACACGACAACTCTGGGTGGCTTACAGACAATAAAATAGCAGTCATTAAAATAGTACAATAAAATCTCTCTCTCTCTATAGATGCACACACACACACACAAACAAATACAAGTCTAAAAAAACAAAAATATAAAAATTCAAGATGGGCATACTATGTTATTCTTGGCATGATCATGGTGCTAGCCACCCCCATGAATGGCTATCCCCCCTCCCAGTAAATTGTACCCAGTAAGCAACTGGCAACTAATGCAGGTCTTTCAGTACACCCATTGGCTATTCCTGTATCTTCCACTGACTAGCTGCCTAGCTGCTGTGTCTAACTAACCTTGGCTAATTTTGAAAAAAACTAAACAGACTTGGATTTCGTTAATACTTGCATGGGAGGCCATAAGGAAATCCCAGGGATGTAAACTAGGTTGGGAAATCATCCTGGGAGAAAACAGTGGCAAAGAAAACTACATGATATATAGTCACCAAGAATTGAACTCCACAGAGAAAATATTTACCAATTACTTGCCAAAGTCTGCACTAGTTACAACTACTAGTTTCTTCTAAGATAGCTTCACAAAAAGTGCATTGCAATAATGGTTATAACTAATCTTGGATAACTATTGCCAAATCTGACTATAGGTAATCCTTGACTTACGACCACAATTGGGACCGGAATTTCCATTGTAAGTTGTTGCGGTCGTAAGTTGAGTCACCATGTGACCGGACTCAATTTTATGACCATTTTTACAGCGGTCATTAAACAAATCATGGGTCGTTAAGCGAATCACCATGGTCATTAAGTGAATCCAGCTTCCCCAATGGGCGTGTTTTTATGTCCTATGTAGGTGCAGAAATAACACGCCGAGGCTGGGAATCTAGTCTCTAGTGTTTATTGGTACCTACATACAGAATCCTGCTAAACTGATAGTGCCCGAAGAATCCCAAAGATATGAGTCCAACCTAGGGCGGAGCTTTCCGGAAGCGTTTGGGAAAGAAGGCCAGGCTTTCCGAGCTACGTGCTCGCTTCCCTCCCATGGGCAAGCTCCCCCCTACGCTCTCCTGTGTCTCCCTGACACTTTGCCAGAAAACAGCGAAAACGTTGCAAAATGTGATCATGTGACCGTGGGATGCTGCAACTGGTTGTAAATGCAAGCTGGTTGCCAAGTGCCCAAAATGTGATCATGTGACGGTGGGGGTGGGGGTGGGATGTTTTGCGACACTCGGAAGTGCTCTAGAGGCCGTAAAGCACGCATTCCGAGGCCATTGTAACTTCGGACCATCGTTAAATGAATGGCTGTAAGTCGAGGACGATCTGTACTTGGGAATGGTTGCAGCTGGTTGTAACCCTAACTGTGTCCATGTGCTCCTTACCACATCTGTTACCTGTGGATCCAATAGGGGACACTCCAAAACTTTAAATCTACTTTTTCAGGGTGAATGCAAACTTAGTCCAAACAGGTTGAAGCTCAGTCCCCAGTTTCTTACCGATGAACAGCACCTCCATTTTATTTGGATTTAATTTCAGCCTGAAATGATTGATTCCTTTAATTTCATTACAGGAATGCTGTGGGACATTACAGATCAGTAGCCTAGGTGTTGAACAGGGCATCATAATTAATGGTAATGAAAATCACCAAAAAGCCCTGAGCAGAGGCATCTGCAGGTCGGGGTGGGTGGGTGGGGGGGCATGACAAATGCAACATTGTGCTGCAAGCTCCATTCTTTTGTAATGTGTTGCAATTTCATATGCACATATGAAAGGGATAAAGCAGAAATGACAAAAACATCAGATCCTGTAGAGGCCTCTGCAGGAAAACTACCAGATCTGCATCCTTCATATCTAGTTGCTCATGTAGGTCATCCATCAAGGTGAAGAAATAAGTCTCAGTTCCATATCCTGGCCAAAAGCTAGATTAAAGTGGTCCATATAATCAGTATTATCTAAATATGTTTGAAGCTATGAAGCTGTCACCTTCTCTTTCCTAGAAATTAAATGTTTGACCTATAAATTACATAGATCTCCTGTATCAAGGAAGCTTTTTCCCCCCCAGTAAAGGGCTTTGAACTGCCTCCTTTACACGAACATGTCCCACCCACAAAAATGCATCAGTCATTCCCCTTAACCATAGGCCCTTTGTTGTCCTGGTTGATTTAATTGAGAAAACAGGTGGTAGTAATGAGGGATTCATAGAGTTGGAATGGTCCATTTAGGACACTGAGCACCTCCCTTCCTCCCAGCTCAGTGTCACAGAATAGTCTCTCCATATTACTGACATCTACAGGCTGAAAATAACCCAGAATAGCAAAACGGGTGGTTGCCAAGTTTACGTTTTTTTCTGACTTAACACTGGGATTAAACTATATTTAACTAGAGTCAAGTCAATGAACTACATTGGTTGCCAGTTGTTTGCAATGGGCGTGGACACACTGCAAAATGTTAATTTTAATTCCTAAATTCCTGACTATCACTCTGTGGCTTGAATCATGTCAACTGGATTTCTATTTTCTCAGTAGAAACGTTTCACTCCTTATCCAAGGAGCTTCTTCAGTCTGAGTAAAGTTAGTAAGGGAATCCTTAAATATGTTTCTAGGGTGGCTGTGTGACCATCTCAAAATAACCATGACCTAGCCCCAGGTGTAAGGTCACACAGCCACCCTAGAAACATATTTAAGGATTCCCTTACTAACTTTACTCAGACTGAAGAAGCTCCTTTGGATAAGGAGTGAAACGTTTCTACTGAGAAAATAGAAATCCAGTTGACATGATTCAAGCCACAGACTGTTCCACCTGGATGACTGAGAACCTTCATCGACATCCTGACTATCACAGCAGCCTCATCTTTCCCTCTGAAACTGCAGGAAAGACATAGTTAAGGATGGTCTTATTTTCATAGGCTTCTTGTCAGGTTCACTTTGAGTTGCTCTTAAGCTTTGGAATACTCCTTTTGAAGTGGATTTGATTCTACCCTTCAGTCAATATATTAATACTTACAGGTCCTTTTCCTTTTTCCAGTGTCAAATCAGATATCAATTGATCACCAGTGCATAGCCTAGTTTACACCTCATATATCCAATAAGCCAGAAATGATTGGATTCATAGGAAGCCATAATTTTTAAAATTATTTATCAAGCTTATATATTGCTGAGTCTGGAGCAACTCATGGTGGTTTGCAGTATATTGCTCACAGTGGTTTACAAATCACAACAGGTTCGTACAACATGCCAAGCTAAAATCAAAGAAAATAGTTTAGCACAGTGTGTGTATTCTCTTATAATGTTTACTGATTCAGATAGGTAGAACAATTATAGCCAACCAACGAAGTCTTCTAAAAAGCAAGGTAATACAGCATAATTTTTATATTGTTTTATTTTTAACAGACCCTGTTGGTTGGCTATGAAATCCTTCAATCTTATTAAAAAATTGAGGCTGGATGACCCATTTTTTTCCTTGAGGAAATCCTGATAAGCACTCAGGTTTCCTATGATCAGTGCTTATAGCCCACTGAGAATAATTTAAGATACTACCCTCCTCTGAATAGATGATAGAGATAAAAAGACACTCTCAAGAGATCCCAGAATAAGCCTTTGATATTTGTGGTATGGATTTCTATATAGTTTGCTATCCACCTTTTTGCCCTCTTTATTTGTGAGACACAAATGTGCAAGATAGTCAAGAAAAGTAAGAGTTCCATGCAGATCACCTGGCCATTTTTCCATGCTTTAAATCAGAGTTTTCCAGACTGTGTGTCAGGACACGTTAGTGTGTCGGCTGCAGTGTCTGGGTGTGTCACGGCTGCTGCTGCCTCCGAGCCCTGCCAGGATTCCACACAGGTCCTAGTGCCTGCCTTGTGCCCTGCTGCCTCCAAACCTGCCCTGCCAGGATTCCACGCAGGTCCTAGTTCCTGCCTTGTGCCCTGCTGTAAAAGTGTGTCACAAAATGATGCATGTCTAAAAAGTGTGTCATCAACATGAAAAGTTTGGAAAGCTCTGCTTTAAATAATTAGCTGGTCAGTGAAACTGGCTGGAGCACAAATATAATGAAGTTAGTAAAGTGACAGGCATGGGCTAGGACAGGGGTCGGCAAACTTTTTTATGCCAGGAGCCATTTTGACATGCTCGAGGACATTTTGACATGCTCGAGAGCCAGGGGGCGGGGTTTGCGGGTGGGGGCCAATCACGTGGAAGGGGGCGGGGTTTGCGGGCAGGAGCCAATCGCGTGGAAGGGGGCGGGGTTTGTGGGCGGGAGCCAATTGCACATACTGGGGGCAGGGTTTGTGGGCGGGAGCCTTGAAAACAATTCTGGGTGGCAAAATGTAGCTGCAGCTCCCCACCTGCCACCAGCATTGTATAATCTCCGAGTTAATTGCTGGGAGATAAGTCCGCTTCCCTGATCTTCTCCTCTGCCTGTCCTTCGCCCCACGCGATTGGCTTCCACCTTGGGCAGGGCAGGGCAGGGCAGGGCAGGGCAGGGTTGCCCTGCCCCGCCCCGCAGCTGCCCTGCCCTGCCTCTGCCAAAAAAAGCTGCGGTTGCGAGGCAAAATGTCTCCCCCCCCCCCCCCCCCGTACTGATCCATTGCCAGGGAAAGAGAGTGAGAGAGGGAGGGAGTCCGGAGTCAAGAAAGCTGTTCCAGCTACCACCGAAATGACTCACTAACTTTTGTGCTTGGATCTGCTTTTTCAAACCTCCCCCCATCATCACCACCACCCTCTTCCTCCTCCTCCTTCACGGTTTGTTCTGCTAAAGCTTGGAGATGTATTTTGGGGGGGGGGAGGGCCCGGGTGGAAAATCTCCATGCCAATCAGCTGTGCGGTGGGGATCAGCTGTGCGGCGGGGAAGTGGACTTGCACCCGTGCGGTGCACCAATCAGCTGTGCGGCGGGGATCAGCTGTGCGGCGGGGATCAGCTGTGCGGTGGGGAAGTGGACTTGCACCCGTGCGGTGCGCCAATCAGCTGTGCGGCGGGGATCAGCTGTGCGGCGGGGATCAGTTGTTTGGCGGGGATCAGCTGTTTGGTGGGGATCAGCTGTGTGGCGGGGAAGTGGAGTTGCACCCGTGCGCCATCAGCGCTTCCGGGTTCTTGTGCGACACACTTGGCCCCCCCAGGTGACACAGTATTGTGCGACACACAGTTTGGAAAGCCCTGCCGTAGATACACGCGCACCCGTCCGAAGGCTTAGCTGGGCGCGTGACGGTATTCGTAGAGCGGTGTTCTATTTGAGACCGTTCGGGACAGTGATGCAGTATTTTGTGGAAGAGCCACACTCAAGGGGCCAAAGAGCTGCATCTGGCTCGCGAGCCGCCATTTCCGACCCTTGGGCTAGGAGCAGAATAAGAACCGAGGAAGGTGGCTTTTACATTTAAATTAAATTCCACCTTCAGCCATGGAAATTTACCAGGTGACTTTGGGCCAGTCACTTTCTCTCAGCGTGATTTATCTCACAAAATTGTTGCTGTGAGGAAAAATAGGAGGGCATGCTTTATGGACTTTCCTGAGCTCCTGAAGGAAAGGTGGGACATAGTTAAATAATTCAATAATAAACTTATTATTTTTACAATATTTAATATGTCTAATTCACATATTATTGTGAGCTGGATTTATGTAGAGATGGATCTTTTATTGGTTTTTAGGAGGGAAGGGACTTACTTTGCTCTTAGTATGTTTTATGCATTTATTTCCTGCCCATTAAAGTTGTCCAGGGTAAACTAGGTGTTAACTTCTTGATGTGTGGCCAAACTCTGTAAGATTTGCTTTGTAATCTTCCCCATGTTTGTGAATAGCCATTATTGTTTTCTACAGTTCTTTGCATTGGTTAAGCATTTTTTCTTTATTACTGATGCATATCCTCTCCTCCCCCTTCTTCAGCTTCAATATAAATTACTCTGTTCTCCCTAAAGGCTGGGATTCTTGCTCCAGCCAAGCTGCCAAGCCTCCCTAACCCAGCTGTGCTATCACTGTTGCACAAGCCTGCTTGCCCCAGGCAGCACATAATTTAATCCTCAGATTCTCACAATAAACCTTGAGAGATTGAACAGATTCCTTCAGCCTGCTTTATGTTTCTCATGGATTTCATTGGTAGTTTTGTTGGCATTCTTGCCTTGTTCACCAGTTCAAATCCGTATGCGTGAGGTGGGTATATACTGTAAAGGCAAGGAAAAGCAATACAATATTTTTTGATGGAGTCTTGAAGACTCCAATAAAAGAACTCCAAGCAGCTAACCACAATCTTGCAGAGTAGAAGCGTGGACCAGCAGGAAACTTGCACTTTAAGCTTAATTACGTTCAGAAATAAATTCAGTCTTCACACATTAGTTAGATGAAGAAAAATAGAGATAGCTTACATTTATTCAGTAGATCTGAATACAAGTAGATTCATGGTAGACCTGTGTGCAAGCGAGATGTAATGGACGAGAGCTGCATTGTACAGCCCTCCTGCTTGCAGGTGTGCCCAAGGAGTAATGGAGGTTGTTAATCCCCAAACTCAAGAAGAAGAAGGAAGTGGAAATCAGGTGACCGATGTGACATCCCACAATAGAGATGCGTTTTACTAGAAAAGACCCCCCCTTATGCTTATGAGAAAATGCTGACCCCTGATGATTTCAACATTTTTCACAGGTTTTTCCCCCCCAACCATCAGATTTTGGCTCCCTTTCGCTTTATATCTCCCATTTTCTTCCCAACCAGCAGAAGAGGGAGCAAACATTTTTTCAAGTGTGAACTGCTTACTTTAAGAAGGCTTTGGAACCAGATGGAGCAAGCAGTTTTATAAAGGCTGGTCCATTAGGGCATGGGAACACTGCTGCTCTGTCGAGGTGATTTGCTCCCCTACCAGCCCTATTTGGTCTTTCTTACAAGCAATCTGTGTCTGCTACTGGCTGTCAGCCCCCTCCTTAGTCAGTGTTTTGGTATGCTGCTTATGAAATTTAGCAAGCATGTTCCTCCCTTCAAAGTCTCCCAAGATGCACAAGGATTTTTTTAATCCTTCAAGGTATAGATGAGAGGCAAAACTCACACCTGCCTATGAAGAAGCAGTGTAGAAGCAGGAGCAACAGGAGCAGGCAGGCAGGCAAGCAGGCAGGCCTGGCCATTGTTTTCTTATTAAAGATCTTGCTGAATCAGGGACTCAGAAGAACAACAAAATATTCTACAGTAAGCCAAGGAGCTAACATCCTGGTTCTATTCTTGATGGATGGGTGTTCAGCCTAGGCTGATACTGTTATTGCCGTTTTTGATATTGATTCTTGTAGGAGAAGCTGTGTTTTACTATAACTAGAGATCTAGTTTATCTACTTTAGAGATTTAGATTCTCTTTGATTGGAACTAGACATATGCCCTGTACTCTGGCGAGAAGGGTTTTTATTGTACCATGTAGACAAATAGTTAGCTTACTCTGTTTTGTAAGCATAGGAGAACGCATAGGGTTTGTACTGTGGGAGTCAAGTTTGTAGTGTCATTGCCAGGAAGATAGGTATAAAACCAGAAGGCTCTGCTACACTTTCCTTTGCCTACCAGCTGCAGGATCGCACCAAGCACCACTGCCAGCAAGTACTTTGTCCTTGAATTCTATATTAGCATTCAGCCAAGAAGCTCTGCTTCTAATGTATTTCTTTTCATAACCTTTTTTGAGGTCTGATAATTTGTAAATTAATATATATACCCAGAGGCAAGTAAGCCAAGAAAAAGGATTTAAAATGATGCTAGGCCTTTGTTACTTAAAAAAAAAGTATTTAAATACTTTGAATGCATAAACAAATCCAGCTCTAAATAATTACAAAATATATTGGGGCTATGAGATAGATATTTTCAAATTATGCTTGATATTCCTTGAAAATACACAGATTAATTAACAAATATATATATTTGCTTTGTTCAAAATCATTGTCATAGGAAGATGTTGCATATTCATTAGCCTGCTATCAGAAGGAATAATTATTCAATAGATTCAAATTGCCAAGGGGTTGTTACACTTAATTTATTTTTATCCCATTCCTCAGATTCTGTTTTAAATGCAAATAAAAAACCAATTTCACTTTGCTGGTCTATAATAAGTTAGCTTTAGATATGTATCCTAAGTGTGTCAGTACACTGTGTGTATTTCTTAATTGGCAGGATACAGGGGCATGGTGGTTCAGCGGGTAAGACGCCAGGCTTGTCGATCGGAAGATCGCAAGTTCGGAGGTTCGAATCCCTAGCCCCACGTGACGGAGTGAGCTCCTGCACTCGCTCCAGCTCCTGCCAACCTAGCAATTCGAAAGCATGCAAATGCAAGTAGATAAATAGGTACCACTTCGGTGGGATGGTAACATCGTTCCGTGCTTGTCATGCCGGCCACATGACCGTGGAAGCGTCTTCGGACAACGCTGGCTCTTTGGCTAACAAACGGAGATGAGCACCGGCCCCTAGAGTCGGAGACGACTGCACAAATGTGCAAGGGGAACCTTTACCTTTACCTAGGATACAGGGAACAGTAAGTCGGTTTGCAAGATAGTTTCTAGAATAAAGATCCTAGCTTGAATATAATAACATGAACATACTTGAGGTAAAACTTAGGTTTGCTTTTGCTTGTGACATGCTGACCAAACTGCTAAAGCTAACCAGTACCGCCCTCTTCACCATTAGCAAGGAACGTAATTTATGGCCAGGTGTGACTAAGGCTGGTAACCTAGATTATACCTTCTGCATCTTACTAAAAAGCTTTATGTGAAAGCCTTGATTGATTGAAGCTATCATAGGTGGCAGAGATCAATATCAATGTGTATTGATCCCTCTGGTGGTAACCATGATTGTGACTTGAAATGATTAGGAACATGAATTGAATATAATGAAAGAGAAATATATATATGAAACTAAGAAACTAGAAGGATGTAATAAATCTGAATGAAAGTGGTATGTTTTTGTGGAGTGGAATTGATGAATACACACAGGGAAGTGAAGACATAGATTTAATTAAGAATAAAAACACTAATATGTGTATGAAAGATTATGAATTGATGTTACCTAGATTGTTTTGAGTGTATAAAAGCAGGAATCTGCAATTGCATGTCCACTGAATGATGATAATGAAATGATGCATTTGGGAAAAATTGTGCAACATTCTGAACAAATGTGATCTGAGGGAAATGTTATTCTGGGACATGATATGAATGAGACAAGAGAACACAGATTTTGATCAGGCCATTCAAAAATCCAAGAATGTATGAGAATGGTAGCTGTTGAGTATCTGTTTAGAAGAAGGTCTCTGTTGAAAGTGTGTGGTTTAAGTATAAGTATTCATGTACATCCAGAGCATTTAATATAAATCTAAAAGTATGACTGATTTGATTGGGAAAATAGAAGGAACAAGTGCAAGTTATACATAAACAGTGAAAAATTAGAGCAAATAGATTAATTTGTATACCTTGATAAAATGTTTATGAAAGATGAGAAAATGGATATTTAAGTGTTAAGTTGTTCAAATGCTTGTAGAAAACTGGTAGGTAATATACTTTGTTGCCATAAGGAAAGTTTGTCAAAAGAAGTGAAAATGGCTGTGTGTAAGAATGTGCTTCTTCCCTCTTTGTTATATGGAAGTGAGAGATGGTCAAGAGAAACAGAAAAGTACATTGAATGACCTGGGAATGTGTTACTTAAGAAGCATGTATGACAAAACAAGAACTGATGGGATTAAGAGTAAATGGGTGATGAATAAGTGTGGATTAAATTAAATTTTAAAAATGAGTTTAAAAGAATGTAGAGCTGACCTTGGGGATAGGAAAGAAATGAGTGAGCTCTTAAGAGGGGACTTGCAAAAAGATTACACAGTCCTGAAAAAGGGGGACACATGAGAAAGAAGCTCAAAATAAACTCATCTTGATTTGCTTAGCATCTGATGGGACAGAGAAACGTGAACAGGCTTTCAAGATTCTTTTATTCTACCTTCCTACAATAAGGACCGTTCCTGTAATCCCTGCGCTCCCTGTTTTTTGACCTTGAAAGGCTGACAGTGACTGACCATTATGAAATAAATATGTTAAATAATTCAGAGAGAATGAATGAGGATCAAACTGCAAAACAAATACACAAAGAAATAGGTGAACAGGATGGGGAAGAACAAGAAAATCACAATTAGATGAGTTGATCAGATCCTCAAAAAGAGTGAGATGAGAAGTTTAAAGAACAGAAGGCCATGTATGAATCAGTCTATGAATATGGTGGAAACGGATGATTTGCAAAGATAGAAAGATATGGAGATATAATTATTGTATCGGTGTGAGCTAGAGTTAGTGAGATTTGGCTTTTCTTTGCTCCAATCTTTAATTTCCTTTGTTCACTACATCTCACACCTTTTCTATGCTTTACATTATATTGCTAATGGGTGTGTATGTATATATGCATTTATATAGCTTTAAATATAACTTTCAGTTTTGAATTAATGACAGGCTATATCTTCAATCCCAGATGTATAGATCCCCGTACTAATAGATTATATCTTAAGAAGATTTTAAGATTCATTTTGCAGAGCCACATCCTGTACATAAAATCTTTGTACCAATAGTTCAAAATTTTCACTGCTTTCATAGGATCAATTGAAAATTATATAGCTGGGAGGTATCATCATTCAGCTTACTCATGATACATTAGCCCATAGCTTTCCAAACTGTGTGTCGTGACACATTAGTGTGTCGCGACAAAACCCGGAAGTGCTGATGGTGCGTTGCCGCCGCCCTGCGGCAGCAGGGCAGCAGTGGTGCATGCAGTGGCAGTGGCGCGCCATCAGCACTTCCGGGTTTTAACGTGAAACACGAGGCCGCCGCCACGTACACCGCCGTTGGTGTGTCGCCAACGGCAGAACTTTGGAAAGTACTGCATTAGCCTATCTTAATCATGTAGATAAGCACCCTCATTTTTCCTTTTTCATTGAAAATGTTGGGGTCCCAGGGATTGGCTGTATAGTGCTGGACACTGTGTCAGATATAACTTTCTGTCTAAAAGTTGTCTGTGGAATCTCAATCCTGAAATTAAAAATAATTTAAAGGGGTTTTTTAATGCTAAAATCTCATGACTGATAGGAGCACTTCCAAGTATTCTTTTGTTGATTACAATTAGATTGGAGAGATGGTTGCATGAAAACCAAAAATTGTCCAACCACATTTGGTTAAAATATATTTGAAGGTGGTGGTTTGTTTGTTTGTTTATTGGTCTGAGTACAGTGAAGTCCAAAAATAATGCATGGATGCCCTTCCTTCCTTCCTTCCTTCCTTCCTTCCTTCCTTCCTTCCTTCCTTCCTTCCTTCCTTCCTTCCTTCCTTCCTTCTTCTTTCTTTCTTTCTTTCTTTCTTTCTTTCTTTCTTTCTTTCTTTCTTTCTTTCTTTCTTTCTTTCTTTCTTTCTTTCTTTCTAAATCAACAATTAAAAATCAAATACATCAAAGGTGCTATTTACTACCCTTGCATCCATTTTTTTTAATTGGTTGAAGAAGCTAAGGTTTTTCTGCCTGGCTTTAGTAGCATTTTAAGCCATCTACAACTGAATCTTATCCTGCAGAATATTCAGATCTTCCATCTATATAATTAACACAGAGCTTTCCAAACTTTTATCATTGGCGACACACACCAATGGCGGTGGCGGCGCAGCCTGCGGTGTCCTGGTCTGTCGCGCAAAAAACCCAGAAGCGCTGATGGGGGAACCGAAAGAAGTGGCAACCCTGCCAATCAGCGGCGGTGGCAGCAGCGCTGATTGGCAGGGGTGCCGCTTCTTTCGGTTCCATCAGCACTTCCGGGGTTTTGTGCGACACAGCAAGACACCGCAGGTGACACAGTAGTGTGTTGCGACACACACTTTGGAAAGCTATGAATTAACATGTCAGTGTTCCCCATAAAGAGAGTTGTTAGCATCAAAACCTAGTGAGGAGCAGCAACAGAAGGGAGCTATGGCCTCCTGTCCATGTTGGAGAGCTTCCTGAATACATTTGATCAGTCATTATGTGACACAGAATTTTGGATTTATGCCCCTTTGGCCTGATTCAGCAGGGCTCCTAAATTTCTTGTATTTTATGGGTCAGCTTCATACAGTTGTAAAGATAATCTGTTGTTGGATATGATACAAGTTAGTCATTAATATGAATTACCTCAGATTTGCATTGAACTACAGTAGTTAGGTTATACTTTGAAGATAGGGTTTTCACCTAATAATAAATATATATAATATATCTGCAGTTTTTACACACACACACACACACACACACACACTCTTCTGTAGAATTAAACAAATTAGCTGGGTTTCTAGATTTCCCCAGTGGCTGAAACATAGTTGGGTGGCCTTGGGCCAGTCAGTCTCTCTCAGCCCAACTCGCCTCACATGGTTGTTGTTGGGAAAATAGGAGGAGGAAGGAGCATTAGGTATGTTCGCCGCCTTGAGTTATTCATAAAAATAATAAAGGTGGGATAGAAGATAGATAGATAGATAGATAGATAGATAGATAGATAGATAGATAGATAGATAGATAGTGTATCCTCTATCTGGTGTATCCTCCGCTATAATGGGGGAAAATTCCAAATAGTGCTCTGTTTGTAAGTAGGTTCCTTGGTAAATGGTAATGGAAGGACTAGTTCAAAGTCCAAGCAGCTAACTATATTGTAAATCAGAGCTTTCCAAACTGTGTGTTGCGACACAAAAGTGTGTCGCCACACACAGCGTGTTGTGTCGCCACACCACCCGGAAGCGGCGGCGCGCGCATGCTCGGCAGCCGCAATGCACGCGCGCGCCGCCGCACACCCCCCGCGCCGCCGCACGCCCCTCCCGCGCCGCCGCCGTGCGCGCGCGCCGCCGCTCGCTGTGCGTGCCACCACACCCCCCCCGCGCTGCTGCCGTGCGCGCGCGCCGCCGCACGCCCCCCCCGCGCCGCTGCCGTGCGCGCGCGTGTCGCCGCCGCCGCCGCCAGGTGTGTCGCCAGCGGCGGCACTTTGGAAAGCCCTGTTGTAAATCATAAAAAGAGTCCCCTATTCGGGGAGATGGGCGGCGATAAATTTAAATAATAAATACATAAATAAAATAAAACAATTTTCACCTTGATTTCTACAACCATTTTCTTCAGCTTTTGAAAACCACAGTAAAACTGTATATTCTAATTAGTGGATTTCTTATTAGAAAACTGTAAAATATAATAAGTGTATTTTTAATTATTGATAGAAATATAATTTACCTTTATCTCATTAGCAATAGATATAGTTCTCAATTTCAAGGAGTCTTTAAGGCTAAACTGCAATAATGCTGATGTGATATTTATGTATTATTTCATCTCATAGTCTTTCTTTTCACTTTGAAGTGGGGGGAATGAGAATATCAAGTGGTGATAAAGGAATTGTCCACTAGGAGCTGTATTTTTCAATACATTGAGATGGACCTCAATAAGTGTGTATTCACTGGGCTTTACAACAATTAATTTATTACACTGAGACTGTGGTCTTTTCTGCACTTACCTTGGTGTAAATCTCACTGCATTCAGTGGGAATGTATAGAAATCTTTCTCCTGGAAAGAGACAACACATTGACTGTTAATCTCATTTTTTTATAGGTTCGCAAGCACGTTAATGACCTATATGAAGACCTGAGAGATGGACATAACCTGATTTCTCTTTTGGAAGTTCTTTCAGGAGATACTTTAGTGAGTTTCTTAAATTTAATGCAAGTGTCTTGCAGATTTAATTGGTATTTGTTCTTGGCTTTCTCTCTTAATTCAGTATTTCTCTTAATGCATTGTTTCCATAACTGGGGGGAATCAGAATTTCTCATAATGAATAATCTGATATTATTTTTTGTTCCCATAAAAAAACCTAATTTTTCTAAAGCAGTTGTCTTTTCATTTTTTTTAAAGAATCATCCAACATATGTGGGATGCTAAATATTCTTTTTCCAATTAAAGATAATTTTGTTACTAGTATTGATGGAAAAATGCTCCCACCTTTAATTGTCTAACACTCCCCTCTGATATCATGTCCTTTCCTTTCCTTGTGAACATTCCTCCCTCCTTGGCTTGGCACTTGTTCTCTTCATTATATTCTTTGGTTCATATTCTTCTCTTCATTTGTGGTCTGTCTTGTGTCTTTGCTCTCCTGTTTCCTGTCTGTTGTGTTTATTAGCCAAGGGAGCGAGATTATTTGAAGACCTTACGGTTGGTGAGTTCAACAGAAGCATGCCCGTTTGAACAGCATGAGGATGTGGAGGATGAGGATAAGGGGGTAGGTGCCGACCCCCATAACTCTACTAATACAGTTTGTGAAGAGTGGTGACTGCTAATGTAAAAGTAATGTTCAGGTGTGATGGTGTGCAGTAATTTCATTAGAAAGAATTGAGTGGTGGGTTGGCGTTACGAGGAATGCTTCTAATGTAGAATAATGTTAGCAGTGCCAGCAACTTGTATAGATCCCATGGGCTATAATGGGAAGGTTACAAAAAATCTTTGCCAGAGTTGCTACCTGTTTATTACTCTTGAACTTTTTCGTTTTCTAACTAGTCCATTTTCAAATTTGGAGTACTTATATTTACACACACACACACACACACACACACACACACATAAAATTTTCAAATTTGGAGAGAGAGAGAGAATATATATGAGAGAGAGAAAATTTCAAATTTGGAGTACATATATTTATATATTTATTTTGCAAGGATGCATCAACTATACAAATAATAAGGATGGATAGATGTTGCTACAAATTTAGTGAAATGGCTCTTGTGTTTGTTATTTTAGTTTCAATATGGCAATATACCTGCATTACAAAATTTGCAGTCTAATTCACAAGGCCGTTGAATTGGAACAGTAGAGGGTTCTGCCACAAAAGAACTTAAGAATACCATTTTCAACAATTGGGGAGTCAACAAATTGGAGAGGTGGGAAGAGAAAGAGGAGGATATTGAACATAATATAACTTTAATCCCATAGACTTCACAGTGTTTGTGGATTGGATAATTTAATGACTTTTCCCTAACAAAGATACAGTAACTAATGCAGGTTTGAATGATGCTTCATCATATAATATGTTGCTTTTTTGTAGTATTTCTTTTTAAAGCAGCAGATGTGGAGGTAGCATTTTTAATAATGATTTTTGTTTTCCTGGTGTTTTATCTGCTTGTATACAAGATTCTGAGTGTTGATTTGCACCAAGCAGGTTGTTTGATTTCAATAAGAAACAGGCATTTAAAAACGTATTATTTTGTCATACTAAAGCTGCTCTGCCCAATTTCTACACTTTCAGAACTTTTTGTTGGTTTTGAATGCTTCAGAATACTTCTAGCATGCATAAAAGATATTAATCTATAATGTCTTACAGTGTCAAAATTCTCATACAAGTAGACAATTTGGAAAGTGGCTCAAATGTGTAGTATGCAGAAAGGCATGATTCAGCCTACTCACAATAATGATAACCACAAGGAGCACCGAGGATTACGATGGGGGTGAATTTAATACACATGATCACATCATGGTTATCATTATATTGAGTAGGCTGAATCATGCCTTTCTGCATACTATACATTTGAGCCATATTCCAAATTGTCTACCTGTATGAGAATTTTGCCCTGTTGAAGTTTGAAGGATTATATGTACATCTGGGGATAACTTTCATTCATTTGATCATGCTTACTTTATACAATTACATTTATTAATTATGTACATCAGGTGTTTTTTTTTCCCTTTTGGTAAAAGAACACTTGGACACAAACTTGAAGTCCTTGTACCCTAGAGCAATCTTTGTCAAGGAATGTCATCTTTGGCCATTTCCCCTGGTTTACTTCCCCTATCCATATTCCTATATGATATGTTTAAGGCAGTTAGTCCAATTGGCTTGGAACCTGCATCCCCTTTCTCTCATATGAGCATTCCACAAACAGAACGGTGTTCATAGAATGATCCTTCTGTCAGAAATGAAAAAGTGTGGGTTTTTTTTAAAAAAAAAACTTTCCTGCATCCCAACAAAATCTGCTCTGTAGCATTGGGGCATGTTCTGGAATTAGGGGCACATGGCTGGGTCCTGGTGGTGGTTAATTCTTCCTTGAGAGAGGGGGTGGTCCTGCCATCTCTGAGGGAGGCAGTAGTGGCCATTGCTGGACCCAATCATTTCAGACAATTTTTGTCCAGTTTCCAACTTTCCCTTTTTAGGGAAGGTTGTAGAGAAGGTGGTTGCACTGCAGCTTCAGAGGGCTCTTGAAGAAACAGATTACCTAGATGCCTTTCAATCAAGGTTCAGGCTTGGTTATGGGATTGAGATGGCATTGATTGCACTCTTGGATGACCCCTGGCAGGAGCAGGATGGGGGTAGTGCATCCATCCTTGCTCTTCGTGACCTCTGGGCAGCTTTTGGTATCCTTCTGGATTGGCTTCAGGAGTTGTGCGGCACGGTGTTGTGTTGATTCCAGTCGGTATTGATGGGGGGAGAGGTCTAGTTCCTGGCCCCTTCATTGTGGGATGCCACAGGGTTTGATACTTTCTCCTCTCCTGTTTAACATCTATGTGAAGCCACCGGATGAGGTCATCTGACAATTTCTGGTGAGGTATCTTCGGTATGCTGATGATACTCAGATTTATATCTCCACCCCAGGCTGTTTGAGAGATGCTGTAGAAATTCTGTCTCAGTAGCTGGAGGCTGTGGGGGCCTGGATGGGGCAGAACAGGCTTTAGCTCAACCCAAGCAAGAACAAATGGCTTTGGGGTTTTGGACCTCCTGATTCTGGGGATCTTGCATCTTTGGTTCTGGATGGAGTGGCATTACCTCAGACAGAGCTGGTGCACAATCTGGGGATTATCCTGGACTCATGGCTCCTGCTAGAAGGCCTTTGCACAGCTTTGTGTTCTGCATCAGTTGCACCTGTTTCTGGACCAGGAGGCCCTGCTAACAGTCACTCATGCCCTTGTGACATCCCTATTGGGCTACTGCAATGTGCTCTACATGGGGCTGCCCTTGAAGAATATTTGAAAGCTTCAGGAGGTGCAGAATGTGGCAGCATGGGCAGTTAATGGTGCTGGTTATTCAGCACATGTGATACCACCACTCCACGAGCTGTATTGGCCACCAGTTTGCTTCCAGGTGCAATTCAAGGTGCTGGTAGTTACCTTTAAAGCTCTACATGGCTTGGGGCCGGGTTACTTAATGGACTGTCTCTTCCCAATTGTCTCTACCCATCCTATCTGGTCCAGCAGGAGGAGCATGCTGCGGGTACCATCAGCCAAGGAGTGTTGGCTGACAGCGCCCCATAGGAGAGCCTTTTCTGCTGTGGCTCCAACCCTCTGGAACATCATCCTTCCAGAGATTAGGTTGGCCCCAATCCTGCTGGCCTTCTGTAGGGCATTGAAGATCTGGCTCTATGCTTGAGCCTGGGGCCCTCTGAGAGAACCTGTTTCCAGGCTATGCTGAGGACTTTTTTATGGTTTTCTGTCTGTTACGTGTTTTATTTCTCATTTTAGTGTGTGTGTGTGTGTGTGTGTGTGTGTGTGAGTAAATAAATAAATAAATAAATAAATAAATGTGAGCTGCCCAGAGTCATGTACTGAGATGGATAGCTATATAAATCAATTTAATAAATAAATCACAGCATGGCTGTTTAGCTGTTTTACATTTAAAAATGCTTAGTTAAGAAATTCATGTTGTCCTGGATTTCAGTGTGCTTATGCATCCCTCTGTACATTTAGTTCTAAAACCCCAAGTATATCAGTTGTGTAAGAACTGCTTCAACTCTGCTCTTCGCAGAACTCAGGTAACATTGCTATAGTTAATACATTAAAATATGACTCTCCCTATGTGGCCTAGAAAGCCTTTCACCAGTTAAAGGGTGTAAAAACAAGCTGCACTGAAATCCTGTTAAAAATATTCAAGCATGCACATCTTATGATTGGCATAGCTGAATCTCTACTCGATCATCGTGATAAAAAATGTTGTTGTGATGTGATGCTATTGAAAGTTTCGAGGTGGAATAAACCAGGGCCTGCCATCAGCAATTGCCATCCTTGGTACTTTGTGGGCAATGCTGTTGGCATTTACTCTGGTCCCGTATCTTAAAAGAAAGTATTTGAACTCACAACTGTGAGCAGATCCAGGATTCAGTCCCATTTAATATCCCCCAGTGTTCCCACTGTAATATCACTGTGAGCCTTTGTGGAAAACTAAAACAGCCGTTTGAAGCAGTTGCCCTCTGGTGTGGAAGTCTTGGCACTGGCTCCTGCCTGCTAAGTTCAGGAGAGCCAGCTGAGGAGGAGCTCTAACATAAGGCCTTTTGTCATGGGCCTCTCCCAGCCTGGAGCCAGGACCCCTGGGAAGCCCATGGTCAGCTGTGGAACCCAAGCTACCTTCCCTTTGAATAAGCAACTACCTGGCTGAGTGGAGGCATCTGCCAGCTAATAAGCAATCTACCAGGATCAAGTTTTGTGATTACTTACCACTGTTCTTGTGTTTTTCTTGGTTTTATTATCACTCACCCTATGTGTAACCCTCTGGACTACTCTTCTGCTAGGTTGTGCCTCATGGCTGGGTGGGTACTCTCAGAATCCAGAACCATCAGGTGAAGAACAGTGAGAAGCAGATTTCCAGCTGATTGGTCTTTCTAAACGCGAATTAGGAAGAAGAAAGAATTGCTGCTCTTGAACTTTTGGTATTGGGGAGCATATCTCAGCACTCAATACCACTGTTTTGGCTGACCTTAAACAGTTGCATATGGAAATGCGTGTTGCTGAGCTCTAAAGTTTTTGTTTTGTAGCATGCTTCTGCCCATCATGCCAAATGTTTGTGAAAAATCTGAAGTCAGGAAGAAAGGCATTGATATTTTGATATTTAGTCATGTAAATGCAACTTTTTCCCCTTTATTCTCTGGCAGCTAAGCAGATGGTGCCTTTTTCTCTGTAATTCTTCCTCTTTGTGATTTTACACTAACTGCATGCAGTTTTGCCATGTTTATCATTAATCTGCTGAATATTTTTGGTTTTCTATAATAACTTTTGCTTTCTTCATGCATGTTGTGTTTTGTAAGAATTTTTAAGGAAAAGATTGCACATTTTTATGATGGTGCTTGAGATTTTGTGATAGAAAAATGTGTGATGCTCTTTCTAGTTTGATGGATACACATGAGCAATGTTACATCATTCAGAATTGGTCATCCACAAGATTTTTTTTTCCTGACAGATAAAAAAAGAAATCTTCAGAAAATATTTTTTTTCCTGAAAGGCATTGATATTTGGTCATGTAAACACAACTTTTCCCTGAGTAAAAGTTGGTGGGAATATATTAACCTGATTCAAGAACTTTCTTGAGAAATCTGTGTGCTTTTTCAAATTCTGACAAACATTTCCCACATGTATCTTTCCAAAGAACGGACTTTCTAGTTTATTCTATATAAGTTCTTGGTGTACACCCCAAAATGCAAACAAGCGTGGTTTGTTTTGTTTAAAACCATGAAACAACACCCCCCCAAAAAAAGTTAATATGACATTCATGGTGATAAAACATAGCTCTTAGAGGTATATTTGTCAAAAAATTATAATTGGTGATAGCTCTGTTTCTTAAAAAAATTATGTACTATATGGGAAGTCATATAGTCATATAGCATATACACTTTACATCATTTCTTGTGTGGGAACAAGATGCATATTTGTTCTATAATCTACTGGGGTTTGGTAGACTGAATATTAGCTGCATTGTACTATCTACTGGGGTTTGGTAGGCTGCTCACTGTTCACAAACTCATGTCCTTTGATATATTTTTGATGTGTCTTAGCAAGCACCTTAGCTTCCATTCACCTAACTAGAATTACACAGGAAATTCAATGTAGTTAATGATAGAAACCACTTGACAATTTCTCTTGATAGCTTACCTGCCTGGCCCTCTAAACAGCTTTTAAAACTTCTATATTCTGGATAGTTTTGGAAGGGGGTTACCATAAGAACAGCTTTTGTAAAGAAAAACAAAAAACCCTCTTCAGAAGCATCCTGTAACATCCACATGTTTCACACCATATTCCCAAAATGCTGATTAAGCTTAAATGAGCCTTAAAAGAAATTTATGGGTTTGGTGAGGTAAGCTGAGGTAATCATAATTTGTGCTTAAACAGCTTATAGGAACAGCAAAAATGAAGTGAGTCCCATTAATTTCAGTTGGCAAGATTTCAAACACTTTTAATTCTGCCATTGAAATTAATGGAACTTAAACATGTATCATGTTAGAATATGTTGGCCCACTAAGTAGGTCTTGTAGTTGCAGTGTTACTGCATTAGTTATATTTATTTTATCCAGTAATGAATAACATAGAAAGAAAGAAGCTGGGGGCGGGAGGACATTTGTAAAGTTTAAACTTGAGTTGCTTTTCTCCAGAGCAATTACGTTTCATGCAAATCTCTTTTCTGGTTGTTGGTAATTTTTCTTTCATGTGATATTCTTGGAATATTTAAAATATTATAGAAATATAAGATTATATGAAAATATTTGTGGTATAGAAAATCTTATATTCCCCATTTTCTGATTTTAGCCCAGAGAGAAAGGACGGATGCGCTTTCACAGACTACAGAATGTCCAAATTGCACTTGATTATTTGAAAAGACGGCAGGTAAGATATTACATTTAAGAAACAAAATTAAAACATTAATCTTTGAAATAATATTTTCTTCATTTTTATCTCTGTGTTATTTAGTTGTTAAAAATAATTATTACCTATCGTATTGGTGGTGTTAATCTTATTGACTGACCTTAGGATTTCTAATGTTCTTCATCTATCTTTTTTCTTTTGTAATGCACTGTATCATTGATCATCTTGACCTGTTTTGTTTTTGCCCCTTTCAGAACAGGAAAAATCAATTATTACTAATGTTTCTAATTCTGTGGCCCAGAAGTAAAAGGAAAGAAAGTGTATCAGAGCACGTGAATTCTGATTTAGATTGAAATCTCATCTACTTTAGCTAGGAGTAAATTCTGGCAAAGTCAGTGGGGGTGACTTCTGACTAATTGTGAATAGGATTGCTTTGTTAATATGCTAGTTTCCATGAACGTACTGGCAAAAAGTCAAGCCTTGTCTAGGCATAATTCCCAACTGAGTGCTGCACAGTTCATGTTAGAAAGGGCTGACAGAGAAAATCTTTTAATGTATTTATTTCATCTGTGGTGTTCTCTACATGAACCCCACTCTTTTTATGCTAGGCAGTTCTGATGAGAGCTAATAGAAAACAGTTAAAACTAGACAGTAAGAACAGACTAAGAACAGAGCATACTTCCAAGAAATAAATAGTAGAAATCTGACTACTGTACTGTAATTTGTTTCTATAACTTACATCTGAAATATTAAATACTTATCACTGTGATTTAACCAGAGAAGGGAACAATAAGAAGGGAACAGACTATACTTGATTACCACAAACTTCCACTTTAGGGAGCAGATCAATGAGAATTCTTCCAAAATTCATCAAAATTACTACAGTTCCAGATGAGGATGGCATCACTGTAGATTAGAATTGTATGAGGCCAGGAAAAGGCTTCTTTCACTTGTAACTTCTCTTGTAACTCTCTCATATTTTTCAGCTGTTTCCTCAATCATTCAAGAAGGGGGAAAAGATTATTATTCCCTTGATTAGTAATGTGAATGCCTTTGTCTCAAGGGACTTAGGTTAATGGGTACAATGTATTGTGAGTTGAGTTTCTTACTGGAATAGGTAAATTGTTTTCCAAAATATAACTTAATTTTTTTTAAAGCTAGTTGATAAATACATTTTATTAGAAGAAGAAATAGACTTAGTTCCGATGGAAAATCTTTTGATTTTTTATTACATTAGGCTTTAATAAGCCTACCTATGTTGATGCATATTTGAGATTTCCTCTTTCATTAATTTCCTGTTGAATAGCTCCCTTTGTTCCCCTCAGTAGCTGGGGAATCTCTTAAAAACCAACAGACAAATAGACCATTTTACTAGAAAGAAAGTTTTGAGGGGTTGTCCCTTAGAAACAGATAACAAGGCTTTGGTCTAATTGGGTTACATTTAAAAGTGTAAAAAGTGAGAGAAGAAGAGTTTTTCTCCTATCAAAATTATTTATATGTAGATATATATGTATATAAAAACATTTGTACACTGTTTCTATAAAATACATGGAAGCAGTTTACAATTGTTTAAAACATGAATAAAAATAACAATATTAAAACAGTTAATATAAAATAGGGGACTGCAAAATATTTCAATTTTGATACACTATGTTTCAAGTTCAAAATGCCCCAGTTTGGACTTCCAGTGGGGACATGGCGGACTGAAAAGCTGTCCCCGCAAGCTCAGCGGACAGAACTAACAACGTGGCAGTTTTTTCAGGCTCAGGCAGGTTTTTCCTGAAGCCCAGGAGTGTTTTTCCAGGAAAAGGAAAACACCTGGAATCACCCCATCTGTTCTCCAGATGGCTGCTTGCAGCCAGAACATCGCAAACAGTGTTCATGCTCGACTGGTAAGAGCCAGCTGGGAGGCTGGGACGTCATCATTTTCCAAGCTGCGCTGCAGCCTTAAAGGGACACAAAGACTGGCCACCCCATTTCTAAATCACCCAATTTATGTTCCTTTTAAGTACACGTACCCTAAGAGAGGCTTTCTACAGCAAGGAGAAGCAGGTTCTCTTCGTGCTTATTGTTATTTTGGGGATCAATTTTTTTAAAAAAAAATCTTTTAAAGTTTTGGACCATGTTTTCCATCCAAATATTAAGGAGGATTGAGAGTAAGTAATTGTCTCCCTGTTACTATTTTTGTACAATATTTGAAGATATTAGCATTTTCCTACAAGTTGAATTGGCTGTTTTGAACTTTCACTTTTCTGCTTCTACTTTCCCTGAGGAACTGTCTGCATATGTCACTTTCACTAATGTAAACAAAATTCTTTCATATCTTTGACTTTTCGCTGGTTAAGCTCCTAGGGGGTGCCATAATCTACTGCAGGGCTTTCCAAATTTTTGCCATTGGCGACACACCAACGGCCGGCCCACAAAAACCCGGAAGCGCCGCGGCCAGTGCGGCGCAAAAACTGGAAGTGCTGGCAGCGGTACTTCTGGGTTACCGCAGCGGCGGCAACGGCTGCCCCTTCGAAAGGGCAGGCTCCGGGAACCTTGAAAATGCCCTCGGTTCCGGCAGGGAGGCGAAAAGCCTCACACACGCACGCTGCCGAGCTTTCCGCCGCTCAGCTGATATACGGGGAGAATTTCCACCCCAGCCCCCATCAGCTGTGCCAGGAATCCCCGCAGCGTGTGTGCATGTGCACGCGGCGAGGCTTTTCGCCTTCCTGGCAGAACCGAGGGCATTTTCGGGGTCCCCGGAGCCTGCCCTTTCCGCTGCTGCCGCTGCCCCTTCGAAAGGGCAGGCTCCGGGGACCCCGAAAATGTCCTCGGTTCCGGCAGGGAGGCAAAAAGCCTCGCCGCGCGCACGCACACACGCTGCCGGGATTCCCAGCACAGCTGATGGGGGCTGGGGTGGAAATTCTCCCCGCGCATCAGCTGAGCGGCGGAAAGCTCGGCAAGGTGCGCGTGCGTGAGCGGGGAGGCTTTTCGCCTCCCTGCCAGAACCGAGGGCATTTTTGGGGTCCCCGGAGCCTGCCCTTTTGAAGGGGCAGCGGCAGCAGCGGAAAGGGCAGGCTCCGGGGACCCCGAAAATGCCCTCGGTTCTGCCAGGAAGGCGAAAAGCCTCGCCTTTCGAAGGGGCAGCCGCTGCCGCCGCGCGGTAACCCGGAAGCACCGCCGCCGGCACTTCCGGGTTGTCGCGTGACACAGTTGGGGGCCCCAGGCGACACAGTATTGTGTCGCGACACACAGTTTGGAAAGCCCTGATCTACTGGGTGAGACATGGAGAATTTTAAACCGACTTTGACTTCCACCGAGATTTTAAACAGATTCTTTCTGATTCCTACCAAGTTTTTATGCAAGGCATTCAGGACATTGTGGAAAATATGAGGCCTAAAATGTGTCATGTGGTTGGGGATGTTGTGGATGAAACAGAAGAATTTAACAGTGACAGCGGTGTCTCTTCTAAGAGTGAGATTGGGACTTCTGTTGAAATGCTGGATGAAGATTGGATAGTCGAATTGGAGAAATTTAAGGGAGAAAGCGAGTTGCAAGCCACAAGTGAAATTGAGCTTCTGATGGAACGCCATGGAAAAGAAGGGGTTATTGTGTATAGGAGGTCTCCTGAAGAGAAGTTGGAGTTTTTGAGGGGGGCAGTTGGGCTGTTCGATTTTTTAAAGAAAAAAGCTCTGTGCACATTGTGGGGATATGTAAATGCTCTGGTTTATTTTGAAGTGGGATAAGGGTTTAAGAATATTTATCTGGATTGCTTTTAGGGTTTGGCTGATTTCATTTATCTTTAACAATTTGGATTAAGATTATTAATGTATAATAAAAATAATAAATGTCTGGTTTTTGGTTTAATATGATTAAGATTATTAAAATTGTTGTATTATCAAGTACAATGGCAGACAATTTATATGTTTTTTAGTTTGATCTTTCTTATAGTAGACAGGAATGTATAGAATAGTAGTAGGAAGGAAATAATTAAATAAATGTTATCTTTGGGGGGAAGTTGATTAGGAGATATATGTATATGTATATGTATCCATCCTTTTAATATAAGGGGAGGGAGCAACTGCATTTAGTGATTTTTATAATGTGCCAATGGAATGATTTATAGAAATAATGTGATTTTGGTTTAATATAGAGTAAGGGATTGATTATGGAAAATTGTTGTATATCTCTGCTGTTAAAAGTCGGAAGTCACCTCTTTCTGTAATTTTGAAAAATTTTCTCTTGTGTTTCTACACTTTTTAGTTTTTTCTTCTTTCTTCTTTGTAGTTTTTTGCTTTTCTGTAGCTCAGGGCTTTCCAAACTTTTGCCGTTGGCGAAACACCAACGGCCCGCCCACAAAAACCCGGAAGCGCCGTGGCCAGTACGGCGCAAAAACCGGAAGTGCCGGTGGCAGTGCTTCCGGGTTGCTGCCGTGGCAGCAGCTGCTCCTTCGAAAGGGCAGGCTCTGGGAACCTCGAAAATGCCCTCGGTTCCAGCATGGAGGCGAAAAGCCACCCTGCGCGCGTGCGCACGTTGCCGAGCTTTCCAATGCTCAGCTGTTCCGCGGGGAGAATTTCCACCCCGGCCCCAGAACAGCTGTGCCGGAAATCCCAGCAGCGTGCACGTGCAGTGAGGCTTTTCGCCTCCCTGCTGGAACCGAGGGCATTTTCAGGGTCCCTGGAGCCTGCCCTTTTGAAGGGGCAGCGCCGCTGCTGCCACTGCCCCTTCGAAAGGGCAGGCTCTGGGGACCCCGAAAATGCCCTCGGTTCCGGCAGGGAGGCGAAAAGCCTCCCCTTGCCGCACGTGCATGTTGCCCGGCACGGCTGATCTGGGGTCAGGGTGGAAATTTTCCCCGCGGAACAGCTGAGCGCTGGAAAGTTCGGCAATGTGTGCGTGTGCGCGGGGAGGCTTTTTGCCTCCCTGCCGGAACCGAGAGCATTTTTGTGGTCTCCGGAGCCCGCCCTTTTGAAGGGACAGCCGCTGCCGCCACGCGGCAACCCAGAAGCGCCGGTGCTTCCGGGTTGTCACGCGACACACTTGGGGGCCCCAGGCGACACAGTATTGTGTCGCGACACACAGTTTGGAAAGCCCTGCTGTAGCTTTTATCTTTGCTTGAAACTTAATAAATTCTTATAAAAAAAACCAAGTGCCCCAGTTTGAGTGTAAAACAGTATTTTTAAATGCAAAATGAGTTGCTTCAGTCATTTCGGAAGTGATTTGAGCTTAAAATACTTCAGAAATTACCAAAACAGCTTGCTTTGCATTTGAAAACAGCTGAAAGGGACTCAAAATGAAATGTAAAACAATTCATATTCAAAGGGTTTTGCATACCCATAATATGAAACTATAGCAGAATGACTGAACATGTTGGGTAGAAGGCTGGGGTTCTGTGAGATTCTCTGGGAACCAGTTGGTGGAGCTTTAAAGATGCTTTTCTGAAATTCATGTGGTTCTTGGTTCTTGAGTTTGAGAGCTACTTAGGGCTTGACAGGGCCAAACATCCTCTCCCAAAAGTCATCTGGGTCTTCACTTCCTGGACCTGCCTTCTGCATTGGTTTAACTACAGTATTTTGTAGTTCCCATTGTCACCACCTATCCTCCTGGTGATGCCTCACTGTTGTCCTTCCTTGACCCCAGATCATTCACACCCCGTGCTGCCTTTCTGGCAATTAAAAGGACAAAAAGTAAAAAACTGAAATTTTAATAAGGCTACTTCTCGGTCATGTAGTATAGAAGTGTTAGTGGTTTCAGCACTTCTGTGGTAGATTTCTGTAATGTTCCTGCTTCTCAGGAAGGAGGGAGCAAAATTCCAAGGAGGAAGGCAAGATAAAAGGAGACACAGTCCAGAAATGGAATGTGGGAAAACTAAGAGGTCCAGAATAGCCCCTCCCTAGAGCCTTCCCAGGTTATTTCTCCTTAGGTTAGGTAGAGTAGCTTTAGTCTGACAAGATTCTGTCTATATAGTAAAAAAAAAAAAAGGTAAAGGTTCCCCCCGCACATTTGTGCAGTCGTGTCTGACTCTAGGGGCTGGTGCTCATCTCCGTTTGTTAGCCGAAGAGCCAGCATTGTCTGAAGACGCTTCCACGGTCACGTGGCTGGCATGACACACGTGGAACGCTGTTATATATATCTATCTCTATCTATCTGTTATATATAATATCTGTCTATATGGTGTAAGCAAATAAAGAACTGAAGTTTGGCTGGATTGATTCTCTGAAGTTCTTGGGCTGAGCCTGAGATCTTCCTTTGTCTTCTTGACTAATTTCACAGGAGATAAAGAAAACTTTATTAAAAAAACTTTTAAAAAGTTTAAAATATAAAAACTGTAAAATATATTCGTCTTTGTAGAAAAAGAGTTATAGCTGCCTTGATCAGTCCAGCAATTAAATCAGGGCTCCCCAAATTGGTCAGTATCAACCCCAAGGGTTGATGGGACTACCCAAGGGGTTGATATTATTATTATTATTAGTAGTACTATTAGTTAAAGTAGTATTTCTTAAATTATTTTCATATAATGTTTGAGGGTCGATGAACAATCTGAAACTTCATGAAGGGATTGATGAAGTGAAGGTTTGGAGACCCCTGAATTAAATAGACAGTGTTTACGGAAATGCAAGAAAAATGCTCCAGACGGGACAAGATAACATTGGTTTGCTCTCCCTTGTGAAGATGTAGATTTTATGGTTAGCAAGGACCCTGTAGTCTTAGGAATGTTTGGCTTGAAGGTTACATTAATAGCAAATACATATACACTAAAGTAGAAAAAGAAAAAAAATGAATCAATAATATATTTAAACAATATATTTAAACAACATAAAGATAGACACACTTCAAATATTGGGGGAAGCATGCCCAAGAGCAGGGAGCTGTGCTGAATAATATCTTACCAGCTGTCCTGTTCCGACTAAGACCCGAAGCAGGGAAGGTTTGGAATAAGTCTTTCATTTAGAAAACAAGTGCAAGAGGAAGGTGTCGAGAAGGGAGACATCTTGGTGGAGGTGTGCAGCGCGTTGTTGTAGGCGAATTCCACTACTGCTAGTAGGTCCGCCCAATTGTCCTGCTAGAAGTTAACATAACAACACAGGTACTGCTCCAAGATGGCGTTCACCCGCTCCGTCCCCCCATCCGATTCAGGGTGGTATGCCGATGATAGGTGATTCTGAATGCTCAAGTTCTTGAGGAGTGCTCTCCAGAACAGGGCAGCCAACTGAGAACCTTGGTTGGAGATCACACTCTTGGATAAACCATGTTGCCTGAAGACATGTTTAATATACAGTCGCACAGTCTCCTGAGCAGTAGGGAGACTACACACACGATGAAATGCGCCATCTTTGTCATTGAATCAACCACAACCAAAATGGTTGTGGCGCCTTGGGAGTCTGGAGATCCATTATGAAGTCCATCGATATGGCCTCCCAAGGCTGTCCCAGAGTGGGTAGAGGCATGAGGAGTCCCGCAGGCTTCCTTGACTGATTCTTGGCTTGGTGACATTCAGGGCATGATAGCACGTACTGTTCCACCTCGTCCTGAATGCGTGGGCACCAAAACTCCCAGGAAATCACGTCTAGAAACCAAAATGGCCGACAGGGTTATCATGGCACAACTGCAGTGTCGTTTCTCGCAACTTTCCCACAGGCACATAATAATGCCCCCGATAATAGAGTACATTGTGGGTCCAGGTCCATGGGTTGGTTTGGTGGGCACCTGCAAGATTTCCTGCTTCTTCATTACGAACAGGTCATTTTGCTGCTGATCATGGACCTGTTGCAGGAGGTCACACGGTGCGTTGGTTACGGCGAATCTTTCGAGCGGGATGACTAGCTGGTGCGGTGGGGATACTTCTAGATGGTCATACTCCGGCTTTCTGGATAACGTGTCGGACCGTTGATTCTGGCCCCACGGGATGTAGGTTACTTGGAAGTTGAAGCGTGGGAAGAACAGCGACCAGCGAATCTGCCACTGGTTCAAGCTCCTTGCTGTTTTCAAATGTTCCAAGTTGTGATGGTCCGTCCCCACCTCGATGGGATGTGGGGCTCCTAGATGTTGTCGCTAGGTCTCAAACACTAATTTGGTCGCTAGCAATTCATTATCCCAGATGGTGTACGCTTTCGACGGGTTCCAACTTCTGGGAGTGGTATGCACAGGGTCACAGGGTTCTGGTGCACGTGTATGCTTGTAGTAAGATAGCTATGATGGCTAAGTCTGACACGTCCGTTTTGACCACGAATGCCCGGAGAGGGTCAGGGTGTCTGAGAATGGGGCCCGAGGTGAACATGACCTTGAGGCTGTTGAAGGCCTGTTGCTCAACGTCCCCCCACGTAAACTTAGTCTGTTTCCGAAGTAGATCCGAGAGGGGTAGTGAGCTCTGCAAAGCGGGGGATGAAATTCCTATAATAATTTGCAAACCCCAATAAGCTTTGCACGTCCTTGTTTCTGTGTGGTGGCTGCCAAGACTGGAGCGCCTCTATGTTGCCAGTCTTCATGGCGATGCCGGTGGCGGAGATCCAGTGGCCCAAAAAGTCTGCAGTGTGTTGGGCAAATTGGCACTTCTCCAGTTTGGCGTACAGCTGATTTTCCCCGCAGTTGCTGTAGAACAGTGTGCATGTGTTGTTCATGCTTGCTCAGAGAAGAGGAAAAAATCAGGAGGTCATCCAAGTAAATGATGAGGTACCAGTCTAAGAGGTCCCGAAACATGTCATGCATTAAATTCATGAAGTCCCCCGGGGCGTTAGAAAGCCCGAAGGGCCTCACTGTATATTAAAAGTGTTCATAGTGGGTGCGGAACACTGTTTTCCACTTATCCCCTTGGTGAATGAGGATGAGGTTGTATTCCCCCTGGAGGTCCAACTTGGTGAAGATGCGGACGTCTCAAAGCCGTTTGAGGAGCTCTGAAATCAATGGCAACAGGTAGTGGTTCTTGATAGTGATGTCATTTAGCCGCCAGTAGTCGCAACACAACCACAGCTCTCCCAACATCTTTTTCACCAGCACCACGGGGAAGCGTGGCATGGCGACCACGTAGAACTCCAGCCACTCCTGGTGCTCACCAATCCTCATGAGCAGATGTTGCGTGGCAGAGGACACGGGACCAGAGCGGAGGGTTCAACCATCGATGGTTTCACCTTGTGCTGAGGTATGCCCTGCTGCTTCATGTCCCTTTGTCCATGAAGTTGGCAGTGGCTCCCGAGTCAATCATAGCTTGGGCTTCGAGTACAGGGCCCCCGGGAACTTGCAGTGTGATTGTCACCGCCAAATGCCTGAGGAGTGTGGGACAGGGCGCAGTAGATTGGCTAGCCGCCAACTTTGCCCAGCCTAATTGCCCTTTTAGGCTGGGCTGGGTTTGTTTCCCGACAAGGGGGTGTTCTTAATCTTGGCAGGACAATTCGCTGCGACGTGCCCCGGCACCCCACAGTACAAACAGAGGCCCACTCTTCTGCGCCAATCCTTCTCTGTCTTGGTCAGCCTCGGTCTCGTGCCCCCCAGTTGCATGGGTTCCTCCCTGGGAGTTGATCGGGCCACTGAGAAGTGAGAGCCAAAGGATGGCAACATGGTCGTGCATTGCCTCACCTTCGTTTGTTGTAGGCGCCTGTCGATATGAAGGCATAGCTGCGTCAACGCTTGCAAGGTCTGCGGACATTCGGTCCAGGCCAATTAATCCAGGATTTCAGGGGCCAAACCATTCTGGAATTGGTCAAAGAGCGCCTCTTCGTTCCAATTCAAGTCCTAGATAAGTAGCCGAAAGTCACTGATATATTCTGCCTCTGGACGCTGTCCTTGCCTCAGCCCCCTCAGGCGCCTGCTGGCGGTCTGTGTCCTCACTGGATCCTCATACATCAGTTGCAGCTGCTGGCAGAATCCATCAAAATCGTCCTGTAGAGGACTTGGTTGCAGGATTAAGGGTGAGGCCCAGCGCACAGCGGAGCCTGACAACAGGTTGATGAAGAATCCCACCTTATGGTGGTCTGTGGGAAACTCCTACGAATGGAGGCTCAGGTACAGTTTACATTGCACAAAAAATGCAGGGAACTGGGAGGGAGTTCCATCAAATTTTTCCGGTGACGACACAGGACATTTGGGGCGCTGCATAACAACGGTCGGCGCTGCCTGTTGGGCCTGGAGCTGAGACAATTGGGCGGTCAAAACGGCTACTTGCTGTCTCATGTGTGCATGTTCAATGGCAAGTTGCTGGTCCGCCATAGTTGCTTAGTCCCAATCTACCACCTTCCCTTTCCCCCACTGGGGTATGGCCGGAGACAGTCTGTCCTGTTCCGACTAAGACCCGAAGCAGGGAAGGTGTGGAATAAGTCTTTTATTTACAAAATAAGGCACACAAAATATAACTAGAGAAACAAGAGTGTCACAAGGTGCTTACAGAGTTCAGGTGGCTTGTGGTGATTTGTTCCTGGTTGGCGCGCATGCGGGCAGCCACTATTAGGCTGCAGTGCAAGGTTCCAGCATCGGACTTGGCGCGGTGGGGACGAACAGCTCCGGTGCGAGGCTAAACGCAGCAGGAAGGCAATGTTGTGACTCGAGGCTTGGTGTGAAGGCAAGGCAAGATTCTGGTGTGAGGCTCGGCACAGCGGCAGCAAGGCAAGGTTGCTAATCAAGGCTCGGTGCAAAGGCAAGGGAAAATTCGGGTGTGAGGTTCAGCGCGGCGGCAGCAAGGTGAGTTTGCGACTTGAGGCTTGGTGCGAAGGCAAGGCAAGATTCCGGTGTGAGGCTAGGCGTGGCGGCAGCAAGACGAGGTTGTGACTCGAGGGTTGGTGCAAAGGCAAGGCAGGATTCAGGTGCGCGGCTTGACTTGGAGACAAGGTATGATTCTGGCATGAGGCTTGGCGCGGCAGCTGCAAGGCGAGGCTCTGTCTTGAGGCTGGACGCGGAGGCAGGATGAGATTCCAGCGCGGGATGGGGCACCGCGGCAAGACTAGCCTCCGCCATGAGGCTCGGCTGGATGGCGAGGCAGGGTTCTGGTGCGAAGCTGGGCTGGGCTGGAAAGCAAAGCTCTGGCGTGGAATGAAGGTGAGGTCCGAGTGGGGATTCTGGCGCGGCGATGGGATCGCGATTCACTCCAGGATGCAGTACGGAACGTGAATGGTTGTCTCTGGCAATGGGTACCCGCTGCATTTGCGTTTTATCCTTTTGATTTTCGCGCCGTTTGTGAGCGTGGACCAATCGCGCCTCGCATTATTTATTTATTTATTTATTTATTTATTTATTTATTTATTATTTGAATTTATCTCCGCCCATCTCTACCATGGTGGACTCTGGGCGGTTTTGCTCTGCCCACCTTTCCCACCTCCGTTCTCGCGTGCTAATAGGTGGAGGCGAGTCTCCTCCTGGGCTGCCTTCAATCCGCTGTTCAGAATCTGATTCAAAATTTGTGCCATCCCCATCCTTTCCCACTTTAAATGCTAATGGCCCTTCTATTTCAAAATCGAACTCATCGGATTCAGCCTCCATCCTGACACCAGCATAATAGGAGTGTAAAGCATTTAAAAGAAGTCCTTTATGATGCATCTTCCTTTGAATCTTTAAGGCAGCTGTGTCCTTTAGAAGATTTGCATAGATGCTTCAGAAGCTGTTCTGGCTGTCTCACTTCTGCATACACAGAAACTTTGTTTCAAGTGCTTTGCATAGCTCTAATGAGCATCATGTGTTGCAGTTCAAGCATATAATTTCCATTCTAAAATAGTGGAGATAAGCATAGTATAATAATAGGACTCTCAGAACCTTTCTAATCAAATCAATCAATCAATCAATCAATCAATCAATCTGTATTATGTCCATAGACCAGCAAATTCAAAGTATTTGGAAAATGTTATAAATTAAGACAGAAGGGATTGATAAATACTGCCAAAACTTAATGCTGTATCTTGAGGACTATATTTAATATTGTTCATTAGCCAGGATGGACACATCTTGAAGAGATGAAGAACTGTTAGTGCAGTGCTTTCCAATCTGCCGCCGTTGGCGACACAGCAACGGTGGCAGCGGGGGCGCATGTGGGGGCGCGCGTGGTGGCAGTGGCATGCATGGCGGCGGCGGCTTCCGCTAAAACGCAGAAGCGCTGATGGTGCGCCCCTGCTGCCGTGCACGCCCCCACCGCTGCTTCCGGGTTGTATGGCGACACACCAAACTCTGTGTTGCGACACACTAAAGTGTCGCGACACACAGTTTGGAAAGCTGTGTGTTAGTGACAGACTACACTCCATCGGGAAATCATAATTCTCCAGACACTTATCCAACATATTGTTTGACTTGGCAGAAGATTCTCAGACACAGCTCAACTAAATCAGAATGTTGATTGCAGACAAGTCTGAAGCCTTAAACACCACAGTTGATTGCTCATTGCAGTGGAAAGGGATGAGAGCTGTTACGTAGGCCCATGGTCTAGAGTTTGGTATTTTCCTCCTGCCCTTCCAAATTAACAGGTATTGTTCAGTATCTTGATGGCATTGAGAAGCGGCTATAGCTAGGAGTCCCCAGTTTCTTAGTCTCAGCCCTTAAAGCTAGCATACTGATATCATTAGTAATAGTAATAGAATCAATCAAAAAGCTTAATATAATTGGCTCCTTCGTTTTAATTCACCAGCTTTTTTGTGCAGCTGAAGCTGTCCCTGTGCAAAAATAGAAGCATCATCTATCCTGTTAAAAGTATTCTGCCCTTTCCAGAGGCATCCTCTGCTTTACGGAGAAAGAGGAACAGGAGAAACTAAAATTACAATTCATTGTTTTATTTGTGCAGTTACTGAGCCTGCAGATTGGTCTTTCCTTCATTGCAATCACATACAAGAGAAAGAATGCACGTTGTCAACTCCGCTTGCTTTAACTCCTTTGTACATTTCTCCCCCACCCCCATGACAGGTGAAACTGGTGAACATTCGAAATGATGACATAACAGATGGGAATCCTAAACTGACGTTGGGATTAATATGGACCATAATTTTGCACTTTCAGGTAAGGTGACCTGCCATTGCGGCAAACCTTCAATTTGTAACTCTTTCTGATGGGCAGTGGCTGTGTTTCTCAGATGTGAATGCACTGGGATTCTCATAGGCATTCAAACAGAAACACTTACCTCTACTGCCATCTTTTGAAAGCTAATATGCTTTTGTGCCTTTCCCTTTGCAAAGTGGGTCTGATTATTTATTTTGAAGCCCAGGAGGGAAGCATCAGATAGGCATTCAAGAGAACCTAATGAGTGACTATTCCCACAATTGCAAATAAGAAATGAACACTATGTCCATCATTTCCTGTTATAAATGTCGATTGTGTTGGTTATTCTAGGTCACACTAGGTGGCAGTAGAATTGCTGTGCCAAGTGGATTTACAGAAGTAGATAATACATTTTTCTGATCTGAGGTGTATGGTATTTTTTCTCAGCTTCAGTGTCTGAAAGGTGCAGTTTTAAATTTTAGATCTCATTTGCCAGAACTACAGCAATTTATTAGGAACCATGGTGTAGAACTTTAAAACTTTGTCTGCCATTTAAGAGTATGCAGAGCATTTAAATCATCCTCTTTACATTATTTTTTTGAGATTTATGTATTTCTAAAACAGTAGCTGAATGCATGCCACTTGGAGTTGTATTCCTCATTATGACAACCAAACAGGAATTGTTAGGTATTTAAAAAGTGATTAACGTAAAACACATTACTGATGTAGTGCTTGAACACCATTTCAATTTTAAAATGTGCCCTTCACGCCTGTCAAATTCCAAACATATGATCAGACCATTACATATTTTACTACCAAAGTGTATAGCATTGGGCATTGTTTGGTAGGTATGATGGTTGTGATGTTTGTTTCCCAATATTTGCAGAACAAAGTTTTTATTAGCTTTTTTCTGATGTTGGATACAAGTGAACACTGTTTTTGCTTTTGATCCTTATTTTAAAATGTGCACATTTCACATCCTAAAAGTTCTTATAATCCCACTTCATTATAATAGTCTCCATTATTTTTCTGCTTCCCCAGCTCTTGTAGTATCTCCTGTCCTATCCTGTCCATCTTATCCTACTCCAGAAATTTCAGGATCTTTTAACTGTGGATCATCTTTCTCATTCAGGATTTCAGCATTTTCTTTCCTGCAACTGCCATGGTTTAAAAAATTACTTCTGAATAGCAAGATATCTTTTGAAGGCTTGATTGCACGTATAAAACTTATTTTATTTCTTTTCCCATATGACCATGTGTATAAGCCAGTAATTCCCTGCAGTGTAGAGAGAGTCTACTTTGTCTGCAGTTGTCTGGATCTAAAAGAAGTTAATCTTTAAAGAAGGAAAGTCTGGCCTTGCAGCATCCAGAATTGGTTTAGATCAGGCGTGTCCAACCCGCGGCTCGCGGGCCGCATGCGGCCCTGAACAGCGAGTAATGCGGCCCCCCAAAATTGTAAACTTTTAACATTATTTTGCTATTTTTTTTTGGTTGCCGTTCTCTCTTTCTTCTGTATTGCAGCCAGGCCCACACCAAAAATAGACAATCCCGGTATATTTGAGACAGTAACAAAGCTCAGGGTAGTTACATCGCCTGTGTAGAGCATCCGCTTCTCCTCTTGGCTTCCCACGTAGGCAGGCAGCGCCCTTCCTCCTGTTTGCGAGCAGCCGCCAAAGTCAGTTTTGCAACTTGACACGCAAGCCAAGCGGAGTCTGCCGCTCTAATGCGTCTGTAGTTAGTAGGCGAAGATTGGCGGAGGCTGCCTCTTGGAGCAGAGCCGAGATGCCGAGCGGGAAGGGGAGGCCGCCAGCAGCTCCGTCAGAAAAACGTGCCATTAGCAGCAGTCGCCAATGGGTGATGGTTCTCTCAGGTAAAAGCTGACAAGCACCTTGAGAACTCACTGAGAATTGCAACCACTTTCATCGAACCAGACATTGATGCATTAGTTTCACAAAAAAAAGGTCAAATATCCCACTAGTTTTATATTGCCCTCTTTTTAAAAAATTTATAATAAAAATATAAAAAAATAAATGAAGTTTTATTACTTATATACATTAACTATATTGTATATTTTATATATTTTATGTGTATATCAGTGTGGCCCAGGGAAGCCAAAAGGTTGGACACCCATGGTTTAGATTGAGAAGAGGAGAAATATTCAGGCTGGCAAGCATTCATGCAGATATGTGGTGATTCTCTGTTGGGGCTTGCTTCTGGCTTGTAGTAGCAGTTATTTGTGGAGCAGCAGCATCTTCCTCTGAAGTTTACCTTTGGACTGTCTCCATATATTTAACTCTAGGGATTCATTTTTAATCTGCTCATGATTTAAAAGTGCCAGATGAAAGGTCACTTACTGATCCTCTTAGAGTTCTTGAGATGGAGTTAGTTAACTCCTGCAATTTAATCCTTAGCTCTAGGATGTGAAAAGCTATTATTCTCCTTGGAAGTCCTCCTATAAGATATATAGTGAGCTGTCATTTTAAAAAGCCTTTCAAAGGGTACATTTTTTTTCTTATATTTCTCCATTCTCCCATCTCTTTTTACTTTGGTTTGCTATAACTCCAGGATAAAATGTAATATTTAGATTTTTTTTTTCCAGATAAAATTTAAGGCAATCCAGATTTGCTTATTTGGAAATGTTACAGTCTTGGGGATTGCAAAAAGGCAAAGAGAGGTTCGGGCTGTATAAAATCCTGCTATATTTTGACTTCTGTTAAGGAAAGACGTATCACAAGACAACTTTGAGTTGACTTTGTCCATTTCTATCTGTATAGACTTCTTTTTTTCCTTTTTTTACGTATTGTCCCCACTGCAGTTTAGTATAGTAGCTCAGCCTTGGGCTAGATTTCTCTGTTCCCTCATCTACTTTTTATTTTATTTTATTTATTTAATTTTTATCCCACCTTTATTATTTTTATAAATAACTCAAGGCGGCAAACATACCTAATACTCCTTCCTCCTCCTATTTTCCCCACAACAACAACCCTGTGAGGTGAGTTGGGCTGAGAGAGAGTGACTGGCCCAAGGTCACCCAGCCGGCTTTCATGTCTAAGGCGGGACTAGAACCCTCAGTCTCCTGGTTTCCTATTGGCTCCTTCCTAGGGCTGAAAGACAGGGACTGGCCCAAGGTCACGCAGCCAGATTTCATGCCTAAGGCGGGACTAGAACCCTCAGTTTCCTGGTTTCCTATTGGCTCCTTCCTAGGGCTGAAAGACAGGGACTGGCCCAAGGTCACCCAGCCGGCTTTCATGCCTAAGGCGGGACTAGAACCCTCAGTCTCCTGGTTTCCTATTGGCTCCTTCCTAGGGCTGAAAGACAGGGACTGGCCCAAGGTCACGCAGCCAGCTTTCATGCCTAAGGCGGGACTAGAACTCTCAGTTTCCTGGTTTCTAGTCCAGCACCTTAACCACTAGACCAAACTGGCTCTCTTTTGTCCCACTCATTTTTAAAGACAAAATCCTTTGAATTTCTACTTAGTCACTACTATTCCAAAGTTGTTCTAGAAGTTTTAATGTATGGTGAAATACTGTATACTAGATTTGCTTTTGTATTGATGGAGATTCTACTGCAAAAGGTTTTCCTGCACATATGGTATAAATTGTTTCAGGTGGAACTGCCTCTGGTTAAATTATCTGTGTGCTACTTGTTCTTGCAACCAATTATTATTAGGTCGATCAGATCCAGTTGCAGCCATGGTCTGTAATTAAAACGTTTGCTATTTCCATTCCCCTCTTATTTGCTTACTTGCATTTCTATGAGGTTGAGATGGAAAGAGTTGTTAGAATATCTGTTTGTAGTTCCGCATAATTTCTAGAGTACAGGTAGTCCTCGTTTAGTGACCACAATTGGGACTGGCAATGTGGTTGTTAAGTGAAGCAGTTGCTAAGTGAAACCATGACTGTGCTTGTGATCGTACTTCAGCTTTCCTTTGCTTTATAGACCTGCAAAGGTCATAAATGCGAGGAATGGTCGTAAAGTTACTTTTTTATCACTGTTGTAACTCTGAACGGTTGCTAAACAAGGCAGTTGCTAAAGAAGGACTACCTGTAAAGTAGTAACACATTCCAGGGATGATTCAATTTTGAATATGTTTCCATAAACTGCTGGGTGGAAGATGGATGAATGGCTCCTTGCTTAGCTTGTTAAGTATCCATGATTGGCTTTGTCTTAGGTTGATAGGATTCTGTCCACATGACCAATACTGATGCCTTTCTGACTGCTAGGTCTGATGTTGTTTTCCCCAGCTGGTAGATTGTCCCTGTCTGCACGCATGAGCAGCGTCATGTCAAAGGAGATGTTCATAGAAGACAATGTGTTCATATCTTTTATTGGAACTAATGGCACATAAAAGCTATTTACATAGTTTAAACTTCTTTCTAAAGTTTACTGTATGAGGATTATTAGTTATTGTAGAGATTTGGTTGGGAAGAAGCAAGCATTGTTGTACCCACCAATTCATTACTGGCCTATTTGAAAGTCCCTGTGTTCTTTAACTTGTAAAAAGAGTGAAGGTTTTCACAGCATCATACAGGGTGACTAGTGTTCACCTTCCATTACTGCTCCAGAGAACAGAGTATGGATCAGACTCTTATCTTTGTTATACTAGCTCCCAGTATCTTCTGGGAAGACAGTGTGAACTTTGGAGTGCTCTGGGAATCTCATCCTCAGTGCGACATGACATCAGAAATAAGCTCTCCTCCGTCCATGTGTGGGGTTTAGATATATTGGCAAGCCCACATTTTGACTAGCACGTAATCTAAAATTTGTGGACCTTTTGTCAATAGCATACATGGAAAATTGAATGTTTTCAAATATTTACAGCAGTGCTTTTCAAACTTCCGCCGTTGGCAACACACCAACGGCGGCGTGCATGGCGGCAATGGCGGCCTCGTGTTTTGCGCTAAAACCCGGAAGCGCTGATGGCGTGCCGTCGTTGCCGCCGCCGCTGCGCGTGGCCACAGGAACACCAGCGTGCCATCAGCACTTCCGGGTTTTGTCGTGACACACTAATGTGTCGCAGCACACAGTTTGGAAAGCTATGATTTACAGTATCCTTGGTATTTAGAAGATACAGTCCTGTGATACAAAGTGATACATAATAGTATGTTCAGTGGCTTTAGTTACTAAGATGTCATTAAAAAGGTAAAGGTTCCCTCTGCACATTTGTGCAGTTGTGTCTGACTCTAGGGGCCGGTGCTCATCTCCGTTTGTTAGCCGAAGAGCCAGCGTTGTCCGAAGACGCTTCCACGGTCATGTGGCCGCATGACGCACGCGGAACGCTGTTACCTACCCACCGAAGTGGTACTTATTAATCTACTTGCATTTGCATGCTTTCGAATTGCTAGGTTGGCAAGAGCTGGAGCTAGTGCGGGAGCTCACTCCACATGCAGGGCTAGGGATTCGAACCTCTGAACTTGCAATCTTCCAATCGACAAGCCTGGCGTCTTACCCGCTGAGCCACCACGCCCCAATATGTCATTGGGTCAGGCTAAATTCCTGTTGTCATGTGGACAAATGCTGACCATCTTGACCTGTCCTTGGTACTAACACATACCTGTTCCAAAAACGTTCCAACAATTGCTTTAATCCTGTCAATTCACTTTATCCCCTGTCTTCTATTTTCCTCAACCTTGTCAAGTTTTTCTAATTGATCATCCACTTTCACTGCATCTCCAAGTACTATATGTGAATAACTGCTTACTGAACATCACCTCAAGGGACCAGTCTGCCTTTATTTAGACCAGGACGGAATGATTGGTTCATCTTGCAGTCTCTCATACTCTTGGCAACTGCATCTAGATCCATAATAGGAAGGTGTCTCTCTTCTTTCTTATGTTCCTTCTCATTATTCAGCTTTCATAGTGAGCATACGAAAGACAGTTGCTTACACGAGCAAATATTTGCTTAAGATCATAGAATGAATGATAAGAGTCATGTTATTATTTCAATAGAAGCAGGATTCAACTACTACGTAGATGGTATGCAACTAAACAACTAGTGGCAGTTTGCCTGGCATTGAAGAACATAATCTTCACTGTTTTTGGAAGACCACCTTCAGTGTTAGAATTTCATTAGTTAGACTGCAACTTGAAAGAAAGAGACTTACTCATAACCATAACTATGGTTTATTTTGGTTTCTCAGCAACAGCTAAGTTGCAGTCTCTTACCATATATTTCCCTTGCAGCAATTACGTTAATGTTTGCTTTTCTACAGTATATCATCAGTGTAGTGACAGAAACATTCTTAGAATATTGCTACAGTATAGTAAACTTCTAGTAAACTGTTGCCAATAAATGTATTCCAGTCCCAAGGCTTGATGGGTTGGGCAAGAAGAGCATGGAATATTCTGTTTAGTACAGAAGTGCACACTTTTCCTTTGAGTGGTATGCTGGGAGCCACTTTCCAAAAAGTGGATGGGATGAAGAGAAAATTATATTCGATGTGAATCCTTTTACATTAAAATGTAATTAAATTACATTATTTGATTGATTGATTGATTTATATTTCAAATTTAGTCACCGCCCATCTCACTCAAAGAGCGACTCTTTTGTTCAGGAGCTCAAGGTAGTAGGCAAAGCGCTCTCTTCTCCCATTTTTCCTCACAAAGACAACAACCCTGTGACATAGGTTGGGCTGAGAGAGAGTGATTTATCTCAGCTCAGGGTGCATTTAAACCTGAGTTTCCCCAGTGCCACTCCCAAACCGTAACCACTACAAATGATTGCTCTTGATTTACATGTTTAATGTTCTCCTTACATCACAGTAAAAATTACCAATTGGTAGCATGTTTTGGAGATCCCCAAAATGGGTCTCAAGATTTCCATCTCTGATTGAGCACATGAAAGAGGTTCTGTCCATTAGAGGAGTCCTGTGTCTCTGTTGTCATTGACAGATCACTTCCGATCAGTTTTAGACTGATGGCCCTTATAACGCTGTGTAAGAGAGGAGAAACTGCTAAATTGCTTGATGTAATTGATCAACTGCTTGATCCTGATGATTACCTGAATATGCTTGGTCAATTTCTTACAACTTTTGTTAGTGATATTTTCAGTGTTCTGGTTTCCAAACTATTAAAAGCATTAATCCTAAGCACCCTGCTCCCTTTTGGGAAGCCAAGTCAGGTCCTTTAGTTTACTAGGGAGTTGAAACTGGATGGGGTATCAGCTGGAACCAAATGGAAGAATTTTGAGACTGTTATTGTGAATGGAGTAACGGAAGCCCACTTGAACTCCTTGCCAGTCAAGAAGGCTTAGTTCTCTTCCTCTGTTGCATCCACATGGAATGAGGCAGCATTACCCTTCTGTACTCTGCAGCGTCTCTGCTCTTCTGCACTGTGCAGCATTTTCTTCACCAGACTGTTGAGGCAGAGAACTAGAACAGTTGGGAGCATGCTATGAAAAATGTGTGTCTTTTTTTGTGGCAGAGTTCTACCTAAATTTGGTCTTCAGAGTTGGGGCACGCCATGGGTATATAATTTTGGTACCTGCTCATCCTGCTATTATGGGTTCTCTTTGGGATGTAGATCTCAAAGATGTGAGTATGTAGAGGGTGTGTAGAGAGTTGAGGGCCTCAGCCTACGTATTTGACCCTTGTTTGTCTTGGCTGATTGAATCATCCAGGATGGGTATAGTTCCTGGTTAAGATAGATTATCAGTGCCTCCTTGAAAGAGAGATTATTCCCCACTCCACGAAGGAGACAGCAATAGTTCTTTATTGAATAAACTGTCACGTAACCTGGGAACTTGTAGATTTATAGGCCATCCCATATTTAGCTAGGCTGCTAAGTACGCAAGGTACAGGGACCATACAGTGCCTGTACTGAAAGATTTGCACTGGTTGCCCGTTGCCTATTGTGCCCAGTATAAGCTGTGGGCATTGACTTAAGCCCTGAGTGGCTAAGGTCCTGACTTTTCTGAGTCTGCTTCTCCTGTTACGAAGCTGTGCAGTTGCCTAGGTCAGCAGGAAATGCCCCTTTGAACGTTCATATGGTTTAAGTCTCATCTTTCTGGCATTCCCTTGGGAGATGTGCCACTCTCTCAGCTCTTTTGCCAGGATTTTAAATGTTGGTATGATTTCAATATTTATTTCATTGCTGTTCCAATGTATATTTTCAACTGTTTATATTATGTTTTTGTTTTAAATTTTGATGGCCACCTTGAGTACTTGCCAGAGCAAATCTAGGCTATAAATCAAATAGGTAAATCATTAAAAATGTACATAAATTGGCTTGAAATTTATCTTTTTTTAAGGGTAAGTAGCAAAATGGTGTTAATTAAGATAAAATCATCTCCAGATGTTGACAGTTTGAGAAACCCTAGTATGGATTATAAATCAGGGATTTATACTGACCTTCTGAGTCTTCCTGTTGATGTTACTGTTTTTTGTTCTTGAAAGATGAATAGTGGAAGTGAGAGCAGTGAACATGATACTTGTTCAATTAATCTGGAACAAAGAATAATAGAATATATTGTACATGTGTACATAATAGTACGTATTGTAAACTGGGAAATGACAGCTTTGTCTCACTAGAAAGCGACAGAGAATCCTGCCAGTTTAGCTGCAAATTACAGAAGCAAAAGCTTTTCTTTTTTCTCAAGGGAAGCAGATTTGATACTTTAAGGAGTATCAGTCCTGTTGGCTTTAACATGGAATGATAGTTCCATTTATACTTTAAATAAGCAGAAGTAATGAGACTATAAATATAACCGTGAACTCCATCCTGTCTGCTGTTTCAGTTCCTGAGTTCCTAAGCTTCTGTTACAGATCGGAAGAGCACATTCCTGGGCAGACCATTTTGTCTGTCTATAAAATATTTTCTTACCTGTTTGCTACACTCCTTGCTCCCAAGTCCTTAGAATAAGATGCTAAATGAACTGGATAGTCATGGCCTCTTCTTCACCTCCTAAGAATTACATACAATATTCCCATTTTATTCCTTGTCTACAAAGTAAAATCTTCCAGTTAATCTGTATCTGTTTTTTTCAGGTTTCCCTATGTATTTTGAATAAAAATGTGCTGGGGAAAATTTCTAATATTAGGATGCTTTGAATAATAATAGTATCTTCATATTATTTTTAGCATATTGAAGAAATAGGAGAAGGAGTGTTTGAAAAGAAAAATATTGAGCATTTTTGAGCTATTTTCATTCATTTTTTGGTTCACTCTAGTGGGGCTTCTTCTCTAATTTCTATATACATGTACACACAGTTTTATCAGATGGCTTACAATATGCATATTAGTGTTTGGTGTTTAGTTTAGTCTTTTGTGTTGGATATTAAATGAAGTACTGACATATACCAGTAGATAGCGAAGTAATTTGGGTAGGCTTTTCTCTTTTCTTTACCAAATCATTATATCATTGGATATTACTGCTATTACACAGAAAAGTAGGCATGTGCTGTAAGGTCCAAGATATTCACAACATTACTTTAGTGAATATTTGGGGCCTCACTTTTTTTTCATTGTGCATTTTGTAAATTACACTGAAACAATGAGGGTGAATTTTGAAGGCTGTTCACCAACATAATACATTGGAATGCTACATGTTATGGTGTAGATGAGACATCTAGTCAGAGAATATCCAGAAGTATAAGACCATATTTTATGCGAGTGGGTGTTGAATTTGACAGAGGGTTTTCATTGATGCATAATGATATAAGAACAGCTTCTACATTACAGAAGGGATGATTATTCTTATGGGTTTTCAATCCACCAAATTGGTAGGGTCATGGCTTCAAGAGATCAACTCCCATGTCATACATTTTTATAATTCATTTTTTAATGTAATGAGAACAGGTTGGGTAACTTTTTTTCTGCTGAAGCATATGGAGCAGCCAGTGGTAAACTAGACGCACACATACAGCATTGGGATTGCTGGAATGGGAGATAAAATTTGCCCTAAGAGATCCCAAATGGGATCCTTATCAGCCACATCAGGGAAACAATCTTTTATCTGGTGTCCAGGTGAAGGTTAATTGATGGGGTGCAAGGAAAAATGGGATGAAGTTTGTCAGAGAAATTTAGAGAGCATACTAGGGCCATATGAAATCTGTGTTCCTTGGATTTCTTACTTGCTTTGTAATGTAAGAACTGAAAATTCTGTATATCACTGTTTATTGTTGATTTAAAAAGTCAGTTCCAGTCTGATGGCCACTTAAAATCTTACACTGGTTTACTTTTCACAGCTTAAAATATTACATTCAGGCTAATACCATTAATTTCCAGTTGGTGGGTAAGGACCGAAAATTCCTAACAGATTCATGCTGGCTACTTTAAATTGCTGTGTATCTCTGCTTATTTCCTCTGGCCAGATAGTTGTGTGTAGTTACTGATATGCAGAAGATTCAGTATTTTATTTGTTTTCAAAAATGACCCAACCAGAAGATTTATGCTTCCCCACAAAGAGCAAACATATCAAATTTAAGGGGCCATCAGGATTCCATGTTTGTTTCCTAAGTTGTACATTGGAGTATTCCAATTCTAATCACTTTGCTTTTGTGGTTCTTTCTTCCTATGCATGTAACTCTTAAGGTGACAAAAATAAACCCAAATAATGTTTTGGGCTCCACTATTCACTCCACATGAATTTGATTTCCTGATGAAAGTTGTAAATTATGGTTGTTCTAGTAAGGAATGATTCAAACAACTTGTTGACCATATGGATGTTGACTATTCTTCTGAATGGGCTCTCAGTATTATGGCAACCTTGTATTTACTTTTTAACATTTGTTTAGGATATCATATATGTGAATTCTCTGCAGTATTGTGTGGTGAAGCATAATTTATACAGCTCATAATTAATTGTAGGTTGTTTGGTCATCAATACTGTTCATAAGTATGTCTTTGGTTTACCATTCTTTACTTTTTTCTGTGCTTTGTGTAACACTGTTTACCTCAAAAGGGAACAGTGTGATGGGTATGTATGTATGTATGTGTAAAACTAGCTGGAGATCACATTCAACTTGCAACGAAATAAAAATTAGAAGACACAGGAGAAGTTTGCATAGAAATTTATAAATCAAATTCTTGCAGATCCCCGAATATGATTTAATTCTATAAACTTCTTTGGTTTTGAGCAAGAAATTATTTTCTCTGCTCAATTTGTAGCTATGTATTTATGTCATTTCTTCATAAATATAAAATCCAGTAATTCTCTATGAAAAGGATGAGCTCACAGCAATTGAGTGTGCTACACAACAGGGAATTACAAGCCTCTATAACCAAATTGCTTCAACAAAGGCAATGAGCTCTTAATTTGTTTTACAAAGTAATCAAGAGTTCCCCAATTTTTTTCTTGTTTTCAAGTCTAAAAAAGTGCCCATGAGTTTTTACATGCATGTGCATGACTCCAAGATGACAGGTATAAGAACTGCAGCTTTCTATGGTTTAATGAAATATGAGCAGTCAGATAAGAGAAAGAAAAAAAGAAACATAGTTAAAAGTAGTTTATACCAACAACTTCCTTATGCCTTTCCATTCTGTCCTCATAAACCATTCTTGTTTTTACTATGTTCATACAGCACTTCATTCATTGCCTTTTGTTCTTTAACTTCTCACCTGTTTATTCATGGATTTCATCAACTTGATCCAACTATTACTTTCTCAGTCTTCCTCTTCCCCTTGACCCATTCACTCTTCCTTCATATATTGTGTGGTTTGATCCTCATTTATTCTCCCTATATGACCAAACCAATTCAATGTTCTTCTTTTGTACCGGTCACTCAAGTTTTTATTCGATCCACATTCATTCAGCACCCATTCATTCTTATATCTATCTCTACCTGTTTTATTATACACATTTAGCTACCCCATTTTGCTGCATTCAACTTATTTTTATGTTTCTCCTGACATACCCCAAACACGCTCACAATATTCTATGCAAGTTAGGACCTCTAATCTAGAGTGTACCTTGCCAGGCAACATACTGTTGCCCAATCCATCAACAAGGAGGCATATGCAGTGTGCTGAAACACACTCAGGATACAGCTAATTTTCCAAACCTCATATATGATGTTATTTTCTTGCAGAAGCTTTGACCAAGGACAGTTATTAAAATATTTTTGTTTGAACTGTAGTGCTTTCTTAATCCTCACAATTTTTATTCCTTAGAGGGAAAATTCTATTATCATCTCACATTATTATTGATGACCAGATTTTATAAGTTGTCTTTTGAATCAAGTCTTCATGCCTGGTGGAATTTGCTCTCGAAGTCAAATGCTGTTAAGAGTTTTAAACTGGTTTTGGCTTTTTCTTTCAGTTGGTAGTGAGATAAAGTTCAAATCTACACAAGGCTTTTTATTGCTAATAGATGCTATGTCATTTCTGCAGAATGCTGTTGGCATTCCAGTTTAGTGCTGAGGCTGTGATGTTTGCTTAAGAGGATTGGTGGCCAGAAATAAGCCTTAGAGTCTAATCAGACACAGGCCCAGCCTGGGCAGAGTGCCACAGCATTTATTGCGTATGCATTTCTCATAACCAAGATGGCTACATCCTGAAGACGAGGTTGCAGGCTAAAAGATAATCAGGCTATTAGCAGAAAGTCTGTATCTCTATCTGGAAATTATTTTTGCTCATGTCAGCCTAATGAAACGGCAGCATCTGTGCAGCTGTGAGACACTCTGAACCAAATGGGGAATCTCTGTGGATGTGTCAGGACTGACAAAGAAGAAAAGAGTTTGGATCCTGCGAGAGCTCCTTTAAGTCCTCCAAAACAGTCTCCTGGAAAAAAGTTCTTAACGAGAAGATCACGAAGGAAGCGGGATGAAAGGCCCCCTGAAAAGAGTAAGGAAAAAAGCGGAAAAGAGCAAGGCAAAACAAAGAATTCTACAGAGGGAGCAAAAGATTCCAGGGAAGTGGCGCTGGATAAGTCTGCTGCACAGAAGACTCTGGTGGAAAGTACTGATCTGCTTGTGAGTAGCAAAGTTGCAGTTGATCTTCTTAAAGCAGAGCTATTGACTGAGGCCGTCTGTGATCCATGCACCAGAGATGCTGCTTATAAAGGAAGTGTTGGTAAGGCAGAAGTAAAAGGAAAAACATTGCTGAAAGAAATAGGGATAAATCCAGAAAAAGAGGAGAAGGAATGTTTTTGTGATGGGATCCTAAGACAGTTAGCATTTCAGAAAAATGGAGAACCGCTTCATTTGAAAAAAAAGTGTAATTCAAGCAAACAGTGTGGAGAAAGTGCATTAAACAAAGATCATTTTAGAACTGTAGGGGATGCCTCAGAATGGAAAAACAAATGCAGTTTGCATCTATTGGAACTTCACACTCAGCGATGTCCACAGCAAGTGTTCCCTTACTCTGAATCTGTGCCTTTTTCAGTGGAAAATGCAAGTTATACCATTTTACACAACAGGAGCAAGGTAAATATTCTACAGAATTAACACAGTATAAATTGACAGGCAAAAGTGGAAAAGAACAAAGACTTGAGGAGTATTTCATTTGGGTTAGCAAAACATACGTTGGCTCTTGCATACTGAACATTCCATCAAATTATAAATCATAATTGTAGTGTTTTGCTGAGATTTGGGACAACGGTTCCATTGCTTTTTTATTTTGAAAAATGACATAAAATGAATAATTTTGAGAAGAGCCCTCTTAAAAATATTTACCTCTGTTATACCTGGGATATCTTTCAGCTGAGTTCTGTGCAGAGGGCTTATTGGTTGCATTGTTTTACGTAAGGGTGAGTACAGTGCAAAAGATGTACATCCCAAATTTGTGTAAGTTTCAGCTCAGAGGGGATTTTGGCTATGCTGTTATTATCATTCCCATTAAGCTTCATCACTTCATATGAAAGTAGAGTAGCAGGCAGGGCTTGCTGTCATACATATACGTAAAAGAAAGACTAGGGTTTTGGTCCCCAAGATAAATGTTTAAATGAGAGTTTTTTTGTTAAATATGCCAACAATATGCTAACAGAGTAAGTTTTTTCCTCTCTGTCAGACTTCCATTTGTGGGATAATATAAAGTGCAGGCTTTTTTTCCTTTGGGGTAATCATAGTACATCATCATTTTTTCTTCAAATGTGCTCATTCAATAATTCCTGTACTGTTAGCCTTTATACACAATTTTTACACTGTATTAAATATACTTCCTGTATTAAATGTACTTCATTACATGTATCTAATTCCAAGGTGAGAAATACCCCTGTTCTTGTATGGACATAACAAAACAAAACAAACAAACAAACAAACACCCACTTCTTCAGTAATACACATTTCTGTGTTTCAATCCATATATCTCTTTTAACATGGTCTTTTCCTACAAGGTAAATATCTTGGGCCTTGGCCTTTCTAAAGAACAGTAAATGGCCATTCCTTTTGAACCTTGCTCAAAAGAACTGAGCTGAATATTTTCCATGTGACTTACCCTTAACCTTTGAATCCTGTCTCAGTTGGCAGCAGTGAATTAGTGCATCGTTTATGATGGACTGATCAAATAGCAAAGATTTATTACCCTGTTTAAACTACCCTTCAGATACCTCTGGGTTGCAAAACACTCCCTGAATCTTTGTCCCTTCTCAACAGTGTCTATTAGGAACATGTACAGCGTTTTACTGCAAGTGAGAGAAACATGCTTTATATTTTATTCTTTTGCTTCAGGATATGTCAGGGTGGATTATAGAATTAGAATCACAGAACATAAAGGTTGGAAGGAATCTTGGAGATCACAAAGTCCACCCTCTTGCCCAGTGCAGGAATCCACCACTACAGCATCCCCAGTGGGTGGCCTTTTACTTTCTCTTTAAACACCTCTGCAAATGAGAGTCCATCACTTCCCAAAGCAATCTGCTGCACTGTTGAACAGCTATTGTCATTAAGGATTTTTTCTCTGTGTTTAAGAGCTTTCTGTCTGACGCTGCTAAACAACATATGAATTGCTATTGCTGTCCTTTAAGGTTATAATTCAGTCACATGCCTCCCCGATTTCCATGGGAAAAAAATCAACATTTCAAGTAGCTTATCGGAATCATGCTTGTTGAAAGAACAGGATCCTTTTCAAATCCCTCTCATAGCCCTAGCTCCCAATAAGTAAGCTAGGAGAAAGATTATCTTAAAGAACCAAAAAGAGTTTTATAAAGGATTGTCTACGCAGCAGAATTAATTTTCAGTTTTATTACTGTTGTGAGGTTTGAAGAGTTGAGGGAGGGGAGAGAGTTAGCTCAAGCAATCCTGTATATCAGCAGAAAGCAGGGGCTTTATTTAAATTTTCTAATCTAACCAACTGTTCAAAGACATATTTCCTTCTCTCCCATAGGTCTGTGGGACTGGGGAGGGAGGGGAAAGAAAAGCTAGGCTTTAATTCCTCACCCAGCTTCCTCCCCTCTCCTAGCTCTGAGCATTGTTTTGGACAGATAATGATTTGCAAAGATGTAAGAATTCTAGAGGTAGAAAGAGAGTGATGGCTTTTCTTCCTGTGAGGCAAAATGGTGTAATGTGATTCTCCCACATTTCCATTTGCTGTTTGTCATCAGTGGTTGAAGACCTGGCTCTGATTGCACAAGGTTCAGATGATCATATCCTCCACTGAATGAAAGAAGATAAAAGATAACCCCTGTGCATTGAAGACTAGGTTTCAGGGGAAAGGGTAGTTTAGAGACATATGGAGGTGCAATCCACTTCGTGAGCCTGGGCTTGGAACCTTAGTAAATCTTTAGCAACTGCAATTTAAAATAAGATTTTGTTCTCCTTCACTTTGTTTGTGTTGCTGGCACATGCCATTTCCATGAGTCAATGCAGATGTAACTGACAGTCTTGAGAATGCTGCTGCCTCCAAAAAAGTTACATATGGAGAGGAAGCAAGTGTGCTCTCGTTCTGCTGTGTTGTTTCCGATGTACACAGTTGTTGAAAGTCATTCAGCTGTAAAGTAGGCCAAAGGTTTAGTCTATTTCTTACTGCATTGAGCAGTAAAGAAGGTTTCTTCTTTCAATTCAGTTTTTGTCAGAACATAGGGGGAAAGTTTTGCTGTTAACTATACTAAAAAGTATAAGTGAAAGGAAAGTGTGTATACCTTCTTGTAGAATACACATGTGGTCTAGTTGAGTACATTGTTTTAATAAGCTCTCCTTAAGTATAACTTTAGGTATCTCTAATCTTGGAGTTTCAGTGCTTTTGATTTTGAAAGTGTTAATGTTCAAGCGATTTTAATTTCCATTGATTTATATGGATAAGGGGGCTGAAAGGAGATTGGGAAGAACACTACAATATGCACTGCTGGCTTTCCTTGATGAATGTATAGTTAGGAGTGTAACAAGCTGACATTCAGATGAAAAGTCATTCTTAACTCCTCACAATTGCCTAGACAAATCCCTGCAATTTTCTGGGCAAGATTTCAGTACAGGTAGTCCTCGACTTACAACCACAATTGGGACCGGAATTTCCATCGCTTAGTGATGTGGTTGTAAAGCGAGACATCATCTGACCGCATCACTTAGTGACCGCAATCCTGGCACTTGCCATCGTTAACTGAGAATCACAGGTTGTTACGCGAGTACCAACCCCAATCCAAGCCATTCCGGGCTTGGTCCCTCCTAGCCCTGAGCTTCAGTAAGGTAAGGGATGGACTGCAACTCCCCCCACCCACCTATCTCTCCCCCATCTCTGCCCTTTTGACCGCCCTGCACCCTGCCTTGCAGCGTGGCAAGCAGCCTGAGAACCGTGTGGCTCTGGGGCTGCTTGCCACGCCCAGGGAAGCCGCAGCCACCCCAGCCCAGTCCCAGCTGCAGTCGCCACCCTGCACCCCTGTCACCCTGCGCTCCACCACCCCAGCTGACCTTCGCCGTCTTCTTGCTCCCACTGCTGACGAGATGTGCCTGACCTGGTTGCCGGGCTTTGTGCTGCAAAAAAGAAAAGAAAAGCCCAAAACAGCCCCTGAGCCGCAGAATGCCAAAAAGCCCCTTTGCCTTCGCTGATTTTGGCTTATTTATTTATTTATTTTTGAAATGCGAAGCCCCACCCTGCCCAGGAGGTTTTTTTGCAAAGGGCGGCGGAGCACAGGGCGGCAAAATGGCATAGATGGGGGGAGATAGGCAGGTGGGGGAATTGAAGCACCCCTGTGGTAGTAAGTGCAGGTGGGCTGCCAAGTACCCGAATTTTGATCACGTGACCTCGGGGGCACTGCAATGGCTATAACTTCGGGCATGAGTCATAAGTCCCTTCATTCAGCGCAGTTGTAACTTCAAACGGTTGCTGAACAAATGGTCGTAAGTCTAGGACTACCTGTAGCTGTTTGCCCTTGCCTCCTTCTTAGGGCTGAGAGTGACTGACTGACCCAGGGTCCCCCAACTGGCTTTCTGCCTAAGGCGGGACTAGAACTCACGGTCTCCCAGTTTCTAGCCTTAACATCGAACTGCCTCTCTAAAACTGATTCAGACATCCTCTTTTTGATCATTCTTCCTACAGCAAAGACTGCATATTTCCAAATACATGATGGGGAGTGTGGGAGACGAAAGGATTTTTGTTGTTGTTGTTCACTTTTGATGTCTATCAGAAGTTAAATCTCCCTGTACATATAAAAGTAAACCTCCTTTAAGAGAAGTTTGACTTCTGATGACTTACACATACAGCTATCTTGGCATCAGTCCAGAAATGATTTGCCCTTGTCTTTTTCTGGATTGCTTTTGCAATTTGTCAGTCTAGCCTTCAACCCTAAATTTCTCAGTAATCTTCCACCCAAGTAATAACCAAATCTGATCTGAGATCAACTGTAGTCATCTAAGTACTGTCACTTAAAATATTCTAATCTAAATTTCCTCCTGCTCTGTGAGCCTCTGCAGGCAGGGAGGCTTTGAAGTGGTCTGATTTTCCAACAAGAAATCCTCTTGAATATTTTAAAGTTGTAAAATCTCTACAGACAAATGAACCATTTCTTAGTTACATATTTCAGTATCTCTTTTTCTTTCATCTCCAAAGAACTTCATTTCAACCATAGAAATTAATGGGATTCTCCCACTATCATCTAAAGAATCTATAAAAACTTTAGTGGTGAGAGGTAGGGGTAGTGGTACACCCTGTTTTTTTTAACAGGACAGAAAATTACTACCCAATTTTTTTCTACTATTAACATATGATGTTGGCACTGTTCCTATTGCCTTGCTCTCACAAGATAATGTTCCAGTCAATTCTTTAGGCCATAGCTTTCCAAACTGTGTGTCACGACACTTTAGTGTGTCATGAGACACAGTTTAGTGTGTCGCCACAGAACCCGGAAGTGGATGTGCACAGCGGGGGCGCGCACGGCGGGGGCGCGCCATCAGTGCTTCCGCATTTTAGTGGAAAACACGAGGCCGCCGTGCACGCCACCACCGTGTGCCCCCGCGCCGCCGCCATGCATGCCACGCCCCCCCCGCACGCCCCCGCACCACTGCCGCCGCTGCCGCTGGTGTGTCACCAACGGCGGCAGTTTGGAAAGCACTGCTTTAGGCCTACTGCTGCTTGTTATCGTTTCCTCTTATGCTCTAATGTATTTTATCTTAATTATTCTCTTAAATTAAGGGTCCCAACAGTAGGAGGATTTCATTGTGCTTTCCCTCTGATGAGTCATCAGCTTAGGGTCCAAAAGTTTATAATAATGATAATAATAATTAAAAATGCATGTGTCACTCGATTCCCAGCGACTTCTGGTGGCAGGGGCCACCCAGGGATAGGTTTGAATTAGTACATTTCCCTAGTATACCTTTCCTTGTTTAGTGACTACCTCAGTTAGCGACCATTCACAAATACAACGGTATTAAATGGTAATAAAAAAATCATTTTCTGACCAATGCATGACCAAATTTAGTGCGCCTGACAACAACACACGCCAGATTGAGAGTAACACTGGCATAGCTGTACGAGAGAACTTTATCTGAATGAGACGGCAGCAAGCAGTAATCTTCACAGTGTGTCTCTGTCTCTCTGTCTCTCTCTTGTGCTTAATTAATTAATTAATTTTATTATTCGAATTTATCACTGCCCATCTCTACAACAGTAGACTCTGGTTGCTGGAACGGAATTTGGTCAGTAAACGAGGAGAGCGTGTATATGGTTGAGTGGAGGCATTTGAATGAATTTAGCTATATTACAGGGCTTCCTGCTGAGGTATCTGTGCCATTTGGAGATTTTGCCCAAAAAGACCAAGATTGTACTTGGACTTCACTTGACAGTTTCAACAGTAATGGTGGACAGTAATACTAGTAGAGTGGGGAAAACATGAGGTACAACTGATAGTATTGCTATTAGTAATTTTATTCTGTATTAATTTGATTGATTTATCCTATTTTCATACAGATTTCTGATATCCATGTTACTGGAGAGTCAGAGGATATGTCTGCTAAAGAGCGATTGCTTCTTTGGACACAACAGATAACAGAAGGTTATGCTGGAATTCGTTGTGAAAATTTCACTACCTGTTGGCGAGATGGGAAATTGTTTAATGCCATCATTCATAAATACAGGTATTTGTACTTTTGTTAAGAATGTACGTGGAATTAATTATTCTGAGGAATTAGAAATTTGCAAAGATTTATCCTTGCAACCTGAGGTCTGTTTGGTAAAGTATGTGTTTTCTGACTGCTTACCTTGTAGCTAATTAGAAAATGGTCTTCTTTTGGAATCAAGGAGGTAATCTTCTTCAGCGCTGTGATGTTGTATCTCACAGGTTACATTATTTGGAATTTGCCTTCCTGGACCTTGATATTATTGTCCAAACTTGGGTCAAAGACTCAGCAAGAAATATCTAAAATTGTATAATGTGAAGATATTTGACTCATTTTAACGACCACCTGGGGCAGAGGACAGCTGTTACACCTAAATGTCTATTAAATAAGAAAGTATGACATAGCAGTAATTTACTGTTTTTACTGGTATTTACTGATATTTATATTTAACTGCTTTGTTTATACTACTTGAGATGCAGAGAAAATTGTTATTTCGGGGGGTGTGTGTCTGGATAGAAGTTAGGTCTGTTGCATTCAACATCTGCTAAATACGGGTGAATTGAATCAAGGTTTCACTGTAGTTTGTTTCTTAAGAAACTCAGATTTCAATTTTATTTATGCATTTTTAAAGCAAGATTCAGTGTCTTTAAAGGTATGTTTGAGAATTTTTGAGCAATGTCTGATGAAATCTCAGGAGCCAGAGGGGCAGCTAAAAGAATGTTCAGTAGTTGAGAACATTGGGTTATCAGGATCAAGTGACTTCTAAAATCTTCTCTGTGGTTTTTAATAGGGATAAACATAGCTCTCAGTTAAAGATTGTCCTTTATGGGAACTGAAGACATTCCTTGAGGCTGGGATCATAGTAGCTGTTTCCTTGTCATCAGATGACAGGATAACAGAGATCACGTTCCCAGTTGTGAGAAACTTTTAAAATACTGGTAGCTTGCTAAGTGTTTTGGTAGGGGGGAACAAGCAGTCAGCACTTTCTTTATAATGAATGGAAGGAGCAGAAGAGGTGAAACAAGTTAACATTTATGGATCTCTACATGACTTTCTCTTTGTCCTTGTAAGGGTTGTTTTGCAGAAGAACTGCAAGACTTGGCATTTAAGTTTAGACTATGAATGAAGAACAGTGTTCCGCGCGTGTCATCCGGCCACATGACCGTGGAAGCGTCTTCGGACAACGCTGCCTCTTCGGCTAACAAACGGAGATGAGCACCGGCCCCTAGAGTCGGACACGACTGCACAAATGTGCGGGGGGAACCTTTACCTTTTTTATGAATGAATTAAGTTTGGCTCATGTGTGTTTAATGCATTAGATAGTGGATCTTTGTATAAATGTGTTCTTCATTTATCCTGTCTTTTTTCATTCTGATTTTTCTGTATATATTTAGATTACACATATAAAAAGTATATAAGACCTTTCAGAAAATTGTTATATGATAGTGGGGCTATTTTTATTGTTGAAGCCAACAGAAGTTCCTTCCTGAACTAGTTAGTTATTTTATCTCCCTGATTGTTTTTTTATCTACTCCTATGGCTGTACCTCCAAAATTATAGATGTTAAATAAAATCTTATACAGTACTTCTGAGGAATTGGAAGGATTGTAGTAAAGTTATTGATTTGATAAAGGCAGGATAGAAATTCACACTAAATGTGAATTTAGGGAATTTAGGGAAAATTAAGTCACTGGTAGAACAGCACCATAAATTACCAAATTGCTACCATACATCAGGTATGTTTTTTATCTAGGGAGAACGTTTTATGGTAGTATCTGAAGTTCAACCTCAGTGGCAGTAAGCACTTAGCCCTGATAGTATAAGCAACAGCAGCACCTCCACACCTGAAGTAAGAGAAATCTTTTATAAAAGGTTGGAGTTTGAGAGACTGAAAAAAGCCTGTAACCTGTCTCAGAAACTGGAAGTTGCAGAGTTCCATAATATTTTTGCTTAAGCACAAGGAGCAACAAAGTCTTGCGGCTGACTGGTGGTAGGACAAAAGAACAATAAAGGACCCTGAGTAAGAGTTGTATGATTAACTAGACAACTCGTGACCCGTTGGGTCATCGTTTCAGATCCTTACCAGATTCCTCAATGTCTTCAACATTCTAATGTACTCCCTTCACTGGAAAAGTTCTTAAAAATTCAGGGAGACATTCAGAGACGTATCTGCCTTGAAAATAGCCAATGTTGAACTGTATAGCCCAGTCAAACATCAGGAGTTGACCACAGGAAATGTTTTATGACATTTTGTATTATGTCATAAAATGTTTTATGATAATTTTTATGTCATAAAATGTTTTATAAAATTTGCCAAATTTCAATTCCACGGGAGTCACGGGACCTGGATTTGGACGTATTCTGTAAGTTAACCTATTTGAGGTACCATGGTTCAAAATTTGTTGCCCTACAACACACCGTTTCGCCCAGTTAAAGGTTTCAGACAACAGAGTTTTAGTAGTATATAGATATACGTATACCTGGCTATGATATACAGTACATTCAAAAATATAAGAAGTTTGCACAATGAGACAAAAATAGTTAAAAGACGCCGATTTTTATTGTCAGAATGAAGTGGGGAGTATCAAAATGTGCATCAAGCCCAGGTAGATGTAGTGGGGCAGTGACTAAAGTGGTTTCAATATTACAAGACATTTATAACCTGTCGCTTTGGGTGTTCTGGTATTGAAATCATGTAATGGCTGTATCTGTCTTCCTGTTGAACTGGAGCAGCAGGTTATTGGTAGCATTCAATTAAATCGTTTTATGTAATTTTGTATGGGTGTGGTGTTACAATTCTGTCCTATCCTAAATCCTTGATTGAGATGGAGTAGGAAAAGTCAAAATTCAGCTTCCTTCCAAAAATGTTAAAATGCATTTCTGTGCGAGCTTTTTCCTTTGTTTTGTCATTTTAATTTACGTTGTTGAAGAGCAAATACAATCTTATGTATGTTTCCTCAGAAATCAGTGAGATTGTAGGACTGCATACTGATGTTTTAAAAAGATTATAAAATAAGTTAAACTAGGATAAAGTTTCTAGAATTGACAATATCTAGAAGGTCATTTTAATGTTTGTATATAATTTGTTGGCACAACTTGGACTCGTCTTAGGAATGTGTATAAAGATAATGATCCCATTTCAACATAGTATTCAATCAAATTAAAGTAAGGAGCTGTGCTACTACATCGTAACAAAATACAAAAAGACCATATAGCTTCAGGCAGCATACAATTTTAATCAAGTAAAACCATATTGTACCTCACTATGAATTCCTTTATCTTGTTGTTTCAATTCAAACCATCCTGGTATTGAAGAGCAAATTCAATCGTATGGGTGTCTCCTCAGAAATAAGTGAGATTACTTCTAGGTAAATGTGTATAGAACTGCCAGTATACAGAAAATGTTTGCAGAAGATACTTGAGTACAACCAAGAGAAATTAGGTAAGCTCCACCAAAAGGCATGAATCATAGAATGTTCGTTGTTGACTTTTATTGGGACCTTGATTATTGGGTGGGGGTGTTCCTCTGATACTCTTAGAACTCATAGTGACCCTTAATACCATCAATCATGGTAGCCTTCTGGATTGCTTGTGAAAAGTGGGAGTAGCGGACACAGTATTACAATGGTTCCATTCCTTCCTAAGTGGGCTGCCCTGTCAGCAGGGAGAGGGAAGAGAGCTTGCATTAGTGGTCTCTCCCTTGCAGGGTATGCAGGATTCATCTCTCTCTCCTTTGCTTTTTATCCTCTACATGAAGTGATTGGAAAGGATCATTCCATTAGTTTGAGGTGAAGTATTATCAGCTGATGTTTGCATCAAATATGCATCTACTCCTTAGACTGAACCAGATATGTGGTAGAAGTTTTGACTTGGTGTTTGTGAGAGACTGAATGGGAAGAAGCAAGCTGAATATCTAGTTTTCTGTCAGTTCCAGGTTGTGCCAGAACGAGGTGGCACTTCCCCGAAGGAGCAAATCCATGACTTGGGGGTTATCCTAGACTTAAGGGTTCCACCAGATAGGCAGATGAAGGTGATGGCTAAGGAGCCATTAAAATGTAAGAAGTGTCCTGCCCTTCTAGTCCAGTGGTCTGTTCTCACAGTGGCCAGCCAACTGTATAAGGCAGCCCACTAGTATCCTAGCAGATGGCCTTCAGAAGCAATCACACTGCCATCAAGGCTAATATCTATCAATCCCCATGACTTCCCAACCAAACTTTGGCTCGTACACCAGTGGTGGCCCCTCTTGAAGTGAGAGGCCCGTACAACAGTAACTCGTCCCCTCATCAACTCTAGGATAGACTACTTTTATGGGCTCTACAGGGTCCTGCCTTTGAAGGCTATTCTGAAGTTACAGTTAGTGTAAAATGAATTGTCCTCTACAACCATTTAACTCTGGTTTTGTGGATGCTGAATTATCTTCCAGTAGGTTTCTGAATACAATTCAAAGTGTTGAGTTTGATCTAGAAAGCACTTTTTGGCTTGGCTCCCAGATGTTTCCAGGACAGTCTTCTTTAAATAGAACAAACCAGTTCCGTCTGCACATCTAATGTAGGGATATTAAGGGTTTCCCCTATATATTAAGTTCGGGGGGCGGGAGGAGACAGGTGGGGGTTTTTTGGTGATAGATCTGTCATTGGGGAAAAAACTACACCAGAGATTTGACCAGCACCCTCTGTGTTGGTTTTCAGAAAGGAGGTTAAGATAGAGCTTTTCTCCAGGGTGTTTAATTTTAGAAAACTGTTACTTGGCTTATAAATACTAGGATCGGTGATAATTTTATCAGTTGATTAATTTTATCTCTTTGTTTTTACTGATATTTTAATACTGGAAACCCCAGGAGTCTTTGAGAAGTTTGGTGGTATATAAAATTTGTAAATAAATACAATTAAAACTTGGGGTCAAATAGAAAAAGGTTCTGGGGCCAGGCCCTATTCTCCTTTACTGATCTGCCCCTCCTCTTTAGGCAAAAAATAATCTTCAGCTTAGCAAAACAGAACATTCACCCTTTTAAAATTTCCATATTTCTTCACAGCCGTAATGGCTTAAAATTTGTTAAATAAATAGGTATTCATTTTGAAAAGATACATACCAGTATAACATTTCCAAATGCAATTGGTAAGCGGTGTGTGTGTGTGTGTGTGTGTGTGTGCGCACACACACACACAAAATAAATAAATAAATAAATAAGCATACCATCCTCATAGCTATGTTTATAATAAATATTGTTAATAGGGTGAGGGCATAGCAGTAGGTTGGATTCCCCCCCTCCAAAAAAACCCCCATAACTGTAAGGTAGTAATAGAAAGAGAAAAAGCTAAGCTAAGAAGGATTGAATGCAGAAAAATACTATTACTCATACTTGAGCTTACCCATTATTCCTTTCACTTGAGGATGAAATCTGTATGCAGGAAGTTTGAAGATGTTTTATGTGCATTGTAGAAATGCACATATCCTCATGAATATGGAATGGCATATGTCTTGTTTACCCAGGAGAGCATTTCACCAGTTCTTGTGAAATGTCTCAGCCAACAGTGAGGAAAACCATATGAAAACAATAAAAAGCACCCATTAAAGTATTGGGTAGCAATTAAGAGAAAAGAAAATTGGAGGTGCACAGGCAAGAAGATGTGTCTTATAATAAACTGGTTAGTAGCAAGCACACCTGGTCTATTGTGTACTAGACTTGGCTGGAGATTACAGGAAGGCTATTGAAAAAGGTGGGAATGTTATCTACAGTGGTAAACAAATAATAAAAACCCCAACTCAGAGATTGAGGATAGATTTGCAATTATATTGAGTAGATGAGAGATAAGTTCGAAGCCTTTTGGCCACATTGAGAAGCTTTCTTTGGCTCTTTAAATTTAGCTTCCGATGAGAACCAGTAGCTCTCCCCCCCAAGTAGAGGAAGAGAAGCTATTCAGAAGTGCAGATCACGCTTCCCAGATTTTGTGGGGCAAACACAGGTGTGTGAGCTGCCAGATCCATTAAAATGTGGCAGAAGTCAAGGCAAAGAATTTTAGGTGGGGAAAGTTTTCAAAATGGAAGTCTTGCTTTAAGGCAAACAAGTCATATACAGCAAAGGTTTGGTCTGGAACATTGGTTTCATGCCAGCCCACAAGGCGGGGGCTGTACACTCTGTACCATGGCAATTGTTAAAACATGTTATAGGCTATCAGGATCTAACTTGAATGCATTCCTCCAGGATAGGAGAAACAATGATGCCAACATTTGCTGCAGCATGTCAGTTGCCTCTAGCTACAAATGGGGAAGAAACAAAATATTACTAAGTGTCAAGCCTTGGATTGCTATGGGATATATTTGAAAGGAAGAAGGCAACGATTACGTGCATCTTCAAGTTTCTGCTTGCTATTTTCTACTGTGCAGCTTATTCTTGCTTTTCCTTGGAGCAGGGAAATAAAAGCTCTGCCCAGGAAGAGAAATTCAGTAAGCTTTGTTTGACTGAATATAGGCAGGTTTTTACATCTCTGCTGCAGGGGATCACTTAGCATTAAAGTTTTTAGACTGAGGGAAGAAGCAAAATTTCAGATTGAGTCAAGTGGATTCCATACAGTACAACTGGTACTCTGCATGATGTATGAATATGAATGATGGATCTTGATCCAGACACTGTTTAACAACAAAATAAAATGGAAGATAATTTAGGAAATAATTCCCTTGATAAAGAAGGTTCCTCATCCCTCACCCCAGTATATCCCATGGAGTATGTAAAACTTAAAAGTAGTTAACTGTGGCCAGATCACAATGTTAAGACAGTTGCTTCTTTAAGAACAATTTTGCAGGAATTTTTATGTTCGTATTTCTGAAGGGCCTCCCCCCCCCTGCCAATATCACATTAGGATGGCCTGTGGCTTTCTTGTGCTGCACTTTGGTTTCCATCAAAACTCTTTAAATTCTGTTTGTTCTTTTAAGAGGTATTATGATACGTTGCAATATAGAAATCCTTTCTACTTGCTGCTACAATGTGGATTTCTGGGAATAAGCCTAGTACTCTTTACTAGCAGTGGTGGTACCTCTGGCGTTCCCTTTTTAGGGAAAGTTGTTAAGAAAGTGGACTGTAGTTAAAGAGGATCCTGGAGCAAGTGGATTATCTAAGTCCATTTCAGTCGGTTTTAGGCTGAGATTTAGTACAGAGACAGCTTTGGTCGCACTTGGAGATGACTTATGGCAAAGCTGGGATGGCAGTGATGCAACCTTGGTCTCTCAGGAGCTTTTGATACTGTCAAGCATGGTATCCTACTGGACCAGTTCTGGGGGTTGGTGGTTGGTGGCACCATTTTAAAGTGATTCTTCTCTTTCTTTAAGGGCCAGTTTTAGTTGGTGTTGGCTTGGGGGGGAAGAGGTCACTCCCTAGGGGCTTCCTTTGTGAGGTACCACAGATTTCCCTTTTGCTCAACATCTACATGAAACTGCTGGGTGAGGTCATCTGCACGTTTGTGGTTCTGTGTCATCAGTATGCTGATGATATCCAATTATATCTGTCAACCCCAGACCAGCCAAGTGAGCCTATTGAGATTCTGTCTTAGGGCCTGGGGGCTGTATAAGCCTGGATGGGGAGGAACTGGATCTGACTCAATCCTCCCCAGACCTAATGGCTGTGGATATGAGGGCCAACTGAATTTGGGAATATTCCATCTTTAATTTTGGATTGGGTTGCACTTCTGTGGCGGATTTCAGTAATGCTGCTGGTTCTCAGGAAGGAGAAAGCATATTCCAAGGAGGAGGACAAGTTAAGAGGAGACATAGTCCAGGGGGCGATTGTGGGAAAACTAAGAGGTTCAGAATAGCCCCTCCCTAGAGCTTTCCCAGGTTATTTCCCCTTAGGTTAGGTAGAGGTGCTTTAGTCTGGAAAGATTCTGTCTATAAGGTGTGAGCAAATAAAGAACTGAAGTTTGACTGGATTGATTCTTCGTCGTTCTTGGGCCGGACCTGACAACATCTCCATTTAAGCATAGTGTGCAATCTGGGGGTCCTCCTGGACTCACAGCTCCTGTTGATGAGCAGGTGGCAGCTGTGGCCAGGAAGGCCTTTCTACAACTCTGTTTGGTGTACCACATGCCCTTTCCTGGATCTGGAGGCCCTTCAGACAGTAATTCATGCCCCAGTCACCTTGCAGCTGGGCTACTGCAATGCTCTCTACATGGGGTTGCTCTTGAAAACCACTTGAAAGCTTCAACTGGTCCAGAATGCTGCAGCCTGGGCAGTGATGAGCATACCTTGGTATATCCATGTGACACCCCGTTCCAAGAGCTACATTGGTTACCAGTATGCTTCTGGGTGTGAGTCAAGGTGCTGGTTATGACCTATGACCTCTACGTGGCATAGGGACTGCTTATCTGAGGGACTGCTTATCTTCTGTGGTGTCTGCTTGGCTGGTAAGAGCCAACAGGGTTGGCGCACTTTAGATCCCTTAGTTAAACAGTGTCATCTGTTGAGACTCAGAAAGCATGCCTTTTCTGTTGTGGCACCTACCCTCTGGACTGAGGTTCATCTGGAGAGCTATGTGGCTCCCACCCTGAGGGCATTCTGGTAAACCTTAAAGACCTGGCTGTTCTCCCAGGCCAGGGGTCGGCAAACTTTTTTTGCCGGGAGCCATTTTGACATGCTCGTGCACATTTTGAAGTGCTCGAGAGCCAGGGGGTGGGGTTTGCGGGCGGGGGCCAATCGCGTGGAAGGGGGCGGGGTTTCGGGCAGGAGCCAATCGTGTGGAAGGGGGCGGGTTTTGCGGGCGGGAGCCAATCGCGTGGAAGGGGGCGGGGTTTGCGGGCGGGAGCCAATCGCGTGGAAGGGGGCGGGGGCTCACGGAGGGAGGGGTGCAGCCAGCGGCTCCGCGCAGCGAGGGGCTCCGCGAACCCGCCCCGGCCGCCCCACCGGGAGTGGCGGAGAAACAGCTGCCACCCTCCGCTCCCCAGAATATCGTGGGGCAAAGGGAAACCTGCCCGGAGGGGTCATCAGGAGCACAGGATCCGGCCCCAGCCCAGCCCGGCCCGCAGCTTCGGCGCCCTCCCCTCGCCATCGCGAAAGTCCCAGGCGACGGCGGGGGCATGTTCGACCTGCTCGTGCAGCACGGGGCGGCCAACCCCGGAGACTCCGCGGCCCCCCGGCTACAGCTCTTCCACCGCCTCTCCTCCTCTCTGGCAGCCGGGGGGCCGCGGAGTCTCTGGGGGCGGCCGCCCCGTGCTGCACGAGCAGGTCGAACATGCCCCCGCCGTCGCCTGGGACTTTCGCGATGGCGAGGGGAGGGCGCCGAAGCTGCGGGCCGGGCTGGGCTGGGGCCGGATCCTGTGCTCCTGATGACCCCTCCGGGCAGGTTTCCCTTTGTCGTGGGGCAAACCTTCACCCTGCACCGCCCTGCCGCTCGCGTCCCGGGCGGGCGAGGCATGGAGAGAAGGGGAGATGGAGGGGCTCCCTCTCCAGCTTCTGCGCCCCTTCAGGCCCGTCTCTGCGAGGCCCGGCGCGGCAGGGAGGCGCTGCTGGCCTACCCGGAGGGCCTCCCGCGGCCGCTTCTCCAAGGCGGGTTGCAGAGCGCGCACTGCGCCCACGGGAACGCCTGGTCCCTCCGCTCCCTCCAGCTCTGCCAGCAGCGCCGCCCTCCCCATCCTGCCGCCCAGCAAACCTCCGCCGGCTCCGTCCCCCCGCCGCCACCGTCCCAGCCAGGCCCCCTGTGCCGCCCTGCCACTCGCGTCCCGGGAGGCGGTGCAGGAGCGGCTGCAGGGGCAACGTGTGTGCGTGAGAGTCAGCTCCGGGGGTTGCGGGGAGGGGGAGGCTGTGTTTCCCCCCTTTGGGTTGCAAACGGCCTTGCATGCGGGCCTGATCAAAGCCAAAACGCTTTTTTTTTTTAAACGCGGCGCAGGAGCGGCTGCAGGGGCAACGTGTGTGCGTGAGAGTCAGCTCCGGGGGTTGCGGGGAGGGGGAGGCTGTGTTTCCCCCCTTTGGGTTGCAAACGGCCTTGCATGCGGGCCTGATCCATGTTGCTGCCATCATTTTAAAAAACAAATGGCACTTGTGGGGGGGGGGAAGGCATCTTGTATTAATTTTAGGGGGGGAAAGAAGGCAAAGGCGAGAGAGCAATAGGCGCATGGAAGTTTTGAAGAGAGAGTGACCAATTCTTGAACGTGAAAGGTACACGTTGGAAGATGGAGATCCACAGGGGTGGTTGTCAAGACAGGAATTCAGACCTAGAAATCCTATGTTGGGCTCGGGGCCAGCGAGGAGGAGGGAGAAGGAAGAGGAGACAGAAGGGGAAACGGAGAAGGAATTTTTAGGAAAAGGGAAAAGAGAGAAATGCGGCCCAGGACGCGGCGCGCGTGAGAGTCAGCTCCGGGGGTTGCGGGGAGGGGGAGGCTGTGTTTCCCCCCTTTGGGTTGCAAACGGCCTTGCATGTAAAGCCGTTTGCAACCCAAAGGGGGGAAACACAGCCTCCCCCTCCCCGCAACCCCCGGAGCTGACTCTCACGCACACACGTTGCCGCTGCAGCCGCTCCTGCGCCGCGTTTCAAAAAAAAAAAAGCGCGTTTTGGCTTTGATCAGGCCCGCATGCAAGGCCGTTTGCAACCCAAAGGGGGGAAACACAGCCTCCCCCTCCCCGCAACCCCCGGAGCTGACTCTCACGCACAGACGTTGCCCCTGCAGCCGCTCCTGCTCCGCGTTTCAAAAAAAAGAGCGTTTTGGCTTTGATCAGGCCCACATGCAAGGCCGTTTGCAACCCAAAGGGGGGAAACACAGCCTCCCCCTCCCCGCAACCCCCGGAGCTGACTCTCACGCACACACATTGCCCCTGCAGCCGCTCCTGCGCCGCGTTTAAAAAAAAAAGCATTTTGGCTTTGATCAGGCCCGCATGCAAGGCCGTTTGCAACCCAAAGGGGGGAAACACAGCCTCCCCCTCCCCGCAAGCCCCGGAGCTGACTCTCACGCACACACGTTGCCCCTGCAGCCGCTCCTGCGCCGCCTCCGACAGCGCCGCGTCCTGGGCCAGCAGCGCCTCCCTGCCGCGCCGGGCCTCGCTCAGTGCGAGAGCCAGGGGGTGGGGTTTGCGGGCAGGGGCCAATCGCGTGGAAGGGGCGGGGGTGAGTTCAGCTGCGGAAGAGCCACACTCAAGGGGCCAAAGAGCCGCATCTGGCTCGCGAGCCGCCATTTCCGACCCTTGTCCCAGGCCTTAGGGTAGCGTGGTTGGGGCCTCTGTTGGATTAATTTGTATGTGTGGGTGGTGTTGGCTGGACTGGCCATCTTGTTCTCCATTTCTTTATTTTCCTTTATAATCCTATTTGTCTTGTACTTTCTACCTGTTTGGTCTTACTGTGAGCTTCCCAGAGTCAATTTGGAGTTGGGTGGTGCCTAAATTGAATAACATAAAATAAAATACTGTTTATATTAACAATGTTTGGGAAAATACCAGTAGTATCTTGCTGCCTCCCATCAGCATTACACGTGCAAGTAAAGTAGCTTATTTTACAGCCTGTTTCAAAAATAAAATATGTGATAAATATTTTTTTTAATCCATTCAATTGTGTCTGATTCTCAGAGTCTGCCTGGACAAGTCCTTGCAGTTTTCTTGGCAAGGTTTTTCAGAAGTGGTTTACCATTGCCTTCTTCCTAGGGCTGAGAGAAAGTGACTGGCCCAAGGTCACTCAGCTGGCTTTGTGCCTAAGGCGGGACTAGAACTCATGGTCTTCTGGTTTCTAGCCTGATGCCTTAACTGCTACACCAAACGGTCTCTCTAAATTAGTATTAACATTATTATTGAAATATGCTATTACTGTTTTCTCATGGAGAGGTATACTCAATAAAAAACCTGAGGAGTATGAAAATGACAGAGTCAGTCAGTAGGCAGATGCAATGCAGGGCAGGTTTGGCTCTACACCAAATGGAGTTACACCTGTATTATAGGCTTCACCTGCCTGATTTCTGCATAATTAATCTGCAAACTCAGCATGACATAATGGAATGATAACAATTTCTGACAATAGAGCATCTCACTCAGCTTTAATTCCTCTTTCAGCCATATGCATTAAAATAAACAAAAATTTGCATGTTGGGACATGGTGTTTGAGTGTGTTGAGTTGTGTCTTTCTTCCAGAGAAATTCACGGGTGTCTCTATCGCCAGTCCATTATTACCCTTTATGAGTACATGGGTCAGGTGTATATTTCACCCGTGTAAGTATTAACTAATTGTAGCGATCAAAACAAAAACTGGACCACTTGGATGTTTACTTAGCTTTCCATTCCCAGCCCTGGCTTTTGTGCTGACAAGTAATGGGGCTGTGCAGTGCTCTGAAAATACGAGCACATGGAAACATGAATGCAGCACTCACTGGCATTCAGGCTTCCCAGTCCTGTAAACTCAACTCTGCTTGAATGAGTTGCCAGCAGGTTCTGTGTTCACACACACGTGCCCTCTGAAGCACCTTTTCAAAATGGAATTGGAAGTATTGCCTAACCTTAAGAAATAATGGAACTTTTACGACATGAGACTGAATTCATGGAAGCCAAAAAAAACCCCACTTCATTTTTCTAATTTTTAGTAAAGTATTAGCCAGACATTATCCTAAGAAAACCAGTATGCTTAGCTGTGAAATAACAATTTTGAATATATTGAAAGTAGCTATGCATATAGCTTGCTTAAATCTAGTTTCTCAGAAATAAATGGCATCTCTCATGAATTTAGTTTAACAAATTGGCTGCATCTGACTATTAAGATATAAATATATGGCCAGGTCATATAGTTAAATGAAATAACCTTTACTTAGTATGGGAATATTGTGCCATTGTATTATGTCATCATAATTACTCTTCACTGATGCCTGAAGTCCATAAAGACAACTAAGGTTATTAGTATTTGGTTTGAAAAAATACTGTAGGATCTGAAGGTGGTGTGAAGTTAGAATATGTCTGACTATGGAATGTGGAAGGTAAGACTTGAGTTGGCTCAAATGGGGTTGAGCCTGTCAAAACCTGGAGTTTATTGTTTTCCCCCCAGAATTTAGTTATACTTTAGGGCACTTTGATAAATACACGTAGGGTATTTTTGTTAAAATACCTTTTAGTTGAGTATTCATTTGTACATTCACTTAGAATAGGAACCGGACATTGTACCTGAACCAAACAACACCAGTTGTATTCTTTGTACCCATAGTATATTGTATATCCTAACAGACTTCACTTTAATTAATATCTTAGCTCTGGGTGTGTCTGGATTGGTTACTGTCCCTACCTGCTCTCCAACTGTACTGTTAAGTTACTGTATCTGAGAGAAATGTGCCTGCAGGGAAGTATTTGAATATACTGGATATTTGCCTATGAATGCTTACTAGTAAAAATTCCAATGATATATGTGATTGTATTATTGCTTATGCTCCTTGGTAAAAAAATTTATAAAGTTTTTAAAAAATGGGAGAAAAAGTTAAGGAACTTTTAAGCATATTTGTAAGACAACTGATACCAGAATTATATGAAAGATTTATGAGTGCTAAAGAAGCATTTAATTTCCTTTATGCACTTGAAATACATTTGCTAAATATATCAAACAATGATGTTGGGAGCGAGATGAAAGACCTGGTAAATTACTACCTTTTTGGATGAAACAGTTGCAACAATATTATCTCTACTATTAAAGGTGTTTAGAGTATAATGATTCCAACTCAATCAGCAGTTCATTTTTAAAATATTTTTACTGTTGATCGTTTATTACTGAATCAAATGTAACAAAGCAATAAATTACTATTTTTTAAATATATAATATAGCTGTATAACTATTGTCAAGTTGCTTATATAGCCATACCTTTACATCTCCAAAAATATGAAATATTATTAACATTTCTGCCATGGCAGAGATGGGCGGGGATAAATCTAAATAATAAATAAATAATAAATAAATAAATAAATTAACATTTATAAAAGCTGGCAAAGCTTCTGGTCTGGTTGGCTATCTCAGTCGAACATATACAGCAGGTCCCCGGTTTAAGAACATCCCGAGTTATGGATGACTCCTAGTTAAGAACAGACTGCCATAAAGACTATTATATTAAAATTCGAGTTAAGTATAATGTTTCAGGTTAAATACACAATACTACTTTGTTTATTATTAAGTTTAAGATGTTTTAGTGTATTTGGAAGTGTTTATTAAGTGTTTTATAAACATAGAAGGGTAAAATATATACTATATACTAAGAAACATTTGACTAACTGGTGCTAAATAATTGTTCCGACTTAACATACAAATTCGACTTGAGGACAGACTTAGGAACAGAACTCGTTCTTAAACCGGAGACCTGCTGTATTACATTTTTTACCCCAATACTGTTGGAGATCTATAATGATGCCTTTTAAATAAGGTTTTTCCTACTTCTTCCAGTGAAGCTTGTATATCTGATTTTGAAGGCTGGTAAAGATTCTGTAGACTATGCAAGCTATTGTCTGATTTCTTTGTTAAACAGTCATGTGAAAATATTGACAGTGACCTTGGCAGGTAAATTACAGATGATATCGTAGGGGCATTGTGTTACAAATGTTCTCTTTCCTTTGGGGTCAGTTTCAGTCAGCGGTGGTGGTGCTGGTGAGATTCAGCCTGAGGCTTTGCAGGGTTTCACAGGGCATGACACGCTTCTAGCTCTTATTGAGTTTGTCTGCAGGTATCTAGTCTGGTATCATCAATATGCAGATGATAACCAGCTTTACATCTCAATCCTGGGCTGAACAGGCAGTGTAGTGCAAGGTAGACCTGTCCCAATGTGTCAGCCTTTTAAGGTAATCCAGACAAGAAGCACACTCAGAAGTACTAGCTCTAACTTTACTGTAAGGTTATATTAACAGAATCTTGCAAGTCTGAAAGTACATCTCTCCTTCCTTGCCTTTACAGTCCAAGAAACTAGAGAGGGTCCCTTCTGAGATGTTTGCCACACCCTCATTCCTTCTGCAGACTCAGCTGCCACTTGTCTGACCGTTGTCTGGTCCGCAGCTTTTCCTCCTGTCTCCCAGGGTCATTCCCACATACCATCACACATTGCCTAGAGGCTAATAGAGTTTGAATGAGGAGCAACAAGCTTAAGTTCAACCCTGACAAGACCAAGTGGCTTTGGATTCCTTTATAGGAATTTGCCTTCCTTAGTTCTTGAAAAGTTTACATTTCCCTCAGTGGAGCTTGTGTGTAATTTGGGGGTCCTGCTGGAGTTTCGATGAGTAAGTTGTCTGGTCCGCAGCTTTGGCCAGGAGGGTCTTTGAACAAATCCATCTGGTACACCAACTGTACCTTTGCCTGCATGGAGACACCCTTTTTATGGTCATTCATGTCTTAGTCACCTCCTGTTTGGATTACTGCAACATACTCTACATGGAGCTACTCCTGAAGACCAAAGAGAAGCTACAGCTGTTCCAGAATGTGTGAGTGTGAGATGTTATGGGCATATTTGTTTTGCCCACTTAACACCACTACTTTGCAAACTGCACTAGTTACCAGTTGACTTTTGGGTGCAATTTCAGGTGTTGGTTGTCATCTATAAAGTCCTCCATAGCTTAGGGCCTGAATACAGTATTTATGGGTTGTCCCTGCTCATCCAGTAAGATCTGGCAGGGTTGGCTGTAGGTGCCATTGGTAAAGCAGTATCACCTTGCAGGATGTTGGAGATGGGCCTTCTCAGTGGCTGTGCATGCCCTATAGAACAGTATTTTCCCTGAAGTCCATACGACCCCAACTCTGCTATGGTTCCACAAAGCTGTGAAGATCTGTCTGTGTAAGCAGCCCTTGGGGCAAGGTGGATTCTGATCCTGTTCCCTGATAATTTTTTTTACAGCTCTGTGGTTTGTTTTGTTGTTTTTCCCAATGAGGATGCTTGGTAATTTTTATTGTATGTTGTTATTATTTTAATTTGTCCATTTTGTAAGCTGTCTAGAGTTGCATCTATGATTGAGATGACCTATAAGTTTGGATGGATGGATGGAAGGATGGAAAGATGGATGGATGACCAACCAAGCAACCTTTGATTACCTATTTTGCAAAATCTGGTTTTATAAGAGGTCATTAAACATAATATTGAAATTAATAGTGGCAATCTCCTCAGATGTGGAAAAAGCAGTTGAGGCTGCAGTGGAAATTTTTAATAAAGTTTTGTCTAAATACAGATTTGTTTCTTATTATTATTTAGATTAATATGTGATCCTCTAGGGCAGAGCTTTCCAAACTGTGTGTCGCGACACAAAAGTGTGTCGCCACACACAGCGTGGTGTGTCGCCACACCACCCGGAAGCGGCGGCGCGCGCGCGCACGGCAGCCGCCATGCGCGCGCCGCCGCACGCCCCCCGCGCCACCGCACTCCCCCCGCGCCGCCGCACGCCCCTCCCGCGCCGCCGTGTGCGCACGCGCCGCCGCACGCCTCCCCGCGTCGCCGCCGTGCGCGCGCGCCGCCGCACGCCCCCCCGCGCCACCGCCGTGCGCGCGCGTGTCGCCACCGCCGCCGCCGGGTGTGTCGCCAGCGGCGGCACTTTGGAAAGCCCTGCTCTAGGGTTATTATACAGTACATGGAACTATCTATGTATCTCTTAAGAGGCCTTATGAAACTCATTAATAATATCCTTTATTTTCTCTTATTTTTAATGTGATATTGGAACTACTGTTCTGCTTCATTCGACAAACAGAAGACAGTGGCTGGAGTTGAATACAAACTATTTTTATATGCCAAAGCTGAGGAAATGCTTAACATCAAAACAGCACATTGACATCAAAACAAATAGGGTTATAGTTGACATTGAAATGAGACTGAGAATTCTAGAAAGAATACTACTGTACTGCAAACTAGAAAGATGTATTACCAGTGTTAGTGTAGTAAGTCAGAGAGAGCATTATCTCTCACCTTTTCTCTCTCACATTCTCACATTTTAATGTGTATATTCAGTCCTCTTGAATGGCAGTTTCATTTGAAAAGCATTTCTTAACCAAGATTCCAAGAGGGACTGAAGAATATTACATACAATTCTTATTAGGAGATTGGTGTCCAGAAAGAATGGAGTCTCTTAGATTCTATTTTTGTACTGAATTTTCCTAATCCATGTGGTTAGATGAACTATAATTTTAAGAGTGCCAAAATCAAACAGTATTTGGAAGGACACCTTATTCTGGGTATGACAATCACAACACAGGCAATTTGTTAATATTTCTCCCTTGTCTTTCCCTTTCTTTGAGTTTGTGTATTTTCTTTGGTAGAAAAGTAGGTTTACTGAGAAATCTGCAGTAGAATGACTCATACTTTTATAATTGGATAAAGCATCTTTTATCATACAGGTAGTCCTCGCTTAACGACCATTCGTTTACTGAGTGTTCAAAGTTACGACGGCACTGAACAAAGTGACTTATGGCCAGTCCTCACACTTACAATGGTCACAGCATCCCCATGGTCATGTGATCACAATTTTGGGTGCACATTTACAACAGTCGCAGCATCCTGCAGTTATGTAATCGCCATTTGCAACCTTCCAACAAGCAAAGTCAATGGGGAAGCCAGCAGGAAGTCGCAAGTTGCAGTCATGCAATGTCTCACTTAACGACTGCAGCCAGGACTGCTGTTGCTGAACAGGGCAGTCACATGACGTTTCACTTGACTGTTTCGCTTAGCAACAGAGTTGCTGATTCCAATTAGGGTCGTTAAGTGAGGACTACCTGTATGTAGAATAGGTACATGATACATGTGTATTCCACATGCATTTTATCACAGCTGGAAAGCTTTAATAATTAACACAAAATACCATTTGTGTATAAATATACAGGTGTATGATTTTTAAATATGCATTTAGGATAGGTACCAGGGTCATCTTAGATATACAGTACTATATTATTTATAAAACTTGGCTAAAGGTAATTGTAACTAGTATTAACATTTTAAATGGTGGTTAGTAGTGATAATAAGATGAAGGAGGCAAGTAATTTTTTTCTGTCTGATTTTCTTTTTGGGGGACATTTTCCTATGAATTCATTCAGGTGAGTAATTTACAGAGTAGATTTGAGTTTGATTACATACAACAACTAGAGATAATAGGTTTGAAATGTGTACCACAAATGTGGTTGTCTTTGCAGTTACTTTATTTCGTTGTAGAGGAAATTTCAGCTTGCCTCTTCTGGAATTAAAGAAAAATTTTTTGCATTGCAGTCTGCTTATGTGGTAGTGGCATTTTTCCCACTAAAAAATAGCACATATATTACAACTTGTCCTTTCTTGTTTTGAAAAATTGGCAGCTGAATAGACATCATTTTGTGTTTTGCATATCGCAAGTTGCTTCATTACAATCAACATGTGTGAAATGTCTCAGAAGTCAGCAGAATCAGAAGAATACCCATATGTTTTTAGATAGATTTCCCCTTTTTGCAGCTTCACACAGTGTTTCTTTGCTGCAAAATAAATCCTTGTTTATATTTATTACTCTGTTAGTGGCATAAAAGACCTACTATTCAAGTTCATTATTGTAATGCTCTTTTATAATTCATTATGTGAATGTTGCATCGGAAGATACTGTTTTCCTAAATCAGTTGAAGGAATTAATAACTTTTAAAGTTTAAATTGGAGAGGCTGAGGATAATAGCTTATTAATTGCAGGGCTTGGGCTTGTTGCTGAAACCTTTGATTGAAGTCCTCTCTTTTAAAAAATCAGATGATGTTTTCCAGTATTTCAGGAAACATGGCAAAAACATACTTCAGTCAGAAACTGAGGAAGAATAAGTATTAGGGTAATGCCTTTAATAATTGGGGCAGGGGAGGGGCCTTTATAGTTAGGTTAGCTATGTCCTAGCTGAAATGCATGAAGATTATCATTAGGAAGAAGATGCTGGCTAAAATTTTTCATCCCAACCATTCTGGAACTGGGAAACTGGACTTCCTTAATTCTTAGACAACACTGTGTTCTTAAGGCTCAATTTCTGTTATCACTAGCTAGCATGGCTAGCGGCAAGGGCTTGTGGGAATTACAGATACGCAAAACATCTGAACGTCACCACGTTTTCCACTCCTATCTTAGCTTTTTTCTGATGGTTGTTTCCCCTACCTGTGTCCTTCTACCAGATGAATGGTCAGGATTTTCTATAGCTTATTTGGGGAGAAGATGGGAGAAAGTGGTCCTATTCGTTCTGCATGAGCAGAGCTCTTTTTAGATAAAGAATTTATTAATGATCCCTTTTTTTCTTTTTGTCTTCATAACTTTTTCATATTTCCATTGCCTGTATCCTGCTGTATTTCTTATATCAGGTAATAAGTTTCATGGAATCAATCTAGGGAGGAAGCAGTTAAAAAAGGGATCTTTTGAATCTTTAAGGCCACATACGTGACCCACATACATGTGAGTAAGCCCAATTTAATACAGCAAGAAATTTAGCTACTGCTGCTAATGGAGTAACACAACAGAATAGTACTATTTAGGGGCCTAACAAAAATAATAAAAAAACCCAAAAAAGTAACAAAATAGGAATAACAAAAGTATATCTATTTATTGATCGACTTATTGATTTCAAGAATTTATAAGACCACCCAACTCAAATAGTGTAACTCTGGGCGCCGTACAACAAAAATGAACAAAAAGCTGGCTGGGTGACTTTGGGCCAGTCACTCACTCTCAGCCCAGCCCACCTCACAGGGCGGTTGTTGTGGGGAAAATAGGAGGAGGAAGGAGTACTAGGTATGTTTGCCATCTTGAGTTATTTATAAAAATAATAAAGGGATAAAAGAACCTAAAACAAACACACAAACAAACAAACAAATAAACCATACACTATTAGAAATAAGCCAAAGTATAAAATGGCAAACCAAACAAGACAATTAAAACAACCAACTAAACCCAAATGCCTGGGGAGAAAGCCAGGCCAGGTCTTCACTGCTTTTCTAAAGGCAAGCAGAGTTGGGGCCTGTCATAAGTTTGTTCCAGAGCACAGGGGCTGTCACTGAAAAGGAACGCTTCCTAGGTCCCATAAGTTGGCAGTGTTTAACCTGGAGCATGCCTTCCCTATGGGAACATGTGGAGCAGGCAGATATTCTTGGGAGCAGGCAGTCTCACAGATAGCGAAGTGCTATGCCATGTAGGGCTTTAAAGGTGATAAGCAACACCTTGAATTGCACGCAAAAGCCTATTGGGAGCCAGTACAGCATGCAGAGTAGTGGTGTCACATGGGTGTAATGAGCTGTGCCCATAAACCCACCTGCTAAATTCTGGACCAAATGAAACTTCTGGATGGTCTTCAAGGGCAGCCCTATGTAGAATATGTAGAGTGTGTTGCAATAAAAAAGCCAGTTTGGTCTAGTGGTTAAGGCTCCGGGCTAGAAACCAGGAGTCTGTGAGTTCTAGTCCCGCCTTAGGCATGAAAGCCAGCTGGGTGACCTCGGGCCAGTCACTGTCTCTCAGCCCAACTCACCTCACAGGGTTGTTGTTGTGGGGAAAATAGGAGGAAGGAGTATTAGGTATGTTTGCTGCCTTGAGTTATTTAGAAAAATAATAAAAAGGCGGGATAGAAAATAAATAAATAAATAAATAATCCAGTCAGGCAGTGACTAAGGCAGGGCTTTCCAAAGTGCCGCCGCTGGCGACACGCCAGCGGCGACGGTGCGCGGGGGGTGTGCGGCGGTGCGCACGCATGGTGGCGGCGCAGGGGGCGTGTGGCGGCGCGCGCGCACGGTGGCGCAGGGGGGCGGGGGGCGGCGCACGGTGGCAGCGGGGGCGGGCGCAGGGGTGGGCGGCGGCGGGCGCGTGCATGGCGGCCGCTGTGCATGCGCGCGCCGCCGCTTCCGGGTGGTGTGGCGACACACTTTTGTGTCGCGACACACAGTTTGGAAAGCTCTGGACTAAGGTGTGAGTGACTGTAAGCAGTGCCTGTTCATTGAATACCAATGAATGAATAGTGGCATGGTACATAGCACACTGGAGGACATATATATTATGTATAAAATTATATATTTTATAAGAGACTGTGTGAAATCATGAGATCCTAGATTTAAATAATGATTTAGCTTCTGTGCCTCTGGTAGGAGTTAAGGCCTCACTCCTTAAATTGAGGATGTGAGGAGAAAAGCAATGGGTTTCTACATATTTCAGTTTCGTTCTTTGCTGCTGCTGTTTTTCTTTTGAAATTGTTGTTGCCAGTCTTGTTTACTGTAATAAGAAGACAACATGTATGCAGTGAAGTTAAAAAATAGGCTACCTGTTTGCCCTTATAACTGTATCCTGCCAAATAATTAACACTTAGGTCATAATGCAAAATATTCCAGTGAGTTTCACCCTTGTTGCAGTAGGGTGAGGAGCTTACTAAAGAATAAAAATAGCTTAAAATAAACCAAGGCATCTGCTATTGCATATGGGGAACCTTTGTTCCCTAGACTGAAGCCTTCCCATCTGCCCTGTGGAAACTCAGGTAAGGCACTTTCCCTGAAGCTATGCCCCAGTATACAAAACAGCTTGTTTAAGGGGCTGAGAGCACGCTGAAGCAGGACTTGGGTGTGTGTGTGTGCTCCCTCCTTGCTTTTGGAGGAGGAGGTGGAGGTGCAGCTTGTATGCCGCCTGACTCTCAACAACTCTGGGTGACTCACAACAAAGAAATTACAATAAAATCAATAACACATAGAAGATATGGATAAAAGTTGTCAAGGGCAGTGAAGCAGGGGGTTTCACTAGAGTGAGACAAGTTCATCAGGAGATGTGGTTTCAAGGTTTTCTTTTCATCTTGAACCACCCTCTCCTCAAAACATCACCACCACTTGCTTTTCCAGAGGTAGCATTTTGGAGAGAGAAGGGATTCTGATCTCTACCTAGTGACTTCCCTGTGTAAAAGACTGTAGGTTTCCATTCTTCCCTCTTTCCCTTTTGATAAAAACCTACCTCCAAAAAATTTCAGTCATGTTTTTTATGAGGGAGAATTCTTTTCCGGGAGCTGAAAGGCTGAAATGTAGGGCTAATTTCCCCTGAAGCAGCAACCTTCATCATTTCCTTTGTAAACACACCTAATCTTCTGAAATAAATGAAGATCACTGTTCACATATTGTCTTCCAAAGGCAGATTAAATTCTTCTGTTTTACAGGCCGGACCTGGTAGACATGAATGCTGTTGCTGTTCAAAGCAACCTTGCAAATTTAGAGCATGCCTTCTTTGTAGCCGAAAAACTTGGAGTTGCCAGGCTTTTGGATCCTGAAGGTGAGTTAATGAATTGAAATGCTGCTGATGGGTAGAGTTCAGAAAGCACGGGAAGCTTGATGGTGTGATATCTGTATTGTAAACATTGCCTGTGTCCACATGTACATTTTAGATGTTGATGTCTCCTCGCCAGATGAGAAGTCAGTAATCACTTACGTATCATCACTTTATGATGCATTTCCCAAAATACCTGAAGGTGGTGAAGGCATCAGTGCACACGTAAGTAAGAAACTAGTTTTATACACAGAACAATTTTTAGGCAGAAATACTAAAACATTATGTAAAGTTAAGGAGTTTGGCAAGTTTGGTTGGGGCTGAAAACATATATAGCTGCTAGTTACTTGTAGAGAAACAACTTGAATAAGAAGAGGCCACAGAATTAGAGTACTAAGAAGTGAGAGCTCTCCTTTTGGACATACTTCCTCCATGCATAGAAGATGAATCCACTTCCTTTTTCAGATATTACCATGCCCTATTGGGTTTACCTGATATTTAACTGTTGAGCAGGGCATTTTGAAATGGGCCCTCATGGACATGATGCTGACTAAAGTATTTCACGAAATTGGCAACTATGCACAAATATGTGTATGAGCAACCTTTCGGACGTCTTCTTCAAAGCCCACCCACTAGGGCATGGCTTGGTGTGGAAAGAAAGCATAAAGGCCTAATGTGATAGAGGCAGAGAAATGAAGTTAAAAGCAGGTCACTGAGGAAAAAAAAGGAAAAAGAAGGAAAAAGTAAGAGGGTATTTGCAGAAGAGGGCCTCAGAAAAAACTTTATAATGCTTATGTAAGGATGGGCTGTTTCTTGGGGTTAGCAAGGGAAGTGCTAGGAGTCAGGTGAACAGTAGCTAAGAGAACAAAAACCAGATAACAGAAGAACACACGAGTTGCAAGTACATAGAGAGAGGTGCTATTAAGGAGAACTTAAGAGTGGGCAAAACCTCATAGTGAGTGCAGGATAGGAAGGAGAGGAAGAGAATTTGAACCAGAAGCCAAACAGTCATAGGCCTGCCAGATCCAGTTTCTAAAATGTTACTCAAAAATTTCTTGGAAAAGGGACTTTGCCAATTTAAATAGTGACTTTTGCTGTCACTTTAGGATTGGGACATGAGAATAATTTAAGATCACCTTTTCCCAACCTGATGACCTTCAGATGTCTTGTACTCTTCCCATACCCATGGGTAGGAGTAATCAAGACAGAGGTGTCATAGCAATTATCAGGCTCTGTTTCAGCTGAGTTGAACTGAGTTGATTGGTTGCTTAGCTATAGGTGTCTAATGCAACAGATACAACTGATAGACAATGTCTTCACAATTGGTTGCTGTTGTATTGCTTCTCTTAGGATGTTGAAGTCAAGTGGATTGAATACCAGAATATGGTGAACTACCTCATCCAATGGATTAGGCACCATGCCACAATAATGGTTGACAGAGCATTCCCAAACAATCCTGTGGAACTCAAGGTGATTTTTATCATTTGTTTATACTGCCAAAGTACAGTTTTTAAAGCATCTTAGATACTATTCGTTTAAACTAATAACCTATTCATTTATAGTGATCCACAAAACTCCCCCGTCCTTTAAATTACACAAATTAATTGCACTGCTGGAGCATAAAATACTTGATTCAAGAAGGCTCTGCCCTTTTCCAACGGCAGAATCTGCCTGAACCCAGCTCCAGCACTGCTTCTGATGCTCAGCCCCATGTCTCATTGCTAGCAATCAGACTACATCATAGAAAGTGAGCATGGGAGATAGTGAATTAAATGTGCCCAGTACAGCTCTTCTGGGAACTTAAGCATTGGCGCAGTTTGCACTGTTGCATGTTCCTTGATGTAAAAATACTGGAAGCTATTATGTCAGAGAGAATGGTTAGATTAGATTCCTTCTCCCTCTCATGTTACGTTTCTACAAACAGAATTTTTATGCATGAAGTTCTCATTGATAGATTATCTTGTCCTTATCACATGATCCTCAGTCAATCTACTTTTACTCACATGGCAGTGGAAAAACTGGATTCCTGATCGGCTATGTATAATCATAGTGTGATTTTAGATACTAGAATCTTGGGAAGGAGCCACAAATCTGAACACAGCGTTCATGTAAATATTAAGCAATAAAGGGCATCTCCCTGGCTTGGAGGCACTAGGATGCATTTTTATCTGAGGCTGCGCAAGCCACTGCCACAGCTAACACAAATTTAGTGGTTTGGATTCTAGTCCTGTTCATAAAAGAGACATCGAACTGAATTCTGTGCAGCATTACCTGGCACTTACTATGTGGATTGCATCCATGAACAGCAGCGGGTGGAAGAGTTAAGTTAACCTTGGACGTAAAGCACAGGGATGCCAAGGGAAAGCTGAATGGGAGACATATGGTTTAATTCTCCTCTTCCTTGTAAATCCATGTGTTTTGTTCTTGATACTGAGTAAATTAGGACAATTTGGTTTCAGAGTGATAGGTGTGACAAGTTTTTATAAGCCTTAGTAGACCAGAATATCTAAGTAAATAGTGCAATGTTTGTTTTCCTTTAGGCACTTTATAACCAGTATTTACAATTTAAAGAAACAGAAATTCCACCAAAGGAGATAGACAAATCAAAAATCAAACATCTGTATAAATTATTAGAGGTAAGCTATATTGTATGGATTTGTGCATGCTGGATTTATTTCTCACATATATGCTGGGTTTGGGTTCTCAGTTTTACAGAATTGTTCCTTGCCTTCAAAGGTTTGGATTGAATTTGGGCGTATCAAGCTTCCTCAAGGCTACCACCCAAATGACATTGAAAAGGAATGGGGGAAGCTAATTATTGCTATGTTGGAAAGAGAGAAAATGCTCCGACCAGAAGTTGAAAGGTATGTTGATTATTTGTTTTACAGGCACGTTTCCCTGCTGGGTTTGAAAACGCTCAGTAAGATACATTGCATAATAGACAGAGGCACTTTAATCTTGAAACAAAGGTAGCCACAATTTCCTTTGTAGAAGTGAATTGTCAGGTGAGCTCGTTAATTGGATATTGCTTTTAAATTGAGTAATTTTAATTTTATTCATACAATTATCAAGGAGCTCATGCAGAGTTCTGTGTGAAATAGCAAGTAGGTAACTATAATCTTGCCTGACGGTTTGCTCATCAGGATTGGGATAATTATTCCAGTTATCAACCATTGCTTATAATTAAACAGTTCTTTCAAGGGTTTATGCTTCAATCCAGTCCAACTTTTGAGTAGATAATAATTTTTGAAATTTCCCAGGGCAGTTACAGGATTGAGTTGGCTCCCGTCTCCTTTTTCTCAGAAGCATTGGCCTCAAAAGGGCTAAAAAAAAGGGGGCAGTTACCTCAAGCTATGGTGACCCTCAATTGAGATGGCAGACCAAGTCTCTTAGAAGGGCAATCAGAGCCTTGTGCCATGGTGTCTGCTCAAGGATGTTCTTATAGATGCCAAGGACATTGTGTACCATGAAACCAAAGCAGACAGCCTGACTCCCCAGGGCCACGTGCAGTCTTGGGGTCCTCTTCAGCACTGTTGGAGCCTCTTGGATAATTACTGAGAATTAATCATTGTTCCCTGCTATTCTGAGGCAGAGAAGACATAAAAGCTGTACCCTTAGCACCCAAATCAGTTTAACAATTAAAAATAATAATTAAATTCCCTATACCTATCCCCATTCAAGAAAAATTGAAAATCTTGGCTGTGCCAATCTATGAGACAATAGCCTTGTCCGTTTCACTGGTTACCACACTCATGAGAAATCTTAAGTATGACCCTTGGCTCTCAAGAGTTATGATTTATAACAGGATTTTTCTTATTTTGTGTGGACATCCTATAACAATTTTATATCCCTTATTAATTTGGTGCCATGCAAAAATAGCAACGTTGCAAATTCTGCCCAATCTGATGGTTGAATTCTCACTGAACTTTGTCTGTCTGTCTGTTTTCCCCTTCTTTTACAGACTTCCCCATTAAAGTCTTTCCCATTAACCATGAGAGTTAGACCACCCTTTTGTGGACAGCATACTTTTGAATTCTAGAGCTGAATATCTGCTATCATGCAATTCTATCATGCTAGAATTCTACACATTTATTTTTTAATCAATACAGTTGTGTGGAGGGACTAAATCTATTATGGGTGGGAAAGGCATGAAATTTAACCTCTCCCCAAATATTTTTTCAGTGGAATCCCTCTACTGGGCAGATACTGAGGACATGGGCATCCATGTGGAAAGTAAATGGGGGGATATGACTTAAGTTCTTGAATCAGAATCATGGCACAATTACATAATTATGTCATTTTCATGATGATATGAACCATATGTCATTTTGACATCATCATGTGTCCTTATGTCATCATGCAAATGTTGCAAATGCTTCTGGCTGGACACAGTCAAAATTGGACTTCTTTTGCACTGATGACATGCTTCTGAGCCTCCCCAAAATGTTCAGCTGATTATCTTTGGAAACAATGCTGAATTAGAGGGTGACCTGAGATTTACTTAAAGTAGCAAAAAATTGCGAACAAGACAGAGGCAAAGACTGGATACCATCTTATGCCTCATGTCCATTGCTACTGCAATATCCATTTTGTACAAAGCAAAGCAGTTAGGGTTTAGAGATTAGTAATTTGCTAAAGGCTGAATGCTCAACAGCAGGTAGGTTTGCCTCAAGCATCTCTTATTACCATACTGTCCTTCCTGTACCAAAAATATTTCTTTCTCTCTACATTTTGGCTGGTTGTGGACCTTAACGTTAATACTTATCTCTGGAAGAAAGTCAGAGAGATCAGAAGGCAAACTAAAGGTTTCTTGGTTGGGTAATCTGAGAGAGTAATGAATACATAGATAAAATATGAAGCAGGAGAGCAAAAGCTGTACCCCATTCATTCAGGGCTTTGTTTCTTCTTTACATGGTAATCAAAGGGATTCCTCCCACTTTGTATGCTAATGGTTTGCCTCAGTATACATTGTGTTTATTAGGAAAACAAAAAGGAAAAGTGGGTGTAGTCTATGGTCATAATTGGCAGGAAAGGGGCTTGGTGGGCAGAGTCTTAGAAGGGGGAGGGACATTGCTTGAGGTCTGTGGGGAAAATGGATTGATTTGATGGGCCAGCTAGAAGTTCCCCATCCCTGCTGTTCATGGAAATGGTGGTATGCCTCAATCCAGTTTTTTTTCCCATCATGGTGCTCTTAAGCCCAACTTTTTCATCTTGTGGGTTGTCTTATTTAAAGGAGCTTCCATTATGGGGGGAAATTGAGAAACACTGTGTTTGAGAAGAGGCATGTATAAGGCACTGGCATCATGGAATATGTCACTAAAGTCAGTGTGGGCTCTCTTGGAGTATGGAGATACTCAAAAGTTCGGGGGTACCTTTAAGTGATTTGGATTACAGTCACTCAGTTGAAAATGTCTCAGTAGCTGCATGCTTTGCAATAACATTCAGTAACTTTAGTGGGCAAGAGCTAAAGAGTGAGATAGCCCAGTCTTTGCTAGATATTCTGTATTTGGGATGCAAAAATCCAATTGATCACTAGCTGGAAGCAAAGAGTTTTAGTTTGCTCTATCTTTGCTATCATCATAGTTTTCAAATATGACAAGCCTAGTCTTCACAGTTTAGTACAGCAATAATGTAATCGGGGGGTCAGTTATAGAATAGGAATTTGTTGAATAATAGGATTCATAATAGAATTATCTGCTGTTAAAGGAAGTGGGGGGATGAGGGAGAAGCAGCCTCACTTTCCTAAATGAAATGAAGACTATAATAAAGGTAACAATAATCTCAAGAGAATCCTAATGGACTGGATATAATTTTGACACAAATGGGATTACTCCTTGCCAGCAAGAAATGAGAACATCTGTGTGTGCTTGCATTTTTGCCTGTATGTGTGCAAAATCTTTCTAATGACAAACTGTCAAAATAAAGGATTCACTACCACATTTTATAGTAAATATTATAGCAATAAAATGACATTAGCGTGCAAGCCCAGCCATTCACTACTAGCTGATTGCAAAAATAACCACTGACCCTACAGTTCTGATCTTTTTATCCTAATAAATGAACACTGAATCTGTTTAATTTGAACAAAAGCATATATAAACAAATTCTTTTTTTTTTAAATTTCATCACCGCCCATCTCCCTCAAAGAGCGACTGGGTGGTTTACAATAAAACTAAAAATAAATACAGATTAAAATACAATAAAAACAGTACTTAAATAAAAATATAAATATAAATGTAAAATATAAAATCCCAGATGGAGATACTAAAAGTTCTTAATTTAAATTCATGAATTCACAGGGGCCTCTTTAGGGCACTAACCACCCCCAGGATTGATTAAAAAGGTAAAGGTTCCCCCCGCACATGTGTGCAGTCGTGTCCGACTCTAGGGGCCGGTGTTCATCTCCGTTTGTTAGCCGAAGAGCCAGCGTTGTCCGGAGACGCTTCTATGGTCATGTGGCTGGCATGACTCATGTGGAACTCTGTTACCTTCCTACTGAAGTGGTACCTATTCATCTACTTGCATTTGCATGCTTTCAAATTGCTAGGTTGGCAAGAGCTGGGGCGAGTGCGGGAGCTCACTCCACACGCAGGGCTAGGGATTCGAACCTCCAAACTTGGGATCTTCCGATCAACAAGCCTGGCGTCTTACCCGCTGAGCCACCACGGCTCTTTTCAGGATTGATTACCCCCCTCTTAATTTTAATTCTCTCCAAGGTAGTCTGTGCAATGTTTAAGGGGAAGTTGCTAGAGAACAAGCTGTAGTGCTGGCCAATTGTTTTGGGTACAATATAAGCAATTGTTGAAAGCACCTGATGTTGCAGAATAGTTGGATCAAAATGGAGACAGACCTAGATGAAAGACCACTAGTGTCCCATGTAAAAGCAGATATGAGTATCATGAATCATTTCATTTTTTAAAAAAATACTGCAAATCTATAAAATGAATACTTATTGATCAACTTTTTTACAACTTGGAGTGCAGATCTTTAAAAGCAAGATTTTAAACTACTTATCCTGCCTCATATCAGTTAGATTTCTGAGATTGGATGACACTTACAGAAAAGTATTTGGCACTTCTCCTTCAGCGTTAACGCCCTAATCGCTCTGATTAGTCCATACTTGTACAGGCACTTCAAGCTAGAGAAGCCAAGCCCACATTGGCATATATAGCTGAAGGCAAAATCTGAAGAGGAATCAGAATAGTATTTGCAGGATTTTGAATATGCCTGCTGAAGCCTATTTAAGGATGCAATGGTGGAACTGCCCTTAAAGCTAACTCCTTTCTGGGAGCTGTGTATGTTTGCAGGCATTTTGCTTCTTTCAGCTATTCAACAACCAAGGGAGGAGCTTTTTGGTTATGAAAAATGAATGCAAACAGTTATGGCTACCAGAGTAGTGACTCTTTGTTTAGTAACAGCACTAGTACCCGAACCAGCATTGATTCCAATGAAAACTTCGTATCTGTTAACTGTGGTCCAACCCTTGTTAATTCGTGTATAAGCTTTGGCAATGGCCCCGTGGAAGGATCCAGGTAAGTTCTGTTATTGCGTTGCAGAATTTGGCTCAGTTTTATTTGGTAACAGTTAATACTACTTTCTTGTATGAACAAAAAAGTATAATCAGCCTTATGGGACCTGCCTTAACTTTGATGTCTTTAGGTTAGATATGCTGCAGCAAATTGCAAACAGAGTTCAGCGGGACAGCCTGAGTTGCGAAGACAAACTAATGCTTGCTCGAAATGTTGTGCAGTCAGTAAGTAGTTTTGAATATCTAATTTCTGACTTGTTTTTCTGTATTGAAAACCCATGTGGATTATTGGGTAAAGAATAGAATGGCAAACATCTTTGTTTAGATCTTGTACAACTAGGCACTTACCAAGTAGCCACAAACAAATCACACTGCATGGCCTCAGGCTTTTCATTTTTAAAACAATGATTATGATAACATTTTTCAGAATTATTTGGAAGATGAGAAGAATTACCTGTGCTTATTAATAGCTGCAAAGCCATCCTGGAGTACCCTAGAAATGCATCATATTTTATCAGGCATGCAATGAATAGGCCAGCAATATGATCTCATCTTTTACATATTATGCCTCATTTCTGTGTTAAAAACATTTTGAAGTGATCTGTCTATTTTGAAGTGATATAAAACTACTGTATTAAATGCTTCAACCTCTGTCTGTGTCAATAAGGCATTGGGACCAAGCTGTATGGGTAAAATTCCAGTTTATAAAATGTAGTGGATTGAACATATATTCAGAGCCCACTAAAACATTTTTTCAAGGGATACAATATGTGCTTGTTAGAATTTCACTGCAGTTTTGAAGGCCTGTCAGTAAACTTAGAGGAGGTAGAGAATGCTTAATGCATCAATGTTTATAGACAATAATATTTAAGTTAAGACTATGGAGTTCCGACTATACATCCTGAACTTGACATTTGTTTTTAATGTTCAAGAATGGGTGAAGATTTTTTTTAAATTGAAAATATGTCAAAAGTCAAGGAACTTGCAGTCATCTACAAGAAAATATCTTGTAAGAGATTGTACTAATTTTTTGCATTGATAGCTGCCTTATGAAATTGATGTACTTATGGTAAATTTCATCTGGAAAAATGGAAAGTCTGGTTGTCTCATGTTTTATGCAGCCAAAAAAAAAAAAAGCATCCCTTTGTATCCATTTCAGAAAATCAGCCATCAGAGCTGCTTAAGCAACCTTTTGCAAAGTATTTTAATATAGGAGAATATTGTTAATTAATCATAGTGATGGTAGCTTTTCAGAACAGTTCTGTGTCTGCAGGTATGTATATCTGTTTATCTAAATAGGCATCCTACTATTTATTTATGCTGCTCTATCTGTTGGAGAGAGCAATCTATGTGTATTCAAAATTTGGATTGACATAATAGATAGGTGATGATCTAAAATTTAGCTTTTACAGATATTTCTCATGGTAATAATTTGATTTTATCTTCCAACGTATTTCTCAGAAATAAACATCTAAAATACTTAAGTAAACATTATTGTATATCCCCAAAAAGTTAATACTGTAGAAGAATATAAGTATCTCATAAAGAGCTTATTTTCCAGTTAAATACATGTCTGAATTTGATTTTTTTTAAAACTTAGGATAGAAAACGTTTAGAAGCAGGTCTCCAGTTCCAGAATGAAGCTGAGATTGCAGGCTATCTCCTGGAGTGTGAGAATCTTCTCCGCCAACAAGTTATGGATGCCCAGATTCTTACTGATGGAAAATATTATCAAGCGGATCAATTAGTCCAGAGGTACATACATTAAGGTTGCTACTTAGGAATAGGAGCTCCTAGCTTGTATCATGCCAGTGACTATGCTGCCCCTGGCAGTGGCTGCATCATTAGCAGAAATTAGTTTGGCTTACTTAGGTCTGTGTTCAAATCGTTTGAACAATTTATTTAAGCACTGCTAATCTCGACTTTAATTAGGATATCCATTAATCTATGCTTGAGCTAGAGGGTGATTTCAAGAGTAGTGCATAGATAATTCTGCTTTAAAGTCTGATCTCTGAAGTCCCTTCAGCTGCCCTGTGGTTCAGGGTAAGAGGACTCTTTGTATCATACAGTATAGCAATAATATTGTTTAGGATATGCTATATATGTGTCTAGTGATGTCTTTGGCTACTTTTGTGAGATACTGCCAGTTATAGCAACATAGATAAATGAATGCCAAATGTCTGCTTCTGTAAATCAGGATTGGACAACTTTTTGGTTGTAAAATCTGCACCAGATCCTAGGTCAGGCCAGTACCAGCAGGAACACTGCCATTCTCAGTCCTTTTGCTGGATGAAAAAAGAGATCTCCCATTCCCCCTTTCTTCTCAGTAAAAGGCATTCCCTGCAACCTACCAAGCTGAGACCTCATGTTAGGGAGGGCATAGTCTACATTGGGTGGTTTCCAGGGGCCATATATGGCTCATGTACTACAGGTTGTCTACCTTACTGTCAGGTGTGGACTAATATTGCTACCACTATGCAGAACAGCCTTTTTAAGGCTGTATGCATTTTCTATGAATTTTTCCCATTAATAGCCATATGGTTTGATTCCTGTTCTTATAGTCACTTTTGTTTTGCACTTCCTTCTCAACGATGCACAAAGAGGAATGATGTCTTAAGCAATCTGCCTTTTTCACATGAGAAGACACTTGTTTTGTGAATGCTTCCCAAGCATATTCAGGGATTGCAATGGAAACAAAACTGATCATATGGGCTTATTGTTTGAGACAATAAATCTTCTGCAATATTTTGTTTGGTTCTCACATTCCTCTTATTTTAAGAGAGAGGTAAAGTGAATTCACTCTCCATGCTTTGTTGAGGAACTACTGTGGTCTTCAAAATCAATTCTGTTTTGTTATGATGACTTTTTATATCCAAATACATACAGTTTGACATTTTATGGCCTTATTACCATCACACCATGAATGCATCAATCAGTTTATAAAAGGGTTTACTGGAACAAATGGATTTAACTCTTTTATTATGATATTTAATTTAATTATTTAATTCTGATTTCCATTATTTTTGACTGATGATGATCATGAAAATTTTGAGGCAGTATCTACTCAATTTCTATGGTGAATGCTTTTCTCTGTTTTAATATAGGGTTGCAAAACTCCGAGATGACATTATGGCCTTAAAAGCAGAGTGTTCCTCAATCTACAACAAGGGGAGAATACTGACAACAGAACAGACCAAGATGATGATATCAGGAATAACACAAAGTTTAAACTCAGGATTTGCACCAAACCTAAGCCCCAATTTAAACTCTGGACTAAATCAGGGCTTATCCCCCTCCTTCACCTCATCCAGCCTGACGTCAGGTTTATCATCAGGTTTTTCCCCAAGACTGACTCCAGCCATCACCCCAGCATACACTCCAGGTTTCCCACCACGGTTAATTCAAAGCTACGTAACTGGAGTTGACACAGGTGCACTGCAAACACTCAAATTGACACAGATCCGAAAACCGCTGATGAAATCAGCTTTTATTGATCAGAATTTAACAGAAGAAGAAGTCAACATGAAATTTGTCCAGGACCTCTTAAGATGGGTAGATGAAATGCAGGTAACATCTTACATGTATGGTTTTCATCTGCACTTAATCATTTTTCTTATTTATTTGATGGATCAAGTTTAATTTTTAACTTCTACTTACCAGGTGCAACTTGATCGGACCGAATGGGGTTCAGATTTGCGAGGTGTTGAAAGCCATGTTGAAAATCACAAGAATGTTCACAAAGCTATTGAAGAATTTGAGTCAAGCCTTAAAGAAGCAAAAATCAGTGAGGTACAACATAAAAAACACCTTGTGGCTATGTATATATTTTAGAAATATACTCATAGGTTTTTAACTTGTTTCATAACTGCACTTGGCTTAAAGAAGGATCTCTTTGTTATATTAATTAAATGAATAATAAGAAAGGCATAATCCTTCTGTTATCTGTTGTGTGTCTGCAGGCTTTTTAAAAAAATCTCTAATCCAGTTTGTTCTACACAGATCCAAATGACTGCTCCCCTTAAACTCAGCTATGCAGAAAAATTGCACAAACTGGAGAGCCAATATGCAAAACTCTTGGTAAGATCATTGTCTAGAAGTCCAGCTCTCAGTGGGATGTTCCTTGATAATATAAGTAAAACTAAACTTTTTTTTTGTCTTTTCAAGAATACATCAAGAAATCAGGAAAGACACCTTGACACTCTTCACAATTTTGTATCACGTGCCACTCGGGAACTTATATGGTTGAATGAAAAAGAGGAGGAGGAAGTCGCACATGACTGGAGTGAAAGAAACACAAATATAGCGAGGAAAAAGGAATATCATGCTGTAAGATTTATTAATATCTTAAAAATAAAACTGAATGTATACTTTCCTACTTGCTCCAGGTTTCAAAAGCTTTCTTTTTTTAATTTGGAAGGATCTGATGAGAGAACTTGATCAGAAAGAAGAAGTTATTAAATCAGTTCAGGAAATAGCAGAACAATTGCTCTTTGAAAACCACCCTGCAAGATTAACTATTGAGGTAGGTTGTTAAACCTGGCTTTAGAAGCGTTTTTTGTAGGATCCCAAGCTTAAAACAACAGTTTTAAACAACCTTCCCAAGAATTGCAGCCTTCCCCAATTGGTTGTACTTTTGCTATGTTTACTGTAACACCAAAAATCCCCAGGCGATGTGATCAAAAACTTGAAGAAGGTTGATACACAGTCTTGTGACCTACCTTCCCTGTTTAGTCCTCTACTTCTGTTTCCAACAATACTCAATAACAGGGATTATTGATTTCATCTGGTATACATTGGGGCTCCAGATAGATATTTATGACTGGGTTCCACTTTCCATTTTATGTTTTATTCCCGCATTGTTGCAGATAAAATTTTCTTGCAGCATCTGCGTATACCTTCAGCTGAGTATGGAAGCTTGTGAATCAGTACATTTGAGTCACAAGCTTCACTGATGACTGTTTTGAGTTACTTAAAAAGGAATGCAGAGCACTCTTTTTCCATGGAGAATTCCAATACGATAGCACCATCTAATGTTTGAGTAAGAGTGAAATCTGGTACTCCCAGGGCAGGGCAGTATTTTTCTTGTTCACTTGTATTAAGGAACTTCTCCCTGTAAATGTTCCATCATAGTTACGCATCACAGTTACACATCATTAATTTCAAATCTTGGACATTATATTTATTTTGGACTGGAATCAAGATATATACTGTAGGTAATCTCTTGCAGTTAAAGACTGAAGCTAGCAAACATGGGTACCTCCGGGTTTCAGAACTGAGCACAGGATAGTTTATTCTGTACCTTTGTCAGAGTGGGTATTCTGCAACAATCCTTAAAAAGTGGAAGTAGATGAGCTCCATGATCTTTCCTTGTTATTAAACAACACACTCTACTGAACTGGATGCTTTAGCAAGCTTTTTTGCTCCTTTGTTAAGTGTTGCTAATTTTAGCCTACTTGACAGGCAGCCACTGTCAAATAGCAAAAGCTGTAGCCAAGGTATTTAGGTTTTAAATGGCAGTCTACCTGACTTTCCAGAAAGTTTTATTCATTTTTGTAGCGTGATACGATTTATATTTTTGAGAGTGGTTGCTTTTGTACTACTGAGACAAAGACATTTGGAATGGGGGAGGGGAAATCAATTCCTCAAATTCTTTCTCTCATTAGAACTGGTGCTGGTGCTGCATGACCAAACATGGTTCTTTATCTCTTTCTGTACCCTTCAGGCCTACCGAGCTGCAATGCAAACACAGTGGAGCTGGATTTTACAGCTTTGCCAATGCGTTGAACAGCATTTGAGAGAAAACGCTGCATATTTTGAGGTACGGATTAAATTGAAGATACTGTGACGTAATTGCAGATTTCAGCTGTAGGAATACTTCCAAGAAGGAAATGCTAATGTGGTTCTCAGCTAAGCGGTGCAGAGGAATGTTTAAATTTCCCAGATGTGAAAAATGTGTTCTTATGATAAAGATACCATTTTTATTATCAGTTTAATTCAGATTTTTCAATATGTAAGGAGACTATTGTTTTTATGGTATTCCAGTAGTGATTCCACTGGTCCAGTACACTGTATATAAATCTTGTGAAAAAAGTCAGTAACCATTACTGTTTTGTTCTCTTTGTTTGCTGTCCTACAGACATTTGAAGTTTAAGTTTATTCCACCTCTTCCCCAGTTCCTTTCTCTCTCTCGTTTTAACAATTCAAGTGTTTCTCTGGTTTTATAATTTTATTTCAAGCTGTGAAAGTGGGAGTGACAAGACTTAACTTAATTTTTTATTGGCTTAATACATTTCATATATGTTTATGAAATGAACACATTTTCAGTAGTGACTTATTAAAGGAAAAGTTTCTTTCATTCTAGTTTTTCAGTGATGCCAAAGAAGCTATAGATTACTTGAAGAATTTAAGAGATGCTGTACATCGAAAATACAGTTGTGATAGATCCAGCAGTATTCATAAACTAGAAGATCTGATCCAAGAGTCTATGGTAGGAATGTTAATATGGTAGGAATGTTAATATGTTACCTGATTTTACTTCGTAAGCGTACTTCTGTACTTTTTACATTGTGCCTTTTGCCAGGGTGATGCATGCATATGTGCATGCACAGACATGTGTGCAATAGAAGGTCTGTTAGCAGAACATTTCCTTTTACTGAGAATAAGGGATTCACTGTAAAAACAAAAGTAGTTTGTATTCATTAATTTTCATCACTGAAGCTTATTAAGCAGTGTGTACCAATCAAGCTATGCCCAATATTGCCATTATTCTTGAAATTGGAACAAATAGACCTGAATGACATTATTTCAAATAGATCATAGCCTGCCTTTTTCAAGAACTATTGCCATTTCTACCAAATACAGCTATAATGATTAGAGAATAGTAATTTACTGTACAAAGTGTCATTCCTCAAGCTGGTTCCCTCCAGATGTGTTCAAACAACAGTCCCAGGATTCCAGCCATATGAGGATTCTGGGAATGGGAATAATCTCAACAAATCTACAAGTCATCAGTTTGGGAAAGGCTGTTATGGACCCAGTTGTGTCTCATGTGAATTGGAATGTCTTGGAAAAATGTCTTGGAAAAGAAACCAAACTGGAAAAAACAAGAAAACCTAAAACAATTCCAAGTGTGCTTACTGTTTTGTTGTTGTTGTTGTTCAGTCGTTTGGTCGTGTCCGACTCTTCGTGACCTCATGGACCATAGCACGCCAGGCCTTCCTGTCCTTCACTGTCTCCCGGAGTTTACTCAAATTCATGTTCGTTACATCGGTGATGCTATCTAACCATCTCATCCTCTGCCGTCCCCTTCTCCTTTTGCCTTCAGTCTTTCCCAGCATCAGGGTCTTTTCCAGTGAGTCCTCTCTTCGCATTAGGTGGCCAAAGTATTTGAGTTTCAGCTTCAGCATCTGTCCTTCCAATGAGCAGTCAGGGTTGATTTCCTTTAGGATTGACTGATTTGACCTCCTTGCAGTCCAAGGGACTCTCAAGAGTCTTCTCCAGCACCACAGTTCGAAAGCATCAATTCTTCGGCGCTCAGCCTTCCTTATGGTCCAACTCTCACAGCCATACATTACTACTGGAAAAACCATAGCTTTAACTATACGGACCTTTGTCGGCAAGGTGATGTTTCTGCTTTTTAATATGCTGTCTAGGTTTGCCATAGCTTTCCTCCCAAGGAGCAAGTGTCTTTTAATTTCATGGCTGCAGTCACCATCTGCGGTGATCTTGGAGCCCAAGAAAATAAAATCTGTCACTGCTTCCATTTCTTCCCCTTCTATTTGCCAGGAGGTGATGGGACCAGATCTAATCAGATTTAGCTGCTTTTAATATTTTATCTCTTTTAAAATTGGCTTCTAGGAAGAAAAAGAACAGCTCCTGCAGTACAAGAGCACAGTGGCAGGCCTTGTGGGGAGAGCAAAGACAATAGTTCAGCTGAAGCCGAGGAATCCCGATAATTCCCTCAAAACATCCATCCCAATTAAGGCCATCTGTGACTATCGACAGATTGAGGTTGGAAGCTGGACCGTCTTCAAATCAGTTATGGGGAGGAAGAAGACCCTGGGCTGGGTATTAATAACAAGCTCCTGGAAGTCTCTTCCATAGCCCACAGAGCTTGTTGCCACAGTTGGGGGCTGAATCGGTTTTATTTTGTTCTCCTGTCGCTTTTTTGGGCGTCAGTTGTTGACAGAGGTGCTTTGAGAAAGGCTCATTCAGTTCTTCTGGTTTTCTGTTAACAACTAGATAACCATTTACAAGGATGACGAATGTGTCCTAGCAAGCAACTCTCATCGGGCAAAATGGAAAGTGATTAGTCCAAGTGGTAACGAGGCCATGGTTCCCTCTGTTTGTTTTACCATTCCTCCTCCCAACAAAGAAGCCATAGACACTGCAAATAGGTAGGAATTTGGCAGAGTGTACATATACCAAACTGAAGCCTGTATTAATGTTACTTGCTTTTTAAGAGCATTCTGAAAAACGTATCGGTCTAGGAAGTTTATTACCAGTCTAGAATCTTAAGAATCTCTTGTGATATCACTGTCTTACTCCCCTTGCCCCCATTTTATGCATTTCAGAATTGAACAGCAGTATCAGAATGTCCTGGCTCTGTGGCATGAATCACACATAAATCTCAAGAGTGTAGTTTCTTGGCACTATTTAACAAATGAAATTGAAACTGTTCGAGCAAGTAATGTGGCTTCGGTAAGTTCTTTGTGCATTCCAACTCTCATCTGGATATCTAGTTAGTTTTTTTCCCTCTAGCATTCAATATTTCAGCAATTTATATTTCAGCGAATTTGCATTTTACCTTTATAATGATAGGCAAAAGTTGAGATATTTTATATTCATATTTTATACAGCAGACATGATGCTAAAGGTGTACCAATATTATATTGGTGTTTGTTATAGAAAATGCTAAAAAAATACTGACCTACAGTATGTCAATATCCAGTACATTTGTTTCCATGGATTTGTCCTTATACACTGAATGTATATGCTGTATGCATTGTATTCCTGAGAGGCATCTTCCTGGCTTACTGAATCAAAATTTCAGTAAGTGATGGGTTAAGGGCTTTATTAATAAGGGCTTTAAAAGCAGCCTGTGTTCTACATTTTTAACATGAAAAGGGAAGGAATGTTACCAATTGCTGGAAAGATTTTAAATTTTGCACCAATTTTTAAATGTTTCCTAGATCAAAACACTCTTGCCGGGTGAACATCAGCAGGTTTTAAGCAACTTGCAATCCCGCTTTGATGAATTCTTGGAAGACAGCCAGGAGTCCAAAATCTTCTCTGTTGCTGACATTGCCCAGTTGGAAAGGGAAGTGAATGTATGCAAGCAGTACTACCAAGAGCTCCTTAAGTCTGCTGAGAGAGGTAAGTGTATTAGGTATATTAATCATCTTGGAGAGGAGATATGATATGTTGATATGTTGTGTTGCTTTAGATGCTGTATTCTCAGCTTTATACATTTCAGCTATACTATTTCAATTGGCTCATAGCAACACTAGTGCAAACATGCTTGAAGATGAAGATGCTTGTTTTCCAATAACAGAAGAGGGACCACAGTCTTCTGTATCCTTTCTTTCCAGGTTTCATTGTCACGTGATCAGTTATTTACATGAGTCAGCTAGCTGTAATAGGTTGCACATCTGATATTTGTTTGTAGAAGTAGGAAGCTGCTCCTAAGGTAAATAATCAGGATAAAATCATACTTGAAAAAGAAGAAACTGACCCCCAGCAAAGGCTTACATCCTTTTCATTATTGTTGCTGATAGTCCAGTTCACACATGTGGAGGCTGAAGAAAGAAGGATTGGCATTTCTGTATAAGTGCTGAAAATGTTACGTGTTTTTCATTTGAATGACATGCATTCTGATTTCATTTGAGGCTCTAAAATGAGTACTGGAATATATAGACATTGTTTGGGGAACAAATGATTAATTTAGCAAGCTCATGTGGAAATAGAACTTTCCTTCATGCTGATGATGAATATCATCAGAGAGAACAAATAAAAGAACAAATATCATACAGAAAGGAACAAAGTAGCAGATTAAAGCTAATTAAAATGAACTTAAGTCATTCTATAGAACAGTTATAGGCTGTGTTTACTTTATACCTGAATTAAGCGATAAGGGATTCACTGCTATAGCCTTAATATGGTCCTATTGTAGAATCATCTCAGGAAGAACCATACATAGGCAATCCAATTAACCAGTATGCATATGCAAATGAAATTATAACACCTATGTTTAACAGGGTATTCCATTTTTGGAGAAGTTGCTTGGATTCACAGAAAAGCTAAGAATAACATTTTTAAAGAGAAGTTACATTACTTACACTTAAAAATTAGCTCTTATGCAACCTGTTTCTACAATGTTAAAATTTCTGGGGAAGTTGTCTGTGATACCTGAAATTCAAGATATCGTCTTTCTGTCAGATATAAAAGATATTTTAAAAGTGGTAGAAAAGCTTGGAAACAAGAAATATATAACACACTTCCTTCCTTTTCACACCACATTATTATCACATCCAGTATTTCTCATTATCACTGTCCAGAAAGGTTGGTTGCATATTATTTTAGATGTGAAGGAGAGTTATAGTTCTAAATTTTAAAACTTTAATTGTATAATATCACGTGGTAGCAGAAGAAAAATAAAATCAGTTGGCTTTACTTACACATGTACATTGTTTTCAACAGAGGAGCATGAGGAATCCATTTATAATTTATATATCTCAGAAGTTCGAAACATCAGACTTCGGTTGGAGAATTGTGAAGATCGTTTGATTAGACAAATTCGAACTCCACTGGAGAGGGATGACTTACCTGAAAGTGTGTTTCGTGTCTCTGAGCAAGAGGCAAGTCTTCTCAATTTGCTGATGAAAATTACCTTTTTGAAACATTGTAGTCAAGTTCAAACAACTTACTACATTAAATTAATTGTATATAACTGCATTTGTTGAGTTTTTTAAAAACTCAGAATAAGTGGAATATGTTACAGTTTGGAATCAAACTCTTCTGGAAGAATAGATAAAATCCTTGACTCCACAATCAACGCTCTTATGAAATCCAAGTCCCCAGGACAGTAGTTTACATCTTACTTTTCCTAGTCAGCCATAGTTCCAATCCTGATTGTTACTATTTCCTTCCATCCCTATAGTTAGTTTTAAGCAAAGAAAAGAAAATGAGGCTCCTTGCTGTGTGAATCCTCTGATGGTTTCATTTGACCTGGTCATTATATTTATTGAAGTAAAGACGAAGATCACTCAGAGATAGCTTTAATTATCTCCATGGCTGCAGTTACAAACTATAATATACACATTATATATGTAAATCCATTACTCTAATTAAAGAAAATTTATCAGTTGAGTTACCAATTGATTGAAGGCTTGGGATTTAGTCCATAGACAGCTTCCTTCCTCCACAAGTAAAAATCTTGTTTAATTGAAACACAAAAAAATAGCTAGATTTGATGTTATTACATTTGTTTTAGTACCTATTTTAATGTTTAGACACAAATTAATGATCTGGTAAAGTGGACATGGGACAATAATTGAGACAACTTTATGAGGTTATAGGCTGTGTTTACTTTATACCTGAATTAAGCGATAAGGGATTCATATCATGATATGTGAACTTAGTTGGTTTAGCATTCTGGTTTGCCGTTTAGCATTGTGTGCAAACTTAGATAATGATGATTTGGCCAAGATGAAACAGGTCATTACGTTAGGACATACTTCCCATGCTGCATTTCTTTAAATATGACTGAGATAGAACTGAAAGCAGTGTTGGTTCTTCTTTCATGTATTCATTGGGAAATGTTACAGTTGTCACATAATGTTTTATGCCAAGTTGCTCACGTAACCACTTTTGGAAAAAATAAAGACCTAAACCATTACATCAGAAATTAACCTTGAGTTGGAGATAGGTTCCTGATTAGGGGAAAAAGAATGAAGGCTTTCAGCCACGTTAGAGCATAAGAAATTTAACATGATTTGTGCTCTTTCATCTACAAATGCTTGCAAAATATAGATTGGTGGGTACCTTAATCAACCAATGCAATAGCCTTAGTACTAACAAGGAAGGAATAAAATAGCAATTGCTTATGGGTCTTAATGGATTTCAGTTCACGCTTTTTTCCTTAGTTTAAGAATATGATTTGTGGAAATCCTTTACTACAGATGAAATAAGCCTTGCCTTTTTCCCCCCCCCTGTAGAAGCTCAAAAAGGAGCTGGATCGACTCAAAGATGATTTGGAAACAATCACAGATAAATGCAATGATTTCTTCAGCCAAGCTGCTGGTTCACCCTCGGTCCCAACTCTGCGGTCTGAACTTAATCTTGTAATTCAGAACATGAATCAGGTTTACTCTATGTCTTCCATTTACATAGAAAAGTAAGTAAGGCATTTTATTGCACATTATCATCTTAATTGTAGCAATATTTGCCAGGATGTGTATGTGAAATAGCTATTTGAAAAATTTAAGGTTGAAAGGCAAATTACTTTTTTCAAATGGATAAAATTTAATTTAGTTACCATGTTAAAATATTTTTAAAACTTTATTGTTATTTTTAGAGGTTATTAGTAGCACGTGCTTTATTTATTTCAGGTTAAAAACTGTAAATTTGGTGCTCAAAAACACTCAAGGAGCTGAAGCACTAGTAAAACAGTATGAGACTAAACTTTGTGAGGAAGACCCATTAACTGCTGACAAGAGCAATATTGAGAACCTGATGGGTACACTGAAGGTATGAGTATGGGAATGCCTTTTAACCATATTAAGATAAAACATGTTACATGGAATATTATGACTGATCTTTTGCAGGAGTAAATAGTCTGTTTGTTACCACATATTTTATTCATTAGCAATGGAGATCTGAAGTTGATGAAAAAAGAGAAGTATTTCATGCCCTAGAAGATGAACTCCAGAAAGCGAAAGCAATTAGTGATCAGATGTTTAAAACACACAAGGAACGTGATCTTGACTTTGACTGGCACAAAGAGAAAGCGGATCAATTAACTGAGAGGTGGCAAAATGTTCATTCTCAGATTGAAAACAGGTTAGTATTGTCTTTAAAAAACCCTCTTTGTTTACAAGGCTAAAATCAGCAAGGGAGTATAAAATAACCTCATTGCATGATAGTGTACTGTCAGATATGTAACCACTAACCACACTTGTTGTTGTTTATTCGTTCAGTCGCTTTCGACTCTTCGTGACTTCATGGACCAGCCCACGCCAGAGCTTCCTGTCGGCCGTCACCATCCCCAGCTCCCCCATGGTTGAGTCTGTCACCTCCAGAATATCATCCATCCATCTTGCCCTTGGTCGGCCCCTCTTCCTTTTGCCCTCCACTTTCCCCAGCATCAGCTTCTTCTCCAGGGTATCCTGTCTTCTCATTATGTGGCCAAAGTACTTCAGTTTTGCCTTTAATATCATTCCCTCAAGTGAGCAGTCTGGCTTTATTTCCTGGAGTATGGACTGGTTGGATCTTCTTGCAGTCCAAGGCACTCTCAGAAGCATCGATCTTCCTTCGCTCAGCCTTCCTTATGGTCCAGCTCTCACAGCCATAGGTTACTACAGGGAATACCATTGCTTTAACTATGCGGACCTTTGTTGTCAGTGTGATGTCTCTGCTCTTAACTATTTTATCAAGGTTTGCCATTGCTCTCCTCCCAAGCAGTAGACGTCTTCTGATTTCCTGGCTGCAGTCAGCATCTGCAGTAATCTTTGCGCCTAGAAATACAAAGTCTGTCACTGCCTCCACTTTTTCTCCCTCTATTTGCCAGTTATCAATCAAGCTGGTTGCCATAATCTTGGTTTTTTTGAGGTTTAACTGCAACCCAGCTTTTGCACTTTCCTCTTTCACCTTCGTCATAAGGCTCCTCAACTCCTCCTCACTTTCAGCCATCGCTTTCACCACACTTAGATGCCATTTATTTGGAAGAGTTGGCATTTAATCTCTTTGACAGTAATAGAAATAACATTGGAAAGAATTTGACAGAATACTCAGCCAAGACAGTGTCATGGTAAATTTAGAGTCTTCCTGCCCAACTAACTTAACGTAACCAAGATTTTATTTAATAAATTTATAGACTGCTTCAGTCAGTCATCTCTAAATGGTATTCTTCTTGGTGATCACTCGTAGCCGAGTAAGATTGTCTTCCAGGGGTAAAATGTTAACAGTGGATCCGTAAGTGGCTGTAAAGGCCAATTCTGGATCTGCACAACCTCCCACAATGTGGGCATAGGTTTCCAGGTGGAAGACGGTCATGATGAGGATTTGCTTGACGTGCCTTCCTCTTAGCTCGTTTCTGCAGTAGATCCATTTGTGTAAATCATGATATAAACAGAATGAGGTCAGTCGGGGGTTAAAATAAAAGCTGAACTCGGCCTGTACCTGCTTTTTTCCTCCTCATATCACCTTCCTCCCAGGGCATTTCTCTCAATGAACCTCACTTGAGTAGAAAATGTCAGGGAATTATGGGCTACAGGGAAATAAGCTGCTAGAGAGAGGATTTAACATCGTCCATTTTTTTCTCTGCAGTCACACCCCCACTCCATTTTATATGTGTGTTTGGGTCAGATCTGGGCTTAAAGCAGTTGGGTCTGCCATTATTATATCTAGAATAACCCTGAACTTCAATTCATCAATTGGGTGAGAAATAGAGGAGTAAGGAAAAGTATTGATTACATTTTCAGGGTGACTGTTTTTAAAAATATAAAATAGAAGAGTGTAGGCGTTAATTAAAAGTAATTGGTAGGCGTTTACCTTTGAAATACTGGTTTAAAAATATTTGTATTCTACATGTTGGTTGTCTGTCAACAATCCAATATACAATTAGACTGAATTAGTCAATCTGGAGGCCCTGTAATAGAAATGGAAACCATTGCAGGCAGTAGTACTTCTCTATGGCTTTTTCCGGTAACGTTTGTGCAATTTATGGATGTAGCACCTATCTGCAATTTCTTAAACATCTATTTTCCTGGTCAGCAATGTGATCCTGGAAAAAGATGCAGCTGCTATAATGAATTGGAGACTGATGTTACGTGAGTGTCCCTGTGCTCTCTGTAGCACCAGTTTTGCCTTTGAGTCCAAAGTACTGCATAGCCCTACTAATTATACCTAACAGTTTAGTTCAGTTGCATTTAGCATAACATTTAATTATTGCCTGCTATTCCTTAGTCATAGTTTTTTGTATGTTTGCATAGGAAATAGAGGAATATAAAACTTGGCATGTACTCTTTTGCAATACAACGTGTTCTTATAATTGACAGAATAGTTTTTCCTACAATAAACTTGAATTTAATGACCTTGTGAAGAAATATTGACTGTTTATTCCTGGTTTCCTTACTGTAGTTTTGAAATTTACCTAATGAGAAATAAGTTTAGAGAATAGCCCCCCAGTGGTGGTGGTTGAGAACGGCAAGATAATTTTAAAATACTTTTATTTATTTATTCATAAACATTCCTGTTTGTATTTGAAGTTATTTTTCTGCTTGGCATTTCAAACGTGGGACAGTCAGAGGGCCAAAAAAAAAAAAAAAAAAGGGAATAAGGACCAATAAGGACCACTATAAGGGTATTAGTCTTCATAGAAAGATGTCAGATTATCTAGAAATACCTGTTCTTTGGGACATACCTCATAGAACAGATAATTTCTTCACAATGTTTAGCTCAGTTATAGAGGTTAAGCTTTCACTGAAATGTCAGAATTTTGTTTTGCTAGCTTTGCAGTTCTTCTGTATTAACCCTGAGAAAAGTACTTAATGAAAGATACCCTGCCTGACCAGTATCTCTCCTTTGCCATGAACTCACTAGGTGAACTCCAGCTACTCTGTACTCTCTACTCCAACTCTCTCAGCTTCAGCCCCACGTAATAACAAAATCTATTACATGGAGAAAATAATATGATTTATCTTACGGTGTTGTAAGGATTGGAGCTAACAAATAGGGTGTGCAAAGCCCTTGGTACATCTGCACAATACATGCCAAGTATTATTATGTCTGTATAAATAGCAGTTATTGCAATGTTGCATTATAATAACCATTATATTTGTTCTTCATCTCTGAAACGACTCTCCTGTCAACCAGGTTGCGTGACTTAGAGACTATCAATAAATCACTAAAGTACTACAGGGATACCTATGGTGCACTGGATAACTGGATTAAGCAAGTTGAAGAAACTCAGCAAAAATTTCAGGAAAACCCACCCCAGAACAGTAAAGCTTTGGCGAAACAGCTAAATGAGCAGAAGGTACAATCATGAAAAGTTCTGTTCTATGACTTAAACTGAATTAATAATTACGCTAAAATGATTATGTGCCATTGAGTCATTTTTGACTCCTAGCAGCCACATAGATAGATTCTCTCAATCTGTTTTAAGAATTACATATGCTATCAAATTATTTCAAAGCTATATGCCAACATTACAAGAGTCCCCTATTCGAGGAGATGGGCGGGGATAAATTTAAATAACAAATAAATAAATTACAATACAATATAGTATAGTATTTAAAAGGATATTGTTTTAAATAGTTGAAATGAATATTGCTATTTAGCTTAATTGGACATTGAAGATTCAGGATAAGAAGAGTATTGGTGCCTAACCTGGACTTCCAACAGTATATTCATTGCCACTGTAACTGAGTCCATCCACCTTGCTGCTGGTCACCCTCTTCTTCTCTTTCCTTCCACCTTTCCCAGCATGAGAGCCTTTTCTGGAGAGCTGGGTCTTTGTATTAGGGGCCAAAGGATAATTTGAGCCTGGACATTTGTGCCTCAAGTGAGAAGTCTGGGTTGATTTGTTTGATGATCCATTGGTTTGTTTTCTTGGCTGCCCACAGTATTCTCAGAAGTCTTCTCCAACACCAAAGTTCAAAGGCGTCAATACTCCTCTTATCCTGCATCTTCAAAGTCCAATTAAGCTAAATAGCAATGTTCATTTCAACTATTTAAAACAATCTCCTTTTAAATACTACATTGTATTGTAATGTTGGCATATAGCTTTGAAATAGTTTGATAGCATATGTAATTCTTAAAACAGATGAAGAAACAGATTCAGTTGATCTAAACAGTGTAGTGGTTTTCTCTATTGGTTTGTGTAAAACTACTTAGGAGGAGGAAGACAGGAAATGTATGTCTTAAAATATTTTTTTAAAAAATTGCTGTATATTGAATGCCACTACTTGTCTGTAGCTTGAATCATGTCAACTGGATTTCTATTTTCTCAGTGGAAACGTTTCGCTCCTTATCCAAGGAGCTTCTTCAGTCTGAGCAAAGTTGGTAAGGGAATCCTAAATATGTTTCTAGGTAGCTGTGTGACCTTACACCTGGGGTCATGGTTATATTGAGATGTTATTTTAAGTCCTTTTATTATCTAAAGGAGGATCGTTAAGATCACCATGCTGCTGTTGAGCTTGTGAAATGGTCTTAATCTTCCTAGGCACAGAAGACAATGCGGGGAGAAAGATGGGAGAAAGATTGTGCCTGAGGCCCCCACCTCTATTCAAGGAAGGATTTTCCAAGTTGGCATAAATGGATTCCTTGACCCCTCTCTCAAACCACCTATCTTCTCTGTCTAAAATGTGAACATTAATGTCCTCAAATGAGTGTCCCTTTTCCTTTAAATGAAGATAAACTGCTGACTCTGGTCCTGTGGTGTTACTTCTCCTGTGTTGGGCCATCCTCCTGTACATAGGTTGTTTGGTTTCTCCAATGTAGAGTTCAGAGCACTCCTCACTGCACTGCACTGCACTGAAGAAGCTCCTTGGATAAGGAGCGAAACGTTTCCACTGAGAAAATAGAAATCCAGTTGACATGATTCAAGCTACAGACAATTCCACCTGGATGACTGAGAACCTTCATAGACATAATGCCACTACTTATTTTACAGATGCTAGTGTCTGAAATAGAGATGAAACAAAACAAACTAGATGAATGCCAGAAATACTCAGAACAGTATTCAGCTGCAGTAAAGGTAAACCTGCAATTGTGTGTGTTTAGTCTTACCAAAGTGATATAACTGAGTGCGTTGAACTGTCACAGTTGTCTTGTTGCTCTTTTTGCAGTAGTTGTTGCCTGGAAATTTGGGGTTTGCTTTCTCCTGTTGTTACTCCCATCCCCATTGTTAGTTCATGTGCAGGGATCTCCATAGGTGCTGCAGGCATGACCATGTAGACCAGCAGTCCCCAACCTTTTTGGCACCAGGGACTGGTTTCGTGGAAGACAACTTCTCCACGGACCGTGGGGGGTGGGGGGATGATTTCGGGATGAAACCATTGGAAGTGGTAAATAAAATGCGGACTAAACTAAGTGTCGGATTCTGACTTCTCATAAGGAGCGCACAACCTAGATCCCTCACATGCGCAGTTTACAGTAGGGTTCGTGCTCCTATGAGAATCTAATGCTGCCGCTGATCTGACAGGAGGCGGAGCTCAGGCGGTAATGCGAGCGATGGGGAGCGGCTGTAAATACAGATGAAGCTTCGCTCGCTCGCCCACCGCTCACCTCCTGCTGTGCGGCCCGGGGATTGGGGACCCCTGATGTAGACCATCCTCATCACTGAGATAGATGCATTTTATGTTACCAAAGCACTATGCAGTGACATGACAGAAGCTGCTGTTGCTCAGCTCTGGTTACTCTAGAGTTCAACAGGAGGGGCTCAGTCTTTGTTATGTCCAGGTTTTACTATACTAGTATCATGGTCTTTGTGTTTCTACTCTCAGATTCTTCGTATGGAACATATGATTTATAGCTTTTCTGTCCCACCCACCCCACCCCCACCCCCTTTTTTGGTAGGATTATGAGTTGCAAACAATGACATACAGAGCCATGGTTGATTCCCAGCAAAAATCCCCTGTCAAACGCAGAAGGATGCAGAGCTCCTCTGACTTCATTATCCAAGAGGTAGGTTGCTTGTTTAAGCAGTTATTTATATGCCAGTTATATGTTTTCAGACCAAGCCTTCATAGGACAAGTCACATCACAAAATGTTAAATGACAGAGGTAAAAAATAAAAAGTAAAGCTGTTAAATAAAATTATACAAAAGTGGTACCTAGGTAATTCTCATTAATCTGTCATTCTTCAGCATCACCTTCAAGCTCTAAGGAGACTTGGAACCAGGGCATCAAAATGATTAAGAATGGAGTATTAGTATTAAATTAGAATTAAATTAAATTTAATTAGTATTAAAATTAGTATTTTTAAAATGACAATTTTTTACAGTTTAGTTCCTGCAGATAATGGTCTGCCCCATTTCCAAATAATTCATTCAGATATTCAATGTTTGTTTATTTAGTAGTCAGATTTATATCCCACCTTTATTTTGTACAACTCAAGTCACCTCTTACCTCCTGTTTTCCCCACAACAACCACCCTGTGAGGTGGGTCAGGCTGAGAGAGAGTGACTGGCCCAAAGTCCCTCTGCCGGCTTTCATGCCTAACGGAGGACTAGAATTCAGAGTCTCCTGGTTTGTAGTCCAACACCTTTGCCACTACACCAAACTGGCTCTGAAATTAGAGGAAGGGTCTAAATTGTTGAGTTCTTGCTTATACTGTAGGTCAAAGTTTTATTTTTTTAATGATAGTTGTAACTGTGTTGGCCCTGTTCATATGACATACTTGACTGGCTCATGTTGAGGGGAAGTGTGTTGCATGAACTCCAGAACTGGGTCAGTTGATGTACCCAGTTAACCAGGGAGCTAGATTTAGCTCCAGAAGGTCTGGGTTTGTTTGGGGCTCAGCTCAGTCCTAATTTCTGAAATCTCTGCCCTTTGTGATGACTGTGATCCAGATAAAGTCCTAGAGAGTCTGCATGAAAGCCACATAGGCAGAAGGTGGATAATCAAATCAGAACAAATCAGTTTATTACAGCCATAAGGCCAGATATAGTAAAACGTCCAATAGTAGAACGGTTACCTACAGAAGGTGGATATAGGTAAGCCCTCTTCCAACTTTGTCCACAGTGGTACGGATCTGGGTTTTGCCAATGCAGACTTTAAAAGGAAGTTTGTTCTGTGCTTTAGTCGATGACTAAATATAAATAAAGGATATCCACAGCACAGCCTCTTTTGCAGTGGCTAGAAGAACCCAGAAAATGACTACCAGGAAAGTTGATTGAGATATCCCAGCTCATGTGTTGCTCGTACATGGAAATGAGTTAATGCAAACCGTGGCCATTATGTCTTGGGAACCTTAAAATCTTGTCCACTGTAGTGAATGATAACAGTGTATCATTTAGAAAACACTGCTGGGCTGTATTATATATGATTACTAAAGCTAGTAGTTTAAAATATGAGGAATTAAGAGATGAATTCCATGATACAATGATTCCTCATCTTTCATTCCTGAGACCATCCATACCTGCCACCCAACCAATTCAATTCCACAGCTTTGTTACCTTGGCCATTCAAGCCATCTTTCTTACAACTCACGGAGATACAGTACATTTCTCAAGCTTGATCTCAAAACACCTTACTTTTCTTATAGAAATCATAATGGAAGCTAACATTTTTTATTTATCATATTTTGAGCTATTCATCTGTTTCATTTCAGTTTATGGATTTACGAACACGCTATACAGCCTTGGTAACCTTGATGACTCAGTATATAAAGTTTGCTGGTGACTCTTTGAAAAGGCTAGAGGAGGAAGAGGTAAGTCAATAGATATCAAAGGAACAGTAAAACAGTAAACTAGTACTGTAGCTACACCTTTAAGTGAAAATATAAGTATCAGAATTTCTTTATGTGCTTTATGTTATTTGTAGGCAGTAGTATTAAAACTGATCTAATAAATGCATTTTGAAGTATGTGTCATAAAAAGGTAAAGGTTCCCCCTGCACATTTGTGCAGTCATGTCCGACTCTAGGGGCCGGTACTCATCTCCGTTTGTTAGCCAAAAAGCCAGTATTGTCCGAAGATGCTTCCATCTGGCATGACACGCGGAACGCTGTTACCATCCCACTGATGTGGTACCTATTAATCTACTTGCATTTGTATACTTTCGAATTGCTAGGTTGGCAAGAGCTGGGGCGAGTGCGGGAGCTCACTCCGTCACGTGGGACTAGGGATTCGAACTTGCAATCTTCCGATTGACAAGCCTGGCGTCTTACCCGCTGAGCCACCATGCCCCTATGTGTCATACTACCTCTTTAATAATTCTGGTCTGATTTGAAAACTTCTTATTCAGCTTTAAATATTGTATTACTGCTTTTCACCTGTAGGTTGTTAAAACCCTTTTCCAAGTTGTTGGGTCTTCATAGAAATCTCCCAGGTACAGAGCAGTCCATAAAATTAGGTCCTTTATATAAAGTTATGTTAATGATAGCTTTTATTACATTGATAAGGCTGCAGAAGGAATTGATGATCTGTTTTTTCCATTATATAGCTTCAGTTCTGTTCAGGTAACGAGAAACCTGATTTCTCATTAACAAGTCAGAATGTCTGCAGTTTTGACTTAATAGTTTGTTCAGTTACCTTCCAGGAGAACAAATACTGTTCTATAAACAATTGACTGGACCAATTCATCTGAGTTTTGCCTTGTATTATTTATTATTAATTAATTATCCCGCCTTTATTATTTTTATAAATAACTCAAGGCGGTGAACATACCTAATACTCCCTCCTCCTCCTTTCCCCACAACAACAACCCTGTGAGGTGAGTTGGGCTGAGAGAGAGTGACTGGCCCAAGGTCACCCAGCCGGCTTTCAGGTCTAAGGCGGGACTAGAACTCACAGACTCCTGGTTTCTAGCCTGTTGCCTTAGCCACTAGACCAAACTGGCTCTCTTATACCAGACTATTTATTGCCATTGTGAGAAAGTTATACAAGAATCATCCACTAAAACTTTTCAGTATACTCCTTATTTATTGGCCCTAGACAATCAGTGAACTGCTATTTTAAATACGTTTATTGTTACTTTTTTTTGGATAATTTGGCATGGGAAATAACTTCATTTATGGGGTTCGAAGTTGGGGAAATAAATAGCAGCCATTCTTCATTTTAAAATGTATGGCTGGAAAGCAATCACAAAAAGAGGACATACCAGATGAAACACACCATATTGACAACATAACTAAAAATAAAGTAGAATTACTTTGGAAATGGTATTAACAGGGAAGTCTGGATGAAGTCACATGCAAGTAAAGATTCCTTAATTCATCCCATCATATGTAATATCGAGCAAGACAGTTTTAGAAAAGGCTTTGTAAAAAGAGTATTGGTGGCTCTGAATCTGTGGCATGAATGAAAAAAGCACAAAGAGAAATAATGAAGCAATAAATAAAAATAATAAACATTGGTAGAGGTAGCATACACTGGATAGAAGATTGAGCGCCTGAAGAAGAAAACATGTAGAGAGATCTTCATGTTGAATCTTTGATGTGAAGAAGAAATCAGAGTTAAGAGATGGGCAACTAACCCACAGGGATCACGCCAAAAAACTATGATTATCCTTCAGAAATATTGTAAACTTGAAACCAGAATAAAGATCATTCCTTAGAACAGTGTTTCTTAAAGTGTGGTCCTAGGATGCCTTGGGGATCCTCTCAGGGGTCCTCCAAATCAAAATTATTTGCCAGCTTATGTTGAAAAATGATACAGTATTAAAATCCCGTCAAACAATTGTGAAGTAATGGCAGCAAATGTGTCAAATTTAAATTTTAATACTGTAAACATCGATAAATGTCACTCATACAAACAAAAAGTATTTTGGGATCCTCCATAATTTTTTTCCCGAGAGAAAAAAGTTAAAGAATCACTTCCCTAGAAAATCATTCTCCTGAAATGTGGTAAAAGAAGGAAAGAGGATATCTTAAAAAGTGAATTGTAGATAAGCCAGATGCCCTAGGTAAGTAAAACCCAATGGGGAAATTAAGGAATCAATGAAACAACAATTATAGCATATCCTATTGTAGCACCTTTCTAATGAAAAGGTTGAAACAAACATATCATACAATACATCTCTTGTTAACACAAATATGTTTTATATTTTTAATTTTTAGTTGTAGCTATATCTCATGTATTAGAGTCGGTACTGAATTTTAAATTTTATTCTTCCTGTAAACAGCCCAGAGTCCCTCCATAGGGGGAGATCGGCGGTGATAGAAATTTGAAACAAACAAACAAACAAACAAACAAACATACAATATAGTTACAAAAATCATTCCTGATTAACAACACTATCTTCCTGGGGCTGGAGACTCATTTTAAACTAATTAAAAAGATCTGTAAGATTTTTAAAAGGTACTTGGTTGATTTGTCCAATCATTTATTTATAATTTGTTTAGATTTAAATGTAAAGTACTTAGCAATGTGAGTCCTATATTAGGCATAAATAAAATTATGATTTCACTGGATTTACCCTATGTATGGCATAGTCAAGATCCAACCTATTTTAACAGAAAAACCTCCTGGTTATATCTTGTGCTTTCAGGAATAGAGGATTACAGTGGAAATGTAATTATGAAATATTAACAATAGTCGTACTGTAATATGTTGCTGTTTATTTAGAAATTGTATATGGCAATAACTTTCATTGCAATCATTTGAGATCTGCTGGAAATGGAGTCCTATTTAAATACTTTTTAGAATGAATATGACTGTTAAGTAGGGAAGCAGAAGTGGATAAAGCTGTCTTTGCACTGGCACTTGTATGCCAGTGCATACTCAGATGTATGAAAAAATGCTGTACCGTTTTAGAATAAGGTTCTTCTGTTTCCATTTGGATAGGAGAAGAATCACTACAAAAATTTACTACAAGGATTTCAATAAATATTATTATACTAGAAGGGCATGTTTATTCCCTGATTAAATTAGCTTTCTGGGTCATCAAGTTTATGAGAACATTTTTAGATGCCTAACTGAATCAAGAGTTGTCATATGCACTAAAACGCTTCTTCTCGTATTCAACTAACCATAACATGCTGAATGCTTTTTTTCTTGCATGATGTGTATTGCTGAGAAGTTATTCTACTTTAGCTTTCAAGCACAGACACATGCAAGTATGCTTTGGGGCAGCGCCTTCAAACCCTTGAACAGCTCTTGTCCTGAATGAGCAGAGAATCCTTCTTGAGGACATCAGTTGGTGGATTCCTTGTTGCAGCTTTTTCTTTACTCTAATGGTGGCTTTCTGAATGGGACAGTGGTGGTGGGAAGCAGTCTGTGTTGCTGAAATGCTGTAGATGATACTGTAAGTATTTGCAACCATGCATTACTATTTCAACATGTTTCAATATTATATTAAAACAGGTGATAATATTTCTTTCCTTTTTTATTTTTAAGACTTTGAAGAATAAGGAGGCACTTGTACGTGGTGAATTTTCTAACCTGGAAGAGCAGCAGAAAGCAGTATTGAATGAGAACAGGAAACTTATAGCAAGGATAAATGAACTTGAGAAGGCTCTGGAGGAGATAAGGAAACAGAAGCTCCAATTGGAGGAGGAACTTCCAAAAGCCAAAGAAGATGCAGAAAAGGAATTAAAGAAACAGCAGAAAACAATTGAAGATATTTCTCTTCAGAAATGTAAGGCTGAGCAAGAAGCAAAACGAATTCGCATGGAATTGGATGATGTCCTTAAAGAGAAAGAAGCTGCGGAAGAGGAGTTAGAACATGTGAAACAGCTCACTTTGAAAGCCGAGGTTCAAAGAAATGCAGTTGAAGAAAACCTTCGGGCTTTCAGAATTCAACTAGAAGAAAGCAACATGATTCGAAAGACATTTGAAGAACATTTAAGAAGGAAAGACACAAGTCTTCAGGATCTGGAGCAGCAAAAGAAGGCTTTAATGGAAGAGCTGAAGAAAAAAACAGCTGAGGAAGAAAAGCTTATGAGACTAATTAAGGAAATGGAACGTGATCTTGAGTTTCAAGGTAGTTCAGTGAAAAACAAGTTCAGAGAAAAGGAAATAACTGACATCAGAAGGCAAATTACTATAATAGGAAGAGAAACTCAGTTGCCCACATGCTCAGACACATTCAGAGAAAAGCAAGAAATTAAGAATATAGAGGAATTCCAGCAAGCGGTAGATGAACTAACATTTGCCAACAAAAAGTCTGAAAAAATAATTAAGGATTTAAAATATGAACTTCATGAACTTGAACTACAGAATGCATCCTCTGAAGAAAAGGCTCGTTTATTAAAAGAAAAACTAGATGAAGCCAATCATTCTGTTAGACATCTTAAAATAGAGTTGGATCAGAAAGAACTGGTTGAGCAAGGTTACTTGGAGCAACTAAAAGAACTTGACAAGCAGCTGCAGAAAGCCACGGGCAAAGCTGAAGAGGTAATGCAAGAAGCCATGGAACTTAAAAGAATTAATATGAATTACCAAGAAGACTTAAGGTCACTTCAAAAGGAAAAGGCACAATTAAAGAGGGAGCTGGAGGAACTTACAAGGACAAACACACAAATTGAAATTACTACTCAGCAGTTACGTTCACAGATTGGTTCTCTTCAACAAGAAAAAATGGTAGCTGAACAGAGAACTATATCATGTAAAGGGGAAGCAAGTAATCTGCAGGAGCAATTTAGAAAACTGCAGGAGCAATTGCTTCAAAAAACAAGAGAAGAAAAAGAGAGCCAGCTGATGATTCAAAGACTGAAAGATGACTTAGCTGACAGCAATCACCTGATAGAAAAATTAAAGCAAAAGGCGGAGGAGCTTACTAGATGGAATAGTGAAACCAAACTTATGATGACTGAAGTGCACACTGAATCAGAGAGGATAGTTCTTGAGAGACAGATTATTGACAGGAAAAATGATGAATTAAAAGCTTTGGTTGATAGCTTCAAAGAGCAGCTCCATGTCACAAATGAAGAGCTACACAAACAGATTATAATTGAGCAAGAGCACTTGGATAAAATCAAGAGATTAGAAGATGAGTTGGTCAATGCAAAAGATGTAATTAATGAGTATAAGCAGAAATGTGACAGGGATATTACTTATAACATGAATACTGAGATGGAGTTAAGAAACCTAAATACTCAGGTGAGTACATTCAGTATGGAAATTAAAATGAATGAGCAAAAAATCCAGCAGCAACAAGCTCATATTCAGGAACTCAACAATAAGATAAAGAAGCTGCAGGATGATTTCCACCAGAAGACTTTAGATGAACAAACGGCACGCAAAAAGATGGCATTGCTTCAGGAAGAGTCAATTCAATTTAAGCATTCTGCAGAAGAGTTTAAGAAGAAATTTGATAAACTCTTGGAATCGCACAACATTGCTGAAAATGACATTTCAGGCATAAGGATGGAATGCATCACTTTACAGCAAGAGAGGCATATGGCTCAAGAAAATATCAGAATGTATAAGATTCAGATTGAAGATTTGCAGAACAGACTTCAAAAATGTCGTGATCAGCTACAACAAGGGAAGCATGCAGAAATGGAACATTTGCAGAAATACCGCAAATTAGAAGAAGAATTTCAAATGCAAAAGCGTACAGTGGAAAACTTGAAGCACCAAATAGATCTGCAGAAAAGGGAACACTGTAATCAGTTGCGTTTGTTTCAGAATGGGATCAACAAAAAGAACATCCAGTTGGACTTTGGATGGAAAGGAAATGAGTATGGCTACTTGGGAGATGCCTCTCTGAGGGATTTTGAACAACGTAAAGTTTGTACAAATACTTCTCCTTTATTAAGAAGACGACAAACTGAGATAAGCAGCCCAGGTTGTAAATCTGAACAGATGCTAGCTCAGAAATTGCAAATGGTTTCTACTGATTCATTGCCACGAGAAAAGCCATTCCAACTGTCTGGAATCACCCACTCCTTGGGAAGTGGAGTAAACCAGCAAGCCTATTCGGAGTATGTTTCCCAAACAAGTACACAACTTGAAATCACCATTGATAACAACAAACCTGCCACAAGATTATCAGAAATAGATAATTTGAGAGATGGCAAATTCCTCAATTCACGACATGAAGATAGTTATGAAATGGGATTAGGGAAACAACTGCATCCATTGGAGGTACACCATACAACTTGACTTTTATGGCCTTCATTGTACTTTCTGCTTTTAAACATTCTTTAGCACTTTTCTTTTAAACTTCTTTATTTTCATATACATAGTTACAGTATATAACCCCCCCAACATTATTTGCAGATATAGAAGATGCTTGTAGCTTGCTGGAGAACAGAAAAAAAAATCCCTCTGAAGGTTCTCCATTTATTTAAAAGGTGGTATCAGATCTGTAGAAAAACATATTTATTTAGCTGTACTTTAGACCCACATGTCTGGCTGACTATGCTAAATGTGTAGATGTTTTGTTATAGTGAAGATAAATATGCACAGTTCAAATCCACATCTACATTATGAGATTTGCAACAAAAAAATCCCCCTCCTAAAAAAGTTGTTTCTGTTCAGGAATCCCTACTAATCTCTCTCCCACCCATACCCCCTGCATGTATTCCCTCTTTCTTTCAGTTGTTACTTCTATTCTGTGGCATATTCACCCTTCACTAAGCTTGTATTAAAACACTTTTTTGTCCATTTAGAGTTTTTAATATTTTTTGTAAATTTGCAGAACTTGACTTTCCCTTGGACACACCATTGTCCAATTTTGGCTACAGTTCTACTAGCATGGATCATGTCATCTATCTATTAGATGAAGTAATGACCACCAGTTGCAATTTTTAAGTTGAATACATCAAAGCATATTCTTTCTCTTTCTATGCTTTTCTGTGTTTCCATTCAGATTTCCTGCTCATACAACTTCTGTGTTGTCAGTGCTAATAAATTGGCTGATATTTGTTTGCTGTTTGTACTCTGCATTCCTCCCTCCCACTTACAGTAATAACATGATGCTGCTTTCTAAATATAATACCCTTCACTATGTTAAAAAATTCCTGTTTACAGATAGTGAACAACAAGCAGTATGGTGTACATGCTGAAGCTTCTACATTTAATCAAGAAAATGGCAAGACATTTGGTAATGAAGGAAGACTTCTTGAGGGATACAGAACATCAGAAGGGTTTAGGAGTGAAGATATTTCAAAGATCAGTACTGTCTTAGAGGAGAAGCAAGCCAAGGAGATTCCTGCTGAATATGATAAGATAAAATTTCAAGGTCTCCGACATGAAGTAAATGCCAGGCAGTTGGTTGAAGTTAAGCTTCTAGACATGAGCACAGTTGAACAGCTCCATTCAGGGAAGAAGGCAATTGCTGAGGTTCAAAAAGACCTTGAGATTTTTTTAATAAAGCCTACTGCAATAGCAGGGTTGTATATAGAAGCTAGCAAAAACAAGATCTCACTTGCTTCTGCAGCTAAACAAAGAGTAATTGATAAGACATCAGTGCTATCATTATTGGAAGCCCAGGCTGCTACAGGTTTCATCATTGATCCCATAACTGGTAAAAAATGCTCAGTTGATGAATCAGTCATCAATGGACTGGTAGATTATGAATGGAAAAATAGGCTTCTGGAGGCAGAAAAGGCAGTTTTAGGATACCTGTTTTCTGGAAAAAAGCTGTCTGTTTACCAAGCAGTGGAAAGTAGAATCCTGGAAAAGCAAAAGGGCAAAAACATTATTGAGGCTCAGATTGCAACTGGGGGAGTTATTGACCCTGTAAGAAGTGTCCGTATCCCTCCGGAGATTGCAGTCGAAGTAGGCTTGCTGAATAACACCATGTTGAAATATTTACATGAACCTTCCAGTAATAAAAAATGCTTTGAGAATCCCAGTAACAGGCAAGCCATGTATTATAATGATCTGCTGAAACTGTGTGTGCTTGATATAGCCAGCAAATGCTTCCTGCTTCCAGTTGGGGAGAGGAAAATAAGCAGGCCATCTGCAGAAAAGATTCATAAGATATCTGTAGTTGACATTAACACTGGTGCGGAAATGACTTCGTATGAAGCGTATAAAAAGTCCCTGATAGACAAAAGTACATACCTTGAGCTATCAGGACAGGAGTTTCAGTGGAAAGAGTCCACATGGTTTGATGTCAGTGGAAATTCTTACTTTGTTCTGACAGACTTGAAAACGGGGATGCAGTTCAATATTGATGAGGCATTAATTGGTGGCAAAATAGACCGAGTGTCAGTCAGTAAATACAAGGAAGGGCAGCTTACAGCTAGTGAGCTTGGGGACATTTTGTTGACCAATTCCAAGCCACGTACCGATCTCCATAGTCCCATTGCTGGTGTTTGGCTGCCTGAGACAAATGAGAGAATGGCTATTCTAAAAGCTTCTCGCAAAAACCTGGTAGATAGGAACACCGCTCTGAGGTGCCTGGAGGCTCAAACCAGCACAGGAGGGGTAATTGATCCCTTGACTGGAAAGAGGTATCAGGTGGCAGAAGCCTTGCAAAGGGAGTTAATTGATGAGGCATGTGCTAAACACCTCCAGCAGTGTGAACTGGTCTTCACTGGCATTAAGCATCCCTTATCAAACAGTATTCTCTCAGTCACCGAAGCAATAAATAAAAACCTTCTAGACAAAGAAGTAGGCACTCGCTGCTTAGAATATCAGCATTTGACGGGTGGGTTGATAGATCCCAAATCTCATTCGAGATTATCGATGGAGGATGCCATCAGGAATGGCATAATTGATGCTGTTACTGCTACAAGAACTCAAGATGACAAATTCTACCTAAAATGTTTGACATGCCCTAAGACAAAAAAGCAATTAACTTATCAGGAAGCTCTTCAGGGAGCTGTTTTTGACTGCCACACAGGGCTACGCTTGCTAGAAGCCTCAGAGCTAATTTCCTCAGGAATATCAAGGCTTTATTTTTCCACCCGGTAATACTTGAACAACCTAACAGGCAGTCCTGCCTCTATTTTCCTGAGACTAAGCTTTCTTAAGACTAAGCAGACTATTTTCTTAACTTTTCTTAAAGACTAAACAGACTATTTTCTTAAGATTAAACAGGGAGCAAACCCCACACTCACCAGCACCGATGATGGTACCTTGTCGAGTAATGAAATGTCTGCAAGCAAACAGCCAAGCTCAGAGAGCACCCAGGACTCCATAGTTCAACCCTGAGCTACAATATTCTCTTCTGTTGGAACTAAGTTCCATTGTGTGGTAAAGGACAAACTGCCACATTGTAGAAATAATTCCCACTGATACATAATTGTACAGCAAGGTTGAGGAAAAAAAAGAAATCAACTGTACTCTAAATTTTGTAACACATTTTGCTTTACTTCTGTATGGTGGTTTGCATACTCTAAATCTAGTGTTGCTCCATGCTTGTAACCTTAGTACACAATAAAATTTAGATATTTCTATGTCTTACTGATTTTGGTGGAAGATTTAAACTCATGCTTAACTTTTCTCATAATCTTAATTGTATTTCAGTTATGGTTGGATTGTGCTTCAGTTGGTGTTGATTTGTATAAATAAAAGCTGTTGCTTATAAGAAGATAAAGTGAGGATCTTCTTATACTGACAAGTTTCAGTTCATTCTAACCTGGTTTTTGCCATTCCAGCTGAACTTGGAAAATCTTAAAAAAATAAATATATTCCGTTGTAATCAAATCGGTGCATGTTATTAAAAGATCCTGAATTTCAGCCAAAGTTAGTTACAGTACAGAGTTAAGTGTATCAACTCTGTCCTTGTGACACTTAAGTGCTTATTTTCATAACTGGTTCCACCCATTTTCATGAATAATAAAACATGGAATAATAAACTTGCAGGGGCTCATAGATCATTGGCATGAAAAACATTAAAAAGGGTAGGAGGTGCAAATTTCTATTAAGCAGAGTCTGTCAGAGTGATGTAGTGCAATCTTAGGTACTTGGTACCTATATTCACTGGGGCCTACTCCTTAGTTAAAGCATTTAGGATTGATCAGAGTCAAGAAATTTATGATCATTTTTTGACTCCTGTTATATAATTTAAAATCATTTTTTCTCATTGTTTTGGCACTTGAGTGTTTACATTTCTTGTAATTGGAGCCTTGAATTATCACTTGAGTTGGCTATACAATTGTTAAAATGTGGTTCCTCTCTGATGGATCAATTATCACCTAATGAAAAAAAGTTGTATGACATTTTGTTTATGGAAAAGGTTTTTAGGTATTTTATATTAATGAAATGTGGTGACCTCTTTAACTGCATGATATCAGGTGTGGATTTACATCTAATGCAAAAGCTGCAGTTTAACAAAGTTTTGCTATGCGTTTTGGGGGGGCAATAATGGTAGGGAGGTTTCTGTCATATGGATTGAATCAGCTGTGTATATAAGAATGTGTTCATATATATCATAATGACTATCTTGCTTTTTAAAAAAATATGTTCAAATAACTCATGTTGGTTAATATTTTTTAAAATTGTTAATCTTTTTTCTTAATCCCTACATAAGAATGATACACCAGCAATTGGGATAAAAATAAAGTTTATTTAACTCTGGCATCTTTGTTAATAAATTTCTTAATAGAGTGATTATGTTTGTTCTGTACCTATAGTTTAATGTCCAACAATTTTACATATTTCTATATTTGCAATGCCCATTGTTCATCAGAAATCAGTGGAAGAGGAAAAGAAAGAACATGTTGAAAAAACTGGGGACTTACTGAAATGGGTTACAGAAATCACGAAGTGCAACAACAAAGGTGGTGGAGAAAGGGCTGAAAAAGCAGATTTTCTTAAGAAGCAGGTATTAAAACATTACTTCAGTGTATATAACAATAGTTGCATGGACCTGCATTGTTTAATTTTTGCATGTGTGTGGTTCTGCTAAAGAATCAACTATGGCCAATGCACATTATTTCATTTCTTCGTACCAACAAGCTCAAGTCTCTCACACAAGATTCTTTGTATGTCCTATATCAGTCCCAGTAAAACACTACTTTGGTTTGAAGTTTTGTAAAATTTACATACAAAATTTACATCGAGGACAGACAGACATCCAACAATATTAATACTTAGATTTATAAATCACTTTTCTCAAAGAATAAACTTGAAATGATTCCCTAAGGTAATGAACATTCAGATAATGTTTTCCTTACTTTGTTCTTACCACTTGTAGATATATGGGAGGTCTGATTTTGGAGACAGGGCACAAAGGTGCCCGCTCAGGCCCAAATGGTATGTGGCAGGAGGCTGCACTTAAAAAACAAACAAACAACCTGGCCTCTGAGGAGTACAGGGGTTATGGCTGCTAAAATAACTTATTGTAACTGGTTTATCCAGAGTAGCAGGGCCAACATTGTCAGCCTGGTTGGATGGTTTGTGTTTGTATTTTTAAGGCTGGGGAATTTTTGGATGTCCATTTGGTCTTTTATTTTAATTTTTTTATTTAATTAATTTTATCCCGCCTTTATTATTTTTATAAATAACTCAAGGCGGCGAACATACCTAATACTCCTTCCTCCTCCTATTTTCCCCACAACAGCAACCCTGTGAGGTGAGTTGGGCTGAGAGAGATTGATTGGCCCAAGGTCACCCAGCCGGCTTTCATGCCTAAGGCGGGACTAGAACTCAGACTCCTGGTTCCTAGCTGAGTGCCTTAACCACTAGACCAAACTGGCTCTTTTAACCACCCTAAGCAGGCTCTGTTGGTCATGCAAATCACAGATTGCCACTCTTAGTAAAGAAAAGTATATTTGAAAATACACTCTTGCAGTCTATGGTCAGTATTTTCATAGTGCTAACAGAATGATACGAAGCACACATTTCTGGTTTCTGTTGCATAGCCCTCAGAGGATTCAACCTTCATATTAGGCGGAGTGTGGTCTGTGAACCCAGCTGCTTCAGATTTATTCAGCAACCTCTGGGTAAACAAAACATAGTATAATATGTTGTGTGAACTTGGCTAGAATCTCTTCAGTGCTATACTAAATTAAAATGTCCTTTTGTTAAAATTAAATTTTTTTACCTAACCCCATAAATTGAACAAATTAATTCTACGTTTCCCCCAGAAAAGAGTTCTCAGCCAAGAATGAAGCATTATATATATTTTATACTGGATACACCTGCAGATTTTTGCATCTGCAGAAGGCTTTTTACTAGATTCTATCCATTCAGGGATTATTACTGTAACAAAGGCATAGATTTAGATTCAAATTCTATCTTAAAGCTTATCAGTTATAATCAGAACGAAGTAAGTTCAATATCTTTCTCTTGAGAAATCCAGATAAATGCAAGGTACTGTAGCAATATACCCATTTCATCATGGATATTCATTGCAATTAAAGAGATGATAATACGTTATTTTGTGTGGCTACTTCTGCTGACTTTCTCCTTCAGAATATATTGAACCTATATTATGATGGCAAGGGATATTCATTGTGCTCCGTACATCTAACTCTTCAGTGCAGACCTGACAGAATCAGCCACCAGGAGAATGTTTTTATATTCATACACATAACTTAGTGTCAAAACGTGGTTTAGTACTGGGAAACAAAAGAAAAAGGAAGAAGCTTCAAAAAAACCCCACAGCTTTTAAGAATAGCTGTTCTTCATTGTCACTATGGGCAGTCCAATTTTAGTGCCTTTGTTAGTTCACCTGGATCATTCAGGACAGTCACTTTCTAGATGCTTAGAATGTTGTAGCTACCTCCAATGCTAACACATCAGGACATCCCTTTGCTCTTCTGCCCCTTCTCCTTTCAGTCGGGGTGTCTCCCAGCTTTCTGGAGTAAATTTTGTGGTGTACAGGGATAGGATAGTAAGAATCTGATCTCCTGGCAGAATGACATCTACTAACTAAGAAACACACTCAGTAGTAATAAGGATTGTGGATGGTTGTGAACTGTTTTAGCCTGTATTTATATAAGGTTGTTAGGGCCTTTGGTAGAGCTGGAGGTTCTGTAAGAAAAATTAAATCTTTGGAAGCGTAACAAGTATTCCTCCAATATATTTTTATGACTACTATAGGCACCTATTGGATGGTGTCCATCCACAATGAATAAAACATTCACTTAGTGCTCAGAGCATTTTGTCAATTACTGTAATTATTTTAAATTAATTTTAACACTTGAAAGCTTATGAACTGCATAAACTTTCAACTGCACTTGAACTGCAGTTCATCTATTCTAATGTTTCACTTTTGTCAGTTATATTAGGCAAAGCGAATTAAGGATAATAGGGAACAGTTATGACTGAAAAGTAGCAAATAGTTATCAGTCATTCTGAACTACACGTTTTTCTTTATCATATTAATGTTCTTCCTCTCTTTCATTCCACTGAAACATTTTCAAGCTATCAGTGATATGTCAAAGGTAGCCTTGTAGTAGCAATAAAGGGAAAATTCCAATAGAATGGAATGTGTGTAACTCAGGGTTGAACCCCAAAGGGAAAGTTACAGATTGTCCTTGAGAAATAATTTCTACTAACACGTCAGAGGCCTGAAGATGTATGATTGAGTATTACATCCTCTTTGAATTGCCCCAGTCCATCTTGGGGCAAGATTTGTCAGAATTGGTTTAATCTTTGTTCTTAACTTAGAACAACTTATGATTGGTATAATTTGAAACACCTGACTTAGAATCAGACAAAAATGAAATACCAGAATCCTAATTCACCATAATGATTCCAAAAACCAAATAAACAGGCGTACAAAAATCCAGCCAGGTGATACATTGTTTTCCACCAGCTAATATATATCATATATCACCAGCTAATATATACCAATCATAAAAAAGATCTGGAAATAAGCTTTTGAAATGCATGTTATCTTCAACTATAGATGGAATATTGAGAGTATTCACTTCAAATCAGTGTTTATATTTGAAGTCAATATCATAATCAACCTGTTCTCACTCTGCTATATAGGCTTACTTAAAAGCCACCTACAGCAAAGACCAGGACAACTTAGAAAAAAAATGCAAAGGCGTAATTAGCACGTTTTTATAGGGAATATTTCTTTCCATGCGGACTTTACAGTCTGTTTCCTGTTAAACTAAATGTGTCATTGCTCTCCTAACTAAGCATATGTTAGGATGTTTTGATTCTAAGTTTTGATTTGAGTTCCCTGGCACCTGTTCCCTAGAGAAAAAGGTACAAGAATGCAGCCTGTAAGTTAGGACTTACTTAGGAGAGGCTTATTTTTACATGTTCGTATGTGTATCTGTACACAGACATATATACCATGATCTGGCTTGTTCATAAGCAAGAAATTAACTCAAGGGTAAAACAGGCCTGGCATTCTATAATGTATTATTATCAAAATTCCACTATGCTTCACATAGACACCTTTTTTATGCTTAATCTTAAAATGTTTTATATTGCCAAAAGTACATTTATTATTAGAGCATTGTAGGTATTTGAATGCACTTTCTTATTTTGCAGATTTCTTCTGATGAATTATCAGCCAAGAAAGAACAGATATCAGAGGCTTTGCAAGCAACCCAGATATTTTTAGCAAAACATGGTGACAAGTACGTTACACGTGATCATCATTTTTTGAAATTTAATTATACTGTTTCAGCCTTTGTGACAGCATTCAGTCTTTTGATATGTAGAATCAGTGTACAATTCCTGAAATTTAAGAATAAGTGGTCTGAATTCATTTTGGAGGGAATGTCTGCCTTTCCTCTCATTGATACCTGCTTATGATTAAAAGGGAACCAGATGTTGGTACTGATGACTATGATGTAATTGTGTAGCCTGTGGCTGTCAATTTTTTGACAGCCCTCCTGCTTATAACATTCCCCCAGTCCTAATTACATCACTCCCACAAATTGTGAACTTAGTAGCAGACCTTAGACTTAATCTTTAATCTGTTACGATGTTAGGATAATGGGAATTTTAACTAAAAGTTGGTGCAGTGCTCATTCTCTCAAATACAGCTTCTGTTGAATCCAGCTGAAGCCATTCTCAAGTTTCCTTGAAGAAGCAGGGGAAGATTTTCTCCTCAGGCGGATCACTTTGGAAGCTGCCAGCTGGGTTTAATGATGATTTCTTGAATTAGTTTTATGCATTCTGTTGTACGTCATCTTTGGCAAATGATTATAAATATATAATTAGAAGGTGCCTTTGTCATAAATAAATATATCTGTAGCTGCTTGGGAAGAATAATAAGATACACTAGTTTGTCTGTTCTTTGACCAACCAGGTTAAATAGTCTTTAGGTGCAGTGGTTGCTGTTGAAGTCCATGAATAATCCCCCCCACCGCAAATACCAAGTCTGCAGTCTTCAGCATGATGTTCAGAAGTATTGCATTGGCTGCAGCACAGCTGTGTAGCATTGGAAAACCTTTTGTTGTTTTGAATAACATTTCAGGCCTAGATTATACATGGAATTTTGCAGCTCACCAGTGAAAGCACTGTATACTGGAAAGTGTACAGTTTGTACACTTAAGGCAAAGTTTCATCCAAGAAGAAAGGTTACAAATTAAGTGAATGATCCAGGTCAGATTACTAACCATTATTTTCACAAGCAATCATATGCAGCTGTATTGTTTGTAAACTCATTTTTGAAATCTTTATTTCTTTTGTGAAGTTTTATTTACTGTCATAAAGTGGTATTAGTTCTTGCTGTAATCAAAACTATATTTATGTAGCAGTACAAATGAGTTAAACAGACATTGGGTAGCATGTATTCTAAAGTATTCTGCTGCTTTTACAAAGCAGGATAATTAAATAGGATTTGGTTTTGGTTTATGAATCCAGGATCCAAAGTTCAGATTGTACGCTAGGTAAATTATTTCCGGTTTGTTCTGCTGCTTATGCAAAGAGGAAAGTCGTAGTGAACTACCCTAGTGTTCAGGTTGTTGGTAAGCCAAGATTTATCAGAATCATGGCTTCTCATTCTATGCTAATGCAGTCTATGTATTTCTGAAAATCCTAAAACTTGCATCCATATATATGATTTGTTTCATAGAATGACAAATGAGGAGAAAAATGAAATGGAAAATCATATGAAGTCCTTGCAAGAATGTTACAAACTCTTATCCAATGAAGGTTTGATACAGTTGGAGGAGGAAAGAAATATAGATGATGAAAACATGGATGCAAAGGTAGTCTAAAACCTATATTATATTGTATGTTCTAAATCTTATTGCATGGGTGTAGAACTGTATATTAATACTAATTTTTTTAAAAAAATCCTGCATTGAGTTGTCTGTAAATAAAAAGGACTAAATGACTGGGAATTTTCAGTATTTTTGTATCGTAATAATTTTAGCTGAATATATAGAAAGGAAAATATTGTCACTCATATATGAATAAGCCTTTATACCTATGCTTGCATGAACTAAGAATAAAAAATCATACATCACTTAACCCTTCTTTTTAAAACCCATTCTTTACCAATTCTGTGCTTCAGAATCCTGACACCCTATGAAAATTCTGTAGATTATGCTTGGTGCTTTGTAAAATATTTTAATATATTTATTTCAAAAATTGATTAAATTTCAGTTGGATACATGCTATGACACTCTCACTAACAGTGAGATAATACCTTAACGCCTTCCATGATCTATAAAAAGTATTGCAAAATGTCAGTGAATACATGCAAAAAGGAATTATTTTTCACGTGTGTGTTAAATGTTTCTAATTGATTATTTTCCATGCAAACCACCTGCAATACATTTAGGTGGTTACAGTGGTGTCTACATAAAAGTGCTGTATGCTGTAAACATGAATAGCATGACTATAGGTGTCACTATTTTTTGAATATTCTTAACTTCTCACCAACCACATAGATGGCATGACAGTTTGTCTTCCAGGAACATGTCTTTTTCACTCACTATATGATCATTGACTCTTGTATTCCACTAACCCTGTTGATGTATGCAGAACATAGACTTTTGGTTTGCCGATGCATGCCGTGTCTCAATCTTGTATCACACCATGTGCAGTTGAATCACTGACATAGATCATTTCTGCATTGAATTGCTAACATTCACAGTCTTGCTCCAAATCTGGTAAGTAAATGACTTTTATTGCTATCTACAGCTAAGTATATTTAAATTCAGAGATTTCATGCTTTAATATTTATCAGATACTGAAAAATTGTATTTTTATATTCTTAGGTGGATAAAGTCATAGCTGGCATCATTGATCAGACTACCGGTGATACATTTTCAGTCTTCCAGTCAGTTTGTAAAGGCCTTATTGACTATGACACTGGAATCCAATTACTTCAGAGGCAGCTTATTTTATCTGGTTTAATTTCACCTACCTTGGGAAAGAATTTTGATCTTGAACAAGCAAAAACCCTTAAACTTGTTGATGAACAAGTTGCAATGGAACTACAAGGTTTGCAGAATGCCAAGAAAGTTATTTCACAACTGAGCATAACCACAATCCCAGTTGTGACTGCTTTGGAGCAAGGAATCCTTTCAGAATCTCTGGCTGTTAAAATTCTTGAGATTCAGCTTTTTGGAGGATATCTAAAGATACCAGGCACAGAAGAACAGCTGACTTTGCACAAAGCTTTTCAAAGGAACCTGATTTCTGGGGCATTGTATACCAAACTCCTAGAAAGCCATGACACTTCTAGAGACCTTATCGACCCCAATACTGCAGAAAAGTTATCCTTTGAGGAATTGCTTGAAAGAACTGTAGTACACAAAGAAACAGGCTTAAGGTTTTTGCCAATGTCCCTTCAAGAAAGAGGCAAAGTAACACTAACATGTGGAAGGAAAATAACTGTTATGAGAGCAGCTCATGAAGGACTCGTAGAGAAGGAGACTCTGTTCAGGCTGTTAGATGCTCAGCTACTTTCTGGGGGTATAATTAATCCCGATTCAGATCACAGGATGACTGTTGAAGAAGCAATGAGAGAAGGAGTTATAGATCAAGATACTGCCTGTGCTGTTTTGACTCACCAGGTTCAGACAGGTGGAATTCTATCACCAAACTCTCCAAAACGTTTGACTGTAGATGAAGCTGTTCAGTGCAACCTGATATCTTCTAGTTGTGCCTTGCTGGTATTAGAGGCACAGCAAGGTTTTGTAGGACTCATCTGGCCACGTAGTGGTGAAATATTTCCTGTATCTATATCTTTGCATCAAGGCATGATCTCTAATGAACTGGCCTGCAGAATTCTAAATGGGAGGCAAAAAATAGCAGCACTATATATTCCAGAAACTTCTGAAGTAATCAGCCTAAATAATGCAGCTCAGCAAGGAGTTATAGATAGTAACACTTTATCCATTTTGAATAATACTACACTTCCTGATGAATTGCCTAATGTGGATGATGTGCCATTCCCTTTGAAAAGGACTGCAAGATGTCTCTCATCTTGTGAATTCCATCCATCTGCACAGTGTGATCAAAGAAAGGACATTGAACGTTTTAACATCAGTGAGCCCTCAAGTCACCACTCACAACAGAATCAAAAGTTATTCATGTCTTACCTAATGATAAACAGTTATATGGATGCAAATACAGGGCAGAGGCTTTTGTTGCATTGTGGTGACTTAAGTGAAGCTGTCAGTTTGTTAATGGATGACCATAACTCTGAATGTATTACAGTTGGACCTGAAGAAAAATTTTGTGGATCCTCTGGAAATAGGGAAGGTCCAAATGTTGAACAACTGCCTGAAAATGTCATACTTAGCTCTGTCCCTGGTAGTGCTCTAGGTCAAGAGACAAGTGTCCAAGATATGTTTTGGAACAATAACAGGAAGGAATTTCAAGAAGCTCGCCAGAATTTAGTTGACCAATCAAATGCTAAAAATTATGAGGCAAAAGAGTCCCTTGATAAGCATTTGCAAGGGAGTCTTCTTTTAAGCAGAAATGAAGTTGGCATTTGCATGGTAGGCAGGGAAAATGAGAGTGGCAGGGAAAATCTTTTAGGTATACTAGATAATGTTTTGGATGTAAATTATCCATCAGTATTTAATAATGAAAGAAAAGTACAAAACAGCACTGATGAATGTCCACCTCACATTCTGCAGGATAATGAAGAAATTACATTAGTAAAAGATGAAGTAAAAGTTAATTTCCAGGATAGTTTATTTACCACAGTGAAGACTGGACATAAATCTTTAAAAGACCCTCTTCAGGAAGAATTAGGGGCTTGTAAGGAAGGAGGGGTATTGCAGTCAGACACTAACATCACCGCTGTATCCTATAATCATATTAATAGTTACAGAGTATCTCCTTTGGAACCTAGAGATCATACTCCTGATAACCTATTATTGGATAGCTGTATCAATAGCCATAGAACATATGTGGTGGAAAATACTTTTTCTAAGGATGATCCACTGCTGAAAGACAACATCAACTTGATAAATCACGAGCAGATTGAAACTGAAAGTAGTGAATCTCTGAAAATCAATATTAGTGTCAGTGACAAACCTGAAAATCAGAGTAACTTGCATAATAGAACTTTGCATGATTATTATACCAAATCTTATGGGGTTCCACCATTGGAATATGAAGTTACATCCATTGAGTCCTTTCAGACAGATCCTACTATCACTCATATTAGCCTTCCAGTGGAAGGCAATATTGATACAACATTGGCAGGAATCAGTTCTGGATTTCTTAATGGATCATCTATCAGTACTGATAGCCACCTTAGATTAGTTAATGAGCCATCTGTGAATGATAGTAGGTTAGTTCTGGAAGGCAGTAATAGTAAGCCTTCTGAAACATGGCATGAAAGAAAATGTAGTACTCCACACTTGAAAAATAGCACTGAATATAGAGAGAGCCAAGACCTTTGTGACATAGCTCAACATAAAGGTGGCAGCATGACCTGTCATGCTATACATAATGATCATAACAATGATATTGTTGATAATATGGCCAAAGTTGATAAGGGTAGGTCCTCTACAGATAAGGAAAATATTATTCCAGAAGCCAGTGACAATGCACTATGTATTAAAATTGCTGCAGATAAACCAATAGAAGAAACATCAAAAAAAATTCAGCATAAGAAAGAGGAGAGTTTTCTATGCTTTGGTCAATCAGGTAACAATGATACATTTGAAATTGTAAGTAAGATACCATTCAGTGGAGGCACTGTTCAAGTAGAGAAGGCAGAAAATGTAGACAAGGAATGGAAGGAAAAAGAAAGAGATGAGGTTTTCACCTCCCTGGGAAAATTGGATGAAGCTGAAATAAAAAGAGATGGGCAAGAGCAAAGTAGAACTGAAGAAGAAAATTATTTTGATGAAACTGAACAAGAAAGCATTTGTGCAGATAATTACTTAGGCAATAAGGATAATGAAGACGAAGATGACTTTGAAGGTTATGATTATGTAGATTTTTATTATAATACATCTGATGGGACTGATTATGAGAATGAGGAAGTGATGGAAATGCATTACTCACAGTACCATGATATAAGCTCTGGCAGCCAGTGTTTAGGAGGCAAGAGAGAGCAGTTTCAAAAAACAGCCGAAGACAAGATTATTCACCATGACTACAACTTGCAATTGGAGTTGAAAAATGGCTTACAGTGTTTTAAAAACAACATCGTTGATGACTCTCAAAATATAGCTAATGATAAAAGTCAAGATGAAAGCCAGAAAGATGCTGAAAACGCTTCTGCATCTTTCCTAGAAAGGAGGTTTGAAGCACACTGCAATCAAACTATGACTTCAGGAGATGTAACTGGAACAAAAGGTGTTCAGGCTGAGCCAGACATTATTTTTCAAAATACCTTGCCCTGTGAGCACAGCAAGGCTATCGTGCATGATGACAAAGCAGTGTCATTTCTGAGTTGTAAGAAAAGTCAGGAAGTAAATGATGGAGAATTAGTACAAGATACCCCCTCACCATTTTTAATGGGTGCTGTAAAACAAAATAAAAATGGAGTGTGGGAAGATAGTATCCAGGAATCAGATGGAAGCTTTACAGAAAATTATTCATTGGGTGTTAAAAACAGTTATGAAACTGTTCCCTCATGTCAGGAGAAAACAAGTCTTGATCAATTTTCAAACGAAACTAGGTCCGTTGTACAGTCTAGTGGCTTTGCTACACGCATAGCTATTGACCATGATGAAGAAGTTGACCTTTCTACTTACTTAAAGCAGTGTGCACAAAATATCAAAGCCAAGGATATCCTAGCTCTGAGAGAGGGAACTTCATCTGACTTCATGGAAATTGAAAGAGGCAATGAAGAGAATGGAACGGAGACTGTAAAAAACAAAAGAAAACAGCATCCTGAAGAACTGAATTTCCAACTTCTGACATCAGATACACCAGAGCCTACCCAAACTAATGATACTAAAGGAAGAGAAGGAAGTCTTCATTCCAAATTCTGTCATGAAAAACTCCAAGCTGAGAGATTGGATATTATGGAAGATGAAGCTACTGAGGAAGTAATTAACAAGATTGAAAGGGGTTGTGAGGAACATTTTCAAACAGTAGGCTCCTTTTTTGATACTTTAGGCACCATGAATAACAGTAGTGAAAGAATTGTTGAGGTAGATGACATTCTAGATAATAACTCTACTTCTTTTAAAAATGGCATCAAGGAAAATGTGCAGTTATCCCAGAAAGGAACACATCTGCCTGATTTTCCTCTAATAGAAGATCAGAAAGTACACTTGTCTAATGTCCCTGCTACATTGCATGAAAGCTTAACAAATACACTTAAAAACAAAATAAAACATTTCTGCATTCACTACAAGCAGGAAGATGAATCTTTAAGTTATACTGGCACAAGAGCTTTAATGCAAAACGTACTTAAAACAGTTAATCACATGCATCGGGGACATGATGAGTCTAATCAATCTGATATCAAATATGGAAACAATGATGCTGAAACTGCCGTAGAGGTCAATCCATTTTGCATTGGTGTGAATGAACACAATCCTGCCCAAAATAATCGGCTTGATAATACCAGTCCTGATCTCCTCCTTGATATACTGAAGCAAGATAATTGTAATCATAAAAATAACGACAAACATGAAATCATGAATGAAAAGGGCCAGACTGAAAGCAGTCAGGTGAAAACAGTTTCTCAGCTTAATCAACTATTTCCAAACCCAGATGGAGCTAAAGGTGCATCAGAATTAAAATCGGTCTACTCAGAGACCACAGCTCTAAGCAGTAACACTCTTACTTTGGAAATGAACCGTCAGGCTAAGGAACCATACCATTCAGGAGAATACTTTTATGATCATGCCTTGGAAATGAAGGAATCTCTTCCAGGATCTGTGGCAATGAGCATGGTGAGCAGCAACTTTTACATTGTTATGTTTATGTTTTGTTTATTTGAATGGCTGTACCACTTCATCAACCATGTCAAAATGGCAGGGAAATTGCTTTAAATTCCCTATAAAAATAAATTAATTGTTCTCTAGTTACTAGTATTGGAGGATCACTGATAAAAATTTAAGTTGATCCTCCACGCTTATTTTAAACTATCACTATTATGAATTTGTTTTAATGTGAATAATAATAAAGGCAGATGAGCTGCTTTTATAAATAGTTTTGCTAAAATGACTTATTGTTCAATAATGTTTCTAGTTACAGAGTGCTCTGCAGCCCTGTTCTTGGTACACAGAGAATCTGAGAAGACACTTGATAGTGGTTCAAGATATGAAATTTCTCTTAGATGATCTGCAGCCCATCAGTAATGACTTGGAAGCCCTAAAAGTACAACTTGAGCAATTAGAGGTAAAGTGATTATTTTTAATAGAAAATAGAATTAATACAGAAATATCCAGACTTATATGACTGAGATAGGATTTCAACCCAGGTCTCCCCCATTTGAATTCTGTTTTTATCCACTACATCACTTGCTCATAAAGACAGGTTAATATGTAAGGTTAATGAGGGTTATAATTTTTAGTAGGAGTAGTAGTAATATTACACAGGAGCCAATTTTATTATTTCTTTTTCTGATATGCAGATACAAATTAATTTTATACCTGACTCTAATAGAATTCATCTATTTTTATTCTCATTTCATGTTACTGTATTATACTTTGTTTTTAATTTTTTTTACAGTCATTTGAATCAGGACTTGCTGGGTTTGCTGTTACTTTGCGGAAAGATATGAAGTTGGCAGAAGACTTTCTGAAATTACAGTCCAGGGATGTTCTTGCAGAGCAGCTGGAGGATCTAAAAGAAAGCTATAATTGCTTGGATAGGGAATTCTCTGTGGTCTGTGAAATGTCTTCAAACCGAGCAAAGCAAATAGTCTTTGCTGTAGACTCTGAAATGGTAGGTTCATGTTCCATATTTTGCTTGCTTACATAGATTTTTTAAAATTCCCACCAATCCAAAAGCTCTGGTCTGGTACATTAGTTTAAAATAATCCCAAATTTAAAATATAGTTAAATTATATGAAATACTTGATGACTTATTTATTGTTTGATATTATCTAGCTTTTAAAGTCAGGTACTTTATCCCTTTTCTCTCTTTTTTTATTTTTTCCATTCCTCTCCAGCTTTCTACCCTCACCATTCTTCTCATAGCAAAAAAGATCTGGTTAAAAGCCCAATTGTGTATAGGGAAGAATGCCATGGATTAGAAAGGGAGGCCCCATAATTTCTCCATTGCTAATATAAAACAACTTTTGCAGATCTTTAGAACTCAGACACAGTGTAAAAGTGATCTTCTTTTGCTTTGGTTTCTTTATTAAGTCTGATAAAACTGTTAGCAAAATATATCTTTTTAAAAACTTATTTTCTAGGCCAAGCTTGCAGTGTTGCATCAGGAACTGTTAGTCAGTCTTCAAGAGTTCACAGATTGGATCATCGAAAAGAGTGAAACTGTGAATAATTTGAAGGTGGTGAATGCTTGTGATGTGGAAGATGTGAAGCAAAAGTTTCAGTTAGCCAAGGCAAGTTTCAATTAAACACTTGTCAGCTGAGAGTTAATGATTATTACTTATGATACTTCCAGACAGTGGTGTTTTGGGGGAAGGATGGGGGAGGATAGAATAATAAAAGCAATGTTGCACCACTATGATACAAGCCCCACTCCTTTTTTACCTGTGTTGTGACATCACACACATATGAAAAGGGTGGAACTTATGGCACAAAAGCAGGAAGATCCTGCAGACCCCCCTGCTTCAAGACATGGGATGTTGCAAATGATATTAACTTTGAATCACACTCAGTTACCAGTAACTCCATAGTACAAAGCAACTTATCTCTGAGTTCACTGTAGGACCAAATGTTTACCTGTACAAGTACTGATAATAGGGATATCATTTAACAAATTATTATTCATACTGTATATTTTCCATATGTTTCAATTTAGAACATAGTAGCTTCAAAATAGTTACAACTTCCTTCTTTAGAATGATTCCAAAATCTGTGGCTTGAATATTAAAGTTAAAGGATAAATGTAATAGATTAGAAGTATCAATTTTCACCAGTTTCCCAGGTAGTCTTGAACTCCAAATAAGTATCTCATTTACTATGAGAATTGTGGCTCTAATGTTATAACTTTAATACATTTTTATGGCACTAAATGCTTCTGATGAGATATATTACAATTCTCTTTGTGGAATTTAATACTGTAGCATGGCTGGGGAATTCTGGGAATTGGAAGTTCACACATCTTAAAGTTGCCAAGTTTGAAAAACACTGCTGTAGGTAAAGTATGGTGAATTAATGTATTTGAATAATGTTCAGCAAATGCAATCAAATGCCAGAATTCATTGTTAACTAAATCCTTTTAAAGTTTTGAGTAATTTAAGTATAAAAGTATCGATTAACAGGTTCTGGATTATGTAAATCCAGTTTGATCAGTCTGAATGAGCTGCACTCCTGTACCAACTGTTTTTATTATGTGATTCTGATTCCAGAATATTTAAACCAGTCTTCTCCAAGCAGGTACCTTCCAGGTGAATTGGACTGCAGCCTCATCATCACAAAGCATAGCCATTGACTGTACTGGCTAAGGATGATGGGAGTTGTAATTCATCACATCTGGGCAGCAGTTGGTTTGGATAAATAGTTCTTGAGAACTTCATGAACAAAATAAAATCTGAAACAAGTTCAGATACATTTTTTTAAATGATACTAGTTTTCTAATTCCTGATAGCGTTGTTTAAAATATTATCTGGTTTTCTTTGCTTAATTTGCAGGACCAAGAAAAAGAGCTTGGATGTAGAAAAATGCAACTGGAATCCACAGCACTTGATATTCAGTTCTTCATTTCCGAACACGCCCAAGATCTTTCCCCAAACCAAAGCAAGCAACTCCTGAGGCTATTAAATTCGACACAAAGACACTTCCAGGAAATGCAAGAAAAAATGAGAGCTCAAGTGGATAATTTTGAAACTCTCTTACAAACAGCACAAGTTCTTATTGATCAGCAGGTTTGCTTCTCTCTGTGACCTTGTGCATAGTATTACTAGACATATAACAGCAGCAAGGTGCCAAAATTACAGTCCATCTGAACGCCGAAGCTGTTGAACATGGTGTTTATCTTTCAGAATTCTAGGGAGGCATTATCAACAGTTTAATGTATCGTTTGAATTTATCCTTCCTAATAATAATTTTTACAGTGTAGGAATGTTTCATCTTCCAAAAGTAGGTAACAGTGCAGTCAAGATCTGTTATTTCTTTTTCCTTAGAAATAAAACTTAAACAAGGAACAAGAATAAACAGTGGAATCTAAGATTGGAATTAAGTTTTGAGTATGTAGAAAAGAGGGGAGTTCAGTGATTCAATCCTACTCCTTCCTGTCAAGTGCAACCCAAACCATTAATGCCTCTGTACTTTGGGAAAATCACTGTGCAGCTTAGTAATTTTCATGGTCTTTCACAGGTGAAGTGGTATGTTGCTGGTGCCTTATTTTATATCCAGAGATGCCTAGCTGGAGATGCTATCAACGAATATATGGAAAATAGAGACCTTGTCAGGAGACTTTGCTCAAAAATAGAGCTAATAGGAAAGAATAAATCCAAGTAGATTAAAGTGATAGTTCTTAAGGGCCAAGAGTAAAGGTCTTCATCCTAACAAGGCCAGGACTTTATTAAATTAACCAAGTTAAAAAATACATAGAATGGGAGGGTAGGATAGGTGAGTGTATTGAATCTCATTGCATGTGTGCTTCTGTATTGCTTAAAATTCATAAGCAATCTCTATGCTGGTAACATTTACATATACCAACTATCTAACGCATAGTGTTCAACTAACATTGGTTTTGATGTCCCTGTTTTAGAATTAATGCTTGTTTGTTACAGATTTTGAACAAGACAGAAATTTGGATTTTCACACGCCTAATGCATGGCCAGACTTCTGCTGGGCGATTCCATCCCAAACTGGTCTCTTTACTTACAGCATTTGTGAGGTTTATCCATACCTTTTATATTCAGTTTCTTTAAACAGTGTGCAACTGCTATCATGTTTACAGCATACTTTCAGAAACAATATCTAATGAAAGCTTTGCAATGTGGTTGATTTGAAAATTAACTTACACAACACCTTTTGTGTGCCTTTATTCAGCTTTGTTCTTACTCCAAAACAGGATTTGATGGAGCAACACCTGGAATTCAAGGAAAAATTACAGGATATATGTGATCTCCTCACACAGACCGAAAATCAGATAATCGGCCACAAAGAAGCCCTTGTGATTGAAGATAGCAAGACTGAATTACAGCAATACCAAGCCAGGCAAGAGGTAAATAATTGACTGAGTAGCAACAGCACACTAAAACTACAGTCTGGAATTCACTAAGGAGCAAATCCTGTTTAAGATGGAAAAACATAAGCGAGAGCACTTTGAAAGTTCTGTGTCTTCTGCACTAGCTTGTCAGCATCTCATGATAGTATATCACAAAGAGTATCAGTAAGTCCTTACCTTTCAGCAATCTCCCTCATATGGTAAATATCTCAGAATTAGTGGAATGGAATGTGTGGTAGAACAAATTAGAGAAATACACATATGCTTAGCTCACTATTTTGTTTATTTGTTGAAAAGTCAAAGTATATATTATCAATTCCAGTTCTCATTGCCATGAGTGAAAACTGCAAGTGACAACAAAATAAACTATGATGAAAATTCAAAGTAAAATGTCAGGCAGAATAGCGGCAGTGATTTTGAGCGACTGGATGAATGAAAAGGTTTGGCTGGCTCTCAGAGGCCAAACTGCTGGGGAGTTCCTTGCAGAGGGCATTTCCTACATAGCAGAAAGCCAATTTGGTATAGGGGTTACAGTGCTACTCTAAGAGCGGGGAAGCACGAGTTCTAGCGATGCCTGAGATAGAAAGCCAGCTACATGGCTTTGGGTCAGTGATTCTCTCTCAGCTATAGGAAGAAGTTCTAAAAAGGTTGCCAAGGGAACTGCACACTCCTTTTAAGTGAGCCTTTGAATCAGTCATCACCAAGAATTAAGACTGACACAAAAGTACACACACACAAACACACAAACACAGACAAAGACTACATCCAAGGCCATTATGAATATTAATGTCACCTCCGATAGAGAAGACACATTGAGTGGAGTCACTTAGCATGCTTAACCATACCATGGCTTGGTTGGTTTTGACTTATCGTTGTGCAGACCAAGCCATTGTGGGTGCAAACCATGGATTATGGCTAATCCTGTGCCATAAGCCCCGAAATAATGTATTATTCAGCAAATTATCATTGAAACAAATGACCTGTACTGAAGAAGTCAGGGGTTTAAGAGGTAAAACAGATGCCTTTAGTCTTCAGAAGATTTAAAGTTTCTATTTTTCCCAATAACCCCAGAAAAAAACTTCCAAAATTCCAGAGAAAGGGAAGGAGATTGAACGGTTTTCTGACTTCTGTTACTGTCGTCCTCCTCCTCCGCCTCCTCCTCCTCCTCCTCCTCCTCCTCCTCCTCCTCCTCCTCCTCCTCCTCCTCCTCCTCCTAGGAGCTACAGAAAAATATGCAAGCAAATGCACAGGCATTGGCAGAAATTGTGAAAAATACAGAAATGTTCTTGAAAGAAAATGGAGAAAAGCTGCCACAGGAAGATAAGACTGCTCTGGAGAAGAAACTGAATGAAGCGAAAACTAAGTGTTTGCTGCTTAGCCAGAAGGCAGAGGAATCCAGAAAAGAGCTGGATAAAGCTGTGACAACAGCTATTAAACAAGAAACAGAAAAGGTTCTTTGGCAACTATTTACTTTTTATTTTAAAATAATTCATTTCTATAATTTTCCCTTGTGTGTACTTGTTGACGTGATTGAGTGATTTCAAAAAATCACGTGACAACTCAAAGGGGTGATGATCATTATTCACTGATGTATGCATATGTTTTCATTTATACATCAAATATATCTAGTCTTTTCCGTATTCATTTATAAATATTTATATTCATCAAACTACAGTTTAAAAAGAAATCCCAAACCATCCCAGAATGGAAGAGGCTTAGACGTGGTGTAGTTCCACAACCTGTTTTTAGAGTAGAGGCTCTTCTGAACAACATAGTAATTTCCCACTGATTTTCTTGATTTTTCTAAGTATGGGACAGAGCAATTACACTGCATCATTCCATGGGCCTTTTCAAGCAAGCAGATGCTCCCAAAAACAATACAGGTGTTCCTCTCTTAACGACCACTTGTTCAGTGAGCATTCAAACTTACGACGGCGCTGAACAAGTGGTACCGACCGGTCACAGCATCCCCACAGTCACGTGATCATGATCCGGGTGCTCGGCGACCGTCTCACAATTACAACATCACAGCATCCCACAGTCATGTGATCACGATTTACAACTTTCACTGCTGGCTTCCAACAAGCAAAGTCATGGGGAAGCCAGCAGGAGGTCGCAAATTGTGACCACGTGAAGTTGCACCTAACAATGACGTAGGATTCACTTAACAATGGAATCGGAAGTACCGGAACTGCCTTTGCTAAGCAGCATGGTCATACAACGCTTAGCGATGGAAATTCCAGTCTCAATTACCATTGTTAAGTGAGGACTACCTGTACTGGCCTGCCATAGTATATGAAAAGAGAGCCAAGTTGTCAAGAGGATGAAATTATTTTTATCATTTTATTATTTATCACCCAGAAGGTAAATGCACAATTCTATGTAGAGGTTTATTTGCTCTCTGCAGTACTGAGCATGATCAAAGGGTTACTTTTTCAACGGTTCAGTGTCCATGTTTTTCATAAATTCAGTATCCATACATTCTTTGTACATTCTTCATACTTCTTGAATGGAGTTTAAAAAGTAAACTCTCCATTGTCAGGAATCAGCATCCCAGAGCTCATTGCAGGGTCTGCTGCTGATCCAAAATGGCAGCTTTAGCTTTCTTCTTCCAATGCTCATTGGTGACCAGTGTTTTTTCTTGTACTTAGTGCTGCTGCTCAGGCAACTATGCTCATAATCTTAACCATAACAAAAACAGCAACAATAAATTATACAATTGAACATTTAAAAGCAATAATAAACAGAATAAAGACTTTCATGCTCAGTGCTTAAAATACAAGTTGCAGTTTGTGCAGTTTCACCTTCTGCTAAAAGCCGTCCCAGTAGTCATGTTTCCTGTGGATACCATAATGCCCATCGAAGCCTGTAAAATTGGCCACCATGTGTGCTGTCTCTTCTTCGTGTCGAAAGGCTCAATCTGTTGGATAAATGCTGGCTTATAGGGAAAAATCAAGGCGCAGAGTAATCACACACAGAGTGGAGCTTTTCAAAGCTAAAATGGCTTTACTATAAATAAAAGCAAAGTTGTATATACAGTTACAGCGTTGCAAAAAGGTACAGACAAAGCAGAGTACATCTTCTCCACTGACAAGACAGGAAAGGAGCTCACGCTATGGCAATCACTCACATAGCCAGGCATAGCTACAAACTTCCCAGTCCTCAGCAGAACACACATGAAGACATGGCTAAAAGACAGCAGAAGTCAAGAAGCAATGACCCATGGTTCACAGCTGTGATATACACTTGTTCCAGCTTTCTGATTGGCTGACAGCACCAATGTCAGTGTTAATGGCTGACAGCTCATAGGTCATAGCACATACTATAGCCTGTCAATGGGTGGCAGTGTTGCATGTGAGCAAGCATTTGTTCTCCCCCTCCCTCTGCTCTCCAGAGCAGGGCTTCCCACGGATCAAGGAGGAATTTTTCCCATGCGAAGGTTTAGAGACTAGACGTAAACAATACATCACATGGTACCTTGGGTGGCCACCTGGACTGTCCTTATCGCTATGAGAAAGCTACAGAAAGTATAGAAAACAATTTGCTAATTTCACACGAGAAATCTGACAGAATCTTGGAAGAGAAAGTGGTCCCTCTGGCCCCTACTGTTCATTGAACTGTTTAGTGATCACTGTTGCATTTTCTCTGTGTGTATCCATTTCACTTCTTATTGGACAATTGGCTAGTAGTTGGCTAGGAGAAAGACTATGTAGGTGGTGTCTGTCTATTTCAGAGTGCCACGGGAAGCGCAGGGGGAGTCCATTTCTCAAAAACGAGAAATGATGGTGAAAACTGATAAGAATAGTAAAGCGAAGAGGTATTGTCCTAACAAGACATTTAGGGGAACTATGGAAAATGGAGTGAATGGGACTGTGGGAGAAGTTTGGAGAGGACCATAAGGAAATCAGCCATCGGATGGAAGAAAAAAGGAGAGAGCCTTGAAGGATAATTTTCTGACACAACAAGATTGTAGTTGTGGGACATAGATAGTAAATTGCCTTTTAGTCATTGATATTTGGAAGGAGATGACCTGGCTACTAAACTTATAGTTTTTGAGTGACACACAGAAGTTTGGAAGCAGTACTCATGCATAGAGAAAGTGATTTTGGATTTGAGTGGGCTGTCACTGATATGGGATGGAAAGCTTCATGGAACACCAAAGATTGGGAAGGAACAGAGATAAAGGGAGGGGACAGTTTGGGAGTGAATTGTCTGGCACAGGAACACTCACACATACACAGAGATTTGGGGAAGGACTTCCCATTTGCCCAAATATGTTGATTATGTGCCATCAAGTTGTTATTGACTCTTAGTGACCACATAGATAGATTTTCTCCAGGAGGATCTATTCCCAACCTGGTTCTTGAGGACTTCCAACAGTGTTGCCATAAGTGAGTCCATCCACCTTGCTGTTGGTATCCAAATAGCCTGAGGATATTTTAAAGCATGAAAGTAAACATAAAATCAATGCACAGAGGATTTTTTAAAAATCAAAGCATGTCTTTGTTTCTGCAATTTGTTTTAGAATTATTGTTTTGATAGCCAGAGAGTTATTTCATTTTCAACCTGAATTTGAATTACTGTAATATATTGGGGGTATTATGTATCTCTACCTGTGAATATTTATGACCAAGATATTTATGGTTTGAACTTCAATTGTTCAGGTTGCAGCTAGAGAACAACTAGAAGAAAGCAAAAATGTAATAGAAAATCTTCTGGATTGGTTGTCAAATGTAGACAAGGATGCCGAACATAGAGATACAAAATGCAAGCCAACAGTCAAACAGAATGGTACACATTTCCATGAAGGAGATAAAGAGGATTTGATTGGAGTGGAAGATGAAGTAAATGGCAACTTGCTAGAAAGCCAAGAACAGAATGAAACTCATGTAGATGGACAACATACACTTTTGGAAGATAATCTCAACATGCAATACCAGAAAGCTAAGGTAATCTATACACCTATTAGTAGTTGCAAGCATTTCATTCTTGTCCTGGGGGTGGGGAGGAGGTATGGGATGGAACACAGTGAACACACACTCTGGACTGTGCTTAAACACTGAGACGGCAGAGTATGTAAAACAAGGTCTAGTGGAATCGGGGGTATTGCTGGGACCATTCTAAGTCCCTAGATCTCCAGAACTATTACTGGGAGATGCTGCCTTTTTTCTTGGTGCACTGTAAGCCTCAGGGAGTTTTCATTTGCAATTATATCACAATATTAAAGAGTGGAACCAAAAGGTGGTTTTAATTTCTACCTTGGAGTTGAAGGTGCTCAAAGCTGGAGAAAAGATACTCAGAGGAAAGGGGGGGGGGGGGAAACCCTTTGTGACACTTTCTGCCAACATAATCTGAGAGCAGGTTACATACACTCAGCAGGAGAATTTCCTAATGGGCCTCGGTATTAGGAGTACTTCCATGTATGTACAAGATCGTATATATGATGAAATGTATATGATATATATATTGACATGAACTCAACCAGGAACCTTTGCATAAACTTTGAAATGTTTGAATGTGGTCATTTTGCCTTTGGGAATAGGAGATTAAATGAGATTGATACATTGGTAGCATATAGTAAAGAATAAGTAGTTGATTCTAAGTAATTTTCAATATTCTATGAACAGAGAACTGCTAAAAATGGTATCCTATTGTAGAGCAGAAGTCTAATTCCGTGCAATCTGGGTTTCTCCCCAGGCGCAACATGAAAAAATTATTTCGCAGCAACAAGCTGTCATTGTAGCAACACAGTCAGCTCAGGCTCTGCTTGAGAAGCAAGGACATCATCTTTCACCAGAGGAAAAAGAAAAAATCCAAAGGAACTTGAAGGAGCTAAAGGTGCAATACGAGACTGCATTAGCTGAATCAGAACAGAAACTGAAATTAACACGCTCACTACAGGAGGAGCTTGAGAAGTTTGATGCAGATTACGGTGAGTTTGAAACTTGGCTGCAACACGCGGAGCAAGAACTTGAGAACCTGGAGATTGGAGCCTCTGACTTTGGAGGTATTATCATCAAACTGCAAAGGCAGAAGAGTTTTTCCGAAGATGTCATTTCTCACAAAGGGGATTTGCGGTTCATCACCATTGCTGGACAGAGAGTATTGGATGCTGCTAAGTCCTGCAACAAAATAGAAGTTGTCAGATATGAGAAAGAAGGCATGGATGCTTCATCTACTTACATAGAAGTACAGAATAAGCTAGATAGAGCAACTGGTCGCTTCAAAACACTCTATTCTAAGGTAAATTGAATTATACGTGCATGTGGATTTTATATTTATTATTTATTGTGTTATATCCCACCTTTCCTCAGAGACATCCAGGTAGTGTACCTGGGGCCTCTTACTTTTTTATCCCTACGAGTCAGATTGGGCTGAGGGAAAGTGATTGGTGATATATTGCAGTGAGCGCGGTGATTCAGTTGGGACCACTCCAGAGTATAGCCAGCAAAGAGACAGTGGGGCTTCTGAAAATGAGGCTGATGATCTTATCAGGATAATATCAATACGGATTTATGCACATATTCCCCACCATGAGTACATTATACCTGTGCTTTGGGCCCTGATGGTTACCAGTAGGTTTCTGGGTACAATTCAAAGAGCAGGTTTTAACCTATAAAGCCCTATATGGCTTGGCCTTCACCTACCTGAATCAGTCCATCCAGTGTGTTCTTTCTTGAAGAAACTTCTGCTAATACCCAACTTTTGTGAAGTAAAGGGAATGGAGGCCAGGAAGTGCTGTTTCTCAGCTGCTGCGGTGGCCTTGTGGAGTAGCTCCATCTTGGAATTAAGGCTCATATCATCCCTCTTAATGTCCCAGAAGCTGCTTAAGATGGAAGAACATTGGGTGACTAGTTAATTGTTGCTGTTTTTAATTTCAATTTAATTGTTGGATTCCATTTTTGTCTTGTATTTTGGTTGTGTTGTTTTTGTTTTCATTATTGTTATTCTGTATTGTTTACACTTTTGATTTTAATGATGTTTATTATGGATGGTTTAATTGGCTGTCTACTTTATTGGAGTGTTCTGTGTCTTTTTGATTAGGCAGAATAAATATGGAATGAATGAAATAAATAAATGTACACAACCCCATATTTATGCCAACATTCCCCAAGTTTGGCCCCCTCCAGATACCTGAAGTTCAATTTCCAGAATTCTCAGTAGTGTTTGTGCAGTCCCAGGAATTCTGGAAGATGAAACCCACACATGAGGATGCCCGGGTTTGGGAAGGCTGTTTTATAACATACCAGATATTTTATTCATTGTGTAAACTCAAAGGATCTTTGTCAACTCCAAGAATGTGATATTTTATTTTGGATAAAATAATTATATAATGGGAGTTTGAACTGCATGTAAATCTTCTTCCAGCTGAATCATCAACAGATGGGAAAATAAAAAGCTATGCGTATGCCGGTAACAGATTAAAGCAGATCTAATAGTTTTAATATAAAGTTGATTAACTAATAAATTCATTTAAAGTTAAATAAATAGAATAATCTAAGTTGTAAAAGCATGTGCATCTCTCCTAATACAGAACTGTTTTAGCCTGAGCAAAAAGACTGCTAAGCAGCTTTGAGGCTAAACAGTTCTGTGTTAAGAGGATGCATTTATTAAGCACATACTTCTAAAGCTTAGATTCTTCCAGTGCATACAAAGATCAGTTTGAATTACTTTGTTACAGTCTATAAGTTTTATAGTCAATCTCTTACCATTTATATAGTTTTGCATTTATCCACTAGGTGGAGCTAAGTGTATTAATAAAATAATCGCTTAGGAGTCAGAAGAGAAAAAATGAAAGAATGATGAGAAAATATCACACCTCCCTTAAGCTATGACCTATGTCTTCATTTAAAAAAAATGGTGTATGCCAGTATTTCAAAACCAATTACCTACTAAGCTGACAAAGCAGTGAATAAGATCAAAATGGTACTGTGGAAGATTTTAATAGTATTGAATGACCACCTATGGCAAATTGCAAGGGGCTCCACATAGGAGAAGAAATTCCTACTAATACTAACTACAAATGTAAAAACAGCATTTCTGCTCTTAAACACTGTTTTCTGTTCTGCATCCTTCTAGTGCAGTATCTTTGGAAATAACCTCAAAGATCTCGTAGATAAATATCAGAATTACAAAGATGCTTCATCTGGGCTTCTGTCCGGACTTCAGGACTGTGAAGAAGCTGTGAATAAGCAACTGACCGAGTCAATTGCTGGGGATCCAAAAAATCTTCAAAGGCAGCTAGAAGAAACCAAGGTAAATCTGATGCTGGGTTAAGGCATTAAGGCAAGGGCAAATTATAGGGTAAAGAGAAGAACGGAGTTGGTATTTTAATGTAATTTGCCCAATGCCAATTTCGTGAAATTATATGATAACCTGAAACCTTTCAGTATTTCAACTTTTTCAAAAATATATATATTAGAGAAAATGTGTAAAAAAAAGTGATATTCGGGAAAGTGTGCACAAAATATTTGCTTGAGGTAAAATGTTGTTGCTGATGAAGTTGTGTAGGCTTTGAAAAAAATCCACTCTTTCAAGTCAAAATGACTCTTAAAGCAGCAACACTTTTACTTCATGCTTGTCTAGAAGGTTGAAAAATGTGCCTTCCTGAATATCAGAAAGGTGCTGTCTGTGTGCAAGGTCCAATGAGTGTCTTCTGAATCTTTCTGAAAGCAGCTGCAGTCCTGCTGCCTATCATGTCTTTGGGCTTAATCAGAAATGTCTGTCTTGATTTAAAAGCAAATGTTCAATTCTATGTGGTCTTTGGGGACCTCAGTAAAATCTGGATTAAAGAGAGTAAAAAACATAGTTCCATCCATGCAAATTAATACTATACAGAACAATGAACACTAAATTTGAAACTTTCTGTAAGCTCCATACCTATGTATATGGTGTATTCTTTTTCATGAGAAAACACAAGATGCAAGAAAAAGAGAATAGCAGCATTAGTACAAAAGTTTTCAATGTAATAAAAATAAGTTTGGGTTAAAATTTCATAGAAGAGGCAATAAGCATAAAGAGCATCCTTTACAGGTAGTCCTCACTTAATGACAGGAATTGGGACCAGAATTTCCATTGCTGAGCGATGCGATTGTAAAGCATGATGTCACATGACCATGCTGCTTAGTGACCGAAATCCTGGCACTTCTGGTTGCTGTCATTAAGTCAATCACCACAGGTCATTAAGCAAGGACGTCACGTGGTCACCATTTGTGACCTCCTGCCGGCTTCCCCATTGACTTTGCTTGAAGGCAGCTGGCAAAGAAGGTTTCAAGTGGCAATCACGTGACCATGGGGACGCTGCAACTGATGTAAGTACAAGGAATGGTTGTAAGTACTACTCGTTCAATGTTGTAAGTTTGAGTGGTTGTTAAACGAGGACCACCTGTATTTAGATTGGCCCTGACTTTGCTGGACTTTTGGAAAGTGCTGAAGACCTACATGTGTTCCAGGGCACGGGGGTCAGGAGGTTAGATGGACTGGGAGATGTTACTGTTGCTGTTGAATGTTCATTGGGTTTGATTTCAGCAAGCACTACAATTTTGATGCTCCTGCTGCTGTTGTTTTTGTAATGTTTTTAATGTGTCCTTAGCCTCCCACAGTCATACCACAACCGCCCAGAGTCCCCCTCGGGGAAGTTGGGCGGTGATAAATCCAATAGATAGATAGATAGATAGATAGATAGATAGATAGATAGATAGATAGATAGATACATACATACATACATACATACATACATACATACTTGCAATATGGGCAGCCATACAAATTAATTGATTGATTGATTGATTGATTGATTCAATAAATAAATAAATAACATACATACATACATACGTACATACTTTAAAAAGTCTGTCATTTAAGCCAAAGCTCTTTTTCCAGCTGATACAAATACTTAACAATCCCACAAGACAGTGACCTTGGCTGCATGAGTAGGATAATCCTTTTACAGGGATTAAGTGTTCAAAATACTCTTCAGTCTCCAAGGTCCTAGATTCGTTTCTAGTATCCTCTAAGGCTTTCCTTAAAAAGCAATGCAACACCTGCCTCTAACCCTCATGAGAATAGTGATTATTGTTGCAATAATGAAAAATAAATAAATCTTAATATAACAAAGGCAGTATATTACTGAACTGCAAATTGCATAATAATAATAATAATAATAATAATAATAATAATAATCCCAAACTAGGTGTGGTGGGGTATCCACATCAGTCTTCCGATTTTCTTTCTCTAGGCTGCAGTCCCATAATTCTGAATATGCAATGCAGTGAGATCACTGCAATTTATTTCTTAATTAATTTTAAATAAATTACATTTACTGATTATTTATTAAATAAATAATTTATTTATTTACATAGGACCAGATTGCTAGTATAGAAAAGAGGCATTTTTCATTGATTTCTTAGCAAAGATATACTAGGCAAGTGAGATTTACTTCCAAGTAAAAAATGCAAAAGATTATGCAAATTATCCATTCAATTAATTCCATCCTGTTTTGAAACTTCTGGCCAAGTATTTCAAATACTAGCCAAATCTGCCCATGTTTTACATTAAATCCTGTATCCAAATCCTCCAAGATCTAGTGTTCTGTGCATGTGGCATAGAGCAAAAAGTTCAGGGAAAGATGAACAACAGAGCTCTTCTGTTGCAGCCTGTCTCCTTCATGTTCCAAGTGGCATCTCCCATAGCAAGCTGTATTTTTAAAATAATATATATTTTCCCATTGAAGAACACTGTGTTAACATGGTATTAAGGGTCTACTTTTGTAGAGATGGGCGGTGATAAATTTGACAAAATAAAATTAACATGAAGCATAAAATTTGTGCTGGTTGATCATGAAGGTTTATGTTGGTGAAATGCTTGTCACTCTAGTTCAGAGTTTTCCAAACTTTTCATGTTGGTGACACACTTTTTAGACATGCATCTTTTCACGACACACTCTTACAGCAGGGCCCAAGGCAAGCACTAGGACCTGCGCAGAATCACAGCAGGTTTGGAGGCAGCGAGGCACAAGGCAGGCAGTAGGACCTGCGTGGAATCCCGGCAGGGCTCGGAGGCAGCAGCAGCCGTGACACATCCAGACACTGCAGCCGACACACCAACGTGTCGTGACACACAGTTTGGAAAGCTCTGCTCTAGTTGTTACCTTGTCATTATAATAGACATATAGACACATATGCAATTTTTCAGTTCAATAATAGACATGTTTTGGTCGGTCTGTCCGTCCGTCCGTCCGTCCATCCATGTCTATTATTGAACTGAAAAATTGCATCAGCTCCTGTTTCACAGTTTGAGGTGGCCCTACCAAAAGCCAAGGTGAAGGTGCCAACAAAGTGGGGAAAGGGACAAGTATGTCACAGGGCAGAATGAGCTAAGATATTTTTCTTTTATTCTCATGGAATAGAGCAGGAGTACAGTCAGCATCAAGAGGGCTTGCTATGCTGTGCTTGCTTAAATCAAAATTAGAATACATTCATTTCATGTGCTGCTTGACACCCAGAATGACTAACCCAGGTGCTGCTGGAAGTTAAGAAGCAGAACAAGCTGTAAATAGTCACCTGTGTGGTGGTGGTTGTTGTCATTATTATTATTAATTAATTAAATTTATACACTGCCCATCTCACTATAAAAGTGACTCTGGGCGGCTTACAAATAAGTCATAAAAACCATTATAGACTACTGTAATGCGCTCTACATGGGGCTACCCTTGAAGAATATCCGGAAGCTTCAACTGATCCAGAATGCAGCCGCGCGGACAATTTTGGGTGTCCCAAGGAGGACACACATAACGCCTTTGTTGTGCGAGCTGCACTGGGTTCCAGTTTGCTTCCAGGTACAATTCAAGGTCTTGGTTATCACCTTTAAAGCCCTACATGGCATGGGACCAGGATACCTAAGGGACCGTCTCATCCCCATCACTTCATCCCGTCCCACCCGGGCATGCAGAGAGGGCATGCTACGGACCCCGTCGGTTAAGGAGTTCCACCTAACAGGGTCTCGGAGCGTGCTTTCTCTGCTGTTGCCCCTGCCCTTTGGAATATTCTGCCCCCGGAGATCAGACAGTCCCCCTCACTCCTGGACTTCCGAAAAAGACCCAAAACCTGGTTTTGTCAGTATGCTTGGGGTCAGAAGGAGATTGGAGATACCTGGAGATGGCTAGCTCCTTAGATTAGCTCTGAGGTACCCTTTTTTACAAACTTAAGAATATTCTGCCATTGGATCCCATTTTATTCATTATATTTTAAATTATTACTTATTATGTATTTTATTTTATTTATAAATGTATATTAATGATTTTAATTCTGTTGTAAACTGCTCAGTGTTAGAGTTCTTGTGTTGCCCTGACGAATTATTCCTATACAAAACAAAGCCAAGCTTCTCATGGTGACGTGAAGTGCAGGTGCAAGATAACAACTGTCACGTGTGTATTGTTTTGACTAGATTGCATGGGAACAAGGTCTCCTGATATCCTTCCGTGGGAAGCCTTGCTCAGCCCCCCCCGAGCAAGGAAGGGGGGAACTCAGTGCGTAGATGCAGCACTGCTAACCAATAGCAGGTCATGCTATGTGCTTTAGGCCTAGTGCTTTGAGGCCTAGTGTGTGTAACAGCTAACTTCCAGCCAATCAGAATGCTGGAAGAACTAAATATACAACCATGCACAATGGTGTTCTATGTCTTCTTGATTTCTAATGTCTTTTAGCCATGTAGTTCTTCACGTGTTCACTTGCCGTGGACTGGGCAGAGTGAGCTATGCCTGGCTTTGGGTATAGGCCATGGCAGGAACTCTGGCCCTGGGATCAATACACGGAACTCTGCTTATAAGTTTGTTTTGTTTTTCCTTTTACAATGATGTATCCTGTATATTCATCTTTTTCATTGTTGCGATAATGTACTGTATCTGCATTATTGCCCTATGTTAAATAGTAAACACTGTTGGCCCTAACAAGCTGCATTCTTGTCTGTTTATTCTCAAGCCTCGGTTTTTCCCCTTTAAGCCAGCATATACCCCATCAGGTTATGGGCCCAGAGAGAAATTTGTGTTTTCTTCGCTGCGTTGGACCTGGCTGTAAAAGGGAGTTTGTTTTTAGAGGCTGGTTTCAGAATAAACATGTTTTCTTTGAGTGGTCAGCAATGGCTGAACAGTGTCTGGTCAGTCTGCCATTTGGGGCTTTAGATGGCACAAACTATCTGACCTGGTGTGTGGAGATGAAATCATCCTTTTTGCAAGAAGAAGATTTGTGGCAGTAAGTGGCAAATCCACTTCCAGAGATCCCTGGAGGATTCAGAGAATCTCTCTGAAGAAGTGCAAGCATGTTTGGACTGTGCTTATGGCATTTTTGCTTTTGGGACTCAAATCCTCTGAATGAAATTATTTCAGCAACCCAAGGACTGAGAAATGGGTGCTGAGAGCTGTTGGAGCCTTTAATACACAGTGGAGCTCTGTTGCCCTTGGTGGTCTATTAAGACAGCTTTATAGTTTGAAGTTGCCACCGGTGAGACTGTGATGACCCACCTTGGTGAGTTCAAGACTTTGTTTGCTGCATTTGAACAAGGCTTGTTTTTCTGGCACTGTGAAAAAGCGTGCGTGTTTTTGTCAAGCCTGGAGCTACTGGTCAACAACGCCAAGCCTGGACAGCAGTTTTGATTTACTGGTCGAGAAAGCTAGACGCTATCTCCCTGCTGTGGATTATTGTACAAGCCACTTCTAGAAGCTGCATTGCAAGTCATCTGTTCCTGTTCCTACGATTTGCAAATAGCGTTCCAGCTGCAGTAAAACCTGGTATGGAATTTACAATAGCCGTGGTTTGCTGTGATTCTACAAGGCTGTTCCCTGCCCTGATGTCCAGCGGATGCAAGAGGCCTGGTTTACGAAGGGAGGGGACGCCAGATGCCAGGAGTCAGCTGAACAACGAATCCAAGTTTTCTGCTCTACCGGCTGCTGTTGTGTAAGCATTTCTACAGAGACTCTGTTTTTGAATTCGGCTGCTGTAAAGTTTGTAAACATGGACGGTTATTGTTACAAATTTCAGCCTTGAGTTCAGCAAGTCATTTTAGCTGATATTTCTGTGATAAAAAATGTATATGTGTACACTTGTTGTTTTTCTCTCCTCAGTGTTCCAGCCCTGGTCAAGTCTGAACGAAGGTGCTGAATGTTTCATTGCGATATGAAACTGCTTGTGATGAGACTGAGTGTGTTAGAGACAAACCTGTAACATCAAGTGTGTGAGATGCTGTGGAGATTGTGTGGACAAGACATTGTGTGTTTAATGTTCCCCACATCATAAAGGCATCCATAAAGTTTTCACAAAGTACTGGGGTATCCCGGGATGGGAGAGTGTGTCTCAGATAGCCAAATGCATTCTGAGTTAGAACCCAGGAAATGTGCAAAAGTTTCTTGATTGTGTTGTGTGTAAACAATCTAAAATCAGAACTGTGTCTGTTGCTAGTCAAAGTGACAGAGTGTTAACTAGACCATTTCAGTTGGTTCATAAAGACCTAGTTAGCCCCCATGTCCCAAGTAATGGTGGGGTGTGAGTTTCATGTTCCTTCTGGTTGATGATCATACCTGCTTGTGTTGTTGCTACTTGTTGAAGTCTAAAGCGAAGGTCTGTGCTCGCTTTGAAGTGTATGTAGCAATGGTAGGATGCAAATATGGTCAGTTTCAGTCAGATTGTAGTGGAGTGTTCCTGAGCCATTTGTTCCAGAATTGGCTTTGTAGGAAAGTATTCTCCCAAAGACTTGCCAATGTTGGAATTCTAGCTGAGTGTTGGTGTTGTGAATACCATTAAAAATAGCCTGCTGTTAGTTGCTCAAGTGCCATCCCATGTCTGGGGAGAGGCTGCCTTGATTGCAGTGTGTGTTTTCTAACTAACAGAGTGTAGAATTCAACTGTAAAAAGAAGTTGTTTTTCTTTGGTATGGCAAGTGCCCTTCACTGAAGTACCTGCATGTCTGTGAAACATTTGTGTGTGTTCGCAACCCCAGGTCACAGAGAAGGAAGAACCAAGGAAGCAGAGTGCTTCAGGTTGTTGGTTGTTGGTTGTTGATTAAAATCCAAGGCTTATTGGTGTGTCATTAAGCCATGGTCAAATCCAAATCTCCAGAAGTGCTTTAGTTTTTAAGCAGCCTACTGGTTGGGAAAGGTTGTATACTAAGGTTGCTGCGTTGCTAGTGTAAACCTACTGTCCATAGTTCAGTAGATGGGCAAAAACCAGTTCAGGTTTCTTCTGTTCCCCAGTCTCCGAGTGTGAAAAGGGCCCCCTCAGGTGAAGGAGTGGAAATTTCACCTGAGCAGTTGCAGGGCCTGGAGGGGGAGTCAGGTAGTGGAGGGAAAAGAAGACGGTGATGAGGAAAGTACAGTGGTCATTCCTCATGGGTCCTCTTATTCCAGGGTGTGAAGCCTGACAGATTTGTGATTTGGCAGGTGACAGTGTGTCAAGTTGCCTGAGAAAACCCAGTCTTTGCTAGATGTGTTGCTCCTGCCTTTGGAGAGGCAAGAAGAACATTGGAACACAGCTGTGGATAGTCAGTTTGAGTTTTGGTGAAGTGTTAAGAGTAACCAACCTATCCTTTGTTTTAGTACGCTGTAGGTTCCAGATGAGTGTTCAGAAAGACATTTCTTTCTGATAATACTCTGCAGTGTGAAGCCAGTGTTGCCCAGGGATTTATTTCACAAAATAAGTTTGTGAACTGTGGATCTAGTGTATGCACCCACAGCTAGGCCAGAATATTTACGTGTGGTGCGTTTTCTGGTTGCGTAGCGTGGAAACAGGTGTCCATTTACATGTTGTGATGTTGGCACAGCATATTTGAATGTAGATCTCCCTGAAACAGTGTGTGTAAGGCAAGCGTTTTGGCTCTACATGTGTGGCAGTTCCCAAACAATTCATTGACTTAACAGGGTGCTTTATGGATTTTAAAGCAGGCCAGTCATTGATAGCATGGTGCAGATGCTAACTGGGATGTGTAGAAGTTTGTGTAGGACTTCGTACTTATCTGAGTGGTTTTTTTGCTTAGAAACTGAAGTTTTCCACCTTGAATAAGAATTTGTCAGTCAGCTGAGGTAGTAAGTGCCAGCTGAGGAAGTTCGGCACAAATTCAAACATTTATCTTGGTGTTGAAGTTACAAGAGCCCAGAACAGAGATGGTTCTTGGTTTCCTACAGAGTGTCATTTGTGTAAAGGAAAGCTTATCCTTAATTTGTTGTACAGTATATCACTCTACAGTAACGCAGTGGACATGCCCTGAATTAGTTTTGCCCAGGTAGGGTACCAAGCTTGCAAAATGATTTGGCCCTCCATGTGAGCTTGCAAATGGGTGAAAAAAAAGTCCTGCGAAAAAAAAAATCCTGCGGCAGGATTGGAATTCCTTATCTATGCTGACTGAGTTTTTGCAAAGGAGGGGACAGGACATTTGCGGGCAATGTTTGTCTGTTTCTCTTTGCCTGTGGTTCTATTACTGCATAAGTTGTATTATTATGTATTTATATGTATCTGAATAAAACATTGCATGAAATGTATATTGTGCATTATACATATGCGTAACAAGTGTTTTTAAACCATTTTCTAGTGTTGATGACTATTGGTTGTAAAAACTGTAACTTGAATAATGTGATTATTACATGCATTAACCTTTGTTTTTCTTGTTTCTGTAAAAATGTTTGTTACTCCCATTGTACAGAAATAATTCGGGAGGGGTGTTAGAGTTCTTGTGTTGCCCTGACGAATTATTCCTATACAAAACAAAGCCAAGCTTCTCATGGTGACGTGAAGTGCAGGTGCAAGATAACAACTGTCACGTGTGTATTGTTTTGACTAGATTGCATGGGAACAAGGTCTCCTGATATCCTTCTGTGGGAAGCCTTGCTCAGCCCCCCCCTGAGCAAGGAAGGGGGGAACTCAGTGCATAGATGCAGCACTGCTAACCAATAGCAGGTCATGCTATGTGCTTTAGGCCTAGTGCTTTGAGGCCTAGTGTGTGTAACAGCTAACTTCCAGCCAATCAGAATGCTGGAAGAACTGAATATACAACCATGCACAATGGTGTTCTATGTCTTCTTGATTTCTAATGTCTTTTAGCCATGTAGTTCTTCACGTGTTCACTTCCCATGGACTGGGCAGAGTGAGCTATGCCTGGCTTTGGGTATAGGCCATGGCAGGAACTCTGGCCCTGGGATCAATACACGGAACTCTGCTTATAAGTTTGTTTTGTTTTTCCTTTTACAATGATGTATCCTGTATATTCATCTTTTTCATTGTTGCGATAATGTACTGTATCTGCATTATTGCCCTATGCTAAACAGTAAACACTGTTGGCCCTAACAAGCTGCATTCTTGTCTGTTTATTCTCAAGCCTCGGTTTTTCCCCTTTAAGCCAGCATATACCCCATCACTCAGAGTCCCCCTTGGGGGAGTTGGGCGGTGATAAATCAAATAAATAAACAAACAAACAAACAAATAAAAATAGGAAAAAAAACAAAAGATAAGAGAAGGTAAAAGAGGAAAACTAAAAGGCAGAGAGAGTGTCTTCAAGCCACCAACCACCCCCAGGGCTGCCTATCACTCTTGGATCCCCAAGCTAGTTGGTAGAGCCAGGTCTTAACACTCTTCCAGAAGGCCAGAAGATTGGGGGCCAACCTCACCTCAGGGGGCAAGATGTTCCACAGGGCGGGGGCAATAACAGAAAAGACTCTCCTCCCAGACCCCGCCAGTCAAAATTCTTTAGCTGACGGAGTCCGTAACATGCCCTTCCTACTGGACCGGGTGGGACAGGTCGATGTGATTGGGACAAGACGGTTCCTTAGGTAACCTGGGCCCATGCCATGAAGGGCTTTAAAGGTCATAACCAACATCTTGAATTGGACCCAGAAGCACACTGGCACCCAGTGCAGCTCGCGCAGCAGAGGTGTTACATGTGAAGCCCTAGAGCATAGCTTTCCAAACTGTGTGTCGTAACACTTTCGTGTGTTGCAACACACAGTTTAGTGTGTCGCGAAACAACCCGGAAGTGGATGTGCGCGGCGGTGGTGGTGGTGCGTGCGACGGCAGCGACAACGGCAGTGGCGTGCCATCAGCGCTTCCGCGTTTTAGCGGAAAACACGCTGCCGTGCGCGCCCCTGTGCCGCCGCCGCCACCGTTGGTGTGTCGCCAATGGCGGCAGTTTGGAAAACACTGCCCTAGAGGCACCCATAACTTCCAGCGCCACTGCATTCTACACCAGCTGCAGCTTCCGAATATTTTTCAAGAGTAGCCCCATGTATAGCGCATTGCAGTAGTCCATACAGGAGATTACCAGGGCGTGAGTGACTGAGCGACTGTGTTACTAACTCTTACATCTCCCAGTAAATCTCACTGCTATTTCAAATTCTTTAAAAAAGCAATTAATATATATTTTTAAATGGTACAATTTTATAGGTGCTTCAGGGACGAGTGTCTAGTCACCAGGTTGCAGTAGAGAAACTGAAAAAAGCAGCTGAAGTGCTTTTTGACACGAGGGGAGAACTATTGCCAGACAAAGATGAAATCCAGCATACACTGGGTAAGATGAGTCACAGTCTCTTTGGTTTTCTTCTTCCATTGCTCACATCTGGAGATATCTGCTGTGGTTGAATCTGTGACTCCCACTTTTTCCCTTCCTTGACTCATCTATTTCTACCTTTGTTCTTTAGTCCTGAGCCAAATTTGTGATCCAGCTCCTCACATTTGTTGTATAGAATCCACAGTTAGTAAATAGTTCTCCAGCCTTTACTTAAACATTTAGAGTGAGGGAAAGCCAATGTTTAATATAAAGTCATGGGAATTAATAGTGCTTAAATTTGGCTGAATTGTGCACTAATATTTTTGAACCGCATCTGATTGTAGCAGATCATTGTTTAAATGCTGATTCAAGCTAATTCCATGACTTTTTGTGTGTATGTGTAAACCAGTGTAAAGTGCAAATGGAGTGCTGGGGCTGGGTTGGAGGACAGAGAATGTACAAGAGTAATTTACATGAAGGTCACAATGACCCTCCACATCTATTTATGACATTATGAAAGAGCCTCTGCTCTACATCAAAATGTATCCTTGGCTATATAATATAAGTCATATGTTTTAAACATATGTAATACCTCTGCGAGAAAAAAAAAATAGAGAATTTAGCAAGATAGAAGCTGTTTACCAAACCAAAAAAACTATTTTCAGAGTTCCAGTGAAACAACAGGTTAAAGTTAAGGAACTTCTGTACATGCCTAGTCAGCCTGAAAACTAGCCAGGTATATGCAGAATTTTGTTTCATTTTTTAAGCCAGAAAAGAATTGGAGAAATGATATTTAAGTCATAGTCCATTCAAACATTATAAGCTGGACATACCTGAATCTAAATCAGGTAATTATGAATTTCAGTGACATATCTTAATTTAAAACAAGTATATTGATAAAGAGAGACTTACGAAGAAATGCATGGGTAATACCTGGTTAAACTAAATTTGGATTTAGGGCTTATCCTGTTGCTTCAATAAATTAAAAACCTAGAGTCTAGAGAATATGATATCTGAAGTTTTTGAGGATTTTTCTAAAATTATAACTGGTCTGCCCTAGCAAACAAGCCATATGGATTACTGGAACATATATGAAGACCTAAAGATACAAGAGAAAACTGGACATGCTAACTTAAATTCCCTGATTTCAATCTTGGAGTATGTGAACTCTATCTGTTTAACATCGAGCAGTTTCTAGTTAACATATACTGCTGTTCTTTTACTTTTTGCCTTGCAGTACTTAATCCTGATAAATTTCTGATAGTGTATTTCTAATCTTTTTATGTCTGTCATTTTATTACCCATGCTTAGTTATGCTACATAAAAATATCCAAAAGATAGATCTGCGGTTTCATAGAAAACCAAATATTGCACATTGGGAGATGAAATTCATAAAAGCTAGTTTTTATTTACCAATCTTTATTGTTAGAACATAAGGTAGTTTAGAGAGACTACAGAATTGATATTTATGGAAGTTCCAAAAACATTTGGTGAAAACCTCTTTTTAAAAAATGTAGTCTTTTCACCTTAGCATTCTTTTAGGATTGCTACTTTCAGGTACTGTTTTAATTTATATGGCCCTTTTAACAGGGTGAACCCACCAGCTTTGTCCACAAATCTCAGGTGCTTCAACTCTAGACATAAATCAGATATAGAATGAATCACATGTTCTCAAATCCTTGGAAATTTTATTGTCAAAGTTGACTAACATGAAACTCCACCCAGATTTCATATCATGAATCCATTGTGTGATCTTGAAAGAACCATCATCTTTTGTATGTTAACAATTTCCAATTGCCATTACTTCAGATTAAAATCTACATAAACAAAAATGAAAAAAATGAATATAGGAAAACCAGTTATTGTCATAGATGAAGAAATAAGAGAAAAAATAACTTTCATTTAACTGAGACAACTCTTTTAAAAACTAAAAAGAAAAATGTGGAATATTACAAATGAAAAAGAAAAATAAAATTTTGAAAAGGCTTTCAAAGACCCAAAGGCAAAAATGCAAAGCAAAACTTAAAGCACACACAAACAACATGGATGAGATGCACTGAAATATAGTATAGGAAATATCCTCATCTCCCTTTGAGAAGAGTGGGAACAATTAATTATTATAGAAGACCTACTACTTTGCTTCAGATGTTTCAAAATAAATAAATAATGTTCTCTGCAGCCTCTAGATCAGAAACCTACTTCATATCACAATCCAGGATAAAAAACAAAAAGTTATACTATGCATACATTTATTTGCAACCATAGCTTTTAGCAAAATTAACAAAAAGTTGGAAAAGGAAACAAGTTTAATCCTTTTTTCTTTAACTGACAAATGACCTTAGCTGAATATGTTATGCTTCTGAACCATTTGTAGAGACAAATCTGTAAAAATCTGACACACTCAAAATCCTGATTGTGAAGATAAATGCAAGGATATGATCCTGTACTGTAAACCTCAAAAATATCACAACATCCAGTCTAGGGCTTTCTCTGGCATGGAAATAGAAACCTACGTGATAAGCCACTTCAATTTTAAGCTTGTAGTCTGGCTGCAGTAAACAGAGTTAACATATAAATTTCTTCTTGAAGACTTCTATAGATTGATCTTGTTCAGTATTATAAGGGACGTTTAGAAATCACATTCAGGTTGGGGAAGTTCCTTTTAGAATTAAATTCTACTGGATCATTTAATAGAATTTTACAGAGGACGACTATTGGTTTAATTCTATAAAAGATAGTCCCTTGTATCATAAGATTCATCACCATGAACTACATATGCATGTATGTATGTATGAGATCTATCTACTGCTCCAATCCAACAGACTTCTTATTTCTTTTCAGACACTATTGTAGATAAGTATCACCAGTTATCTAAAGCAGTGAATGATCGTAATGAAAAACTCCAAATTACTTTGACTCGTTCATTAAGCGTTCAGGATGGATTAGATGAAATGCTTGATTGGATGAATGTTGTTGAGAAGAATCTTGAGGTACAAGGCCAAGTGCCTTTGAATTCTGCTGCTATTGAAGATATCATTAGCAAAAGTATGGTAAGTAGAATTTTAATAGAGCCAATTCTTCTTCCTAATAGGAGGAACTTAATTCTAAGAGAAGAGAATTATTTGAAGAGCATGGAAATAATTAAAGAAGTATCATCATTTTGTGCTTCAAAACTGTGGCCAGTACTGAGCCATAGTGTAGTTTGTTTGATTTTGGCTTCGTGTGATTTGTGAACCTAGTAATTGCAGATGATTAGTCATGGTTTATGGTTTAGCATTGTGTGTGAACTAGGACAGTGTGGTTTATTAAACAAGCCATTATTCCAATAAACTATTATTTAGTAGTTATGTGAACCCACCCAACTACTTTCTTTAGGGCTCATAGTACATATATGTTCTGATAAGCTGACACACTAGATATCCTTGAAGGAAGTCAGATGTTGACTTTCTCAGTCTCCATGCAAATCACTTTAGTCTGAATACATCAGCACAGTCACCATATTGAGGATATCAGTGGGTGAACAAAAGCAGTCATGTATTTTATTAACTTCCTTAAGTAACCACTGTCTTTTTCACACCTAAGTGTGTAGTTAACTGCTAAAGTAGCTGACTTTAGAAATCAGTTATTTACTTCAGCTGGTAATCACACTTCATGCATAGTAGATATGCACACATTGTCCTGGACATTTTCTCAAACAATTTTATTTTAGGCGCTAGAACAAGACATCATAGGCCGTCAGAGCAGCCTAAATGCCATGAAAGAAAAAATGAATAAATTCATGGAAACTGCAGATCCCTCAACTGCATCTTCTTTAGAAGCCAAAATGAATGAACTTTCTCAACGGTTTTGTGAAGCTAATAATAAACATAAGAAAAAACTGGAAGACATGGAAAAGTTGAAGACTAAAGTGGAGTTGTTTGAAAGTCTGTCTGATAAACTTCAGTCATTCTTCAACAAGAAAGCTCAAGCCCTCAGTGAGGCTGATATTCCAGGAAAGGATGTTGCCGAAATGTCCCTCTGTGTGCAGGTACAGCATATTTTTCATCCTGTGAAGTGCTTCTCCTGGCCTTTACTGAGCAGCACAATTGTGAAAGTAACCTTCCGCTCTACAGTGATAAGGGAAGCTGATAAGTTCAAGGACTAAATGTTGAATGTTAGGGTTATGCAGTCAGGTATAAAGCAATTACTTTCTTCATTTTGTAGGAAACCAACACAGAATTGATGGAGCAGAAAAAAGATCTTGAAGTTTTGCAACACCTCATTGAAGAACTTTCTCCTCATGCTCTTCCAGGAGACAAGTCATTAGTGTTAGAAAAAGTAAATGCCTTGTCAAAGAAATTCAGGGAAATGGAAGAAATGACACGAGAAAAGTGAGTATAGTCACTGAATTTTAGAATGGAGATGGAAGATGATAACGATTACTTTACAACACCAAGGCTGTCAAAAGATTAGAATTTTTGTTGGTTAATGATTAATAGATCAACAAGTTATCATGACTTGATATTAGAGAGCTTTTTTTGGCAATAACTTAGAATGACATGTTCCATACATGAGAGATGGAATTGTTTTTAATATTGACTGATACTGTTGTATTGCAATAACATATTGGATTTGCTCTGAGTTGGATGCTAGCTGGACAGGAAACTGAGGCTAGTCTCTAGCATGAGTTTGAGCCTGTTTGTCTTGAGGAAATGGACATAATTCTTTATAACGTCACCTCTGTCCTCTGTACTTTGGTTCCCTGCCCTTCCTGATTGGTGAAAGCCTCAGGGAGGTGACAGGAAGCTGGGTTCAGGCAATTGTGAATGCTTCTCTTGGGGAGAGGATGGTACTGTTCACCTTGAAGGAAGCTGTAGTGTGCCGTCTCCTGAAGAAGGCATTGCTCAACCCATCAAGTTTGGATAAATACTGGGTGGTCCCTGGCCTTCTGGGGAAGGTTTTTGAGAAAGTGGTGGGTTTCCGATTGCAGAGAGCTCTAGAGAAAACAGATTATCTGGAACTTTTCTGGTCAGGTTCAAGCTCAGTTAAGGAACCAATTCCATGTTGATTGTTCTTGTGGATGACCAATGGTGTGACCAGGATAGGGGAAGCATGATGTTGATTTAAAGGGGGGCAGAGAAATGTCAACCCCTGCAACAACCTACAACAGTGGGCTTGAACCTCACATCCCCAATTATAAACAACTGGAACCAACCACTTAGGAAAAAGGGGAGCCACTGCAGAACAGTGCCCCACATTCCCCATCCTTGCATATATGGTACTGAAGGCCATCAGAGATCATGCATAACTAAGAAAATTAAGCTGCTGGGGGAGGTCATCTGCCAGCATAGAATCAGGTATCATCAGTATGCAGATGATACTCAGTTGCATATTTGACTCCTGGTCAAACTGGAGATATGGTTGAGATTCTGTCTTGATGCCTGGATGCTCAAAGGTTCTGGACAGCTGAACAGGTGTAGTGTGATGGTCCCAGTGCCAGTATCTTAAGAAATTCTTCAGACAATTCATCAGAATGCTAAAAGAATTCATTGATTAAAATACGACTACATGGAACAGATGCAAAGCTCTGAATACCAGAATTGGCGCCAAGCATTCAAAATTATTAGCATCCCTCTGACCTCATCCCATTAGCTTCAAAACAACCGTTTTCTCATTCTTGATCTTCCCCCCTCCCAATCTGTTAAGTTTAATGAGAGTTCAGGTGTCTTATCAATGTCCTTGGTGTTTCACAGTCAGCGGAGGAATGTGAAGGAGGCAAACAGTCTTTTTTGTTTTGCAAAGCAGATGGCTACAAAGGAGGATGACACGAGTCGGCTTCTCTACTGCTTGACACGTGTTGTCTCAAATACATGGCAGGCAAGCAAAGCGAGGCTGACATGTAGACTCAATCCCAACAAGGTAGAATATCTTCAGGTGTCCAATTCCAGAGATGTTCCATCTTAGACTTTGGATGAGTTCATGTTTCTCTGTGCAATCTGGGGGTCTTCCTTGACTCACAGTTCCTGCTTTAAGAGCAGGTGGCAGCTGTGACTAGGAGGAACTTTGCTCAGATCCACCTTATGTACCAATGGTGGTCTTCTCAGGATCATGCCTTGGTCACGTCCTGTTTGGATTACAAGTAGTCCTTGCTTAACGAACACCTGTCTAAACGATGGTCCGAAGTTATGACGACCTTGGAAAAAGTGCTTTATGACCTGTACTCACACTTATGACCATTGCAAACCGTCGCGCCACCTCCATGGTCACGCAGTCGCAATTCGAGCACTCAGCAGCTGGCTTCCATTTACGACCAGTTGCAGTGTCCTGCGGTCATATGATTGTGATTTGCAACCTTTTTTGCCTGTTTCTGGCAAAAAGACATCCATTGGAGAAGCTGGATTCACTTAACGACCATGGTGATTTGCTTCATGACCATCATAAAAAGGTCATAAAATTGGATCCGGTCACATGGTGACTCACTTAACAACCGCACTGCTTAACAACCAATTTTCTGGTCCCTATTGTGGTAGTTAAGTGAGGACTACCTCTACATAGTGCACTCTATGGGGGGCTGCCTGTGAAGACTATGTAGAAGCTGCAAATGGTCCAGAATGCAGCAGTTCAACAGTTACTGATGCAATGTGACATGCCTGTGTAACACCTCTGGTGTGACAGTTGCAGTGGTTGCCAATTTTCTTCCATGTGCAATTCAAGATGCTGCTAGTCATTTTTAAAGACGTTAATGGCTCAGGATCTGGATTTCTGCAGAACTGCCTTCTCCCAGTATCTTTGCTTATTGTTTAAGATCTAGAGGAGAAGGCTCCCCCTGGTCCCTACCTTTTGGCAGTCTCTCTGTATGAACAGACACAGGAGGCCTGCTCAAGGAGTTCTTTTGTCCTAGCTATTTGTTAATTAGCCCAAGTGTGTAAAGGGCCCCATTACATGGTTGTGCTAACACCAATGGTTTTTAAGATCTCTTGGCTATATTTATATTTAATTTTTTGTATCGTTTTTATTGTTTGATTGCTTTTATTATTGTAAGCCTCCCAGAGTCACTGGTTTGCGATGGACGGCTATATAAATTGAATGAATGAATGAATAAATAAATAAATAATTTTATCAAACTATTTCTGTATATATTGGCATTCTGAATACAATTTGCACCTTTGGTTTAACTTGGAAAAGTGCTACATATTTAATTCTGAGAACAGGGAGGTCATAATTTACCTAATTCACTCTTTCTGTTTTTAATTCTATAGAGAGAAGGATGTGTCCTCTTGCCAACAACAAATGGATGCATTCAAGTGTTATGTTGAGTCTCTGAAGAAATGGATAGATGAAATGACAGAAAGAATTCCCCATATACAGCCCTCTTTAAATACTGATAGCTTAAAGAAACATTTGCAAAGCACCAAGGTGGGATGTGTTTGTTTTTACAGTCAGTACTTCAGTGGAAAGGATTTTTATGTCCATTAATTAAACAATGCTCTCTGAACTGAAGGGGCTATGACACTACCATTTGTGTGCTATCACTACAGTTCATTTAATCCAGGCCAGATTACGTGTTCCAAAGACCTGTGTAGCGTGTGCAAGGATTTTCCTACTCACTATAAAGGAACATCACAGCCACTTTCCATTCTCTCTCTGGACCAAATGTACATATTTCCGTTTGGGTATCAGCCACTCAAAACCAAATTACCTGTGCCATGCTGTCATTGCCTCCCAAATTTCTCCTGCTTCAATATTCAGCAATTACATGGGCAGGTAGAAAATTCATTTCCTCTACCAGTTAATGGTCACAGCAGGACTTCAAGGGAAGTTTGAGTTCTGATACTTTTAAGGTTAATTCTGGGTATGGATTGTACATGAGACATAATAGGACAGGAATGATAATGGATAAAACAAGATATCATGAGAAAAGCATATCTGGCCACATTAAGTCCTTTAGAATGTAAATAAGTTCTCTCCAAATGATAATTGTAGTTATCATTTAGTACTGAAAATAAGTTTGTTCATTCCATAGGATTTGGAAGATGAATGGAATACAAAGGCACCTGATATTAAGAAAATGAATAGCAGAGGAAATACTTTGTGTAACCTAATTATTGCTGTGACTTCCACTGCAAAGTCATGGGGAGTAAAATCAGGTATGTTGGATGGATAAGCATAATTTTGAATGTTTTATACACTTAAAATAATATACAAATAGAATGAAATGACTAATAAAACACATTGTTTTAAGAAATACTCCCCAAATCATTGCTATATTAATTTGAAAAAAAAATTGAAGTCATTTTGGTAATCCTGAAAGTGATCAGTCTAATTCTTATTTAATACCTAACGATGCTAAAGAAAATTATTAAATATACCATTGATTCATTTTCAGGTCCATAACTCCTTGTTGCATCATGCAGCCTAATATTTGTTGCAAATCATTCATGTTCTCAGCTGATAACATGGCATTGTCTGCATACCAGAGTACATACTTTATGTTATCATTCTGATCAATTTTTTTTGAAAGAGCTTCCATACCATTTCCTTACATCCACTTTCCATTCAATCTGTTGGGAGGGTACTTATCTTCTGACACTTTTTCTTTCAGGACTCCTACATTCTCTTTTGGCAGTCATTTTACTTTCACCCTTGTTTCTCTTACATCTTTCCTTTCCACCCATGTCATTTTTTTCATGGGGACAAAATCTTCCTTGAGGAGAAGGAAAAAAGCTGTATCTGATCCTTCTTTCCAATTCCTAAGGCAGCCTTCTGTAAAGAAAAGAACTCTGAAAGGAAAAAACTGTAGAAACCTAGTGTGAATCAGCCATTGGTAGCAGTAGCCATCTGCCTGCCTGCCTGCCTGCCTATCAAACTTGCATGGCCACCTGACTCCAGAATAACTAGGAGCAATGCACTGTACACAGATTGGAATAATACAAAACAGAAAAGAGGGATGTGCATCTAGTGAGAGCAAAATAAATGCATCCTTTTAGCATAAAACATTCCCAGGATGGCTCCACCCATCCTAGTCCAAGGCCTGGCAGATAAAACCAGGTTTAAAGGTCTCATTCGGACAAGGTTAAAATAGAGACCACATGGGCCTGTTGATTCATATCAACAATAAAGTGAAAGAAATGTTATTTTAATAGCAAGAATCTGTGAGAAAGTTGCTCAATTCTGTGTTAGATTTACTTTGAAAAGTGGAAGCATCCTGGCTGATGTGTTAGTGAGAATTTTGCCCACAGGGTGAAATGCAGGAAGGTCTTATCATTATATTATGAGGACATCTCACTTACTTGACTGACTTATTTTGTCTCCCTATTTTCCAGCTGCCATTAGACTAATGCTCACTTTCCAGCTGCTAGTGAGAAGTGAATACTTGGCCTTTTCCAAGGCTACAAATTAATTCTGCTCCATTAAATAATCATCTTTGCAATCTTGCTTACGCTGAAAAGAAATAGATACTAATAAGAGCTCTTATTCCTATCATAAATAATGGATACTTTAATGCATCATTAAGTTGGCTTTGGACCAGCTAAAAGAGAGTATTTCTGAAACCAGTTTTGTGATTTAGAAATTTAATAATCACACAACAAAGTGATGATTGTGCTAAAATTAAAGTTTGCGTTGCCTTTTATGTCACATATCATTTGTCCTAAAATCAGCTGAAACGATATTTAGGACCCCTTTGCACATTTATAGAATTATACTTGATAAGTCTTGATTGTGGTATTTTAACCTGGCTGTGTAGAGCCCTTCTCATTCACTGTTTCAGAAATTAGAACAGATGGGCCAGAACAAGCAGTATGTGTGCAGGGTGGACTTTTTAATTATTTGTTGAATTACAGTATTCCGAAAGAGCAAAGAGGAGTTTGCTATCCTCTTCCAAGCAGCAAATATTGGATGCAAACATGTCTCGCATTTTTGCATTATATGCACAGGATGGTTTCTCGCACAAGGTTTTGTACATGAGTCTTTGAATTTAAGTGCACTGTCCTATGAAGTTCTATTCAGAAATAAATTCCTTTGTGTTAAGGCTTACTCTCAGGTAAGAATATAGTCTTGGTTGTCATTCTACCACTGTATTGTCATGTAGCTGAGTCTCCTTTCCAACAGTTTTCAGCTTTTTACTATAACAGATCTGTTGTGCCAACTGAGGACTGATTTTATGATGAATAATCATATTATGTTGTTATAAAGATCCCGTTTTAACTAAGATGCTGTTTAGATTAGTACGATCCTGCTGGTAACAATCAGACATCCGAGAAGTGGGTTCAAAGCCTTATTTAAGCAAGTTATTATATAGGTCTCACTTCTATATTTGTACAATGGGAATAATAATCATCTACTGCTTAGTGTTATGAAAATAAAAAGATAGTTAAACATGAGGGACATGAAAATGTGTTGCATAAATCACGTACTGAACTGTTTATAAATCTTCAGATTCTAAATGTGAAGGACAGGACTTGAATAAGTTTTTTGTTGATGGAAAAGTTCCCTTTATTATATAGTAACAGTAAGAGAGCAGAACAACCTGTCTACCTACCACTGGAAACCAGCCTATGATTATGATTGCCTGGGCCTGCTTCTGCTGCATCTGCTAGTAAATATCTCTTAGTGAAAGCCACTTGAAGACATTAATTCGGAGACAGCATGACTTGGGAACAATCCATTTAGCTGAAACAGAAGAACATATATCACTGCAAGGAATCTCTTGGTAGGACAATTCCTTGCTTACAAGAAAATTCTTAAAACAGCAGAGGCCAACCTCCAACAGTTGAGGGCAGTTTGTTAGTTTTGGAAGTATGCAGTATTATGCATACTTCCAAAACTAAATTTTACAGCTGCAAGATACAACCACACATAGCATCAGAATCAGTTATGATAGAATCTTATATTTTGTTTAATGATTAAAGAGTATCTAAGGAAAGGCAGAGAGGGAGATTAAGATTTTCTCCATGATATCTGAACATTGTTCCTTATGGGAAAAATGGGATAGAGGAAAATGGAGGACTCTGCTCTCCTGGTAACATACTGTACTCCCAATCAAGCATGTATTACCTTTAATTAACTTCCTTTTCTTAAAAATGGATAATGTGATCATGTATCTTTCCATGTTAAATCTATTCTAGTCCCTATATTTGTTGAAAAATAATTTTAAGTACTGACAGAACCTAGTTAAATAATTATGAACTCTGAATCTTGGCCTTCATTTTTTTAGATGTAACTGGGACAATACTGAATGGAGATGGAACAGCTACTGGTAACCAGGGTTTCATGACAAACAAAGGTAAGTACCAGCTAATTGTATTTCAGCTAGATTTATACTAGAAAGATAGTCATAATTTGCACTCTTAATGGATATTCTGAAACCCCATAATTTCCTTAGTGGTTATCATTATGTAAGAATCAAGGCGTAATTTTTTCTTTATGGTTCTTGATCTATCCATACTTAGGTGTCAGCTGAACAAGCAAAAATGTGTGTGTGTGTGTGTGTATACACACACGCACATACATATGCATGATAGATAGAAAAATAGATGATAGATAGATAGATAGATAGATAGATAGATAGATAGATAGATAGATAGATAGATAGATATAAGTTGGGATTTAAATTTGTAATCGTACTTGTACCTTCAGCAGACAAAATATGTAGTTTTAAGTTTTTAAAATAAATACATGTGGGACCACTCTCTCACAGAACTGACCATTATTCAAAATAACATGTCAACTGTAAATCAGAGTTATGCTGATTTGGGAGCAATACTGAAGGACAAAAGATCAGAACTGGAATCGATGCTTTTAAATATGCAAAACATTCAAGAAGAAACAAGTTCAATGATGGAATGGTTACAGAAAATGGACACAGTTGCAGCCAAATGGGAAACAACTATTCTTGACAGTGAAACAGTTAAAGAAAAAGTTGATCAACATAAGGTAATTTCAGTCTTCAAAACTATCTATGGAGAATAATGAATGTTTAAAGTGAATTTCTTTTGAGATTTATGGAGATCAGCTTAATAATGTTGAAGACCATTCTGCCATATGTTTTTGCACAGACCCATTGTGGACATCTGCTACAAATGTTACTGGAATTTTTTTATTTATTTATTTACTTACTTACTTACTTACTTACTATCCCGCCTCTATTATTTTTATAAATAACTCAAGGCGGCGAACATACCTAATACTCCTTCCTCCTCCTATTTTCCCCACAACAACAACCCTGTGAGGTGAGTTGGGCTGAGAGGGAGTGACTGGCCCAAGGTCACCCAGCCGGCTTTCATGCCTAAGGTGGGACTAGAACTCTCAGTCTCCTGGTTTCTAGCCCGTTGCCTTAACCACTAGACCAAACTGGCTTGTTGCTTGGTGGTTAGGCAGCCTTACAAATCCCAAAAAATAAATAAGGCAATTGTATACCTGTAATACAAACAGTAATCACCTTTAATAGCCTGAATTTGACTGCCTGTTAAATTTGTCTAAACAGATTAAGAGACCATCTTGGTCTTCATTGAACCAAACCCTTGATTTTATATGCTTTTAAACTTTACATACTTGCTTGTGTTTTTGTTTGTTTTTTTGCAGCTGTTTGAAACAGAATTGAAGCAGAATGAGAATAAAGTGCAAGAGCTGAAGGACAGAGTCACAGAGCTGTTGGGAAAAAACCCTGATTCTTCTGAGGTGCCAAAATGGAAACAGATGTTAGAGAAAATAGGTATTAGCCTTTGCTTCCTGTAGGCATTGGATGGGGCTGAAAGTTAATATGCTAATATATTTCAACTCAGCACTCACTACCTGCTTCTATATTACTATTTCTAACACTGCAGTGTCATCTATACAAGTAGATGTTACAATACAGTGTTTCTCAACCTTGGCAACTTCAAGCTGTGTGGACTTCAACTCCCAGAATTCCCCAACCAGTCATACTGGCTGCGGAATTCTGGGAATTGAAGTCCACACAGCTTGAAGTTGCCAAGGTTGAGAAACACTGCATTACTTACTGTTGTGTGGTTGAAGTTTTTTTATTAGAGTCCTGAATAGAGTTCAATGCATTTCTAAGTGTATACTTACCTTTCTTCCAACTTAGATGTCCCATGAAAGTATATGAAGGTTAAGCAAGCAATCTGTGAAGAGAATTGTAGCCCTTTTCAATCATTTGCACTGATAAGCTTCAAGCTTAAGTACTTAAAATACTGTAATTCTCTTATTGTCCTAAAATGCCCACTTTGTTTCTGTTTCAATTTAATCAAGAACAAGGTATTGGCACTGTAGGGTTAGTATGGAAAACAGCCTTTTTATATTTCTTCATGCTCTTTTCTGTTCTGTAATACATTTTCTTGCAAGTGTGTTTTGTGTCATTTGGCTATTTTTTAAAACAACCCTCTTAATATTTTTGCCAGACATTGAGAATATGACCATGTTTGGACAAAAAAGATATGCATAACAATCCTCCCATCCCCACCTCTCCTGGAATTGTTACACTTTAAAATGCATGTTAATTAGTGCATTATTGATTGTAGTAGAAATTTGCATACAAAGCTAAAGTACAGGAAGCTGTAAATATGTAACAATAGTAAAAAAATCATGAAAGAAATTAAGGAAAGGGCTTAGGCAAATAAGTAAGTGAGCCAAAAAAAATTACATTGCAGCAATATATAAATAGAAGGAGATTACATATACAATTAGGCTTTGTTTTAAGTTCAGGAAAAATATGTTATGCTCGTTCAACATTTCCTAAAAATATCTTTTGTTAATAATATTAAAAGCAAAAAGCTGCATCAGGACAGATATGGGGAGCTAATTCACAGGGATAATGCAGATTCTTCTTCTGTGTAATGTATTAAACTTTCCCCAACTCATTCAGATTTCATGCTGAGCTCAGTGGTGTCCTCAAGACTGTCAGGGTGATGCATACATTAGCATCACAACACAAGCCCCAATCCTGTAAGAGAAAGTGGTTAGTGCAGCAGGGAAATTTTTTAATCTGTCTCTATTGTTATATCTATGAACTGTCACTCTAAGTTACAACGTTATGGTTAAATTAAGGAAAAACCTTCGCAGAAATGAAACATGAGATGGGATGGTCTCATAAAACTGGCATTATTCTAGGGACTTTGTGAATAACCTGCCATGTAGTAAGAATAAATTTCTGAAAAATATTTGGCCAGTTTGGATGACCTTACATATTACAGTGTAGGGGCATGGTGGCTCAGCGGGTAAGACGCCAGGCTTGTCGATCGGAAGATCGCAAGTTTGGAGGTTCGAGACCCTAGCTGTAAGGCACTCCATCCGATATCTGTAATCTCCCTACTCTAGAGTAACTCACAGACGCATGAGTTCTTAGAAGTAGGATAGTTTATTACAGGATACAGAAGCTAGCACGAACAAAGACTGGAATGGCGATTCTGGGAACAAGCAGCATATTTAAACCTTTCCCTCCCCCAGGGTCCTTTGCTGCTGACACGTGTGGTCAGGTCTACCTGGTTGCTCCAGCAACCGCCTCCCAGATGTGTATTCCCATGCGTCGGGTGGATGTCAGCTTCGCGCCACTTCCAGGCTTCTGCGGAGCTCTTTGTCTGCCTGCCCTTTTGCTTCCATGGCTGTGAGGGGTTTGCTACTTCCTGCAGCTTCCCTGTGGGTTTCCCAATTTTCCTTTTGGCCATTGCGCACACTGGGCATGAGCGCACATAGTCTTTAACATCAGTGCGCAAGGATGGCCACCAAAATTTGCGTCGGATTGAGTGTAGTGTTTTTACGAAGCCAAAATGCCCTGCCGTTTTGTGATCATGATGCATGGTTAAGACCTTTTGCCTTAAGGGCTCAGGGACATAGGCTTTGTTGTCCTTCCACCCCACTCCATCCTTCTCCACTAGGTTCTGTTTGTTCTCCCCCCACCAGGTGTCTATTACTGTTGCCGCCCGCAGCTCGGCTGTCCACGGGTCGCTTTCAGCCGCGCGCTTCGCGGTGCTGCGGGTGATTGCCATGTTGCCTTCCCCCCTCCCTTCTGTTATTGCTGAGCTCTGTGCCTCCCCAGGCTGGGAGGGGATGAGGGATTCAATGACCTCTTCTATTTTGCTCTCATGTTGCGGCAAGCGTGATAACGCGTCTGCCAAATAGCTTTTCCCCCCAGGAAAATACTTCAACGTGAAGTTGAGTCTACTAAAGAATTCTGCCCACCTGAGGTGCTTAGGGTTCAACTTCCTGGGTGATTTGAGAGCTTCCAAATTTTTATGGTCCGTCCACACTTAGAACGGCTCTGCTGTGCCTTCTAAGAGATGTCGCCACGTGCTTAGGGCATGTTTGACAGCCAAAGCTTCTTTTTCCCAGAATCGCCATTCCAGTCTTTGTTCGTGCTAGCTTCTGTATCCTGTAATAAACTATCCTACTTCTAAGAACTCATGCGTCTGTGAGTTACTCTAGAGTAGGGAGATTACAGATATCGATTTAGCTGCTGCTCTGCCGCCTCCATTCGCTGCTTGGGCTGCCGGTGTCTGCCGCTGCGCTCCTGCCGCCGCTCAGCTGGTCCGGATCACCGCCTCTCAGCTGATTAGCGCGAGCTGCTTGGGCCGCCGGTGTCCGCCGCTGCGCTCCTGCCGCCGCTCAGCTGGTCCGGATCACCGCCTCTCAGCTGATTAGCGCGAGCTGCTTGGGCCGCCGGTGTCCGCCGCTGCGCTCCTGCCGCCCCTCAGCTGTTCCGGATCACCGCCTCTCAGCTGATTAGCACGCCGGTTTCCGCTGCTGCTGGAAAAGCCGGTTCCTCGCTCGCCTGGTCCCAGCTGCTGGGGAAAGCCGTTTCCTGCTTCTTCGCTGCTGCCAGGGATCCCCGCCTCTCAGCTGTTTGCGCTGCCGGGGAAGCCGGTTCCTCGCTCGTCTCGCCTGGTCTCCTTCCGAAAAAATTTTCCCCAGGTCTCTGCCCAGTGGGTGTAGAAGCCGGTCTCGACCGTGAGCTGTTGGTTTCGCTCCCGGGAAAACCGGTTGGTTTTTTTTTGATTCCAGTCTTTATGTAAGGCACTCCATCCGATATCTGTAATCTCCCTACTCTAGAGTAACTCACAGACGCATGAGTTCTTAGAAGTAGGATAGTTTATTACAGGATACAGAAGCTAGCATGAACAAAGACTGGAATGGCGATTCTGGGAACAAGCAGCATATTTAAACCTTTCCCTCCCCCAGGGTCCTTTGCTGCTGACACGTGTGGTCAGGTCTACCTGGTTGCTCCAGCAACCGCCTCCCAGATGTGTATTCCCGTGCGTCGGGTGGATGTCAGCTTCGCGCCACTTCCAGGCTTCTGCGGAGCTCTTTGTCTGCCTGCCCTTTTGGCAGAGATCGGGTGATCTCTGACACTAGCCCCGTGTGACTGAGTGAGCTCCTGCACTCGCCCCAGCTCTTGCCAACCTAGCAATTTGAAAGCATGCAAATGCAAGTAGATGAATAGGTACCACTTCGGTGGGTAGGTAACAGCGTTCCGCATGCGTCATGCCAGCCACATGACAGTGGAAGCGTCTTCGAACAACGCTGGCTCTTCAGCTAACAAATGGAGATGAGCACCAGCCCCTAGAGTCGGACACGACTGCACACATGCGCGGGGGGAACCTTTACCTTTTAAATATTACAGACAGCTTGTAAGCATCCATTTACCCACCTCCAAGATATACTTGTTCCTCTTCTGGTTCTGTTTTCTGCCAGTGTATTATTACTGGCTTAAGAGGTTTGCTCTCCAGTCCATTCTTGAAGAAAAGCATTTTTTAAGATGTAATTTTAAAATTCAAATTTTATCTTGTCATAGATGCCAAATGGAATGAACTCAGCCAGGTAGCAGCTGATAGACAGAAAAAAATGGAGGAATCATCAAATTACCTGACCCAGTTTCAGGCAACTGAGGCTCAGTTAAAACAATGGCTGGTGGAAAAAGAATTAATGATCAGCGTGCTTGGACCACTATCAATTGATCCAAATATGCTAAACACACAGAAACAGCAAGTCCAGGTAAATATTTTACTCTGTTGCATGTTACTTTTTGTAATGGAGCTTGTGCTTTCCCTGTTCAAAATGTAACCAATGTAAATGTTCTGATCAATTTATGAATAAATCTAGTGTAGTTTGCGTTTTTCCTGCAAAGTACAGGTTTCTAAATGAATATAAAAAACTAACAAAGAATAAGTTTGCTAAAAAATTGTTCAGTGCCTATCTTTCAGAGGCAGTATTAAGTGGAGTCCTAGGTGCTCTCTGAGCTTGAAGTCATCTACAACACACATTGTGAGGACTGTAACAGCCACTATGTAGGACAGACAGGCAGAAGACTAGCAGAGCGCATCCATGAACACCAACTAGCAGTCAGAAGACACAATGAAAACTCCTTAATCTCACAGCACATGGACAGACTCAACCATGCTTTCAACTGGGAAACTATGAGCATCCTAGACCAAGATAAATCCAAAAAACTAAAAGCTTGGCATTCAGACTAATCAGCCATCAATAGCACATAGAGATAAACCACTTTTACATATCATTTAAAAGAGACAATAAAAAAGCTAAGAAGGAAACAAAAAGACCATAACACATCCTCTCCAGCAACCAACACCCAGATAAGCAGGGATTAACACCAGACAAACAATCAAGGAGAAAACAATATCCTAATCAATAAAACAATACCCTAATCAAGGAACTACCAAGGAGAAAACCACACCCCCACCAACACTGGCAGGGCAAGCTACTGCATATAAACAGGGAGCAAACACCACACTGACCAGCACTGATGATGTTTACCTAGTCAGGTAATGAAACATCTGCAAGCAAACAACCAAGCTCAGAGAGCACTAAGGACTCCACAGTTCAACCCTGAGCTACATATATTCTCTTCTGTTGACAGTACTAAGTCTTGTCATTCTCTCTCCATAAGTGTACTGAAATTGATATGTCTGTCTCTCTCTCTCTCTCTGTATATACTGTATACACACACACACACACACACACACACACACTTTCATTAAATTATATATAATAGCATTAGCCAAGATAGAATAAGGCATGACTTACATTAAGAGCTATGGGACTAAAGTTAGAGTCAGTTGACCTGTTAAATAGATTGTGACTTAATGACAGCTAACTATACTAGGATTGAAGTCAGTATTTGTCATCATTAAGCCCATTTAGTCAGATATAAACGATCATATGTGGCCAGTTGGATTGTTGCTATTTTATTTAGAGAGGATGTAGATATAAGTTGTTACACTGGAACAGCCTTTCTGAGGCAGGCCTAAACAATGAATCTGCATGTACTATCATTACCTTAATATGGCTTTGGCAGAACAACTTCCATTTTTATAAGAAATGGTGTTGGTATAACTCAAGCAACAAACTAGGATGCTGATAGTCCTTCCTTGTACTTTTCCAAAATTAACTTCTAACATATTCTGCCTCCTCAGATTCTGCTCAAAGAGTTTGACACCCGGAAACCCCAGTATGAACAGCTGACTGCAGCAGGTCAAGGAATCCTCCAGAGGCCAGGAGAACAGCCCCCTTCTCATGAAAGAGTGAAGCAGCAGTTGACAGCAGTGGCGCAGAAATGGGATGGTTTAACAGGACAGCTGAGTGACCGCTGTGGTCGGATTGAACAAGTCATTGTCAAAAGCACAGAGTACCAGAACTGTCTGAAGAGCCTCTCTGAGAAACTTAGCACACTGGAGAATAAACTCATCCTGAACCTGGCTATAAGTGCAGACCCTGATTCTGTGAAGCAGCAGCTGGAAACGGCCCAGGAAATGAAAGGCGAAATAGACCAAGAAATGCTACACATAAATGCTGCTCAGGTTGTGTGCGAGGAATTGTCTGTGTTGGTGGCGGAAGATTACTTGAGAGCTGAACTCGTTAGGCAATTAGAAGGTATCTTAAAGCCTTTCAAGGAGATGGAACAAAAAGCAGGTAAGTGGTAGAGCAGTAAAAAAAAAATCATAAATAGTGGGAAAATGTAGAGTTTCTTGGAATGAAAATTAGCTTTACACCCAAATCAAGGTTGCAGTTATCCCCCAGATAGTTAGAACAATGTTTGAAAGAAAAGAGATCTCCCCTGGGGCCTGAATTGTATGGATGGGCGGTGATAGTTCCCTTTTTCTAGATTTGGCCAATATCTTGGATCTCTGTATTTGATGGTGAATGAGATACAGCTGGTGGTATACACATGAACAGATGATTTCAGCTCCGATGACTTACCACTCTCCTAAGTTGCTCTTTCGTTTAGAAAGCATCAAAGAAATTTCAATACATATATTTCTCCTATGTGGATATATTTTAAGCATAACGGAGTTTCACGCAGATTTACTGGGGGCTTTAGAATATTGAAGAATTATACCATGGGAAGCAGTCCTAAGTTTCAGATTTAACCAGGGCATTTTAACAGAGCATAAAACGCTAACAGGCACTGGTAGTGATATTTGCATTTTCTTTGGCAGGGCTTTGAAGAAACTTATGCAGTTACCATTTTGTAGTAAAAATATTGCATGTTTATTATAGAATAAAGGAGGCAGTTAATTGCACAAGTAATAAAAGTTATTCCTATTACAGAAATAGTTGGAAGCACCTCTGAAACCAGTGATAATACTAATTCTGGGACATGATTCTTTCTCAGACTCTCAGGAATATCTCTATTCAAGGAGTGCTTTGCTATTTCTGACTTTGTTTTACACTTTAAAATGTTCTTATAAGTATTGTTCTTCAAATACAATACTATACATTTTGACCAGCTAAATCCAATTGTTATATAACCATGGCATACATTTTCGTAGAAATAACATTCTCTTTGACTGAAATAAAATCCACAATATTTTTACTTTGAATTTGTTTACAGAATTTTAAAACAGTATTTTTTATCCTTTGCAGGCAGTCTCATTGAACAACTTCAGTTAACATATGCAAGTTCTCATCAATTCCAACAAATGTCTAAGGACTTTCAAGCGTGGCTGGACACAAAGAAGCAAACACAAAATCAGTCTCCTCCCATTTCCACTAAGCTAGAATGCCTGCGGTCATTAATTGAGGATCAGAAAGAATTTAAGGCAGCACTGTCTGACCAGATTGGTTCTTATGAAAAAATAATTGAGGAAGGTGAAAATCTGCTTCAAAAGACTCAAGGGACAGAGAAAACTGAATTGCAGTCCCAGCTGAACATGCTCAAAGGTAACTGGGATGAGTTGCATAAACAAGTGAATGAAAGGCAAGTTAAGTTGAATGATTGTTTGGAAAAGGCTCTCAAATACAAAGAACATGTAGAGTTCCTGCAACCTTGGATAGCTGAGTGTCAAAATAACTTATCAAAAATTAAAATAGACATCGATCCTGTTGAGATAGAGAATTCCATTGCTCAAGTGAAGATTTGGCAGAAGGACTTGGACAAACACCAAGGGATTGCTGAACTATTAAGTAATGCAGCAGAGAATTTTCTTAGTTCCTGTCAAACTGATAAAGATATTATTGAAGAGGAAAATATACTCTTGATGCAGAAAATGGATATGGTCACAGAACAGTTACATATTAAAAGAGATAATCTGGAAAAGATGTCTCGGAGATTAAAAGAGTTTCAAGAATCATCCCAGGACATTAAGGAGCAGTTGAAGAATACTAGGGAACAGTTAGAAATGCACAATGCCATTAAACCCCAGACTTACAGTAATAAACATTTAACTATTATGCAGACTCAGCAGAAAGCACTTCAGACATTAAAGTTTCAAGTGGATCTGACAAAAAAACTTGCCCAAGATCTGGTGGTGGATGCTTCCGATTCAACAAATGTCTCTGACTTCTTGTTGCGGGCTGAATCATTAGAAGAAGAATTCAACACTGTGAGCCAGCAGGTTGAAAATGAATGTTCCTTCCTGGAGACTAAGCTCCAGGGAATTGGCCATTTCCAAAATAGTATACGAGAGATGTTTTCTCAGTTTGCAGAGTGTGATGATGAGTTGGATAGTATGGCTCCTGTGGGCAGAGATCTTGTCACTCTGCAGTCCCAACAAGAGGGTATCAAAATTTTCCTTAAAAAATTAGAGGAACTGATCAGCAACAATGAAAATGCAAACAAGTCATGTAAAGTTATGTTAGCAAGTGAAGCAGAGGCATCTCCTGATCTTGCAGGTATAAAAAGGGATTTAGAGGCTCTGAATAAGCAGTGCAACAAATTGCTGGACAGAGCAAAAGCCAGGGAAGAGCAGATTGAGGGGACTATTAATCGTGTTGAAGAATTTTACAGCAAACTAAAGGGACTTTCCAAACTGCTTGAGGAAGCTGAAGAACACGAAGAGTCCCAAGGTCCTGTTGGAATGGAAACAGAGATCATTAATCAACAACTGAAAGTATTTAAGGTAAGAAAGTTCTCCCTATAGCTTTAGAACAGAGTTGTCAACGTACTGTACACAGTGAACTTGTTATCCACAGTTAACTCATTATCTGTGGTCTACCATATTTGTGATGGATATTTAAAAACCAGGCCTTGGTGTACATCTAAAGATTTTGGAATATCCACAGTTTTAGCCTATTTTTAATTGCTTTACACATGTGCAAACTTTTGCATGTTTTAAAACTTTTTTAAGTATTAGGTTTTCTGCACAATATACCTCTGTTGTTGTTTCTCACTCCTTCATGCAGATTTCACTGGTTTCTACATTCTGCAGAGCTCTTTCACAGCCTTGGTGGAGGTGCCTCTTGATTGTGTTGCTGGATGATAGCACTGCCAATATAATCATAAGTAAATGATAACAAAATTGTTGCTATGTATAGATGTAAATGAAATGGAATCAGATTTAGTTTTTGCTTGTGCACACCTACATCTCTTCCATGGTCTTGCCCTCTTTTGGGAAAAAGCCCCCAGAATGCTATGCAAAGGCCAAATATGGCCCTCATCCCGCAAAAAGAAGCTGCTTTAAAAGTTGCAGTAGAAATTGGGATTATTTAAGAAACTTTATATTGTTTTTGTTTTTGTTATTCTGTCCTGCTTAGAAGGTTTCTCTCAAGAACAGATAGATGGATGATGGATAGTGCTAGCAGCCCCAAACCATTCTTCTTTCCATATCCATGTGAAATGTAGCCAGAATATTCACCTGAGAGTGAGACAGTGCAGAAGGAATACAGTCTCAGGCACCCCATACCCAAAAGCCATTGTACTGTCATGCAGGAAGAAGCAGATTCAGCCCTGATTAGTGCTTTAATATAAAACCATTCCAAATGGTAGACAATGAGGAAAGCAAGTGGAGGAGGCTATAATTTGTGTTCTTGTCAGCAGCTGGCACTGATAAATGTATTTTCATACGTACATACATACGTACATACTTCATTTGTGTACTGCACATAATGAAATAAGAGTCTTCTTTCACACTAATGGTCCAGTCAAGCAAAGTCCTAGGTGAAGCCAAGCAAACTAAGATAAGCATTTGTTCCAGGGGGTTGTCCAAGAGTCACAACCTGGGATCATGCCAGGGATTATGTACTCAGGAGGACCTGTCTAAGTTAGTTTCTCAGGTTCAGGAAAAGTACCAAACAGTCAGGAAAACAAAAGAATGTGGAGGTGAGGTGAGGCAAAGGCAATAGGCCAGTAGCTGTGCAGTTCTGTGGAAACACAGCTCTGGTTTCTATCTTTTAACCCAGGCTCACTTCCAAAAAAGCTGTCTGGCAGAATTTATTTTAGTCTCTAATGAGTCCAAGGTTCCCCACAGACTGAAAGAAAAAGAAATTACCTTGCATTGGACTTCAAGGCATAAACTTGAATTTCATAGGCAGGACATTAGAAATACCCAACATAATACCGTAGGCTGGAAGGGTCGTTAGGCTGTAGAGCAGAGCTTTCCAAACTTTTCATGTTGGTGGCACACTTTTTAGACATGCATCATTTCGCGACACACTCTTACAGCAGGGCACAAGGCAGGCACTAGGACCTGCGTGGAATCACAGCAGGTTTGGAGGCAGCAAGGCACAAGGCAGGCACTAGGACCTGTGCGTAATCCTGGCAGGGCAGGTTTGGAGGCAGCAAGGCACAAGGCAGGCACTGGGACCTGTGTGGAATCCTGGCAGGGCAGGTTTGGAGGCAGCAGCAGCCGTGACACACCCATACACTGCAGCTGACACACTAATGTGTCCCGACACACAGTTTGGAAAGCTCTGCTGTAGAGAAAGGAAAGCAAGCATTAGCTTTTTTTGCCTGCTACTATATTAACTCAGAGGAGCCAGATGTAACATGCTCGACATGGGTCTGTCCTTAAAAAGTTACTGGAAGTTGAAGCTGCTTCAAACTGAAAGCCTGACAGAGATTCTTCCTCCCTCTATCTTACATCAAAGAAAGTCAAGGCACGGCAGTCTAGAGTTTCTTCCTCACCATTAGAGTTCTGTCTTTCTGGGCTATACTCATGTTTTCATAATGGCTGCTGCAGTCCTCCGTCATCTCCATACTCCTTTACATGGAGGAAAGCAGAGATAATCCTGTTTTGCTGTTTCCCAGAAAATGCAGTTCTGACTGATTGGGTGAAGTAAGAAAAATAAAATGCCAGGAAGCAATATTGTCCATTCCATCCCCTAGCTCTCTTCTTTTTCAAAGCAGAATAAAACATGCAGAAAAATGTTAAGTGCTATAGGGTTCCAAAATTCGGGAAGGACTGGTTTTATAATATGGAAGTGTGTGCACGTATGCACATTTTGCTATACCAGTATGCCAAATAATGTGATTTAAAAACAGTAACTGCTCAACATACCTTTTTCCAAAAGCTTCTATCAGTTTCAGTAATCTTTGTACAGAAAATGTCTTCCTAATTCTTTCTACTGGGCTTACAAAATTAGTTGTTGTTTAGCTATTGACTGTTTATATGAGGGCAACTTAACTGGATTTAAAAATACAATTGGGAAGATCCTTTCAAATGAGTTCTCTGTTTTTGGTTTTGGTTTTATTGGTGGTTGTTAATGTTATTTCTCTAATAGTCTAATGTTAAAATAAATGATAAACTCTGCTTTAATGCCTTTTGCCTGGGGGGAAATAGAAATAGGAACTCTGGGGGATTTAGGGTGGGTTGTTCCATTCACGTGGTGACGGGACAGGAGTGTCATGGCGGGAGTCAGAGGGCAGGCCATCTTCAGGGAAGACGCCCCCGATGTTTAGTACCGGTGGCGTGTTCCAGCCCTCTGTACTCAGACCTGGGCCCTGGACAGCAGACCCATGGAGGCCCCAGCTTTCGGCTGCTGCTTCATAATGCCAGGTCGGTTAATAACAAGGCCCCCCTTATACGCAATCTGATCATCAAGGACAGGGCAGACCTGGCAAGTATTACCAAGACCTGGCTGGGCCCTGAAGGGGGGTACCCCTTTCGGAAATGTGCCCAGCCAGGTTCACGGTTTGGCACCAGCCAAGACTCCAGGGTAGGGGAGGAGGGGTGGCTGTTGTCATCTGGGAATCTCTAGTGGCCTTCAGGGGTGCTGCTTCACAAGTAGCCGGTTGTGAGACCCTGTTTTTGAAGTTGGGCTCCCAAGAACAGTTGGGATTGTTGCTATTGTACCAGCCTCCCTGGTGCGTAGCAGCCTCCCTGCCTGAGCTGCTGGAGGCCGTCTCGGGGTTGGCGGTGGAGTTTCCCAGACTTATGGTTCTGGGGGACTTCAACCTGCCATCCCTGGGGCGTGCCTTGGAGGCGGCTCGGGAGTTCATGACCACCATGGCGGCCATGGGCCTGTCTCAGAGTATTTGGGACCCGACTCAAGACAGTGGCCTCACACCAGACTTGGTTTTCTTGTCAGAGCAGTGGCAATGTGATCTGAGGGGAGAGCTACATCTGTCCCACTTGTCATGGTCAGATCATGCCCTGGTGACCTTGAGATTCTCCTATGCCGCCCCCCTCTGCAGGGAGGCAGGACCCATTCGATTGGTCCGCCCTTGGCGACTGATGGACCCGATGGGGTTTTAGAGGGAGCTGGGGGTTATACCCGAGGATCTGCTGCACGGTCCAGCGGAGGCCCTGGCTGCTGCCTGGAATAGGGAGGTGGCAGGGGCCTTAGACAGGATCACGCCTGTGCGACCTCTCTTGTCCCATCAAACCCGACACTCACCATGGTTTATGGAGGAGTTGAAGGTTCTGAAGAGGATTGAGAGGATTAAGAGACGTATAGAGCGCTGCTGGAGAAAGACAAGGACTGATTCTGACCGAATACAAGCTAGAGCCGCTATTAAGGCCTACCTTGTGGGGGGTAAGAGCGGCGAAATGTCAATATTTCTCCGCTCTTATTGCATCTGCAGAATGCCGTCTGATGGCACTGTTTAAGATCACCCAATCCCTTCTGGGGAAGGGGGATCTAGTAACCCACCTACAGGGCCATGCAGAGGAGTTTTCTGGGCATCTGGAGGATAAAATCACTCAGATCCGTTCCAAGTTGGATGCCAAGCGTGCAGCATGGCCTGTGGAGATGCCTGGGGAACGTACTTACCCAGGTGATGTGTGGGTGGGTCCAGGTGATGGTGAATTGATCCTTGAGGGAGGGAGTGTTTCTGGCTGCCTTTAAAGAGGTGCTGGTGCACCCCCTCCTCAAGAAACCGTCACTGGATCCCACCGTGCTGGACAATTTGGACAAGAAGGTGGTGGCGTTGCAGCTCCAGAGGATCCTGGATGAAAGTCCCTTTTCAGTCAGGTTTCAGGCCCAGATATGGGACAGAAACAGCTTCGGTCACACTTCTGGATGATCTCTCGCGGGAGCGGGATGGGGCAGTGCAGCCATCCTTGCTCTTCTTGACCTCTCAGCGGCTTTCGATACCATCGACCATGGTATCCTTTTGGGTTGGCTCAGGGAGTTGGGGGTGGGTGGTGCGGTTTTGCGCTGTTTCACCTCCTTCCTCCAGGGCCAGTCCCAATCGGTGTTGATAGGGAGCGAGAGATCCAGCCCGCGGCCCCTTCTTTGTGGGGTGCCGCAGGCTTTGGTACTCTCTCCACTCCTTTTTAACATCTACATTAAACCGCTGGGTGAGATCATCTATCGCCACGGGTGAGGTATCAATATGCTGATGATACTCAATTATACATCTCCAACCCAGGTGACTTAAGTGATGCTGTGGCCAGCCTTTCTCGGTGCCTCGAGGCTGTAGGGGTCTGGATGGGGAACAACAGGCTTCAGCTGAACCCTGGTAACACGGAGTGGCTGTGGGTTGAGGGCTCCTCGGCATCCAGGAATTTACCATCTTTGGTTATGGATGGGGTTGCACTGCCCCAGACAGATCCAGTGCAGAACCTGGGGGTTCTCCTGGACTCACGACTCTGCTCAAAGAGCAGGTGGTAGCCGTGGGCGGGGGAGCCTTTACACAACTTTGTGTTGTGCACCAGCTGCACCCCTTCCTGGATTGGGAGGCCCTCCGGTCAGTCACTCATGCCCTAGTCATCTCCCGCATAGACTATTGCAATGTGTTCTACATGGGGCTACTCTTGAAGAGTATCCGGAAGCTACAGGTGGTTCAGAATGTGGCCATGCGAGCAGTTTTGGGAGCCCCAAAGATGGCACATATAACACCTTTGCTGCACGAGCTGCATTGGGTGCCAATTTGCTTCCAGGTCCAATTCAAGGTGTTGGTCATCACCTTTAAAGCCATACATGGCATGGGTCCAGGTTATCTGAGGGACTGCCTCACCCCCATTACATCGACCTGTCCTACCAGGTCGGGCAGAGAGGGCATGCTACGGACCCTGTCCATGAGAGATTGTCGATTGGCAGGGTCCAGGAAGAGGGCCTTCTCTGCCATGGCCCCCAGCCTCTGGAATAAGTTATCCCCAGAGGTGAGGCAGGCCCCCACTCTCCTGGCTTTCCGAAAGGGGGTTAAGACTTGATTGTGCCACCGCGCTTGGGGTGGGAGGGGGATAGGCAATCATGGGGGTGTTTGGCACCTTGACGGGGCCAATGATGACACCGTTATTCCACCAACTTGGATTTCATCTTTTATATTCTTATATTTATGTGTATTTATATTTTATGCTGTATCTGTTTTTAACAATATTTTAATTTGCTTGTAAACCGCCCAGAGTCATTGCAATACGAGTTGGGCGGTAAAGAAGTATGATAAATAAATAAAGTTGTCAACAGTCTTTAGTTTCTTGCAGGAAGTAAAGGATAAAAATGTAAAGATAACTGAATTAAATGAATAAGAAATGCAAATGATTAGTGAGATTTTTTTAAAAGAAACTTGTACCAAGAATAATATCTACAGGTGTTTATACTACAATTAATTGTAGTCAATTAGGATTATTTTTCAAAGAGTAGCTGAGAAGATAGTTCAGTAATTCTCAGTCTTATATGTTGGTGCTTTTCCAGCAGATAGGACTGTGAAGGTCTAATCAAGAGGAGGTCAAGATCACCTATTCCAGGATATTGGAAATGTTTATTTTCAGCTACTTACAGTAGCTAGCATATTTATGCTATGGTAGCATATCTACTGTATCTCGTAGTAGTATCTTTATATCTGTTACTATTTATCTTTATTAATCTAATTAATATTGTTTCATGATTCATTTTCCTTTAAGTTTAACATATTAAATGGATATGGACAGAGGATCAATGGATGACAAGTCTAACATAACTATAGCATGTCAATTTTTATGTTAAAAAACGAATTGAAACAATTTTGAAAAAACATAACATTTTCCTAGGGATTTTTTAGCTTGAATATTTAGTCTTCTAGGGCTTGGGGAAGGCAGAGTTTAACTACTGCCGTATAATAACACTTGAAATGTGTGCAAACTATTTATTAATAAACCTGCCACACTTCTTTTATTAGAGCATATGGAATTGATGTCAGGTCCCATCCCTGAACAGCTCATTAAGTGCCTTTTCATTTTCATTACTTGATGTGGGTGCTTTAAAGGGTAATTTCAGTATATTTGTAGTCCTCAAATATAAACATACCTTCTGATAGCACTTCATCCAAAATCTTGGCCTAAATAGGTTAAATATAAAATTAACTATCTATTGGAATATCTATTTGATTTAAATTGGTTAAGTTGATGGTGCCTGTTGACTGAATCCAAATGGTATTAATTCCTGTTTCTTTTAATACATTCTTCCAAATTAAACCATATACTGTATATTATTATTGTATCAGCTTTAACACTGTTATCCATTTTATATGTGGAAACACACCTAAAATGAGGAAATTTATTATCACATTTAAAAAAATAGTGGGGAGGGGATCAGGGGCAATTTGCTTACAAATATCGTCCTCACCCACAGTAATTTTGTACTTTCTAATCTCCACATGAAGATGGGATTCTCCATTCATATAAATAGAAGTTATCTTTCCATGCCATATCCCTTTAATATACACTTTTGAGGTGTCAGAAAAGAATGGAGCAGATATAATAAATTTATGTTCAGGTACCCACAAATGCATTCCACACCTTTTAAGATTCAGAGCCAAACCATTTTTGGCTTATTTGGGTTCTTCCCCTCATTCAGCCACAAGTTGAAAAAATACTTTTGCATTATTCAGACATGATTATCTGTCTGTTCTACTTCATACAGTACTGCCAGAAGCAAATTCCCTTCCCTGTATCTTGGTAGGGCTAATCCTAATATGGATTCTTCCTGATGACACACTGATTCTCATTATTTGCATTAGGGTTAGAGTTTTCATGTCATTAAAGAATAGCCACCATCACTCTCTCCTACCTTTCTAGTGCAATACAAGTAATTGACTTTAAAAGAAAGGTCAGATGCTATGAAGATGATGATCCTGGTCTGATGCTCTGTAGTGATAGGAATTCCATTCCTCCTCAATCATTTTAAGTAGCCACATTTTATGGCTGTTCAAAGTATCACTTTGTTTTGCATTAACTGCATATAAGAAGGGTAAAGAAGTGGAAGTATACTGTGCTTATTAGAATATATAGATATTTGATCCATGTCTCTCTAGGATTCTGATTAGCATATGGAGTTCTGTATTGGCAGAGATCCCATTGCTTGACTTTAATGTTGAGGAATGTTCTCAATTTGTTAGATGGAGAAACACATGTGAAAACTCTTCTTGAAATGAATGGCATAGTCATGATCAGGTGGAACTTCCTACAATGTAGGATTGGAAGCTTATTTAACAGTGCAGTAGATGAATGCCTGAATTGGGGGATGGGAAGCAGTAGATGGGGGCGGTGGGGCGGTAGTCTTTTATGATTGTATCTCTTTTCATGGGAATGTTTTTATTCAGAAATGTGTTATTCCCCCTAATTAAAATGTTACTCTATCCAGTGCTGTCATTCTGTTTAGTTTTTTTTTTATTTTAATTCAAGTTAGGAGTAATGGTTAACATTCTTGTACTTGTTTGATTTTCATGGTGTAGTCTGAGAACCAGGAAATGAAAATAAGTGCAAAACTATCAATTCCATTTCCAATGGCCTGACCTGAGTCGTAACAAAGGGGACATTCTTTAGTTTTTCATAGGAACTTGTTAAATAGAATTTTGATCATGTGTGTGGATTACAAATATCAAATGAAGGAAACATTACTTTGCATTCTTTTACTTACAGAACGTCTGCTGATGTCAGCAGGAATTGTTTATGAATAAGACCAGGCTGTTAATTTAAATTGATTTTTAGTGTTTGAGACAGTTCCTAGTAGCCAGGACCATCTTGTAGAGTGTCAGGTTACCCGGTTTGAACTAATTATCAAGGTTTCCTATTCTGTTCTAAACCATTACCCGCTCCCTTTTCCATCAGGGTTACAGAGAATAGATCTGGTGTGCTGAGTGCTGATAGGGACTTGCTCCTCTGAGTATCCCCCCTGAAAGGGCAAGAGAGAAGACAAACAGTAAAAGGGAGACACGGCTAAGCCAAGCCATGTGAGGCAGGAAGCGTAAGAGGGAAAAGCTAAGAGGTCAGACTCCTCCTAATGCTCGGTGAGCATAATACTCAGGGAGTGAATGGGTTAGGAGCAGATGTTGCCTGAAGAACAGAAAGGGTGGTTTTTTAAGCTCACTCTTGGGAGGACGATGCCTGTCAGGTCATAAGAAACCAGAGAGAGAGAGAGAGAAAGCTTACCAGCCACACTGGGCAATGAGGGTGAACATTTATGGCCGGGAGTTCCTTTTATGCCGTCTTTGCTATAGCTACGCTGATCAAAACGTTGACCACGCTCTTTCCAGCTCCAGTGAATACAGAAGTCTTGCTGGATTTAAACAGAATGTAAATCTGCTGTGCCTTTGTGGAGGAAGAAACACTGCAGCTTCCGGCTGTGCTGCTGCCTTAGAGAGGACAGCCAGTTTTAAGGAGAGTGCTGCCCCAGCGAACGGAGAGAAGTTTTCTCCTGTAGTTTGGATTCTACAAAGATTTTTTTGAGTTCGTTTGTTTCGCTGCTCAGAAAACTGCATATTCCACATGGAACTTCTGAATGCTCCACACAGGAACTTTCAGGACACAAGAAAGAAACTGCTTTTTGAGTGGAGATTATTTATAGCAGCTGCCCAAAAAAGTAAAAGTTGTTCTTCCTCTTCTTATTCTGAATGTACCTGAATTATTATTTTTTAATTAATTTTTCTTGAAAACTTTTTTCTGTGCCTTGGTCTTAACATTCTGCAGCTTGTCTGGATTGTTTTTTCTTAAACCGCTTCTTCAGCATGGCTTGTTGATAAAGGAGATGGATTTTTCCAAACCTTTTAAATGGATTACAGTTAGTCTGCCACCTCCTGAAGATAATATGCTGCCTGCTGTAAAGATGATTCACTTTGAAGACTCAATCCGGGGATTTAATTCACACATTTTAACCTGAAAAATGAAATGGAGTGATCCAAGGGAAGTTCTGACTATTTGAGCCACTTACATTTTGTTGGGGGTTGTTCTTTTTTTTTTTTTGATGTATATATTTGAATCAGTCTTTTAAAGTGTTGATAGTTTTTTTCTGTTCCCCTTTTCTTAAGCTCAGGCACTTTATATTTTAGGAAGGAAGCATTTAAATCACAACCAGGTAAATGTATACTTTTCTTTTATAGATGCACTGATTATCACCTTAACCACCTCATAAGTTATGTCCTCAGTTTAGTATGTACTTCAACTTTTTGCTGAAGGCACGTTTACTGTAGTTTTCTGTAGTGGCATTCTGATCTCTTTTTATCTATGTGTGTTGCAAGACATCTCTAATAAGACATAAGAGCGCTAGAGCAAAGTTCTGTAAATATTGCAGATATGGGAAAGCCACTGAGCAGGCCAGATTGTTTACGCCAGAATCCTCCTTGTGTAGGAAAAGGTGATGAAGAGGAGGATATAAATATTGAGGACTGCTATGTTCCTCAAAGGTCCATCTACGACACAGTTCGGCTGAATGAACAGATTGATTCGGGGTCCAAAGGGAGCCTCTCCTCCAGGCATTTCTCAGATCGGACCTTGCCATATAGTCATAGAACACTGGACCTCAGTACGTTGTGCTCCAACGGTGCCCTCTCTTCCTCCAGTGTGTTTGAACTGAGAGGACGGGAAACTAATAAGCTAGATGAAAAAATGATTTTTGATGCCCTCAAGTTGAACAGTGACGTCATTCGAACAGCTGGCATGTCCAAAGCAAAGTATCATACAGAAAAGAAAGAACATAGGAGATCCTGGAGGATGCTTGTCCTGCCACATTTTGCAGACTCTGCAAATAAAAGTGAATCCTCAGTTGCTGGGACTTTTGAAATGGCAGGCTTAGCAGCAACAAGCCAAGACAAATATGGGGCAAATTCTCTTACTTCAGAAGATGATGATTCAGGTCTGTGCAGTCCTCAAACAGAAAGAGAAGAAAAGCAAGTTGGGCTGCCAGGAAAACAAAATCTGATTAGAAGCCTGTCTTCCATAGAAGACATTCAGTTGATAGGCAGATTTGGAACATTTTCCTCTCCTGTCTCTAGCAGTGAACATGACATCTCAAGAAGTTCTCTTGTCAATGGACCCAACCAAGTGAAATTGCAGGATACTTTACACAGAAAGCATAGAGGAGGGGATTTTCTTTGGAACCTAGAAGGTCATCAGGAAGGAGGAGATGGACCTTGCAATCCAGTGACTTCTTCACAAGAGGATATCTTAGCACATGCAGAATGGCTCCAGGAGAGTGAGAGAAAGTATGACATCACTGTAGACATTGTAGACAGAAAGGAAGTGAAGAACAGCTCTGAAATTAATGAACCATTAGAAAACCATGACAGGATGATTGAAAAGGACTTCTTGGCCATTTCACCTCAGGATATGGAGATTTATTATGAAGATGCAGCTACACATGCTGGTGAACTGGAGTTAGTAAAACATACAAATGTTCACAAACCAGAACACAATATAATTCATACAGATCCAAATGAAATTCAATTTTCTGCTCAGGCTTTGGAACTTGAGAATACCTCATGTCACCAAGCAAATCCAACAAGAACTGACTTCAGCTTCAGGGTTGCAGACATACCTATAGAGGAAACCTTGGATACAGTTTACAATGGGGTGAAGTCTAATAAGGTAATTCAAAACATAAACACATTTTTGAATATTGATATGGACTTTTCCATTATTTGGGCTTTGCTTCTGTGATGGCCTTACGAATGTTTATGCATGTGTTTGGTTAATCTTTCCAAGGAGGCCCCTAACATCATTTGGCCAACATGTGATTAGAAGGCAGAAATTGGTAGATGGTCACTTCACTAAATTGACAGGGCAATTTGTGACAGGGTTGATTACTTCCAGCTGTTTGGGCTTGGCTATTTATTGTCCAGATGGAGCTGCCTCCCGTCAGATGAAATGCTTTCATGGTGTGCTGATGGTCAGTCTCTCCCCCACCCTTCCTTTTACTTCTGATAGCACAAATCGCTTTTCAGGCAGTCAGTGCCATTCAAGGCAGATAGCCCTGATTTTTTCAGCTTTGATAAAGAGTTTGGCAGCAATCATGTACATGTTTTCCTAGCAATAGCTTCATTGAACTCAGTGAGAGTAACTTCTGAGTAGAGAAGCATAGGATTTTGCTGTGAGTCATGAACTATAAATGACAATGCTCAGATTGTTGTGGTTTCCAAAGCATACAGATTAAAGATGATTTACATGTATTAAAATGGTTTCTTTGCATCTTCATGCCAAGAAGTAGTACTGATTTTACAGGGATTTTACAAGGGTAATGGTTATTGAACAGAGTTGTAGAAAGGAAGAAAAATAGACTCTTATAAAGAGATAATAGTAAATTTCATATTTTTTAATCTTTTTGTTTCATCCAGTTTGGTTGTATCTTACTTTATTTCAAAGTTTGTTGCTAAGCTTTTCCAATGAAGTTAACTTCTTGTACTTACACACACACACACACACACACACACACTGCTAAACAACCAATCTGAGGAAACACTTGGTTTGGAATGTTGTGGAATTACCTTTAAGAAATGTGGATTTTGAAACAGAAATAGAGCTTTGTATCCAAAGAACTGTGGGACTAGTTCCACAGAACTAAAGGGTAGCTGGAGTTGTATTTTCCTCCAGCAGTCTTCTCTCCTACGTCTTTGGAAATTGACAGGAATTTCAAATATAATTTAATGTATGAACTTGTGGAAAAAACAAGTCATAGGACAAAGATGTACCCAAATTATTAGTTGAATGTATTTAATGTCACCCTTTGAATCTCAGCTATCATTAGTTAGAATATCATTATTGCTCTAAAGGGAATATGTTTTTAGTAACATATTGTACTTTGTTCAAAAAGGCAAGAGCTTGATGCACACTACCTGTGAGTATTATAGACCCCAATGTTTTCTTTGCAAAATGTACATGCCTGTGATGTTTCCTGCTTATTCTGAAAATGAATGAAAGATTGGATGCATCAAAAATAGCGTTATGCTAGTAAATGTGCTTTGCATTCCACAAGTATGTGTAATATTCATGGTGGCTACTAGGAATCTTCCCCTTTTCCCATCAAAAGATTGTTAAAGCATGTAAAAGAAGGCATCTACATGCTTGGGATTAGTCCCATATTTAGTTTTAGTTTCTTCCTCTGTAACTATTTCAAGAGGAATAGGACACTTTTCTATTTCTCACTGTACTTTCTTTGCGCATAAGTGGTAGCCTCTATTATGAGGTAAAGTTCATAGGTTGAGTTCTTGTTTTTAGATATAATGCTTTTCTTATAAATTAGAGCCTGCATTATCCAGTTGATATAAATTTCATGTTTCCCATTTTTCAGACTTCCTGTAATAATTGGCATTACGTTGATTTGTAAGTTGTGTTGAAATCCCTTAACTGTAGCCCCAGGTCTTTGATGCAAACTTGTGAACATATATTGTTTTCAGACTCTCTTTTAAGGCAAATAAACTTCTCATATAATTATTTGTTATTGGGGGCATAAGTCTGAAAATAGGGTCTACTATGTATGTGCAAGCTTATCCCCCACACAAACACTAACAACCCTTTGATTAGTGGAAGATACGCTTTTGGTGGCAATTAAAATTGTATGTATTAATTTCTACCAATGTCAAATGTACTAGTTATACTTAATGCCAAGACTGTTAGGGGGCTAAAGGTTGTATATCATTTGTCCTAATTAATTTTGCCATCTTGATAACTGGGGAATACTTTATGTTGATTGTCTTTTCATATTCTCAGATGACCCCTTAGACTGATCAATTGAGTTTGTTATATTTACCTCCTTTGTTATGGTGGTATTATGGTTACGTTCTATGCCAAATGGGATCTCCTGGAAATACAGCAATGTTGTTTACTGTCATTTTCAGTCTTTTCTTTAACCATTCCTGCTGCTTTTAAACGGGTAATGCTGCTGTTCATTGTTTTTGTGCTGGAGCGAAGACCAAATCCAGTTCCATTGCTGCAGTTGCCTTTAGTTCTTTGCCTTGACTCCCTTAAGATACCACTGTAGTAAGTTCATTCCTATCTGTGAACCCAATAACTCATTAGCCACTTGAGCTGTAGGAACCACAGACATCAAAACAAGCTCCTCCAGTTAAAACTAAGAGCACTGGACCACTTTTAAACTGCAGCTGTGCAGAGCACTGCATCTGATGCTGATTCTATTAAAATGAATGGATTCCAAACTACTGTCACTGTTGGATATAGGCAGGGAAAAGCCCAGTGTTTGTGTGGTTCCAAAAAGAATGGGTGTGAGGATACATTTCATTTAGGAGAGTTAAACATTAGGACTGTGTGCTTTAAAAATGATAGGGAAAAGGTACTTCAGACCTCAAGTGTGAATGCGAGGTATTAAAACAGCTGTAGTTTTTTCAGGGTTCCCCGTGAGCCTGAAAAAAAGATAACAGCAGTTTAAGAAATCCAAATGAGACTCTTAAAGCGCTAGCACTTATTATTTCAGGCTTGCATAGAACCTGGAAAAGATTCAGGCTGTTTGACTAGAAGAGAGAGAGAGAGATTGCATTCACACTGAAGGTCTGAAGCCCTTCTTCCAAGTCATTTTTGAAGCATGCACAGGACTGTTAAACAGACCATTATGTTCAAGTTTTCATTTGAAACATGGTGTTTGTTGCCATTTTTGTAATAGCTGTTTTTTAATCCTTATTTAGTTTCCATGTATGTAGTTTTCATAGTATTCCATAGTTTTAGTATTCCATTTATTTAGTTTCCATATAAAATTTGCCCTGAATTGTTCAGGTTTTCAGGTCATTAAGAGCAATTTTACATGTACATTCTATGCGTAAATATTTTCTTTCAACATGGTGCACACCGTGTGTTTTGACTTCAGATATCTGCTCTGGTTGTTGCTTTTGTTCAACATGCTCCAGGCTCTTTTGTCCAAATAGTTTTGCTTTTCTCTTTCTTTTCTTTTTCAATCTACTTATAGGTATTTGAGAAAGAAGTGATTGAACCACTGCAACTTAAGCAGCAGGAGGTAAATTGGTTGGGTCAAAGCCTTATTCAGAGTGCTGCTAAAAATGCAAGTACTGATAACCTTGAGCATGTTCTTGAAGATGTTAATACAAGGTGGAAAACTCTCAACAAGAAGGTACTAATCTGTGTTTTCACTGTCAATAGTTTGTTGTTGCTTTTACTGGATGATTGTTTCTGATAACTCACCACAAAGTTGTTAAATAGTAGGCATGCTGTGTACTGCATAATAACGTGCAGTCTGCCCAGTCTGAAGCATGACCTATGCTTCAGCGCCCATGTAGAGCTCCTGTACCAGCAGGCTAATATTTCTCACATGAACACAGAGTATTATTTTAAAATGTTATCTATCAGTAGGGCTACACAGGGCTTTGGAAATAATTTGGAAAATATATTTGGATTGAACAGGGGTGCTAATTTTGTACCTGTCTACAAGCAGAGGGGTCAAATGGCTGCTCCCATAGCTGTTATGCGATCCTGGGAAAATAAGTTTCTGCTTTAAAGAGTTGCAGACAGATGCTATGTTGATGCTCCTGTGTCTACAGAGTGTACCAAAAGTCAGGTCTCATAGGCTAATCACAATAAGTTTTATTAATTAATTTTTTTCAAAGAAAATGTTACTGTACTTAGGAATGTTCAAAGGACATGTGTCAGATGAGTAAGGAAATGTTTAGATGAAAATGGCAACTAACTTGAAGATTTGATGTAATAAATTGTCTATAGGGCCTGACTTTTGGTATACTCTGTACATAAATTTGTCATGTTATTCTATTATATGATTATTATTTTATATTTGTGATAATAAATATATTATTATACACTTATAATATGTTATATTATAAACACTGTACATTTATTATGCTTATAACTTTAATGTTTATTCGCTGTTATTCACATTAATAAAATAATGATCTGTTTTGGATAGACTTTTTGTCCCTAGAGCGGCACCTTCCACTGTCGCCAAAATAGCTTACCATCTTAAAATCGATGGCCGACGACCACATGGGCGACCAAAACAGAGATGGCAGAACACCATCAATAAAGACATGCAAATTGATGGGCTACGCCCTGAGGATGCGGATAATCGGGCAAAGTGGTATTTCAAGATCCGAAAAGCAGACCCCACAAAAATAGTGGGAAAACGCTAGGAAGAAGAAGATAACTTTAATGTTTATTACAACTTTTAATCATCACATTGCTCCAAAGCGTCTTTTTGGAATTGAATATGAAGGATTGCATAGTATTAGATCCTGACAAGTCTGTTGATAACACGTAAAGACACATAGCATTATTTTAAAATTCTTGGAAAATAGAAGGAACAAATAGTCTATCCAAAACAGATCATTATTTTACTAATGTGAATAACAGCTAATAAGTACAGTGCTATTTTCTGTTCCATACTGATTGAAGACAACTGAGGAGACATTTTGTTTACCATCCAAGCACTGATGCAAACTTGAAAAGAGTAACTGAAGAAACTGTGAAGATTACCTCTGGGATTCTGGACATAGAATTAGGCATTTTGCCTTGATGGCTGAGTAAATAAAGATGTTTTACAGTTCATCTACTGTGGAGATAATTTTAAATAATTATCTAAATACTCAGATATCACCACATCCATGAAGCATTGCAAATATCAATAAATACTGGATCAGTTGTTTAGTTTTTATTCTTCTAATTTCCCTCAGTTTCTCAAAGATGTTGGGAAATAGGACAATGTATTGTGGGCAGAGGATAATATTTATTTTATTTATTTTCTTTATTTAACTTATATGACCGCCCATCTCCCCCAACAGGGAACTCTGGGCGGTTTACAATAAAACTGATTAAAATAGAATAAAGAATATAAAAATACAATCAAATAATACAATAAATAAATTATAAAATCCAAATGGCCAGATAGTTAAATAAAAAGAAGGACATTATGAAATTAACCACCCCCATGAGGAACTATTATTTCCTCCTTCCCATGCCAGGCGGCAGAACCAGGTCTTCAGATCTTTCCTAAAGGTCGGGAGGGAGGGGATCTGCCTCAACTCTGGGGGCAAGGTGTTCCAGAGTGCTGGTGCCACCACAGAGAAGGCCCACCTTCTAGACCCCACCAGATGACACTCTCTTATTGATGGGGTTCGTAGCAGGCCCTCTCTGAATGATCGGGTGGGGCGGGTCGATGATATGGGGATAAGACGGTCCCTCAGGTATTCTGATCCCATGCCATGTAGGGCTTTAAAGGTGATAACCAACACCTTGAATTGTACCCGGAAGCAAACCGGCACCCAATGCAGCTCGCGGAGTAAAGGTGTTATATGCGCTGATCTTGGCGCACCTAGAACTGCTTGCGCGGCTGCACTCTGAACCAGTTGTAGCTTCCGGATAGTCTTCAAGGGTAGCCCCATGTAAAGCGCATTGCAATAGTCTACATGGGAGATGACGAGAGCATGAGTGACTGTTCAGAGGGCATCTCGATCCAGGAATATATTCAGTGTTGGGTCTTGTTTTGTATTTTTTAGGTTGCTCAAAGAGCAGTACAGTTGCAAGAAGCTTTACTGCACTGTGGGAGATTTCAAGATGCTGTTGAAGCTATTCTTAGCTGGTTAATTGACACAGAAGACCTTGTGGCTAATCAGAAGCCCCCATCTGCTGAGTTTAAAGTTGTGAAGGCCCAAATACAGGAACAAAAAGTGAGTGAAAGTTATTTATCTTTACGTTTTAGTTTTTTGTTTTATCTGAATTTTTTTTCCTGTTCCCTTTCAATGTAGATGGACATACATGGAATGGAAATACAGCTAACTTTCATAGTCTGCTGTGCCCACTGTTGGGATGGAGGGTGCAGAGAAGAATGTGGGGTGGGAAGGGATAATAGTCTTTTTTTACTCTACTGTCCCATATGCCAGTCTTTCTTCATGCTTTTTTTTTTTTAAGGGAATTTGCTTTACCTCCGGAAGGGGATGAATCATAGGCAGAGAGGACAAAATCCAGAGTGTCTTCAGGAATTTATCCATCACCACCTGCATTTTAGAACGTTCCATGCTTGTTTATAGAGCCAGGGGTGCCCAACCAGAGGCTTCAGGGTTGTATAAGGCCTCCCTAGGGGTACCTTCAGAAGTGAATACCAAATTAGTATTTCAAAGTAACAGAGCAAAGTGTTAAATATTTGAGATAAAAGCAATTTATTCCATTAACTCCCATTTAGAGTTTTTTTCTGGCCTCACACTCATTCTGTAATTTGAGCCTTGCCCCACACATACCACATAAAAGATTTCACACTTCTTTTATGAAAAACCCAACGTGCATATTACCTAATTTATTTTTTATACATTTACATACCATTCTTACTTCTATCCTGGAACATGAGGGAATATACATGGAATTTCCAAATAGTCCCTATCAAGGCACTGACAAGACCCAGGCTTTCTTAGCTCCAGTAATGCTACTTCATTACTCTGTGGAGTGCCCTAGTTGGATTTTGGCATCATTTATGCACTTGAACTTTCGAACTGTGGTGCTGGAGAAGACTTTTAAGAGTCCCTTGGACTGCAAGGAGGTCAAATCAGTCAATCCTAAAGGAAATCAACCCTGACTGCTCATTGGAAGGACAGATACTGAAGCTGAAGCTCAAATACTTTGGCCACCTAATGCGAAGAGAGGACTCACTGGAAAAGACCCTGATGCTGGGAAAGACTGAAGGCAAAAGGAGAAGGGGACGGCAGAGGATGAGATGGTTAGATAGCATCACCGATGTGATGAACATGAACTTGAGTAAACTCCGGGAGGCAGTGGAGGACAGGAAGGCCTGGCGTGCTATGGTCCATGAGGTCACGAAGAGTCGGACACGACTAAACGACTGAACAACAACAACAACATGCACTTGAATATAAATAGAAAGGGCATGATCTACCTAATCAAATAAAAGCTGTTCAACCCACAGCTCTATTTTCAGAATCAGCCTTTCAGGGAGAAAATAAAGAGTATGTTGGGATCAGGATTGGGAACTGGCAGTTCCTGAATAAATCTGGGTGCTGGGTGGAAGTCAGCTTCCTCTTCCTCAATCAGCTACATACAAAGAAAATGACAATGTATTAGAGGATCCATGTTTATGGCAACAAAATTTGCAGTCTTATTTTTTAAGATAGAACCTGTACCTTTACTTTTCTGTTTCATCTTTTTATAGTTTAATAATAGGATAGTAAAACTAGGTATACATCCACTCTACAGAGAAAATCAATGCATAGAAGAGCATTTATATTGGATCTGCCTACTGCAGATCACCACAGGCTTACCATAAGATTTAAGTAGCATATAAAATGCCAAACATATCCATAATCTTCAAAATATAAATATACTTTATCTCCTCTCCCCCAAGTCCTGCTGTGCTGCCTTATCATGGCAGGGCAGGATGGCATTCCTGGGAGGGATGTGTAAAGAATGCCAGGAATATACTGTATGCCAAGAGTATATACTGCTAACAGGGTCACCCATGTCATGAAGATCATCCTAGCTGCCCAGCTAAAGCAAGCAGGCACCCATATTGGGCAGCAGCAATATATAAAAATGATGGGGATGGCAGATCACTTTAGTGACAGTGCAGAGGCATCATTTCATACTGCATGAGAGAATGCAACTGTAAACTGCTCCAGTATTTTACCAAGAAAACCACTTTGATAGACAAGATAAAGTGATTGATGATATACTGCTGGATAATTGGCCCCTCAGGTTGAATGGCCCTCAACATGCTACTGAGGGAAAGCTGAGGATCTTTCAGAATGCAAATGTGTTTACAAGGACTTCCAGGGGAGGTATGGTGAACTGAAGACAGCTCTACAAAAGCAGAGCCAATGACTGCGGCAAAGATCAAGGAACCAGTGAGTAGACTAGTTCCTTGGAACCTCTCCAGATAAGGAGCAGACAGAAGATCACCCACAAGTGCTCTGGACGGCTTTTCCTTGTGAGGAGACCGCAGGACAATGGTTTTCTGCAGGTGTGAGTGCCGGGACCAGCCATCTTGCTTGCAACCACAGCAGAGCCTTTTAAAAGACACTAGGTTCACAAACCTCACTCTCTAATCACATTTAGAAATTGCCTATTAACCATTTTAAAGCTATTAAAGATCTTCGGAATGTCAAGTTTGAAAAGTCTTCATCGGATGAATTTATCTTCAACTCTGAACAAAAGAAAAATTAATTACAAGCTTAAGATCTTAAGGAATTCGAAATCAACAGCAAAAAGCTAAATAAGATTTTGATCTAAGAAAGTTATAAATGGATTAAGGGTCCAGAAAATTTGGAATATTGACTTTTACTATAAGATTTTGTTATTAACTATAAATAAATAGCTTCTCATGGGAACCAGACTCATAAGAAAAGACAAGTGATGATCTTAGAAACTGGTCACTAGAGAGGACTAGATATTTTAAGCAGAAGAAAAAAAAATACAAGCCTGATGTCAGTTAATACTAAGACTTACAAAATAATATAAAATGATGTAACATCGGAAATATTAAAGTCTTTGGAACATCTAGGTAGTGATGTTGCCATGCAGAAAATGAAAATCTGAAGTTGCAAAGACAGAATTACAGGGGGAACATGGAATGTAAGAAACATGAATACAGGGAAGCTCAAGATGAAGTAAATCAGCTACATGTTTGGGACATACAATCCTGGAAATGTCTATTTGTGGGGTTGCTAAGAATCAGCACCAACTTGATAGCATGTTACCAGTTAACACTTTATTTAGAGTGTCAGGGGATTTGTCATATAAGCGTATACACAAGGCAGGGATTACAAAAAAGCCTCAGTGTAGCTTAATATAACCTAAAAAACCCAATAAACTGAATAAATGTATGAAACCCTGTTGTGTTTTACTGCATTTTCACAAAATTTCTCCATAAAGCTATAATTTTAAGGGCATTCCAAGAGTAAGATCTTACTTGTGATGATGATAGTAATTATGTAATCCTGAGGAAAAATAAATACAGTTCAAGGCTTGGCTGTGCACTTAATTTCCAATTAAGTTTAACTTACCTGGATTGTCTCCCAAACTAACTTTCAATATATACTCAGGAGAATCTCAAATAGTTTTCTTCTGCACAGCTGCATCTTGGCTGCTTGCTTTCCCAGACAGGCTGGGGAGATGATTCACTAAACACCATGCACTGTGGAGTCCGTGGTGCTCTCTGAGCCTTGTTGTTTTCTTGCAGACATTTCATTGCCAGGCTAGGCAACATCTTCAGTACGAAAAGGGAGTGAGACTTGCTCTCTGTTTATATACCATGGCCTGTCCTGCTTGTGTTGGTGGGAGTGTTGTTCTCTCCTTGGTAGTTCCTTGATTGGGCTACTGTTTGCTGCTTGGTTGATTGACTGAGTTAATAGTTCCTTGATTAAGGTATATTGTGCTGTTTAATTGTTCCTCTGGTGCTAATCTTGCTGTTAATCTTTGCCTATCTGCTTGTTGATTGCTGGCAAGGAGGTGTTCTGGTCTTCTGGCTTTTCTATTGTCTCTTATGAATGGTATGTAAATGTTGTTTACCTCTATGTGTCTGTTGATGGCTGCTTTGTCTGAGTGCCAAGCTTCCAGGAATTCTCTAGTGTTTTTGGATTTGGCTTGGTTTAAGATGCTCACAGTTTCCCAGTTGAAAGTATGGTTGAGTCTGTCCATGTGTTGTGAGATTAAGGAGTTTTCATTGTGTCTTCTGACTGCTAGTTGGTGTTTGTGGATGCATTCTGTTAGTCTTCTGCCAGTCTGTCCTACATAGTGGCTGCTACAGTCCTTACATTGTATGTTGTAGATAACTCCTGTTTTTTCTTCTTGGGCTACTGGGTCTTTTGGGTTACTTACGATGTTCTGAAGGGTTTTGGTTGGTTATGTGCTACAGTGATTCCATGTGGTTGTAACAGTCTATTAGTAGTTTCTGAGATGTTTCTGATGTATGGCAGTGTAATCCTTTTCATAGCTTCTGTTGGTTTTGCTGTGGTGGGTTGAGTGGTCAGGCACTTTTTGATAAAGTTGCATGGGTATCCATTTTGCTGGAAGATGCTATATAACTGGTCTGTTTCCTTTTTCTGGTGTTCTGGGTTGCTGCAGTGCATTTGTGCTCATCTGAATAGTGTTCTTACACAACTCTTGTGGGAGGTTGGGTTATTGCTTTTGTAGTGGAGCACTTGGTTAGTGTGGGTAGATTTCCAGTAGACTTGTGTTTCTAGAATGCCATAATTTCCTCTACTGATAAGGATGTCCAAGAAGGGTATTGTGTTGTTGTTTTCTTCTTCCCTTGTGAATTTTATTCCTTTGAAGATGTTGTTGATGGTTTCATGTGTTTCCTCCAGTTGTTCCTTTTTTATTATGATGAAGGTGTCATCTACATACCGGATCCATACTTTGGGTTGTATGCATGGGAGTGCTATCCTTTCTAGACGTTGCATTACAATATCTGCTATGAGTCCTGAGAGTGGTGATCCCATAGGTGTTCCTTTGATTTGTTGGTATATTTGTCCATCAAACTGAAAGTAGGTGGTGAGGCAGAGGTTGATGAGGTCCATGATTCTGGGTATTTTGATCTTCGTGTATCTGGTTAGGTCGGGTGTGTTGCGTTGAACTGCTGCCATGGATTCAATCGTTAGTGCTGGGTCTATGGATGTAAAGAGTGAAGTGACATCAAATGATACCATAATTTCATCTTCATCTATTTTTAGGTCTTTGATTTCTTGGAGGCACTGTAGTGGGGAGTTGATAGAGTATTCGCTCTCCTCTGTGAGATGCCCAAGTTTTCCTGTAAGTTCTTTAGCTATGTTGTATGTGGGGGTCCCTGGTAACAATACAATTGGACGGAGCGGTATGTTGGGCTTGTGTATTTTGGGGCGTCCGTAGAAGCATGTGATGATAGATCCGCTGCTTTTCATCCACCTCTGTTCTTCTTTTGTGATTTGACCTTTCTTGGTTAGGTCGTTGAGGATTCTTTTGACCTGGTTGTCCAGTTTCTGTATGGGATTGGTGTTTACTGGGGTGTAGGTTTCTTTGTCCTCAAGTAAGTCTTTGGCTTTTTGTATATATTGCGATCTGTCCATAATGACGGTGCTGCGGTCTTCGTCTGCTGGGAGGATGATGATAGTTTTGACCATCTTTAGGTTTTTGAGGGCTTCTCTGTCCTCTGCTTTCAGTTGGTTCTGTTTCCATGTCCTTCTGGTTGTGGTATGACTATCTGTCTTACGTTCTCTTGGGTTTCTGTAGTAAGTCCTGTAGTTTTCAATGCTGCTTCTAAAGCTGCAAAGAATTCTAATTTATTTGCATCCTCTGTGTTGTAATTGAGGCCTCTCTGTAGGATATTGTGTTCTGCAGTGGATAATGGGTGGCTGGACATGTTGACCACCCATGCAGTGTCTCTTCTCAGAAGGTTGCCTTCAATTGCTTAAACAAGTACTTCCCTCTCTCCTGTTTTTTGATTAAAACAATTACAGAACATGCTTTCTATTATGCTGTACATGCTACAACATGCTCCTTAATTGCCCATATTTTTATCTGCGAGAACAGAGTGAGCATGGATTTAATTGGTGAATTTGTGTGTCTTATTTACTCAACTCTTGACAAATAAGATTCTTGCAGGCCAGTCTGCAGCTAGAAAAAAAATGTCTTGTGGCACCTGAAAGAGTTAACAGCTTGGTGTGACATAAACTTTCATAAACCACTGTTCATCAGACATGTGAAATTGTTCCACTGAGTTAGAAAGCTATATGATGGAAACGGTGAACAGTGCAGTCAAAGAGATACAAAATGGAGAAAGTACAGGCAGTGATACTTAGTATTGTAAAGAAGGCTTTCTGTACTTCCTTAACCCCATGGTTTATAATTCATAACCAGTCCTCCTTAATCATGTGTGTGTAAATCCCTGTAAAACAACAAAACCATGCTGCTGGGTTCTTGAGTACAGTTAACAACAGATTAGTCCATAATAAACTAGTGTATCTTTAAGGTACCATAAAATTATTTGTTGGATTTAATACAGCTGTTCTCTTCTAAAAAGGATGGATAAAGGTCCTTAGCTGTAATAATATTATAAATAATTATTCTAAAGGCTGATGTAGGTAAGTTTGCTGCTAGTAATTGATCATACAGGAGTACTGCTGACCCAAATATTCTACTAAATCAAAAATTCTGTCATTGCTACAGAATTAGCAGGAGATGAATTGATAGCAAGTGAGGGCAGATATAAAACCCCATCTTTAGGCAGTGTTCAGCATAAGGACTAGAAACCCTCTACTATTCTGTATATCGGGGGACAAAGAATAGTAGTCACAAATGGTGAATATTATGAAAGGAGGCCCTGTCAGAATAATTTTAAAGTAAGATCAGGTATTATATTCTTGTGTGCTTAGTAAGAGGGTCCATCAGCATCTTTTGAAAATATAATGGACTGCTATGATATAGAGAGCCAGTGAGATGGCCTTGAAGCAAATATTTGGAAACCGTCATGAAAAGAGGACAGAAGCATTCCTTAAGTCTTGGGAAGGGAGTTAGTATTAAGAAGAGACTGAGGCTGACTCCTCCCTGACTGACTGGGGTATAAGAGGGAGGGGAGGAAAGGCACAAGCAGACTTGGAATTATAGCCTATCTCAATAAAGCTTAATTCTAGCCTTCCTGTGGAGTCAGTTTCCTGATCTGATCTATCTCGAAGAGCTGTTGCAAAACTTCATTGAATGTCCTACTGTGAAAGCACTATATTTCATAAAAGCAAGGAAGGCATGCTGATTTGTAGCTAACCTGAACTGTCAGTATACCATGGAAGGGAAATTAAAATTAAAATGGAAAATAATACTCTACAGCTGACAAAAGGATTTATTTATTTTGTCGGTGCTAAAAAATGAGTTACCTATTATGCAGTAGGGGTCGTGATGGCTCAGGGGGTAAGATGCCAGGCTTGTTGATCGGAAGATTGCAAGTTCGGAGGTTTTGAATTCCTAGCCCCGCATGACAGAGTGAGCTCCCGCACTCGCCCCCAGCTCTTGCCAACCTAGCAATTTGAAAGTAGATGAATAGGTACCACTTCAGTGGGTAGGTAACAGCGTTCCGCACGTGTCATGCCGGCCACATGACCACGGAAGCGTCTTCGGACAACGCTGGCTCTTCAGCTAACAAACGGAGATGAGCACCGCCCCCTAGAGTCGGACACGACTGTGCAGGGGAAACCGTTACCTTTTATTATGCAATGGGAAGCATAAATGCCGTCCTATCAGCTGCCTGCCATTTCAGAAGATAGCTTGCTTAAATCTATCCCATTTGCTAGTAAGGCAGACCTCAGATAATCTGCCTCTTCATCTTTTTACTGCCTTGTAGCAAAGCCATCATTTCCTGGCAATTTAATTTTTGATTATTTTGTTTCCAGCTTCTCCAGAGATGGTTAGATGACCGCAAGCCTACTGTTGAATTGATCAAGCGTGAAGGGGAGAAAATTGCAGAGTCAGCAGAGCCGGCAGATAAAGAAAAGATCTTGAAACAGCTGAGCCTCCTGGATAGCAGATGGGCTGCATTGCTTGATAAAGCAGAAATGAGGTACTTGAAACATTTTCATTGATTTACTAGTAGAGCAGGGAGCTCTTCTAGTTACAGCATGGGAAACTCTGTAATTTGAAGCTGCTATATAAACATTTTTGTTCTAAGATTAGCATTAACTTTTGAGGCTGAATGAGAAAATGCATTAGCACTGTCGGGACTAGAATTGCAGGTGTGAGAATTTAGTGAAATAAATATGACATAACCATTCCCTCAGTTAATAAATAGATGAATATCTAGAAGGCAGGCACTGTGGGTTACCAAATGGGCATAGGAGGAGCTTGCAAATTATGTATTATGTAATTATGTATTATTATTATTATTATTATTATTATTATTATTATTATTATTATTATTTATTATTATTTATTATTTATTATTATTATTATTATTATTATTATTATTATTATTATTATTAAAGTTTGGTATCTTTTGCACCTATGAGATTTAATTTAAAACAATTCTAGCCCTTACTACAAGTGGTTCGGCAGATACAGGCCTTTCAACTAATCAGTGTGGAAGTAGCTAAATATGATTAACAAAAAGTACAAAATATTGCAAGCTTTTGTTCTGATGGTGGGGCTGGTGTTTATTTAAATTACTGTTCCTTTTCGTTACGAAGTCACAAACTCTTATTTCTGAACTGTGGCTTTATTGAAGGCTGGAATCTTTCACATATATCTGATCTCCAAATGTTTGTTTTTCATTCTCTTGGCATTTTGTAGGCATCACCAGTTGGAAGGGATTTCAACCGTAGCACAGCAGTTCCATGAAACCTTAGAGCCACTGGTTGAATGGTTAGCAACTACTGAAAAGAAGCTTTCCAATTCGGAACCAATTGGTACCCAGGCTTCCAAACTACAACAACAAATTTCTCAACATAAAGTAAGACCTTAATGGGCAACCCCTTGGAGTTATTTTTACAGCTTGCTCATTCAGAAATGGAAATTCCCTTTTCTCCTTCTTGCCTTGGTTTGTTAATGCATTTCTTTATCACTCAAATTGTTTTATTTATTTTGCTTTTTTATTTAGTTGTGCCCACATTTGTTTATAAGATTTTGTTAAATTTTCTTTTCCTTTTTTCTTTTTTTGCTGCTGCTGCTTTGAAAATTCCATTTAGACCTTAGAGGAGGACATCACCACTCACAATAAAAATCTACAACAAGCAATTAATATTGGTCAAATTTTAAACACATTGAGCTCCAGGGAAGATAAAGAGATGGTCCAAGAGAAATTAGATTCTTCAGAAGCCCGATACATTGAGGTTCAAGAGAAAAGCAGGAGTAGGGCTGAACTCCTGAAACAAGCCTATTGCAATGCTCAGATTTTTGGAGAGGATGAGGTTGAACTGATGAACTGGTTGAATGAAATCCATGAGAAACTGAGCAAATTGGCAGTCCAAGACTACAATACTGACTTACTAGAGAAACAGCACAGTGAAATGCTGGTATTTGCCATTATTTTCTGTTAATTTTAACTTACCATCTTTATTAATCATATTATTAAGAATTTCTTTTGAATTTTATTGATTTTCTTATAACTAAATCTTGTATAATATTTATTTGGTTATTTCATGAACTCATTTTTCTTTCTATTTGTTATGAAGAGAGAAATGAATACATTATTTCTTATAAGGTAGAAAAACTTTTGGTGATGGCTTCTTTGATATGTTTATGTGCTGTCGCCTTTTCTCTCTCATTCCCCATATTCTTAAATGATCTCTAAATCTCCTAGGTTCTTCAAGAAGAGATTAAAATTAGAAAAGATAATGTTGATCAAGCTATACAAAATGGTTTACTGCTTCTTAAACAAACTACAGGTGAGAATTATTTATAACCATAATGGCAAGTTAAATAACATCTTTTTACTTAGGTTTTTTTTTATTCTAAAAGTAACGTTTTTTTCAAAATAAATGTTCTAATTTTCATAGTTAGTGATATTGATTTTTAAAAAATGGCTTGGGTACATATTCATTGACAGCTGGTATAACAGTATGGTTAAGGGCATAAATTATGAGTTGGAAGTCTTTTTCATTTGGAAAATTAATTTCTGTACCTAAAAACAAAAAATGTTTGAATAGTGGTATCAGAAGAATTTTAAAAGGGATGTTTGTAGAATTGAAATAGTTACAGTTAAGGTAAATAAACTATCTACTTTCATTCTCAGTTGCATTTCTACTGTTTACAGGAACAAAAAGGCAGATAATAAATAAATGAAATAAAATCTAGTCATCCCTCATGGCTTTCTTATGCCCCAAAGCCATAAGGCATAGCTTCAAGAAGAGGGATGATGATAATAAGTCATCTCAGTCCTTAGTGATCATCTTTTCCTTGGGCTGAAATAAATACCAGAATTCCTGCCAGGAAAGCAACTAACCACTCTGTCCATCTATATACTACTAAAACTCTTGTGTCTATTCAATACTTTGTAACCTGTAACTGAGTGAAACAGTGTATCGTAGGGCAACAATTTTTGAACCAAGGTACCTCAAATGGTCTAACTTAAAGAACGCGTCCAAAATCCAGGACCCATGACTCCTGTGGAATAGAAATTTGGCAAATTTTATAAAACATTTTATGACACAAAAATTATCATAAAACATTTTATGACATAATACAAAATATCATAAAACATTTCCTGCGGTCTGCTCCTGATGTTTGACTGGGCTATACAGTTCAACATTGGCTACTTTTAAGGCAGATACATCTCTGAATGTCTCCCTGAATTTTTAAGAACTTTTCCAGTACATTAGAAGCTCTACCATTATTGAAGGCATTGAGGAATCTGGTAAGGAAATATCTCTGAAACGATGACCTAGTGGGTCACGGGTTGTCTAGTTGTATATAATACTCAGACCAGCATTTGTTGCTCTCTAGGGAGTCTTTGTTCTAGTCTTGATAGAAGAAAGTGTTCTGTCAGTGAAAATGTCCACCATGGCCTTTGGCTAGGCTGACCATACATCCCGTTTTGAACGGGACAGTCCTGTTTTTTAAGCATTTTTCAACCATCCCGTTGTTTTCATAAAAATCTCAATTTGGTCCCATTTTTCAAACCTGGCAGGAATGGTACGGAAGGAGGATCCGAGCCGGAGCACGGACCGGGGGGTGGGGTTTTCAGGCGGGAGCCAATTGCGCGGAGCGGGGGCAGGGTTTGCAGGCGGGAGCCAATCGTACGGACTGGGGGGCAGGGACCCCTGTCTTTTTCATGAATACGGAATATTACATAAGACCCCGTCCCGTTTTGCCATCCTGAAATATGGTCAGCCTACCTTTGTCACAAATTTAAAGGTTGTCACAAAGGAGGTTTGTGTTTAGCCTCTTTCTGAGCAAACAGGAATAAGATCGCTATTGCTGCATGGTCTTTGGAAATTATTTGGAAGAAGCATTTTGGACTCACTACATTCTTAAAGCAGCACCAACCTTTTTTCAGTCCCATGTGTAAGCCTGGAAAAAAAGCAGGCTGCTTTAATGAGTAGAGAGGTGCTCTGTTTTTGTGAAGTCCAAACACTCCTTTTTATTTTTATAAAATACTTTTATAGTATTTTGGAAACATTTTAGCTGTAGATAATTTGCATTATTTTTATACCTTGAGTGTTTATCTCAGCAATCTTTTTCTTTCCCCCCCCCTTTTTTTTTTCTGGAGGAAGGCTAAGTAGAAGATGGTGGTAGTGAATGTTGTTGTAAAGTTAAAATGATTATTTTTAATTAATGAACGAGACGCTGTCCTCTGTAGTAGTGATAGTACTGTGGAAAAGTTGCATTCCAAATGCACATAGTTGTCTGGTTTAGAGACCAACATTTTGTAAATCTTCCAGGCTTTATTAAGTTTCCAAGACATACATAGTTTGGGTCTGAGAAGGAGGTAGAAGAGAGAGATTTCAGACTCTCTCTCTCTCTCTCTCTCTCTCTCTCTCTCTCTCTCTATATATATATATATATATATATATATATATATATATATATATATAATGTTAATTAGATGATATATGTAACAAACAGTGCACTTATCACTTCCATCTGTCTTATTCCACTGAATTAATTGGTTATGAAATCTCAATGTTGACATCTTTTGGAAGACTTGGATTACTAAGATAAATTGTATAGTTAGTTAAGAAAATTATCATTTGGTATTAGAAGAAAAAGAGTTCAGTCTACTCTAAAATTTGGACGTCACCACTTAATTACTGTGGGCACGTTGGCAGCACCAGAATTAAGGTTGACCTGGCTAATGGGCCTGTTAACTCTTTCCCAGACTGTTTTACAATACTCCCCCTATGTAGTCATCTGTTTGAAGGCCTAGATCTCTATGTCCAGCCTTAGTGGTGCTAGATAATGAGCTCTGTTGCCCCCGGATGTATTTTGAACAGTGAAAATTAAGCTCTCTTTACTCTTCTGTCATTATGCAAATCAGACCAGAACATGATGAAAAATGTTCCTCCAAGTCTTAGCCATTCATAATTGGAATTAGCTAGGCCATAGAGAATCTTGTTTGTTCCAGAATTATCAATAATTTATTTTTATTAAAGTACATTCAATACCAGCTATAGATAAAACTTGGGAGTCTAAAGTACTCCCACATATCTATCAAGGTAATCCTGGAGTTTGGTGCAACCTCATTTTATAGTCATACCAAAGAAGTAAAGTCATTTTAAAAAACAAATCCTAGGAATATTGTCCTGAGGATTGTATAGGGTCTGTCTATAAATTGTATTATTTGCTGAGATAACAAAGCACCTGTTTACCTAACAAGCAAACATGCTTGAATTTGAATATATTCTGGTACATATTCAAATTCCAGCATGTTTGTCATGTAATAGTTTGGGACACTTGATGTTTACCTGAAGAATATAATTGCCAGAATAAGAGCCCTAATATTTGGAATCAACAGCAATAATAAGGAGAGTCTAACTTAAGGTAAGGCTCTTAATTTACAGTATTTCCTTATGAAACTTCTTTTAAATAGCCTTCTTTTCTAAATCAAGAAACTCTGCATTGTACAATTCATGAGGAACTTCTCTGTAAATTCTACTGTACTGAATATTGCCACATATTTAAACAGAATTTTCGTAGAACTAATTTTCAGTGAACTACAGGAAGTCTCTTGATACTAAAAGTTCTGAGAAAAAAATGAGTTTTCTAAAGAATGAGCTGTGCGTTTTGGTTATACGTTTATTCTTTTAGGTCAAGAGGTCTTTAGGTTATTTAGGTCAAATAACTTTCAAAGAAAGGATGTCAGAGCCTTGGACAAACCATCTCTTGGTATATTGATCAGATTTCAATCTGAATAGAAATAAAAGTGCCTTGATCTGTGTATTCTGAGATGTTCTAAAAGATCTATTTCATAAATTTTACATTTTCTGGTTGTAATACTTACATTACAAGTTATTACATTAACTGCCTGTACTTAGTCAGTTTTGGCAGAAAGCTAAACAGCATTGGCTCTGGTTAGTACTTGGATTGGGAACTATCCCAGAACTATCAGTTAGACTGAGAAGTCAAAAAAGCATTCTGGAAAAATGCTTCATAATATGTCCACGTAAGTCACCATAACTGAGCTCAACTTTAAGGCAACTTTATTATGCTATAATAAAGGTCATATAAATTTGAATTATAAATAAATAAAATAAATAAACTTTATTATGCTAACATAATACATGGTAGCTTTTATGTATTTTTATTTTTTTTCCTTTATTCTGAATATTATAATTTGTAAGTAAATAAATAAATAGCCTTATTCTTTTTAGCAATCAGTAACTTGATGACTTGTTATTTATTTATTTATTTGCAATAATATTCTTTTCAAATTATAGGTGATGAAATTGTCGTAATTCAGGATAAATTGGAAGGCATTAAAGCACGGTATAAGGATATCACTAACTTGAGTTCTGATGTGTCCAAGACTTTAGAAGAGGCTCTTCAGCTTTCAGGGCATCTCCAATCAGCTCACAAAGAACTCTGTTCTTGGCTTGACAAAGTTGAAGTGGAATTACTTTCATACAACTCTCAAGATCCCAAAGGCAAAGAACTAAGTGAAGCACAAGAAAGACAAAAAGTGAGTATCAACATAGAAAATAATGATTGGCTTCACACTTTGTATTGTGTCACTGTGTGGTTTGGTTTTGGCTTAGTTTGTTGCATGAACACAGTCACTGTGGTTTGTAAACTATAGTTGTGGCATAATGTGTTATGAAAAACCAGCCAGTTGAACTTTTATTTTTGTTTTTATTTATTTTTATTTGTAGTGCTATTTATACCCCGCCTATCCCCTCCCTAACGGAGGACTCTAGGCGGCTTACATACATATAGTGTATATATAAATTTTTACCATTATACAATGTCACCAACTATAGAGTGTAATTTAACCCACGCACCAGGAGAGGGGGTAAGGGAACCGGCTCTTCTAAGGCTCTGGACTACAATTCCCAGGATGCCTTGAGCCGGCTGCTGACATCCTGTTGATGTCATTTCCGGGTCTGTCCTCACCGTTGCCATTCAATCTTCCTCCGAACTTTCCACCGGTGGAACCAGTTCCCGACAGGACGCCAGCAAATTCTCCCACTTTAAGGTGGTACCCATTTATCTACTTGCTAAGCTTTCGAACTGCTGGGTTGACAGCAGTTGAAACTTTATTGATATGTCCATCGCTGTAACATGGCTAGTGATATTCATAAGAAATAATGTTAAAGTGTTTACTACTTTTTTTAACATACAATAGTTTACTAAATTATAATCACTGTCATAAACATTATGGTATATGAGAGATCAACCACAGCAAATTCACTTAAATGTGTCATTTTATAGAGGGAGTAAAAGTGCAATAATTTAACATGTAAACTATCCAGTTGCTATTCTGTTACTAAGTACACTTACTTAAGAAATTATTCCATAATAAATGTAAACTTTTTTTAATTACTGGACTGCTAAAAATTTGAAGATGAATCCAGTGCCTACATTCTTGAAGATATACTAGAATTTGATTTCCATGTTACATCACTGCCGTTATATTTACTTATTTTACTGGTAAGAGAGGTAAAGGAATTATAAACTGTAAGCGATACACTAGAATTCTTCATATTACTTGCTTGATTACTGACTGGCTATGGTAATGTAGAGAGCCAGTTTGGTGTAGTGGTTAAGGCATCAGGCTAGAAACTGGGAGACCGTGAGTTCTAGTCCTGCCTTAGGCACAAAGCCAGCTGGGTGACCTTGTGCCAGTCGCTTTCTCTCAGCCCTAGGAAAGAGGCAATGGCAAACGACTTCTGAAAAACCTTGCCAAGAAAACCACAGGGACTTGTCCAGGCAGTCTCTGAGAATCAGACACGATTAAACGTATTAAAATATAATGGTAATGTGCCCAGTGGATTGCCAGAATGTATTTAAATCATATTTTGCTCAAACTTCCCTTCAGAAATTAACAAAGGTAAAGGTAATTAAGCTGGAACAAGATTCCCATTTATAGCTTCATATTTGCAATAAATCATTCCATAACTTTTGTTATTCTTGATTGATTATATGTCATCAAGTTGGTGTTAACGCTTACTGACCACATAGATCGGGGTTCTCCAAAGTGGTCAATATCTACCCCCAGGGGTTGATAGGACTATCTGTTCTTGTTGTTGTTGTTGTTGTTGTTGTTATACACAAAAACATGAAATCACAACTGCCAGTTCTTTAGCTGGTGTTGGCCTTCATTCACATTGAGTTTTTCCCCAAGAACCTAGGCTGTCGTAATGTATCGGCATAGTATATGTGCAGATCCAAGCAGTGTGGTCTTTTGTAATTGACAGATGGAAATTTTGTCAACACGCAGATTTTCTAAGTGCTTTTTTGTATGGCACCCAGTGTGCCGATAACCACTGGGACCACCATTGCCAGTTTATGCCATAATCTTTCAACTCTGATTTTCAGATCTTGATATTTTATTATGGTAGAATTATTATTATTATTATTAGTAGTAGTAGTAGTAGTACTAGTAGTAGTTAAATAGTATTTATTAAATTATTTTCATATAATAAATGTTCGGGGTTGATGAAAAATCTGAAACTTCATGAAGGGGTTGATGAGCAGTTCCAAGGCTGTTCCTGTCGTCATTATTTTGGTCTTGCTGTAGTGATTAAGGTGCTGGCCCAGAAACCATAGGACTGTGAGTTCTAGGTCTCTCATAGGCATGAAAGCTGTTTGGGTGACTTTGGGCCAGACACACACTCTCAGCCCTACCCACCTTGCAGGGTTGTTGTTGTTGTGGGGAACAGTGGAGGCAGATATGTTCACCACCTTGAGTTGACCAAATATATATATATATATATTAAAAGGTGGAATAATAATAATATATAGTATAATTATATAGTATAATATTTTGTTACCAGAGCTTCCAGATCATTTGCATTTTCAGTATCAGAGTAGTATAATTATCATAGTGCTGGTTATTGATGTTTCTTCCTCCAGTTTTTAAATCGTACTCATCTTCTTCCAATCTAGCCACGCTCTATATAATCAGCATATAATCTTTCTTATAGTAACTTTAAAAAATGAAGAATCTTGCCAGTGTGTTTACCTCAAATGTTCTTTTTTAGGAACTGAAAAAAGAAGCAAAGGATAAGAAAAGCGTATTGGACCATCTCAATGAGGTCAGCAGTGCTTTGTTGGAATTGGTGCCATGGAGAGCAAGGGAAGGGATAGATAAAATGGTTGCCAAAGACAATGAGCGATACAGATCAATGAGTGACACTTTAAATCAAAAAGTGGAAGAAATCGATGCTGCTATTTTAAGATCACAGCAGGTAAAAATAATAGTGGTTTAACTTTGTGTAACTGGGGTAGTATGTGGTTGTATCAAGTTTGCATGTGTGCACACACACACACACCCCAGTGCATTCAGCTGGGAATTCATGTCAAAATAAAAATGTACTGTTCATGTTACTGCACTGTACTTGCACACATTTGCTCTATTATTCAAGAACTGGGGCCCATCTTGGGGCGAAGGGGATCCTGGCCATAATTTTCAGACCTGAATCTTAGAACAAAGCAAATCCTGTCTTTCTTATTGCCATCTGTCTTCTGATTGATGCAAAAATTGCAGATGAGACTCATACTGGGAAGCTTTATGAGAAGCATCATGCAGTGAACTAAGTAAGAATTTCACCAGAAAAAAGATTATAAATCTAAATCCTTTAACTTCTGCAGTGTATGGTGCTATATATGGTCAAATTTGCTTGTATAAGTGATGCAAAACTGGTAGATGTAGGTTCTCATGAACGACGAAGGTTATTCACCTTGCCAAATAGCATTAATGTGAGCTTAATATCCACATCAGGATGTTTGTAGGATAATTTTTGTTTTGTGTGTGTGTGTTGCATGTTTTTTTTAAAAGATCTAATTTACTGGCCCTTTAATTTAGTATGACTCAGTTCAAATGCCTCTATTTAAAGCAGAGCGTTCAGGCCAAGTATATCTGTTCTGATTATAGATGTAAAATGGCAGTGAATGTTTGTGGCCTGTTTCAAATAGATTAAACAGTATGATAAAGGATTACTCATGGGAGAAACTTCAGACCACATAACTTACTTTTCAGCTATGATTCATAATTAAAGAACAAGATATGATAGCTTATCCATTAATTTCGTTTAGGTCTGGCAGTGCTCTTGATCCTCAGCTGTCACTGGATTCTCAGGTGGCAGCTGTGGCAAGAAGCATCTTTGCACAATTGTGTCTAGCGAGTTCCCCCCTTCCGGAGCCAGTCAGATTTAGCAACAATTATCTACCCTTTGGTTACATTGTATCTTGACCATTGCAAGATGCTCTATGTGTACGGTGACCATATTTTCTTGGAAAAAATAAAGGGCTAATCTGAAAGAGGTTCATAAGGATAAAAAAAATAATTGTTTATGTTTATAATTTTGCTTTACAAAGGACAATTCAAGAGCAAAACTTTACAAAAACTCATATTCTAATAAAAATATCTAAAATTAAACAGTATATGTAAATTTATTTTTAAAAGACAATTCAAATTCCATATTTTTCACATGAATGTGAAAGACTGTGCATTAAGTGGTACCATTTGTAAGGTAAAAGTTAAATGACCAAAAAAAGGACAAAAGTGAGTTTTGGAAAAATAAAGAAATCTAAAGGACAGCTTTCTGAAAGAAAGGACTGTCCTTTATAATAAAGGATATATGGTCATTGTATCTGTGTGGAGCTAGCCTTGAATCAGGTCCAGAAGTTTCCTTTGTGCAAAATGGGGCGGTAAGGCTATTAATCAGTCAGTGTACTGATCAATGTACTGATGCCTGTAAGATCTCCCTGCACTGGTTGTCAGCTGCTTACTGGGCATAATTTAAAGTGTTGCCACTGACTTGTAAAGGCCTAAGTGGCTTCGGACCTGACTATCTAAGGGACAGCCTTTCCTAGTACAAATCTGTCTGACAGACCTCAGGAGGGGCTGACTTAAAGATGCCTCCTAACCAGCAGCTTGTCTTTCTGTCACCCTCCTCCTAATTTGGTGCCAGGCTGTGCAACACATTCCCTAAGGAGTTGCGTTTGGCTTCCACAGTATCAGCGTGTAGAAAATCTGTAAAGATGCATCTATTTTGCCCTAGTTTTAATTGTTAGAGGATACCAGTAACTGTTTGGTTCTTACTTTTATCTGCATCTTTAGCGTTTTACATTCTGCATATGTTTTTTTTAATTCATCAGCTACCTTAAGTGTTAAATAAAAATAAATAAACAATATTCTCAGTCCTAGATTAATGATACAAGAGTGACTTTGGAGCGAAAACATGTCCATTCTTTTGTTGGATAATTTAGGTTAATACAATAATTTTTCAGGTCAAACCTGGAAACCAATTCTGTGTAACTCTGAAGCAGGCATGGAGAGCAAGTACCTCTGACTAAAGGGCATAGAGTGACTTGTTGGCTTCTCCAGGCCTGGAATGGGAAGAGTTCTTACCTCCTGATCAACAGTTAATCAAACATTAGAGCTTTTCCTAGCTATTCGGCTTTCAAATACTTTCAGCTGATGTCAGCAGAAGCTGTTTTTATGTCTAATTGTCATGCAGGGAGGTTGTCATGCCAAGGAAAAGTTTCAGCTGGGGAGGAGGACAGTACCTTTTCCTTCTCTGATGTTGCAACCTTCCCCCCTGAAAAGTTGTGTGTTAAAAACATAAACTTTGGGGGGGGGGGTGGCTGGAAAAGGAAAAGTTAACCATCTCCCCAATACTGTGGTGTCCCCCTTTAAGAATTTGCCTGCTGATCCTGCAAATAGGCATTAAAACAGCTGCCCTCAGTATGAGCAGCGGCAGTTTTAAATCCTACTTGTGAAGAGTCTTTCCAGAAGTATGGTCTACAAATGAAAGGTGTAAGTGTGATTGGACTGTATGGGTAATCACTAAAGGTTAGGGACTATAGCCACTGCTGATATGCAGCTTTTGGCACAAGTGCCCAGAGCTGCTTTGGCCCTCAGCCTGAAATCAGTTCCTCACCCCTGCTCTGAAGATCCAAAGAGTAAAATAGACAAATATCAATTTTCTCTCTTGTATTTTGGTAATACGAGTCGCTCTTTGAGTGAGATGGGCGGTGACGAAATTCAAAGTATAAACAAACAAACAAATTATAATTGATGCTGAAGCTTGCTCCGTATATTTATGGATTCAATTATCTAATTAAGCAAGTTAATTGAATTGAGTCTAAGCACTGACAGTGGTTCTCTAGAGCTTTCTCTCGTTGGGAAGGCAGGGATGTGTCTGTAGAGATGGAAGCCAAGTGGGTGTGGTTTTTCTCTCATTCAACAGTGAATGCAGAGAAGAGAATGCTTGAAGGGGTTATTCTGTCCAGAGAATCAGTAAAACCACCAATGTCCTTTTAAAGGTGAAGATTTTTTAGAAAGGTTTTGCAACCTGGCCCTGGCACTTTATCCATTATCCTGTTGCGGTCAATGGCTGCTTGTATTTGACACAACTGGATTGTCATTTTGCTTGTGTTGGGAATGAGGAGCAATTTGCTATCTGGATTTAAATGCTGCTGCTAACTATTAGGACCTGTATTAAGGCAGGAGATTAATCTTAAAAATGGACAACAGCAAGATGTAAGTAGAATAGTCTTGTGCTAAATGTGTTTTGTTTTAGTAAAGTCAAGGGATCTCAGTACCACCAAGGAACATACTTAATATAAGCTTAATGCAAAAACGATAAAGGACATGATACAGCTACCTCGAGACCTCTTGACTTTACTAAAATAAAAATAAACTGTTCAGAACTTACAGGAAGCTAACATATTTAGCACAAAACTGTTCTATGATTAGCACTGATCCTTGGATGTTTTGTAGCTATCTGAAAAGTCTTTTATTTCCCCCACCAAAAAAAGTACAAAGAAAGACTTTAACATGGAACTGGATCCACGATTATAAGCAGGTTTCTACTGACATTCAGCTGAACACAAGCAGAGACTTATTTCAGTCTTTTTCTGCCTCCTGCAAAATATATGCACAAGAAAGTGGGAGGTGAGCCAGCAGGCACAATCCCAGCCCTTTCCCCTTTTGGAATGTAAGGAGAGTTTTATTGCAAATTACTGTCTTATTCTATATTAGTGCAACTTTTCATGGAAATTCACAGCTTCTTGCATTTCATGGACTTTGGGCTTTAATGTTTTCTGATTTCCACCATTATATGCCTCTCTATGTGCCTGTGTGTGATATATATGTCAGTTGAAGAGTATCCTTCAGGCCTCAGATGTAATAGGCTTATGCTGTACAAAAGCTTACACAACAGTAAACCTGTTCATCTTGAAAATGTCAAAGACCCTATTTCATATTTGCTGTAATAGACAAAAAAAAACACAGCATACTCAAGATATTCTAGATACCATTTTCCATAATTCTCCATAAATATGGACTGAATTTAAAAGGGTAGCAATATGAGACGGTGTAGTTTGTAACCGAATTATGATCCCTGTATTTTTAGGTTTATTTTATCCATAAGTGAACAGTTCTATTTTTTAATAACTGCTTTAATTTGATGGCCTTTCTTTAGTTTGATCAGGCAGCGAATAATGAATTAGCCTGGGTTGACAAAACAGAAAAGAAACTGATATCTCTGGGCGACATAAGACTTGAACGGGACCAGACCTTTGCTCAACTGCAAGTTCAAAAGGTAAACAAACTCCATCTGTGATGTGTTAATCAATTCTCATTACTTATTTGCTATTATTTAATTTTATGTTCCTTGTATTGCGTGTGTTATAGTCAACTTCCTGTTACTCTTAATAGCATTGTATTTTGTTATATGATTAGGCATTTACCATGGAGATTTTGAAACACAAGGATACAATAGAAGAACTTGTTTCATCTGGGGATGAGATCATGAAGACATGTACAGAGGAGGAGAAACAAATTATGAAGGTAATAAGGTGTTACTTGCACTTATTTGATAATGAATCTGTATATCTAAATACAGATCTAATTTCTAAAGCTTGTAAAGCAACTATTACTCATATGCAACAGTTAGTGCCCAACTCCTATGGCTTAGTAGCCCCACAGAGATAGTCAGCTTGATAGGGAGAAAAAGACAAAATATAATTGAATAACCCTCTCATTAATTTATATACATAAATGTTCCTAACAACGGTTATGATGAATGTACTCGTTTCTTGTAGAAAACCCACTCACACTTTATTCTTTGAATGCATAGTTAGGGTACATTCTTTTAGCAGAATTCTTCTTGGGGTACTCCAGCTGGTGTGAAAATACAGTTGATTTTCACTGATTCCCATCTGCAGTGCCATCTCCCACACTGAGGAACCCATGACCCTCTGGATTAGATATTTGGGGGACATGGGAATTACAGAGGAAGAGAGGAACTGATTAAAAAATGCAGTCTTCTCTGATTTGCTTTGGAAATGCTGTGCGGAATATAAAACCTTCTGGGCATAGAAGAAACCCTTTGGTCCACAGAAAATATAGTCTAAGTTAAGGTTGATTTCAGGAACTTTGTCTAGACCCATTTACAGAATAGCCTTTCCCACAAAGGGCTGCCTGTACCTATCCAGCATACATCATAATCTTTCTTTAATCTTGAGGTTATTTCTGATTGAGCATACTTCCTAGTTGTGCTTTCTTCTTATCCATCCCTGAATCTCTGATTTTATCATAGTTTGGATTTTTTTGTGTGTTAAAAATGGGATCAGAAATCCTTTCAAAGGGAAGCAATTAAACCAGGGTTGAATAAATCTGTGGTTTCTTAATTCTCTTTTTTGTGGCCCTCAGAGCTCCTCTGATCATAATTATTGAAAAGATCTTTTCCTAACATGTTGAGGTAGAAAATAGATTAAAACTATAATATAAGCCCCAAAATAAGCATGTCACAATGAAAAAACCCTCCAAAGTCCCCTTCCAAACTCAGCCAGTCCTATATTTGTGGCCCTTAGCCCTCCACATATTAAATGCAGAGCTCAGCCACTCAAAGTTTGCCCACCTCTAAATTACATTACCTTTAAAAACCATTATTCATGATGGTGGAACATTGGTGATTATGATGATTCATAATGTGGAAACATTCCTGCTATCAATCTCTCCGTTTTACTTAGATCTGCAGGAAATGTCCTTTTGAAGATTCCACTGCTATTAGAGGCCCAACTGTCTAATATGCGGGAGAGGGCTTTCTTGGATGGACCCCAGGCTATGGAATGCACTCCCTAAGGAAGTGCATTTAGCCCTCAGTCTCCCAGTATTTAGGAAAATAGTGAAAACCCATCTCTCACACTTAATATTTAGTTGTCGATTGGATTTTCCCTTGATTTTAATTGGTTTCAATCTTATGTTCTATAATTGCTGCAAGCTGTCTTGAGCGTTATATGGATAGAACAACAGGCTATGAACTTGATAAATCAGTAAATAATTTTGTATAAATTGTTTGCCGAATTAAAATCTTGCAAAGCTGATAGATAAAGGGTATGGTTTCTTGATCATTTCATTTACAGAACAAACTGGAAAGTCTCTTACATAAATACGATATGCTCTGTCAAATGAACTCCAAGAGAAACTTACAGCTAGAACGGGCTCAATCTCTAGTTAGCCAGTTCTGGGAGACTTATGAAGAAATTTGGCCATGGCTAACTGAAACCGAGACGATAATCTCACAGCTTCCTGCACCAGCTCTTGAATACGAAACTCTAAGGCAGCAACAAGAAGAATATCGGGTAAGCTTGCAAGCATCTTTGAAAGTGTCATTGGTTCCAAAAATCAGGTGTAATGCAATGTTCTTTTCATTATAAGAAATCACATTATAAGAAATCCGAATTATGAGGGCTGAGCTTCACATATAACAGTCTACTGAGAAGCAGGAACGGATATACTTTAGGATATTAACATATTTATAACCAATAATTAATGACAATGTATATGTTTTATGTTTTTATGAGGAAGATGAAAACAAAGGACTTAAAAGATAAAATTCAGCCTTAGTCCTACTTAAAATAATTCTGAAACTGGTGAGATTTAAGTTAGTGATTAATTAAAGTTAATTGGGACTGCCCTAAATAAGTAAGTCTGGATTTCATGGCATACTTCTTTGCAGTTAATTTTAAAAGTATACTATGAAAATCAGTGCTTTGAACAACCAGCATATAAAAAAAAATCAGACTGGAAAGTGTAGGCAGAAAACAGAATAACATAAGACAACTAATAAGAAAAACATTCAGCTAGTTACCCAGCACTAGAAATGATTTATTAAGTACCAGCATTGTAAAAGTTCCCAAATTGTTTAAATATGACTATAAATAGCTCGCCAGTGCTTGAGTGTTATAACAAGCAGACAAGTCAAATTTCGGAGGTGGTTTCCATTTTTATTCATAATGCACAGGATTATTCAGTACTTTTTATACATACAGAAAGTATGGATACAATATTTCTTTTTAAATATAAGTAAGGTGCAGTTTCTCTCACTTTATGGTAATAACAAGTTACAGGTGAAAACAGATCAGCTTTAGGCTGTGGTTAAATGCATATATCCAGTATGAGTTATACTTTGGCCTTATTATGCAGAAGAGATGTTTAGATTTTCTTGCCATTTGAATGTGTTGGCGATATAGACAACTAGAATGTGGCATTGTAAGCCTAAGATACTGAAAGTATTTTTCTCTGCTATAGCAACTACGAGAGTTGATTGCTGAACATAAGCCTCACATAGATAAGATGAACAAAACTGGACCTCAACTCCTGGAGCTGAGCCCAGAAGAGGGATTTTCAATCCAAGAGAAATATGTAGCAGCTGATGCTCTTTACAGTCAAATTAAAGAAGATGTCAAAAAACGGGCTCAAGCACTGGATGAAGCCATTTCACAATCAACTCAGGTATTTCGGGGGGGGTTGGTTTTTTTCTCCAGAAAAAGAGCAGATATATTCCCTTTGGACAGTATTGTTTATTTATATCACTGTATTCACGGTACATATTCAGCTTATCAGGAATATAAGTCACCATATGGTAGGTGAAAAATCACATCACGCTTACATAGATTTACTTTTCTTACCTGCCCAAAGATCAGAACCACTGAGGAATCTAATTGGTGTAACAGAAGATAATCTGATTATCTCAAAAAAGTAGTTTGAAAATACTTTGGTGATAAATAGTAAGTGTGTGAATTTTCTCAACTTTAAAAAGAAATTTTCCCCAAAATAAAGAGCAGTGCAGTGTGCTTGCACAGAATGGTGGTCAAGACGTTGTTGGATTAGTCATCTCAGCCTTCAGTCTATCCATGCACATTTATGCACACGCACACATGCTGACTAGCTTTATTGTTCAGTGAACTTTGGCTTAGAGTGCTTGCCAAGAGCAGATGTCTTCAACTTAAATCTGCACAAGGCTGAAATAAAATTAATTTCCCAAAGGATACTTTTAAAACATTTTTAGTAGGCACTCACTCTTTCTTGGTACTAGAAAGCAATGATTTGTTACATTCACTATAAATAGCCTGCAAGTTAGTTAGGGGCTATTTCTAGACAAGGCTTTTATTGTGCAGTCCTCCCATCCCAGTCACAGAATTTTTGGAGGGGCTAAGACATGTCTTCCATTTGTAATTCTGTGGTTTTTTGCATAACATCTGTCTTTTTTTTATTACACAAAACCAGCGGAAGAGAAAAATGTAATAGCTGCCCAGTGTCTTTGGACTGGTAGCACTAAGGCCCATCCACATGGAAGTACTATAAACAGCATAATAGCATTTAGCTTAATTGTCTAAGTACTGGCATCTACCTTTAAGAAATGTCAAGAAGGAATCACTGACTGACTGACCTCATCCTGGCCAGAAACAGATTGCACCAGACAGCTCAAGGGTTATTTAAAATCTCCATGTTTGATGAAACATAGTAACATTGAAATTAAATCTTCTGTTCAATAATTTGGACTATAATACTTGATATAAAATCATATTAATTGAGGATATTTTCACTAAAGCATGTCAACAAAGAATATTGATGCGATAAAACAATCCTTCCTAGTGATATAGTCACATCTAGAAATAAGATTTGGGATTAATTAACTCCACATTAAACTGATACCTTCATAAAATATTTGCATTCGATTGATTTGCAATGCTTACTGAATAGGGACAAACTCTGCAAAGATCAAAAGAAAAGAGAATAATTTTCTCTGGTAAGTTTATATTCTTTGCATCTTCATACAGAGACTTTACATCATACATAAGTGAGTAAGCTGTATCTTCTGCAATATGTTAGAAATAATAGCTAGTTAGCATAGATATATGATCCATATAATTCTTACTCTAGATAAAGAAGGGGGAAATTGGATGCATGATTGAGTATCTACATGAAATCTCTTGGTCACATCCGATATTATTCATATGAGAAGAGAGAGGGAGGGGTTGTAGCCCAGGGATTTTGACGGACATCAGTTTGTGGAAGGGACTGATAAAAGTTACTGTATTTGACATTGTGGTTAAAGATGCTGAAAGGAGAAATCTATTCCTTTCCAACTATAAAATACTATTTATGAAACTATTTACCGGTGGTTGTGATACCAGTAAGAATAGCAATAGCAATAGCAATAATAATAATAATAATAATAATAATAATGAAGTAAAGACAACAAATCATTGTTACAAACCTTTTAACAAGTTGAAGTGATTCAGACATTTGGAATTAGAAGCATTAATTTCAGCTGTCTGAACTGATAAGAGAATTTTCCTGCATTACATATGAATGTGTATTTTGTATCCATATATGTAGGACAAAGAAGTATTTTATACACAAAAACAATGATGCAGCCTTTTTCCCCCTCCTGATTTGATGTAGCTCTTTTTCGAGGTGGCCATTTATTTGTCACTCACCCAGTTGCCCCAATCCCCTCCCATCTCCATTTGTCTGTACAGTTCCATGACAAGATAGATTCAACTATTGAGAACCTGGAACGTATTGTTGAACGTTTGCGGCAGCCACCTTCAATCTCCGCTGAAGTGGAAAAGATTAAAGAACAGATAAGTGAAAATAAGAGTGTCTCTGTAGATTTGGAAAAACTACAGCCAGTATATGAAACACTCGAACAGCGTGGAGAAGAAATGATTGCCCGTTCAGAAGGAGCTGATAAAGACATATCTGCTAAAGGTAATGGAGGTTACCAGATTGTAAATTCCTCCCCTATTTTTTTGTTGGAAGCATTAAAAAGAAAAATGTAAACATCTGTAACAGAAGAAGTATTAGTTTGTATTAGCTTTTTCTGAGGAAAGGCATGTACGTTACATATTATATATAGTTGTATATATTTTATTGCTTTATATTCCATTATTTATCTGATCCCTTAATAGTATATTTTCATCCCATAGCATTGACATTGCAAGGTAAATATATAACATAATTTGCAAGCTCCTCTCAAGTACATGTAGATCTCTCTGCCTGTGTAACTGTCTAGTGTTATTTTTGCTGCCTAGTGGTTCAAGATAAGCTCGATCAAATGGTCTTCATCTGGGAGGATATCCATGCTTTGGCTGAGGAAAGGGAAGCTAAACTCCTTGATGTCATGGAATTAGCAGAGAAGTTCTGGTGTGATCATATGGCTCTCATAGCCACCATCAAAGATACTCAAGATTTTATCCGAGAACTAGAAGGAGCAGGGATTGACCCTTCAGTGGTAAAGCAACAGCAGGAAGCCACAGAGGTACATGAAATACTTACTGGCTTGAGGATGAAGTTCTGTGTCCACTTCCTGGAAAAGCTACTTTAAGTACCGTACTCCTCCTTCAAATCAAAATTGATATTGGATATTAGTGTTTCTAAGGTTTCTATCAGTGTGCACATTTCTGAAGACTTTGCCATATAGTAATCATGAGATGTAGATTAGCACTTGCTATCCTGAGACCATGGCATCAAGTTCACACTTTCTCCCCTCCTCTCCTGTCCACTGCTCTCTCCTCTCATCTACCTACAGGGGATTTCAAAGAACATGGTTTTACTTATTAGATTGTTGAGAATTGGAAGGAAAATATTACAGTCTCTTCCTCTTGGCATGTGAAAAAGGAAGAGGGCTGAGAGGACAAGAACCTTTGTTGTCAACAGCACGCTGATAAAACAAGATGCTTTAATTCCCTGTTATATCTGAACTGGGCCTTGTTGTGCCATCACCAGTTTGGGCCCTATTCAAGTATCCAATTTGTAACATGTGTATGTTTGGGCCTGGAGAGGTTCATGTTCATTCCAAGTGTCCTGCTTTTACATTCCACATTAGATCTCATGTTTCAGCACAAACCTCTAGGTGCAAAGGGAGATTCTTAACAGATCACATTCCCTTTTAAGAATGTTCTAAAACACATGCTTAGCCTCTAGCAGAATACCATATAGATGCTACATGTAGAGGGGAGTAAAAGAGAGGAAGATGAAAATTCCACTGGGAATACATAAGTCCCCAGCAAGGTAGTAGTGCTGAGCCGACTTTGGCTTACAGTATCTCAAAAAGCTTAAGTAGGTTTCGACCTAAATAGTACTTTGTTGGGAGATCTCTATGGAATCCTAGGGCTGTAAGCTAGTTTGGGAAGAAAAAAAATCTCAGGAGAAGGCAGTGGCAGCCTTCTTCTGTATATGGAGATATTCATGAAATTACTGGATTTTATTTTGACTTCAAGAAGGCGTGTTGTATTTTTTCAGTCACAGACTTAATTTTAGAAATAGACATTCCATCACAATAGCTTGTGTTCATGTGGAAAAAGATGTACCACCAAGACTTTCTCTATAAATTATGCTATTGTGATTTGATAAAGCTTAAGAAATGTGAGCTATGAGAAAAATATTTTTAAAGGGATGCTAGTATTCACCTTATTTTCTTAGAAATATGGGGGATGTATTTACAATGTTAATTCACTGAAATATGAGGGATACTAAAGTGCTTTTGCAGTAACTTCCTATCCAGTGGGGAGAAATGATCAGTCATTGACAGTTGGGCGGCATACAAGTTTAATAAATTATTATTATTATTATTTATTCATTATATGCTGTGCTCTTTAAATACCCATAGTAAATAAACTATATTTGTCACTAAAAATAAATTGAATTTGGTTATCCTAAATATTAAATATAACAGTATGAAAATTAATATTTTTCTTAATTTAGACCATCAAAGAAGAGATAGATGGGTTACAAGAAGAACTTGATGCAGTTGTGAATCTTGGCTCTGAACTCATAGCTGCATGTGGCGAACCTGACAAACCATTAGTCAACAAAAGTATAGATGAGGTACTGATCATGTAAATGTTTGATGCTTTATGCTTCTCTGAAGGGACTAGGAACCTCTAATTTTGGGAGAACATGGCTTAGTCAGGCAGTGGTTTAGCTACCCCAAATTGTCAACACCAATCATCTGTGATCTCAGGCAATTTTTTTAAAGTTGGTATTAATAGCAATTGAACTGTATATTTTCAACATGCATGGTATTTGTTATACTGCTGAACAAAATAAAACCAAGGGCCTAAGTTTTTAGTAAATGGAATCCTAATCTTAATTGGAAATCACGTAACAACCATGTTAACTACATTTAGTAACTAATTAGAACTCTTCCTCTCCTTGCAATTCTAGGGAGTCTTACATTATTCTTTGCATTGAAATCAAAGAGTTTTTATGTATTTTTAAAGATTTAAATACTTGTTTTAACTCTACTGTGTCACCATTTAAAATGTAGCTAAATTCCATTTGGGATGGTTTAAATAAAGCATGGAAGGAGCGTGTTGACAAGCTTGAAGACGCTATGCAGGCTGCTGTTCAGTATCAAGATGGACTGCAGGTAAGTTTTTAATTAAATGTGTTTTTAATGTTAGTTTGGTAGGATATTTGGAAAGGTATTTTTAAAAAACTAAACTTTTTACCCATCAGGTACCATTAAAAGTTTTAATAATGACTTCTAATTATTCTTCAAGACCTATACATCTATAAACATAGGGTTATGCATACTTTGAAAATGATTTGGCAAAAGTACTTCTGATCAGAGAAGTGATCTGCTATTTTTAAAGCACTTTTTTTTCCAGGTATCTGCATGGAATTGCTTTAAATACTTTAAATACTACAATTGCTTTAAGAGTCATACTGACTTTAATGAGTCAACTCCTTAAAGCAATCACATCTTTTTTCAAGCTCGCATAGAACCTTGAAAAAAGATGGATTGCTTTAATGAATAGAAAAGAGGTACTGTTCTCACACAAGCTCTGAAGCATTTTTTCCAGTCATTTTTTAAATGAGCACCAGCCGTACTATACAACTATAAGTAAAGTTAAAGGTATAATTTAACTTAAGTGGGACATGGTGGCTCAGCGGGTTAAACCGCTGAGCTGTAGACTGCCGATCGGAAGGTCGGCAGTTCGAATCCCCGCGCAACGAGGTGAGCTCTCGTTGCTAGTCCCAGCTCCTGTCAACCCAACAGTTCGAAAGCTTAGCAAGTAGATAAATGGGTACCACCTTAAGTGGGAGAATATGCTGGCGTCCTGTTGGGGAGTCGGCCATCGAATCGGAAGATCTCTGGAATGGCGGCAACGACGGATCCCGGAAAGATGCAGTTTCATCTACAGGACGTCAGCAGCCGGCTCTGACGCAAGGCATTGTGGGACTTGTAGTCCAAGCCACGGAAGAGTTGGTTCCCTTACCCCTTTCCTTAGCGTGCGGTTTAAATGTATATGTATGAAAATGTTAATTGAAATATATATGTATGTAAGCCAGCCGCCTAGAGTCCTCCATTAGGGAGGGGATAGGCTGTGTATAAATACGATAAATAAAATAAATAAATAAATAAATACTTGCGTATTAAAATTTCCTTCCCATCACTAACACCCTCCTTCAATTCTTGAGATATTATTCATTTCTGAGATTATATAGGGACAGCGTGTTGTGTATTTTTTTCCTCCAAATTGTAAGAGCTGACAGACGAGTGGGTGAAAATTCAAATTATTTCTTGTTCCATCTGCCTTTTGATGAAATTAGGTAATTTCAATTTGATTTTTGAGAGAGCCAGTTTAGTGTAGTGGTTAAGGTGCTGGCCTAGAAACTCGGAGACTGTGAGTTCTAGGCCTCCCTTAGGCATGAAAGCCAGATGGGTAACTGGGTCAGTCACCCACCTCCCGGGGTAGTTGTTATGGGGAAAATAGGAGGCAGGAGTTTTAGGTATGTTCATCACCTTGAGTTACTCTCTCTCAATATAATAAAAAAGGTGGGATAAGAATATTAGGTGGTGGTGGTGGTGGTGGTGGTGGTGGGTATTAGTGATATTTTTAAGTGCTTCACTTAAAAACTATTTTTTTTCTGCATCTTGAGTTTGTAAAGTGCAATCTGGATCAATACTACTATACCAGAGCTTTCCAAACAGTGTGTCGTGACACAAAAGTGTGTCGCCACACACAGTCTGGTGTGTCGCCACACAACCCGGAAGCGCTGATCATCATCAGCACTTCCGGGTTTTCCCACGGCGACACACCAACGGCGGTGCGCCAAAACCCAAAAGCGGCAGCAGCGCTTCCGGGTTTTTGCGCGCTGCCGCAACGGCGGCACTTCCGGGTTTTCCCGCGGCGACACACCAACAGCTGTTGCTGTGTCGCCGCGGGAAAACTTTGGAAAGCCCTGTACTATACAAAGGATAGTTTTTTAAATGTGCCTGTCATCCTCTTACTTGTTGCAATTTTCTCTGCACACCTTTGATTCGTATAAACTAGTTTCACATATTTGGATTAAATTGGAAACTGATTTGTAATAAAACAAAAACAAAATCTTTGTATTTTCTCCATTTGTGTATGAAGGTCAGGAAAGGAGAGATGAAGTATGTGAGCTCTATACTTATTCCACAGTGTTGATTGCTAACGTAAGTTGTTGTTGTTTATTCGTTCAGTCGTTTCCGACTCTTCGTGACTTCATGGACCAGTCCACGCCAGAGCTTTCTGTCGGCTGTCACCATCCCCAGCTCCCCAATGGTTGAGTCCGTCACCTCCAGAATACCATCCATCCATCTTGCCCTTGGTCGGCCGCTCTTCCTTTTGCCTTCCACCTTCCCTAGCATCAGCTTCTTATCCAGGGTATCCTGTCTTCTCATTATGTGGCCAAAGTACTTCAGTTTTGCCTTTAATATCATTCCCTCAAGTGAGCAGTCTGGCTTGATTTCCTGGAGTATGGACTGGTTTGATCTTCTTGCAGTCCAAGGCACTCTCAGAATTTTCCTCCAACACCACAGTTCAAAAGCATCTATCTTCCTTCGCTCAGCCTTCCTTATGGTCCAGCTCTCGCAGCCATAGGTTACTACAGGGAATACCATTGCTTTAACTATGCGGACCTTTGTTGTCAGTGTGATGTCTCTGCTCTTAACTATTTTATCAAGATTTGCCATTGCTCTCCTCCCAAGTAGTAGACGTCTTCTGATTTCCTGGCCGCAGTCAGCATCTGCAGTAATCTTTGCGCCTAGAAATACAAAGTCTGTCACTGCCTCCACTTTTTCTCCCTCTATTTGCCAGTCATCAATCAAGCTGGTTGCCATAATCTTGGTTTTTTTGAGGTTTAACTGCAACCCAGCTTTTGCACTTTCTTCTTTCACCTTCGTCATAAGGCTCCTCAACTCCTCCTCGCTTTCAGCCATCAAAGTGGTATCATCTGCATATCTGAGATTGTTAATGTTTCTTCCAGCGATTTTAACTCCAGCCTTGGATTCCTCAAGCCCAGCACGTCGCATGATGTGTTCTGCGTACAGGTTGAATAGGTAGGGTGAGAGTATACAGCCCTGCCGTACTCCTTTCCCAATCTTAAACCAGTCCGTTGTTCCGTGCTCTGTTCTTACCGTTGCTACTTGGTCGTTATACAGATTCCTCAGGAGGCAGACAAGATGACTTGGTATCCCCATACCACCAAGAACTTGCCACAATTTGTTATGATCCACACAGTCAAAGGCTTTAGAATAGTCAATAAAACAAAAATAGATGTTTTTCTGAAACTCTCTGGCTTTCTCCATTATCCAGCGGATATTGGCAATTTGGTCTCTAGTTCCTCTGCCTTTTCTAAACCCAGCTTGTACATCTGGCAATTCTCGCTCCATGAATTGCTGGAGTCTACCTTGCAAGATCTTGAGCTTTACCTTACTGGCATGTGAAAGAAGTGCCACTGTTCGATAGTTTGAACATTCTTTAGTGCTTCCCTTTTTTGGTATGGGGATATAAGTTGATTTTTTCCAATCTGATGGCCATTCTTGTGTTTTCCAAATTTGCTGGCATATGGCATGCATCACCTTGACAGCATTATCTTGCAAGATTTTAAACAGTTCAGCTGGGATACTGTCGTCTCCTGCTGCCTTGTTATTAGCAATGCTTCTTAAGGCCCATTCAACCTCACTCTTTAGGATGTCTGGCTCTAAGTCATTGACCACACCGTCAAAGCTATCTCCAATATTATTATCCTTCCTATACATATCTTCCATATTTTCTTGCCACCTTTTCTTGATCTCTTCTGCTTCTGTTAGGTCCTTACCATCTTTGTTTTTGATCATACCCATTTTTGCCTGGAATTTACCTCCAATGTTTCTAATTTTCTGGAAGAGGTCTCTTGTCCTTCCTATTCTATTGTCTTCTTCCACTTCCGCACATTGCTTGTTTAAAAATAATTCCTTATCTCTTCTGGCTAACCTCTGGAATTTTGCATTTAATTGGGCATATCTCCCCCTATCACTGTTGCCTTTTTGCTTTCCTTCTTTCTTGGGCTACTTCCAGTGTCTCAGTAGACAGCCATCTTGCCTTCTTGGTTTTCTTTTTCTTTGGGACGTTTTTTGTTGCCGCCTCCTGAACAATGTTGCGAACTTCTGTCCATAGTTCTTCCGGGACCCTATCTACTAAATCTAGTCCCTTAAATCTATTCTTCACCTCCACTGCATATTCCTTAGGAATATTAGTGAGCTCATATCTAACTGATCTGTGGGTCTTCCCTATTCTCTTTAGTCTGATTCTAAATTTTGCAATAAGAAGTTCGTGATCTGAACTACAGTCAGCTCCAGGTCTTGTTTTTACCGACTGTATAGATGTCCGCCACCTTTGGCTGCAAAGGATGTAGTCAATCTGATTTCGGTGTCGACCATCTGGTGAAATCCATGTATAAAGTCGTCTTTTAGGTTGTTGGAAGAGAGTGTTTGTTATGCACAGTGAGTTGTCTTGGCAAAATTCTATCAGCCTATGTCCCGCTTCATTTTGTTCTCCCAGACCATGCTTGCCTGTAATTCCAGGTGTCGTCTGACTACCCACCTTAGCATTCCAGTCTCCTGTAATGAAAATAACATCTCTTTTTGGTGTATTATCCAGTAGGTGCTGCAGATCCTCATAGAACTGATCTACTTCTGCTTCTTCAGCATCTGTGGTTGGGGTGTATATTTGGATCACTGTGATGTTAAATGGCTTACCCTGAATTCAAATTGAGATCATTCTATCGTTATTTGGATTGTATCCAAGCACTGCTTTAGCCACTTTATTATTAATTATGAAGGCTACTCCATTTCTTCTGTGGTCCTCTTGTCCACAGTAGTAGATCTGGTGGTCATCTGATGTGAAGTGGCCCATTCCAGTCCATTTCAGTTCACTGACACCTAAAATGTCTATATTTAATCTTGACATCTCACCAATAACCACATCCAATTTGCCCTGGCTCATAGATCTTACATTCCAGGTTCCTATGGTGTGTTGATCTTTAGAACATCGGATTCGTCGTTCACCACCAGCACCGTCGGCCGCTAGCCGTCCTTTCGGCTTTGAGCTAGCTGCGTCGTCACATTTGGGGCTAGTTGAACGTATCCTCTGTTCCTCCCCAGTAGCATTTTTACCATCTTCCGACCTGGGAGTCCCACCTTCCGATGGTATACTGACATATCTCTGGTTGTACTGATCCATTTAGTTTTCACGGCAAGAATACTGGGGTGGGTTGCCATTACCTTCCCCAGGGATCGTATTTAGTCTGACCTCTCTGCCACAACCTTCCCGTCTTGGGTGTCCCTTCATGGTTTAGCTCATGGTTTCATTGAGGTGCTCAAGCTCCAGCACCACGACAAGGTAACGATCTCCTTTGCTGGAGTTAGTCCATGTAGTTCAGTCAAAATGTGAAATACTGACTTTGAATCCATAGAGTTCATATATTGGGGGCAGAAGACCCATCTGGTAGTTTACTTTGAGGGTGTATCACATTAGTTGACATGTATTTTTTTTCTTCAGCATGTCTGTAACTGAGTATCTTCACATTACATGGCTATTCCCTTCCTGACCACCTATTCATTCAGTTAAAATCAGAGTTCAGGTACACTGAACTTCGGTTAGGACACCCAATTTAGTTGTAGATTTTTCAAGCAAGGTCTTTGAAAGGATAAGTGGTTAAACTGTAGAAAGAGGTGAAAAATTAAATCTCATTTATCAGCCTCTTCACTGTACAGTTTCCACATTAAATGCCCCTTTTAATATATCAATAAATTAAATGTAGAAAATCTATTCATTAGTTTAAAATTGCTTTTCTTCTGCACTTTTTTTACAGTACACTTCATTTATGTGTTGATTTGAATAAATTTCTTTTGAATTAATAGTTATTGGTGAGGTCTATCACGGTAGAAGGTTGGATTTCACTCAGTGAAGATCATCTCACATTTCTAAAATTCTATTGTATTACCTCATTGGCCTTGCTAAATATTATCTGCTCAGCACACTATAAGATTTAACATAATTGGGTCATTTACAATTCCAAATGAAATTGCTGCTTCACCGCTTTGGATCATAGACACTATCTGTAAAGATGAATAAGTTCTCTTTGAGAATATCAAAATTTCTCAATAGTTAGAAGTATTTTACTTAAACGGCAATCCTGTACTCAGTATCTGAACAGGTCCCATTAAGCTTAGTAGACAGTACTGATTTGAAGACCATTGGATTGCATTGGATGTGTGAATAACATGGAGGTGATTTTGTATTATTGTACATATCCCAATGGTGTTAACAGAAAAACTGCATTATAGTATCCAGTTGATGCAATAAAATCCTCATATCTTTATCCAAGCATTGGGCCAGGCTTATATGTTGAATGGATGAGTGTAATTTTGTCATGTTGCTTACATCTTCACAATTTGTCTGGTGTTTGTGGGGTATAGTTCTAAAGATTGATTGGTCTTCAGGATCCCAGCAGTGTACTTATACTTTTTTCAGCTGCACTGCTAGGTCATAAACCACCCAGCCCATAGTCTTTGCTTGTATTGCTGCAATATGCTTTGGCAACCATCCAGAGCTCTCTTACAAAGTAGGTGTATATTCCAAAGAGATCTGGAACTCAGTTTCCAATGAGGGCATTTTCACTCAGCCACTGTCCTCTTGCCTTCTGCTGCTCTTACATGCTGCTGTGTGTGGGTCTTTGGGGATAATTTTGAGACTTAAAAAGAGAAGAAGGAAGAGCCATCAAGCTGGCTAATATTTCTGCATGCCCAGTACATTCTGGCAGAGTGGGTGTGCTCCAGGTCCCCTCTATTGTGGTGGATTTCGGCACTGCTGCTGATTCCCAGGAAGGAGGGAGCGCATTCCAACCTGATAGGGCTCACAGTCTAGAGCAGGGCTTTCCAGACTTTTCCCGTGGCGACACACCAACGGCAGCACGTGAGAAAACACGGAAGTGCCGCCGCTGCGGTGCCACGCAAAAACCCGGAAGCACCGCCTCCACCGTGCCGTGCAAAAACCCGGAAGTGCCGCCACCACCGCAGGGCTTTCGGGTTTTTGTGCGCCGCCACTAGTGCGGCGCTTTTGGATTTTCACGCCCCGCAGTGCTGGCAGCAGCGGTGTCCTTGTGTGCCATGCGAAAACCCAGAAGCGCTGATGGCGCGCAGGTGCACGCCATCAGCGCTTCCGGGTTTTGACGTGAGACACCTGGGCCCCGCAGTTGGAAAGCTGTGGTCTAGAGAGTCTTGGCAGGGAGTCAAAGAGACTCAGAGTAGCCCCGCCCTAGACTCTCCTAGGTTATTTCCCTTCAGGTTAGTTAGGATAGCTTTAGTCTGGCAAGATTCTGTCTGTATGGTGAGAACAATAAAGAGCTGGAGTTTGGAATACAATGACTCGTGGTTCTTGGGCTGACCTTGACATCAATTAAAAGTTGTCATCTTGTGGGACCAAGGAAGCGTGCCTTCTTTGTCATGGCCCCCACCCTCTGGAACAGCTTCCTCCCAGAGATAAGGACAGCACCCTCTCTCCTAGGGTTCCGGAAAGGCCTGGGGTTGATGTACTGTATTTGGGGGAAGGGGTATTTTATTTTATTTGTCTTGCTTTTAAGATCGTTTTAATATGGACTCTGTGTGGTTTTAGGTTTTATCTGTTTTTATAGATTTTTTGGTTTTGAACACTGCCCAGAGTCCATTGGAGTTGAGTGGCCATAACAAATTTGAATAAATAAATAAAAATAAAAAGAAGGGGGAAATTGGTGGCTCGCGTCCATGCCCCATCCCCGTCTTCACTTCCTCACAGCACTTTCTTTCAGAGCAAAGGGCAAAAAAGGGTGACCACAGAGCTGCCCTTCTAAGCACTACTGAAGACTGTAGGGAAGTAGCCTAGGTCTAATGGCACCTTTCGTTCAAGCGGGAGGCGGCTCCCACCAGTGGGAAGCCACCCACCTTTGCAGCTCCAAAGGAAACGCTGCTAAACTGCCCTCATAGTATTTCCTGTGGAGTTAGAACTGAGCTGAAAGTTAATGGCTCAGCTTCCCAATCCAAAAGGAAGCCCCACTGCATTGTGGGGATGAAGGGGAGCTGTACCAATCTCAGGTCTGTGGCTCTTCTGTGTGGAAGATTCCATGTAGGCAAGCTCTTAGATTTGACTGAGGATGTCTTGACTGAAGATATATAGAGATATATTAGCATCTGCGGCAGATTCAAAATCAGTGAGATGACAGATGCGCCATCATGATGCAAGTCCCGCCCTGCACACACAAAAGAGGCAGAGTTTGCATCTTGCTCATTTTGACACCCCCCCTCCCAGCACTCCTGTACAGATATGCATGTTTCTGTGTGCTCTTAAATGAAATACCTGCTGCCAGTTTGAGCTGAAGTTCAGGCACTGAGTCACTGATATGGCACTGGAAAGGTACTGACGATGTCTATCTCTGAGCTTCCTTCAAAGGTTATTGAAGAAATTCAGAATCTAAATAAATGAATTGACAACTTTCAAAGGAAGGGCTACACTTCTGTTCTAGAGCAAAGGGCTACAGTATATCCTGTGTTATAGGAGACAGGACTTTCTTCTTCACCTCACCCGACCCCCACCCTATTCCAAATCTACTTCAGAATGTTCTCCAAACTCCAGAGCAACTGGGGGGTGGGAAGGAATGTGTTAACATAAATTTCTAAATTCTTGCCGTTCTTCTAATGTAACAAAGAATATTCTCTATATTCACAGCTCAACATTAATATGCTACAGCATTATTTGCCCTTTTATTTTAATTATATTATTTTAACAGGCTATATTTGACTGGGTGGATATTGCTGGTAGTAAATTAGCTTCAATGTCGCCAGTTGGAACAGACCTAGAAACAGTAAAACAGCAAACAGAAGAGCTGAAGGTATGAAATGTAACTTATTCTTTTAAATCATCTTGTGAGAGATAGTATCTTGAATCAGGTTGCAATTACTTTGTAATATAAAGTAAATTAAATTCCTACCAGTCTTGTGAGTATGACATGAATGAAATTAATTTTTCACAAAAGATAATTGTGGGGGGTATTTTTAATACAAGGTTTATTTTTTTTCTGACTGCATCTTTTTTTTAACCCTTTTTTAAATTTCCCCTTTAAAATGTGTGCATGCTCCTGCAGAGTCTCTTTGGATACCATGGATTATTCTTAACTTTCAGAATTAATGCCATTTCCAGCCTTCTGGTGTATAAAACGGAAAACCCCAGTGAATTCCAAAAGATGGTTTAGAATGAAAAGATGACTCATTCTCTTCATAATATCTGGATACTGTTGTGCATTTTATATAGGAAGTAGAGATAATATGGGATATCCTGTTTTGCAGCACTGTTTTAGACTAGATGATCTAGTCTAACTCTGTTTTTGCATGTGCAAAGCTGAGGTGGACAAGTTGGAAAAATAAACAGGAAATCATCAGCCAGAGTAAGCTTTCACAGTGGTTTGACGCTGAAAATTTAGGATTCCAACATTACTATAAGAAGGATTAAGAAATCATTAGGGATTGGGTCAGACAGTTATAGTGATACATCACTCTGGCTTATCAAAATGTGAAACAGTGAAAAGAGAAACATTTCTGCATGACTCTGTTTCACTCTTAGGTAATCACTGCACATCTGCACCCAGATGTACCTCTCAGTATCTTTATTAGATACACAGTGGGGGCCAGAGTAACCAAGTCAAGATTGTCAAGGGAGTGGAGGAAGGATGGGAGAAGTCCACTGAATCATAAGCTTTGTAGGAACAGGAAGCAGTACCCAATGGGATCCTTATCACATGGTCTTCACAATAACTGCCTTGCCCCTCTACGCCTAGATCAAATGGTGTTACTGTATATGATATGTATCTGTTGTTACTTTGTTCTAATAGGGGTTTATTAAGAAGGACTTTAGAGCTTTGAAGGAATGGCTCTTAAATAAATGGCTTTTAAATTAAATTAATGGCTATTAAATAAAATGGGAACATAATGGTTCATCCCTAAAAGTTGAAATGCAACACAATAAGTAGGCTGTGGGTTCCAACCCCCTTCTTAACTATGCATCTATTGAAAAAAAAAGCTCTGATTTATTTTTCTTCCTCTTGTCATATGCCTCAATTTAAAAACTGTGAAGGGATATTTTGCAAAAGACAGTAAGTGAGTATGTCCACATGTTAGCCATCTACTTCGGTTCTATTCCAGAAAGAAAGAAGATGAAGAGTTGCAGATTTTTCAGCTTGTCAAAGCTTTGCATTATAAGTTGCTCAGGAGTCCAAACTGTCCAGTCACAGAGGAGGATGCCCCTCTTTTGTGTAATATATTACTATGGATTTCCCTCCCTTCAGTTAATTTATTCTGGGGATGGAGCTCTGCACCAGGTGTAATTGGATTCAGTCACTTCCAGTGCAGAGATCTATCAACATTATCTTCTCTTTGAGGAAGCTTGGAGAAAGTTCCTATTTTATAGATTAAACTGAGGGTGAAACATTTCAGGCATGAGAATGACAAAGTGCTGTCCATTTATATTTTGAAAAAAATGTGTGCTTCAGTTATCTTACTTGTGGAGAACACTGGGTTAGAAAGTTCTGTGGATTGTGCCCAGAAGGGTCTTTCATTCAAAACAGGCTTCCCTTAGGACATAGCTTTCCAAACAGTGTGTCGCAACACAACCCGGAAGTGGATGTGCACGGCGGGGGGGGGGGTGCGGCGGCGTGCATGGTGGCGGTGCGCTATCAGCGCTTCTGCATTTTAGCAGAAAACACAAGGCCGCCGAGTGCACCGCTGCCGTTAGTGTGTCGCCAACGGCGGCAGTTTGGAAAGCACTGCCTTAGGAAGAAGATCTTCAACCCTTTATAGTAATTTTTTCAGCGGCTCCTTTTATACTTTTTGCTAAGAATAGTTTTCCTTAAGCAGAAATCTGCTCAAGAAAACTCTGACACTAAATTTCACAATAAACTAATAAGGACAAGGTGGTATTCCCCTTTGACGTTTGTGTTCTTGAATTTCTACAGCAATTTAAAAAAGAAGCCTACCACCAACAGATAGAAATGGAACGATTGAACCATCAAGCTGAGCTGTTGTTGAAAAAAGTCACAGAGGAAAGTGAAAAGCATACTGTTCAAGATCCTTTGTCTGAACTCAAGTTATTATGGGAATGTTTAGAAGAAAAAATCATTAGCCGCCAGGTAAATGGAGGTTTTCTGAAAGCTTATTACAAGTAGCAGTGTATCTTCTCAAATTTCGATGGAATATTTGAACTGAAGGGATAAAATCCCTGAATTTCAAATAGCAATCATATCATTTGTTGCAATTAATAAAATAATTGTGGCCAAGCAATCACTTTTATTACATGTTTATCAAATACACGTTTGGTCATCCTATTTCTTTGAGCATTTCTAAAGCAACAACATATAACAAACTGGAAAGGAAATGGCATAACGAACATTAACGTCCCCAGCACATTCCTGAAGGTTGCTGCATTTCCCACCAGGAAATTAATAGTAATAGTTTTACAGTTGTAATCGAAATTATTCAACCCCCATTGCAAATCAGGTTTATTGTCAAAATTTACAGACTTTTAGCTGCTTGCAATGAACAAATCTAACAAAAGCAATTGAAATATCTCAACACAACAAATGCTTCAAGTGGTTCCCCCAAATTCAACTGAAAATGCAACATAATGACTTCTCCAGTCTCAAAATTTTTCAACCCCCTGAATAGAATCCATCACAACAGCACACAGGTGTTGTCTCAAGCACACCTGATGCAACTAATCAAGGGCTTCATTAGTTGCACCAGGTGTGCTTGAGCTGGAACACATGAAATACCTGAACTGGCTAGGGGTTTGTGAGTGTCACGTTTGACTGCGTGTTAGAAATATGGCTAAGTCAAAAGAATGGTCCAAAAAGGTTAGAGAAGAGATCATCGCCCTTCACAAACAAGGAACAGGATACAAAAAGATAGCAAAGGCACTGAATGTACCTAGAGACACCATTGGAAGCATAGTTCGCAAGTTCAAAGTTAAAGGAGCAGTGGTTACACTATCTGGATGGGGAAGAAAAAGGAAGCTGTCAGTGGCTGCAACCAGATTTCTGAGAAGGCAGGTTGAGAGAAACCCTCGAGTGACTGCAGAAGACCTGCAGCAAGACTTGGTGGCAACAGGCACTGAGGTTTCAGCGAGCACCGTAAGGCACGTATTAAACACAGAAGGTGTCCATGCCAGAACTCCAAGACGTACACCACTACTGACCCAAAAGCACAAGAAAAGTTGGCTCCAATATGCTCACAATCGTATAAATAAGCCACAGAAGTTTCGGGATTCTGTTCTGTGGAGCGATGAAACAAAACTGGAACTTTTCGGCCCGATGGATCAGCGGTATGTCTGGAGGAAGAAGAATGAAGCATATGCTGAAAAGAACACTCTGCCTACAGTTAAGCATGGTGGTGGCTCGGTGATGCTCTGGGGCTGCTTTGCATCCTCTGGCACTGGAAACCTGCAGAGTGTGGAAGGCAAGATGGATCCATTGAAGTATCAGGAAATCCTAGGAGAAAACGTCATGCCGTCTGTAAGGAAGCTGAAGCTTGGGCGTCATTGGACCTTCCAACAGGACAATGATCCCAAGCATACCTCAAATTCCACTAAGGCTTGGATGCAGAAGAAGTCCTGGAAGATTCTACAGTGGCCATCACAGTCACCTGACTTGAGCCCCATAGGAACTCTCTGATGGGATTTGAAGAAGGTGGTTGCAGCACACAAACCCAAGAATATTACTGAACTGGAGGCCATTGCTCATGAGGAATGGGCTAAGATTCCTCAGGAATGCTGCCAGAAGCTGGTGTCTGGCTATGCATCTCGTTTTCAGCAGGTCATAACAGCAAAAGGGTGCTCTACTGAGTACTGAAGGGGTTGAATAATTTTGAGATTGGAGAAGTCATTATAAGTTGCATTTTCAGTTGAATTTGGGGGAACCACTTGAAGCATTCGTTGTGTTGAGCTATTTCAATTGCTTTTGTTTGATTTGTCCATTGCAAACAGCTGGAAGTCTGTAAATTTTGACAATAAACCTGATTTGCAATGGGGGTTGAATGATTTCGATTACAACTGTAAATCTTTCTCTTACCTCTCCAACTGAGAGGCTGAAATCCGATACACATTTAGCTCCTATTGAATTTAATACGGTTTTGTTCTAAACAGGCATACATTGGACTGCATAGTTAATTGCCCTTTTAAAAGCTGTAAATCTATATACTGATGCTTGCAGTGCAATTTCTTCCAGGGGCAATAGTTTCTACGTAGCAATTTCAGTTTAGAGATTTATCCTCTGAACCAGGAGATTGGTTTGAAAGTAACTGTGAGTCCACAGAAGGTTGAGGTGTTGTGAAGAAAATCTTCCTACCCCACACAGTGAGCATAAGAATTGGGGCACATGAAACTTTATACATGAAGACAGTTGCAAGAGGAGCGGCTTTAAAGAAGCTTCAGTGTGACAGAGGATTCCTTAAAAGCAGGTGGTGGTGTTCCTGTTGCTGCTATGTTTACAAACTCAGGAAATATGCAATATAGTTATTTGTATTTATTTATATAGCATTATTAAAATAATGCTTTTGAAGGATAGCAATAAGTAAAGCAAACCTGTGCTCCTAGGGATTTATAATCTAAACTTAATATAACTTTAGATGATAAGGAGCTGATTAAAGGGGGGGTTAAGATAGGCACAGCAACGTGGGTTTATGTTTTATTTCAGTTAGGGCTGAAGAGTAGGGGATTAAGAGCGGCTTCACACAACAAGGGCAGTTGCTTTCTGTTTTAAACCAGACATTTATTTATTTATTTATTTATGAATAAAAAGGAAAGGAAAAACAGATTAGAGACATATTCCAAGTAGTATGTTGGGGTCACAATTTTATTGCAGCTTGTATCACCCAAATATTACAAAATAAATTTAAGGATTGAATTAATCATATATTGCTATTATTTGGATCTTACTAGTTTCTTGTTTCCTAGTTTATTTTTCCCCCTTTATGATCAATTTATTTTAAAAAGTGTAATATATGGAGGGTTTTTTTTACTCTAAATCTTGCTATATTATTGTTTGTTTTTTATATTTTACTATTTTTTTAAAAATTAAAACACAAGATATTGCAACAAAGATATGAGGTTCACAGAGAACAGATTCTTGGACTTGATGATGAAGATGTAATCCCTAAACCTACCATGAAGTTGTAAAGTCACTGACTCTCAAATTAACCTCTCATAGTTCTTGTGAGAAAAAAATGAGGCAAATGTAAGCCACTAAAGAATTCTTAAAACAAATAATTACAATAAAATGTGTTACTACCTTTAAACGCTCTTTCTAATCTTGGTTTCAGATTATATGTAAAATAAATTCTGGATGGCATTCCTAGGCGTTCATATGAGTTTTCAACACACATTGAAATGCTTGGAGATTTAGCATTTGTGTCATGATTTCAATTTTTATTTTCTTGTTTTTGAACAGCATAAACTGGAAGGTGCTTTATTAGCTTTGGGGCAGTTCCAGCATGCTTTGGATGAGTTGCTGATGTGGCTGACACACACTGAAGACCTGCTGAATGAACAGAAGCCAGTGGGAGGTGACCCCAAGGCTATTGAAATTGAACTGGCCAAACATCATGTATGTAACTGGTAATTCTGGGCTATATTGTTAGGTATAATTACTTAATGGAAATAACTGCCCTGTATTAACAATTGAAATAGGTCAGATTTAGAAAAAAGGTCTTTATGGTAGCTCTAAATCTAAACACAGTGCAAGAATACAGAACTCGGAAAAAACAAGGAAGTTTATTTCAGAAGCCAAACTTCTGTGCAGACAAATCCAAGAACCAGAGCTGAGTTAATCTTGTGCCAGTCCAAAGGTTAGTCAGGGAATCAGAAGCAACACATATTCAGGAAGTCAGGTCCGAGGCTGGAAAGTTTGTCTGACTCCTAAACCCCTTTTCTTATAGCGCTGAATCAGGCATGCCTATTTTCTTGAGTCACGCCCCTTTCGTTTTGCTCACTTGGTTTTTGGAGGTCAGAAAGGACCTCTTGCATTGCACCATCTAAGTGGCTGCTCCCATACTTTGGAACACCTTCATTCCTGAGATAAGGAATACTCCCATCTCCCCAGATTTCAAGAAGGCGTTGAAAACCCAACTGTCCTGCAGGGCTTACAGATCTTCTCCTCCTCAGGCTGTAGGTCAGGTGGCTCATCCTGCTGCTGTGCTTTTGGAACAGGTGGCTGATTACCTGACTGCTCCAGAACTGCTGGCTTGTCCTCCGACAGGTCCTGCTTTTTCTGGGCCTCATCTACAGATATCTTGAGAGCCTGCTGCCTCCTGAATTGCAAGTTCAGAATCTGTCGCGTCCTGCTCCTCCAAGTCTGACTCATCAGACAAGTCCACAATGCTAACTTTCTAAGCACCTTAACATTTTGATCTCTATGTAGGGACAGTTATGGTAAAATATATGCATAACAATCTATAATTGTTGGTACAAAATTACTGCTTTTTTTTTTTAAGTTCCAAGTCATACAGGGCTGAAAGCATGTTATTGTATTGTTGGCAAATGATAGCTGGCAATAAAATAAACTGTAGGTACGCTAATGGTTTAGCAAACCGATGTTGTTATGCTTTTCCTGCCTATTCATTTTCCATGATGGAGGTGACAGATGAAGATTTCCTCTTTGGAAGTTGGCAGGTAATACCTGACGGCCTAAAAAAAAAAATCATTGTCATCACAAAAGAAATAGAATTGGCATCTGTTTCTCTAAAGAAAACTTTAACTTAAAAACATGTTTCAAGCAACGAGTAATAACACTTTTGTTTTTCCATACTTGAATTATAAAGCAAGGATGATACTGTAATTCCTATTATTGATAATATAAAGCAATCCATAGATAGTTGGATTTTCCTTCTAACCCATTAAATCCCTAATTTTATTTCTACATTGTAAAATAACTTCAGGGTAAATCATAGTTTGTTGCTGTTTTTTCCCCATACAACCTGGCTAATTTCATGCCAGTAAAATTTAATCTATAGAAATATTAAACCCAGACAAGATAAAGCTGTTGGTCAATAGAAAACCAGATCGTGAAATTAGGATTCAGAATGTTCAGAACAAGCAGATTTACATTCTGGGACTGCCCCTTGACTTCTAGCTGCCTCTGGATTCCCTGGTAACCGTGAGTGTGCTTGCATAAGCGCATCAGCTGTGACCATTTGACATCCATGCAGTAGTTACATAGGTAAAGGTAAAGGTTCCCCCCGCACATTTGTGCAGTCGTGTCCGACTCTAGGGGCCGGTGCTCATCTCCGTTTGTTAGCCGAAGAGCCAGCGTTGTCCGAAGACGCTTCCACGGTCATGTGGCTGGCATGACACACGTGGAACGCTGTTACCTACCCACCGAAGTGGTACCTATTAATCTACTTGCATTTGCATGCTTTCGAATTGCTAGGTTGGCAAGAGCTGGAGCTAGTGCGGGAGCTCACTCCGCATGCAGGGCTAGGGATTCGAACCTCCGAACTTGCGATCTTCTGATCGACAAGCCTGGCGTCTTACCCACTGAGCTGCAGCTACCTTTGAGGAGCATCCCAAAGCCTCAGCAGGTGCAAAATACAACTGCATGGCTGCTAACAGCTGCCCAATAGTGGGAGTATTTATTTGCTGTATTTAGAAGTTGCCCCAATCAACTAGGACTCTGGGCAATGAACACACAAATGGCATACCCAGTTAAAACCACAACATAAAGTCCAAACAAATAAAATGCAAATTAAATTGAATACTGTATGCAAAAGGCACCAAGACAAACTAGAGCCTGAATGACTGCTGGAATAACGTTGGTTTTAACTGTGTATTAAAAGTTATATATATTTATATGTATGAATGTTTTAGAATTATAATTGTATTATAAAACATGGTTTTAAATACATTACACTTACTGTATATTGTATAGGGATGACCTGCACGATTGGGCACAATGAAAAGCATTTGTTTTAAACTTTTAAACCTTAAATGACTTATGGTCCCTTGGATAGTCAGCATCTTAATATGAACCTGATGAGACATTAAGGTTAGCAGGAGGGGCCCTTTTAAAGATGCTCTCACTTTCTGAAATACATTTCTTGGGCACATATAAAAAGCTATTTCCCATGTTATTTCCAAGGTATGGATTTCACTGCCCCTCCCAGAGAGTTGTGCTTAATCTCACCTCTTTCCTCTTTCAGGAAAGGAGTGAGGAAAGACTCTTTTCTTTAGCTTCTTTTCAATATTTATTAGATTTTAAGCAATTTCACTTTATCTTGTATTGTTGCCCGTCTTGTGCCCTTTGAGCAGAAAAGCAGCATGCAGATTGAATAAATAAATAATTGCATGGTCAGAAATTCATCCGTAGGTATCTTGGGGATACAGTGTGTGGAAAGAAAACTGGTAGTGTAAACTGCCGCATACAGTGAATAGATTGTTTAATTGTTTAAAAGTTTAATACTTGAGATAAGGAATTATGATCATAAGAATTTTGAGTGAGTTGTACTTTGAATCTCTCTTCATTATTTCAGCTTAAGTTTTTGGAAAGTTAAGAGGTGGAAGGAATGGAGGAACTAAAGTTGCTGAATCAAAATAATCCCAAACCTGAATGTTACACTTAGGGCAATTTATTGATTCATCCACTATATATCCATTCCCACTACAAGGCAGTTGCCTTGTAGTTAGAGGAAGAGGTATTAAATGAAAAATACCTTTACTGGCAGCAATCCTACATTTTGCCTGTCTGCTTTGTGAATTTTGCACAGTTCAGTTTTACTGTAGAAAGATGTTTTCCAGTATCATTTTATAAAGAAATGAGCAAGAAAGTAGTGATATTTTTGCCAATCAGATCTTGAATACTTATGTCCTCCATTTATAGATGTCTAGCCCATTTTGTATGGGAGAGCCAGTTTGGGGTACTAGTTAAGGTGCTAGACTAGACATTGAGACAATGAGTTCTAGTCCTCTCTCAGGCACGGAAGCTGGCTGGGTGACTTTGGATCAGTCACTCTCTCAGCCCAAACTCATACAGTTAAAAATTAGGTATAAATAAAATAAATAATAAGGTATTTACCCTTTGGGATTTGGGGACTTTAGCTCTTTGGCCGAGTATATGTCTGGCTCCCTATATCAACAACCACCAATATAACCAATATGCTCCGTCCTAGAGGTGAATTAAATGGAACAATAAAAAGTATGATGATCTGACTCTGTAAATTATCCCCAAATAAGTAAGAATCGTTATTCAAAGTGGATATCTTTTATAATATCTTAAAGGTTTCACTCAATTATGTAAACCCTGTAATTTGTATTATTTCTAATTACCAATTGAGTTTTATTGAAATGATGTTATTGAGGGTAACTGAATTAAATGAGTGATTAAAAAAAATCACACAGAGAGAGGAATTACATGTTTTTGTTCCTGCAGGTGTTGCAGAATGATGTCTTAGCTCACCAGTCTACTGTGGAAACAGTTAAAAAAGCAGGAAATGACCTGATTCAATCAAGTGCTGTGGAAGAAGCTAGCAATCTACAAAATAAACTTGAGCTTCTGAATCAACAATGGCAAAATGTCTTGGAAAAAACAGAGAGAAGGAAACAGCAGCTGGACAGTGCTTTGATCCAGGTGTGTATGAGAAATTGTGTAAAAGATCATCCAGGTGTATTGAATGAAATTTGGGGCCATTGAAGCCAAAGGTAGGCACTTTAAAACATTCCTTTGAGTAGTTAAGAATGTACTTTGCTTTCTCTGTGATAGAAAAAATTTGGAACATACCTTTCATAAATTACTAATAACTTGAAATGTCTAATTACAAATCTTAAATTGGACAGATTGTTCTGTGTGTACTCTTAGCTTCCTTTCTGTATAGCAACCTGTGTTTCTAAGTTAAAAATTATATAAATTATACTAAATTTATTCTTTTCAGACATCTTTTATATAAGATGGTTTTATAGAAATTTGGTAAATAAGTACATTTTATATATGAGTGATCTTTGTTTTGAATTTCCAACTGGAACTTCATATGTACCACTCCAGTCATAAATTGAAACTAGACGACCCGTGACCCGTTGGGTCATAGTTTCAGAAATATTTCAGAGAAACAGAATGACCACGGGCAGATTGCTGACCAAATTGGATGCTTCTTGTGTCCTCATACAGTGGCTTTCGTTGTCATTCTGGAGACGTGCAGCCCTTTCATCCTCCATTTGTTCTTATCTTGTGCTATTTGTTCTTTGTATCTGATCCTGGAGACATGCATTTCTCTGCTCCTTTGTCTCTTCCTCTCTTCTCCTTCTGTCCCTCTTGTTGTCATTCTGGAGAATGCCTCTCCCTCTCTGTCTCTCCTTCTCTCGTGTTATTTGACCTGACACTTTGATCCTGGAGTCCTGCGGCCCTGGCCTCATCCAATTCTTGTTCTGTCTTCCTCCTCCTCCTTGCCACTTCCCAATGATATTTGGTGTAACCTCTTGACCATGACATCCCCCCCTTTTTTCACGCAGCATAATTAGGCTGACAATTTTATTTATTTAGTTAGTTATATTTTATTTTATTTTATTTTATTTATTTTTTACCACAGAAGAGTTCACACTTCCTGCTGGCTTACTTTGCCAAATTTCAATCCCTGAGGTATACGGTGCCGTCATCACCTCAGAAGAGTTCACATTTCCTGCCGGCTTCTCCATTGACTTGTGGGAAGCTGAGGGGAAGTGTTGGAAATGATGATCACGTGACCGCAGCAGCATGGCAGCACTGAAGTTGCCAAAACTTTTCCAAATTTCAATCCCATGGGAGTAGTGGGTCCCGGATTTGGGTTGCATTCTTTAAGTTAGCCCATTTGAGTTACATTGATTCAAAAATTGTTGTCCTATGATGCATTGTTTCACCCAATTGAAGGTTACAAACAGACAAAAACAGAGTTTTAGTGGTATATAGATTTAAACTGTAAATCCATGATCAATACATTTTATGTAATTGGTATAATTGTATATACTGTAGTTTTTCCTTTCTTTTTTTCTCACTCAACAGTTTCACTGTATGTACAATAATTTTTGTTTTAACCCCTGGGGTATTCCTAGTTTAATGGCATTTCCTTTTAGATCTGTAGGCCTTTAAAAATCCTCTGATTTAATATGTTCAACTTTTGCAATGTCTTAACGAACAACAAAAATAATGAAATATGCCCTGAAGTGTTATGATGACATTTTGTTTAGGCCCAGGGTTTCCATGGTGATGTTGAAGACCTACAACAATGGCTGACAGAAACTGAGCGTCACCTTTTGGCATCAAAGCCTGTTGGTGGTTTACCAGAGACTGCAAGAGAGCAGCTTAATACACATATGGTAAGGATCTTAATAGTGCAGATTGTCCAAATTTGGAAACTAACCCTTTGTGGCTGTTTGTAATGAAAAATTTGCAAATTCTGCACAGGAAAACGCCTTTAAAGGCATTAGTTTTGTAAATTACCATGGTTGAACAGTTCTCATAGTTTAAAGAGAAAAAAGATTTTAAGGAAATTTTTGGTGTCTCTGGTTTTCTGCTATAAAGTTAGTATATTTATATTCTTTGTATTCACTTTCTTAATGCCAAACTGTTAGTTTGCCCCACTCCAAATAGAGAGCTTGTTATTTTGCATCTTAGTCTTCATAACAGTCAAATATATTGAGAGCCAGTGTTCTCTGAACTTTCTCTATTGTCCATTTATTATTTCTTGATTCATCCAACTCCAGTTGCCAGTGCATGGAGACAAAGAATCTACTTTTTTTCCAGTGTCAAGACAGCATAATTGTATTATTTTCTTTTCAGTGAGTTGAAGGATCATTAAAATATGCCTGTGTCCAGGACTTGGAATATAACATACCCAAGCCCAATTTTACTTGCATATTCATAACTAACAGTTAGTGGTTTGGTAAGCATTGCCAAGATTCCAGTCTAGGTCTGAAATGCAAAGAAGTGATAGAGAATGCCTCTCTCTTGAGTAGTTTTTTTTTTTTAAATAGAATAGTTTGCCTAAGGCAAAGAAAACGTATGTACAACCCTTCTGTCAAGGGTAGATATGTATTACAATAGGTTTCATAGATTTTAATAACACATTAAGGCATAGTTTTCCAAACTGTGTGTCGCAACACATTAGTGTGTCGTGGCAAAACCCGGAAGTGCTGATGGCGCGTCACCACCACGCCATCAGTGCTTCTGGGTTTTAGCGCACCATATGAGGCCGATGCCGCTGTGCACACCGCCGCATGCACCGACGCTGTTGGTGTGTCGCCAATGGCGGGACTTTGGAAAGCACTGCATTAAGCGGGACTTTGGAAAGCACTGCATTAAGGGCTCAAAAAAGGCAGTTAGAAAATACAGCTAATGCTAATATTATGGTTTGTGTTGATATGACAATGGGATGGCTCATTTGATTTCCACCAGAAAGTTCAGAACACAAGCTAATGGCTGTTCTTGCATCTAAGTAATATATCAGATTTTCTTGGGTTATTTTTCACTTGCAGAAATGCCTTGCTAAATTAAAAGCCATTTTTTATTCCATGGAGGGAAAAAATACCTTCTGAAAGATACACTAAATAATAAAGTTTTCCTGAATTTGGAACATGCATATCCTTTGACCTTTGTTATGGATTGAAGACTCCACAGATGAAATTATAGAAATGTCTTTGGTCTCATGTAACCCCAGAATACTATAAGGCGAGTTGTGCAAAATAACCTTGAAGATTACTCAACAGATAACATTAAAATATTTGCTCAATTGTTTATTCAAAGTACATATCAAATAGAATGCCTATAAGGACCTAGAAAACTCATGCATTTTTTTTTATTGTTGATCCATTTTAACCAAAAGAATGCACACAATTCTGCAGTGCTGTTAAGGGCACATTCCCAGTGACATCTGGTGAATGTTTCACATTATCCTCAATGTGTATTCCTTAACTCATACAACCTTTCCCCACAAAAATAGAGCCCCCAGTCATAGAAAGTTTCTGTACGACTGCTTTAGAGGTTAATAGTTAAGAATCAACATTTATGTGTAAATGATTTGGCATATTTTCTCTTTCTGTTTAGGAACTTTGTGCTGCCTTTGAAGCTAAGGAAGAAACATACAGATGTCTCATGCAGAAAGGCCTACAGATGCTTGCAAGATGCCCAGAGTCTAAGGAAACTAACGTTGAGCAGGATATAAATAATCTTAAAGAAAAATGGGAATCAGTAGAAACCAAACTCAGCGAAAGAAAAGTATGTTATAGGATGAACATGAGAAATTTCTCTATGTATTTAGGAATCTTAATGTTAGATTATTTTCAATGTAGGATAGTTGTGATGTTCTTTAGCAAGAGTTAATGGACCCATGTAATCTGTGTGGTAAATAATACCAAACACCCATACCCATAAGGAAAACTGTATCACTAAACTCTAAGGAGTATTCCAGTGTCTGTAAACAAAAATGTCTCTTAGAGTCTATAGGTCACAGGCTCGTGGAATAAACAGTCCCCCAATCCATCATCTTGTCAGTTGGGAATATACAGTATGCTTTAAGAGTATTGTTGACACTGTGAATATAACAGTTCTTCGAAGTATTAAGTGAAGAGACCGTGTTGTGTGCCTGGAGTCAGAAGCATCTTACTCATAAATATAAGTTTTCATAGGAGTAAACATGATTTTCCCAGTTAAACAATTTAATCTTGAGTTGGACTATACATTTCATCTGGAAATAGCTGAAATACAAATATAAAGAGCAGAAATGAATGAATAAATCAACAAAGCTATTCTTGGGGGGTAATGCTTTTGGACTCTCTTTTGTCATATAACAGAAATTAACAGATTGGATCAGTGATATTTTGCATCTTTTAGCTGTAGGCACTTATTCTGCATTGTCATGTCTTGGCTGTCCCTTTTTCACTACCATGCATATACTGTCACTTACGATGTAGATAAGCCTTCCTTCACAACCTATTTTTCAGATGTGTTGGGACCACATCTCCCAAAATTTGGAGCCAGTGTGATTATAGGCATATTGTTTAGGAATACTGGGAGCCATAGTCCCAGTTTATTTGGAGGGCAAGATGTCAGTGAAACCGATTTATAGATAAGCTAAACTAACTCTGGTTCATATATTCTTCTGCCATTTGTGACATGTTTCCTGGAAGACAGAGGAGGTGGCTATTCTTTTCCTATATTATTTTTTTTGGCCAGGCTGGTAACTGACACAGCAGGGCCCTTATTCTGCAGCAAGAAATAGTCTTCTCTGCAAATTATAAGGGTTAGATTATAATGTTAAATTCACCCAATGGTTTTCTAAGCAGTACTGGAGCACATGGTCCCTATTTTTGCAAGTAAAATCAAAATTGAAAAGCATGTGTGTTTCTGAATTCCTGTCTAAAAGCTTCTTGGTCTTATCATTGAACATGGAAAGGTGATGTTGTTTTTGTTTTAAGAGGTCAGTATGTAGCATTGGATGCTTTTTTCTTGCTCAGTCCCTGAAATTTTTTTCCTTCTCTTTTCTATTCAACTATCGTTTAGCAATATTTTATCTAGATACTGTTTTAAAATCAAAAGCATATTAACATTAGCCTAGAAAAATTGTTAGGGGAAAAATCCAACAGCTATGGGCCTCCTCCAAATTATATTCAACCATAATATGATTTACTAATCTGTAAAGCTTCCACTGTCGTTAATTATGTTGTGTTCTTACAGATCAAACTGGAAGAAGCCCTCAGTCTGGCAATGGAGTTCCACAATTCACTTCAGGATTTTATCAACTGGCTTACTCAAGCTGAGCAAACTTTGACAGTGGCTTCTCGGCCAAGTCTTATTTTAGACACTGTCCTGTTCCAGGTTGATGAACACAAGGTATGAAAGAAAGGAGCTGTCAGCCTTCCCAGGTAGACCAGACAGGAAACATGACCAGATGAGCTAATTCTACTTTATTGTAAGGGTACATTAACAGAATCTTGCAAATCTGAAAGTATAAGTCTCCCACCATCTCCTTTACAGCCTGAAAAGTTAGGGAGGGTCCCTTCTGAGTCTCTTTCTCTGCCTATTATGCAGCTGCAGTCTATGTCCTCTCTTATCTGACCGTTCCCTAGGCAGCATCTCTTCACCACGTTTCTCAAGGTCTTTCTCACTTACCATTACAGGACCAGAATCCTTCCCTGGATGCATTGAGCTGGATTGTAAATAAATCAGCCCAGTAACTTTTAACCTCTAAAGATTAGTTTCTAAATAACATCATACATTTCCTCTGCCAATACAATAGGCAGCTTTACATATCTAGATATTTTCCAAATTTCAGTATTACTTTTTTCCTTTGGAAGGTCTTTGCCAACGAAGTAAATGCTCATCGTGACCAGATTATCGAGCTAGACAAAACTGGAACTCATTTGAAGTACTTCAGCCAGAAACAGGATGTTGTCCTCATTAAGAATCTGCTCATTAGTGTCCAGAGCAGGTGGGAAAAAGTAGTTCAGCGCTTAGTAGAAAGAGGAAGAGCCCTGGATGATGCAAGGAAGCGTGCCAAACAGGTAACATGACAGTGTGCCGTCCGAATTTTAAAGATTGTATCCCAATCAACACATACTTTGGCCCCAGGATTGTAGCCTATTCTCATAATGCTACTAGCTTTCTCAACTTGTTTGTAGTCTGAAATGAGATTTATTTATTTATTTATTTTCTACCCCACCTTTATTATTTTTATAAATAACTCAAGGCGGTGAGCATACCTAATACTCCTTCCTCCTCCTATTTTCCCCACAACAACCCTGTGAGGTGAGTTGGGCTGAGAGAGAGAGTGACTGGCCCAAGGTCACCCAGCTGGCTGTCATGCCCAAGGCGGGACTAGAACTCTCAGTCTCCTGGTTTCTAGCCCAGCACCTTAACCACTAGACCCAACTGCATTCATTCATTCCTCACATTTCTTCACCGCCCATCTCGCCAAAGCGACTCTGGGCGGTTTACAATCAGATTAAAATACTAAAAGATTAAAATGCCATAAAACAGATTCATGATATAAATATCAATAAATATACATATAGTATATGTGCGTGTTTGTGTGTGGGTTTTTCTACAATGTGAAACTCATTATTTGCCATGAGCTTGAATAATGTTTAGACAGAAGCAGGTAATTTACAATTCTTCAAGCATTCTTTTTTTTGTTAACAAAATCCATTTTATTTGATAAAACAACTAGTAAATATGCTTGAACTGGATATGGAAGTGCTTTTGTTGAAATACAATCTCTCTCTCTGTGTCTCACACACACACACACACACACACACACACACACACACACACACCAAATTTAATTTCTTTAGGAAATTCTTTCGAAGAGACACTGAAGTCTTTCACATAAAAGTAATTTCAAAACAAAATATATTACAGAGTTGCCCTTACCTCTTCTCCAGTCAACTGTATGCTGAGATTCTTAGTTTTAACTCCACAAGAGCCTGAAGGAGGACAAAGGAGTGACTCAGGATCAGTTCATACACATAATGCTGATGCAGCATGGTTTTGATGAATGCATATAGGGGTAGCATAAGCATGGATGAAAGCGACAGTCATATAAAAAAATCAGTGTTTCACTTGCACATATATGCACTAATTGTCAGGTGGGTTATTTTTAAAGAAATAAGTAAGATTGGTTACTTACTTGTTCACTCGTATAGTGAAATTGAGATTCATTCACCTGAAATCTAGCTGCCCCAAACCTGCACTGACAGCTATTTTTTAAGTCTTCTCATCCATCTAAAGATTCAGTTGATAAATATTAGTAACTACAGGCAAATGATGGAGCAATTATAAAGAAAATATGCCTTAGTTTTTTTTGTGAGACAGGCATACTTCCATATAATTAGTAAATTTTTGCCATCACCTCCCATTCTCAGTCTAGCCAGGAGGCACATCTACAACTTCTGGGAAAGATATTAAATTAATAGAAGTCCCCTCCTCCTTTTCATTTCCCCTTAGGCCCAGACTAAGCACTCAGATAAATGGTGGACTGCCCTCATGGATGTGTTTACATGGTAGCTGAAGAGACATTGCCAGAATTACTTGGCTTAAATGAACATTTTCAGCTCTCTGATTCTATGACTCAGTATGCTGTTGACTTTACCTGAGGTCTTACATTATCATCTGTGCAATCAGGTCAATGAAACAGTACATGAAAATACTGTTCAAATTCACATTAGACATAGCTAGGTTCATTCATATGCATTACTGCATCATTAAGTGCATTAATTCTCCATCAATGACACTTGCATTATATCAACCCTTCTGGAAGGATTAGAATAAGAAGGAGCAAATATCTATTGTAAAATAATTTGCAAAATTAAAAGGACTGTTTAAAAGAAAAACAAGCCATTGTTGCCAATATATTGTGCTGGCCCATTTTGAATTGCCTGGTTTTGAATATTATCTTTTTCATATTTAATATTTTGAGACTAAATGGTTATTGATTGATCTACCAATGGAAGAACACAAGCACACCTCTTGTTTTTCTGCAGTTCCATGAAGCTTGGATCAAACTTACTGAATGGTTGGATGATTCAGAAAAGACTTTAGATGCAGAATTGGAAATTGCAAATGATCCAGACAAAATTAAGATGCAGCTTGCCCAGCATAAGGTGAGTCACTAGTAATGGAATGTAGAGCCTGTTGGCAAGACATCATGGAGTAATTGGCAGGAGGAGAGGGATTTATTGGTCACAAGGTTGGAATGTTTGCTACTATCAAATTCAAACATTGGCCGCTTCCCAGCTCATAAAATAAATAGAAATTAGGAGGCTTCTCTGCAGAAACCTCTCTTCTTATGGAATGGAACCATATGTGATAATGAAGGACCATATTAAAGAGTATTTGAGCCAATGAGTTACCCATTCTAAACTCAATACTATCCATTTCTATCTGCAATCAACTTGGTTTGATAATACTTTGATAAAGTATTAATTACTTCAGTAAAATTATCTCTGTCTCCACACCATTTGAAAAACATGGGCTCTTCCTCTATAACTCTCTGGAAAGGGACATACTGTGAATGATTAATAATAATATAATAATTGTATACGTTTAACTTCAAGCACTGTTCCATACTTGCACAATCCTGGCTGTCAATTAAATGATAGCACTTCATCTTAATGCCTTTTAAGAATCTCTCTGAATGCTTCATTTACTTTGCATCTATTGTGCTTGCTTTCCTGTCATACTAATAATTAGAGATTTCAGTCTCTAATCCATAGGAAGCAGAGTATTGTACCATAACAATGATCCAACTAGCTTAACTTTGTTTACTGGGCATTCTGGTTAGCAGTTCCAAGTGGTATAGTCATAGTCGTTCTGGGGGCATCAAGTTAGGAAAGGCTTAATGATTGAGAACACAATTGTTACACTAGGATGGAAAGATGGGGGGCTTATTTCTGGGCCCATGTGACTCCATGACAGTCTATTGCCTCACTACGGCAGTTCTATGGGTCAGGCGTATGGGAAACCCAGCTACAAACAAATCCAGCATCAATTACCTGACCCTTCATGGAAGATACCTCCATGCAATTCCTGTCTGTTTCCATCTGTAATGTATGTCCTTAGGATATGCAACATGATACTAGAGTGCTCCTCACACACATGGACTGAATTAGATTTTTCTGCCACTTCGATTTTATTCTTATTTTTATTCTTATTTTTATAATAGTTTGATAATTGTTTTTACATTTTATATATTGTATTTATATTTTATGGTTCTTGTTTTAATTGATCATTTTTACTGTAAACCGCCTAGAGTCCCTCTTGAGGGGGGTGATGGGCGGTGACAAAATTTATTTATTATTTATTTATTTATTTATTATATTTATACCCCGCCTATCCCCTCCCTAACGGAGGACTCTAGGCGGCTTACATACACATATATATTTCATTATACATTTTCCATACATATACAATTTAAACCGCGTGCTAAGGGAAGGGGTAAGGGAACCGACTCTTCCGTGGCTACTTGGACTACAAGCCCCACAATGCCTTGCATGGGAGCCGGCTGCTGACGTCCTGTAGATGAACTGCTTTTTCCGGGATCCGTCGTTGCCGCCGCCATTCCAGAGATCTTCCGTTCGGTGGCCGACTCCCCGACAGGACGCCAGCATATTGTCCCACTTAAGGTGGTACCCATTTATCTACTTGCTAAGCTTTCGAACTGTTGGGTTGACAGGAGCTGGGACTAGCAACGAAAGCTCACCTCGTTGCGCGGGGATTCGAACTGCTGACCTTCCGATTGGCAGTCTACAAAATTAGATAGATAGATAGATAGATAGATAGATAGATAGATAGATAGATAGATAGATAGATACATACATACATACATACATACATACATACATACATACATAGGTAATTTGAGCACTGTAGGATGGAGAAAATGTTTATATCATTAATGGGGGATGCTGCAAAAGAGGAAAATGGATTAATCTCCTTGGAATGGTTACCACAGACTTCAACACTGAAAGTTTGTACTTTCCCCCCTTTGGACTAGATCCATGAATGGTTGTCAGATGTTGTCTGAGGATTTGAATTTAACGTGGAAGTTATGTAAAATGTCATTGGGCTGCTTCAGACTGTCCTCAGAACAATCAGCTTCAGAATAGCCTGTTTCCCATCAATCAGGATGCAGAACAAATTTGTTCAGTTTTCATTTTTATACAACCTTGGTACTGTTCTATTGGTACTGATCCATTTGCCAGTACCCATATTTTTCTGAATTCTGTGATATAATTTGCAATTTAGTAATATGTACAAATTATGCACATTTAGGAGAGATTGTGCAAAAAAAAAAGCATTGTAATAGGTAACAATAGCTTGCAAAAAGTTTGGCTTGCATAGAAAATGCACACTTTTAGAGAAATGTGTGCATATATACATGAATTAGGAAAAATACACAAGGGAAAAATGTATTATTGGATTATTACAATCTGCTCTATATAGGCCTTCCCCTGGAAGCTACAGCTGGTTCAAAATGCAGTGTACTAATGGGCATAACTTGATTTGCTCATGTGATACATCTACTGTGTGAGCTGCATTGGCTGCCATTTGGCTTCTGGGTGCAATTAAAGGTTCTGGTTGTTACCTTTAAAGCCCTACATGACTTAGTACCTGGGTAGAGACTGCCTCTCCAGGTAGAATATGCCCATCTTGGAGGAAAAGGATGCTGTGGGTCCATTTCCAGAGGAGTATTGGTATCAGGGACCCTGAGGGTGAGCCATCTCACCGGTGGCCTCTTCCTCTGAAACAGTTTGCCCCTAGAGATATGAACAGCTCCTTCTCTATTACTGTTCTGAAGAAGGTGTGGCTCTTCTGCAGGGCTTTGGGGAATGGAATGGAGTTATGATTGTATGAGAGGAGTAGCACCTGAATTTGGAATGTGAAGAAGAACTAGGGCTTTAGATTGTATTCTGTGGAGATTGCTAGTGACGGTTTCTGCATCTGTATTATTTTAACTTATATTACTATATGTAGAGGGGGTGCGATGGCTCAGCGGCTAATATGCCAGGCTTGTCGATCGGAAGGTTGCAAGTTCGGAGATTCGAGACCCGAGCGCCACGTGACGGAGTGAGCTCCCACACTCGCCCCAGCTCTTCCCAACCTAGCAATTCGAAAGCATGCAAATGCAAGTAGATAAATAGGTGCCACTTCGGTGGGATGGTAACAGTGTTCTGCGCGCGTCATGCCGGCCACATGACCGTGGAAGCGTCTTCGGACAACGCTGGCCGGAGATGAGCACCGGCCTCTAGAGTTGGACACGACTGTGTGGGGGAACCGTTACCTTTTACTATATGTAGAAATGATAAGCACTCAGAGTTTGATTGATTGGAGTGATATTGAAGTTTTAATAAATAACTAAAGTATGTATAATTTTTGAGACATTATTTAAAAAAAACAAATTGTGGAAATGGATAGAATGAGGAATGAGACATAAATAAATTCAGAGAGCCCTTTCCTCCATCATAATGAATGGATGGATGCTGTGGTCTTCTCTTAAAATTAGGATTTGGAGGAATTTCCACAAGAGGCCCCAAATGCCCCAGCAGTATGCTTTGAATAAGTTATCTAGATAGCCCAAAGTATTCTGTAGGATTAAGTCAGTTTATAACTTATTTGGTAGGATCTGAAGTTGTCAGCTCAAATAATTTAACATCTGCTCATAGAAGATAACTCAAGAGAATTTTAGAATATGTGCATGTTTACTAGTATAATTAGTTTAGTTAAAAGTATCAACTTCACCAGATGGTCAACACCAAAATCAGATTGACTACATCCTTTGCAGCCAAAGGTATACAGTTGGTAAAAACAAGACCTGGAGCTGACTGCAGTTCAGATCACAAACTTCTTATTGAACAATTTAGAATCAGACTAAAGAGAATAGGGAAGACCCACAGATCAGTTAGATATGAGCTCACTAATATTCCTGATGAATACACAGTGGAGGTGAAGAATAGATTTAAGGGACTAGATGTAGTAGATAGGGTCCCGGAAGAACTGTGGACAGAAGTTCGCAACATTGTTCAGGAGGTGGCAACAAAAAATGTCCCAAAGAAAAAGAAAACCAAAGATGGCTGTCTGCTGAGACACTGGAAGTAGCCCAAGAAAGAAGGAAAGCAAAAGGTAACAGTGATAGGGGAAGATATGCCCAATTAAATGCAAAATTCCAGAGGTTAGCCAGAAGAGATAAGGAATTATTTTTAAACAAGCAATGCGCAGAAGGGGAAGAAGACAATAGAATAGGAAGGACAAGAGACCTCTTCCAGAAAATTAGAAACATTGGAGGTAAATTCCAGGCAAAAATGGGTATGATAAAAAACAAAGATGGTAAGGACCTAACAGAAGCAGAAGAGATCAAGAAAATGTGGCAAGAATATACGGAAGATCTTTACAGGAAGGATAATAATATCGGGGATAGCTTTGATGGTGTGGTCAGTTTGTTAGAGCCAGACATCCTGAAGAGTGAGGTTGAATGGGCCTTAAGAAGCATTGCTAATAACAAGGCAGCAGGAGACGACGGTATCCCAGCTGAACTGTTTAAAATGTTGCGAGATGATGCTGTCAAGGTGATACATACCATATGCCAGCAAATTTGGAAAACACAATGGCCATCATTGGAAAAAAATCAACTTATATCCCCATACCAAAAAAGGGAAGCACTAAAGAATGTTCAAACTATCGAACAGTGGCACTTATTTCACATGCCAGCAAGGTAATGCTCAAGATCCTGCAAGGTAGACTCCAGCAATTCATGGAGCGAGAATTGCCAGATGTACAAGCTGGGTTTAGAAAAGGCAGAGGAACTAGAGACCAAATTGCCAATATCCGCTGGATAATGGAGAAAGCCAGGGAGTTTCAGAAAAACATCTATTTCTGTTTTATTGACTATTCTAAAGCCTTTGACTGTGTGGATCATAACAAATTGTGGCAAGTTCTTGGTAGTATGGGGATACCAAGTCATCTTCTCTGCCTCCTGAGGAATCTGTATAATGACCAAGTAGCAACGGTAAGAACAGATCACGGAACAACGTACTGGTTTAAGATTGGGAAAGGAGTACGGCAGAGTTGTATACTCTCACCTTACCTATTCAACTTGTACGCAGAACACATCATGCGACGTGCTGGGCTTGATAAATCCAAGGCTGGAGTTAAAATCACTGGAAGAAACATTAACAATCTCAGATATGCAGATGATACCACGTTGATGGCTGAAAGCGAGGAGGAGTTGAGGAGCCTTATGAAGAAGGTGAAAGAAGAAAGTGCAAAAGCTGGGTTGCAGTTAAACCTCAAAAAAACCAAGATTATGGCAACCAGCTTGATTGATAACTGGCAAATAGAGGGAGAAAACGTGGAGGCAGTGATAGACTTTGTATTTCTAGGCACAAAGATTACTGCAGATGCTGACTGCAGCCAGGAAATCAGAAGACGTCTACTGCTTGGGAGGAGAGCAATGACAAATCTTGATAAAATAGTTAAGAGTGAATAGTGAAAGTAATGGTATTCCCCATAGTAACCTATGGCTGCGAGAGCTGGACCATAAGGAAGGCTGAGCGAAGGAAGTTAGATGCTTTTGAACTGTGGTGCTGGAGGAAAATTCTGAGAGTGCCTTGGACTGCAAGAAGATCAAACCAGTCCATACTCCAGGAAATAAAGCCAGACTGCTCACTTGAGGGAATGATATTAAAGGCAAAACTGAAGTACTTTGGCCACTTAATGAGAAGACAGGATACCCTGGAGAAGATGCTGATGCTGGGGAAGTGGAAGGCAAAATGAAAAGGGGGCGACCAAGAGCAAGATGGATGGATGATATTTTGGAGGTGACGGACTCGACCGTGGAGGAGCTGGGGGTGGTGATGGCCTACAGTAAGCTCTGGCGTGGGCTGGTCCATGAAGTCACAAAGAGTTGGAAGCGACTGAACAAAATAAACATCAAAATCAACTTCTCATTCCCGGTACAGGAATGGTAATAAAATAGTGTACACAAATCCTAGCAAATCTGTTTATCAAATTGTTTGCATGTGGTCTGTTTATACATGTTTCCTTGAACCTTCCCATTATGAAGTAAATCTCAAAACCACGGTTGAAGATTTCAGTGGTTTTAGTACCTTGCATCAACGACATAAAAGCAGGATATGTGTAATATCCAGAATTACTTGGCTTTACTCCATGAGAGTTGCCTTTGTAGGCTGACCATACGTCCCGTTTTGAATGGGACAGTCTGGTTTTCTAAACAATTCCTGACCATCCCATCGTTTTAAGAAAAATATCCATTTTGTCCCATTTTTTAAAGTTTCCGCAGCGAAGCACGCACACACGCACGCCCACTTTGTCTGGTGAGTCGTGGGTAGGTTAGGGTCCCGTTTTCCTCTCAAGGAAATATGGTCAGCCTATGCCTTTGCCAAAAGTAAAAAGAAACCAAGATTTCAAAAGGGTGTCTGTCTCATATTTGTGCCAAAGTAAGGCACATTCACTGCTTTTATCAGTTTCCCCCTCTATTATTATATTTAAATGCAAAATAACAGAAAGTATTATTTGTGCAGTCCATATCCAATGATTTTTTTAAAAAAGGAAATGATATTTAAAAGTGTTGGGCCATTAAGTGCCGCCTTATTGGCCTATCTCAGTTTATTTTACATGCACAATTTATAGGATATAGTAATTGTTACTGACCAATTGATTATGATTTCCTATGGGATTTATTCTAGAGCTTGGGTCACCTAATGTTGATTAGTAAATGGGTGTGCCTACCCAGACAGAAGACAAAAGTAAGATTGGTTTGATAGTGAACATCTTGAGTGTAGAGAAGTTGGCAGGGAACCTCTCCTGCCCAGGGTTTCACTAGCAGATGTTTCCTCTATGGAAAATCATGGCAGTTTTATAATTTGATAAAGACCCTACTCTGTGAAGATACTGAAGTATTTGAAATGTTTGACTGTCTATAGCAGAGCTTTCCAAAGTTTTCCTGCGGCGACACACCAACCGCCGTTGGTGTGTCGCCGCGGGAAAACCCAGAAGTGCCGCCTTTGCGGCAGCGCGCAAAAACCCAGAAGCGCTGCTGCCGCTTTCGGGTTTTTGCGCGCCGCCGTTGGTGTGTCGCCGCGGGAAAACCCGGAAGCGCTGATGATTATCAGCGCTTCCGGGTTGTGTGGCGACACACCAGACTGTGTGTGGCGACACACTTTTGCGTCGCGACACAGTTTGGAAAGCTCTTGTCTATAGTAATCATAATCAGGAAATTCATCAACTTGAATTTTTGTTGTATGCCATGAGGGTAATTCAGCAAATTTGTTCTGTTGGTCACTGGAGTTTCATTCTGTTGCATCCAGTGCCACTTAAAAGGTCTGTGGCTTATTTGAGTCATGGAGTTTTGCCTATGCGTCTGTACAAGTGTACACTATCAGGAAAAAGGAATGTTTGAAAGTTGCTAATTTTAATTATCTGGAAAAATAGACAAAAAAATTCAGAATCATAAAATTGAAACATGAGTAAAGTTATACATGTATATATAGAGCGGGAGATCAAATCAAAATCAAATTTACAAAAAATACATCCTAAATTTTATTTCTTCTAGAGTATAAAGTACATACACATTTAGAATTATGCTAGCTAAGCTAAGCAGTCCAGGAATACAGTTATTTTTTTGTGCTTGTTCTGAGAAAATATGGTTCACTTGGTGCATATGTAGGGCTCCATGACAAAGGCTGTGATGTAGTTTTGATCAAAGACTTGTATCAGATACTCTTTTGATATTTACTGCATAAAAGCCTCTTTGAGGTTTAAAGTGTCACATGATCAAGAAAAAATAAGTTGTTAAAATCAAGCACATACAATTTGTGTATACTTTTATTCACTTTGCCATTGAAGCTGATCTTAACAAAAGCCCTAAGCTTATAACTAACAATTTGATTTAAATATTATTTGTTTCTGAAAGTTTACATAAAGATACTGATTGCTCTCTCCATGGTGGTAAATTGTTAAGGCTTTCTTTAGCCATATGGAGGATGCCTGCTATCCTAAGGGTTGTCATATTTATTTTTTAACAGCAAGAAATGGAAAGCAATTTGCACCTTCAGAAGTCAACTAAACCAGAAGTGTTTGGCTCTCATACAACTTTGATCCAGTTAAATTAAAAAGGATCTAGCAATAGTTTTGTTTAAGTTAACCCCAATTTAATGGGCTGTTACACCAGACTGCAGAGCTTAGTTCTTCTGCCATTTCTATTAGATTACATCTTTTTATTGCCCAGTTAAATTCAGTTGATTGGTTAATCTTTTAATTTCATTGTTACAAGGTTCTGTACAATGTAACTGGTTCTGGTTTCCTGCTTATGAGTTTTCTTCCCTAAAGACAGCTTGCTTTAAAATTCTAGCCATTGTGATCTATTCCAAGTAGCACAAAATACGTTTTCTCCTATAGTTTACATGCCCTGTTTGTTTCCTGTTACAGTTTTTTTTCTCTTCTCACTGCACAGGAGTTCCAAAAAGCTCTTGGAGCCAAACATTCTGTGTATGACACCACAAACAGAAGTGGACGTTCTTTAAAAGAAAAAACTTCCCTTGCTGACGACAGTCTGAAACTGGACGATATGTTGAGTGAGCTCAGAGACAAATGGGATACAGTCTGTGGAAAATCTGTAGAAAGGTAAAACCCGAAGCTATGCATCACCTTTAAAAGATGACCCGTAAAACACAAGTGGAAAGGGCTCTGTTTCCTTTTTTATGCCATTGGCCTTTCCATAATTGATTGTCAATATCTGACCCTGATTAGACTAATCTTACAAGAGGCCACTTTGAGCAGAGGATGGAGTTCTTGGCTACACATACAGTCTTTGAAATGTTTGAATAAAACTGTTTAAATCTCAGCCAGCTGTGGGATAAGCATATGGTTTGTTTTTATCAGTGTGATGAAATGTGGAGATCTGTTTCTTCTCAACCAATTTCTGTGGAATGGCATAGGGCTCTATGTCTAACAGCGGGAAGTAGATGGCTGTAATGGTGCACCTTTTTTTCTTTGCACATTCGGTTAGTCCTGGGAATGAGCATCTTGTTTTCCTATAAGAATGAATTCCCCCCTAAAATCTACACTGTTCCCCTGAAACTAATATTGACAGAGATACATAAACACCAGCATCTCATTGTTGTATTATTATCTCTGAAAACAAACATAACTCCTCCTTTTTGTCAAAATGGAGGGAAGGTTGAGGTTGGGTTGGGCTACTACGAGGGCATGTAGCCTCTCTGAATGATGGATAAATAGGGGATAATGTAGGAAGTAGGAGCTGGCATGGAACAGAAATGTTGTATCTTTATTGAGATAAAGATCTGAAGAAGAAAGCTGCAGCGACTGGTTTGCAATCTGAAAGCCTGGATTATGGTGTTAGGATGGTTTAATATTGTTTAATCCAGGGTTTCTCAGCCAGGGTTCCACAAGAGGTCACTAGGGGTTCCCTGGGAGATCACGATTTGTTTAAAAAATTATTTCAAATTTGGGCAACTTCACATTAAACAGGTATGTTTCATTCTTTATTTTTAGTTTAACAACACTGTTAATGCATATATAGAGGCCTACACATGAAACAAATGTCATAATTTTGTAACTTCTTGCCTGTATTTGAGCCTGAATGTGCAGGGCTCATTCCCCGAGGCCTGAAAAATATTTCAAGGGTTCCTCTAGGGTCAAAAAGTTGAGAAAGGCTGGCTTAATCTATACAGTGGGTACTTGTAAATCCATGATAGGACAAAGAACAACTGAATTTGTTCAGCGCTTCTATTGCATGTCCACTGGGACATGAAGGAAAGCTACACAAAGATGCCTTCCCGTACTGCTGCTGCAACAAAGGTGCGGTTTTAATTGGTTATGACTGCTGATAAGAACGAAGAGAAGCATTTTTACCTTTTCTAATATCTTACTAAAAACAAATAAATTTGGGTTCTTTCCTTTATTTGTATAGCACTTTTCCTAATGTATGCAAATGAAAAGGTATTTTTCAGTTTATTTAAATATGTGTTTTATCTCCCTTCTTCAGACAAAACAAACTGGAAGAAGCCCTCCTGTTTTCTGGACAATTTACTGATGCTCTTCAGGCTCTCATAGATTGGCTTTACAAAGTAGAACCGCAGCTGGCCGAAGATCAGCCTGTTCATGGAGACATTGATTTAGTGATGAATTTAATAGATAATCACAAAGTAATGACAATATTACAGTAACGTTTGTATTATTTTAAGTCCGGCTCTTCAAATTGTTTTGATTGGGTGACTGTGAGATCAATTTGTAACTTGTAAGAAAGATTCGTGAAACTATTCAATAAATTAAAAACCCTACACTGTGGTTTTTTTAAAAAAATGTTAGAGAGGCAAAGTTGTTTTAAAAATGTAGGGATTTGGTTGGCTTTTAACCTCATTTTGGAATCTGTGCTACTTTATAAAACTAAGTTATTGTAATTGATTATTTCAAGCTTTTTGCAGCCAGTGTGTTCTTGTAAATTACCTGTGGGTAAGGCTATATTCCCTTGACCTCAAATAGTATAAGGAATTATACTATTTTATTTTTGAAATCGTAAATAATCATGGTTTACTGTATTGGGAATGGGCTTAGCTTTCCCCCTGATTCACACATACCCTCTTCCCCTTTCCTCCTTGATATGTCCATGAAGATTAAATTAAAAGCTTCCAATTTAGAATAGCATTGTATTTGGATCCTAAATTATGTTTTAATTATAATTGGTTGAAAAATAGCTTAATAAGCCATGGGATTGTTGTTGGTTTCAAGCACGCCATAGTAATGAGTAACTGAACCCTACTATGCCATATACAAATGGCATAGTAGGGTTCAGTTAATGAACAAAACAAACATTTCTGACTCTCAGGGTCCTACAGGCCAGAGAGCTCCTAAGAACATTCTCATTAGAAGAATCCATGTTCAAAATGAGGAATATGTTCGTTCTGAGTTTTATTGTAGAATGTATGTAAGCTACTGATTAAGAGCAAAGCAAGCACAAATGAACATACATAAGAAAATGCAAAGAATGAATGCAATGAAGATAGAATAAAAGACTAATAAAATTAGGAAATGAAAATATTTAGCCTGTTTATCTTAAAAAATTAAGAAAACGCAATTTGTGCTTTTAAAAAAATAGCTGTGATCAAGAGGGTTTTTTTTTAATATACAAAAGAAGCCATGTTGCATGTAAGGTGCAGTGCTAAACAGGAGATCATACTTTATTTCCTTTGCTCAGGGCTTCCAGAAGGAACTGGGGAAAAGGACAAGTAGTGTTCAGGCTCTGAAACGCTCTGCTCGAGAGCTGATAGAAGGTAGCCGTGATGATTCCTCTTGGGTTAAGGTTCAAATGCAGGAACTTGGTACTCGGTGGGAGACTGTGTGCATGCTCTCTGTCTCCAAGCAAACACGACTGGAACAGGCCCTTCATCAGGTGAGAAGCAAATTTATTACACTGAATTCCATCAGATGAAATATTAATGACCTGAACCACATGTAATACCAAGGCAGGAGTTTTTTTAAAAAAAAATTAACCAGGATTTCTTGAACAAGCCATTGCAGGCAGATTCACACATTATACTATGTAGTGGTATGCAGGTGCTCTGATTTTCCAGAAGTTTTTCTGATCTTGTTCAAACTGTTCTGGAAATGTTCTGAACTGAAAAGAGCCTGTACAAAGTAGCAGACTTGCTCGTACAGAACAAATTGAATTTTAAACAAAATTTCTGATTCCCAATTACAACCATTTTCCCATGTACCAGCCAACCCAATGAAATGGTGTAAATGACTAAATGGGTTTAGTCTTGAACAGTTGGGCATTGCTCAGGAAGAAAGGCTTATAACTGCTTTTCTCACCATATGCACACATATGTTGTACAGGACTACATGTGTGGATGTTCTTTTCTTTCCATCTCCTTAAAATAGAAGAACTAAGAGATATTCTTCCAGATGTTAAGGAATATTTGTCATAAATGTGTGATCTACCTGTTTTGGAAAAGGCAGTATTTTCTAATAATCAAAGGACGCATCAGTATGTGTTACTATGGCAGAGATTTTGTGATATTTTACAATAATTTTTGTATTGGTTATATTATAGTAAACAGTGACTATTGATAAGTATAATATATAAGGTTAATTTCCCCCTTTTTTCCTCTTTGTTTGGGGTTTCTTTTTATTTTTCTTTTCATTTCTTTTGGTTTCTGTTACCGTTTTGTTTAAGTTTAAAGATCGTTTTGTTAATTGTGTATGTTAAAAATGTAAAATAAAATTAAAAGTATAGCACAATTCCCCATATCCTTCTGTGTATGGAAAGGGTTAGGCTGTGGATCATTGTGGGTTTTGTTGATTGTTTGCAATGCTTGTATCCAAAGGCAGCCCCATGTAGAGTGTGTTGCACTAGTCTAGTTGGGTGGTGATCAAGGCATGGATTACAGTGGTCAGGGCATCCTGGTCCAGATAGGAGCATTTGGTGAAGGATAATAATGTTATATATTAAATGTCTCCACTACTTGCCCCAAAGTGTACATGCATGTTTCAGAGGAACCTGTTATCCTGTTTAATGTGGGAATCAGCCTTTGTTCAGGACTCTGCAAAACTCTATGGTAATGGGAAAAACTAAGACCAGTACACAACCCAAGTAAAAGGAAAAAGGGAACTCTGTCACCAGAAATGACCACCTCAGAATTAATGTTGCTTTCAACTCAGAGAAGAGTTACATAGAAACTTGGATCTATACACAGCTTTAATTAATGTCCCCTTTCCCTCTCAGACTAACTGATGTTCATTAGCATGGCTCCAGCTCATAGGTTTAAGCATTATTTTTGTAATCTATAGGCAAGATAAGAAATTGCTCGTATAGCTTTCATGTGTGGCATAAATCTTACATTTAAAAGCACTCATAAAGAGTCCTTTGGACTTTCTTCAGTTTTTTAAAAAAAGGATTTGACATTTTTACAGTCATGATAGCAAGGTGTTTTAAATCTGATTTTTTACTGGAAAGTTAATGTAGCTTCATTGCTGAATGATAAGTAACTGCCAATCTGGGCCCATTGTTCTCAACATCGTACATACTTTTTCTGTCCAAATTCCTTCCTTAACATACAAACCCTTCTATTTGTGCAGGCAGAGGAATTCCACTCAGTTGTCCATGTGCTTCTGGAATGGCTGGCTGAGGCTGAGCAGACCTTGCGTTTCCATGGTATCCTTCCAGATGATGAAGAGGCTCTGCGTATGCTAATAGATCAGCATCGGGTGAGTTGGATAACGGAGACTGGTTCTCAAAATTAGATTTATGGAAATGTGAGAGTAAAATAAAAGTATTCCTGGCTTATTTATATCTAGCAAAGAAAATCGGTTTTCTGTCCTAGAAATGAGGGCTTATAAGCAGAGCAGTTTCTACAGACTGAAATCCTCTGTTTATTTATTTATTTTTATTTTTTATTTTTTTATTTTATTTTTACCAGTTTGGTCTAGTGGTTAAGGTGCTGGCCTAGAAACCAGGAGTCTGTGAGTTCTAGTCCCGCCTTAGGCATGAAAGCCGGCTGGGTGACCTTGGGTCAGTCACTCTCCCTCAGCCCAACTCACCTCACAGGGTTGTTGTTGTGGGGAAAATAGGAGGAGGAAGGAGTATTAGGTATGTTCGCCACCTTGAGTTATTTATAAAAATAGTAAAGGTGGGATAGAAAATAAATAAAATAAATTTTAAAAAATTAACTGATACTTTTGATAATACTGTAATCTTAAACTGAACTGGCATATCCTCAGTAGGCCATCACAGATCCTTAATTGCTTAATAGAGCTGTTGTTTTGTTAAACAGCAGTACACCTTATCATACTTACAGATAACGTAAAGATTGGAAGGGACCTTTGGTTCATCTATTCCAACTCCCTGCCCATTGCGGGACTCTACTACCTCAGCATCCCCAATAAACGGCCATCCAGCCTTTGTTTAAATACTTCCAGCAGACAGTCCTCTATTTCCAGAGGCAGTCTGCATCATTGTTAAATAGCACTTGATTGATTTATTTGTTGATTGATTGATTTATTATTTGCCATCAAGTTGGTGTCAACTTCTAGCAACCACATAGATTTTCGCCATGGCGATCTGTCGGTAAGCTGGTCCTGTAGGTCTTCAAATGTTGTGTCCATTGCTACTGTAACTAATCTTGCTTCAAGTCGTCCTCTTCTTCTTTTTCCTTCTACCTTTCCCAGCATTAAAGCCTTCTCCAGTGAGCTAGGTGTTTACATAATATGCCCAAAGCATGATAATTTGAGCCTGGTCATTTGTGCCTTGAATGAGACTCTAGGTTGATTTGTTTGATGATTCATCTCCAACATCAAAAGCATCAATACTCTTTCTATCCTGCTTCTTCAAAGACCAACTTTCACTTCCATAGAGTGTTGCAGGGAATGCCATTGTCTGCACTATTCTGTACCATTCTCTAGGCAACCAATAAAGCTGTGAATTATTTTGACCTTGAGTGATGAAAAACAGCATTAATACTCTGTATTATCGTGATCTTGGGTCTCAGTTGTCTTCCACTTTGTCAAAAAGATGAATAATTAAGAAAAAGGACCTACTTTTAAAAGTAGGTTAAAGGGCTGGGACCACTTCTTAATTATTAAGCACATGCCTTACCCTCAGGAGATCAACTTTTCTAAACCAGGAATGAGTAACATATTTGTTGCTGGAGACTGCACCTTTTTTCTCCTCAATTAAGGGCTATAGAAGGTGAGGCAGTGAGATCACTGGAGGTGATATAATGAGAATATTCATCCTTCTGTTCTGTTCTGGGTAGTTGGGAGGTATAATGGATGACTGGTGAGGCTTACCTGGTGGTGGAAGGGGCCGGGTCCTCCTGACCACCCTCTTCAGCTGACACCTCTCACCTGCCTTACTGCAGCTTCGGGTTATAGTACTTCCTGCTACCACCACCTACTATCCTGGAGGAAGGAAGTTTTCTTGCCCTGGCTCCTTCCTTTAATGCAGGCTTGTGAGAGAGATGAGGCTTTCACAGCCTGAGCAGTTTACCTGTAAATTGAGAACAATAGTAACAATCACAACACTAACAATAACAATGGAAAATGAACTTGTAACATAATCACCTTGCCCTAGTAGGAGCATGTGGCCAAAAAACAGCAGTCCTGCTTCCGTTTGAGGAGATGAAACAGAAACCTCAATTTTACAGTTTAAGAATGTAGTTTATTAAAAATAAGAAAAAGGAAAGAGTAATCCTTCCTTGTAACCTGAGGCAGTCAAAGGCTCAAACAATTACAAGTGGGTGCAATCAGACATGTAGTATTGATTAAAAAACAAAGCATCTTAAATGTCACTTACCCAAATAATCTTATGGGAATATTGAGCCTAGATAAATAAAGATGATACAAAGTATACACAAAAAGACAATAAATTTCTTATATAAAAATCAACATTTACAAATAGCAGACACCTTTAAAATATCAGAATCTATAAAATCGACTAAGTTACCTTAAAAGAAAGTAATCTGAACACAGATCTTGGCCTACCATGTTTATTTTACTTCAGAGAAGAGGGATTTTCCCCAACTCACTTCTCTAGCTAGCTGGTCCTGACTAATCTCTGACTCGTATAGATTACAACCTTCAGTCAGAATTTGAGGGGTACTTCCTTTTAGCTTCCATTGATTCCCTTGAGGTTTCTGAGTTGCAGTTCAACATTGCTCCCACCTCCAGTCCAGAGGCTCTTAGCTCTGCTCTTCCCACAGGCCCCAGGCAGTCTACTCGGTCCACGTAGACCTCTGTCCACCTAGACCCCCTATCTCAAAGATAGATCTTTTATCTGCTCCCTGAAGATTTCTTGAGTCACAGCCTTCTTATTCCATGCACTATTCTGTTAACCTAGAGCTATTGCCCACTGCTCAAGCTCTGCTTTTTTTCTTCTTCTTCTGGAAACCAGCTCACCAAAAGCATGCAGCTGTTCCCAGGCCTCATCTTGCCAATCTCCTCCAGCAGTTTGTTTCTCCCAGGTATTCTTTTTGCTTGGTCCCCTCCCAGGTGATCTGCCTCCTTTCCCATCTTCCAGCAGTCTTGTAGAAATTCCTCCTCTTTTGTCTTGGCTCAAAGGTTTTAACCACCAAGGAAGGGCTGAGGGATTTCCTTTTTCTCTAAACAAGTCTGGACTTTCCTGCCCATGTGTTCCCAGCCATGCTGTCTTGTCCTTGAAGGCATTATGGATTCTCTTGATTGCTTGGCATCTTGGGCTTGTGCATTGGGTGAAGGGGGGCGGGTTTGCCTAAATGCAGCGCATGCTGCAGTGAATGTGGAAGAAGGAAGGGCTTTCCTTTCCTTTCCTTTCCTGGGGGTCTAGCCATAGGATACAGGAAGGTTCAGTAAAATAAGTGTGTTACTCAAACTGGAAGTATAATGCACAAATGGTTTTGCTTTTTAAAATAGAAGCTGAAAAAATTATTTCATACCATTGCATGTCAGTGGTATGATTTTCTATGTCTTTCAAGCTGCAAATAAAGGGAGCTGGGTGATAGTGGAAAGTCTGTCTTAAACTGACTACCCTCATGAGGATAAACCAGAAATGTTGTCTTGTCTCAGAAATTAATCTGACTGAAAAAGAATTCAAGACCTCATAACAATCACCTCTTAACATTATGCATTATAAGCATCTCTTTTCTGTGTTCCTTCCTGATCAGTAGAAATAAAATATTCCCAAAGAGGTCCAAAATCCTGTAAGGGTGAAACCTGTTTCTGCCAGGTTCTATCATTTATTTCTACAAAATTGAAACCCTGCTTCAAAGACTAAGAGAACATTTCCTAGATACAGTATGCCTTGTTTTCTTAAATACTTACTGAGTGTTCTAATAAAGTAGGAATTAATTAAGAAATTAAAGTAGCTGGAGTAACTAAAATTTGGTTTCCTGAAACAAGCAGTAGGATCTGAGTAGTATTGTATTATGAAGGATGTGTTATATGTTGAGTGGCAGCATGCATGTTCCCATAAGGTACATAGGGATATATGTCCTTTAAGGTTATAACTATTATTAGTTTGTTCACTTTATTCCAATAAAATGAGTTGCACACTGAAATATGTTCCTCACTATTATGACTTTTTTCTTCACTTGGTTCATAGTCTGTAACTGTTTTTAAAATAGTTCAACTCTAAAATAATTCATATTCTAAAGCTTGGACTTTCCTGCTATTTCCTTCTGCTCCTATTCTGCCATTGGTTCATCTGAAACTCTAGGTCAGTGTTTCTCAACCCCGGGAACTTTAAGATGTGTGGACTTCAACTCCCAGAATTCCCCAGCCAGCCTTGCTGGCTGGGGAATTCTGGGAGTTGAAGTCCACACATCTTAAAGTTGCCAAGGTTGAGAAACACTGCTCTAAGTGATTCTTTGACTTTGCCAGCAAAGTCTGAGTTACTTGAGTTTTCCCTTTGAGCTGGTGCCAGCATCTAATTGAAATCACTGTTCTGCCTTAGGAATTCATGAAGAAACTGGAAGAAAAAAAGAGTGAGCTAAATAAAGCCACAGGTATGGGAGAGGCCATCCTGGCTATTTGCCATCCAGATTCCATCACTACCATTAAGCACTGGATAACAATCATCCGGGCAAGATTAGAAGAGGTCAGTCCAATTCAAGCAGTCCTATGTGGTCGCAGCCAATCCTTGACAGCTTAGAACATGGCAAGCAATTAGCAAGGCTGTTGTGTTATGAGGAAATGTTCCAACTGTTGAGAGCAAAATGTTTAATATACCCATGCTGTCTTGTATACTAGACCTTGCTTTAGTCTTTTTTATAGTTATGTCATGAGAAAGAAATAGAGAAGTAAAACAGTAACTTATGTCCATTTACATTTGTGTCAGTCTTTCACCCCACCTCCTAGAAAACTGGAATTTGAATACAACTATAGCTTTTAAACAGGGATGGACAACATGTGGTCTTCCAAATATTACTGAACTCTAATTGGCACAGGAAATGCAGTCTAATGTTTAGAGGGCTAACAGTAATTAAAAGTTATGTAGAGGTAGTTCAGCTACCTGAAGCATAAGGATCGGCCATCATCTCTGTTCCTTCTTACCCTGAGGATTCCTCAGAACAAAGCATGTGTGTCTGTTGTGCTTTTTACACAGCTGCATTAGCCTCCTTGCTTTGCACAGAGGATTCCTCAAAGTGAAGTGTCTGGGTTAGCACAGTTCTCCAGAGCACCTCTGTGTCCCTGTGCCTCACGTTGATGACTGTAAGAGTCAAGAACACGGTCATGTGCTGTAACCTGATCGGCCACCCTTCCCAATCTACCCCTTGAGTAAAAGATTCACACACCTTCATTAACCATCTGTCCTGGTAATAGCTCTTCTTCAGGGGTGTGTGTGTGTGTGTGTGTGTGTGTGTGTGTGTGTACACGCACGTACACATATACACACACACACTCTTACACACCCCTATTTAAATGAATTCAGCAATACAGGGAACATGACAAATACCTAAATTTCAGAACCATTGTGTACAGGTACACAATGTACACAGTGTACACAATGTACACAGGTACAACCATTCATTCAGCGACTGTTCGAAATTGCAGTGATGCTGAACAAGTGGTACTTCTAACTGGTCCTCGACATTCTGGCTATCACAGCGCCCCCACGGTCACGTGATCGCAATTCAGGCACTTGGCAAGCGGCTCACACTTATTTTATTTATTTGTCAAATTTTGCCACCGCCCATCTCCCCCCCAAGGGGGACTCTGGGCGGTTTACAATAAAAATAAAACATTTAAATATGGTAATACATAAATAAATATCAGATACAAATATAAATATAGACTAGAAAAGATAAAATAAAATCCAGATGGCAATGACAGTTTTAATGCCGCTCATGTATATCTAAGGCCATCTTAGGGTGCCAGTCTTCCGCAGAAGTGGCTGCTTGTGTGAGTTGGGGGAGGCCGGGGAGGGTGTGGGAGGCCCGGCGTAGGCTGCAAGCGCAGGAAGGCTCGGGGGTGGACAGCACGGCAGGCCTCAAGCACATGGAGCCTAGGAGGTGGATGGCATGGCATGAGCTCAGGAAGACTCCCCCCCATGGCCTCCCACCCCCTGCAGTACCCACGCACCCCCCCACGCTCCTGCCTCGTCCCGCTTAACAGCCCACTTGTCTTGGGGTTACGATGGCAACCAGGACTGTTGGGATTGTCGTTGGTTTTATTGTTTTTAGCTATTAGTACTGATATTTTTTGTTTTATTTTTTACTGTTAACTGCGTTGAGTGCCCCATGAGTAGGAGAAGTATAAATTGATAGTGGTGATCATATTGTGATGAAGATGAAGTGGTGTCTGCTCTGTTGATCCCCTGCCCTTTCTTTCCTGAAGGGCAGACAATTTTAGATTGAATTGAATTCATAATGTTCGCAGATTGTTCCTTAGCCATCCTCTGATGATGAAGGGAAACCTGCTTGCAAGAATGGGGTGGAGGGTAAAACCTCTGGGTTAACTGTGTGAGTGAACAACTAATAATGTGGAAATCATAACAGATTGCTGCTTCTCATTTTAAGGTGTTAGCATGGGCAAAGCAGCATCAGCAGAGATTGGCAGGAGCCCTGGCTGCCCTTATTGCTAACCAGGAGTTATTGGAAGCATTATTGTCCTGGCTGCAGTGGGCAGAGACAACTCTTAACGAAAAAGATAAGGAAGTCATTCCTCAGGAGATTGATGATGTCAAGGCACTCATAGCTGAGCATCAGGTAAGAGAACATGGCTCTCTCATAAAGCTCTTTTTCAGCATGTGTGGAAGTAGCCATTCGAGCAGAGCAGACATTTACAAAATCCTACACTGCTCACATATCTGACAAAAATAAAGTTTTACCTTATACATTCCTTAAATGTTATGCATCTGTTTGTTGCACTGTGTGACTTCTGTGAGCAAAGCAAAGAAATACCACAGAGAATAAAACAAGAGTTCTTCCAAATGACATTGGCAAGAAAACATGTCAATAGCACATGAGTCTTTTAATGTTTTATTTTGTTCTACCCAACATTTTAACAGTGCAGTGGGTTGTAGCCTGAGGGACTAAAAGTCTTGGACAGTAAACAAAACAAAACAAAAATAATCCAAAGTATGTGTGCACAAAGCTAGGGTGCCTTTGTTTCAAACATGATGTTCTGTGGTGTGCCTTGAAATGTGGAGCATGTCTTTCCTTCATTCCAAAGAAAACTGCTTCTGCTAAGGGAAGTAGTTTTAATAGAGGATAGGCAGCCTTTCCCCCTCTTCCCTCTAGACTGCCCCCGAGCTCTGCATAAAGTTTGTTTTAAAGAGTCAGCCAGGCCTCCAGAAGAGATGTTGAGGCCTGGGAGGTAGCAGAAGAAGAAACAAAATTACTGGTGAATAGAACTGACTCATGCAAACATTGGGTTTGTCCTAAATGTATTTCTAAAACATCTTTTTGTAACGTGAGTTCAATGTCTCTGTTGAAAAAACTTGCTTTTTTGTCAATTTGGATGGTAGAACAAGTACTTTATTTTCATATGGATCAGAAAGTTGATGGCTTTATTGTCAATCTGATCCACTCACAGCAGACAAGTTAGTCCTGTTACGCTTTTGGTGTTAGAAAGTGCATGGTATTGATACAGATGTTAAGGTAGATACTGGAAAAAGTCATGTGTGGTGCAGATTTTATTTATTTATTTATCAAATTTATTCACTGCCCATCTCACTCAGAGAGCGACTCTGGGCGGTTGCCCAGATGCATTATGTACACATGAGAGGTCCTACAGACCTCTACCTCAGAGCTGTTGTTTCACTGAGTATGTTGCAAATTATTTTGATGCAACGTTAGTCAAAGCAACCACCATTTAATTGCAGATATTCATGGAAGAAATGACCAGAAAACAGCCGGATGTGGATAAAGTTACTAAGACACATAAAAGAAAAGCCGCTGAAACTGGCCCAATCCAATCTCATATTCCTGTATTGGATAAGGGAAGAGGAGGAAGTAAGTAATACTCTATTTGAAGGCATTGAGGGTATCACATTTTAACATTACCTGGCTATTTATAGATTGCAGCAGTAATTCACCTCTTTTATCCCTTAGGGTGGTTGTAAGCTTTTTTCCCCCTCATTTAAAAAGTGACAATAATAAACCAGGAGTTGGCAACTTGTACTCCTGTGGCCTGCTGTATCTCCCTGACTCATGCCACCTGGGTTTATAGCTGTCCCCTTTACACAGAGCCAAAGTATTATTTGTAGCTAAACAAGCATACAGTATATGTCGTATTATTTTTATTCTGAATTGCTTTGAAAGGTGTAGTTTTGGTGCATATGCAATTCCTCTTGTATTGACAGGAAAACGTTCTCCAATCCCGAGCATATATCCTTCAAGTGCCCAGACCCAAATTGAAACGAAGAATCCACGGATTAACCTTTTGCTCAGCAAATGGCAACAAGTCTGGCTTCTGGCCCTGGAGAGACGAAGGAAACTTAATGATGCCTTAGACCGATTAGAAGAGGTTAGTAACAGTACCTAAAACAACCACTCCAGGGCCTCTAATGAAGTTCTGTTTCATGGATGAGTGGCAGTGGCATTCCTCTTGGGCAGGGGGGAGCAAAGGGATAGGATTCACTCATCACCTCCAACTCACAGAGGGTATGTGGCCAACTGTTGATCATCAATCAGCGCAGTTTCTCCTCTGAATTTTTGAAGGAGAGAAATTGCATACATAGACATCAGCATTGAGTGCCCAGCACACTCCATGGAAGGAAAGGGCACACATGTGCCAACAGGAAGGGTATCACAAGTGACACATGTGACTGAGAAAATGTGATGTTACTACCGACCTTATGGATATTGATTGATTATGTGCCATCAAGTCATTTTCCACTCCTAGTGACCACATAGATAGATTTTCTCCATGACTACCTATCCCCAACCTGATCTTTCAGGTCTTCCAACAGTGCAGTCATTGCCACTGTAACTGAGTCCATCCACCTTGCTGCTGGTTGTCCCCTTCTCTTTCCTTCCACCTTTCCCAGCATACACAATTATGATGCAATGTCATGACTTACTCATGGAAAATGGCATCCAATGGAATTATTTTCTATAAACCTTTCATGGAATCACAACAAATCATATTATGAAACAAACTAAATATTGCTTTATATAGTCAGTCACTCGGCACATTGAAATGCATGAGCCGCTACAAACATACCTTCCAAACTGCTAAGTATTTAAATACAGAAATGCCTAAACATCTTAGGGCTGTATTTACTGAAGCAAGATTCAAGCAGCTGGACACAATGATTAAATATGGAAGATTTAACCAAGTCCCTTATAATGAACGTATTTGTATTTGTGGAGCTCCAGAGATAGAAGACATAATGCACATATTATTTGAATGTCAATTGTATAAGAAAGAGAGAGATCAGTATCTAGGACTGCACATTAGACGAATGACCAATTGGGATCCTTATATTAAAAAAACATACTTCATGTGCAGTCAGAATCCAAAAATTACATATAATACGGCCCTTTATTTGAAAAAAACAGTTCAGTTGAGATCTGCATATGAGCCTGATTGGGGTAAACTGTAGGGGTGATTCAGAAATATGATTTCCATTTTTATTCCTTTTCTTATTAATTTGTTTTTTATTCCATTTTTATATATGATCTTATTAATGTTCTATGTTTTATATTCTGTATTTTGATATGGCCTAATGGCTAATCAATAATAAACTATATTAGTCAATCACTCAGGACTACACATATCTCTATTAAAGTTCATTTCTGGGCCGCCTGACTCCTAAACAACTCTGGGCGGCTGATAACTAAAATAACCAACATATAAGGAATAGACAACAAACCAGTAGAGCAAAATACAAAAGCAATAAATGAAATAAAACAAAATAAAATAAAATAAAATAAAATAAAAAGAAGGCTCCACAGTCTCCCTATCCCCAAAGCCCATGAGAAAAGTCAATTCTACCAAGCCGTTTCATAAACTCAGCTTCCTATATGGTTCATTCTAATAATACAGTATAAGAAGAACTTGCTTTTTTTATCTGTGTTTGTGTGTGAGAATGAGAGCATTTCAGTAGTTGAAACCCACCTAAGCTGTTAGCCTACTGGCTTATCACAACCTGTTCTATCCTCTGGTTGTATTACAAACACCATCTGCAAAAAAAAAGTTTTAAATAAAAAATACGAACTAAAGGAACTGTAAGGTCATGCATTGGTTTGTCAAATGGTAAAATGGACTATGGAAGGCATGGGCTCTTCAGAAGACGGTTTCCCACTCCGTTAGCCATAGTTTAGAGTTAGTTTTATATTAGGAGGACTTATGATTAATGCTAACCACTTTTCATTTAATAATTGGAAGTAACTTTAAACCTCTGCACATCCTTAATGCTAAGTTGATATGTAGCTTGGGATCCACGAATGTTGTTGAACTTGGGACTAGCTTGCCACATGATTATCACAGTACAAAGGGAACCAGTGTTCACATCTGTCCTGAATCTTAGCATCATGGATATTGGGTACCGAGAGCCAATTCTTCTCTTAAATCATTTTCATGCAATTTTTTTTCCTAGCTGAGGGAATTTGCCAATTTTGATTTTGATATTTGGCGGAAAAAGTATATGCGGTGGATGAACCACAAGAAATCTCGAGTAATGGACTTCTTTAGGAGGATAGATAAAGATCAGGATGGAAAGATAACAAGACAGGAATTTATTGATGGGATTCTCTCTTCAAGTAAGTTTTAAAACAAACCATCCTTGAAATTTCAGATTGCATGTGAAGAAAAGAGGATGTGGGGAAAGGGGGCTTAATAGTACTTCTCAAATATCAGAAATATTGTTACTGCGTAAAGGGATATATTCTGTAGTGACCAATGGATGGAACTAGATCTAATGGAGATAAGTAACCAAGTGTACATAGGTAGAATCCAGTGAAGCATCCGGATAAATGTTTGATAGTAAGAGTAGTCCAACAGTGGAACTGATAATCTAGAACACTGTTTCTTACAGTGTGGTCCGAGGACCCCTGGGGGTCCCCCAAGACCCTCTCAGTGGTCCAGGAAATCAAAATTATTTGCCAGATATTGAATAGTTTTTGCAAAAAAATAAAATAATGTCACTCTTCTCATTTTGTTGTAGTTGTTAAAAAAATAAAGTTTTTTTTGTGAAAAATATTTTATTTATGTTAATATGTAATGGGCTTAATGTTATTTTTACATGATTCAATAAATATTCTACGAATGCGTCAATTTTAATTTTTAAAAGTGGGAAGAGTCCTGGGAGCAAAAAGTTTAAGAACTACTGAGCTAGAAGATAGCTCAGCTCTTGATAGATTTATTCAAAGGCTGGATAGCCATCTTTTCCAGATCCTCTAGCTTTGGCCTTCCCACATCAAGCAGAGGAGTAGAATAGAAAGCCTGCAAAATTCCCTTGAACTCTATGATTCTAAAAGTAATCTGTTTCAAAAAGGTTCTTGCTGCAAAATTGTAATTCTAATGTTCACTATTATTTCTGTTCCATAGAATTTCCTACTAGTCGCTTGGAAATGAGTGCGGTAGCAGACATTTTTGACAGAGATGGTGATGGCTATATTGACTATTATGAATTTGTAGCAGCACTTCATCCGAACAAGGATGCATACAAACCTCTGACAGATGCAGACAAAATTGAAGATGAGGTATTATTCTTCCATTTACCGCTTATTATGAGTATTTTCCATTAGAATTGCATAATGATCATCATACTCTATAATTTACTAATTATACAAGTGGCTGAAAAATCTAACACAGTGGTTCTGATTATCATATTGGCAGGTGACAAGGCAAGTAGCAAAATGTAAATGTGCAAAGCGATTCCAGGTGGAGCAGATTGGCGACAATAAGTACAGAGTAAGTCTAAAAAATACATTCATATCATCCATTGATTTATACCCAGCTGTTCTGAAAAGAACCAGAACATCTGAGTTATTGAACTACATTTAGACTGTGTGGATTCTATGAATTTTCTCAAAACCTATCTTATTTCACACCTTATTAGCAGTCAAAGATAATAATAATAATAATAATAGTAGTAGTAGTAGTAGTAGTAGTAGTAATTCCTACTGTTACTCAATTGAAATTGCATGTGGCGATTATCTCAGGGTTTTTCAAATTGATGGGGTTCCATGAGAAATTAAGTGGGGGGAGTTGATTCAAATGCAGCTGCAGGATTGATAGTGATTTTTCCAAGGTACAGTGGAAAAGGCAGGGGCTATTTTCCCTAAGAAAAAAACACCATGGCTGCCATTTTGTATATCAGGGACTCTAGGATTTTATTTTTAACTAATAGGTCCCTCGTTTTGTTTTGTTTTTGTGGAATTGTAAAAAACATTCAGAATAAGTGCATGATTGAAAGTATAAGCACATGATCATCATACAGTTTAGTTTTAAGGGTCTGTTACATAATAGTTATACATGTGTTGAGATATGCCACCAGCGTTCAGGATCTTTTATTGGAATATTCATTTATATTTAAATAGTATTCTTCCCAACCGAGTTAGACTTCAAAGATATTTGAATAATATATCTCATTACCGTCCTGTCTTTCTGTTTGCATAAAAAGCATACAGTATGTCCCATTTTTACTAGTTAGGAAATGTGTTGGGCATCTTTGGGAGAAAAGAAAACCTAAACAGATATGAAGGAAGAATTTGTCAAGTGGCAGAGGAAATTTGATTGAAGATTATGCAAGGAAGTAATAGATAAGTTAGAACTCCATTCTCCATCATTTACAGTACAAACATTTGATGTTACCTGTACGTACTGTATATAAAGTACATATTATATTTAGCCATTTGGAATACGTGTGCACTTTCATAGTGTGTTCTAGAGTCATGTAGAACATTTCCTGTTAAACTAATTGTGTTTTTTTCCCATTTTCCATCTCTTGTCAGTTCTTCCTGGGAAATCAGGTATAAACAGTGGAATGTGTTACGGAGTTTCTAGTATTCTTTTAATACATTATCATTTCAGCTTGCAGTGATTTGTCTTCCCACTTCCTTTCAGCCTGAGCTAATTCCTTGTTGGTCAGCTATGGTGCCTTAACAGGTGTCCTTATACTGAGAACTGCCTTTTTTGCCTGTCGCTGCCTCATGATTAAGGTTACTTTTAAGGGAACCAGATAATAGTGCAAAAGTTTTCAGGTGCAAATGCTTTCATGTAGTTTCTCCGTCATTTGCACATGAGAACTGCAGTTAAGATTATGCTATGGCTGCTATGTGGAATGTCTTTCAGGTTTCCATGCTGCATCTCACTGTCAGATAATTTACATCACACCCTTTTTTAAACTGTTAGGAGAAGGCCAGGACACTCAGAAGCAGAGGAAACAAATAGCATGCAACTGAGCACCTTTCAGACTGTATCCAAAAAAGGAACTGTTATTTTGCCCAATATACCCCCTCCATTTCTCTGCTTACTTTTAGCTTTTTTCAGCAGAGCAATATTATATCATGCAAAACAAGAGGGAATTTAGCATTTGGGGGAGAGCTGGTTTCATTCGGTGGAAAGTGGCCCCAGATTTCAGCCAGAAGTTAAAATTATATAATGAGTGAACATGGATGCCACTAAGATTAAAATTGTAAATTCTCTGACTCCGGCATCAGTACAAATTTTAATCTTAGTGGCATCCATCTTCTTGTGGTTCTTGTTTTATAGTGAGTGTATCATTCATGGATTGTTACCATTATGAAACTATGTAATTTATAATGGACATTGCTTAGGTATTACATTTTGAAGTAGTATTAATAAAGTTCTGGGACAGGATTCCCCACCTACTCGTAACCATGGAGCTCACTAGGTATTTTGGGCCAATCACACACACACACTCAGTGGAACCTATGCTATAGAGTTGCCGTGATGAGGATTAAATGAAAAGTATTGTCAGATGTGCTGTCTTGAGTATCTAAGAGAAATGATAGGATTTAAGATGGAGTAAAAAAAAAAACTAATCAGAACTGTTAAAGGAACTGGTGCATTTGGAGAGAGAGGCAGATCAAGAGCTACAATAGCATCATCAGTGGTCCCGGACAGCCTTATCAAAGAAGAAGGGTTCTCTGGTTTGCACTCCCAGATTAGCTGAGAGAAATGCATCAGACTTGCTTGTCCATTTTGTTTTTTACCTTCTTGAAAGGCACCATTTGATCAGAGGAATATTAAGCATCTAGATGCGGGACTGTAATAGTGGTAGACATGTTAGCCACTCCCGATAATTATAACAGGTGGTAAGGATTTTGGAAAAACACAACTAGAGAAAATTGTAAGTTTCCCAAAGAATACTGCAAAAACAGGAGACTTCTCAAACCAACTTCCTATATTTTATTGGTTTGAAAGGAAATTAAAGTGTGTCAGGCCCCTGTTAATCTACTTGTAGAGCTTGTGGACAATGAAGCATGAATGTTACAGCTTGGAGTCAAGGTAGGATCCTCCAAAAAAGTCTAGGAAGCAGGAAGGGATATTCTTCCCTGACTCATCTATGTGGTCATAACTTCCCAGTCTGGTATAGGAAAGTAATTACAGATCAGCATTTCAATGAAGTTGTGGCTGTAGGAGAGCCTGGGTAAATGTCTCATGTCATTGTTCCAAGTTCTCTGGCTAATTCTTCCCAGAACTATTTAAGCAAAGTACATTTTCCAAAGGACTCATATGAAAAGCAGTTGCTGCAGCATAAAACCTTATAGAAGAAAGGAGAAAAAGTCTTCATAGCTATGCTAATTTCCATAATTTCATACAATGCACATTCCAAACTAGTATTTTTGCATACTTCTAAAATATGTTTTGTTCCTGGCATAGTGAGCTTTATCTGCTTAACTATTATTTGGTTCCTAAGAAGTAATATGCTTTCCTCCCTTTGCTTAAGCAGTATTCAAGTTATATTACAAATTAAGCTCAATTGTATGATTTAGCAATGAAAAATGTACCAGACAAACAAGGTTTACTTGAATTTTGAAAGATAATATTTGGCTTCTTATTCTAGTTGGACCTTTGAGGATACATGCCTTCATGAAAGATCAGGCATTAAATGTTAGAGAAGTTCTGAATTCTTCTCATGGCAGAAACCAAGGGCAAAATTATTTGCGACACAAGACACAAATAGGGATGGATCATACGAAAGAATTTTTAGGCAGTGATTTGAATTGAAGTGTTTAAACCTAGTGAACTTCATTGTACTTTTAGTGAAAAGTTAACTAGTTGTGGCTTCTCAGGCCTTTTCTTCCTGGCCTTGTCTGTCCTCTCACCTAGTTGTTGTAATGGTCTGGAGTACAGATATGCTGCAGAGCAAAATGGAGAGGATAACAATAACGGGAAATAGAAGGGGAAGTAAATTCTTCCTCCAGCCGGGAGTTTAAAGGTTCAGTGCAAATCTCCAGATTACAATAGCCTTTAGCTTTACAATGGTAATTACATGTTCCCATTACATAGGGGTCTGCAGCTGGCCATGATGATTCCAAAATAACAAAACAGTGCAAGCTCTGCCCTTTTTCCTCTTGGCCCAATTCAAATAATCCTGTATTGGCTTCATGTCATATGGTGAATGGGCCCCTGAAGCTCTTTTCTCTAATATCTTCCTTTCTTGATGTGCTGTAATAAGTTCAGAAGCCTCAGGTTCTCTGTTAAGTCTGAACCAGGAGACTATTAAGATTCAGAATGACAAGTATGGTTAAGTTGGCTCCCTGCCATGTTCCAGATCTGCTAACTATTGTTTCCTTATTTGGACATTATAAGAAATAATTGTTCATTACAGCATGCCAAAAAAAAAAAAAAGCTGTGTAGAAACTAGAATCAAACAGTAGGTTAAACTGTGTTGTAAACCACCTAGAGTCCCTCTTCTGGGGGGAGATGGGCGGTGGCAAAATTTGAAAAATAAATAAAATAAATAAACTTCAGTGGTTTAAAGATTATCAGTACATGCTTATACATAAAGCAGTGAGTTTAATAATTACTTAGATCAGGGATGAGGAAAAATTACTTTTGCTTCATTTTAATGTCAATATACCTAAGCATACTTATTCTCTAAACAAATGTTTGAATTCATATGAAATTACGTATTAGAGGTTTCAAAGCTTTGATTTGGAGAATTAAAGCTGATTGAATTAAATCTCCAAATTGAATATTTGACTCAGAAGGATTTCATATATAACAAAAGTTGTTTCTTATGAATTGATGTGGACAATCAAATCAAAGCATCAAATAGATTCAGCTATCAGAACTGAATCAATGATTCAAATCTAATCAAAACTTATTTACATATTCCTCTTATACATGATTATTTGAACTTCTCCAATATTGTAATGTAGTTCACAAATAAAGAAGGTAATGCCAGGCTGAATTGTAAATCAGTAGTTAAAAGGAGTAAACAATTTGCTGAGAATGTGGTGGGAGTGAAGAGAATGTTACCGGATCTTTATTTGGTGGCCGGTGGGTTCTCTCTCTTTCTAACAAGAATAAATACTTATGCTCAAAACTGTACAAGAGCAGCCTGTTTTCTTCCTCCTCCTCCTGTATGTTTTAACATAAATTACCTGACAGTGCAATGTTGTGTGGCCCATTTGACTAGTCTCTAGCCAGGCAATCAGGGTGAGAATGAACAAGCAGGGAAAAAATGGAGGAGAAACCTTGTACAACTACTTTTTAAAGTAAAGGAAAACTTTAAAAGATTTAAGAAATGATACATCAAGTACTATCAAGCTATGGTGACCTCCTCTCCCTTTATGAATTCCAAATGGAATTCATGCTTTCCTTTTCTATTCTCTCTGTTTTCAGTTTGTCCCACCATAACTACCCTCACAAACAGGACAAATTCCAAAGAGAGTGGACATCTATTAATTAATTAATTAATATGGCTGCCCATCTCGGACATATAACTCTGGGTGGCTAACAGAGAATAAAAACAAGATAAAAACATCATAGAAAAACAATAAACAACAAATATAGGAGCCAAGATAAAACCAACAACACAATCAACATAACCAAGATAAGTGCTCAACCATACGCCCCAGGCTTGGCACCAAAACCAGGTTTTTAAGGCCTTACAGAAAGCCAGTGGGGTGAGAGCAAGTCTAATCTCCTGGGGAATGATGTTCCAGAGGGCAGGTACCACAACAGAAAAGGCTCTCCTCCAGGGACCCACCAGATGACATCCCTAACAGATGAGATCCAAAGTATGCCCCTCCTGCTGGATCTCACAGGATGGGTAGATGCAACTGGGCAGAGACGGTCTTGCAAGTAACCTGGGCCCATGCCATGAAGGGCCTTATAGGTCACTACCAGCACCTTGAATTGATCCTGGAAATATACTGGCAACCAATGCAGCTTGTGGAGCAATGGTGTCACATGTTCCAAATGAAAGGCTGCCATAACTGCTCACACTGCTGCATTTTGCACCAGCTGAAACTTACATATCCTCTTAAAGGGCAACTCCATGTAGAGTGTGTTGCAGTAGTCCAGTCAGGCGGTGATCAGAATGTGTGTGACCGTGAGCAGGACCTCTTGGTTGAGGAACAGGCACAAGTGGCAGGCAACACATAGCTGTGCAAAGGCCCTCCTTGCCATGGCTGCCACCTGCTTTTTGAGCAGGAGCTACAAGTCCAGGAGGACCCCTAAATTGCACACAGGTTCCATCTGGGGTAGTGCAACCCCATCCAGAACAAGAGATGGACGTTCCCCAGAACCAGGGGGGCCTAAAGCTCAAAGCCACTCAGACGTGCTAGGGTTGAGCTGAAGCCTGTTGCTCCCATCCAGACCCCCACAGCCTCTACACACCAACACAGGGCCTCGATGGCATCACTTGGACAGCCCAGGGTGGAGATGTAAAGCTGGGTGTCTTCAGAATACTGATGATACCTCACCTGGAACTGTCAGAGGACCTCACCCAGTGGCTTCATGTAGATGTTAAACAGGAGATGAGAGAGCACTGAGCCCTGTGGCATCCCGCAAAGCAGAGGCCATGGGCTGGAGTCCCCCCCCCCCCCATACCAGCTGGAACCAACTCCAGAGAAAGGGGGAAAACCAGCACAAAACAGTGCCACCAACCCCTGGAGCTGGTCCAGAAATATATCATGGTCAATGGTATTGAAGGCTGCTGAGAGGTCAAAAAGGGCAAAGACAGAAGCACCATCCCTATCCCGCTCCTGCCAGAGATCATCTAGAAGTGCAATCAGTGCCGTCTCAGTCCCATACCCAGGTCTGAATCCTGACTGGAAAGGCAATTAGGCATAGTATTATTAAAAAATGCATGCATGCATGCATGCATGCATGCATGCATATATATATATATATATATATATATATATATATATATATATTTATTTATTAGAGGAAAGTGAGCACTAAAATCTGAATAGTGAAAATAATATAAAATAAATAAATAATACTAGGAAAATTCCTTGCAAATAAATATATAAACTGTAAATTGCAGACAAAATACGTATATTAGAAGAAATGTACTGAACAATAAAATGAATAAATAATAAAATAATGCGTTAGAATATTTATGTGGACTTCAAAAAGTACTTGCAGAAACAATATAAACAAACGAGGTTGAGAAATGAGAAATTGAATGAAATTAAAATTGATCCTTATCGCTATTTTTTTTTAAGACTTCAGGAAATCAGTTATTTGCTTTTGGGTTTTTTCACACTTTAATAGTCATTTGTTTCTATGCAGATATTAAAGGGCCATGAAAATTGTACAGTACTTATGGGTGTACATATACATGTTCTGCAATACTTACAAGGAATGCTTCTGACCAGCAGGCAGTGATGATCATTATAAACACAGTTTTTCCATCCTCAGTATTTTCCGCACTACTGAATTCTGGGAGTTATAGTCTTAACGCTTAGGCAGTCCACCAGGCTGGAGAGGTTTCCATCTTGATTGTTGAGGACACCCAACTCCTGCCTTCATCATGCTTTTGTGTTCCTTTGCTTTGCCTGTCTGTTTAATTTACATTCATACTAGCAGGCATGCAAGACCAGTAGCAAAACTATTAAGGCTTTTGTCATTGGTATTGAAAAAGGAAGCTCTCGAGGTATAATCGCTGAGGAATGGTAGATGCATAATGGGTTTTATTGAACCTTTAATTATTTTTTTAAAAAAGTGTTAAAAGATAAATAGATTAAATACAATTACCTAAAATAGTAGCAGGATATATTATCAGAATATAGCAGTGCAAAGGGTAGGGAAAATTGTTGTAGAAAATCTACAACAGAAGGAAAGGTAACTGAATTGCGCCATGCAATATATTATTCATACAAAGGGGAATTTTCCTGGAAGCAAGAGGATGAAAGGAGCTTCATGTCATCATTAAAATTACTTTTCTTCTTTCTCAGGATAAAACTTGAGTTTTCTCCATTCTATGAAATTCATAGTATAATTATAATCATTTCTGCAAGGAAAGGTCAGAGAGGGCTTTTGTAATGAATAAGTTATCTGATGTAAGAACTTTATATGTTCTCTTAGTAGTTTTTCTCCTTTGAAACAAATCTAAGAAACAGTTATGTGATTTTTGCAAATTTTGTGTAAAGTGAAACCAGCACTTGATCTTTGTGTTCTGCTTCTACCTCACCCCACCCCAATCTCCTTGCTAGCTTCTGGATTAATACATTCAGTTTTACAACAGCCTTTATCATCATATGCATAATGAAAATGTCTTTGGTAATTTTTCTACTAATGATTTAGAAGCATTCAGTCTGTGGCTCATTTTAACCTACTTAGCCTAGAGAAGACATTGCTGTTTAGAATATATAGGAAAGCTTTAGCTTATTTTCCTCTCTTTGTCACAGTTTGGTGATTCCCAGCAGCTTCGTCTCGTCCGTATCCTGCGGAGCACCGTTATGGTTCGCGTTGGAGGTGGTTGGATGGCGCTAGATGAGTTCTTAGTGAAAAACGATCCCTGTAGAGGTATGTAAGAAGATAGCTTGGACATCAGACTCATTAATTGTGTTTATAATTGCTGTTACTGCTTAATTGGAGGAAGGAGGGACAAATCTTAAATTGTCAATTCCATAGTTTAACTAAATCTTAATTCACTTTTAATGCTATACTTTAGTACATCTTAATATGCTAAGAGGTGAGCAGACAAATGGTCTTCAAATGTCTTGGATTTCGATTTCTGCAACCCAGCTAGCATGGATAATGGCAAGGGATTGTGGGTATTGCAGTCTAAAACAACTAAAGAGTGCTCCTGTTGGCTAAGAAAGGATTTTCATTTACCATATGAGAGCTTGGCCTGTTCAGAATTCTTTGAGTCCTTCACTCAGATGCTGAGAAAGCTGGAAGGGATACTGAAAACGTGTACAGTGAAGGAAGAAAGCTGTTAACCTACTCTATCTACTCCCGTTTGTTAACCTACTCTATCTACTTCACTCTGGAAGAAGACAGATTCCAATAATAAGTACTGTTTTCCTGCCAGCAAATTAGCAGGAGAAAAGTGTCATTTTGATTGTTCATATTAGGTGCAAAAAACTACTTAAAATTGGTATTGAAAGATTCTAATTTTAGGATTGCAAATGTCAGCTTTTAAAAATGTTTGGGCCTGCACAGGGTTAATTTAGCTGAATCTTGTGATGATGCAAATAAGAAACTTTCGGTTTGCTCCTGTGGCTGGTGCTAGCAAGAATAATGAATTCAGTCTGCACTTGGAAATAGGAGACACTAGAAAAGCAAATAGCAGTCACAGCTACAGTGCTTTGCATTCCTGTTTTCTTTTTCTTTTTCCTGGCCTTTGACTGCCCTGCCTTCTTGACTCAACAAATATCTATAGTAGCTTCTGATGTACTAGACAGAACTTAGTAGTCTCACACGATGGTGCACATGAGCGGACTATATAGTTCAAGCATGATTGTTAGGCAGTAGTGAGCAGGCCCTTTGAGAAATTTGCAAGATTCCTTTTCTGGATTCTCACAATAAGCAGAGGAACAAAAGATCTCATTTAAGACTGGTGACAGGAATGGTGATCTTGGTACTAACATGGGGAGTCAGAGGAGTCCTCACCAACTGATAGATACAAGCATTTTCAAGGCCTGTTTGGCCTTCTGTTGTTAGTATTCTCAGTTGGGCCTTTGCAGGTAACCCTTCTTTCTCCCAGCGTAGAAGGCTTTAAAAGCCTAATTACAGAGAACCTGCTTAGACTGACAGGAAAATATGGACGTCCATAAGCAATGGTAAGTGGATTGTAGCACTTTACGAATTCTACTGAGAATAACATAGGATTGTTTATTTATTTTTATTATTTCAGATCAGAAATGCTAATGAATGTTAAGATGGGATATGGAAAGTAGTGTTTACTTTATCAGGGCTCCCTACCTCTACCCCACAGAGTTAGAAGTATTGAGAGTTCAGACAAAATTCTTTTAGAATTATGAATGTATTTTCTTTCTTTGATAAGGCCAACTGTTACCATCCACTATTTAAATCAGATATAAGTCATAGTATATTCCAGTGAAATTCATGTAAGAGTGGATATTACCAAGGTGTTGAAGAAAAAAGTATATTGGGTCTTTGATGAAAACAAAAATTAGATCTGTTTTAATTACATCATATATATGCTTTGCATTTTACATTCTGGTTCTACAGCAAACAGTGAAGGCACAGCAATTATACAGCACACTCTACATTGGAAATCCAATTAATTCCATTATCATTTTTCATATTCCAAGAATTGACGGATCCTAAAGATACTCAATTCTGATTACTTGACTCCTACAGTAGTATGATAAATCAGACTAATTTGGCTTTGTTCTTTTTCTTGGTAAAAAGCCAGTTAATGAACCTTTCTACTAATTTCCTAATTAAGATCTCTGTTTAGACAATAATCATAGAGAAGACACCATCATAGTGACCCCAAAATTTAGGATAATTCTCCATAAAAAATGGAATAGACAGAAACAAGTGTATAAATACAGACAAAAATCTTGTGCAATGTCCTGCTTCCCCACCTTGACAATTGGGCAGCCAACTCCAGTTTAAATCCGTCCTGGAGCTCCCCCCTCATAAATATGTCCATGTGACACACTTACATGTTTGCCTGTATTCATGTGGAGATGATAGATAGATAGATAGATAGACAGACAGACAGACAGACAGACAGACAGACAGACAGACAGACAGAGTTCTAAAAGAATCTGCCAAGAGCCATATTCCAAAAAAGGGCAGTTGGGATGAAAAGTTATATTAATTATATAATAATAACTAATTAATATTAATTATCTATAAAATAATTACATATATACATATCCACTACTGTTCCTTTTCAGGATAAGGAATGTTATGCAATGTGCAGAAAGGTTTTAAGAAATAGCGAGCAAAAGAAACAAAGGCGTAAGATTACCAGTACCATTCACTAGACTTCTACATACCTTTCTATCTTTCCAAAACCACCTTACTGCCACCACAACCATACATTGCCTCATACATTGTTTTTTCTTCTTGAAACCTCTCATATCTTTCTTTTTCAGGATCTGCTCAGCTCCATCCAAACATGTCTTTCTCAATCTTCCCCTTCCTCTCAACTCATTCAGTCTTCCGTCATATATTTATTTTGCAAGTCAGTCCTCTCAACTAAAGTCCCTCAATGTACTTCCTTCATACTGCTCGTTCATTTTTTGCATTCAATCCAGTCATTCACCACTCATTCTTTCTTGATCCTATCTCCTCTTGCTTTAACACACATGCTTTTTAAGTACCCCATTCCCCCCCTCCAGCTTCTATGTTTCTCCGCACATGCCGAACTCTCACTTCCAGATTACAAAGTCAGCACACCTTTTGTCTTGTTTTGACAAACATTCCTCACAACAGACCATGTACGACTCACTGTGTTCTATCAGCATTTGCATATCTTAAAATTTCTGAATCCACTTCCCATGTTTAATAAACATTTTTCCAAAGTCTACAAATTCATCTACCTTCAATTCATTTAATCTACCTTAATTAATATTCCATCTTGCCGGAATTAGTCTTAGCTTATTTCTCCCTAGTTGGTAAAGACATTACTGGTCAGTTAGGCATATTTTGGCCAGTGCACCACAACACAAGTAGAGTTTTATCCCAAGTCTGGTCATGTTGTTCTATGCAAGCTGTGATCTCTAATCTAGAGCCTGACTTGCCAACCAGCATACTATTGACCATATGCAGCATTCTAAGAAAATCAGGACTTATAAAAAATATTTTATAAAATTAATTGATCCACCTCAGATTACAAAATGAATCTCCATCTCCATTTACAAACCACTCTCTCCTGCCAAAACTTATATTTGTATGTACACATCCTCCCTTTTTCCAGCAGACACAGCAAAGGAGAAGACAAGGGGGTGGGGGGAACAGAGGATGGAATTGGGATAAGGGGAAGGGGAAGGATTGCATGGAGAAGGGAAGAAAAGGTAAAGGAGGAAATAGAAATTTGGTGAGGTGACAGGAAGAAATAACTTGAAAGAAAAGAGAGAGACTATATTAAGGTGTTTCAAAAGGGTTAAACTAAACATACAACAACAACCAGCAGCTAATATTCAGGCTAACAAAGGCATTCAAGCTTTGCAGCAGCTGGCAATGTCTACAAATAGGTAGTTGGATTGCTTGGGAAAGGAGACTTTGTACTCCTACCATTTTTGTAATGAACACTGATGTTGTGTGACATAACCAGATTTTCTTCATTTTCCATACAAACAGAGTGATTCCTGTTATACTGTATTTAGTGTTGCTGTAAACAAAGAATTGTCATCACCAAGCTTCACCTTGCAAGAATGAAATTCTTTTAAATAGCAGTGTATAGAAATGTGGAAAGCTTTGACTTGTTTTTTGTGGTTTGCGGAAATAAATTTCAATATCATTGGATAGGAATCTAAAATCTGATTTCAATCTTCTGAAAATCTATAATAAAAAAAGTGTGCTGTGTGTTCAGAAAGATAAAATGTGAATAGTAGTGATTATTTAAATACTGTGTGGTATTTTGTCTTTTTCAGGTTGGCATGGTTTGTTCCACTTTGTTTGTTTGTTTGTTTGTTTGTTTGTTTGTTTATTTATTTATTTATTTATTTATTTATTTATTTATTTGCTTTTGGTTACAGCTCTTGTTCGTTTTGACAGAGATGTGTTTTTTTTAAACATAGATGGCATTGGAACTATTTAGGAGTCTTTGGTATTTCCTGGGAGACCTTGATCTTGGTTAGGAAGAGCTAGCAAAAACTTGTATCAGCTAAGATTCTCTTTCTTGCTCTTCAGCTTTGAGTCTCTTGCATATGCATCTGCTGTGATTGATTCTTCTCCTGCTAACAATTTTCTTTTAATATGACCCATGTCCTGTGTCATTTTTTCTAGTTCATCATCATGGGAGTAAAATGTTACGTTCGGAATCAAACTCTTCAATTACCACTCAGCCTACTATAGGTGGGCAAATCCCTCTCTTTGTCTCTCCTCTTCTTATTTTCTTTTCCATTTCCTTCTTGCTCTGCTTCAATATATATCAAAGTCTATTTAACAAAACGCTTCACGTATTACAGTTTTAGCTTAACACTTACTGCACTGGGCTGGTGCTTGAGAGCTTGCCTCTAAATTTAAATAATAACTTGACGAAAGTGTCTCAAAAGCCATTGCTGTTAACACAGAGAGGAATCAAACGCTAAACGTGTTTACGCGTCTGATCCTTGTGCACTGGTCTCTCATATAACAGCATTCTGTTGGTACTTGACATCCAAACCCTTCCTTATAGTTTGGGAGTTTCTGTTTGCGTTGCATGTTACCAAATTGTATGACTTTCTAGTTTAGAATTAATACGGTTTATCCTTTGCCCTCAGTGTCTGCTTATCATAGCCAACATCTGTTTCTGCATCCCCCAAGAAGCAATAGCATTAGTTGAGTGGGTCCTCAGGTTGTGTCTGTGCCTCAATTACCAAATAGCATGTTGAGCCATTCCATTATCATGCTGATTTATGTTGACCGTGGTTCATCTTTGCTGGCATAGAACATTAGATGCGCACATTTTACCAATGAACACTTCTCTCAAATGCATTACTAATGTGTTTGTTTTGTTTGGCTGATTTGTTGAGACTTGGCAAGGCAATGGTGTGGAAGAGGAGGGAGGTAAATGATCAGACTTCCAATTTATTTTTTTTCACTCACTGTAGCAAAAGGGAGGACAAACATGGAGCTCCGTGAGAAGTTCATTTTGGCAGATGGTGCTTCCCAAAGTATGGCTGCCTTCCGATCAAGAGGACGTAGATCACGGCCTTCTTCAAGGGGCGCTTCACCCAACAGATCCATGTCTGTGTCCAATCAACCTGTCCAAGGAAGTCCAGCTTCAGCTCTTGCTGCTAGCACACCCAAGGTACAGTTTGAGTAGTAACAATAATCTTTAATGTTACTTATTAAGATTGAGCCCAGCTAACAACAGTTAGCAGCAGTAAAGCTGCCCTAAAACCAATAGGGAGATTTTAGTTACTCAATTTTTCAAAGGAATCTAACAAAGTTTTTTTATTGTTTCCTCCTTTCCCCTGCCTTACAATATGCAGCGGTCATGCAAGACTGGGAAAAAACATGTAAGCTAATTAGAACACAGAACCAACTTGTTAAAGGAGAAAAACATTGACCCCACCACTGCATTTTAGAAAACACACATAATCCTTTTTCATATAGAATGCTTGTCATCACTTGCTCCTGCTTGGTTTTGATGTCTTGTTTTGGACTTTTACTATGAGATTCATTCTTCATAAACTGACTATTCCATTTCATGACATTGTTTTCCAACAACTGTTCTTCACATTGTGATTTGCCATTGTTTCATACAGACACCCCATCCTTTAACACGCAACTATGGTAAACCATGGTTGATAAACAGCAAAACGTCATCTCCTTGTAAACCATCAGAGTGCTCTGAATATCAAGTATCATCCACAGAGGTACAGTAATGGACAGATTTTTTAGTCTAACAACATTTCCTTCACTGAAACTATCCTGTTAGCTAACAGTGATTTCCATTCCTTATCCAATTGTGCTGTACCTTTCATATTAATGCACTCTATTTGTTTTCACTATTCTGTCCACCAATTTTGTTTTTTCTCTTTTTTAAACCTGTAAACTAATCAATTGTTTGAAGCTTGTTTGACTCCTATTTGGGCCTTGTTGAGCATGTAGCCCTTGTCAAAATGATAATCAATTCTATACAGGTGGAATAATATATATATTTACCAGATAGACTTATTGTCTTTGATCTCTGTTAACAAAGACTTACATAAAAATAACAGATGTCTTCATTCCTATATTGACAGTAAATTAGTTAAATATAATTTTATGTGATTGTATCTCATTGATGTCAAGACTAATTGGGCCTTGTTTGTAGATTAGCTTGCAATCTAACATGTTATTTTGTTCACTGGAAGTTAAAGTGTGCATATGTTTAATTATGATCTTCATGTAATTTAACCTATCCAACACTTAGATTTAAGTCAGGAAATTTATTAAAATAAAAAAGTCTGAAAATCTATTAACAATATACTTTGGAAAACTCTAAAATGTGCAGTGACAAATTTAAATTTGAAGTGTTCTAGGCTCAAATCTTGCATTCCCTCAACTGGCCTCCAGCTAGCCTTCCTCAACCTGATGTGTTGGATATCAACTCCCATAATCTCCCTGCTAAATGGGTATTATGGGATTTGTAATCATTAACAGCTTCGTGGCACCAATTTGGGAGAGATTATTATAAAATGTTGTAAAGGTGCCACTCCAGAAATAAAGGTTTGCCTGCAGGGTAATGTTTTAATTCCCAGGAGCTCTTGCTATAACACTAGAGTGTTGGAGTGATATGCCGTGGATGGATCCATGGTATACAAAGTCTCCCTTGTTCCTGCAACATGAAATTTTCCACCCCATTGATATCAATCAGAAGGGGGAACAGGAAGGGGGAGGAAATCCACAGTTCTTCTTTTGCCCTGACCGGAGTGAGACCAGAGTGAGCCAGAAGAACTTACTGAGTGACCGTTCATCTGCCAACAATATTGGCTTGCCAAAAGGCATCTTGAAAAAGGATCAGATTTTGGCACTTCTCCAGGGGATATAGAATCACAAATTAATCTTCATGCCCTCATGCTACAAATATTATGCATGGATTTTCGTAGGTACAAAATGTGATCTATGGTGATCATACAAATTGCAGTGGAACAGTGGGTATATAGCAGCCATCAATGTACTCTAGGTCATGGTTAAATAAACCATGGTAGAAATTTCTGTGATTTATTTAGCATGGTGTCTATATTGGGAAGTTTGGCTTCTATTTATTCCCTTCCTAAAAGATCAGAAGGTTCCTTTAAATCCCATTAATTTAGGTATCATCTTGCTTCTTGATGTCAAGCATTAAGCGGAGAGCTTATGACATCATGTTCCAACATTTTTTATACATAGGCTGTCAGAGTGTTTCCTTTAAGCTCTCAAAGCAGAAAGGTACAAGTGCTACATTATGTCATGCCCCTGTGTATAGGGTTTTACATGACTTCCACCAACACACTGGAGGGGGTGGGGAATTTCACTTTTTACACAGTTACATTGACCAGAATATAATGTGCCTGCTGGCGGATAATGTAACTCTTTATACGCATTGATTAAAAAATCAGATCTGCACACCATTTTTGATTAGCAGCCAAGTTAGCCTATTTTGTGATTTAATTATCCACTGTGTCTGAAATAAATGTTTTATCCAACCAAATTTCATCCATAAAAATAAAATTTCAGAGCGTATTAATTACTGTTCATGGACAGTATCTGCATTTAATCATTTTTAGAGTAAACCCATTGATACCAATAGAACTTTTAAGTTATTCACAATTAACTTAAGTCCCAGTAATTTCAGTGCATCTGTGCTAAGTCTTGATCCAACCAAATTTATCTGCTTTCTATCGATGTTAATTAAATATGTTAACTAGAAATAAATCTGGAAGATGCTGTATGCTTATCCATATTCTGCACTGATCCAGTAAAATACTAAAATAGAAGAAAGAATACATTTATGCACAACTCTGACCCTGATTCTAGAAAGGAACAGTATTAGTCTGCGTTTGCATTCACAGTCCTGCAGACTCTCAGGCCCTTGGGCTGTATGCAGGATACACAAACTATCAAGGCGCTACCCCATGGCAGGAGGCGGGCCCAAGGTGTAAAGACTCAGGGGGCTTCTGGGAAGGACTTCTGAAACCTCCAGTCTTCCACCTTATGGGCTCAGTTACATTGCTATTCAGTGGTTGGTGACAGGAAAAAAAAGGGTGTACTTGAAACAATAATAAATGTAATATGCTATGAGCTTTCATGGGCTTCAATCCACTTCTCTGAAATCTGATCCTAAATTGGTAGCTATATACGTCTTGACATGTAAGAATTGTTCATTCGTACAGTCCCATCAACGTCTATGGTAGCTTGATAAATTGCACAGACAACAACAGACAAGTCCCTACCTCAAGGAGACAGTGATAAGTACAGTCTCTCTACTTGCTTTCCTGTTGACACATTTCTAAATAGTGCTGTCTGGCTACTTTTTGGCAGAGCGTTTTCTTGGTGGTGCATGTTCTAAAGGAAGCGATCTGGGTGGAGTTCCAAATTCAGCCTTGTTCAATGCAGGTGCTTCATTCAGTGCTCTTATGTCCTACAGGGAACTCCAATGCAAGGGAGTAAACTTAGACTGCCAGGATATCTGTCTGGGAAAGTTTTCCATTCTGGAGACAATAATGGCCTAATTTCAACAGCAGCCTCAAGAGCCAGAGCACATTTTGCAGGTGAGTGTTGGATTTGCCAGGATGTGACACCTGCATCCTGGCGGACATCTGACTTGCAGAAGTTGAGAGTATCTCAGTCCCTCCTTAATCAATCTCTCTTGTTTCTACTGCTATATAAATCTTACTATAATCAAGACATGTCTTTTCAGCCGTAGCCCCACATATTTCGCTGCTTGCCTGGAATACTGTGAAGCAGTAGAAGATGCTAATTGCATTTGCCTCGAGTCAGAGCTCAAGTATGTGAGAAGAACCTCTTCAGAAGCAGCCTCCTTTGCTCTCTGTTCAACTAACCATGGACGTCTTTCACGTTCTCTTGCAGAAACTAGAAAAGCACCAAGCAGGCCTGGAAGTCGTGCTGGAAGTAAGGCCGGCAGCAGAGCAAGCAGCCGCCGGGGCAGCGATGCTTCTGACTTTGACATTTCAGAAATCCAGTCTGTGTGCTCAGACCTGTCAGAAACTGTTCACACCCCAATAAGACCAACACCCCGACCAAATTCTCGGTCCGCCTCGGGAAAGCTTTCCAAAATTCCAACTCCGCAAAGGCGATTGCCGGCCAGCAAATTAGACAAGTCCTTCAAGAGATAATGCAGTTGGCTCCTCAAGGTCTTTTCTTTTCTTCTGTGCATTAAATATTTAAGTTTGTAAGATGTAAATTATCCTGTAGAAATTATTGTGAAATATGATGAGAGTTGGTTTTTAATTTTGCAGATGGCCTTATTTGTGTATTGGTCTTGTTATTTTATGTGTATAGTTTTTGTCAATTTTTGTTTGTTTATGCCATATTCTATGTGAATAGGAGAACATTTTTTTAATGTAAACTAACAGTTGTTTGCAGTAACATAGAGAGAGATCACTAAAAGCAGTTACCGCTAACTCTTTGCATCATACATCCGCCTGGCCTGTTGCTTCATCATTTACAGTAAAGGATACCTCAGAACTTGGTCTTCATACGAATGACAAAAAGCAAAATAATACGTTTTGAGCTAACAGTGTGGACCTTAATGACATGTGACCGGAATCTAAACAACAGGAAGTGAAGACACAGTTCTTTTTGCAGTTACAGTAATTAAACAATATCTTCCAAAAAATTCATGAATGCTCCAATATATTCCCATGTTTTTCTGTGTGCTGTTGCTTTAAAAGACGGCAGAAACAATCTTGGGCGGGGGGGCGGGGTCTTACACTTACACCCAAATGCCAGTATAACCTGCATTCATGATAATGTGAGGTTTTCTTTTGCTTGAGTGGATGAAAGCATTGTATCATTGGACTCATTTTATATCAAAGCAGTTTTGCTTGCAGAAAGAAAAAAAATCTACAAAATAAATCTTGTCCCTTCTCTTTATTGCTGCGGTTTTCCTTTTATCCTAGGGAGAGAGGTGTTGTTCATCATGCTTGCTTTGTATATGCTCTGAAAAATGCAAACCATTACTTCCAACACACACAAAAATGCCTTTTATTTTGTTTTGTATTAAAAGACACACACACACACACCAAAAAAATCAACAAAACCCACCTTATTTGCTTTTTATCTGCGATTCTGGCCCTCTCCATTTCTTTTGGCTTTTATCTGTAAATAAAGTTCCTCCTATACAATACAATCTCTATACAATCAGCAAAAACAAGACCTGGAGCTGACTGTAGCTCAGATCATGAGCTTCTTATCGCAAAATTTAGACTTAAATTGAAGAACATAAGGAAAACCACTAGACCAATCAGGTATGACCTAAATCATATCCCTTATGAATATACAGTGGAGGTGAGGAATAGATTTAAAGGATTAGATCTGGTAGACAGAGTGCCTGAAGAACTATGGATGGAGGTTCGTAACATTGTACAGGAGGCAGCAACTAAAACCATCCCAAAGAAAAAGAAATGCAGGAAAGCAAAGTGGCTGTCTGATGAGGCTTTACAAATAGCTGAGGAAAGAAGGAAAGCAAAAAGCAAGGGAGAAAGGGAAAGATAAAACCAACTGAATGCAGATTTCCAGAGAATAGCATGGAGAGATAAGGCCGCCTTAAATGAACAATGCAAAGAAATCAAGGAAAACAATAGAATGGGGAAGACTAGAGATCTCTTCAAGAAAATTGGAGATATCAAGGGAACCTTTTGTGCAAAGATGGGCATGATAAAAGACAAAAAAGGCAGGAACCTAACAGAAGCAGAAGAGATTAAGGAGAGGTGGCAAGAATACACAGAAGAACTATACAAGAAAGATCATAATGTCCCTGATAAATATCAATAAATAACTGATAAATTATTTATAAATAAATAACTGATGGTGTGGTCACTGACCTTGAGCCGGACATCCTAGAGAGTGAAGTCAAGTGGGCCTTAGGAAGCATTACTAACAACAAAGCTAGCGGAGAAGACAGTATCCCAGCTGAGCTATTTAAAATCCTAAAAGATGATGCTGTTAAAGTGCTGTACTCAATATGCCAACAAATTTGGAAAACTCAACAGTGGCCACAGGACTGGAAAAGGTCAGTTTACGTTCCAATTCCAAAGAAGGGCAATGCCAAAGAATGTTCAAACTACTGCACAATTGCACTCATTTCACATGCTAGCAAGGTTATGCTCAAAATCCTACAAGCTAGGCTTCAGCAGTATGTGAACCGAGAACTACCAGAAGTGCAAGCTGGGTTTCGAAGAGGCAGAGGAACTAGAGATCAGATTGCCGACATTTGCTGGATCATGGAAAAAGCAAGAGGGTTCCAGAAAAACATCTACTTCTGCTTCATTGACTACGCTAAAGCCTTTGATTGTGTGGATCACAACAAACTGTGGCAAAGTCTTAAAGAGATGGGAGTACCAGACCACCTTACCTGTCTCCTGAGAAACCTGTATGCAGGTCAAGAAGCAACAGTTAGAACCGGACATGGAACAATTGATTGGTTCAAAATTGGGAAAGGAGTACGACAAAGCTGTATATTATCATCCTGCTTATTTAACTTATATGCAGAGTACATCATGAGAAATGCCGGGCTGGATGAATCACAAGCCGGAGTTAAGATTGCCGGGAGAAATATCAACAACTTCAGATATGCAGACGATACCACCCTAATGGCAGAAAGTAAAGAGGAACTAAAGAGCCTCTTGATGAGGGTGAAAGAGGAGAGTGCAAAAGCTGGCTTGAAACTCAACATTAAAAAAACTCAGATCATGGCATCTGGTCCCATCACTTCCTGGCAAATAGAAGGGGAAGAAATGGAAGTAGTGACAGACTTTATTTTCTTGGGCTCCAAGATCACCGCAGACGGTGACTGCAGCCATGAAATTAAAAGATGCTTGCTCCTTGGAAAGCTATGGCAAACCTAGACAGCATATTAAAAAGCAGAGACATCACCTTGCCGACAAAGGTCCGTATAATTAAAGCTATGGTTTTCCCAGTAGAAATGTATGGCTGTGAGAGTTGGACCATAAGGAAGGTTGAGCGCCGAAGAATTGATGCTTTTGAACTGTGGTGCTGGAGAAGACTCTTCAGAGTCCCTTGGACTGCAAGGAGGTCAAATCAGTCAATCCTAAAGGAAATCAACCCTGACTGCTCATTGGAAGGAGACAGTGGAGGACAGGAAGGCCTGGCGTGCTATGGTCCATGGGGTCACGAAGAGTCAGACACGACTGAACAACAACAACAACAAAGTTTCTCCATTTCTTTTATATTCCTGATATGATAGGTCAGAGCTTTCCAAACTGTGTGTCGGGACATGTTAGTGTGTCGGCTGCAGTGTCTGGGTGTGTCGCGGCTGCTGCTGCCTCCGAGCCCTGCCAGGATTCCGCGCAGGTCCTAGTGCCTGCCTTGTACCCTGCTGTAAGAGTGTGTCGCGAAATGATGCATGTCTAAAAAGTGTGTCACCAACATGAAAAGTTTGGAAAGCTCTGTGATAGGTTTTCACATACTGTTGCATCTAACTGTTCACATAGTGCTTTTGCAATTATTTGTTTCCATTTGTGGAAAGGCTCTTGATCAGGAGACACCTCTGTTAATCAAAGGATATTCTATATGCCTGAGATCAGCCTTTGCACCAGAATGCTGGAAACCAGCCAATACAACATTGGTTTTTAAAAAGGACTTATGGAGGGAGGGAGGGAGGTGTAATCTAAAAAAATATGACAGGTTGATTAGCTTAAGGTCTGTACCAAGTGAACTGTGCAAAGCCATACTTAAGTTGAAGCATCAAACATACAGGCAGACATAGCTTTTGGTAAAGTTTAAGTTCTCCCACTTCAGCATCCGTTGGGAGGGCCAAGGGTAATAAGTGATGTTTATTTTTTTTTACTGTGCGATGCCTTTTGATGAAATTCCTTATTGGAGTCACTGGGTAAGAGGGCTTGTCTCATGGATTGGTAAAAGAACATAAAGTAGAAAATAGGGATAAATGGCCAGTTTATATTATGGAAGAATGAAAGCCACTGTTCTACAATGGGACAATATATTTTCAACTCTCTGGAAGGTGGGAAGTGACCAGGTTTGCAAATGACTCCCCCCAAAAAAAGGACAGCAGAAACCTGTGAAATGTAACTGCTGACCGGAGAAGTAGTGTTAAGGTACTGAATGCAGTTTAGTGTAAGCAGGACTGAAATGATGTACATTGGTGCAAAAATGGCTGCCTTATTAATAGAGACTGCTAGTATTTAGGCTGGAAGTAGACCAATGTTCGGAAGTAGCCTGGTTGAAAGGTGGGTGAGGTGGAGGAGGAATGCAGGGTGAAGCAGGAGGGAGGTTGCATGGCACATTGAGAAAACTGCCACTTCGTGCCAGCCCATCTTCCACTCCACCAACCTGCCAGCTAGGCTATTTTGGGACAGCTTGATTAGTCTTACAGAAGACCGGTAGATGGGTTGTTGGTCTTCCTGTCACTTAGCTAGAAAATGGAACTGGCAGAACTCTTTAACAGTTCCACCCCAGCTCCCAAATATCCAAATCAGTAAGTGCTGCAGAGAGTAATTTCTTTCCCAGTTTTAACTGACTGTCAGGCCAGGCCTCTGATTACTTTCCAACAAGCGGGTGTATTAGCCTTTTGAAGTACCGCTGAACATATATTTAATAATAGGTGTGTTTTTCCAGAAGACCAACCAATATAAGGAGCCTGCATAATGCCTGAACTGTGATTTATGAAACACGAGTCAGGCAATGCATAGGCAGACCACTCTGCAGAAACCAGGTGCCTGGTTTCTCCTGCAGCCCAATCCAAACCACCATGGAGGGTGGTGCCTATTAGCCAGGAAGGTGTGGGTGCACCAATAGCACTCTCAACTGGCCAATAGATGCTCAACAGATGCCAGCCCCTAACCACACCCTCACCAAGATCATGAAATGAAGGGTAAATTATTCATACACTTGTCTAGAGAGAAGACAAAAACTGGAACAGCTTAAGACAAATGTAGACTGCCTCCACAGTGGGCTAGGGGTGAGAGAAAGGCTACAACACGAGGACATGCCCTCTAAAAATGGGGTATCTCTGAGTTGTGAATAGCAAGTCATGCAGAAGAGCTGTCATTTTCTTTTTATATATGAGAAACAATGACTGAGATGGACTTCCAAGTTGGGCACCATGCCCAATTCTTGTAGAACTAGCAGCATCCACAAAAAGAGGGTCAAAATCTGCAAGATGGTGGGTGTGGCATCACAATAGAAAGCCCACCCGTTTTGTAAGTGCAGTGATGTTACACATAAAAGGCGCAGGGCTTCAACCACAATATTGCACCTACCACCTTCCAGCTTTTGATCCTCTGTGGATGCTTGTGTAGGGCTCCCAGTGAGTGAAACAAGAATTTAAGGGGCAAAAAATTCTGCATGCTTCTGTTGAGCTTAGATTAACTTCAGGCTCTTAGAGGACTGTATCTTCCTTTCTGCACAACCACGTATTTCTGTTGTTTGATATGTTCTTTTTTTTTTTGGGGGGGGGGGTTGTTTTTAAAAATTCTTGTAGCATTTGTGTTTAATTAGATTTAATTTTCCGTTTGCATTTTGCCTAGCAGCAAAATGGCAAGCAATGTTGTCCATGAAACAGATGGTTATTTGTAATTTATGAGCTATGGATCAACTGAGAATGGCTCTGTTGTCTTTGTCAAGGTTAGTTTTTGCAGCTGCGTACAATTCCTACATCCCTGACAAAACATAAGAGGTGCTCATTCATGAAATACTGATGATTACTTCTTAGCAATATTCCTCTGATGGACTGCAGACAAAAATAATAGAGAGAAAAAAGCCTAAGGTTGCTAGTGCAAAATCTGGACTACTGCACACACTTTTTTTTGCCACAGGGATGATCTCTCTCACACATAATTCAACTATTTAGTCATCTGAATTGGTTAACCTGTGGAATGAAAAGCTTGCTCACATGGACTTCACACATTACCATAAAAGGTCTATTTTGTTGTTTAGAGCATTTTTCCCAAGAAAAGAAAATAGTAACCAAAAGCTGTTCATAATAAAGGATATATTTAATCTGCTTGCCCTTCTCTCTCCCAGTTCTCAGAGAGTCCTGAGACTGGCCCAGAAATGAAATTCATAGTTGAAAGGCATCAAGAATCCATAAAATCATGCACTTTTTCTATTGTCAGACAAGATTGTTCTGTTCTCTCAATAAAGGAAAGCAGCTTAGTATGATGAAGAAAGCAAATGCTAATATTAGCAGTAGATCTTTATAACAGTGTTCGCCTAACCTGGCTGTCATACATTGAAACCAAAGCTGTCTTACATTGGCTTTAGCTGGGGGAGTGTGTGAGATGTATTGCCCTACAGTTAAAAAAAAAAATCAAATAGCATAATCTTTGAAACATATAATGTTAGTCACTGTTCTTTCTGTCTCTAAGGTTGCCTTAGCACATGCCCAAGACCTTTGCACAAAGCCCGGGCATTGACAGGATCCCTCACAGTTTCAACGTGTTGCCTGGCAAATTACCAGAAAAAGGCATGGCTCATGGTGTTCCCGCCATGGTAGTTGGGTCACCTCAGAAATGCTTTGCTAATGTTTTGCATTTTCAGCAAACACGACTGCGACAAATGGCTCTCTTTTCATGCCTTTTCATGGCAATTCTTTAAAATTTGCAGTTCCTCAGGGTTACATCTGGCCGTTTTCACAAAACGGAGTTGTGGATGTCATATTTAAAAAAACGTTTGTTTGAAAGGTTCAGCATTTTTACAGTCATTCTTCCTTTAACATTGCTGGGAACTGGCTGAGGCATAAATAGCTCCTGAATACAATTTTAAGAGCCCTTTGCTTACTATTGTGAGCAAAATCAAGGACACAGCTTTTCAAAATGAAAAACAAAAAATAAATCTAACAGGAATTGTCTGAGAGGTCCTGGTTTTAAATTTGCTTCCTTTCTTGGGTATGGATAACAAACATACAGTACATTAAAAAATCAACAATTTAAGAACAATAGTAAAATTCAAAGCTAGAAAGCTGAAACAGGAGACAGAAATAGGAAGAGATGGTAAGGTCCACAAAAAGTGAAAATGTTTTTGACTGCCAGGAACAAGATACACAGCTCAAAAAAAGCTGTTCAAACACTCCTTTTGTTCACTCATTTTCCACACACTTTTACTTTAATGCCATCCATTAAAGTATGGAAGATGGCAATGTCTTTGCAGCATGGGAAACATCATGTATTGGGCTGACCCACATGCCAGTATTTAGAACCAAGTGGAAAATTTGAAAGCGGGTTGTGATTCAAAGGAACATGTACTTAACTAAAAAGCAGTGAGGTTCCAAACCAAAATTAATCACTGGCATGATATGTACTTCAAAGGGTTTTACAAGGGGGCTGGAGAAGGAACTGGAGATCAAAGCACATACTATATTAATTTTTTAGCATAGAGCTGACTCTTTTGGCACGGATAAAAGCTTTCTGTGTCCTTTTCTCTCTACTCCTACATGTATCTTTAGGGATCTAGGGAATGGGATGCAATTTGAATCCTTCTGAGGAAAGCTGTCCAATCTTGTTTAAAACCCCACACATTTAACAGAAACAAACAAATGCAGAGGCTTAACTGCATTGCTTGTAATTAATGTAACGTCTCTGTTCCCATAATGGCCTTGACTCAACTACTGACCCACTCAAGTTTCCCTAGTGGGTGACAGTACGTGATCAGGCTAACTGGATCACAAATCCAGTGTTTGGGGGTGGCTGCAGTCCCACTAAATGGGGAGGGTTTCTTGTGTCCCATGAACTTTCTCAGCTGCAATGCCAGCATGCCTTCATAACATCACCAGCCCCTTCCGCTTTGTCTAGGCAAGCAGCAATGGAAGGGAAGAAAAAGGGAGAGGAAAAAAAATACCAAAGGGGGCGGGGGGGAGGCCCAGATATAGCAGCACTTAAATCCCCAGTTCATTCCAAGACATACAAGCCCAACTCCCTCCACTTGGCCCTTTGGACAAGCTCTATTCAAATAGATGTCTACCAACCCCATCCTGTTCACGTCTCTCACCCTGGCCCAGCCCACCCTCCTTCCCACCACTTCATCAGACTGGTACCCCAAAAATTACACCATGACGCCCCTTACAAGGAAAACAAAGCCTTTAAAGAGGGAAAAAAGTGACAGCAAAGGTGGCAAGTGCCCTCAAACTGCAATGACATTCACATGGAGGGGGGAAAGGGAGCAAAAGAAATACCCAAAAGTAACCTGAAACACGTCCTTGACATTCAGGCCACCTGGAAAGTTTCAGACAAGTCACAGGAAGAGGGCAGCCCCAATTCGCCCCCACCCCCAGTCACCCACACCAGGCATGCAGGCAGTGTGCCCAGTGGACTATGCAGGCAGGAGCTGATCTCAGTGGCATCACGAGCCTGAGGTGGAGAGTGCTGCTCTACCACCCTCTGGATTGGCACCTGCAATGGGCACTCTCAAATGCCTGATGGGGGACCTCATCCAGCTCTCTCCAATACAAACAGTACAGAACAAAAACAAAAACCAACCCACAACCAGTAATTATAGCTGGAACTAAGTACTAATTCACCTTAAGGAAGCTATATAAAGATGGGAATTTTGACGGGGCATGGCACAGACGTAGCAAAAATTGAAGTTCAGTGTCCCTACTGCTTCACCCCCCGGGGAAGGTTTTAGGACCTCTAGCTCACCTTGGCAGTCCCTGGGTTACCTGGTGGTTGGAGCAGGCAGCAAGCATGGACACTGGCTGATGCAAATTCATAATCCTCTTCTGGGTGCCTACTTGTCTCCTGATGTAGATGGCAGAGAGAACGGCCTTGAAGGACAGGGGGAAGAGCCACTACCAAGGCAACAGTCAGATAAAAGGTGCCTGAGCCTGGGCCAAGAAAGTAACCTGACTATAAACATTTCAGACAAGCCCCTCCCTAGTTCACACAAAGATAAAGGGAGGGAGGGGCACATTCAGACTTGCACAATTCTGTTATCTATAGCTTTACAAGAAAAGTAGTACTGACCTACCTGGCATTGGTTTCCTAATCTAGAAGGGCTGACACCTATTGACCCTGGGACTGTTTGGAAGTGTACACATTGCAAGCAATCTACAAAGAGAGATACATAATGCTAAATCACGTGGGGTAGACAAAGAGCATATGCTAGAAGACCCACCAGAGGCCTATCTATCTGCACTTGGAATGATGGAAATCATGAGGTCATTTCTGCAGTGCCAGAGATTTCTGTAGATGTTCTTTGGGGCGGGGATGGGGGGAATCCATGCCTTCTCAACTGTAGTGTTCAATGTTTCATAAGTTTTTCCACCCCTTTAACTCTATCCATCCCATGGGTTCTCCTGTGCCAGGTTTTCTATAATCCCTCCCTGACCATCTACTTTTGTGACCATATCTAGCTGGAGACCAACCTTCTCCTCCATATTCCTCCTCCATCTCTGACTTAGTTTCCTCAATAATTAGCTGCTGCTTACCTATGATGAATTGTCCTGTTCAGACTAGGCCAGGGGTCGGCAAACTTTTTTATGCCAGGAGCCATTTTGACATTTATAAAATTTATAATATCACTCGAGGGCCAGGGGGCGGGGTTTGAGGGTGGGAGCCAATTGCGTGGAAGGGGTGGGGTTTGCGGGCGGGGGCCAATCCCGTGGAAGGGGGCAGGGTTTGTGGGCGGGGGCCAATCGCGTGGAAGGGGGTGGGGTTTGCAGGCGGGAGCCAATCGCGCACATTTAGGGCCTGCTGCCGCCACGCCTGCCGCCACACACACCATGCCGCTGCCGTGCCTGCCCCCACCACGCCCGCCACGCCTGCCTGGGGAACAGCCACACTCAAGGGGCCAAAGAGTTGCATGTGGCTCGCGAGCCGCGGTTTGCCGACCCCTGGACTAGGCGATGACCATATACTTTAAACTGAATAAACTTTATTTACAAATTTAACTAATTACATTTATAAAGTGTTTTGAATGGTAAACACGTAGCAGGATTAGTTCCAACCCAGCAAGGTCGAAGCACTGAATGAGGCATACAAACTAGATTCAAATGATGGTTGTAATACAACAGCACAACAGGACGGGGCTCTTTTTTTTGACAAGGTGACTTGAACAGGTTCGGCTGGAATTTGCGGCAAGACAATACTGGACTTGGCTGGAAAGCACGGTAAGCTAAGGCTGGACTTGACTGAAATGTGTGGCGTGGCAAGGCAGGACTCGACTGGAGAACTCAAAGTATAAAGACAGGACTCGACGGGAGAACTCGAAGTAGCAAGACAGGACTCGACTGGAGGTCTTGATGTAGCAAGGCAGGACTTGACTGGATAACTCGAAATATAAAGACAGGACTCGACTGGAGAACTCGATGTAGCAAGGCAGGACTCGACTGGAGGTCTCGATGTAGCAAGGCAGGACTCGACTGGAGGTCTCGATGTAGCAAGGCAGGACTCGACTGGAGGTCTCGATGTAGCAAGGCAGGACTCGACTGGAGGTCTCGATGTAGCAAGGCAGGACTCGACTGGAGGTCTCGATGTAGCAAGGCAGGACTCGACTGGAGAACTCGATGTAGCAAGGCAGGACTCGACTGGAGGTCTCGAAGTAGCAAGGCAGGACTCGACTGGAGGTCTCGATGTAACAAGGCAGGACTCGACTGGAGGTCTCGATGTAGCAAGGCAGGACTCGACTGGAGGTCTCGATGTAGCAAGACAGGACTCGACTGGAGAACTCGAAATATAAAGACAGGACTCGACTGGAGAACTCGAAGTAGCAAGGCCGGACTCGACTGGAGAACTCGAAGTAGCAAGGCAGGAATCGACCGGAGGTCTCGATGTAGCAAGGCAGGACTCGACCGGAGGTCTCGATGTAGCAAGGCAGGACTCGACCGGAGGTCTCGATGTAGCAAGGCAGGACTCGACCGGAGGTCTCGATGTAGCAAGACAGGACTCGACTGGAGAACTCGAAATATAAAGACAGGACTCGACTGGAGAACTCGATGTAGCAAGGCAGGACTCGACTGGAGAACTCGAAGTAGCAAGGCAGGACTCGACTGGAGGTCTCGATGTAGCAAGGCAGGACTCGACTGGAGAACTCGATGTAGCAAGGCAGGACTCAACTGGAGAACTCGAAGTAGCAAGGCAGGACTCGACTGGAGGTCTCGATGTAGCAAGGCAGGACTCGACCGGAGGTCTCGATGTAGCAAGGCAGGACTCGACCGGAGGTCTCGATGTAGCAAGGCAGGACTCGACCGGAGGTCTCGATGTAGCAAGACAGGACTCGACTGGAGAACTCGAAATATAAAGACAGGACTCGACTGGAGAACCCGATGTAGCAAGGCAGGACTCGACTGGAGGTCTCGATGTAGCAAGGCAGGACTCGACTGGAGGTCTCGATGTAGCAAGGCAGGACTCGACTGGAGGTCTCGATGTAGCAAGGCAGGACTCGACTGGAGGTCTCGATGTAGCAAGGCAGGACTCGACTGGAGAACTCGATGTAGCAAGGCAGGACTCGACTGGAGAACTCGATGTAGCAAGGCAGGACTCGACTGGAGAACTCGAAGTAGCAAGGCAGGACTCGACTGGAGGTCTCGATGTAACAAGGCAGGACTCGACTGGAGGTCTCGATGTAGCAAGGCAGGACTCGACTGGAGGTCTCGATGTAGCAAGACAGGACTCGACTGGAGAACTCGAAGTAGCAAGGCAGGACTCGACTGGAGAACTCGAAGTAGCAAGGCAGGAATCGACCGGAGGTCTCGATGTAGCAAGGCAGGACTCGACCGGAGGTCTCGATGTAGCAAGGCAGGACTCGACTGGAGGTCTCGATGTAGCAAGGCAGGACTCGACTGGAGAACTCGATGTAGCAAGGCAGGACTCGACTGGAGAACTCGATGTAGCAAGGCAGGACTCGACTGGAGAACTCGAAGTAGCAAGGCAGGACTCGACTGGAGGTCTCGATGTAACAAGGCAGGACTCGACTGGAGGTCTCGATGTAGCAAGGCAGGACTCGACTGGAGGTCTCGATGTAGCAAGACAGGACTCGACTGGAGAACTCGAAGTAGCAAGGCAGGACTCGACTGGAGAACTCGAAGTAGCAAGGCAGGAATCGACCGGAGGTCTCGATGTAGCAAGGCAGGACTCGACCGGAGGTCTCGATGTAGCAAGGCAGGACTCGACTGGAGAACTCGAAGTAGCAAGGCAGGACTCGACTGGAGGTCTCGATGTAACAAGGCAGGACTCGACTGGAGGCCTCGATGTAGCAAGGCAGGACTCGACTGGAGGTCTCGATGTAGCAAGGCAGGACTCGACTGGAGGTCTCGATGTAGCAAGACAGGACTCGACTGGAGAACTCGAAATATAAAGACAGGACTCGACTGGAGAACCCGATGTAGCAAGGCAGGACTCGACTGGAGGTCTCGATGTAGCAAGGCAGGACTCGACTGGAGGTCTCGATGTAGCAAGGCAGGACTCGACTGGAGGTCTCGATGTAGCAAGGCAGGACTCGACTGGAGAACTCGATGTAGCAAGGCAGGACTCGACTGGAGAACTCGATGTAGCAAGGCAGGACTCGACTGGAGAACTCGAAGTAGCAAGGCAGGACTCGACTGGAGGTCTCGATGTAGCAAGGCAGGACTCGACTGGAGGTCTCGATGTAGCAAGGCAGGACTCGACTGGAGAACTCGATGTAGCAAGGCAGGACTCGACTGGAGAACTCGAAGTAGCAAGGCAGGACTCGACTGGAGGTCTCGATGTAACAAGGCAGGACTCGACTGGAGAACTCGAAGTAGCAAGGCAGGAATCGACCGGAGGTCTCGATGTAGCAAGGCAGGACTCGACCGGAGGTCTCGATGTAGCAAGGCAGGACTCGACTGGAGAACTCGAAGTAGCAAGGCAGGACTCGACTGGAGGTCTCGATGTAACAAGGCAGGACTCGACTGGAGGCCTCGATGTAGCAAGGCAGGACTCGACTGGAGGTCTCGATGTAGCAAGGCAGGACTCGACTGGAGGTCTCGATGTAGCAAGGCAGGACTCGACTGGGGTCTCGATGTAGCAAGGCAGGACTCGACTGGAGGTCTCGATGTAGCAAGGCAGGACTCGACTGGAGGTCTCGATGTAGCAAGGCAGGACTCGACTGGAGAACTCGAACTATAAAGACAGGACTCGACTGGAGAACTCGATGTAGCAAGGCAGGACTCGACTGGAGAACTCGAAGTAGCAAGGCAGGACTCGACTGGAGGTCTCGATGTAGCAAGACAGGACTCGACTGGAGGTCTCGATGTAGCAAGGCAGGACTCGACTGGAGGTCTCGATGTAGCAAGACAGTACTCGACTGGAGGTCTCGATGTAGCAAGGCAGGACTCGACTGGAGGTCTCGATGTAGCAAGGCAGGACTCGACTGGAGGTCTCGATGTCGCAAGGCAGAACTCGACTGGAGGTCTCGATGTAGCAAGGCAGGACTCGACTGGAGGTCTCGATGTAGCAAGACAGTACTCGACTGGAGGACTCGATGTAGCAAAGCAAGAATCAGCTGGATGGCGGGGCATAGCAAGGCAGGGCTCGACCGGAAGACGCAGTGAGGAATCACAGCGAGATTCGGCTGCAGGTAAAGTCATCTGGGAAAACTGAAATGGTGAAATGCACAGGTTCTGATTCTGCGGGGGTTACAGAGCAAGGTCTGGAGGGTAGTTCCAGCTCTACTTCTCCAGAAGAAGTTGTTAGCTCAGTGGAACGGTTGTCTCCGGCGGCTTGCTCCTTGTGTTGGCGTCTTTTTAACCTATTTCCCTCGCACCATTTATCCTCAGGAACCAATTGGGCTTCTTTCTGTTTGGTGTGCTTTTCGGCTCACCTTTCCCTCATGCTGATTGGTGGCTTAGAGCATTCTTCCTGGTCTTGGCCAATCTGCTGCTCAGGATTCTCCCGCTCTGCTGAGTCATGTTGGGTTTCGTTTTCCCCAATTTTCTCCGGATAGGTTTCAATTTCCCCTTTTTGCTTAGCATAGGTTTCATCTTCCTTCTTTTGCTTAACATAGGTTTCGATTTCACCTTCCTCAGCGTCAGATTCAGACTCAACTCTTACATGAATATAGCTCATGGGTCAGGGAGCTGCCATTGGGGTTAGAAGGCCAATGGGGACTACGGCCCTGGGACATATGTCTGCTATGATAAATATAAGCCACCCCTTACCTAATAGCCCCTGATATTGCCTCTGTGTACTCCTGCATGCATCTATCAAGTTTATGATCACTTTGCTGGAAAATATTGGCCAATAACATGGTTGATCCACTCCACACAACTGGAGTCTTCCAATCTTCCCAGACTTCCCAGTGACTGTCCCTGGCTAGCTGGAACCTATCCACCTTTCCCCTGAACTATAACTGTGCAATGTTTTGTGCATTAGTGAGCTGCTTTTCTCTATCACCTTTGGTGGCCTCATCAGCAATTCTTAATCATCCCCTCTCTAGAAGCCACTCCAGCAGTAATCTTTACCTCTTCTTCCACATTCTCTTCAGTAGAGACATTAGAGTCTACAGTGGATAGAAGTGGGAGAGATGGGGTTAGCCATGGGTGTTAGGAGATGCAGCCTCCTTCCTGAATGGGTGGGGGGACATATTTGGCCAGCCCCAAGTTCTCAGGGATGGGCCTGGCACTGGTGAATGGCTGTGGCTCCCTGTGGCGATGCTACTTTTGCTATTGAATTGCTGCCATCTTTGCAAAACAGGACTATACCTGTCCTCTCCAGCAGGCTAGTGATCAAAGGACTGTAACGTGGCATGGTTTTATTGTGATTCTGCTCTTATAGCTGTGCACAGTGACTCCTTGAACTGCTTCTTCATGTCTTTCACTTTGTGCGCTTTTGGTAAGTGCACTGGAAGAAGTTCTTCGCATTCATTTGCTCCATAATCCAAGTCATGACAGCATCTTTTCCAGGGCTTTGTTGGTTTGATTTCTTCACCTCCTCACTTGTGAGAAGTTTAACAATATAAAAACCCTCTATGGCATTCAATAAGCCTTAAAATTTTTAAAATGTCTTGTTAAATGATGGGATGCATCCTTTGGTTGATGTAGGCCTTTTGACAGAGAAGTGCTATGGATCTGTGTTTATATTCACTGGAGCATTCCTACTACAGTACTATTTCTTCTGGAGGACATGATACTGTATATCCATCTTAATTTGGGACTTGAATTTATCCAAGAACTACTAACACAGAAAGGCTAATGGCCTTAGGTGGCAAAGTTCATAGTCTGATTTTCCTTGAGCTCTGGGGGATCAGATGCTATATAGGTAGGCAGCCCAGAATTAATGTAATGTATTTAAGATGGAGAATCTACCAATACGTCTGCAAGCCACATATCACAAAATCCAACTTGTTCCAAGGTTAGAATAGCCCAATATTTAGTTTTATTCTTGAATCAGTCCATTTAAAGCAGAAATTGTTTTGGTGGAATTCTGTACAACTGATGCATCAACCAGCTATATGACAAACTTGTTTCTGCTCCCCTGCCTAATAGCAAGATTTAAATTCTTCATCTCATCAGAATGGCATAGGACAATTCTTAATGGAAATAGATTTGAATTACTGGGAAGGCATTTTGTTATAGAAAATATTAGCTTATTCAGCATCCACAGAACAATAATAAGTGGAAGAGCATGGAAAAAGAGTCACCAAATAACTTAATAAGTGACAGCCAGTTTGGTGTAGTGATTAAGGCACCAGGCTAGAAACTGGGAGACCGTGAGTTCTAGTCCTGCCTTAGGCACAAAGGCAGCTGGGTCACCGTGGGTCAGTCACTCTCGCTCAGCCCTAGGAAGGAAGCAACGGCAAGCCACTTCTGAAAATGTTGCCAAGAAAACTGCAGGAATTTGTCCAGGCAGTTGCCAGGAGTCAAGACATAATTAGCCTAGCTTTCACAATATACTGACAATTGTCATGGTTTACAAACAATGGCTGAATCTTTATTTCATGAGCAAACATTTGTTAATAACCTTCTAAACCTTGAATAAACTAAATATACGCTGATATTATGGAAGGCAATCAAGATATGCCATTATTATACATCCATTTTTCAGCATGAAACTTCAGCATGTGTCTAGTCTGAAGTCCAAAACTTTGGAACACTGCATTTCCCAGCAGAACTATTAATAGTTGATGCATGAGTCTTTTATATGGCATTCCTCCGTCTGATGATACCGAAGGGGAGGGAAATCAGATATTCAGTTGAATACAATCTTTTTTTTTTAATTTTCTTGTTGGTTTTGTCTTAATTGGTTTTCACCAATCTGGGCTAAAAAAAGAACTGTGTTTAGAAGAAGTTCTGCTCAGTGTGACTCAGGAAAATATTGACAAGGAAGGAATATATGTGTTGACAGTTTTCTCCCCAGCTTGACTGAAACATAGGGACAAACACAATTGAAAGAAAAGGCCACAGCAGCACACAAATCGTATAGACAGCTTGAATAAAAGGACATGACTCTGGGGGGCCCAAGGGAAAGTTTCTCTTCAATCATTCCTCTAGGAGAACCCCCTAACCCAATAAAACTAGAGATACCATCTGCTGACAATCTCATTAGCATGGACCTCATTCCCAGAAGTGTGCCAGATGGTGTTTTGCTAGCCACATTTGTTTGGCTACTATGTTCAACTTCCTTTGGATTATCTCTGAAGCACTGGATGCTTTTTCATAGACTGAGAACTCTGTAAGGAGGGAAGAAAGCTTTGCTGTCTATCCACACTTTCTACTACAAAGTTTTCATAATTGTTCAGGAAACCTATTATTAGGTTTTATAGCAGAGAGAGAATTTGTAGCTAGGTTCATATTATATTCAGATACTGGGTCCTATCCAAACTTAGTTGTATTTAAAGAAGATCCTGATTTCTTCCTAAATCCACTCCTGAGGGTTCCCCAATTTTCCAGAGCAGATCTGAGAAACACATTAAATTACAGCGAGAATAGAAGAAGTCGACCCACCTGCAAGGCCAATATCCTGGGACAAGACATACCTGTGGGTACAACTCATAATTGGTCGTGATTGCCTTAAATCCTATTGATGCAATATGCTAATTTTATGTAGAATTAAGCCCGGCTTCAGTCCGAGACATTTTTGCAGCTCTTCCTGTGTGATAAATATACTGTTCTGAGCCCAAGAGTTAAGTCTTTATCCGTCTGATAGACCTGTTCCCTGAACCAAACTCTTTCCCAGAACTGACCTAGATAGGAAAAGTCTCATCTAAGAGCTTGAAGTGAACCTGGACATTAAAAGCTACAATATTCAATCTTATTCTGTATCCAGATTCTTATTCCCAGCTATCTACCGCAAGGAAAGGGTCACTGACCCCTTCACTAATTTCGTTGACATCCATCTCTCAGTGGCATTTGTATAAACGGATCAAGCTAATAAAGCTGTCCATTGGCAAACCTGCTGAGCAATTCAGCACACCATTCAGTTCCCATCGCTGGACTATATGAGAGGCTTTTTCCACCCAAAGGGACTGTAGGCAGAAGCCATAGTAACCATTAGACACAACAGGCACTTGCCGTTTCCTGGAACTTGAGCAAGGTCAAAATCTGGAGAATATTTATGTCTGTTCATTTTCCAGTCCCTTTGTCTATAGGAATGTGAAATCCTGCTGAGGTCTACACTGTGCAGAAGATGAGAATAGATTGGAGCAAAGTAAAGGGAAGGGAAGCCCACTTGGTTACTGTGGACACGGAAATACGTACATGATAGAATCCCAGGAGTAAGTGCTGTTCCTCCTGATCGTAGAGCCATAGAATGCGTGAGTTGAACAAGGACTTATGGGTCCCCCGGCTAGTTCGTCCCCCTGCTTTGTGCAGGAATCCAGTAGGTTACATCTGATGGTCTCCCCAGTATATTTGTGACGAAAGCTATAGCTCTTTTGATGTGGGCAAAGCTGTAATTCAGCAAGAGCGGGACTTTTTTTTGCTGTTGCTTATTGTTTAAGGGATGTTCTCCTCTAGGAATTTTTTACACTATTCCTCTATAATGAAAGAATCTAAGATTTCAACACAGTCTTTAAATGTATCCAGCCTGTGCAGACATCCCACATGGAGCATCCTTTTATCTCATCCTACTATCCTGCAAGCTAGACTCTAAAATTGTACCATGCTTTAGACAACTGCTTAGGATCGATCAGTCGATTGATTGATTTAAAGGCCTTACAGAGCTGCCCATCTCAGTATGACTCTTGGCAGCTAAAAATAATTTAAAACAGCAACAATAACAAAACTAAATAAAATAACTATGACAGCCATATGATTGGTTGATTATGTGCTATCAAGTTGGTGTTGACTCTTAGTGTCCACATAGGTAGATTTTTTCCATGACAAATGACAACCATAACATAGTACAAAGGCACTGAAATATAACTTTAAAACCTCCCAACATAGAAATCATTCAAAACCAGGCTCACAATATCCTAGCTCAAGGTTTGATGGGATAGCCTGGTCTTTAAGGCCTTACGAAAGGCCAACAGGGTCAGGGCCATCCAAATCTTGGTGGAACTACGTATGTTCATAGGGCAGGTGCCATGAGAGAGAAGGCACCTTTCCTGGGTCCCATCAGAGGACACCCCAACCTGGAGCATGCCCTCTCTGCTGGATTGGGTGGGACTGGAAGAGACCATTTGTGACAAACTCGATCCTTGAGCTATTAAATCAGAAATCCTTACACAAGTCGCTTAGGAATATGAAGGAACTTTTATTAAAGCCAGTGATCCATCGTCTGTTAAAGGTTCGAGTAAAGAGGCTTCTTCAGCCGACAGTTTAAAATCCTCAGGTTTCCCCCGCCCCGGAGCACTTGCAAATCGACCGTCCCCACATTGTCTTTTGACTCCCCGTCTTTCCTGAATCCGAACCTATTGAAATTACAATAGCGCCCATTGCGGTTTCTTTATTAGCCTAGTCTGCGAAGGGCGAATGCACGAACGCTTGTCGCCAGCATTCCACACGTCTGGCCATTTCTTCCTTGGGTTGTTTTGAATGACTTTGCGAGTCCTTGGGATCTGGTGGAATGTCCCTTCCTGACGCCATGGCAGGATGGCATCCTGACACCATTGGATATGGGCAAAGACACAGATAACCTGGTCCTGTGCCATGAGTGACTTTATGGATGATAATCGGCACCTTGAATTGCACCCGGAAGCCCACTGGAAGCCAATGCAGTTCACAAAGAAGTGGTGTCCCATGGGCTACTGTGGTATGCCCAAAACTGCACACACTGCTGCAACATGGACAAGTTGAAGCTTCCAAATACTCTTCAAGGCAGCCTCATGTAAAACACATTGCAATAGTCCAAAGAGGAGGTGTCTAGGGCAGTGTTTCTCAACCTTGGCAACTTTAAAATGTGTGGACTTCAACTCTGGGGAATTCTGGGAGTTGAAGTCCACACATCCTAAAGTTGCCAAGGTTGAGAAACACTGGGTCTAGGGTGTGAGTGGCCATGATGGAGCAGCTGCACATTTTCTCTCCAAAGGGTGATCCTGATCCTGCCATAACAGGAATTGCAGATCCTCTCTGCTGATTTCCTCATGTCAGTTCATTTATGGGTGCATATCAGTTTTCAGACATTCAGAGCAATGCCTTCAGAATACTACAGTTTGGATGAGGAATTGCATTTCTGTTTAAGTTGCAGTAATTGCAACATTTTACAGGACTTTTTTTTTAAACAGCTTATCAAAATAAACCAACATCTGCATCCAGAAAAAAACAAATGATCTTATCTGGCCTGATCTACTTCTGATATCCCTGGAAAGGACAACGAAGCAAAACACTGAAGCAGTTATGTGTCTACCTGCTGGCCAAGCCAAATGCTTTTTATCTTTGATCAGTCATGCCCACGTATTTTCAAATCCATTTTTCGTCAATATGGACTAGAAACTGATTAACTAAACAATAATAAAAATCACAGAATGCTGAATAATACAACCAGTCCTTGCTTCTCTATGTGATCATGCATGCACAATGCCATCTCCATTCTGAATATCAAAAAGGATGCAAAAAGCAGTAAAGAAATGGCAATTGCTATTTCCCCCCCTCTGAATCATATCTGTTGCTCTGCGAATATGATTCTTCCTTTGTGCAATGGAAGGAACTGATGTAATGGTCCTATATCTAGTACAATGAAGTTCATTGGGATTACTGCCAGCAGAATGTTTCCTTCCAAGCGTCTGCCCGTCCAATCAGCTTAATTATGAGCGATTGTTTGAGTTGCAGAGAAATATTAGAGAATGGAAAGAAAGGAGCATACCTCAAGCCCTTATTCTGTAACTGATTCATGCTTTGGCAAGAGCCACTAACTAGATTTTCTGCTCTACAGCTTAAGGATTGTATCCCTGTGGATTGGCCTTGCCATATAAGCACATATCCACCCTTTATTTTGACAAGGTTCTAGTCCAGGCATTTAGAAAACGAAGAAATCTCATCAGCCACAGGCTAGATTTCCTTGTTAAAAGCACATCTCCAAGAGATCCAGGACTTGCTACTGCTGGCACCTCCAGATTTCAGCTACTATGCCCAATTTCAGGGATGACAATTCTTTTCTCCTAGACCTTGACAAACATCCTATTTGTCTCTGTTTGAAGCACAAGCAGTGAGGTGTATAAATGGGAACGGCTGCCATACATCAAATTCTTCTAGTGCTGTTGAACTTGCAGCCTCTGTTGAAAAACCTGTCTTTAAAGGTACAGTGTGGGTAGAAAATAACCTTAACAAGGAGAAATAGGATATCTGGAAAGGTTAATCATCCTCTTGATATACTTTAGGTCCCTCAAACTTCCTCAAACATTTGTGCTGAGGAGGAAATATAAAATTTGCTTCTATGTTATTTTAGGCAAAATCTGATGGTAACATTGGAACATGCCAAACCCTTGAGTTTTGCCTGGTTTTCTTGTAACACTTTTGCCTTCTCTAAGAATTTGTCTGATTTGCAGTTCAATTTGCTTTGGATGTCATTTTAGAATAGGGCTGTGCCTTTGGGAGGCCTGTGGAAGACGTGGTTCCATCCCTGACATCCATTCAAACATTCACCAATGTTCTCCAATCTAGAGCCCTCGAACTCTCCCGATGAAGCATGCTGGAAATGGCCACAATAGGTAGAAAGGATGGATGTTGAAGTCTGAAACACCTTGAGGGCACTAGTTTGGGGGAACGTGGTCCACAGAATTGCTCTCAAAGTAAATTTGCTCCCTCCTTTTTGTGGTGTTCTGACCAGTGAGTGCAAAGGCACAAGGATAAGTAATGGCCAGGGGCCATGATCAAAGCCATCATGACTGGGTTCACACAATCTGTTAAGCCATAATGTAGCATGATTGATTTGGCTTAGCACGTTGTGTGAACCCAACCAGCATGATGACAGCCAGCAGCTTCATGTAGAATATTGAACAGCATGGAAGACAAGATGGAACTCTGTCTTCTGTAGACCAATAGCCAGGAGACAAGCCAAATTTAATGAGCCAGAAGAAGCAAAGTTCAAGTAAGTAAATGGCAGCCTTAGTTTCTGCTTACTGCTTTGATACATAATCCAAAGTAAGAGGACAGGTGGTTGCAGAAGTTATGTCACTGTGACCAGTCCCAATGCTAAAGTCTAAACTGAGATGGATCCAATCAATTTTGTAAAGAATGATGCAAACTTCTCACCATGAGCCAACAATTGTTCCAGCTCCCACTCTCTACTCTAACATCTTGGTGGAGGAGATGGCTTACAGTAGAAAAATGTAGCCCATTCTGTACAGATGCAATGGAGGCAGAGAAGAAAGCTCTCTTTGCTCTCTTCGCTGCAGCAGAGAAAGCATTAAGTGGGTCTTCAAATGGACATAATTTTGTTCTTCGTCTGATCCATTCCCAAGGTTCCTCCACTAGTATGTTTCCTACCCATCAAATAAAAGGCATTTGATCAAGAGCAGGTTTTTCTGTGGCTTCCACTACAAAAACGTCTGGAAGAGCCAACTCTAGTGAGTCTGCAAGAATCCCAAAATGTACATCATGGCCACCCCACCCCCTGAATCTAATCAGAGCCTGCTGTAGGACAGAGGAGAATGGCAAACATGCCTGTGAGATATTAACTCCCCTGTTTTTGATAGCCCGAGTATGATACAACCACATCAGCATTTTTATTTAAGGTTAAACCTGGATAACAGGTGCTTTACTATGAAACACATGTCATTAATGAGTGAGACTTTAGGTTGGAAAGCCACTATTATTGTCACATGGACTTCCATGCTTTGGCTGCAACCTGACAATATGGTAGGCTAACCACTGGCCCATCCTTCTTTCCCTGCAATAGCTAAATTGTACCCTCCCACCATGCTAGTTACTACTTCAATATTCTCCACTACATCCTTTTCCATTCCCCATTTGTTCTCTTTTTCTTGATGTGTCTTTACCCCAATCAACGGGCAGTCTACCTCCCTCTTATCCCTGTACTCTCTTCAAAGCTACTTTCAGTAGGGTTACCACAACTGGGCGATCAAAATTCAGAAGGCCAGTAGATGGCAAGCAAAGAAATATGGAGCACACCAACTCTTTGCTGCAATCTACTGGTTGCCTGGATTTTGCAGCCCAGATATGGGAGCTCTCAAAGAGAGAAACATAGAATTGGGGGCCCAAATTCTGAAGGCCTCCCTATGAGGCTCTCAAATAGCCAGGCCCCCTTTGGAGTAAACCCTTTGGCATCCAACTTAATACATCTGCCCCACTGAGCTGCTTACCTTCTAACCCATCTCACACGCGGCCTCTCCTTTGACTCAGGCACGCAGAAAGCTGTCAGCATGCTACTCTGACTTCCTCACCAATAACAGTGAAAGTGATACTGACAGGGACTCCTCTGAGAGCTTCACACCAGCAATATTCAAGGAATCCATGCAATCCCAAGCAGTTGATACCCAAAAGAAGCTGCCTTGTAAGCAAATTAAACCCCAGACAAGCACTATCCTTACAGAAAACCAATCTGGAGGTACACCTTCATCTGCTTCCCCATCTCAGGAACCTCTCCTGGCCTTGAGGGAACCCGACTCACAGGAGAAACAGCTCCCCTCACCTCTTCTTCTTTCACAGGACAAGCCAAAGGATGTTTCCCCTGCTAAAGAGTTAAGGTCTCTGCTTGCCAGTGATCCCCATTTTGCTGCCCATGCTGCACTGATTCTTCCGGTCTCCTTGCCAGAACTACAAGCTCTCCTGTCCCCTCATGAAGAGAAGAGAGGCTTGATGGCCAAACAGATGGCAGAGAAGGGAGGGCAGGAGCTTGATGGTGCCCCACCATCCTTCCCACAGAAGGAGACACAGTTACAACCATCCCAATCATCAGCTAACATGAAGCTACCACCCCTGCAAAAATTACCCACCCAGCCCCTGATTCACAGTGCAACCACTTGACATCCAAGTGAGCAGCATAAGGTCACCATTCTAACCTGAAATGTGGCTGGGTGGTTTGCCTCCACCAGAAATCCTTGTTTTACTGACTTCCTCCCCCACCATGACATCATCTTGATTCAGGAAACATGGACTGTTGTTGAACTGCCACTTAATGGATTTCATTCATCTTCAATTGGAACATTAACCCTACTGGGGCCCCAGGGGAGTGTTTCTTTGAAACCCCCAACACAGGAAGCTGATGCGGTGCTGGCCTGGGATCCTGTGTAAGAGAACAGTCAAAAGTCTGGACCTGCAAGCAGGCTTCTCCTCTCTCACACCTTCTTCCAGGCCCTAGGCAGGAGGTCTCCTTCCCTGCCTCCTCTGGCATGGGAAATGGGTGCCGGTGGGTCACTGGATGATTACGGCCCTGCAAATCCAATGAATACATGAAGCGCATAAAAATAGACAATGGTTCATTACAGTGCCATGGCCCCAATGCTATTCTTATTTAAATGCATGTTGAACATAATATGCTGGGAATGAATTAATTACTCAATGAACAGCTATGCAGGCCAGAAAAGATTTCTGTTTTTAAGTAAGAAAAAACAAACCAACAAACCCAAACCCTTAATGCAGTCTCAGGTCAGCAAGGAAAAATAACTGTTTTCGAGACTATGTTGTACATTTCAGCTATGGAATATTACATACCTTCGTAATCCCCGCACTCCGGTTTAGTTATTTCTTGCAATAGATTCTCTGGTTTCATAGGAGGGACCATGGAAGGGGAAAGCAGGAGAGGAATTTGTTTTTTTATTCCTGAAATAGAGCAGAGATTTCTACACCCAGCTCTTCTTGTTTGAATTAGTGAATGATAATGGGGCACCCAAGTTTTATTATTGTGTGTCATAAATGAACACAGATTGTTCTGTGTTCAATACAATACAATATGTTCAATACAGTTGACAATGTAGCATCTGTGTTATACACAGTACTCTTTACTGCTACAGTTTATTAGCAGTAAATACTCTAACATTTTTAAAATAAAAATGACCAAGCCTTGCAAGATTACCAGATCAATGAGGATGACGAAACCACATGAGATTTTGGAGGTCTGATACAGTATCTTGGGCATGAGATAACTAAAATCTTTTGAGCTGAGAAACTTTGTGAAACTGTGGACAATTTTTTAAATTAAAAAAACAGGGACAACCGCACTATTGCACAACATGAAAACGTTGGTGAACCGTGGCTTAGCCATAAGGAAGGAGCCCCTTTCTCCAGGCAGAAGACAGGGAAATTGTTCTGAGGGACAGAAGGATCTCCTCTTCAGGAATGCACAGAGTCGAGGCTTCAAGCCCCTGAATCATCCAGCCAGAGGAAGCTGGGAAGAATCTGGTCCTTTGGCCAGAGAAAGTCAGAGGCTGGGCAAAATATTGAAGCGCGGGCTGGATATTTCTGCATTTCTACTTAAAAACTGAGAGTTGCACTTCTGATGGTTGCAAATGATGCGTTAGAAGAACGATCAGCACAAGATTATTATTGTTGTAAACCACCCAGAGTCTACTGCTGTAGAGATGGGCGGTGATAAATCTGATAGATAGATAGATAGATAGATAGATAGATAGATAGATAGATAGATAGATAGAGATAGATAGATAGATAGATAGATAGATAGAGATAGATAGATAGATAGATAGATAGATAGATAGATAGATGGCAGAAGGAGCATTGCAATGCAAGGTCTACTTCTTGTAAATGTTTCCACTGTTGTCTATTTTGACAACCCCCCCCCCCCCCCGCTTCTCGCAGATGCTGCTGGGGACTGTGTTTTTACAAATGCAGTCAGCAGTCAATATGACCGCCAGGTTCAATGGCATTTTCTCCCAAGTCAACAGAAATAAAATGACAATTTTCCTGATACAAATAGGTGCTGCTGCTCTTTGCAGGATGGTGTTGATGTATACCCTGTACCTTGGCTAGCTGATGTTTATTCCCAGGCGGTCTTAGTTTGCAGACTTTTAATGGCTGTTGTGACAGAGAAAGAAGTCCCTGCTTCTTGGCCTTGCTTAAACTGATACTTGAAAAGATTCAAATGTGAAACCCATCAGCCGGAGTGGCTTCGGGGAAGAGGATTCAGAGAATGTTTTATATGTTTGCAATTCCTGGGATTTTACTCAGAGGTTCTGTTTACAAGAACTTGGACCGAAATAGCAGCTGATTTACCAATATTTAAGCATCAAAATCTCCTCTGTTAGAAAGAAATAAACTGACGTATTATTCAAGAGGGCCTGCTAGGCTGTTGTGGGTTTCTCATGGAAAGCAAATTGAAAGGTTGCTTAGATTGTGCTGGTAAACCTTCAGTTGAGCAATATGATGACCATCTGCAACTCAAGTTAACTTTTCTGTTGACAGGAAAAAGCACTGTTCTACTTCAAAATTGGAGTCCAGAGAATCCAAGAAAGGTATATAAATTAAATTAAATGAAACACTTGATGGAAATTATTAAGCACAACAGGGTTCAAAAAGTTTTTTTAAGAAAAGAAAGAACCTATTTATGGCAGGAAGCTGCAGTGAGGTACTCATGGATGTCAAGGTATCCCCACACTATCAAAATAATTTGCCAAAGCATTAGAAGTCGTAAACTTCTCATGAGATTTCAGACACTTTATGCCTAATCTGATGAGATTAACAGCATTCTTGTAAGAACTTGTTTAAGGATGTAGCCATTTTCTGATCAACTTATGTTGTTGGATAATATACTGCACTATGGTTTTAGGATTATAAAACTGTTGGATGTGTTTTACATGATACCTGAAAACGTTTTAATCACTGTATTATTATGTATTTGTATGCTTGTAAACTGATTAGGTTAAGTTGATAAGGGGCGTGGTGGCTCAACGGGTAAGACGCCAGGCTTGTCGATCGGAAGATCACAAGTTCGGAGGTTCAAATCCCTAGTCCTGTGTGACGGAGTGAGCTCCCGCACTAGCCCCAGCTCTTGCCAACCGAGCAATTCGAAAGCATGCAAGTGCAAGTAGATTAATAGGTACCACTTCGGTGGGTAGGTAACAGCGTTCCGCGCGTGTCATGCGGCCACATGACACGGAAGAGTCTTCAGACAACGCTGGCTCTTCGGCTAACAAACGTAGATGAGCACCGGCCCCTAGAGTCGGACACGACTGCACAAATGTGTGGGGGGATCCTTTACCTTTTTTAAAGATGATTAGAGTCAACTGACTGTACCGGCATGATAACACTCATAGTAAATGAATAAATAAAACAACATTTGTGAGTTTTATATATGAAGTCTCACCAAATTCTTAAAGCACTACCGTATAGCAATATGACAAGCTGCTTTCTTCTGAGTCAGATCTATAGTCCATATTAGTCAGTATTGTCAATGGCTCTCCAGTATTTGGAGCAGAAGTTTCAGCCAGCCCTATCTGGGGATCCTGGGATCACATTGGAGTTTTCCATGCAAAGCCTGTGAAGAAGTTATGTCCAATTGGTCTGACGTATTTGCACGTCAGGCTTGGCTTCTCCACCAATGTCTCATCCCACAGCCATTCAAATATAAACATCTAAACCAGCAACTTCAACTTAAGAAAAAAGCCAATTTGCTCAGACTTGGTTTTATATCATCAGCAACTCAGGCTCCTTTCAGTCCTGTATAGAGCAGGGTAGGCAATGTGTAGGTTTATAGGCACATGGTGTCCTAGCACTAATATAATGTGGCTTGCAGTTTAATTTCCAAAGCCATTTTCAAGTAATTTGTCCCTTCTAGGAAAGCCTGCTGCATCTTTCAGAGAAAAGAGAGAGACAAAATGGTTTGTGTGTGTGTGTGAGAGAGAGAGAGAGTGAGAGAGACAGAGAGCAAGAGAGGGAAGAGAAGGATTGGCCAACCATTTTCACTACTGAGCCCACCTATAATTGCCTTATGTTCTTTCCCAGATAGCTTTTCTTCATACCAAAGCCCTTGGAAGTATATGAGAACCCCATCTGGTCACCATTTGGAGTAGTGGTTCAGGCACCAGGCTAGAATCCGGGAGACTGTGAGTTCTAGTTCCGCCTGACGTGCAAAGCCAGCTGGGTGACCTTGGGCCGGTCGCTTTCTCTCAGCCCTGGGAAGCAAGCAAGGGCAAACCACTTCTGAAAAAAACTTGCCAAGAAAACTGCAGGGACTTGGCCAGGCAGTCGCCAGGAGTCAAAAACTGACCGAAGGTACCTACACCAGGGTAAATTTATTAAGATGAGGAATCATCTCAGATTTGGATTTGTCATCTAAAATTGCACATAGGAAAACTGAATTGCTTTTTTTTTTTGCTACCTTTTTTCCTCCTGAAAATCAAAAATGTTGCTGTTCACTGGGATTGTGCACACTTCAAACCTGACTTGAAGAAGTACTTTGGACCTTGCATGTGCCCCACTCCTCTCTGCTCCTTCTTCAAGCAGCACTTTGGAGCCTGGAAGAAGATGTAGCTGGTTTAATGAGCACATAAGCGATGCTGTCCTTCCATGAGGGCCAAGGCACTTCTTCCAAATTATTTTTGAAATTTGTGCAGCTTTATCATTCACAAATCTGTATTTCCCAACCAGAATCCTGCTTTTCTTCACTGATAAAAGAAATGATTACTTGCTATGGTTCAGCTATTAATTTGATGTTGATGTTATTTACCACTGGTGTAAATAAAAATTCCTGAAAAACTTTCACATGTGTTAACACATCAAACATGGAATGCTTTGGCATCACAGTATACCCAGAATGTCATACCACACATTTTTCAGGTTTGGGAAGACGTAAACTAGAGTATGCTGCCAATTTGTTAACCAGGGGTTTTCCATTCCCAGACAGACGGAAGGGGGTGAGAAAGTCTTTGCTTGGTGGTCTGGAAAAACAAAGACATCCTGTTTCTTTTGTTTCTCTTTCCTTTTGTTTGTCTGGAACTGAGCTAGTTGAGAGAGATGAAAGTAATTAATGCCACTCGCCCCCTTCCAGGTCTTCCTCGAGCTTTCTTCTCCTTGGCATCCCATCTGCAGCATCAAATTGCAGACTTTGGTGCAGCTGCCATAATTCCTTTGCCCCAGCAGATGCCACCAGGCTGTTGGGAGTGCATCTGTCCTCAGCACTCCTCTCCACATTGTCTCACCACCCTCCATCATTGCAGCGTTCAATTTTATCAGACTAATTTTTCAACAAAAGATCCTGATATCCCCCCAAATTTAACAAAGGACTCCTATAATCCCCTGAGACAACCCCCCCCCCCCAAGCACATCCTTGATTCCATTGAATGGCATTGCAGGAATTGCTCAAGACAAAGATAGTAGTAAATAGGAAGCCCATCTACTATTTGTTGAGGAAAAGGTCTCACAGAGGAGCCTCCATCTTGGTAGCAGCTCAGTGACGAGGTAGGCTGAAGCCAGGTCAACGTGTTTTGGCAGGAAAGGGGTGTTTTCCATGGGAAGATGGAAGAGAACCTCCTATGCAAGCATTCTAGGGCATGCAGAGGGGGAACTTTCAGAGATCAGCAACTTGCTGGGCTCCAATTAGTTTGCTGCCGGGCCACCATCCTCCATCTGGCTGGAGGACTCTGGGTCTCCACAGGCAGTTTCGCTGTGACTGCTAGATGGACTGGACACCTCATCAGCACAGCCGCTCCTGGCTGGATTTGTTCATGTCCACACCAATATCATGGAAGACCACCCACACATCTACCGGAAGGCTGATATTCCCATCAGCACACAAACTGAACAACTCTGCAGGACCTGCATAGGGGGAGAGAGGAAGGAAAGCCCGGGCAGGAGGGGAGACTCTGGCAATGCCGAGCAAAAGGGAGGGGCTGGATTGCAGCCAGGAGGTTGATCACCTTGTCCTTGGTTGCCCCTTCCCATTTATTTCGAAAAGACTTCGGCTTCTGTCAGCACAACCCAAAAGTGGCAAAATATAACATGACATATCAGTGAAAGCAGTGTTCTCAAAAAACCACACGTGGCTCTTGTAACGAGAGTTGGTAAATTGAGGGAAGGTAATGAAGGAAGAGAGAGCCAGTGTGGTGTAGTGGCTAAGGCACCAGTCTAGACACCGGGAGACGGTGAGTTCTAGTCCCACCTTGGGCATGAAGCCAGCTGGGGGACCCTGGGCCGGTCCCTCTCTCTCAGCCCTGGGAAGCAGGCAAGGGCAAACCACTTCTGAAAAACATTGCCAAGAAAACTGCCGGGACTTGGCCAGGCAGTTGCCAGCAGTCAACATTGACTCGAGGAGGAGGAGGAGGAGGAGGAGGAGGAGGAGGAGGAGGAGGAGGAGGAGGAGGAGGAGGAGGAGAGGCAAGGACAATGACTAGCAGAGAACATGCTTGGCAGGCAACTTCCTCTCCCACTGCAACAGATTGAAGGATGGACGAAAGGCAGGGAAGGGCCTCTCCGTGCAACTTTCCTTGCAGCAGGAGAGGAAGTTGGTTGCTGCTGGCCTTGGAAAAAGCATCAGGCAACATCCTTTCCTGCTGCAAGTGCTGTTTTTTTCCCCAGCCCCCAAGAACCAATCACTGCCCAGGACATAAGTCACGTTACTTTCTGGGGGAGCAGCAGTGCTACCAATCTCATTCCTGAGGTGCAGTAAAAGGGGGAGGGACAGCAGTTTTTAAAGCAAAATACTTCCCCCCCACCTCAAGGACAATAAGAAAGCACGTCAAGGTGGGTGTGTGGATAAACTCCTGGCCAGACCTGACCAGTAGCTTTGTACATGCAAGAGTTATTTCTTTCCCCAATGGAGAATCAGATTCTATCATAGTTGAATTATGAGGCCTAATAAGAGATACAGATTTAGTATTTTGTCAGCTTGTTTGTGAGAACTACAAGAATGGAGGCATACATGGCTTAATGTGTCTTTTTACTCATTTATTTATTTATTTATTTATTTATTTATTTATTTATTTAGTATCCCGCCTTTATTATTTTTATAAATAACTCAAGGCGGCGAACATACCTAATACTCCTTCCTCCTCCTCTTTTCCCAACAGCAACCTTGTGAGGTGAGTTAGGCTGAGAGAGAGGGACTGGCCCAAGGTCACCCAGCCGGCTTTCAGGCCTAAGGCGGGACTAGAACTCTCAGTCTCCTGGTTTGCTATTGGCTCCTTCCTAGGGCTGAGAGACAGGGACTGGCCCAAGGTCACCCAGCCGGCTTTCAGGTCTAAGGCGGGACTAGAACTCTCAGACTCCTGGATTCTAGCCCGTTGCCTTAACCACTAGACCAAACTGGCTCTTATGGTGGAATCAATTTGATCTGAAAACAACTGAAACCTAGTCGCTTACGTTCAGCTGAAGGTCAAAATGCTGAGCTGCTAAAGGTCAAAATGACTTTGTCAAACACCATCTCATTATTGCTTGTCACGTCCACAGGGGTGTTGATCAGGTTCATAGATTACATTAAGATATATTTGCATGACGCTCCAGTTGGATGAATCCACACATTGTATTAAATTGTAAAGTATGATTTACAAACTGTAGTAGCTGGCTTATACACTATGTTACATCAGAACCAATGAAACCATAGAAGGGCATCAGTCCAGTCATAAGCTCAGCCACAAGAGTGGAAAGCAGGTGTTTTGCTCTTGGCCAGATTTCTGTTAATCAGGCTGGAAAAACTCTCCCAACCAAAGCCCATGAATCAAGGAGGTCTTATTGTAGTATGTGAAAGTCTGTCTTTTGCCAAGTCTGTGGTGTCAGGTCTGGTAAATTTAAACATTTACAGAATCTCTTTGGTATGGCTCTATGAGCTCCAATTATTATTGGTATTCGAGTGGACTTTTTCTTCCAACAATGTCCTTCAACTTCAATGTGCAAATCCTGATATTTTGCTACTTTTCTATTTGTTTTTTGTCAGTAAAACTGTCTTCTGGTATTGGTACAGCTATGAACCATGTAAAATACAGTCCAGCAAACTCCTGAAACACAACACACCAGACATTGCTATTACCATACTTTTTTTCTTTTTAATAATAGCAATGTCTGGTGTATTGTGTTTCAGGAGTCTGCTGGACTCTATTTTACATTCCCACAAGATGTTAACCTCCTCTTTGTCTAAGACTTTTTCAGATCTGAGGTCCCAGGAATTGCTTTCTAACTATAAACCAAACTTTCCCCATAAAATTTACAGAAATGACAACTACTCCTACTAGATGGCCCCAGAGTACAGTAGCATTTTGTCTCCCTTTGCTGACCCCGAATGTTTATTGAGAATTTTACAGGCTGGTAAAGCCTTCCTGTAGCTGAGGTAAGATGTGAGACGCCAAGCATGCCAGGATCCCTCTCCTCATTTCTGCTCAGTTATCTGTAGAGTTCCTCCTGAAAGCATTTTCAAGATCAGCATCTGCCACCAATGAGATTTTGATGTCACTCAAGAATCCCACAAACCTCCTTCAGAACATTTGCACAGGAAACGCCATGTGTAATAAAGGGAAATCTCTACTTTTATTATTAAACCGCTACCCCCAAGTTGTTTCTTGCATAATACTTGGATGCCCTCTAACGGGCTGCTCTGAAGAGAGCCTCAGCAAATAAAAGCAAACTTTTCTTTTTAACTGCCTAGTGTCCAGGCAACTGCCTTAATGTTATGTAACCTCTTCGCAATCCGTGTGGTAAGCATGGCAAGCCCAGGAACAGCCCAGGAGCTCAAGTCAATCCTGACTCCCATTGCTTCCATCTTTGTGTGTATACAGCAATGAACAATACTGAAGATAGGGGGTGACAAAGAAGCTAGTGTGCTATAGCAGTTAGATTACTGGGCTTGGACTGGGGAAGCACTATCTGAACACTGTAGATTTAAGTAACCCACTTCGAAGCCTTGACGTAACCTCCCATATGCTCCCCCCCCCCCGCCAAATATATGATTTTAATATCCAGAATTCTCAGCAAAGGCCAGGGGGCTGGAGAATTCTGGTAGTTGGTTCCTTTTTTATTCCATTTTTAAAAATTGCTTCAGTGTATAGAAAAAAGGAAAAAGAAGAAGAAGAAGAAAAGGGAGAAAAACTGAGAAAGAAAGAGAAAGAAAGAGAAAAAGAAACAAAAACATACATATTTATATGTATATACACATATATGTTTGTGTGTATGTGAAATCCTGACTACGTGGAATATTGATCAGACTTTCAATTAAACTGAAAAGAGCCAGTTCATGAGCAAAGAGCAAGCACATATTGTCAATATAATCTATAAATCTGAGATAGCATTATTTTTCCACTAAGCAATTATTTTTGTCATGCCCTATGCAAATAAATAAAAAATCATAGTTCTTCATATAATGATACATTCAAAACTGTTGGTATATATTTAAAATCATATTTCCATCTTTAAAACATGTTACTCTTCCCAAAACAATATCAAGAAACCTAGGGATTTTGGACCAAAACAGGGCAATACAGTAGTGGAATAAGCTCATATAATATGCAGGTAAGGAATTGGTGAGGGAACCCCTCGCTGCTTTCAATGAATTTAAGTCTCCAGGACCAGATAGATCGCATTCCAGGACGCTGAAGGAACTGGTGAATGTGGTCTCAGTACCGCTTACTGTAATCTTCAAGAACTCTGAAATACAGGGGAAGTCTCAGAAGATTGGTGAAGAGTTCATAAGAGTTCATCTTCATAAAGGGAAAAAAGTAGTCCCAGGAAACTGGAGCTTGACATCAATACCTGGGAAAATCTTAGAAAAGATTATCAAGCACTTAAAAAAGGAACAAAGTGATTACTAGAAGCCAGCATGAGTTTGTTAAAAACAGAGCATGCCGGACAAATACAAATCTGTATTTCAGTTTTCTTTCTAACTTTGCAGGGACGTGGGAATTTTTACTGGCTTCTTAATTCTTTTCTTTCAAGGTGGGTTCACAAGGCTGATGAACTGAGGAGGAGAAAAGCAGGAGTATTACTTTCTTTTGGGACCTAAAACTACTAGACCTGAGCTGCATAAATTGGATCCCTAGATGACAGCAAAGAGCTACTGTACAGAAAATGTTAACCTCCCTGCTGCCATCTAGTGGCCAGCTGGGTTTATGGAGTTTGGTATTGCTATTGGGACCAAATATGTGAGGATCTGATTGCACTATATTGTTCACATGAGCGTTGTCATTTATTATGGGCTATTTTATAGATATCTTCATGTAATGCGAAAAGGATTATGGGCAAGGGCCATTTGGGCAACTATTCTAATTTTATGGATCCTGATTTCAGCCAAGTGTTTAGCTTGCTTGCTTGCTTGCTTGCTTGCTTGCTTGCTTGCTTGCTTGCTTGCTTGCTTGCTTGCTTGCTTTATCTATCTATCTATCTATCTATCTATCTATCTATCTATCTATCTATCGTTTTCTCACCGCCCAACTCCCAGAACGGACTCTGGGAGGTTTACAAATCATCAAAATTATGAATATTAAACATTAAAACATTAAAATAACCATTTAAAGTACCATAAATATAAAAATTAAGAAGGCGATGTGTTCTTTCAGCCTTGGAAGGGCTATTCTAGGACTATCTTATACTAGCCATCCCCAGGAATTTCTGCTCTTCTTTCCGCCCCAGGCCTGTTGGCAGAGCCAAGTTTTAAGTTGTTTCCTGAAGCCCAGGAGCGAGGTGGACTGTCTTAACTCTGGGGGAAGAATATTCCACAGGGCAGGTGCTGCTGCAGAGAAGGCACGCTTCTGTGACCCCGTGAGATGGAATTCTTTAACTGATGGGGTCCGTAGCATGCCCTCCCTGCATGACCGGATGGGACGGGCCAATGTGATGGGGATAAGGCTTTAAAGGTCATAACCAACACCTTGAATTGCACCCGGAAGCAAACTGGAACCCAGTGCAGCTCGCGTAATAATGGTGTCACATGAGTCCGATATGGGACTTCTAGGATGGTTCGTGCGGCCGCATTCTGGATCAGTTGGAGCTTCCGGATACTCTTCAAGGGTAGCCCCATGTAGAGCGCATTACAGTAGTCTATATGTGAGATAACCAGGGCATGAGTGACTGTTCGAAGGGCCTCTCGCTGGTGTTCAATCAAGGAACTCCTAAGGAGAGAACAACACCTCCACCAACACAAGCAGGACAAGCCATGGTATATAAACAGAGAGCAAGTCCCACTCCCTTTTCGCACTGACGATGTTGCCTAGTCTGGCAATGAAACATCTGCAAGAAAACAACAAGGCTCAGAGAGCACCACGGACTCCACAATTACTTTATAGTCCAGCATTTTGTGACAATCTACTTCACATGGATAATTGATGGTTTAGTGCATAATGCAATCTCTGAAAATCAGGTGAATTCAGTAAAGTTAACCATGGGCACGGCCTAGATGTATGTGCAAGGTAGTGAAATAAAATTTGCCAGGCATGAATGAGGTTAACCATATCAGGAGGTGCAAATAGACAGCATTATGAGTCTGCTTTGAATCTCTATTAAGCTGTATATGTAATATGGTTTGGAATATGAACTTTCAGTGGACATCAGTTATTAATTACAAACATCATTTCAAAGTCTAAATTAACTCCCATCTTAAATTTATATTAACCCATTTTTTTTACTTCTGTTATATTCTTTAGATTATATTACCTATTCTATGTTTCCACAGGGATTTCAAGACAGTCACAAATTGTAAATAACGCTTTGTCTCCAGTTTAGAGGATTGTTCTGTTGACCTGAGATAATGGATCAGTGAATCCTAGAAAATGCAGTTAGGTTGATTATTGATCTATTTCTTAATTATTTTCAAAGATACCAATACAGCAAGAGATGGACTAAAATACTGCAGAGTATCTCATTACAGCTATCTAATCTACTGGGTTATCTTTAAAAACTAACAACAACAACAAAAAAGCTAAATCAGCAAGCTTAGATTCAGTCTGATCTGTTAAGAAACCCAGCCAGCTTTTCCTCCACAACACTCATGTTTACCAAACTTTGAAACCCATGGGTTGGGACTCAAGGGACATATTTCCAGTAATAAAAAACCAAGGGGTTGCGGGGAGATGAGATATGAGAATTGCACCTTCCTTCCAGAGTGGAGTCATCACAGCTGACTTCCCCCCTTTTTCCAATGCTTGCTGAGCTGCCTGATTTTTCGTCTACTTCTGATATGCTACTGGAGTGCTAGTGATAACATGAGATCACTAGGAGGTTTCCAGAGGCAGACTTGGGATTTTCCTCACATGCAGCAGAGCTTTAGACTGGTCCCGGAGGCTCCAAACCACCACGTGCTTCAAGCGTATTCATAGGTTGAATACAATAGCATTAGTGCAGCTTGATAGCTTTTTCCAAAGTGAGCATCTTATTGTCTATGAAGGTTCTCAGTCATCCAGGTGGAATTGTCTGTAGCTTGAATCATGTCAACTGGATTTCTATTTTCTCAGTGGAAACGTTTCGCTCCTTATCCAAGAAGCTTCAGAAGAAGCTTCTTGGATAAGGAGCGAAACGTTTCCACTGAGAAAATAGAAATCCAGTTGACATGATTTGAGCATCTTATTGTACGTCTTTTTTCTTTTATTGTTCTACAGTATCTCCAGAGAGAGCTCACATATAACTCAAAGCCTCTTAATGTCCACATGATTTCTTGATAACCTCATTTGTCAAGGTCTTGTCATCCTGCAGTGCCCCTCCTTCCTCTTGCAGTCTTGACAAAGCAAGATTAAGATCTTGCAGGGTGGGTTAGTCCACTTCTGCCCATCCCGGCTCCTTCTGAAACACCCAGCCTGAAGGAAAAAAAGAATCCATGCATTCCAATACTTTTGCTCCTGGTATTTTAAACATGAGTTAATCTAAAGAAAAATGGTTTCCCTCACTCATCTCTCTTGATTAGCACAACTACTGTGGTCTGAATCAAATAAACATGCTTAGTGCAATAGGTTTCCTCCTGGTAGGGGACAGACTTTTTTCAGAACATTGGGGAAGAAGCTCACCTTTTCCCAACTGCCTTCTTGCATTTACCTCCTTTGTTTTTACCTCCCAGCAAGACTGGGACAGCAAACATCAAAACCTGCCTGGGGAACAGGTGCTAAGCTCCATGGGCAGGGCAAGGTTGGGGTTAGGGTTAGACTGAGAGTTAGGGTTAGGTTATGACACAACTTTGGTAGGATGTGCATATTTTAATTTAAAATGATCCATTCAATAAAAAACTGTATGTAGCTGAAATGGAAACATAAATGTAAATAAAGCTATATTATAGAGAACAAACACTGCCATCCACCAGGGTTCCAGCCAAGTGGGAAAGGGTACCTCCCAAAGCTGTGGCAACCACACCACGCCCCAATATACTGCACAACCATAGTGTTGTGACAAAGCAACTCCCCTGGGCATCCCTGCAGCCAAATGAATTCCAGGCAGCCCAAGGACCCACCACCCTCAAGCTGCTTGAGGGGCAACACAAAGCTGACCTCCAGCACCATGCAGATGCTGACAGGAGGGCCCTGCCACCTCTACAATACAGCTGCTTCCTCATGACTCAAGCCCTCCTCCCCCAAAGGAGCAGACCCCATGGGCCCCTTCATCTCCCCTTTTCCCTGAGGCCCCACAGCTCTAGGGAACCCTTGACCAGAAGGGCAATCATGTCAGAAAGGGCAGACCCAGTTCCCCCAGATGAGTTGCAGAGTTAGGATTAAGAAATGACTGTTTGTTGGTTAGTCCAACATTTAGGGTAGAGCAAAGAAAGGAAAGGCAGAGGAAGGCAAGGCTGGGCAAGGCAATGCTAAGCAGGGCAATGCAAGGTCAAGGATGGGAGTTGAGCAAGGGGTAGTGGTAGTGGTAGTGGTAGGGCAAGGCAAGGCAAGGCAAGGCAAGGCAAGGCAAGGCAAGGCAAGGCAAGGCAAGGCTATCCAAGAAAAAGGAAGGGAAGACAAGGAAAGGCAAGGAAAAGTGGGGGAGGGCAAGGCCAGGCCTTAGAGGTCAGAATCAGAAGCAGTGGGTTACAACTATAAATAAGGTGGCTCAGGCTAGATAGCAGGAGGAGGAACTTCCTGAGCTGTCAGTCAGGGGAAAGGGCTGCCCTAGCATATGGTGAGCTTGTCTTCCAAACAAGTCTGGATGGACATCTGTCAGAGATGCACTAGGGGATCTTGTACTGGACTGGATGACCTGAGGGTCCCTTCCAACCCAATGATCCTTACCCAGACTTAAAGCAATGTGTGAAAGGACCTTCTCCAGGGCAGACTACATTTATTCAAGTCACCTGGAATATCTGCCTCAACAGAAAGTTGGTATATACACTATATATATAAAATATAATAAATGTTTCTCTACTGTGGACCATTAAAACCCAATCACTGCTTTTTCTTTATAAAGTGGAACTGAGGACACAATTTCCAACCCAAATGTAGCAGATGGAAGGTGTGTGTTTGACCTTTTCTATACCTAGTATTCCCCTCCGTCTCAATTTCCCCATACTACTAATTTTCTCCCTGCCCCTTGGAGAGATTACTCCCCCTTCCTTTTTAACCCCGTCTTAATTTTCCATTGCAGGAAATTAGGTCAGGAACTTTGGCTGGGGAGGATATTCTGGAAATATCAAAGCTAGATGGTGAAGGGTTAAATGGTCTCTTTCACCATTTATTTCTTGCTGAATATTGTATTTTCTTCTTTTGGGGATGGAGCATCTGAGATGTGAAGACTTGCATTGGTGGAGGACTGTAATTCTACCTGAGACCAACTCAAAAAAGTAAGCCTGGAATTAATTTTGTTTCTATTCTTGAAGCCCTTCAAACCCACCACCATGGATAAAAAAGCAGTGGGATCTTTAGTGCCATGAACATGGTCTTACGATGCAGTTTTCCCCAGCCAAGTGCCATCTGAGGGTCTTGAAATGCCTGCTCCCAGAATGTCCATTGAGCTTGTTTGTACTCCCAATACATTCTATTTACCTATTGTTTATTTCTATCATCTCTCTCTCATCTATGTTTTTTTCAGCTTAGATTTCAATACAGGTTATCATTCAAGTGAATGGCAATTTCAGCACTCATTCATTCCTGCCTCACATTATTGCCAGAAATGATTGCTCCTCCTCATAATTGTCACTTGAATTGCTTAAATATAGGAAGATGGTTTAGTCTAAGTCAGCACACCAGTCCATTTAGCTCAGTATTGTTTACACAGATAGGTACTAGTTTCCAACCAGGGCATCTATCGGGGTGGGGTATCAACAGCATCGGAATGGTGTGCATGACTGGGTCAACTCCTTTCTAATACGCATCTCATGCACACATTAAAAAGGGGTGGGGCTTCAATTTCCTGCTCTTGCCTGCCATTTTGACACAGCTGACCACCCCACCCCTAACTCCATGGATGTTCTGTTTCCATCCCTACCTGAAGATCCTGGGGTTGAACCTAGGACCTTCTACAAAGCCTGCACTGTATACCTGAGCTACAATCTCTCCCTTGGTGTGGCTTTCTTTGAGTAAAAGATAAAAAAAAACAGACTGGGAACATTTAAGGGAAAATGATGAATGGTGTTCATGTTGTGCACATGTGTGTACCCTTTATTGCAGCCCAATAAATGTCCTGATAACTTATAGCAGAGTCACAGGGTTACACATCTGTTAATTAAAATTTTCCATCTGCATCATCTGAGGATCATTGAACCTGATACATCATACTCATGGAGTAAGGATACTTTTTTTTCCAGTAGATCTTTTGTGTTTAATTTTGCTTAAATACAGAATTAATGCCGCAGGGGAAGTGAGGATTTGTTTCCCCTTTCATTGGAGATCATTAGTTTACCATTAAAGATGTCAAATACTGGATAGAAAAACCCTTCCAGAGCACAGTTTGTTATGTCTGCTAGCTTACATATGAGGATGGAAATCTCAGGCCCCAGCTTGGATTTTTTTCTGTTAATAAAAGGCTTGGGAGAAAAGTTAAGGAATGAGTTGTAGGGGAGAAGTAAGGGAATGTTTTGCTTTCCCACAACCCAATTCTCATTTCTTCCTCAATTTCAAGTTGTTTTCCCTTAAATAGGAGGCAAAATGTATCAGCCCTTTGAGGTAGTAAAGAGAAGAAGCACCAACCATGAGTACTAATACTACTTTTATTGTAAGGTTACAGTAACAGAATCTTGCAAGTCTGAAGGGACATCTCTTTGCCCTCGCCTTTATCATCCAAGAAACTAGAGGGGGTCTCTTCTGAGACATTTGCCATATCCCCATTACTTCTGTGGGCTAAGCTGCCTCTTATCTGACCATTACCTAGTCTGCTGCTGCTGCTGCTCCTGTCTCTCAAGGATATTCTCACAGTCCATTACAAAATGTTAGTTTGCTGACTAGGGGGAGGTATTGTAGAAAATCAGATAGGAGATGGAGGGTGAAGTAAAGGCACATAATCAATCAATGCCAGTGGAAACATAAAAATAAATTGAATGCAGTGGGAATGGAGTACTTCAGAAGCATGTGTTGTAAAACCAGCCATAGGAACAAGAATCAAGTAGGGCTAAATGAATGCAGATCAAATACTAAAATGAATGGCTGGAACAAAAGAAGTATGTTGAGGTGTTTGTTAATATACAGAGAATGAATGGGGAATGAATTATAAAATAAATATATGGATGAAGATTTAAGGGGTTGAGAAGAAAAAGAAGACCGAGAAACTTATGGTCGGATGCAATCCTCAAGAAAAGAAAAGTGACAAATTTCAAGAACAAAAGGCAGTATATGAATGGATGGATGGATGGATATGGCAGTATATGGATGTAGTGGAAGCAAAGGTGGTTTTAAGGATAAAGAGGTATGGAGAGTTATAGTAAATGGTGTTATTGTAAATTAGATTTAGCTGTATTTTCTTTTCTTTATCTTAGTAAAGGTAAAGGTTTTCCCCTGTACAGTCGTGTCCGACTCTAGGGGGCGGTGCTCATCTCCGTTTCTTAGCCGAAGAGCCAGCGCTGTCCAAAGACGCTTCCGCGGTCATATGGCATGCATGACAAGCATGGAACGCTGTTACCATCCCACCGAAGTGGTACCTATTAATCTACTTGCATTTTGCATGCTTTCGAATTGCTAGGTTGGCAAGAGCTGGGGCGAGTGCGGGAGCTCACTCCGTCACGTGGCGCTTGGGTCTCGAACCGCCTAACTTGCGACCTTCCGATCGACAAGCCTGGAGTCTTAACCACTGAGCCATCACGCCCCTTTATCTTTATATTACCTTATCTTAAATTTCATTTCATTTCATTTCATTTCATTTCATTTCATTTCATTTCATTTCATTTCATTCCATTTCATTTCATTCCATTCATTTTTCATTTCATTTTTCATTTCATTTCATTTCTTTGGTCTTAATACTTATTATTTTCTACACTTTGAACAATGTTGTTTATCCTAAAAGAGTATTGGGTGATGGGTAAGTATGTCTATATGTAGTTCTCTCTACAGTATCTAGATTATTTCCCTTTCATAGAATAATCCATATGGTTACTTTCAAGACACACCAGAAAACCTACTGGTGACTTTACAATTCTGTAGGCAATGCCAAATTTTCCATTTTCTAAGTGATAAGAACTTGCTGGCTGTTCTTTATCTCTCTCCCCTCCCACAAGGTTTCTGCCAACATTGGTCAGATTTTCAATGGTTCTTGGCACAAACTGGCTTTAATCATGAAGCTGGAGATAATGTGCACTTATTATTAGCTTTCTCCCGAATGAAGCGTAGAGTGTTTGAGGATCGGGACATTCGCAGGGAGACCAAAATGCTTGTTTACAAAGCCATTGTACTACCAACCCTTCTGTACGCCTGTGAAACATGGACCCTCTACAAACGCCACCTCCAACTTCTTGAAAGATTCCATCAATGCTGCCTCCGAAAAATTCTGCAAATTACTTGGGAAGATAGGCGGACTAATGTTAGCGTATTAGAAGAAGCGAAAACCACCAGCATTGAAACAATGATCATCCAACATCAACTTCGCTGGACCGGCCATGTTGTTCGAATGCCTGACCATCGTCTTCCAAAGCAGCTACTTTACTCCCAACTTAAGAATGGAAAACGGAATATTGGTGGGCAGCAAAAGAGATTCAAAGACACTCTCAAAGCTAATTTTAAAAAATGTAATATCAGCATTGAGAACTGGGAAGCCCTAACTCATGAGTGTTTCAATTGGAGGTCAGCCTTTATTAAAGGCGCTATGGACTTTGAAGAAGCACGAGTACAGGACGAAAGGGAGAAAAGAGCTAAAAGGAAGGCACGTCAAGCAAACCCTCATCATGACCGTCTCCCACCCGGAAACCTATGCCCTCATTGTGGGAGGTTGTGCGGATCCAGAATTGGCCTTTACAGCCACTTACGGATCCACTGTTAAAATTTTACCCTTGGAAGACAATCTTACTCGGCTACGAGTGATCGCCAATGAATGAATGAATGAATGAATGAATGGTCACAAAGTCAATGCAATTCCAGAAAGGAAGATATTTACAGAGGATGATATCATCATCATCATCATCATCATCATCATCATCATCATCAGATGAATTTCACACATGCAAGAAAGAGCACATCGGGTAGTTGCTTGCAAAAAGCCATCCGGGAAGGTCAGTGTGCCTTAATGGCTCCTATTGATTTTCCTTCCATCCATTTTCTTAAAAGAGATTTATAGATGCAGCTCTTGGTGCCTCAGGAAATTTATTCCCCATATTAATTATGCTCTGTATCATGTGACAAATGATTAATTTCCTCAAGCATTTAGGCAGCAATCTTTCTGGAGAAGGTCTCTCTGTCATTCCACGTTTTTCTTTTGCGATCTAATTCAATAAGAAATAATACAACGAGGTTCAGTTGTATTGTTTCTTATTGAATCAGCACTCCCTCGTGTGGTGATTACGTGGCACAACAAACCTTGAGAAAAAGATCTGTTCTACCCAACAAGCCTGAGGACTTGTTTCATCTCCTACATGGGCCATTTGGGTACCTCTAGGGCAGTGCTTTTCAACCTTGTCAACTTCAAGATGTGTGGACTTCAACTCCCAGAATTCCCCAACCAGCATGCTGGCTGAGGAATTCTGGGAGTTGAAGTCCACACATCTTAAAGTTGCCAAAGTTGAAAAACACTGCTCTGGGGGCATCAGAACAATTATTGTTTGCAAACTCTTTCCACTATGAAGGTGCCTCAGTTTCTCTCCACTAGACCCCCAAGGGCAGGTGGAGAGCCAGGTTTGTTTCCAATAAATTCAAAATGTGAGTTCTTTGCAGTGGGCCCACTCTGAGCTGAAAAACACTTCAAAATGCCCCCTTACTTTCTGTGCATTTGTGGTAGTGTAATTATTCCTCCTCAAGCTCACTTGGATGGCTCTGTCCTCCAATATCTAGGTTAATTTAATGGCTTGTTTCCATATATTAATGTACAGTTAGTTCTCATTTAGCAATCACAACTGGGACCGGCAACTCGATCATTAAGTGAAGCGGTCGCTAAGTGAAACTGCAACTGTGCTTATGATCTTACTTCAGCTTTCCTTTGCTCTACAGACCTGCAAATGTCGTAAATGTGAGGATTGGTTGTAAAGTTACTTTTCATCACTGTCGTAACTGCAAACAATCGCTAAATGAGTCAGTCACTAAATGAGGACTACCTGTACTTATTAATGTTTTCTTTGCATTACTGTATAATGAAATAATGCGGCCTTCTCTAACCAGCCACTTATTTATTTGTTTGTTTATTTATTTGCAGCACTTATAACCTACACCAATGCCAAAGGATTCTGGGCAACTTAAAACATTTTTTAAAAAAATAACAATTAATAATTAAATCTAGAACAGTATCATCAACAAAAATTATCTACAGAAAGTAAAAAAAAATCTCCCCCCCCAACCCCCCCCCCTAAACAGGTGCTGTCAGGAGGCAGCTGAGACTGAAAGTGCATCGAAAGAAACAGTTTTAACCTGTTTATGGACTTGCAGCAAGATGAGATCCATATGTACTTCTGGGTGGACACCACTCCATAAGAAAAAAAGTATTTCACACACAGAAAACTCATCTCAACCATTCCCCACAAACCTCACAAGGAGAGGGAATTTTCAGCCAGCCCTTTCTCAAGGATCAGACTGGAAGGGCAGAATAAGTTCTAGCAAGATGTTGCCTAATGTGTTGACTGGTTAGATGCCAGTTCCCATAATTCTCCCACCTGGATGATGACAGGATAAATGAACTGCCAGTGAGTTGGCTGTGGTCTCCCAACCATATGGACAAAAGCTTCTGCAGTAGGTGGGGATGATAGGAACATAAAGGAGATTAAAGATACAGAGCTTGGGGTATTAGTTGCCAATCAAATGGGTTCTGATGTGGCAAAGCTCCATCTTGAACATGTGAATCAGTCCCAATTCAATTTTACCCAAAGCAATCCTATGAAATATATTTGTGAACTGGATTGGATTGTTGGTACTTCTGAAGCAGTCCTTGAATTATGTGGGAGCAGGAGGTTGAGAAGGAATTTAACCCACTTACATTTGGGGATGGCCATTTAGCGACTACTTGTCAAAGGAAATGAGAGAAACATGCTTTGGTTAAAAACGGAACAATCAAGGTTTGGAACTTGTGCATTTCATTAATAGTTCCCTTCAATGCACCCGTGGAAGGGTCAAAAAAGTCAAGGTGGTGGCTGTCACCACACAATCAAAGTCCCTTCCATTTTTTATATGCCTCACAAACTCAAGTTAAAGAGGGGCAGGGTTTCAATTATGTGACTGCAACTGCCAATCTGACTTTTTTGACCCCTGAGAATTCCCCTATCTCCATTTATTCTGATGACAAGCACTATTCTGAAGATTAAGAGTCAGAAAGCTTTGGTCTAGTGAGGCTCTAAATAGCTCCTTTTTATTTTTTTATAGTAATGTTATTAATAATTATAATTACAACAGTAAAAACTACTACAAAATGAACAAAAATAGAAGAATAAAAAGAAAGAGTAGAGGGTGCAGAAAAGAAAGAAAAAAGGAAAAAAATAGAAATAGAAAAAAAATAAGAAAAAGTAAGACTATAGTAAAGAAAAAGAAAAGAAATATATAGAGAAGTGACTTCCCCCTTCATCGCAATAAGTATAAACAATTTTACCACCTTCTCTTAAAATACAATAAATGATCTCTTCTTCCCATATCCCATCTCTTATCTATAAACAAATCTATAAATCATCATCATTTCAGTCCTGATGTCAGCAAAAATCCATTAAGGGTTACCAGAGATAACAACATATCTGTTTTAACCTTGATCAAATAAACCAACTTTATATTCATTCCTTTTACTTCTAACAATCTTAATCTTTAGTCCCTTCAAATAATGTCGTTGAACTTGATTTCTTTTCATTTTTTCTTTGTCCCTTCTCACAAAATTCTTCAAAGGTTTAACAAGCCTCTTTTGTAAATCCAATATAGGAAAATTATCCAGGTCACTCTCTTGGTTTGTTGTTTGCATATCCCTTTTAATTATTCAAACATCAGCCGGTTTCTTTTGTATGTCCAGCGTAACATCTTTTTCCATGTCATTCTTATAGCCTGTCATTTGTAAATCCAATTTCAACTCAGTCTTGATCTTGTCAGGTAGAAGTTGCTCCTCTTCCATAAGATCTTTTAGACACAGTTTATCTATAGAGGCAGACACTTTTAAAATTAACTTCTGGGCCCACTGGTCAAAAATACTTTTCAATATGTCCAATGTTAAAATATTTTGCTTCATTCTGTAATTGTAAGTTGAGTTTAAGTGTTCTTCTCCTTTAATTGTAATCTTTAATTCCCTCTAGTTCCCGCTAGTGTCCAATTTTTAAAATCTAATCTTATTATGTTTCAAAACAAAAGCATTTCCCCATGGGAAGGATTCTTTATAATTAATTCCAAACCTGATTTCAAGTTTATCTGGACCCTTATTCTGTTTGATACTTTCTAAAATCAAAGTTTTAATTACCCTTTTGCTGTTTATTAAAATTTTTTTAAAGTTCTTACACTTGTAGTTAAAACTTCTTTCGCTAAGGATTGAAGAAAACTCACCCAATGCTGTAAAACTTGTTGATCCAAAGGTTCCTAATAGCTGAAAAGCAGTTAACAAGCAATTTCTGAAAGTGATTAGAAAAGGAAGTATGCGAACTTAGTGTCTTTTCAAAGGCGCCGACCACAGTTTGAGCAAGATGGCTATTCCCTCGTCTCCCAGAGCTCTAAAGCTGCCAGAGACCACTGTCTTGCGGTCTCCTCATGAGGAGCAGCTGTCTGGAGCACTTATGGGCAGTCTCAAGTCCTCTCCTTGTCCGGAGAGAAATTATCGAAGAGCTCGTCTACTCACTGGCTCTTCATTCTGCTATGGTTGTTGGCTCTGCTTTTCGCAGAGCCGTCTTCAGTCAGCCATTTCTTCCCTGGAAGTCTAAATAGCTCCTTTTTAGTAGGATAGAATTAACAAATACTAGCAGGCAATGTCTGCATATGCATATGCATGTGTCAATATGCATTGACATCCCTGCTTTGCTCTTAAATAGTTATTGGATGAGCATTTATTTTTCTTATATATGGACCACCCCAATCCTGAAGGACTCTTGGTGGTTCACAAGATACAATGTGCAGTAAACAATACATAATAAAAGTACACAGTTAAAAGATCAAGAAGCCAATGAATAAACATAGAATACTAATTAGATAATAAAGCCAATCTATCGCCCAGCCAAGATGGTGTCATGGCCCAAATGTCCTCCAGAAGAACTGCATTTTGAGCTGCTTCCAGAAGACAAAGTGGGAGCCAACAGATATCCATTGGGAGGCCATTCCAGAAGACTGGCACCACCACTGAAAAGCAGGGCCACCCCCTTGCCTCCCTAAAGGGGGTAGACTGAACTGGCCTGGCCAATTCCAGTGGGAGAATGGGGTCCTGCAAAAAAAATTGGCACTAAGCTGTGTAAGGTTTATAGATTAGCAACAGCACCTTAAATGGCACCCAGACACCTATTGGTAACCCGTATAGGGCCTGCAGCACTGGTACAATGTGCTTCCACTGGTGAACACTGCTTGCACATGGGCTGCTGTGTTTTGAATCAAAGGTGGTCTCCAAATGGTGTTTACAGGCAGCCCCATGTACAGAGCATTCAGTAGTCTAAATGGGTGATGATGAGGGTGTGAGTCACTGTCGCATGGTCCTTCTGCCCTAGGTAGGGCTATGGCTGGTTCACCAGTCCAAGATGGGCAAAGGCCCCCATGGCCACAGTCTCCACCTGCTGCAAGGGCAGGAGGTCCTCCAAGTCATGGACCTGCTCTTTCAGGGGCAATGCCACCATAGCAAGAGACACCACTGGGGCACACAGAGGACCCCAACAGACAAACTGTAATTCCATTGAATTCAGTTTAAGCCTGTTCTCTCTCATCTAGACCCCCACAGTCTTCAAGCACTGGGACTGGATGTCAGTGGCATCACCAGTCTGGCCTGGGGCAGCAGTGTAAACCTGGGTATCAGCAAATTGACGATACTGAACCTCAAACTGCCATATGACCTCCCCCAGTGGCGTCAAGGAAATATTAAATAGAACATGCTTACATTGAATTCAATGGAAATTCACATTTCCAACACCTTTCCTTTCGTTTACTTTATTTTCACTCAGGGAAAATATTATGAGAATAAATTAAAAGCAGTTTTTGTTGCTGGCTTGGAGTTCTAATTCTACTGGGAGGTGCTTCTCTTTTCTGCTGCTTCTTTCCACCAGTAACATTTGAATATAATTTAGAGCTCATACATCTGTTGTCAAACTTGGCCATTATCTCCAGATGTTAATTATTGTTAATGGAAACATTTGAGAAAATGTGAAGTTTTGTAGGCGCAGCAGGATTAAAATGTAGGTTTCCTGGCTTGGCAGAGCAACTGGCAGAAATCCAGTCAAAGCTGCAGCAGCCTGTCTCCAACACTGGAAGAGGATTTTTCTTTTTTCTCCCCTGATGTCTTGTGCTGAACGTTTCTTCCGCACCTTTCTCATCAATTGGATGAGAAGGAGAAGCTTCCAATTTCATTTTTCAAAGGAGAAAAGAATTGCAATGACATTCTGTTAGTGGTACATGGGGTCTTGCATTTACTTAGTTATAAGGTGGCCTGGGAGATATATGAGTGTCCTGTCTTTGGTCAGCTTTTGTTCTCAGGGCAGGCTAATCAGGTTGTGTTGCTGCTTTTGAAATAATAGCACCCACCCCCCGGCATTTCTATAAGAAATAAATAATAATAATAAAGTATACGTATGTTGAATCTGAGAATGTTAAGTGTAGAGTTACAACTGTATAACATGTACCATCCAGCACTGCAATGTTCTAACCACTGTATTACCTAAGCATTGATTTTATATAGCACGTGTATTTTGTGTGTGTGTGTGTTTGTGTGTGTGTGTGTGTGTAAAATAATACTACATACCCACAAATCTGATTCTTTCAGATCTATGCTGATGTATCAGCATTAGATTAATTAGATATAGATTACATTAGAAAATTTAGATATAAGCATTTCTTGGATGACTGGTTTTTCTTTTATATATATACACTCACACTCACACCCACCCACATATATATATTTACACACACACACACACACACACACTTTGTTATAACTTTGTCAGTATGTTGGAATCAATCATCCAGAATATTTTTAGCTGACATTGATTTAATATTACAAATTTTTCCCAGGGGATTTCCATCCAAAGAACCTTAGCCATGAAGCCAAAGCAATTGTTAAATAACCAGATACTTTTCATTTTAGCCACAAATATTAGAGGAAAAAAATACAGTATTTCCACACTCGAGCGAAATAATAAAATACGATCTGACATCTGGGGTTGCTGAGGCTTACCCTTCCCAATTATACCAAGTAATGTAAACCAGTACAATCTGCATTGTAATTGGCTTATATTATTCATTTAAATGTCAACAGCATGTTATTTGGAAGGACTTGAAACTGTTCATCAATGGAAAGAACAGAAAAGGGCTGCTTTGAATTACGTATATGAATCGACCTTCACACTTCTATCCTGAGATTGCATGTTGGAATTGATGGAGTTTTGAAGGTTAATAAAAGAACTCCAAGCAGCTAACAACAATCTTGCAAAGTAGAAGCGTGAACCAGAAGGGATTTGCACATTATGCTTAATTACGTTCAGAAATAAATTCAGTCTTCACATAGTAGTTAGATGAAGAAAAATAGAGATAGCTTGTAGAACTGGATACAAGTAGATTCATAGTAGATCTGTGTGCAAGTGAGATGAAAGGACGAAAACTGCATTCTGCAGCACCTCCTGCTTGCAGGTGTGCCCAAAGAATAATGGAGATTGTTAATCTCCAAACTCAAGAAGGAGAAAGGAAGTGGAAATCAGGTGACCCATGTGACATCCCACAAGCAAAATAGAGATGCGTTTATTAGAAAGACCCCCCTTATGCTTATGAGACAATGCTGAGTTGACCCCTGATAATTCCAACAGGAATGATAGTCTAAGTGTGCCTGTGTGTTTTGGGCCTTTGAGTCAGTTGTGACTCCTGGCGAGGACATGGACAACTCCAGGTAGTTTTCTTGGCAACATTTTCAGAAGTGGATTACCCTTGCCTCCTTCCTAGGGCTGAGAGAGAATGACTGGCCCAAGGTCACCCAGCTGGCTTCGTGCCTAAGGAGGGCTTTGGTTTCCCTGCTCCTAGTCCAGCACCTTAACTACTAGACCAAGCTGGCTCTTATTGAAATATGCACACTCCCAAATTATGTATGTCCCCTAATTATGTAGGCCCCAACTCTGCCATTTAGACAGACTATGATGGCCTACCAGCTGGGGGAGAAAACAGTCTTATGAATTCATTGTTCCTTTCAGTGGAAGACCGATCCCAAAGAACGCTTCCTGCCGTGCCGTTTGCCTATCTCCTTCTCTGCTGAATTCCTCAGCCCACAACACCGCAGAGGAAAAAACCCATGGCAGATAGAAGTAGGTTATTTACTTCTCTCCTATAACCTTTACAGTATATGAGTTCCCAGTCAGGCTCTCTTTCTACCTGTTATATTCTCTTGCGTGGGGTGGGCAGGTGGAGAATGGCTGGCCAGTCTTGATCTGTCGCTTTTTCAGTGCATCACCTCAAGCAGAGGATTCTGAACCTCCTGAGAATGTTGACCCTGAACAAACTACATTTAAGTATTCCAATAGTTCCTGAGCAGCCAAATCCTCTTGTATTTCAGCCCATCAAACTTTATGGAGTCTATTCCTTAAGTTAGTAAATCTGACTGCGGTCATAGCCAACCTCTGGCAGCAAGCTTCTATGGACTTGTAGTGGCATGACAGGGCCCGAAGGGTAAAGGCTGGAGGTCTTCAATCTCCTTTTCCAGAAACCTCCTTGCTCAACACATTTCTGCCATGGCATAGCTGCTTAGTTATTCTCGCTGCCACTGCCTATCATCCATGAGGCACCTCACCTGGCATCCTCCTCCTAAACCTGGTGTGTAAGAGAGATGGTGGGCACATCTGGAATTTTGAGAAGGTGGCCGGGGGCTTCTCCCCAAATAGCTGCTATAGGAGAAACAGCGTGGATAAAATATCCACCATGGTGCACGCAGACTATCACAGGGCATCATTTTGCCAGGAGGCAATCTAGCAGTGATGTTGCCAGCATCTAGCCCCCCACCTGTGCAGATATCACCAGCAAACCATTCATCCTTTTCTATTTTCTAAGCCAGCCAGGGATGCTCATCGGTAGCCCAAAGGCATTCTCGGAAATAAAGGTGATGCTGGAGGCTGCCAGTTTGTCATTTAATTAATTAATGCCTAGTTTTTAAAGGAAAAAAAAAGAATCTTAAAACACAAAATAAAATTCAGCTGACACAAGGTACCTGGAAGGTACCAAGATAGATCTCTAGGGGAACCCAGGCTTATATTTAGAGGTTAATTAGCAAGGGGTCCTAAAGATTTTTCAGACCTTCGTCTACACTCGGGAATGATCGAAGCATATTCTGCTCCAGTTCCACAGGATTCAGCCTTCCTTGAGGGATGCGACCGCCGTCCTGTTGAAGACGACAAGGTCGCGCTGTTCCCCGCTTAATAGGACAAACAAGCCCCTCCCTCCGGAGCTGCCCCCCCTCCCCTCTCCTCCCCTCCCCTCCCTCCTCCCTCTGCTCAGGCGTCTCTCTCGGCAAAAGTTTATCCACGTGGAGGCGCAGCGCGGACGGGGAAGCCCTCCTGCCCGCCCCCTCCTCGCTAGGGCTTATCTCCAGGCTCCACCCCCAGCAAAGCGCCTGGTTAAAGCAAGTTTCGGGGCGAAGCTGGAGGGAGCCTGGTTTTTTCCCCCCTTAACCAGCTGTAGCTTTTGAACTACCCGGGGAGGTTTACGTGCCAGTATCTGGGCATTTGGAGGAAAACGCTAACATTGCTCAGAGAACGCCTGCTTGGGTTCTTGGGGCTAATTTTTTTTCCCGTGGTCTTTTTGCCCCTAATCTAGCCTCTATATCAGAGCTTGGATCTAAGAGCAAACGCTTTCAGTCCGAAGCGGCATTAGCTATTTCTCTTTCTGGGCAAACTGCAGCAGGTAGGAGACCCACCGAAGCTCGCATTTGCAAGACGTAAACCGAAGTAATGTTTCTCTCTCCGTCTTCCATGTGGTTTAGGTATTGCAGTTGGGATACTAGGTGAGCAGGTGGTTGTGGGGCAAAAGGAAGAGCAAAGCTGGTCGTCTAGCGAGACGTGCTTAGTATGTATTTCTTCCTTGGAATCCTGTTGTGTGTTCGGATGAAGCACCTGTGTGAGTGATCTGTGGCCCTCCCTGTTAAGCAGGTCCTCTGAGCTGGGATGCTCATTCTCTCATACTCTAACCCTGCTCTGGTTCCTGAACAGTGAAACTCCTTGAGATTGGCAGGGTTTAGTCCAAAAAACATGCACGAACGTAACGCTTGTTGAATTTGTGATTGTTGGCTTTTTCGTAGCTTTGTGTTTGGCATGTTAATACTAATGAATTTCCCTTTTTCTTTTAATTCAGCATGTTGCTCTTAAGGCTAATACGAACCAGGATGGTAATAACAGGATTGATTGGCGGTTCGGCTAGAAAGGTTAAAAGCAAAAAGCAACCGTTAACAACAACAAAAACCACCCTGAGATCATTGTATCTTTGGTGAATGTTGGGTCCTTAATATTTCCTGCTAAGTGCCTTTTTAGTCACTGTGCATCCAGAACCGATGCTATTGAAGGTCAGGGGACGTTGCATTAAACACAACTTTTATTCTGACGGGCCTGGAGTGTGAAAGGATTGTCAGATGCTTATGGGGAAGCTCACAGACAGGACTTGTGGACAGCGGACTACTGCTTTTATTGAAACTTAATTCAAGCAGTACCGAAGTGTTTCTGCTTAATGGAAAGGCAGTCCAAGGAATAAGGATTCAAGCTTTATTAGACACTCAGATTCATAGCTTGAATGTACTTCTGGATTCAGCCCTGAAACAGGATGACCAGACTTTGGCAGTGACCAGAAGAGCAATGCCAGGTCTTAGGGATTTCATATCTGGCCAGAACACCAAAGGCCTTTGCTCTATCTCATTTGGGCTGTTGTAACACACTCCACATGGAAACATTCTTGGAGAAGTCTTCAGAAGCTTCAGCTGGTCCAGAACTCTGTCAATTGGGCTGGCTCCAGAGAACATGCAAATCCTTTTTTTCCCAACAGCTGCCCTTGGTAGCTGTCTGTTTCTGCTTGCAAGTCAAGATGTTGGTTGTGACTGTACAACCTCATAGAACTGTATTCTCCCATTTCTGAATGTTCAGGTCCTATACCACACAGGATACACACTATGTAAAAATAGAGAAATTCTCCTCCCCTCCAGAGGGTGGTGTTGGTGTAAGTCATGTAAATCCCTGTACATGAGGGCATAAGATAGTATAACATCCATATTTCTGTGCTCTGAGACTTTAAGGGGGAATAGACTGTATATACTGGTTTCATTCTGACAGGTCCTTGGGAGAAATCCATCCCCTGTCTTTAGCGACATGTTTGGGGGACACATTAAAACAAGCTTGGTTTTAAACAAACTAGGTGAGTATTCCTAGTTTCTGGAGCTCTCTTAAGTCAAGCCGGGTTAGTTCCATCTCTGTTGGCCTTTTGTTAGTAGGGAATACTGTGTTCATTCAGGCTCACTTTGGGGATTTAAATTGCCTTGGTGAAGTAGGTATTAATCTAGTACTGCTTCATTTCTCAACTAGCTTTTAATCTGTGCTTTAATGTTTTAGTTATAATATTTGATTGCTTTATTGTTACTAACTTTGGAAACTTGTTTTTCAGGGAGAACCTGATAATAATTTAATTATTCCTCAGAAACTGCTTCTGAATCAAAAAGGAGCATTTGTACACCTTGCAAGGAATGATTGCTTTTATATTGTTTATGAATTAGCCTTATTCTGTTCAAAATCATCTTACGTTTATACCTATCACTAAATCTTGTGGAGAGTTCCATAGCTGAGCCGTTACTCTGTAGAGAAGTATTTCGTTTGATCTGTCTTGATACCTACCATTAAGCTTCATTGGATTACTTTAGGTTCTACACACATTTGTGCACCTTGGGCCAGTCCCTCTCTCTCAGCCCAACTCACCTCACAGGGTTGTTGTTCTGGAGAAACTAGGAGGAGGAAGGAGTATTAGGTATGTTCGCCGCCTTGAGTTATTTATGAAAATAATAAAGGCAGGATAAAAATAAATAAACAAACACACCAACACACACATGATATATAGCATTTTTTCTACAGCTTACGTAATATTATAAACTAAGGTCATGTCCCTTGCCTTACCTTTTCTAAGTGAAAAAAATGCTGCAACCTGTTCATATGAACTTGTTTAAGCCTCTTAAACATTTTGATTGTCCTTTTTTGCATCTTTCTTACTAAGCGGTGACTAGCTTTGTGTCCAGTACAGTTTGTTTCTCCATTCTTTATAGGTCCTGAGCTATTCAAAACCTATATTTGGCTATCCTGTTGGTCTTAAGTGGGCCATCTTGTTTGCTGATAATTACAAGAGTGATGCTTATTATGGAATTTAGATAAGTCACCAATCTTAAGTATGTACCTGTATAATATCATTGGCACATGAGCAGCCCAGGCCTAAGAAAAGACTGGTGTATTGGACAAGTGCATCTATGTCAGGATGCCATCCTGCCATGCTGCTTTAGATAGATGGGATTTGTAGTAAATAGATAGTGTGAAGTCTGTAGTAATTATGTAGTAGTTAATATCATAATGTCCTCCCTATTATTTAAGATCAACTTGCCAGATTGGATTTTATATTTATTTATATTATGTTAATAATTTGTAATTTTATATTTATATTTTAACCTTAATTTTATTGTAAACTGCCCAGAGTCCCCCGTTGGGGGAGTTGGGCGGTCATATAAATTTAAATAATAAAATAAATAAATAAATTAGCTAGAGTGCTTGCCAGACAGTAGAGCAGGGCTTTCCAAAGTTTTCCCGCGGCGACACACTAACTGCCCTTGGTGTGTCGCCGCGGGAAAACCCGGAAGTTCCGCCACCGCGGCAGCGCGCAAAAAGCCGGAAGCGCTGCTGCCGCTTTCGGTCTTTGCGTCGGATTTTCATGTGTCGCCGCGGGAAAGCCCGGTGCGGGCGGGGGCGTTCATGGCGGCGGCAGCAGCCTCCGCTAAAACGCGGAAGCACCGATGGCGCGCCGGTGCCGCCGCCGCCGTGCATGCCCCCGCTGCCACTTCCGGGTTGTGTGGCGACACAGTTGACTGTGTGTGGCGACACACTTTTGTGTCGCGACACACAGTTTGGAAAGCTCTGCAGTAGAGCAACCATTAGAGATAGGAATGGCATGCAGGCATTAAGGGGGGGAAAGAGAGGAACCAGGCTCCAAGGCCATCCATCTGGAAACATCAAAGGCTGGCAGTGTAAAGTTATGGGAAGTGAGTCAGGAAGGAGGGGTGGATGAGGAGTGCTTGAGAGTCTGGCAGGTTTTAAGATACGTTTGCACGGGAAAATGTTTAGTTTGCTCTTTGCATTGATTCTATTCACTTGTATTAATAAAAGAACGTTTTCATATCCTATCATGGTTTGTGCTAAAAGTTTCTAAGTTAATATCAAAGGAGTGAGTCGTCACAATCTATCTAATTAACTCAAAGGAGGGCAGCCCTGGATTTAAGATGATCTCCAATTCTAAAAAAAATCAAATATGAAAATTTAAGATGATCTTCAATTCTAAAAAGTGGCATGGTGGCTCAGCGGGTAAGACGCCAGGCTTGTTTTTTTTTTGTATATATTTTATTGAATTTTGATTATACACAGTTAAAAGTTAGAAACGGAAAAAGAAATAGAAATACAAATCAAAGAGAGAAGAAAAAAAGTGTAGTAAAGCAAAGAAAAGAAAGAAAAAAATGAAACATAGAAAATAGTCAACTTCCGACTTATCTCTGGTCATGGTTATATAAATAATTTATCTTACTTGCTAGGTCTATATATAATAAAAAACATTTCTTGTCTAATATATCCATTTATATATATTTTGATCTTCCAATCCTCATACAAGCTTTGCCCCTCCTGCATTTTGCAAATAGTCCGTTAATAGTTTCCACTCTTTAAGAAAATAATAGTATATATTTTAGTCTTCATAACCCCATATAGGCTTTACCCCCCCTGTAAGTTGCAGATAGTCCATCGATAGTTTACATGCAATCTTATATCCTTGATAAAATCTAATTTTCCCAATTTTTAAGAAGTCCTTATAGGTCATTTACCTCTATTTCTTACTTCTATCTATGAAATGCTTCTTACGTTCTCCTGGTGCATCCCTCATATCTGTCTTGTATCCTTTACACACTTTTTTTCCTCTAGCATACCATGGATTAACTCTAAAAGTTTTATCTATTTCCAAATCCACATCTTGTTCTCTTATTTCTAGAAATTTAACTAATTCAGAGATAATCCTTTCTCTTGCTTTTTCATTTAGTTGTTCTAGGGATGCACTCAATCTCCAAATATGTACCTTTTCTATCATTTCTGCAAGGACAATAATATCTGAGTTGTATTCAACTTCTTTAATAAAACTTTCTGAGTTGACCTCTAATTTCTGCATCTGACCTTGCATCTCTTTAAATTCCCCTGATAAGGTATTAACCACTTCCTTAACTATCTGCGCATCTTTTTCAAATTCTTGTTCTATTTCCTGGGTTGGATCTTCTTTCGTCTCTTCCTTCTTCTTGACTATTTGTTGTCCCAATAAATCCATCTTTTTGTCCATCTTTTTTTCTAAAGTAAATAAATTTTCTATCCGCTTGTTGATTTGTTGGCCCAAGTCTTCCATTTTTTTATTTAATACAGTAATTGCATCCAGAATTGCATCCATAATTTTTTCTTCTTCTGCTGGTGGAGTTTCCATAGATGCACTTCCAGTTCCTTTTTTTTTGTCTTTGTCTCTCTTCATCCTCATTGCCATATTCGTCATAAAGTAGATAGTATTCCTGTAAAAAGAAAAAAAAGGGGAGAAGAGAGAGGGGAAAACAAAAAAAGGAGAAAAGAGATAATAATTGTTGCAATAGTCTGTAGCTTGAATCATGTCAACTGGATTTCTGTTTTCTCAGTGGAAACGTTTCACTGAACGTTCTATTTTCATGAGAAAATAGAAATCCAGTTGACATGATTCAAGCTACAGACTGTTCCACCTGGATGACTGAGAACCTTCATCGACAATTGTTGCAATAGTTATTTACAAAAAGGAGGGAGTAAGAAAAATACAAAAATAAAAACAATCCTTTAAAAAATAGTTGTCATAACACCAGGATTGTAATCCCTACAAAAGGTAAAAACAGTCCTTTAAAAATAATTGACATCATAATTCATTTGTAATCCATTAGATATGTAAATAATCCATTAGATATGTAAGTCCATGTAAATTCAGGAACAAAAAGTAAAAAGGCAGATGGAAACTTTTTTTCCCCCCTACTGTAGTCAAAATAATAATAAAAATGATAAGCAGTACCAAGGTTTCTCACGCCCACTTATAGCTCTTCAATCCAGCCAAAAGTAACTGAAGAGAAAAAAGAAGAAAAAAGAAAAATATATATATAAAATATATAAAGAAAAGCTGCAGTAATCTAAATAACTTCTTCACCTGAAGTACGTATTGAACAATCAAATTTCTATATAAAAAGAGTCCAAACAAAGCATAGAAATTTAAAAGAAGCTTATAAAAGAGAGGAGAGGTAAATTCTTTCCCAGTAGTAATCACCAAAAAAAAAAACTTGAAAGGCAAAATGTTAATTATTCCGTTTAAAGTCAAAATCCAAGTAAAGTAAATCCAAAGTAAAAATGCATTCAGTTGCCAATAGGTGGAAAGCTTAGATCAAAGTAAAAGTAAAAAGAAAATCACTTTCATTTGTGGCAAAGTCAATTAGCTTTCCATTCCCACCGTTTAACCATCCTTTGACAAGAAGGAGATATACCACCAGCAATTATATATCAAGTCCAGAGATAAATCTTAGAGCTTAATAAAGCAAGTAATATTTTTTTTAAAAAGTGCATCTAAAAGGTTGGATGAGGAGCTACTTAACTTATTCAGTTTCACGGTTTCCGCAGAGCTTCATGTTAGTTCCAGCCATCTTTCGCCGCTCAGATCTCCCTTCCCCCGTGGTGGAAATACAGGGGTCGGGAGAGAGCAGCAAGTTCGACGACCCTTGTGATAAATCTTCAAGGGTGATTTTTCGGCGATTTTCCTTTCTTTCAATCGCCGCAAACGGAAAAACCGCGGAGCTACAGCTCTTCGCTCCACTCGCTCCAACACCCGGAAGTGAAAGTGTCAACGCCAGGCTTGTTGATCAGAAGATCGCAAGTTCAGAGGTTCGAATCCCTAGCCCTGCGTGCAGAGTGAGCTCCCTCACTAGCTCCAGCTCTTGCCAACCTAGCAACCACCCAGGGTCCCTCCTTGTGGGGGAGATGGGCGGGATATAAATGTAATAATAATAATACCGGCCCCTAGAGTCGGACACGACTGCACAAATGTGCGGGGGGAACCTTTACCTTTACCTTACCAATTCTAAAGGATGAAAAAATAACCCAGATTAAAAAAAAACAATCAAACTCTGTAGTGCTCAGCTTTTATATTTTGCCAACTAAGGTTGCTAATTCTAACTGTAATTTACCCCAACCTAACAAATGTGTGCATGTGACACACTTTTATTTATTGTATTTATTTATTAACCATTTATATAGCTGCCCATCTCATGGTAGTGGCTCTGGGTAGCACACAAAGAGTTAAAATCAACAAAACATTATACTGTACAACAACAAAAGGTAAAGGTTCCCCCCGCACATTTGTGCAGTCGTGTCCGACTCTAGGGGCCGGTGCTCATCTCCGTTTCTTAGCCGAAGAGCCAGCGTTGTCCGAAGACACTTCCACGGTCATGTGGCCACATGACGCGTGCGGAACGCTGTTACCTACCCACTGAAGTGGTACCTATTAATCTACTTGCATTTGCATGCTTTCGAATTGCTAGGTTGACAAGAGCTGGAGCTAGTGCAGGAGCTCACTCCGCACGCAGGGCTAGGGATTCGAACCTCCGAACTTGTGATCTTCCGATCGACAAGCCTGGCGTCTTACCCACTGAGCCACCACGCCCCTCTAAACACCTAATAAACCTAGAACCTAATAAATAATAAGAATACATAACATATGCATGAGCCTAAAAATCCAATATTAATACATACAGACCAACAACACTCCACGAACATGGCTGGTTTAACCTACTGGCTTCAGTACCTGGGGGAACATCCAGGTCTTCAATGCCTTATGAAAGGCCAGAAGGGTTGGGGCCATGCTGATGTCTGGGGAGATGCTGTTCCATAGGGCATGTGTATGTCAAAGGATCAGGTAAAAAAATGTTCTATTAGTTGAATGAATTACTAATCCAAACTAATTGCCTGTAAAATGAGGTTTCCATTTATAAAATTAAATGATTCCCCAATTTGCATATGTCATTCAATTTTTTGTCATATGGAGAAGAACACAGAAGGACACACACACACACTCTCTCTCCTCTCTCTCTTCACCAGGATGGAGCTTGGGTAAGGAAATGAGAGAGCTGTTCTGAGAAGAAGGGCAAAAAGAAAGGGAGGAACAAAAGTAGTGATGGTGATGATATCCGGAGAAGAGGTAACTGGACAGGGAAAGAGAGATGAGAGAGACGCCCTGTTTAGACAGTACCCAAAGGATTAAAATTTGGCAGGCAGGCAGCCAGCCAGCCAGCCAATGGCTAACCTTCAAAGGCATCTGCACTTTTAAGCAGTGCATCTCCAGGATTTTCCACCTCTGCCCATGTGCTTGGTTTCAGCAGAATCCTTTATTCTTTGCAAATCTAAAACGATCCCCTCTGTAATTCATAAGAGGTGGTGGTGGTGGTGGGGAATGCATTGCTTCATTCATTCTTACTAGCCATGCTCACTCTTGGGCAATTGCTAATGTTCCTGACTCTTGCCTGGGCACACTGGTGCTGATATTGGCTACTGAGCTGCTATGAGCTGTTAATTAAAGCTTTCATCAGTGTCCTGGAATGTCTGATACAGCATTTTTCCAATGCAGCATAGGACATTTTTTGTTTAAAAGTTTATATTTGTCCATTCCTGTGACCAGCTAAACTGGCAGCCTTGGGGGGTTGGGAAGAACAAATGTTGGCTCACGTAAATACTCTGCTGACCCTCAACCCCATACCAGGTCTTAATATATAATTGTAGAGTTCTTGAGTTTGTAGATGTAAAGTTTTGGCCTTTGGTAAGTTTCTCTGTGTTGTATTTGTGAACTACTTCACTCGTTGTGCCAAGGTATGGTTGAACTGTGGCTTATTAAATCACAATTGCGTAGATTCATACACCGCAGTATCCTAAAAAGTTCATGCCACTTTCCTGGCATCCTCTGGGAACTCTATGCCCCCCAGCTCATTCTGCCAATATATATATATATATATATATATATATATATATATATATATATATATATATTTATGACTTGCTACAAAAAACAACATGTCTGCCCTGGAGGCTACTTCAATTGTCACTTTAAGGCTAGATTCACACATTGTTCTGAAACAATCTTTTATCCAATCATGTTTATCAAACATGCCATGATGGACTGGGCTTCCTAACACATTAAGTCTTATTCCATGGTTTACAGTCGATAATGAATGGGTTCACACAACATGCTTGGCCAAAACCAAATAAATGCTAGTATGGCTTAGCAAAACGTTTGAGCCAGTGAATCAGCAAAGAGGAGGAACTGGATTTGAGGAATAGCTATATATTTTTTTCTACCAATGTTTTTTTTCCTGTAAAGCATAACACAGCTGGAAGTAGGAAATGTAGGTTCTTGATGATGATGATGATCTTCCTAATATTATTGCTGTAGTATGGTGATTAAATACGATGTTTTGTCTCTTATGGCATTAGAATTGACTTTGTGGCTTGTAGCTTTTAGAGGTTTTAATCTGATACCTAAAGATTTTACCCACAGTTGTAAAAATATTGTAAATACTGTACATAAGTCCTGGAATTAACTGAACAGTTGAGTTGGCCTAATAAAATAGTTGTGCAGTATTTGGGCAACCCTGGTTCGGCATGGCCCCTGGCTACCTAGAACATGAGTAAGAAAGCATATGGAATCCTGGCAAAGTTACTGTATGTACAGTCTCATAACCATTGAAATGGGATTGAGCAGGATACTTATTGATATAACATTGGGAGGAAAGTTATTTTGACATGGTCAGAGGTAAACGGTTTCTTTTGAAATTATTCCTAGATCTTGTCATGTAAAGCCAAGATTAGTAAGAAGTCAATGTTAGTTAATCCCTTGAAAAATCTTGGCTTAATTGTATTGATTGTCCTGAATATGGGTGAGTTGCTATTGATTTGAGATAGGGTAAAAAGGAGCAAAAGGGGCATGGTGGCTCAGTGGGTAAGACGCCAGGCTTATCGATCAGAAGATCGCAAGTTCAGAGGTTCGAATCCTTAGCCCCGCGTGACGGAGTGAGCTCCCGCACTAGCCCCAGCTCTTGCCAACCTAGCAATTTGAAAGCATGCAAATGCAAGTAGATTAATAGGTACCACTTTGGTGGGTAGGTAACAGCGTTCCGCACGCGTTATGCAGCCACATGACCGCGGAAGCGTCTTTGGACAACGCTGGCTCTTTGGCTAACAAACGGAGATGAGCACCGGCCCCTAGAGTCGGACACAACTGCACAAATGTGCGGGGGGAACCTTTACCTTTTAAAAAAGAGCAAAGAAAGTTGGAAAGGAGATGTGAAGTGGAAAGGGGAAGTAAATGTGCTGCAAAATAGAGCTACTTCAATGTATAGGAATTTTTCCAGTTTAAAACAGCATTATATCTGTTAAATTATTATTATCTGTGGCACCAAGGCTCAATCTCCATGTCTTTTGGTAGCCCAGCCTGACCTAATATACCTGCAGGCTGTAAATATCTGCACTTGCTCCAGCGTAGAAGGTATTGTCACTTGAGACTTTTGGAGGTGTCTCCAGTGACACTGATTCTTCATGACCACAAGGGGACAATAAGGTGTAGATAGAGTTACGGACTTACTCTGTGTCCCCTCTTTATTTATACTCTGCCTGCTCTTTGTCTAAGACAGTGTTTTTCAAACTTGGCAACTTTAAGATGTGTGGACTTCAACTCCCAGAATTCCCCAGCCAGCCAAGGCTGGATGGGGAATTCTGGGAGTTGAAGTCCACACATCTTAAAGTTGCCAAGTTTGAAAAACACTGGTCTAAGAGATTGCTAATCTGAGGTCACTTCTTTCTCCTTTTCTTCCCAAGCACATGCTCTTTTACTCTCCTCCTGGTAGGATGTGTAGGTTTTGCTCGTCCCTATATCGTATTTCCTGTAAATAAATCTACTTCCATTAGGGTTAGCAAACCTGCTTCCCCTGGCGATTGCTCAGATCAGATTCCCACTCTCAGGAACACTCACATGCAGAACACTTCCACCTCCAACATTTTGCTTACTGCTTGTTTCTGACAAATGACCATATTTGGGGTCAGGGTAAATATTTCTTGAGATAAAATGTTTAATGAGTTTAGTGTTTGGTTTTGCTTTGAGACAGCGTAGGAGGGAACGCTTGGCTCCTCTCCATAAAGCCCTTGACAATGATGTTCTGTTAGCAACTTTGCTCTCCCTTTATGATCATTTGTGGCCTGGATTACATATTTTGCTCTGTGACAGTTAAATGGACTCCCGCTCATGTATTTGAGACTAGGGCAGGCAGAGGGTGGCTTCAGTGCCTCTTCCAATTCTGTGAATCTGGACCTTTTAAATATATTTGGTATTCGCACTCCCCCCCCCCCCCAGAAACAGTTAAAGAAGCTAAGAGGATGGAGTGATTTTCAGGGAGTCTCGTCTCTTTATAGTATTGTGCTTATTCTCTGGATTTGGCTTTTTTCTTGTAGACGACATTCAAAGAAAAATCTATTGATTTATTTTTCAGTACTTATCCACCACCCTAATTCCAAAGGATGCTGGGTGGAACACATTGAAAAAATCCCCACAATAATAAAAACGTAGATCAAAATCAATGCAGTATTTAAAACAAAATCAAAGTTCAAGATATTGGGGTTTTTTTACATTTTTTTTTATCCTGCCTTTATTATTTTTATAAATAACTCAAGGCAGCGAACATACCTAATACTCCTTCCTCCTCCTATTGTCCCAACAACAACCCTGTGAGGTGAGTTGGGCTGAGAGAGAGGGACTGGCCCAAGGTCACCCAGCTGCCTTTCATTCCTAAGGTGGGACTAGAACTCTGTTTCCTGGTTTCCCATTGGCTCCTTCCTAAGGCTGAGAGAGAGTGACTGGCCCAAGGTCACCCAGCCGGCTTTCAGGTCTAAGGCGGGACTAGAACTCTCAGACTCCTGGTTTGCTATTGGCTCCTTCCTAGGGCTGAGAGACAGGGACTGGCCCAAGGTCACCCAGCCGGCTTTCATGCCTAAGGCGGGACTAGAACTCTGTTTCCTGGTTTCCCATTGGCTCCTTCCTAAGGCTGAGAGAGAGTGACTGGCCCAAGGTCACCCAGCCGACTTTCATGCCTAAGGCGGGACTAGAACTCACAGCCTCCTGGTTTCTAGTCCAGCACCTTAACCACTAGACCCAACTGGCTCTGCTGCAAGATTGTAACATTCTACATATTGCTGCTGTGAAGATAGACATCCATAATCAAACAGCTAAGGCAGAGCTTTCCAAACTTTTCATGTTGGTGACACACTTTTTAGACATGCATCATTTCGCGACACACACACATAGCAGGGCACAAGGCAGGCACTAGGACCTGCGCGGAATCACAGCAGGTTTGGAGGCAGCAAGGCACAAGGCAGGCACTAGGACCTGCGTGGAATCCTGGCAGGGCTCGGAGGCAGCAGCAGCAGCCGCGACACACCCAGACACTGCAGCCGAAACACTAACGTGTCGCGACACACAGTTTGGAAAGCTCTGAGCTAAGGCCTGCTGAAATAAAATAGTTTTGATTTGTTTATGGAATTATAGTAAGGGGGGGCTGCATGCATTTCTTGGGGAGGATATTCCACAAAGTGGGATTGTGGAGAAGGCCAGCTATCTTATTGAGACCTTATGTGCCTCACAAAGAGAGGGTGCTTTTGGCAGGTGCTCTCTAGAAGATTGGACTTAACAAATAGATATCTGGTCCTCCTCCGCCTTATTGGGCCTTCAGAGGGGCCATAATGACTAGGCTTTTTAGGAAAGCTTTTGGTAATATGAACATTTAGCCTGTCCCTATGCTGTCAAAGTATGGTAGTTAGGTGTTTTACGTGACTGGTGTTTTTAACCTTATGTTTTGGCATTCTGTAAGCTACTCAAAGCTTATGGAAACTTAGCAGCATGGAACCCTCAGTAAATACATACATACATACATACATACATACATACATACATACATACATACTAATTATAAGTCACCCTCCCTGTTGCTACAGTGATCATCTGCTTCAAATTGATGCCTCCTCAGCTTCACGGGAGTTCTTTTCAGGTGTTTGCATGCATTCAAATTGGGTTAGACTGCAGAGAAAATGTTGAAATGTCCCTACATTCTGTCCATCGTATCCTTTTGGAGAATTGCAAGTGGTATGATGGGATTCCCTGGTGTTCATATAAATAGTATCATGATGATTATGTGTACTTAAAAACAAAGATCAAAGTGTATTGTTGAAGGCTTTCACGGCCGGAGTTCGATGGCTGTCGTGGGTCTTCCGGGCTGTGTGGCCGTGTTCTATCTTTGAACTTTAAGTATAATAATTAACTTTAAATGTTAGTCCTTCATACAATACACAGGAACTTTTCTTTGTCATATACCCTTTGATATCTATAATCCAATCTTCTGATTTTCATATAGGTTTCACCTTTCTTGCTATCTTCCAATGATCCATCTTTGGCTTCCACTCCTTGAAGTAGTAGTTAAATGTTCATTGCTGCATCAATTTGATATTTTTTATTCGCTCTTTCCATTTTTACATCTATATTTGTATCTTCAATAAAATCCAATTAGTATAACAAATAAAGGCATTTACTTCTAATAAAATACAATATATTCTATTCATATTATAACTACATATTCCACTAATACATAGCCTAACATATTACATAACATAATACATAATATACCAATTCTTATAGTATTCATACAAACATATTCATACATAATATTGTAAAAATATGTCATCCTGTAATAACATTAATTCTAATTCCACCTCATCATCCCATTATCTTCTTATATATATATCTCCATAAAAAAAAGCTATAATATCAACTTCTATTTATATTTGTAATCTTATGTCTCAATTATCCATCTGTAATTTCCACTCCTTGGGATAATGTCCATTTAAACTGAATACATAACCTAACATAACACATAACCTAATACATAATATACCAATTCTTATAATATTCATACATACATATTCATACATAGAAATATGTCATCTTATAAAAAATTGCTCTATAATATCAACTTCTATTTATGTTTGTAATCTTATATCTTACATTAAAATATTGCATTTTTATGTGTTTATACAGTTTCTCATATCAACTTTGTTCCATATCCAATCCAAATCCATATTTTCATTAACCTTGTATCCCACATATCATTTTCCTGTTCAGGTTATGACACTTAAAATATCACATTTTTATGTATCCATACAGTTTCTCATATCAAGTTTTACTCTGTATACAATCAAAATCCGTGTTTTCATTAACCTTGTGTCCCATATCATCATACTAAGTCTCCTGTTTAGGTTATGCCAAGATCACAATATGCAACTTGTTTTGTTCTGTAACTCATGTGGGATGTCAAAATATTTATTTCACCATATCTATCAATTTGCATGTTAAGATCTTCCTGTCTCAGCTGCCACAATGTGTTTGTGCCCAAACTATAATGTATAGTGTGTTTAGATGACCACCTCCTGTAAAATATCAAAATCTTCTTCTGTGTCAATGTATTTAAAATCCTCTTCCCCTGTTTCTCTACTGACTCGAGGAATTTTTCTTCCGTTTCTAAATCTGTCTTTTGTGTCAAATCTATCAGTGTAAGTTCTATTGATTTCTTAATTTCTAAAAGAGCTTCATTAAATTATTTTTTAAAATCTTGAAGTGCTGTTAAAAATGCCATTCTCATCTAACCCCCCTTTTCAGGCTGCCGTATCTAGCTGTTCTAGTCAAAACAAAATATTTTCCCAGGGAATGAGTGGTCAGCTGGTCTATTCAAATGGAAGGTTGCCAGAAGTGTCTGTTTATTAAGTAAGAAAAACTTTTAAAATAAAAGGTGAAAAATTCCACAGAACAATATTTCAAACAGTTTATAAAATAGAAAATAAAAAATGAATTCCGAATGAGACAAAATCCATTCTAAAAAAAGGTAAAAAGATAAGATGCAGACATTTCTCTGTACTTTTATTCTTCGGGCTGCAAGCTGCTTAACCCAAAGAAACAGTTTCTCAGAAAGTAAATAGTCAATTGGTTTGTCGGGTGAAAAATTACCAGCAAAATCTCTTAAGTCCCAACTTCTCTGATACAAAAGAAAGGTAAAAAAAAAAAATACAAGCGTTTCATTATGTTGCAAAAATAAAATCTATCAAACTTCCACCAAAATTAATTATAGCAAAGAAAACACAAAATTAGCCAAAATTTAAACAAAGTCCAAAGATAAATTTTAGATAGTAAAAACGTTCTAATCTAAGGGAAAAAGCGGCGGCGCACGTGTGCACGGCGGCCGCGGCAGCAGCGCGGCTTCCGCGTTTTAGCGGAGGCTGCCACCGCCGTGCACGCGCGCGCTTCCGCATGCCCCCACGCGCTGCCACCACGTGCACGCCCCCCACGCCACCACCGTGCGCGTGCCACCCCACGCCCCCCGCGCTGCCGCCGTGCACGTGCGCCCTGTGTCGCCGCCGTGCGTGCGCGCCGCTGCTGCTGCTGGTGTGTCGCCAGCGGCAGCACTTCGGAAAGCCCTGGTGTAGATGGTGAGAATGGACACAGCATAACTGCAAATGTGACAGTCCTGCACCCAGTTTCTATCAAGGCTTAGGTTGGTTTAATATAGCATTAAAATAATGTGAAGTGTGGAGAATAACAGAGAGAACAACAAAACTGGCCAGATGAGGCTCTGTGTTGTTGCATGCAGAGTACCAAATTATGTTACTTTTGTGCTGTAAGATAAAAGAATTCATGAAATGAGTTATTTGGGGGGACAAGTAGAAGAAACATTCCAGATTGATTCATGAGTATTATAAAAACAAGTCGTTATTTTTACAGAGTAAATGATGCATAAGAATAGATTATCCTCTGACTGGACATATGTTGTTTCAGGAACAACATATTTGGTAATTGATGTTAAATGTAATTTCTTTCCTTTAGCGGTTGGATTGGGGCTTTTACATATATAATGTTTTGACGACATTTAAAACATGCCAAGAAAAATTCCCCACAGCCTCTTTATAAAAGAACTTCTACCTCTCATAGGTCAAACATTGCATTAATTATGACACATATTCTAAGGTGTCTAAATACATTAAATTTGAATTTTGCTTTAATATTCTTAAGAGCAGTTCTCATGTAGACGTTTATTACAAGTGTATAATGAATGACTCACAAATACTTCTAAATGGTTTATGACCAACTTTTAGACTTGAGTGAGTTCAGTAGATGTATGGCATTCCCCAATGGAATGCTGTGGTCACAATGAGAATCCTATGGTTGCTCTCAATTTAGTTAGGGCTATCAGATAAGGGCTGAAAAACTCCAGATAACCATTAGATAACAGTGATGAGTTAGATGTCTTATATATCCCTTTGCTGCTATTTTGTGGTGGTCTGGATTTTTGCAGATCTAGTAGCCCTACTGAATATGTTTATTATATTATTTTCAAAATAAAGCCTAATCTTGCCTGAAACCATTCACCATTAGCATCAGTTGATGCAGGATAAGCTATGTTAGTCACATTAGACTTTCAAGTGGACTAGGTGCTCTCAACATGAAGCTTTTTGTAAATTGCAATTCATTCTTCAGAAAGGTGGTCAAACACCTATAACTGTGGAGCTGCTAAGAGGAATTAATCTGGTTCCAGATTAATGTGGTGCCACATTTTGAAGGTGGGTGGGTGAACAGTTGAGTTGCACATCTGCTCTAAATCCTCCTTCTAAAAGAGGTCATGGTTGTTTAAGGTTAGAATAGAAAGATTTCTCTGTTGCCATCATAGTGGTTGGAGAGATTTACCTGGTCACAATCGTAGGGACCATTTTTATTCATGTGGACACAGGACAATATGCCATCTGCCTGTTTGCCTTTTACAACTGTTTCTGGTTGCTTCCAAAGGAAGGACTCCTATCAAAAGTCATTGTGCAGCTGTACCATTTTCTTTTCTTTTAATGTACTTTCTGTGGAAAGAGTGGTGTACCAAGGGTGGGGCAGTGGAGGTGGCAATAAAGGTTTGCATTGTCTAGTACAATGGGGGACAATGAGGCGGCAGCTCTCTGGAGGGCTGGCAGTGGGGGTGGAGTCAGGCCTCTGCCGGCACGCGGATCAGATGTTTGGTGGTGGGTGGGGTGGCACGGCAGCGATGGAAGAGGGGGATGTTAAAACATGATCCACTCTGGGTGTCAAATGTGCTAAGTATGCCCCTGTCTGGAAAAAATCATGAAAGAAAAAACAATGGGAAAAGATAGAAGGGTTTCAAATGACAGAGCCAATGTTGATTGGAGGCAAGATCAGTCCTGCAGTTTGTAAGTCAGTTAATTGGGAAAAGGGAACAAGAAGACTAGAACCCATTCCCTCCAGGAGCCAACACTCAGATAAGCAGGAATCAGCACCAGACAAACCATCGGGCAGAAAACAATAACCAAGGAGCCACCAAGGAGGAAGGTACACCCCCACCAACACTGGCAAGGCAAGCTACTGCATATAAACAGGCAGCAAACCCCACACTCACTCGCACTGATGATGTTACTTGGTTGGGTAATGAAATGTCTGCAAGCTCAGAGAGCGCTAAGGACTCCTCAGTTAATTGGGTCATAAATAGAAACTTGGGATTTTTCAGTATCCTCAGAGTAACTAGGCAAACCTGCCACTGAGGAGACGTTTCTTGTAGCTGGTAGATGAAAGTTGCTATTAGAGATAAGGGCTGTTTAATTTTTCTTTTTTCTTTTTTTTTAAATGCTGAAATACCTTATAGTCCCAAGGAGTAACTTGCTTTGTTTTATTTCTCTTCCCCAATGTAGGAATGAATTCATTGTCCTTCCTTATTTTGGACCAAGTTCTAGAACTGAAAATATGTTGCCTCAATGCAACATTGAAAATAATTCAGTTAGGACCATCATTCCTTAGCCTGAAGATGAGTCATCCACACATGCCTCCTTCTCTCTTCCTCCTCACATATTGCAGTTTAAATATTTGTGAGTTGTTAAACTAGTTTGTTTTCAAAGAAACAAACTAGGAAATCTTAGATTATAAATTGGGATATGAAACCCCCTGAATGGCTGCTTTCCTGAATTGGATCCTGGGCTCACTTCAGACGCTGGGGTGAAATATCAGGACTATGTTCTAACTTCCTACAGTTTTTAAGTTCCAGTGTCCTTCCTGTTCTGGTGTTCTTTGATCATAGAATACTACAGCTTGCAACCTGGAATGCTTCTATTGTAGGCTGACCATATTTCAGGATGGCAAAACGGGACAGGATCTTATGTAATATTCTGTATTCATGAAAAAGACGGGGGTCCCCACCCTCGCCCCACGTGATTGTCTCCCGCCTGCAAACCCCGCCCCTGGTTTGCGCGATTGTCTCCCGCCTGCAAACCCCGCCCCCCAGTTCATGCGATTGGCTCCCACCTGCAAACTCCACCCCCCGGTCCACACGATTGGCCCCTGCCTGCAAACCCCACCCCTGGTCCGTGCAATTGGCTCCTGCCTGCAAACCCTGCCTCCCGGTCCACACGATTGGCTCCCGCCTGCAAACCCCACCCCCCAGTCTGCACGATTGGCTCTCGCCTGCAAACCCCGCCCCCGGTCAGCGCTCCGGCTCGGATCCTCCTCCCGCGCCATTCCCACTGGGTTTGAAAAGTGGGACAAAATTGAGATTTTTATGAAAACGATGGGATGGTTGAAAAATGCTAAAAAAATGGGACTGTCCCATTCAAAACGGGACGTATGGTCAGCCTATTCTATTGTAAGTTATGATTTGCAAGTCATTTTTGGGGTTAGAGATGATTTTGACTAGACTTTCTTTAGCATGTGTCTTATTTTGGAAGTCCTATCAAAAGATAGGGGGATTTGAAGGGGGGAGGGGGGAGAGTACACCAAGTGTTAACATGTTTGGTAAATTTAGTCAACATGGAAGTATAAATTCAACTAACTGTGGAATTATTTTACAATATAACTCTTTTTATGCAGATAGAGAACCAGGGTGGTATAGTGTTTAAGTTTTTGCAGTACCCAAGCTTCCGCCCACTCTGCACCATGGAAACTTGTGTGTGATTAGGGTCTGAAAGACAGCAACTAATCTACCTCGCAGGACTGTTGTGAGGAAAAAATGGATGGCGTGCTGCATGTATTGGCTTGAGCTTCTGGAGAAGAGGTGGGAAACATTCTAATGAGTAGTAGATCAGTCTGGTCAGGGTAATTAACTCAAGAGTTTATACTTGCAGAATCAACACTGAAAACAGAGGGAATCAGGTTGAAGTTGGGTGAAGAAGGTTCTTGTAGATAAACGGGTAGAACATAAAGTACAATGTGTTTTGTTGTGAATATAGCTATGCATGCAGGGTGTGCCCATTTATAATCATCACCTACTTCCAAGCTGTTGCTACTGCTGGATTTAAGTCAACTTGAAAATACACCTATAGAAATATTGGATTTCTGGCCCAGAGAGTGTTCTCTTTTGATCTTTTGTTTTCAAGAGCAATTAGCATTCATAAAACTATCTTTCTAACAGTTCAGAAAGTTGGGTTTTTTTTCATGAAAAGTGTTTCAACTTTGTAGATGGGCAGAAATTTGCAATCATGTTTGTGTATGGGTCCAGCTTAGCTGTTTCATATATACAGGCAGCCTGTTCAGTCCATCTATCTGGTAATACTCTTTGTTAGTCTGCAACTTTGTGATTTTTTTATTCTTATGTATTTTTTTATGTCTTGTATCAACTTATATAGCTGCCCAACTGATGTGTGACTCAGGGCAGTGATGATCCTGGGCACCTATCTGCCTTGGTGTTAGCCAATCACTCTGTCTCTTCTGTATTGTATATATTTTAAATTAGTATTTTTTAAAAAGAGCACCACCAATTCAAGCATTTGTATAATCCTGTAGAAGAAAGTATTTTCTTTGGGCTCTCTGACCATTCAGCTTCATTATAGTATATTTCTTCCCTAGTAGGGAAATCCTAAACATTTGGTATAGGTCCACTGACAATGATGAGAGTTTTCAGTTCAATTGAAATGTTTTTAAGCCAATAATAAACCAATAATATATTGGTTCAGATTAAATACTTGTGTTGATTTTTCAAGCCAGCATGCAATGTTAGGTCTCTTGGAACAGCTGCTGAGTGCCCCTTTTCCCACTTATTGATTAACTTGCTTTATTTGTCTTGGATTCAGGAAAGTCCTGTAGAATGTTTTGGCATTTGATAAAAAAAGAAAAGAAAACCATAACAAGTTTTTTTCATAGGTGGTATGAAATCATGTTTTTCAGAAGCCACTGACTTCGCTAGCTCTTGTACTCAACATTTTAAATGAGCCATTCTGGCATGCCACACAATCCATTTATCTTATCTCATACATGGTTTCCAACAGATCATGTATATCAAGTCAGAAGTGTTCTGTGCTGTGGTCAAGGCTTCTACCCACTTCCCTCTTAATGGCTTATTCTTCATGTTTTCTGGCATAGTGTAATCTTAAAGTGGGTCAAATTCAGCAGTCAGTACAACTTGCCAGAACAAATTGCATTTAGCAATGCAGTCCTTCTGCCTTGCATCAAATACTGGAGCACAACAGGAACTTCCTCTGTTGTAGACAAGGAGTCTGTAGGTTCAATGGCCTCTGTTGAGTCATATCAAAAATTGAAGTTGAGTCTTTCCCAGCTTTTTTTAAAAGTTTATTGCAGTTTTTTTTTTGCTCCACTAGGGATGTTGGAGAACTTCATTCGGCCCCAATTTTTATGTAAACGAACCTAATTTACACTTTCCAGACTACTGTGTACATTGGAACATAGCTTTTGTCTGGAGTTTGCACATTGCCAAATTTTGTGATGCAGCTGTTAGCACAACATTTGCAGACCAAAATGAATAAATTAGGAAAGTTACACAGACATGCATATGTTAAGGAAGTTTACCTATACAGTATAATAAAATATGAACTGTTTTGCTTTTGTTCGTTTGTTCTAAAATCACAGAATAATGTAGATATTTGATGAAATAGATGTATGATGGAGTTCATGTAAAACTGAAAGGAACTGAATTTAGATGGATCTGTATTTTCCCAAGTCCAATCTTTGATAGAATGTTTTCAGTGTTTTAATAACTTTACTGTATGTATCTTTCAGTCTAAAATATTATTAGTCATCCATCTTGGGGATGAGGTTAGATACTAGGAGAGGATATATTGTTTAGTTATTATCCTTCCTTTCTCCCGTGAGATTAGCAGAGTACCATCCCTAGCAGCATAAAAAGTTGGAATCTTAAGACAAGGTTCTTAACCTTCTAGAAAAACAATAATCCAGGATGCTGTGAAGCAGACTGGATTTTTCTGGTATTATCCCTTTTTATCCCTCTTAAAACAACAATCACACAGTTTTGTGAAGAAATAAAAGTAATGTTTACTCACATAACTTAGGTCTCAAAAGCAGCAGTTGCAGTAGTAGAGTCAAGGCAGGTTTAAAACATATTAACTAAGTTACAAAAATAGAATATCTAAGCTTGAACATGATGTCTGGGCTTGAGGGCTCAGACACTCGTGTTTCTTTCACTTCGGAAGCATGGCTGAGAGAGGGAGGAAGAAGGAAGTGATCTCACAGAGTTCTCTCTTCAGGAAGTTACTCAGGAAGTCTCTGTGAGCCTCTGCCCCCTTTCATGTGCTTATACAGCAAGACATGAATTGTTGGTTTGTTGTTGTTGTTTATTCGTTCAGTCGTTTCCGACTCTTCGTGACTTCATGGACCAGTCCACGCCAGAGCCCTCTGTCGGCCGTCACCATCCCCAGCTCCCCAATGGTTGAGTCCGTCACCTCCAGAATACCATCCATCCATCTTGCCCTTGGTCGGCCCCTCTTCCTTTTGCCTTCCACTTTCCCTAGCATCAGCTGCTTCTCCAGGGTATCCTGTCTTCTCATTATGTGGCCAAAGTACTTCAGTTTTGCCTTTAATATCATTCCCTCCAGTGAGCAGTCTGGCTTGATTTCCTGGAGTATGGACTGGTTTGATCTTCTTTCAGTCCAAGGCACTCTCAGAATTTTCCTCCAACACCACAGTTCAAAAGCATCTATCTTCCTTCGCTCAGCCTTCCTTATGGTCCAGCTCTCGCAGCCATAGGTTACTACAGGGAATACCATTGCTTTAACTATGCGGACCTTTGTTGTCAGTGTGATGTCTCTGCTCTTAACTATTTTATCAAGATTTGCCATTGCTCTCCTCCCAAGAAGTAGATGTCTTCTGATTTCCTGGCTGCAGTCAGCGTCTGCAGTAATCTTTGCGCCTAGAAATACAAATACTTGTATTTGCCAGTCATCAATCAAGCTGGTTGCCATAATCTTGGTTTTTTTGAGGTTTAACTGCAACCCAGCTTTTGCACTTTCTTCTTTCACCTTCGTCATAAGGCTCCTCAACTCCTCCTCGCTTTCAGCCATCAAAGTGGTATCATCTGCATATCTGAGATTGTTAATGTTTCTTCCAGCGATTTTAACTCCAGCCTTGGAATTGTTGGTATGACTGCAATATTTTCCCACAATCCATCCTTTTTCTCCTAAATAATGGAATTTAGCTGTTACATATCCAAAGTAATAAATTTGACATTTTTGTGTTCCAACGAGAAGCTTGAATCCACACCATGAAAATTACTGACAAGGTGCTGTTATGCTCATATCAGATAGTCCATTTCCAAATAGTTTGATTTCAGCAAAATACAATGTAGTAAAATATTGAATCAAGTCAAAAGCAGTGAAAAATATTCACAAATTCAGAATAGTCGACATGTAAATCAATAAAATATAATCCATACAAAACTAAAATAACATTTCCTGAAATAAACATCAATTAAATTTTGGAGTCCCTCCGTGCAAGTTTTCATTCAAATAATTCCTTCTAATCTTAATAAAAGCAAAAAAAAAAGAAAAAAAAGGAAGCAGTCTTTATAACCCCATACTTTTAAAGCCATTCAGCAGAGAAGTTCATTTTTTCTCATATGAGGCCTATATACTGGTTTCCTTTCAGATTTTCACATGCAGTGTGATTTATTTATATATTCATCATCTTAAGCCTTAACCACATCAGTGTGACATCATATCTGCTCATGAACCAACCTTCCTTCCTTCCTTCCTTCCTTCCTTCCTTCCTTCCTTCCTTCCTTCCTTCCTTCCTTCCTTCCTTCCTTCCTGTTTGGAGCCAAATTAGGTAAGCTCTATGCAATCCTTTTATATATAGTGACTGTGTAGTAAAAAAAAAAAAACCTGCCCTAGATTCAGTCTCTTCTGGATGGAGTTGCAATTCCTCTGAAATAACAGGTTTATAGTTTGGGAGCGCTCTTTGACTTTCCTCTGGATTTCCGGGTGGCAGTAGTGGCAAAGAGTGTGTTTGCACAGCTACTTTTAGTACACCAGCTGGGTCTGTCTGAGAGCAGTTCAGACTTGGCCACAGTTACTCCTGCCTTAGTTACGCTATGTCTTGACTACTTCAATGTGCTGCATGTGGGGCTGTATCCCTGAGGAACACTCAGAAGCTCCCACTGATGTAAAATGCAGCAGCCAGATTGCGAAGTGGTACATAATACTGGGGGCCTGTTACTCCACTGTTGAAAAATATTCATTGGTTGCCAGCTGTTGTATGGGAACAATTTAAGTTGTTGGCTTTGATCTTTAAAACCTTAAAGGCTTGAACCTAATATCTGAGGACTGCCTATCTCAATAGGAACCTTCCTGATAATTAAGTTCAGGGAAGGAGTATGCTCTTAAAGATGCCCCCACTTTCTGGGATCCATTGGACAGACACATTATCTTGTGTTGCTCTGAATCTATGAAATGCTTTCTTCCAGGAATTACATGGTCCTGCATTTAGGAAAGGAGTCAAGTCCTTTATTTCTGCTAGGTCCTCCCCCCCCCCCACCAAGTTTGGCTATGTTGATGATTGATTTTAATAGTTTTTATTAGATGTTAACTGTTCGTTTATCTTACTTTTAGGTGCCTTCAGTACCGTCTGGGTAGGAATTAAAAATACAAGTAATAATGAAACAGAAGAAAGAGTGCCTTTCCTTATGCTATTAGCGTATGGCACTTCATTCTGTCCAAAGAAATAAATGCAGTATAACAGAGGTCTGGTTCTCTAGATCTTGCATGCCTTTTCATCAACTATCTCAGTGTTTTTTTAAATAGGTTCCCACATGTTTGCCAAGTGTACTGTAATGGCTCGGTTTTGAAAGCTCTTCACATCACGGTGCAACATGAGAGAAATGTTAATGTTCTCTTGGGACTCAGGCTGCTCTGGATGACCTTTAACTTATTTTCTGGAACACTGAAGAAAAGGCTGAAATCATACTGCTCTAATTTTAAAATTAAGAAGGCAGGCTAGCAAAAGGACAGTAAGAAACTCAAACGCGGTACCTTTTTAGGGCTTGCGGATCCACTAAACACAGAAGTTCAGACTGGAAGGTGAGAATCAGATGCCATGAGGAAGCTAAGAAGAAACTGCCATTTGCTACCTCTAGGATTGGATGTGGCCTGTTATTTTTCCCCACTGTTCATAATTTAGAAGAATGTTTCGCTTTTTGTTTCAGGGATATTTGAGGTTTAGGGCATCAGCTGGAATGACCCTGGAAGTTTCTTATAAACGAGGTCTTTTCTCATTAAGACTAAAGCTCCTGCCAGAATGACTTACTGTAACAATCTTGCTGAAATGTGGAATTAGGAGAAATTTGCAGTTCCTTCCCTCACTATATATTCAGTGAGATTCTGTACATGTGAACTTAGTGTTCAGGAAACCCGTTGGCTTCTAGGCACATAAGGAGAAATCCTTTAAGATTAATTGAAGAAACTTTGCTGAGTGCTGTGAACTGTACGACCAGATCGCCTGAATGAACAACCTTGTCCAGTGAGTACCTTGTTTCTGGGCTTGTTTGTCCTCACCGTATCCGAAACTTTCTTTTGGTCCTGGAGAAGGATCCTCTGTTGTGGGCTGGAATGGGGGAATTGACTTTCACAGCTCCATGTTTCCCAGGTGACGCGTATCCCTGTCACTGCCTCCTGTAGGAGCAATGCAGGATTGGGCCCTGGGATTTATTTTGACAAAATTCATAAACAAGCTGATCTTGCTGTGGAGGGTTCAGAATTCATTAACTGCAGTTGACAAATAATTGTCCTCTGTGGCAAAGGGTTTTGCATCAGTCTGCTAAAGCGCTTTATCTAGAATTCTTATTGGGAAGTGGGCTGGGCCTTGGAATGGACTGAATTTAAAAATTTCACCTGCATCTAAGGATTTATCCACGGTCAGTAATTTTTGTGTGTGTGTTTGTGTGTATGAGTAAAGTATGGGGGTTTCAATTCCTCCATGCTGGGCCTTTAATTATATTCAAGGTAACATTATTATGAGTAAAGTAGAAAGGCATGTTGCTGAAATAATAGGAACGCAACGGGCAGATGTCTTTAATAATTCTTACTTCCCTCAAATTGGTATTAGAATTAGAGTTTAAATCCACACAGATGCCTAGCAACCTACCTATTTGCGAAACTTGCTGAATGATATTTTTGATGCCAGATATTTGCTAAATTCTGCTGCTGTAGCCCTCAACAGGTCCTATTTTAAAACTTACAGTGCCATAGCAAGTTTTTTGCAAGAGACGTTTGACAGATTGCGATCTTTAGATAGTCTAAAACTGAACTGGCATGTGTTTCGATTGGAACACGGGCATATGGGAAAGTTGGTGATTAACTCTTTCTTCTGTACATATTGCTTAACTAAATTTTAGCATTTCACCTAAATTGTTATTAGTCGTATTGGGAGGAAGAGTACTAAAATAATAAAAAATGACATTTGTTATGGCTCATTTTCCCCCAGGAGAATATTATATTATTCCCTCCCTCCTCTATATTGTTGACACAAACAAATGATGAAAGAGGCATTTCATCATTGTTATATTGTTAATATTAATCAGGAAAATAGTAAGAAAGTAAAGTCTGAATATTATCCCTATTACCATTTGCTGGGGCTAAAAATTAGAGGCTCCTGTATATACTCTAAATAAGAAGAAAAATATGGTAGATCTGAAAATGGATCTCCAGTAGAGCCATTAGGAGTGGACAGGGAGTGCAGTAGGGGCAAATAGCAAAAACCTCTGATCCTGTAGGACAGGGGTACCCAACCTTTTTGGCACCAGGGACCGGTCGTGGAAGACAATTTTTCCATGGACCGGGGTGGGTGGGTTTGCAGCGGAAGCCAATCGCATGGACGGGGGTGGGGTTTGCAGGCGGGAGCCAATCGTGTGGACGGGGGGGCGGGGTTTGCGGGCGGGAGCCAATTGCGCGGACCACCACTGCTCACCTGCTGTGCGACCCACAGGTTGAGGACCCCTGCTGTAGGAGCCTGTGGTCCTTCATCATATCTGTTATGGCTCTTGGTTATAATTTATTTCAACTTATTTCTTCCTAAAAATTAGTGGCAATTTTTTGTTTGGTGTCAGAAACCAATGTCCCATTTATACTTTAGCTAATGTTGACCTTGGTAGCCAAGCTTAATTCAGGTTTAAAACAACCACATGTTTATTCATAGAGAGAATTTTAAAAATGGATAACAGTGGGTGACCATTGAGTTGCAATAAATACAATAAACAAACAAACGAACAACACAGTGTTTTTTTTTGGGAAAATCTAAGATACATCAGTCCACTGACTTGCTATCATAAACCCTAGGCAGCGTTTTATTTATTTATTTATTTATTTTCTATCCCGCCTTTAGTATTTTTATCAATAAGTCAAGGCAGGGAACAGACCTATTACTCCTTCCTCTTTCTATTTTCCCCACAACAACAACCCTGTGAGGTGTGTTGGGCTGAGAGAGAGTGACCGGCCCAAGGTCACCCAACTGGCTTTCATGCCTAAGGCGGGACTAGAACTCTCAGTCTCCTGGTTTGCCATTGACTCCTTCTTAGGGCTGAGAGACAGGGACTGGCCCAAGGTCACCCAGCTGGCTTTCATGCCTAAGGCATATTTTAATGTAAATATGTAAGTGAAAGAAAACATCAATAATGCCTCTCTGATGCTTAAAACGAAATTTGTTACGGTTAAAATATTGCATGTAAGTGGGCTGTTTAAATCTCATTTAAGTCAATTTGAGTTAAGCAGAGTAGGCACGTGATATGCAGTTTTATATAGTTAAGGATGAGTGCCATGCTTATATCCTCCCCTTCAACCCTCCCCAGTGCCTTGTCATACCTCAGTCCTTCTTTCATCATTTGTTGGTATGAGCAATATTATGGAGGAAGTCGGGGAAGCCATAATCATAGAAAGAAAAATTGGCTACTACAGTTTATTGGTTAGAGCTCTGAAAGCCTGCATGGTGTGCTAATGTTTATGGCTGTCTTGGGTTAATTAGGTCATAAGCCATTAATTTGGATCTAACCTATGACCTGCAGTAGTCATGTGTGGTAAATATAGTAGTCCTTGAGCTAGTCCAGGCCTTGGTCCTATAACCTCCTCACGTGTGTTATAAGGAGTGGTCCAGTACTTGGCATCCTACACAATGGTAGCTGTCCAATTGTGACTGCACTGCTTTGAGGAAAGCAAACTTCTCAAGGACAAAGCCAGTCACCTATGTTGGTAAAATTCCTTCTTAGCCCTGTAACCAGGGGCTAAATTCTTATTGTAGCAAAGAGACCTTATATAATTTGGGAAGGACAAGGAACAGAGCAACTGCAAAACTGGAGCCAGTCCATGCTCCTTATTTATGGCCTGTGAGCAGAACAGAATGGGAAGATTTCTTCTCCAGTCTGCTTCCTGTGTCCCATCCCTGGTGCTGACTGGCTCCCAGGTCAATGTCCCGGCTTTCAGAGCAACAACAGAAGTTGCTTCCAAGCTTCCTCTCTTCTCCTTTCCCTTTTCTTCACCCTGCTGCAGCCATAAAGATGGACTCCATCTAAAGAGAGATCTGTACTTTAAACCTGTAGATTCTGTTTCCTTTGAACCAGGAAATTGCTCTTACTTAGTTGTTCAAACTAGGCTGCAACACTAGGATAGAATCCTAATCCAAGATTAAAGCCAGTCTAGATATAATGAAATTTGAAGCAAACCACAATAAAAGCAGCAGGGCAGGTAAATGAGGGATAGCAGACAAACGTAACATTCATATTTAAGCAACAAAGCATTGTGTATTAGGCATTGTGTATCAAGTTCATTATGTCTGAACTCACCTGAAATATACAAATGGAGCACATTACAACTGTTGTTAAGTATATTTGCATCTTACATCACTCTCCCTTTCCTCAAACAATCTTATCCACTCGTCATCAAACTCTAATACAGAGCTTTCCAAACTTTTCATGTTGGTGACACACTTTTTAGACATGCATCATTTCGCGACACACTCTTACAGCAGGGCACAAAGCAGGCACTAGGACCTGTGTGGAATCAGCAGGTTTGGAGGCAGCAAGGCACAAGGCAGGCACTAGGACCTGCGCGGAATCACAGCAGGTTTGGAGGCAGCCAGGCACAAGGCAGGCACTAGGACCTGCGCGGAATCATAGCAGGTTTGGAGGCAGCCAGGCACAAGGCAGGCACTAGGACCTGCGCGGAATCACAGCAGATTTGGAGGCAGCCAGGCACAAGGCAGGCACTAGGACCTGCGCGGAATCACAGCAGGTTTGGAGGCAGCCAGGCACAAGGCAGGCACTAGGACCTGCACGGAATCACAGCAGGTTTGGAGGCAGCCAGGCACAAGGCAGGCACTAGGACCTGCACAGAATCCTGGCAGGGTTTGGAGGCAGCAAGGCAGAAGGCAGGCACTAGGACCTGCGCGGAATCACAGCAGGTTTGGAGGCAGCAAGGCACAAGGCAGGCACTAGGACCTGCGTGGAATCACAGCAGGTTTGGAGGCAGCCAGGCACAAGGCAGGCACTAGGACCTGCGCGGAATCACAGCAGGTTTGGAGGCAGCCAGGCACAAGGCAGGCACTAGGACCTGCGCGGAATCACAGCAGGTTTGGAGGCAGCAAGGCACAAGGCAGGCACTAGGACCTGCGCGGAATCACAGCAAGTTTGGAGGCAGCAAGGCACAAGGCAGGCACTAGGACCTGTGCGAAATCACAGCAGGTTTGGAGGCAGCAAGGCACAAGGCAGGCACTAGGACCTGCGCGGAATCACAGCAGGTTTGGAGGTAGCCAGGCACAAGGCAGGCACTAGGACCTGTGCGGAATCACAGCAGGTTTGGAGGCAGCCAGGCACAAGGCAGGCACTAGGACCTGCACAGAATCCTGGCAGGGTTTGGAGGCAGCCAGGCACAAGGCAGGCACTAGGACCTGCACAGAATCCTGGCAGGGTTTGGAGGCAGCAAGGCACAAGGCAGGGACTAGGACCTGCGCGGAATCACAGCAAGTTTGGAGGCAGCAAGGCACAAGGCAGGCACTAGGACCTGCGCGGAATCCTGGCAGGGCTCGGAGGCAGCAGCAGCCGCAACACACCCAGACACTGCAGCCGACACACTAACATGTCCCGACACACAGTTTGGAAAGCTATGCTCTAATACTTGATTTCTTTGTGAAATCAAGAGCTTGTCAAAAGTGGCTTCTTTGTTGTGTTTTAATCTTTGTTACTCTGGCACACGTACTCTGATGGATGAGTGTATAGTATCTAATGGCCAATTGCTCTTATTCTTTGTGTTCCCTTGGCTGTTCTTTGTAAAAGAAAGGAAATGACTATTTAGTTACATAGGAACATCCCTCAGGAAATTTATGTATGCCAGATTAAAATTTGGCATATTGTAAAGCAGGTCTGCAGATTCTTATAGTGCTTGAGAAGTTTTGTAACAGGTCATTGGCAGAGTTATTGGTACCAGGTCCTGGGTAAATAGTTATACCTTTCCAGAAATATCTTCTAGTTCTTGTGTTAACATTTCTGTTTTATAGATTTGGGTAAATGTTTATTTTCTGTATTTAGCTCAAATGCCACAAATACTGAAGAATATTTTGGTGATCCATTGTTGTACTTGGCACTTTACAGATACTGGCTTCAGGAAAATAACTTTCTTAATATTGATGATGAGGAAAGGAAAAAAAATAATGATAATAGATAAGCGTGTACAGCTACATTTAATATCTGGTTAATCTGTCACTATATAGATATTTTTGAGTAGATTTAAATAACACGATAAACAAAATTATAGTTTAGAAGTGGGACCAAGCATAGACTCAAAGTTGGCATGATTGGGCACCTGCCAAGGCCCATACTGCTGCCATTTAAATTGAGCCCTTTGGCCCCCAGGAGAAAATAAACAGATTAAAGAGTGATAAATCATACCAAGATGAAGTAGCATCAGTGTTTGTGGATGCCTCCTGGTATACAGGCATGAGCAATTCACTTACAGTATCTTACCCCAGTTCCTGCAAAGTCCTGAAGCACTGATTAGCTAAATAACTAATTCTTTTTAATCTGGTTAGGCCCTAATTGTAAGCTTTGAATTGGCTCAGCACATAGAGTGGAAAAAATGCTTCATGATAGTTACCTATAAATGGGGATATACAAAATGTTTTGAATTCAAAACAGTAGTTTCAAATTGTTCAGATCGAAAGTATTTCAAGCTCAAACCACATCTGCTTTGAGCTTGGAAAAGAGCTGCTTTGAACTGAAAGTAGTTCTGGAATAGTCAGAAAATCTATTTCAGACTTCAAAGAACTATTCCTAATTTGAAATGTTTGCACACTCCTAGCTGTAAATTGGATTTATATAGCAGCTTGTTTTGCCCTGAAATGTACTATAATTATTTGATTGGATTTATCTTATCTTTTAAACTAGTCAGCGTAAGCCTGGTTCTTGTGAATTGCAGAAGAACGTTTCATATTTTCCACATTTTTGCGGGTCTTCCTGATGATGATAAGTCTTCCTACTTATCCTACACATATGTAACAGATGAACTGAAGTCCAAAATTTCTGGGTACCAATTTGTTGAAAGAATGTCTTGGAGCTGAACCTGTACTGGATTCTTCATACGATTTTATCTCATGTAGAAATTTTACTGCACAGTAAGATAAAGTGTGCACATATTTCTGTATACCAGAGGCAATTTTTGTATTCTGGTCTATTTTAAGCTTTGGCATGTAAGACTTTATGACACTGTTGTACAACAGATTTCTAATAGTGTTGACAATAGGTAGTCTAGAGTTGCATAAGCACTTGACACAGGAAGAATGTGCAATAGTTCCACAGCTCCTTGTATATAACCAGGCTTATATTCCATGCAGTTGGTTGTGTGGTCACTAAATGTCTGATACACCTGGGCATTTTGCTGGGCTCAGGGCAGGACACCCAGACAGTATTCCAGTGTGCTGTAGATGGAGGTCTTACTGTGTTGATGTTTCGACTGTTATGGCACTTAGTGGTAGTAGACCATATTTACACTAGTTTCTTATGATTAAGGCCCTTCAAATAAGACAAAAAAAGCATTTTAGGTCTGTACCTTCAATCCTAACTCACTCAAGATAATTTAGTTACGTAATACAACTAGCTGAACTAATCAGTTACGCTGTGATTAATCTTACAGGAAGCCATAATAATTTATATACATTGCTTTCATCTTTTCTTATATCATTGTTTTAATATTGTTGCAATACTGTTTTAAAATATTTTGTATTTTCCCCAGTTTATTTTAGGATTTGAAGGACGCAAAATACTGTATACATGGCAAAGAACATAACGTTTCTTCAGACAATTTTAATGTTCTTACTACATGGTTGCATATTGGCTGAAGGCGGTGATACAAGATCAAGTAAGAAGTTTGCTAACCAGAGCTACTTAATAAAATATAGAAACTTTCTTTAGACAAGTCTCTATCTCTGTTCTATTTGATATTATCTCTACTTGATATTAATCGAAGAGAATATTTGTAGCTCAGGGTTGAACTGTGGAGTCCTTGGTGCTCTCTGAGCCTTGTTGTTTTCTTGCAGACGTTTCATTGCCAGGCTAGGCAACATCTTCAGTGCGAAAAGGGAGTGGGACTTGCTCTCTGTTTATATACCATGGCTTGTCCTGCTTGTGTTGGTGGAGGTGTTGTTCTCTGGAGTTCCCTGATTGGGCTGTTGTTTGCTGCTTGGTTGATTGACTGAGTTAATAGTTCCTTGATTAAGGTATATTGTGCTGTTTGATAGTTCCTCTGGTGTTAATCCTGGTGTTAATCTTTGCATATCTGGGTGTTGATTGCTGGCACGGAGGTGTTCTGGTCTTCTGGCTTTTCTATTTTCTCTTATAAATGGTATGTAAATGTTGTTTACCTCTATGTGTCTGTTGATGGCTGCTTTGTCTGAGTGCCAAGCTTCCAGGAATTCTCTAGCGTTTTTGGATTTGGCTTGGTTTAAGATGCTCACAGTTTCCCAGTTGAAAGTATGGTTGAGTCTGTCCATGTGTTGTGAGATTAAGGAGTTTTCATCGTGTCTTCTGACTGCTAGTTGGTGTTCGTGGATATGCTCTGCTAGTCTTCTGCCCATCTGTCCTACATAGTGGCTGCTACAGTCCTTACACTGTATGTTGTAGATAACTCCTGTTTTTTCTTCTTGGGCTACTGGGTCTTTCGAGTTACTTACGAAGTTCTGAAGGGTTTTGGTTGGTTTATGTGCTACGGTGATGCCATGTGGTTATAACAGTCCATTAGTAGTTTCTGAGATGTTTCTGATGTACTGTATGGCAGAATAATCCTTTTCATAGCTTCTGTTGGTTTTGCTGTGGTGGGTTGAGTGGTCAGGCACTTTTTGATAAAGTTGCGTGGGTATCCATTTTGCAGGAAGATGCTGTATAAGTGGTCTGTTTCCTTTTTCTGGTGTTCAATCAAGGACCTCCTAAGGAGAGAACAACACCTCCACCAACACAAGCAGGAGAAGCCATGGTATATAAACAGAGAGCAAGTCCCACTCCCTTTTCGCACTGAAGATGTTGCCTAGTCTGGCAATGAAACATCTGCAAGAAAACAACAAGTCTCAGAGAGCACCAAGGACTCCATACTACTTGATATTGTTAATACTTGTAATTTCACATTGCAGTTTTTGCAGTTGTTTGATTACAATGTTTGAGATAGTCCTAAGGAAGTCTTCTTAGGACTACTACTACTACTACTACTTCTACCTCTACTTCTACCTCTACTTCTACTTCTGCTTCTCCTGCAGCGTGGAATAGAAACCTCTAGAATTTTATATTTTTGTATCTTCTCTGGTCTCATTGGTGTTTAGATCAAAATTAGAAAGCTTTCCCTGAGTCTGCTTTGTCTGCTTTTCTCTGGTTCACTATGAATATCAGATCTCCTGTTGAACAAACTATAATTGGGTGGACCTCAGGAACATACCACATTAGTTATCTCCAAACCAATACTCTTTCATGTAAGTTATTCCATTTGGCTACATAACATTAATGTGGGATTTTTCCACAGCTGCTGATAGCTCCTTCTCATGCCTAGATGATACTATTTTGGTTGCATAATCAGTGGCATCAGAGTTCTTAGATGATGCATATGTACAGCACACTTAAATGCAAAAGTACTGGGATTAGCTGAGGATTCTTTGAACATAGACTTGATGGTGAATCCATACCTCTTGTGTTTTGCTGTGCATTATGGAAATACCCCAATAGTAAATTCTTTAGCCTCTTCTGATAAAATTATACAGAATGATGCCATGGAGAAGCAATGTGCCAACAACTTACAATATCTTGAGGCTAAGCTGTACTTTGTTTTATACATCTTAATTGGTTAAAGTCAACAATAAAAATTGTGGAATTTAGGTTCATCTATAAATTATATTTGAAGGACACTCTATATATGCCTGATGTAGTGAGAGTAGGGTTTTTTTTAACGGTCACTGAAAATATCACGCTATTTCCAGAGCAGCTTAGAAGTTAAAATTATAAAATGTTTTTGAGTACAAAGACTAAAACAAATTAAATGGCAGCAAAAACCATTATAAACCAGTACAGATGTTTAATAATGGATATAAGGCTAGGAAGGGAATTTCTGGATGTGTTGTTCTGGGAAATGTTTCTACAGGATTACAGTAGATAGGAGTGTTTTTGTAAGTGCTTTCTCTCTAGTGAATTATTAAAACCACAAACTACTCAGCAGGGTTTGAAATGGTATTAAGCCACATGGAGAAGGGATGTGTATTGCTACATTTCCATCAATCAGGTGATTAATTAATCTGTTTGAAAGATTTGATTTCTCAAGACAAAGCATGATTCATGATTCTACTAGTTTAATTTATTAACTAATAAATATAGCAAAAGCCATTTTTTTCAAAGAGAAAACAAAACAAACTTGTGACTGGCATGGGGCATAGAGTATGCCTATGGTTACAGAAACTTACCAGTATTGAGCTTTTCCCAAGAAACTGACTGAAGTCGCAAATATCCTTCTAAACTGTATTTTTACATGCGAAGTACAAAACTAATGAATTGTGGGTTCCTTTCTATTTTTTTACTCATATGGAATTACTCCTCCAGTTATATGTTCATTGTAAGTTTGTTTAAAAGTTGATTGAATGTACTGGGGCCATACTGGAATCACACACAAAGAAAACTTGAGAATAGAGTACAAGTTTCTGCATTTTAATGTGAGTTACAAGTTGCAGTCTAATGAAAGGTATTTGTGGTTAAATAGCATTGAAATGTGTAAGTCTTCAAATTAGTTGTGATTAACTAACTTGTTGTTAGGTTTTAGCTCATCTCATCTGGACATGAGATTCAGAATAACTCAATATATTTTTACCTAGAAATAGGTATGATTGCAATTGGTGAAGTTTACATCCTAGTTTGCGGTCTCAGGGATACTGACTATCTTGGATTATGGTTACAAAGGTACAAATAAAACATTTTTCTCTCTATTTGTTTTAGGTTGCCGAACAGCCCCAACAGATTTAGTTTTCATCTTGGATAGCTCCTACAGCGTTGGCCCAGAAAACTTTGAAATAATCAAAAGATGGCTGGTCAATATTACAAGTAACTTTAACATAGGACCAAAGTTTATTCAGGTTGGAGTAGTTCAGTACAGTGATTATCCTGTACTTGAAATTCCTCTTGGGTCTCATGATTCCAATGTGAATCTAATCAGAGAAATGGAATATGTACAGTATTTGGGTGGAAATACAAGAACAGGCAAAGCAATTCAGTTTGCAATCGACCATCTATTTGCTAAATCCGCAAGATTCCTTACAAAAATTGCAATTGTTCTAACTGATGGTAAGTCCCAAGATGAAGTCAAAGATGTGGCTGCTGAAGCCAGGAGAAATAAGATTACGCTGTTTGCCATTGGCGTTGGTTCTGAAACTGAAGAAGATGAACTGAGAGCAATTGCCAACAAACCCTCTTCCACATACGTGTTCTATGTTGAAGATTATATTGCAATATCCAGAATAAGAGAAGTAATAAAGCAGAAACTCTGTGAAGGTAAATATTAATCTTCCTTGGCAGAGCATTTACTTTTTTTTTTTAAGTGTATGAGTTGCTGTTGTGTGCTAATATAACATTTTAAGTATTATGCTTATGTGGGGTGACAGGAGTTATTTAATAGGGACTGGCCTCTTGAATTTATACTAAAACAACCAGGTATTTCAGTGAAATACATGTTGATTACAGTTCTTGATGAAACAAATACAAATATAAAGATATATAAAAAATCAGTAAGCGAACAACCATCATGTTCAGCTACAGTGATGTACCGCACTGTATACAGTAACATGAAATTGGGTTAGCTGGCATGGAAGTATCAATAGCACCTTGTGTCAAATATCACCGTTCCTTAAAGCAATGAATTAACAGTAACCAAACCTTTGGGTCAACTTTTGTCTCACTCTTCGGGCAGCAGCCAAGCATGCTGCCATGTTAAGAGTCGTTGGTGTCTTCGATCTGCCAATGTAAATATGTATAAAATTCATCAGACCTGCTTGGCGTGTTCACTAGGAGAAGGACTGGGAGAGCAGAGTGGATGCTACAACCACAGGAACAGTGCAAAGGGACATGGCTCACCGTTTTGATTCCTCCAAAGATACTCCCCAAAGGGAATGTTCTGATATCTTCCCTGGAGGACCACTGCTATGGCATCTCAGTGATATAAGCAGAGATGGATGTCTTCAACAAGCACTTGACAATAATTTTGCTTCTTCAGTAGCTTTGGAAAGAGATCTCAAGGGGTTAAGCCTGATGGGAGCTAACCCAAATACTTGGCTTGTGATCTTTGCAAGAATAAACAGAAATCCCTACGTTTTTCCCCAAGTCAGTGTTTTTAAAAATCTATTTATACAATCATTTATGCCTGCACCATAGATTCTGGGTAGCTTATACCCATACAAGAATAAAAACGTACATAAAACCACAATGACAGGCAGTAAGTATAAAGCATCATATTGGGTCCAATATGATTTGGACTGAATTTGGACACTCCTTATTTGGATAAGGAGTGAAACGTTTCTACTGAGAAAATAGAAATCCAGTTGACATGATTCAAGCCACAGACATATTGGGTCCAGTTATCTCAAAAAGGTGCTGTCAGCCTTGTGTAGCATTCTCCTTCCCAAAGGATCTGCAGAAAAGCGTGATCATAATTGCTGTTCTGAATGCTGACAAAAAATGGGCTATCCTAACCTGGTGGGGAGGGCTGTGAATGAGAAGGTGGTTGTGATCTCGGGAGGCTTCTGCAGCTGAACAAATTCTCATAATCTTTCATGCTATACCTCTTGTTCTTTCTTTATGCTGCAGAGTCCTACTGATAAAAGCATGCTGAAGCCTGGGGTAGAGATATACAAAATATTACTCCCTTTGTACTCTGCATCTACAGTATTCCTGGTGATGCAGAGACTAATCAGTAAATTGAACGATATACTGTAGCAATTTTTCTGGATCATTGTGAAATTAAACTTAATCCCTAGCATTCAAAATGTGTTCTTTCCTATTTTTCAAAAACAAGAAATGCTGGGTGGGATCCAGAGATTCCATTCTGTTCACGGAAGGAATCAGTCTCTGAATTGTACACAGTATATAAAAATTCTTCATAGATTCTCTGGAAAATGCTACATCTTTTATAATGATTCTGGAGTAGAGCCTTTTGCAAAATAATCTCAAATGTACAGAAACACATTCAAGACATAAAATTCAACATGGCGGGAGGTCAGTGTTTGCAACTTGCACATTTTTTAAAAAGATAAACTGAACCGTATGGGCCCCCAGCTTGGATCTGGGTCAAAGTACGGCAAGAATAGACCATTCTTTTCTCTCCTGCATTATTCCTTATGAGAATGGCCTCCTGGTGAGGTAGGATAGGTATTGAAAAGATTGGTGTTAAATACTTTATTCTATAGTACCAGTACAAATCTCTCCTTTTTGCCAATACATTTATACTTTTAAAAACCACAGAGGATCTAATCATGAACCTCCACTTTGTATTTCTTGGAGGACTGTGATGAGAATCTTTCCTCCAGCTCTTTTTTTATGGCTTAAATTCCTTTGAAAAGTGATATTGATCTGGATGGTATTTTATTATTATTGTTATGATTTATTCTTGAGAGTGAGTCCATGAATAGCATGCATATAATTTGCCAGTCCCATTCTTTCTGTGTGTAGAAACTGTTTCCAGTTCTCTTTTTAAAAAAAGACTAATAGGAACAAAATCCTCTTGTTTATTCTATTGCTTTAAAGGACTAGTGTAATAGGAACAAAATCAAATATTAAAAATATTTATATAATGATAGAGCGACATCTTTCACCTTACAGACGCTTGATGTAAAAACAAAGTTTTGCTTCTGAGGTTAAAATGCTTTGCATCATGTAACTAATACTGGCATTTAGTTTGTAAGATGTCTTATTATTGTACTTTGTCATTATAATAAGGGTTTGCCGTCACATTTAAGTGTTCAACTCACATTGGTTTATACATTACAGTATGATAAGTGGCCATTTACTCTCCCATAAGTTTATGTTTGTTATAGATTGAGGATTTTTTTTTCTTTTTGCTCTGGATCAGTCTCCAGAAATACGTGGGAGGGTTGCCAAATGTGTGCAATTGTAATTGTTACAACAAAGATTGCGGTTTATTAATGAAAATGTTTATTCCGTGGTTAATTCCTATCTGGATACAGTTCATTTTTAATTTTATTAATTACGTGGGTGTTTCTGTGTTAACTTTTTTTGTTTTATGCAGTTGTGTTCTATTAGTTCTGACCTTTGACCATAAATAACTAGTAATCATTATTAGATGGAGAACTCATTTTCCAAGCCAGTTCCAGAAAGTTCATAAAACAGAATGATAAACTGTAAGGGTTGAAAGGGGCTTTGGCCCCACCCTCTTTCCAGTGCAAGCATCCACCAGCGATGGCCATCCAGGTTCTGTTTAAACAGCTGCTATGAAGAAGAGGACACCAGCTGCCAAAGCAACTTGCTTCTTTGTCGAACAGTTCTTACTCTTAGGGAATTCTTCTTGATGCCCAATAAAAATTTCGTTTCTTGAAATGGTAAACTCGTTGTTTCTTGTCTTCTGGAAGAACATTGAACAAATCTACTCCATCTTCTACAGCACTTCAGATTTCTGAAGACATCTATCATGTCGCCTGGCAGTCTTCTCTTCTCCAGGTGACATATATCCAGGGTCTATTACTCATAATTTTTTATTTCAAGCTCCTTATCTTGGTTGCTTTCCTTGGAACCAACTCCATTTTGTTAGCCTTTCCAAACCTTTAGTGTCCAGAATTGGACACAGTATTTTAGGTCAATGGCTCTTAATGGGGTAATTTGGGCATATCTTGGGGATAATGGAGCAATTTATAATTGTATTGTCGAAGGCTTTCACGGCCGGAGTTCGATGGCTGTTGTGGGTCTTCCGGGCTGTGTGGCCGTGTTCTGGAAGTTGTGGTTCCTAACGTTTCGCCAGCATCTGTGGCCAGCATCTTCAGAGGGCAGGAGCACAGATAGAAGAGATTTTGCTTCTATCTGTGCTCCTGCCCTCTGAAGATGCTGGCCACAGATGCTGGCGAAACGTTAGGAACCACAACTTCCAGAACGCGGCCACACAGCCCGGAAGACCCACAACAGCCATCAATTTATAATTGCTTGTATGTGAGTCGAGGATCCAGTTTGGGATTGCCACTGCTGAGACCCTTGTGTAAAACAACAGTCTGTTTTGTGTGTGTGTGTGTGTGTGTGTGTGTGTGTGTGTGTGTGTGTGTGTGTAGGGGTTAATTACATTATTTGAGTCTGGGAAAAGGGGTCAAATTGGGTCAAACAGTTTAAGAGTTCTAGGTGTTTTATTTCCAGGTGTTTTCTGACCAATACAGAATAGAGAGAAATAATGACTTCTCTTTATCTGGACACTTGATTCTCTTGATCTTGATTCTCTTGATATTGCCTTGGCCTGCATTTGCTTCTTTTGCAGCTGCGTGACACTCTTGGCTTATATTCAGCTTGTGTTCCATCAAGACACACAGATTCTTTTTGCCTGTACTGTTGCCTGGTATGATCACTCCAATACTATATTCATGTCTTTGATTTTCTGAACCAAATGAAGGACTTTGCATTTATTCATGTTGAAACCCACATTGATGGTTTCTGGCTTGTCAAGATCCTTCTGAGTCTTGATACTGTCCTCACCTATCTTTGTGTTTTCTGCAAATCTGATAAATGTATTTTCTAACCCCTCATCCAAAGCATTTTAAAATATATTGAAAGCACAGGACCTAGTGCAATATGCCATCTGATACTTCCAGCCTGATGCAAAACATTTGATGTACCTTTGCTAGGTACAATTGCACAACCAGGTCTTTATCCATCCAATGGTAGCATAGAGTAGGCCACATTTTCCCTTCTTTATTTCTAGGACCTTATATAGAATTTTTTTGAAAGCCTTGTTGAAGTCACAATGTACTTGCCCATCATACTCTTATGGTTAACTAGATTGGTCATGCTATCAAAAAAGAACAGATTGGTTTGACATGACTTATTCTAGATAAACCAATGCTGGCTACTGCCAAGCAATGCCTTCCATTTATTCACAAACTGCTTAATAATCTAGTATTGATAACAAGCATTTCCACTTATTTCTTTATTACATATATTTTATACTGCCTAGCCCATATACTCCTGGTTGTTTACAGTGCAATATTTTTGAAAATTAGAAAAATATTTGCCCTTGGACAACCTTCTACCACTATGCTGTCTTCCTTGATCTCTCAAAGATCATAGAAAAATCATGCATTCTGTGATGACATTCATAAGTTCCTTCAAGGCTCTTGGTGTTATTGTTCAGGTCCTGAATACTGAGTCATCCATGGTAGCCTTGTGCTTCCTGACTATCTCTTCCTTACTTTGAGTTGCCAATTCCTCTTTTAAATCATTCTGACTTAACTGCCATTGCCATTATTAGAGGATTTGGGTGATGGTTGACATTGCAGGAGAGTTTTTTTTTAAATTGCTCCTAGGAATTACACTGTACTAAAATTCATTGCATGGAAAATAGTGTATGTGAAGTTCTGTGCTTCCACTTGTTGCAGGTCTAAATGAATAATGGCTATCCAGTTGGAACTGATTGCAGAAATTGGCCCTTGGTCAATTCATATTAGGAAGCATCATAAGAGTTGGTTGATCTGATTTTGCATTCTAATGAATGTAAGCTCTTGTGTGAATGGTGAAAGTTTATATTCTAATAAGAAGTGCTGCATAAGTTCTCATAAATTCTGTATCCTATTACATGTGCTGTTCTGCACAACTACAAAAATGAACTTTTCCTGTAGAACTTCTCTCAGTTTTGTTTTGTTTTTTTAAAGAAGAATTCCATGCCACATGCTTTTGAAAATCTTCGTATTTCAAAAATAAGTTGCTGTATCTTAGGGGAGAAATGGTCTCATGGCATCCCAGACTGAGATCTTTGTAACCTCTACCCTTTGTTTCTCCTTTTTGAAACAAATTCCATTTCTCCTCTCTAAGCTAAATAATGAGTTTCTATTACATATTTATACCAGTAAAAAGAAATATTGGCATATTATTTTAAAAAACTCTTTAATATTCTACTTCAGTGCCCAGTATTGTGCTCTGTGCTTTTTTTTGTTGTTTTAGTTTTTTAAACAGTGTTCTGCCAACTTTGAATTTTTTTCACAAGCACATCATGCTTTTTCAGAATGATAGTAGTTTCAGGCCCAAAGCAGGCTCAGGAGATGCAAAGACGTCAAAACCCAACTCATGTAATGCAAATGGACTTAGTTGCTGGTATTGTCATTTCCTTGCCTTTAAATTTGTTGAGGGTCTACATTATGGGATCTGAAGAGGATTTCCTTGTTCCAAGTTCCACAAAGGAAGGGCAAGTTAGAATGGTTTGTTAAGGTTGGAGGAAGAGAGAATGGTAGTATGGCTGATAGATAGTTTCCCCTTTCATGGCTTAGAAATACCTCCCGAAAAGGAACATGCAAACCAGGGCTTTCCAAAGCGTGGGGGGGCGTGCGGCGACGCTCGCGTGCACGGTGACGGCGGCAGCCTCCGCTAAAACGCGGAAACACTGATACCGCGCTGCTGCCGCTTCCGGGTGGTGTGTCGCCACACCACGCTGTATGTGGCGACACACTTTTGTGTCGCCACACACAGTTTGGAAAGCTCTGATGCAAACAATGGTTGTATTCAGATCTAAAGATAAACAATGTTTAGTCATCAGTGGTAAGTCTCAGGCTCATATCTTCAGCTCTGCTCTCCTCCTTTCTGTGCAAAGGGAGGATGGAAAACTTCAGTCCTTAGTTTTTAGCAAACTGCAGTTTGATGCTAGTTCTCTTTGTCCAGTTACACTAACAAACAATGGTTTCTAAAGTTCAGACCAACCAGGAAACTGCAGCAAATTGAAAGCCCAAAGGGAAGCTTCAAAATTTCCCTTTTTGTGTGACTTACAAGTTGGGAGCGAGAATGTGCACAAGCCTTAGACAACAGCTTAGTCATGCAGTTGTTATGATGTTTTAGCATCTCTTTGGAACTATAGCAAGGCCTCTACCCCACTGCAGTTGCAGAGTATGCCTTTCATCGCATGAAAATTAGGAGGCTGATAGCTTGCAGTTTTTGATCTATATGTTACAACAGTACTGTCACTTAGGAATGGATCACTCTGTTTAGTGCTTCCACTCTTCCAGTACAAAAAAAAATGGAAATTGCACCTGACATAATACTACATGCAACTTCCTCATAATTTAATTCAACTTTATTTATTTATTTATTTATTTATTTATTTATTTATTTATTTTCTATCCCGCCTTTATTATTTTTATAAATAAGGCAGCGAACATACCAAATACTCCTTCCTCCTCCTATTTTCCCCACAACCACAACCCTGTGAGGTGTGAGTTGGGCTGAGAGAGAGTGACTGGCCCAAGGTCACCCAGCCGGCTTTCATGCCTAAGGCAGGACTAGAACTCACAGACTCCTGGTTTCTAGCCCGTTGCCTTAACCACTAGACCAAACTGGCTCTCACCACCAATGCATATAAAATCCAGGGTGGGGAGCTGCTGCACTAGGTTGAAAATATTCCACATCAAGTGGCTGGCGTGCACACACACACACACTCCATGCCCACTCCACTTAAATAATTATGGTACAAGTGTCTGGCACTTATCTGAAAATATGGACAACATATTTTGATAGTATACTATCCTAAAGTGCTGACTGATATTAAACATAGCATAGTAATATCAAGAATTCAGGAGAATTTATCACAAAGGAAAAATAATACAAAGTAATATGAGTACACAAATATCAATGGTGAACTTTTCACTACATGTTTAAAATGATGTTTCAGGTGCTTCCTTGGCCATTCCGTCCAAAAAATGCAATCATTTACTTTGATACATGGCAAAAGATTTCCTATTTTGTGTTTAATGTTACATATTATTTTAGGTTCCCATTTGCAAGTGTCTTAATCTGTGTATTGTGTTTCTTTATAGAATCAGTTTGCCCAACAAGAATTCCTGTGGCATCCCGGGATGAAAAAGGATTTGATATCCTTTTAGGCTTAGATGTGAAAAAAAAGGTGAAGAAAAGGATTCAGATTCCAAGCACTAATGCAAAAGCTTATGAAATCACTTCACGGATTGATTTGTCAGAATTGACAAGGTACTTCTTTCTCCTGAGCTGAAATTTCTTATGAAAATTTGCTACCTTATGATTTATTGAATATATATTTTAGAATTCTTTTAATTCTGAAGTTAAATTATTTTATGTTTTGTATTTGAAAAAAATTGTTTTCCAGAAATGTATTTCCAGAAGGCCTTCCTCCATCATATGTATTTGTATCTACACAGCGATTTAAAGTAAAAAAAACATGGGATTTGTGGAGGATTCTAAGCCTGGATGGAACACCACAGATAGCTGTTACTGTAATTGGAGAAAACAAAACATTATCATTTACTACAACAAGCCTAGTAAATGGCAGTCAGGTTGTTACTTTTACTGCACCCCGTGTAAAGGTAAAGAACACATCATGTGTCAACTGAAAAATCTACAACCATATTATGTGTTTAAATGCAAGGAGATCCAATATTTCAGATCCATTTCAGCCTAGATTCAGGCCCATGTTTGCAATTACATTCTGGAAGGTATTGTGCACTCTTAGGGGATCAGATAAACCATAAGGGGATTCTCCTGGAGGCATCATTTTTATTAAAGGCACAGGTGACCTCAGTGGCTACCAGTGCTTTTTATCGGCTTACAATTGCTGTTAGCTTGTTCAGCCTATCTGAACAGAGATATTCTAGCGCTAGTTAAATATAGATTGGTTTCATATCAAAGACTATTCTGAAGAGGATAGACTACCTAGAATAGAATGGGGTTGACTGCAGGGGTGACAGTTTCTTATGAATATGTCCCATTTTTTCTGTATTGTTTTTATAGCTTTTTGATCTGGTCAGACGACTAATTAGTAAGATTTATTGTATTGACTACATTGGTAATTTCTCAGTTGGATTGTATGGAATGTGTTGTATGCAGCGACTTCTTTTGAAGGGAATTGGAAATTTTACTTCGTATAAATTTTACTTTTACGTTGTACACATTTCCATTTGTAGACCCAAATCATAACTATTAGTACTGAGCTAAAAGCCTTAACAGTTTGGGACTAAAGTATATCCAAGAATGCTGCCTCCATGTTGGGAACACATTGTCCCTCTTTAGAATGCCATTATTTATTGGCTAAATAAAGTTAGGTCAGTGCTATTGTAATACGGCATGTTTGGAGTGAGATAGATACCTTATTCATTCCAGGCTTATGCAGCACTCTTAACTTTGATTTTACTTATTAGACTAGGACAGGGGAGACCTAGGTTCAAGTATCTGTAGGGTAGGTCATAAAATCTTGATGTCATATACAGCTTTCATGCTGTTGTTTTCAGAACCAAAAGGTCAGCCTGCTTTTCCTGTTTGTTTGTTTTTGGAAGACAACCTCTGACCAGGCATGGACAGCATCTTCCAGATACTACTGAATCACATTTCCTAGCATCCCTCACTATTGCCTCGGCTTGGAATACTGGGAGGGGTAATAGTGCAACATCTGGAGGGCGTTAAGTTCCCACCCATATTCTAAGATCCCCTGAAGGTCTTTAGCAAAGAATGGCAGGCTACTCATTCAAAACTGATATCTATCTATCTATCTATCCATCCATCCATCCATCCATCCATCCATCCATCCATCCATCCATCTTCTATCACCACCCATCTCCCCCCAAAAGGGGGACTCTGGGCGGTATACAAACATTTTATAAAGAAGATGGATATATTTTGCTATGCCTACATTCTGTCTTCCAAATAGGCACAACTTGGCACAACTGCAATACACTGATCGTCCATATTAAGAATTTATTTTTAGAAAAAAGTTTTTTGAATCCCTCTGAGTGATTTTTAACATGAATATTGGGCTGTAATATTAAGTTGTTGCAATTACAATTGCTTCAAGATTAGATGAATGATAGTGTAAGCTTTGAAAGCATGTAAATCAATTAAGGAATAGGAAAATAACTGTTCTATACAGACAGACAAGCATACATACATTTACTATTCTCTCCCATTGTTTTCCTAGACATTGTTTGATCAAGGCTGGCATCAAATCCGTCTGTTAGTAACAGAAGCTGATGTAACGTTGTACATAGATGATCAAGAAACTGAAATGAAGCCATTGCATCCTGCTGCAGGGATCTATATTAGTGGAGTGACTCAAATAGGAAAATATTCTCGGAAAGAGGAGACTGTGCAGGTATACAGCTGTTCAGAATACAACTTTTTATGAAAGAGAGATAAATCTACCCACATTTGTTTAATAACCTGATCTCATAGCTTAAAATAAGGCCAGTTAAATTTAATCAACCAGAATGGGGAGTTGCTGTGGCTAAAGGGGCTTATCAGTAACCAGGTACTTTGGCTAAAGTAATTAGGAATGCTTTCTATGAGTGGAGGGGGACACAGCTCATGGCCTGTGGACTGTATGTCCCTCAATCTCATTTATGGCCTTCTAGCACTCTGAGATCAGACAGTCAAAATTCAGCAGCAAAATAGCTGAAGTCTGGTGGCACAATTTTTTTTGTTTCTTTTCAAAATGACTGGTGGAAATGGGAGTGGGATGAAAACTATCCACTTTTCAACCATTTAACTTCCTCCAGAGATCCAAAATTACTGCTCTACAGGCCACTTTCAACCTGTCTATTGGGGAGATTGGGTGTTTGTGTGTTATTTGAAGGGGAGCCATGGGCATTAAGGATAGAAATTGGAGCAGTTCATCTTCTGGTGGTCTCCATCTCCCACTCTTTGTTAAAACTCACAATGCCCACTCACCCACTGCAAAAAAGGGGAAAAATGAAAGGTTCTGGTCTAGCTCTTTAGTGATGTCACCACCTCACCACCAGACAGCTTCCTGAAGTACCAACTCTTCAAACTTTGTCCCCCTCCCACACAGTTGCAAAACTACAATCCAGTTTGTTTAGATTGACATCCATCAGCAATTATTTCGTAGATTTTGTTTGTTTATATCAAAACGGATACCGCATATTTCTAGGCAGACTGCCATTTGGAGCAGTTCATAATCTCATAACATAAAGTAAGAAAGCAGAATGAGTTGTAACTTTAATGTAAGTTATAATCCAATTAGAAGAAAGTTAACTAAAGTGCTTCTGCAAAAAATTGGGGGAGGATGGGTGGTGGTGGAATGTACAGATCTGCAGAATGGGCCTCTTAATTTGCTGTTGCTCAGGTGGTATCTTTTACCAAGCACTATTTGGCCAAAGCAAATAGTGCAACCCCTTCATTTCTAAAAAGGTATGGATATCCATGTAGGACTTTTTTATTTGCTCCCTCCCCCCCTTTCCCCCCCCCCCCCAAAGCAGTTCTTAAAACTGCCTTGGTAGCACTTTGGAACTGGTCATCAGGAATAGGATCCAAAGTTGCAGGACCCCATGTCCATGAAGCCCACTGAAACCCCACCAGTGTATTCTGTCACTGAACATGGGGGAGGACCAGATAATGTTGAACTTTTTGGTTATATAAAGGCATCTTAATTAGATGACATAAGAATCACTTATCTCAAGAATGCGTAATTTCTGCATTACAGTTTGATGTCCAAAAGCTAAGGATTTACTGCAGCCCAGAACAAAATAGCCGTGAAACAGCCTGCGAGATACCTGGCTTTGTGAGTATTATAGAAGATTACTAAGAACTGTGCTCAATAAAAATCAAGCTGGGGAAAAGAGATTCTGAGAATGGGTTTGTCTTTGGAAGAAAGAAGAGAAAGAAAAAGAAAGGCTTGTGCTAAAACTAGGTTAATATAAACAATAATAGGAATTTAGGCTGCTGTCCACCAGACAACTTGCCTAAAAATTCCACTGGGATGTTTTTTCCCCCCCAAATGTGTGTGATTGTCCCTGACTAAGAGAAGTATTTACAGATCTCTTTGCAGAGCTGTTAGAGAGTTCCAGGGAGACAACGGTCAGAAATTAGTTTTATGATTTTGGCAGTTTAAAGAATGCAAAAGGAGAAGCCGCTTGTGTGTGCTATTTTAGAAGAAGTTTTAATTCTATCAATTTTTTTTTCATTTCAGAATGGAGAGGTAGGCCAAACAATGCATATTCATACAAATGTAAGGTAATGTTTACCTTTCTTCTCTCACATTTCTAGTAAGGTTACTATTAACCAGGTGAGGGAGGTATGTACTGTTTGTTTGGAATATGAGATGGAAGAAAATGTGGGGTTTTATTTTTTGCAAAACATTTTTTCACCTCCAGGCTGAGGAATTCTTCCTTCTGTGAATAATTCTATTGACATTTATTTAATTTTTACATTACCTTGAACTAAATTTGGTGTGCAAACTATCTTCCATCAAAAATTAGTAAACTATTTTTATATTACTAGGAGCATTCAATGCTCACATTGATGAAATAAGTCTCTGTGTGTAAAATACACACATATACACTTAATTCATATTTATATTCTATGCACATGCATATATATACATACATACATATACAATATAGAAAATGGACATACTGTATTCTGTTTTTAATGCAAATAAGATGCTAGAAAGTATTCACTTTTTGCAGTTGTATTATGAGGAAATTTTTCAATTGTATTGAAAATTTTGCAGTTGTATTATGAGGTAATATTTCAATTGTAAATGAAAGGAGAAAATATCTAGAATTTGGAAAATATAAGGGATGATTCACTGGAAATTTCTCTAATACAGGCCCAGGAGAAAATCCTTGATGGATAATCCTTACATTTCAAAATGTGTGGACTTGTTACTTTGTCTTTTGCATAAAACCGATAATGCTTAAGCATTTCTATGTGAAAAATTCTGATAGCTGGGGCATATTTATTTTCCTAATACAGCTGTTACTGTTAGGGCTAAAAAGATTTATTTTTACAGACAGTAAGAGCAAGAATTATTTGTCTTCAGAGAAGGCCATCCCTTGGCACTCTGTATGACTTACTGTTCTGGAGATTTTTTTGTTCAGATCATAGCAGAACTCTTTGTCAGGGGAATGTGGCAGGTTCCTGTATCTCAGGTCAAACTATTTCTCCATCTGACCCACGAGTGGACTGAGAGGGTTACTATGTAGGTGGGGACATATTACACAGGTGGGAAGGGTTATGTTTTGGGAGGTTCTTCATTTTTTAATTGCGATGTGCCTGTTTAATACCTATAGTACAGGAATCAACTATCCCCTTCCTCACGATAAGAGGAAACCGTGCCTTCAGTTTTCAGCAGTTATGGTCCAAGAGGCTCCCATCCAGGGGTGCGGCTTGCACATCCTTGTTCTAGCCAATAGAGCCTATTTTATATGGCAGCTAAACTCCAGGGTCTCATGAAGAAAACTTCCTTCTCATTGGTGGTTGATCTTTTAAATTTCATCAGGCGATGCCAAAGATGAAGCCTGGCAACTTTTTAATATAAAGGAAGTGGTTTACCATTGACCGATTGCCTCATTTTGTATTTCTGCATAATCTTTCTATATCTGATTCATGGATGGGAGGAGATAGGGTCACAACAAGACATCACAGAGAGATTCTGTGAAAGGCACCCAGGAGACTGAGATTTTAAATTATAATTTTTTTCAGAGAAAAACTGGGAATAATTAAATTATCTTCATGGAAACTGAAGCTGCCCTCTTATGGATTATGAAATTGCTATTGTATCAGCAAAGCTGGTTGATTTTCTATGGGGATTTTGGGGAATAAGTGTAAAATCTATATTGGAGTTGGTATTTGAAAATAATTTTTGTCTTTAATAGTGCATGAATGGACCTAGTGATGTAGGATCTACACTACCTCCTTGTATTTGTCCTCCAGGAAAACAAGGACCCCCAGGCCCAAAAGTAAGTGAACTTTGGATGTAAACTACAAGGTTTGAGATAACATACGTTTTTATGGAATAATGTGACTGGCTAATCAAGTTGGCAAGATAAAGTTCGGTATTAGGAACTTTATTCAAGAAACCACATTCCAACTTTTTTGCACTTCATATTGTCCCTTCTCCTCAATTTTTACCATCCATGTGTTCATGGAAGTCTTAAACTCACTATACTGTATGGTCCCACTGCTACTGGGCTTCTCTGTAGCTGCCATTTGAATTTCTTAAAATGTGCATGTTGGTTGTATTTACACAACAAATATTGCCTAAATATGGACTTGAGGGAAGACAAAAAGAGAGAATAAGATGTTTATTAATAATAATAATTTATTGAATTAATATGCAGCCCAACTCTCAACGACTCTGGGTAGAGTATTAAGTATTAACTAGTATTAAGAGTGTTGCATCCTTAAATTAAATGCCATGACATATTAGGGCAACTCTGCACACACATCCATGTGTATAAGACAGGTGTGCAACATCTGAGTATCTCCAAGCTTTTTTGATATATAGAGTATATCAAAATAATTTCAGTGGTGCAGAGAGGAAAGGTGGGGGGCGTGGTGGCTCAGCGGGTAAGACGCCAGGCTTGTCGATCGGAAGATTGGAAGGTCAGAGGTTCGAGACCCTAGCCCCGCATGACGGAGTGAGCTCCCGCACTCGCCCCAGCTCTTGCCAACCTCGCAATTCAAAAGCATGCAAATGCAAGTAGATGAATAGGTACCACTTTGGTGGGTAGGTAACTGTGTTCCGCACGCGTCATGCTGGCCACATGACCGTGGAAGCGTCTTCGGACAACGCTGGCTCTTTGGCTAACAAACGGAGATGAGCACCGGCCCCTAGAGTCGGACACGACTGCACAAATGTGCGGTGGGAACCTTTACCTTTACCTTTAGAGAGGAAAGAGTGAGTGAGATGCAGGGCATGAGGTGAAGAAAACCATCTTCCCTGTATTATATCAGAGAGAGACAGGAGTAAGGAAAAGAGAAAGGATATTCCTTCTCCATCTCAATTTTCAGAAGTCACTGCTCAACATTTAGCAGGATAAGGCAATAATAGGTGATTAAACTATTTTCATGCTATTTGGGAAGATTTCAGGAAAGGAAAAACAACTTTTTCTCACACTTGCTCTTTAAACCCAGCCTCTCCACATTATGGAGTAATAAAGCAGCTGCATCAGTAGCTCCAAACCCAGCCCTTTTATAATTTTATAGGGTGATGAGGGGATGTTTTAGGATGAGGGGAAGACAAAAAAAATCCTTTCTTTTCCTTTCTACTCTCTTGAACCTTTCCCTCATCCTGTGAGCACCACAGGGCAGTTGCAATTTCAGGCTGAAATGAAGGATCCCTTTTAGAGGCTGGAGAAATGCTTTGTGAGTCCCGACTTCTTCTGTTCTTTGTCTTATTTCTAGGGTGATCCAGGACAACCTGGGAATCATGGCTTCCCTGGAGAACCTGGTCCAGATGGTAAGCCTGTGAGTACTAAAAACTTAGTCATCTTTAGTAGTCTTTAATGCGTAACTGATAATAAATTGCATCAGAATGCTATTGTGGATAACAAACAGTTCAGCCTAAACACACTCCTTAACACAAAGAATTAGGATTCCTACCTTGTATTGAAATGTTTATTACACAAAGAATTTGCCAGTGTTAATATTTTCCTTAAATCTAAAGTTTATTCAAGCTTTTTGTATCATTTCCCAAACTTAGTAGTATGTTTCGTAGCCCTTTAACCCTACTGTTGTAAAAGAGACGTACAGCATAGCCCCCACTCCCAAAAAATGAACCTTGCTCAGCCTGGCGCCCTCCAACTGTTTTGGCCATTGGCCATACTGACTGGGGATTATTGGAACTGAAGCCTATATATATATAGGGTTAGGATTAGGGTTCATGAGTGAAGGGATTACAGAGGAAATTTAAAAATTCAAATAAGTTTAATCTCTTTACTAACAATTAAAAAGCAAATGAAATAATGAAATAGAATGTCTTCAAAGTTCAGATCTTTCTCCAGACTATTCAGTTCTTTTTAATATATTCAATGAAATCAGTTTTAATTATGTAGAACTTTAAAAAGTTTCCAGAAATCTTTTTAAAAAATTAACTACAAATAAAACAACATGGTCTTTATTATTGTTAATGCTACTCTGGGTGCACTCTTCTTAACCACAGTATGTTTTGCCCTTGATTTTATAATATTTCTATATTTCTATAAGACTGTTGTCTCTTTGTGGTGATCGAAGTATATTTGGTTTCTGTATCAGTTCTAAATGGAAAATCTGAGATAAATGCTTGTTGGAAACTATAAATCTTAGGGATATTGCCAATTGCTTGAGGAGCTCCATGTTATAAAATGTCAAATTTTTCTTATTTTGGTTGCTTAGTTACATTTTGGCCATGTTTGTAGGTATAACAGATGGTTGAAATTATTATGGTGGTTCCCTTTGGATGCAGACACTGTACTGGTAATGAATAGCAGCACCAAAAATACACATTTCCATGTACTGAAGATAGTAATGGGAGTCAGTCCAAGAATTTAAGTAAATCTTAGTATAATTTTCAAAGAGTAGTTCTCTTTAGTAGTTCTCTTCTAGCAGAATCAGTGATCTTTAAAAAAAATGGTTGCAGATTTTGTATGACGGGGAGGAGTTACTTGAATAGTTCAGTTAATTATAAAACTATGATTTTGCCCAAATGCTGAACTCTTCAACAGCAAAAAGAAAGCTGATTCATATAGATTGAAAAATATTTATTCCTATTTATTTAACTCTCTTGTTTTTTTTTAATCCCACCTTTCTTCCAGGGTGTCTCTTCCCAACCTGGTAATTGGGGTTGCATTTTCCAGAATTCTAGCAATGGCTATGCTATCTTGGAATTCTGAGAGGTATAAGAGGGTGGAGGGCACCAGGAGGGCACAGGTTGGGGAAGCTTCCCCTAAGTTGCTCTAGTAGATTACATGGAGTCATCCCATATTTCATCTTCCCCAGAGCAACTCTTTGTCAAAATTCCCAGTAAGCTCTGTGACTGATTAGCAACTTGACCCTAGATTTTCTCAGTCCTAGACCAATATTCTTCACAATACAGGTAGTACATTTTGAACAGTTCTGGATAATAATGCAGAGAGAGATTAATGAAGAAAAATGAGGGAAACTATAGACCTTATCAGAAGATCTGCATGCACTTTCCCTGAACGTATGAATGGCGCTTTGATATATATTTTGAGATATAGCCATATCTCCCTGGCATCTCTGCATATTTTGATGAGCATGGGAAAGAGCCCCGTATGGGCATAATGTTCAACAACGTGTGACGTTGCACATGTTCAGGGTCTTCCTTACTACCAGAGGAATTGTGCAATCAGGGCTTCTACTTCCATGCAATCTCTCCATGAGTATAGCTGTTCATGGTTAGCAGACATTAACTGACTGTGTCCAGAAGGGCATCTTGAAAAATTGTGTTTGTGTTTTCAGGTCCAAGAGATCAAAAGGGATTCTATAGGATCCCTTTTGGAATGTATTTCCTGTGTTTTTGCAACAGAGATCTCCTTATGAGTCTCTTCTGACTAGCAAGCAGGGATGCCTTGACCAGTTCATCAGTCATAGCTGGAATGGGCAACCTTTTGTTGACTGAGATATGAATTTAATGACGCAGGAGTGGTAGGGCCGCTCTTCCAGTTACCATCCTTGCCAGGAAGGAGATGTATTTTCCCGGTGCAACACAAATAAGGATATATTTTATTTAGTGGAGCTGCCCTCCATATATATATATATATATATATATATATATATATATATATATCCCGCCCAGAGTCCCCTCTGGAAATGGGGGGAGATGGGCGGTGATATAAGTTAGAAATATATATATATATATATATTTCTAACTTATATCACCGCCCATCTCCCCCCATTTCCAGAGGGAACTCTGGGCGGTTTACACAGAGCCAGCAATTAAAACATATAAAAATTTATAAAATACAATACATAATGTGTCTCTATATAAATTAATTAAATATAATATATAAGACCCAAGAGGCTCTGATGTTAAGTTTAAAAGAACTCTACGGAGCAAGCCAACCCCAAGAGGAGCTATTACTCCCCCCATCCCAAGCGAGGTGGCAGAGCCAGGTCTTCAGTTGTTTCCGGAAGGTCATCAGTGTGGGGGCTTGCCTCACCTCCAGGGGCAGAATATTCCAGAGGGCGGGTGCCACTGCAGAGAAGGCCCGCCTCCTGGACCCCGTCAGATGGAATTCTCTTGTAGACGGGGTCCGTAGCAAGCCCTCTCTGCATAACCGGGTGGGGCGGGTCGATGCTCTGGGGATGAGGTGGTCCTTTAGGTAACCTGGTCCCATGCCATATAGTGACAACCAACACCTTGAATTGGACCCGGAAGCAAACTGGTAACCAATGCAGCTCGTGCAGCAGAGGTATCCTGAGAACAGACTTTCTATAACTTTTAGAATGATCAAATTCTTCCCTGAGGAAGTAGATGCCATATGAGCTTTGGTTATAAGCATGACGGAGACTTAATATAATTAATCATGATTTCATGAAAAAGTAGATACCTTGTTGCTCATAAAGTCTCCATAATATAATATAACCTCTGGATTAGTGATAAAAAGACTCTTTGCTATCAATAGTACTGTAAGTGGGAAGTTATGCTGCTGATATTTTCAGAGGTTGAGAGCCACAACTTTGCTGTAGCTTTTATTCTAATTCTGGACAAAGCTTCTTAGTAATGATATAAATAACATTATAATGAACCATGCAGGAAAAATCAACCATTCCTCTAGATTTATAATTTGGCAGTTCTGCATGTTTTCCTCAGATGAGTCAGTTTTTCAAGTTGAACATTTTTCTGAGTATGGAAGTTTTTTAAAATTGAGAGGGCTATTTAGAAGGAGTATTAAAACCATGATGCTGGTCTTGGCCTGCCTAAGTGGCAGTCCTGTGTAATGGTTCTTGAACTCAGTGGAACTTACGCCTAAGTATTTTTTTTTTGCTTTAGTTAGTAATTGTGTTGTAAATGAAACTATCCCTGAGTATTAGACATAATGGGAATCTGTATACAGTAAAATGGACTGGAAAGTAATAATACAAAACCTGCCATCCTAAAGTCATAGGTTTCTTTTAATGAAAATGTGCTCTATGGGCAGTTCTAGAGGCCATTTTAAATAAAGCTTTAAATATTATGGAATGTTTCTTTGAGTTAGAGCCATATTCCTTCCATGCATGCAAACCCAACTTTCCACAGGCATTCAAGTTCCCTGGGACATGTGAACTGGCAGGTTATGAATATAGTCAGCAGTAATTCTCAGACTGAGTGTTTATATAGAGAAGATTGGGAACGCTTGCGTGATTTTGAAATAAATCATAATTGGGCACAGTTATATATACACTTTTCTAATGTACATGGAATTATGATGTGAGTAGTAGATGGGACCTCAGAATGTGTGTGATTGGATATCTTGACTTTTTAAAAAACCCTTTTAAAGGTAAATGTTGCCATCGAAGGGGGGAACATTCCTGATACAAATTTCCACTGAAGTGCTCCTTGATCTCCTGGGGAAAATGAACTAATATGATATGAATCAGGAAAATGAAACTGAAGTATGATGATTTAGGATGATGATTTAGGCTGAAATCTTAGAATGCCTACTGAAGATTGCTTGAAATGTATTGATAGCTAATAACCTGAACCACATTGCATTATTCACAATAAATATAGCTGAAATATAAGGACACTATACTGGAGTAATTATAGAAATATTTAAGCTGCCCAACTGGGAAAAGCCTTCAGAACGGATATACAGCAGTAAAACCAAGAACAATGAACTAAAATGAACCATGGTATGTATCAATCAATTGTATTTTTAAAAAAATAAAGATTAAATACTTGCCAGGAGAAGAAAATGATCCCAATTTGGCCTCTAAATATATGCAATAAAGATAGTAGGTAGATTTCCATATACTGTAGAGGAGATGAATGGTAGTAGAGATAGTGGCTTCCTTTGTAGCCATATCCACACAACTGCTTTGCTGAGTTCCCTCCTGACCCAGAGCTACTAGGAAAGCATGCCACCATAAATCTTGCTGTCCTCACAGCAAGTCCTTACTGTGCACCTGAAACAGGTCTGTGCTGTGCTACTGTCCATGCAGCTTTAATGTGCAACATATCAAGGACTGTGATTGGTAGTTTCTTTGGCAGAAATTCCAGCCCTGCCTAACATCAATCACCATGCGAAAAACCTTCTCCATTTGGTACGCACCACACTCTGGTTACTCCGCACACTGCATTCCCCCCCCTTTTTTTTTCTTTCCCATCGTACCACTGACTGAATGAACTTTCTTTTTTTTCATTCCTTGTAACTGTGGGTTGGCTAGCTGACCATTAGGTTGCAAGAAAGAGTTAAAAGGTTTTTTTTTAATCTCTTGGCTGCCATCTAGCAGTCATCCGGATACATGCAGCTGAGACTGAGATACCGTGACAGTTAGTAAGTATTAAAGAGCTGGAGTTAGAGAAAGAGAGGGTTTTTTGGTGTGGCTTTATTTTTTTATTGAACTGTTTAATAGAAAAAAGATAGACATGAGCAAAAAAAAAAAAGAAGCAAAAGAGAAAAAAAAGAAAAACATGAAGTAAAACACAAGAGATTTACAAGCTTCATAAAAATGAGTAAACTGAGTTCAAATGTTTACAGTAATATTAGTTTAGTTCTGTATATTTGAATACCTTATATCATTTTAAAGTTATATATCACAGTTAAGTTAAATTAATAAATAGGCATGACAGTAATCAGCACAGTATGATGTATGTATGTATTTATATGATTTATATGACCACCCTTCTCATGATCGTGACTCCAGGCAGCATACAAGAACAAACATCAGTTAAAACCATCCAACAATAGAGATCACCACTTCCAGAATGGAGTGTGTAAAGCCATCTTTGGAGTAGCTCAGCTGTGGGCTGACAAGATGTAGGTGCTAGCATTTAGGGCATGTCCTGTAGAAACTATTAGTGAGATGTCTTCATGCTGATGCACAGAAGCTATGTGGATGTGGCCTATGTTTATGAATTTAGGTATGGTAATAAATCCATAGCATTTAAGTGTTCTATGTTCTTGTGATGTGTGTTCCATCATCAAGCCAAAACTGCATATACAAATCTTAGAATCAAGTGATTCATTCAAAGTGTAACACACACATATGTATACTAATAAAGAGAGCCAGGTTGGTGTAGTGGTTAAGGTGCTTGAAACCAGGAGACTGAGAGTTCTAGTCCCGCCTTAGGCATGAAAGCCGGCTGGGTGACTTTGGGCCAGTCATCCTCTCTCAGCCCAACCCACCTCACAGGGTTGTTGTTGTGGGGAAAATAGGAAGAAGGAGTATTAGGCAGTAATTACCATCTTGAAATACACACACACACACAAACACACGTGGTGAGATAAAAATATAATAATAATAATCAGCAGCATTTGTAGTAATTGCCTAACAGTTTTGTTATAAAAATCACAAATAGGATCCTTTAAAGTGTAAATGTACCTGCTCTTAGCTTGTGATACAGTGTGATGGGGTGTGGACAGGACATGACGGTGGCTGAATTGTCCTGTTTTCAGACTGGGACTGAACAAACTGACTCATCTTTTAAAATATATTGCTCAAATGCTTATTTCTTTGTTTCTATTATTGAGTGGCACTGTTAAATGTCAAATTTATGTGTCGATGTGTATTCCCCCCCCCCAGCAATAGCTTATTAACAATATATTTTCTTTAAAAATATTTATTTATTTATTTATTTATTTATTTTTTATCCCGCCTTTATTATTTTTATAAGTAACTCAAGGCAGCGAACATACCGAAACATTCCTTCCTCCTCCTATTTTCCCCACAACAACAACCCTGTGAGGTGAGTTGGGCTGAGAGAGAGTGACTGGCCCAAGGTCACCCAGCCGGCTTTCATGTCTAAGGAGGGACTAGAACTCACAGACTCCTGGTTTCTAGCCCAGCACCTTAACCACTAGACCAAACTGGCTCTAACTTTTATTAGCTTTCAAAGAAAAGTAAAAACAATACATTTTTTTAGAAAAAAAAAAACAATTCTGGAATGCAGCAGATCAGAGGTAGATTGCTGAGTTCATAACTCAGCCATCAAGTTTTTACATTCCCTGAAAGTCATGTAGTTATAGGGATTTTTTTTCCTGGCAGCTCATCTATTTTCCTGACTTTTTTTTTTTTGGCAAAATGTGATTAAGTACTATTTATTATTTATTGTAAACCACTTTTAAATTTGAATTAATTTTTGTGGAATGTACTTTATGATTCAAGCTGAAAATGTACTTTAGATCATTCATAAAAGTAGGTTTTGTTAATGAAGACAAAAGGGACATTCATCCAATTTCCTCCACTGGGATAGAGACTGATTTGAACAGCCACATAATCGCATTGCAGCTCATTTTAAATCCAAATTGCTCAAAGGGACATATGTTAGTTGGGATATTCTATGCTGTGTCATGCTGTGTCATGCTATACCTGTGTAAAAAGGAGGATTTAAGGTTGCAGAAGGAACCTCGAAAGACCTACATTGGTTTATTAGGAACCAGATTTCTGCTCCCCTACTTTCAGTCATCCAGGAAAAACATACCAATAAGTTCATTCATGTGAAGGTGTGTGGGAGCTCCTCACAGGAGGTTACCTTCCATGTGGTTCAGATTTAAAATGGTTACCTGAGGTAGCCAAACAATGTAAAATTCATCACTTTGTCATCTGAACTTACTGGATGGAATACATATAATTCAATTTATTTGGAAGGTAATGGAATGATCCTAAACGACTACTTCGCTGTTCTGCTGGAGATGCTGGCCTGTGATATATTCTTTCTTTCAAAGTTCTGTTGGCCCAGTGATATGCCCAATACTGGGCACATGATTGAAATTCTACAGCCCTCCAGGCTGAGCCATGAAAGTGTTGTTTTAAATAATTTAAAGCAAAGTGCTCAAACACACAATAGTGTAATGTTTGGGTTTTTCTTCTTAGGGCTATCAAGGAGTAGCAGGAACTCCAGGATCCTCAGGGATTCAGGTAAGCTCACTATGCCTTTTCTAAACTAGAAAATACTTCCTCAGGTGCCTTCATGTTTTGGAGGGAATTGCAAAATTCTTAACCAGCATGGCCAAAATTGGGGAAAGCTGCTCTAAGAACCTCTGTAAAGAAAACATTTAACATAATGTTTTTTTCCCCCCAAATTTTGTTAAAGTTTTGAAATATACAAAGTTAAAAGTTAGAAATAGAACAGAAATAGAAATACAAATCAAAGAAAGAAAGAAAAAAGTGTAGAAAAGTAAAAGAAAGAAAAAGAAAAAGACATAGAAATTAGTCGACTTCCGATCTATCTATGGTCATAGGAATAAAAAAAGATTCTTTCTTACATGCTAGCTTTAGATATAGTAGTCATATACATTTCTTGTCTAATATATTTTGCTTCTATATAATCTAATCGTCAAAACCCCATGCAAGCTTTGCTCCGCCTGCTTTTTGCAAATAGTCTATCAATGGTTTCCACTCTTTAAGATAATAGCGATTTGAGCTTTCTTTTAATAAACATACATTTAACATAATGTTTATTGCAATTGTAAATAAAAATAATCCATACAATTCAGTGAGGTTCATAATCTAGATTAATTTTTTTTACAAGGGTCCACGTGGCCTTCCAGGTGTGAAAGGCGAACCTGGGACAGATGGGGTAAAGGTAAGGCTAAGACCTTTAATTCATTTTAATCAATAAGTGTTACATCACATAATACTCAAAATGTTCAAAATATACTGTAGTTACTAATATACAGTATACATCATCACTTTAAAATATACTTGATTGTCTGTGCGTATGTATCTTTGTATAGGGAACTCTAGTTTATTTACATTAATTCTAAAATGCTTCTGAATACTTCTTGGTCCAGAGACATGTACCATGGTTTGCCCTTTATTTGCTGGTTTTTCTCCTGTATTTGAAATCTCCCCAATAAGTCTGGATTTTCAACCAATGACATATAGGAAAGATGGGTGGATCTTTTGTGTGCATCTGTGCACTTTTGATAGTGTTTAATTACTAAACAATGTCTTTGTAAGTTAGGCTTTGTATATATTTCTGATCCTACTCTATGAGGCACAGGGATTTTTGTCAACTTCACAGTGAAGTAATATATGTGATTATTGAATAGATTTCAAGTCTCTTTTTTGGAGATCATTCTGCACATTTGGAAAATCCAAGCATTTAGAATTGTATGCAGTGTCTTTTTCATGGGTTACAGCATACTTATGTATGGCACAGCTTTGTTGTAGCCATCACTCTCTTATATAATTATGCTAAAAATTCATCTTGACCAAATTACTTTGTATTCTTTGTTGTATACAGAAAGCTCCCAGTGAGCAATGATTTTCCATCCTTTATAATATCAGAGTCAGCTGTGCCGGTATGGTTAAGAAATGAACTTGGCAGTGACCCTAAGAGTAATAATGAATGAGGAAATGTTCACTGTGGCCCCTTCATGAGTGTTAATTCTCTGAGGTATGCAAGAAGCATTTGAGCCAGATGTTTAATATCTTCATTTCTTGTAAGATTAGTTGTTGATGTTGTATATTTCGCTTGTAGACCAGCATAAAACTAATAACACAACAATCACTCTAAAATAGAAGTAAAAATAAAATATCATATTGATAGAATAAAATAAAGTAAAAATAAAAATTATTAATGTAAAATTACAAAGCACAGGGATTAAAACCCAAGAGAGACCTATAAAATTAGAGTCTGAATGCTATAGATAACTAAGGTAGATAACTATAAAGACATAAGAAGTACTAGGATTTATAAAACACTAAGAAAATGTAAAGCTATGCTATATTGAGTCTTAATACTTGCTGACGGCCTACTAGGGATTGTTGTGATTATGATAGTTATGATCCAACCAACTGCAACAAGGAAATAACAAAATACAACAAAGAATAGTTTGTGTATATTTAAAGGAGAAAAAAAAGGGGGAGGAAAGAAGGAAAGGAGGGGGAAATTATAGAATATATTGAGTTATGAGAACCTAGATTAGTTACCATTGTGATTTAGCTGAAAGCCATCACAAAATGTATATCTGAACTGAAACTTGAGTTAAAGTAACTTGAGTTCAAGCTGTTTGGGCTTGTCTTTACACAAAATGATGGTGTTGAAAAATGTCAGCTTCAGGCATTTAAGAACATTTTCCTACTTCTTCAAAACAAAATTGATGACTATTGCTTATGTTCAGTTGACTGCACGTAGAGATTCTTTTGAAATGTTTCAGAAGTTGTGAATGATCAGGACTTTAATTTACTGTCCAGATGTTGATTTATATGTCCTGGTACAGATTTACTGTTCCTCATACTGGCAAGATACAATTCAGCTGTCTTATTGGAATAGGTCAAGATGAGCTTCCAAATAAATCATCAGTAGTTAAAAATAAAATGGGGAGGGAAACTTAACATCTGGCAGTGATGGAGAACAGCAGAGAAGTCAAGCCATAAGTAGAGTTACCTGCTAAACTGACTTCATGAATAAAGCCATATAGATACAGTACATACTCACTGGGTTCACTGAAATTATCAAATATTTTTACTGTCCATTATCCTACATAGTGACTCTATAAATATGTTTTTAAAATGTCTGTATGGTGTATCTATTGTGCAAGATATCTCCCAACAAGAATTTTGATGGGGCTAGTTCTAGAAAGAACAACATAGACTGTTGGCTTCTATGCTTTTGTGCATTCCGGATAGTTCATTTCTTAATTATTTCAAAATGCAGTTGCTGGGAACCTCTGGCTGATGGCTAATTATTTTCTAGTTTCCTTTCTCCTAGCCAAAGCAGTGCCCTTTGCATTTGTTTTTGTACACCATTTTCTCATTTCCTAAGACTAAATGGCTAAATCTTAGCTCAGGTGTGTCTTGCCATCATGACCAGACCGAAGAATTAATGGTTGAAGGAAGTGGTGATGTAATTCTTATTTAGAAAGCAAGCCATGTGGAGTAGATACCTTTCTCTCGTTTAAGAAGTTATACCTTTTGATACCTCCTATTATCCTGTTCATTTACTTAACTTGCTTCACAGAGATTTCTTTTTCTTTTTCTAGGGTGAACGTGGGCTTCCAGGTTTCCCTGGATTACATGGGATTCCAGCCTCTAAGGTTAAAACCATATGCTTCTTGTAACAATGGGTAGGATGTTAAAAAAAAGAATCAAGGGATCGTCAAAATAATAATAAAAACCTGTGCTTATTATCTCATTCAGAATAAAAAATATAGGAGTGATTATTCCATGTTTTCTTTTCTGTCTTCAAGAACAGAACTTTTAGTTTGAAACTGTCCGATAAGTAGAGGTAGACATCCATATTTATGGAAATGGTGACATCACATAGGTTGACCTGTTTATCTAATTTTAAATAGTTATCCCTTATCTGACGAGCCTGTGATACTAAGGGAACTACTCTTCAATATTATCACCTCCTCTTTCCTGATCATTGAAAGTAGCCTGCTCTGAAGGCCTGAAATATTTAGTCTATTTTACTGCCTCAACATCAGTGCAAAGTTTGTTTTATGTGAAATATTGCTCAAATTGTCTCATCCGTTCATTGATGATCCTCCTAGTAGATGGATTTTTTTTTGAAATTTTAATTCATTTTTTATAATGGACCTCCTAAAAATATTGCAAGTTGGAACTACAATAGAAGTTAAATTGAGTTGTTATTCTTTCACACGAAATTAATTGGTGGTGAAGTATGTTTTATTAATTAATTAATTAATTTTATTTATTTTCTATCCTGCCTTTATTATTTTTATAAATAACTCAAGGCAGCGAACATACCTAATACTCCTTCTTCCTCCTATTTCCCCCCACAACAATGACCCTGTGAGGTGAGTTGGGCTGACAGAGAGTAACTAGCCCAAAGTCACCCAGCCGGCTTTCATGCCTCAGGCGGGACTAGAACTCTCAGCCTCCTGGTTTCTAGCCCGTTGCCTTAACCACTAGACCAAACTGGCTATAGTTTATATATATAGTTTATAGTTTATATATATAAACTATAGCCAGTTTGGTCTAGTGGTTAAGGCAACGGGCTTGAAACCAGGAGGCTGAGAGTTCTAGTCCCGCCTGAGGCATGAAAGTTTATAGTTTATAGTACTCTCTGTAAAAGGTCATGATAGACAGGTGTTCTGGATGCACAATTATGAAGGCATTTTATTTCCAGAGTGCAAATAAGTATTTATTTATTTATTATTTGAATTTATCCCTGCCCATCTCTACCATGGTAGACTCTGGGCGGTTTACAATAGTATTGTATTAATTTTAATACAAGCCCAAAGTCACCCAGCCGGGTTTCATGCCTCAGGCGGGACTAGAACTCTCAGCCTATTGTATTTTAATACAATACTATTAATGTTAATACAATACTATTAGTATTAATTTTAAGCCACATCTGCACTATCTTAAAAGTTATGGCTGCTGTCACCATAGATAAAGCGGGCTATGTTTGCATGCCTTATTCTGCACTATTTAATTTGCTGTTTTGCATAGCAAAATAAAGTTACCTATTTATTTTATTAAGGGTGACAGAGGACCTAAAGGAGATCAAGGAATACCAGGAATTTATGGGAAAAAGGCAAGTTTAAATTTAATATAGGATCAAATGATTTAGTTTGACAAAAGAGATGAAAAACTTTCATTTAGAAGAAAGATGAATTTTAGGTGCCCAATCCATCTTCCCATCAGAGAGAATTCTTGTCTCACAAAACTTTCCAAGCTTGTTAGCCAGTTCATAACTTCAGTGAAACGTCTCTCTCTCTCTCTCTCTCTCCCCACCCTCCTCACCCAGTACAATAACTCAATGCTGTTTTCCTGGAGCTTGTCTCTTCAAATATATATCGTTTTGGACATACCTCTTTCATTACCCCTCTTTCCCAGTCTAGCCAGCGAGGGAACATGCAACCATGGTCACCCTTACTGGAAAAAGATGCACAATATTACTTTAAAGGAAAGAAAGAAGAGATATTGTGTTCATAAAAGTAACATCAGTGGAGAAGTGAGTACATTCTCCTTCAGTGGAAGTGGAATTTAGATTAAAACTCTTACTTTAGTGGACTGCAGAGGCCTTCTCAAGATTATTTTATCTGAAGGCTGCAAATGGATAGCCTTCAAATCATTGTTCACAGAAATATCTCATTTTTGAGGGGGAACCTAGGAAAAATACTGTTGTGACACTGATTGTTGAGTGGCATGTTTACATATTCTTTTGAGGTGAAAATCCCAATTGCCTTGCTTGTAGTATTATGGCCAGTTCTGGGTTTTGCTCTAGAGAATCATACCATTCTCCCTTCTGCATCATTCTTAACACCACCACCCCCTTTACTGTCCTAAGCCAGGAGTTCATATGGCAAACTTGGTTTTCTTAAATAAGCTATCTTTCACTGATTAAGGTTTAACACAGTCTTGTTGCTCCAGATCTGGCAACATGCTGGTAATGGGGGATGGACATTTGCTTCTTTGATGTCATTCCTAAATTATTCCTTGCCTTGCTCTTGGCAGGAGCTTTGCATTCTGTTCTGTAAGGCAGCCATACAAAAATTCATTTTGCTGCATGACATTCAGCTAAATAGTTCAACTGTCCCAAGTCATGTTAGAACAAAACTCACCCTGCAGTCTCTTGACATTCTTCTCCTGCAAAACAGTTTTCTATTTGAGTGCTCCAGACTTTCTTTTGCTCCAGACTTTCGCTTGTTGGTATGATTGTGCTTACTTTATTGCTGGAAGTGGCACTGGATGCTACTGCTGGTGGTGTTTTCTGTTACACATTTTTCTGAAGCCTCCTTAGCTGTCCACCCTTCTCAGTCTAAAAGAATCCAATGGGAAGAGTTCCCTTAGGGGACCTTCATTTGGGATTTTAGTTCAAGCGTGGGAAACCTAGGTGGCTGCAAACTGCTGGAGGAATGATTGTATAATGAAAGATAAGACATTTCCTCAGATCTCTTGGCCAACTTGTAACTTAAAACAAGGGCAAGAACACCACACTTTATCCATAAGAATTTCATCACATTGAATAAGTACTGAAAGGGAAAAAAAATAAAGGACAATTTTTCTTCACAGTGCTAATTCCAGGTTTTTCAACAACTGGTCAAGCATATTTAGCAGTTTATGAGAAGGACTAATGAGCCAGCTTCCACTCACCATATGTTATGTCAGCCTTAGAGGGTGCTGACATTTTGATTTACTGCTGCCCTAATTATTATTTGTCTTCCTCGTATTCTTTTACCAGGGTGCAAAAGGAGAAAAAGGTGCTGTAGGACTTCCTGGAATACCTGGACGGCCTGTAAGTTTCTGACTAATTTGGGGGAGTTTTGTTTGTTTTTCTTTTTTGCTACATTATTATAAATGGTGAGTAACTCTACTCTAACTGTATTAAAACAGGGAGAACCTGGGAGGAATGGGAAGGATGGCATACCTGGAAGTCCAGGTTTTAAGGTACCCCATGTATTGATTTTGTTCAAATATTATATAGATAACTGGAATTGAAATTAACTTCATGTATATGCAAGATGTTTATGCATGTACTTGTTTCTACTTTATTATTGGGTTTTTATGTTATTATTCTTGTGTGTTTATACTTCTTTTAAACAAATGTGCTATTCAAGAGCAGCTATGGATAGTCAAGAAGATTGAAATGAGACAGGGACCCAATTAACTCAATGAACTCACAAAGAAAGAAAAACAGTAGAAAAACATGGAGGAAGAAGATCAGTTTGACCACCCAAGGATGTAATTTTTGTAGGCAATCATTCATATCCTTTTAGGATCAGGCAATTTTTTTCCTTGGTGATAGAACTTAAATGCTGCTCCATAGGACCTTTGGCCTCTACCAGCATTCACAGGATCAAAAATACTTGCTTCTGCAGTTTGCTGGTAACTAGCAGAGACTGGGAGTTCATCTGGCAGAGGGAACAAGGAAACAATTCATAATAGAAAAAGGGGGATCAGATAACCCCCTCCTGCATCCACCACTCATCTTCTTGACCATCCAATCACTGTGCACCCTGCAAGGGTTCCAAACGTGTAGGCGCTCATAAGTTTTCTCCATGGAAGGGAGGACTTGACCTAATTAAGACCCTCCCATACATCAAAGCTGATCCACGGGTATCGATTGGCACGCAGATATAGGATAAGAATGGAGACTCTTGCAGTCACTTGCTTGGCTACATGATTTTGCTCCCTTCCACGTGAGACTGCATATGGAATCCTTAAGAAGTTTTTGCTGGGGCTTTTTCCATCCCCTCCCCTTGCTACATACCTTGGGAATTCCCTAATCAAATTAAACTGCTCTTTCTGGCAGCTGGTGCTGCTCTGGCCGCAATAGGGAGTATAGGAAATGTGAAGAACAATGACAGCACAGTAGATTATTGTCTGGATTTCCTTCTTGCTATCTGGTTTTTTTTTAATCTAATTTTTAATGTATGCTTTTGTTTAAAAACATTGTATTCTTTCAATCATTCTTAGATTATTATAATACAGAGCAGGAGGAAGAAGTACAGCATTTATTTCTGAATTGTTTGAAATTATAAAAGCAATGGTCTCTTATTTCTGCTGAATTAAAATGCTGTCATTTTGCCTTTTAACATCTGCTGTCTATAAAACATCATTTCACTTGGGTTTATTGTACATAATCAAAATCAGAACATTTTAACAAGAAAAGCATCTTTGAAAATTTCTTCTGGAATCTTCTTTATTTACTTCCCAAAAGTTCAGAAATACATTTTTTCCCCTGGAAACAGTAAGTACTCTGCTTCACACCAAAATCATGCCCTCTATAATTTGGCCTCTGTAGAACCATACATTTGCAAACATACTTCTGTGGAATAATCAAGGTACAATCCTTTGTGAAACGGGTGAGTTCTCTTTGTCATTGGGAACTCTTTCTATTGATTGTAAGGATGCTTTGAAAATTATATTTACCAAATCTCAGCTTTCCCACTGTACATAACCCCCCCCATCTTTAAGAAACTCATTCAGAGCATGAGCACTTCACAGTAAGAATTTCTTAAAGATGTAGCTAAGTCTTCTTCAACCTGGTATCCTTCAAAATGTTGGGAATGGAGCTTGTATAATTATCAGCCTGCACAGGTCATACTAGTTTTTAAATTCCCAGCCAGGATGGGTCATAAGAATAAAGACTCTCTTGAATATTTTCTTTCCTTGTGGTGGTGGTGGTGGTGGTGGTGGTGGTGGTGGGACAGCACTAGAGAAGTAGTTTGCTATTACTGCCTTCTGGAATGCTTTTTCAAGTATTATTATTATTATTATTATTATTATTATTATTATTATTTAATTTATAGGTCGCCCAACTCCCATACAATTGTGGGCAGGTTACAACTACAACTAGGAACACACACACACACACACACACACACACACACACACGATAAAACAGACTGGAAGAGCAAAGTGATCAAAGTAAAACAAAATGAATGAATGAATGAATGAATGAATGAATGAATGAATGAATGAATGAATGAATGAATGAGAAAAAGAAAGAACAAAAAGGGGGCTCCACAATCACACTGCCCCCAAGGCCTGGGAGAACAACCAGGTCTATGATAATTTCTGGATGACATTAAGCCAACAGTTTCATGTAGGTGTTAAACAGAAGGGGAGAGAGCCCTGTGGCACCCCACACGTGAGGGACTGTGGGTGAGATCTCTCTCCATCTGTCAACACTGATTGAAACTGGCCACGAAGAAAGGAGGAGAACCACTGCAAAACCGTGCCTCCCACCCCCAATTCAAAAGCCACTGACAGAACAAGGAGCACAAGGATGGGCACACTACCGACGTCCTAGGTCATCAACAAGCATGACCAATGCCATCTCTGTACTAAACCTTACCTAGCCTACATTTCTGGGATTTCTTGTTCATCTCCCATTGAAGTCCTAATTAGAACTGAGCTATGAGCTTTTGGGAGGATCAGTCATGGTTGGTTAGCTGCTGCTAGTTGTTGTAGGCTGGTACAGATCATAATGGCTTGAAACCTCTATTTTGAGTGTGTGTATGTGTGTTCACTCTCTCACACACGTGTATGGAATACAGGCTGTATTGAGCAATTCAGAACTATAGCATTGTGAAAAAATATGGCTGGATCCTCTGGTGAAAGTTGTCATTCCAAAGTTTCAAACACAGTGACTGTTTTTGTATTAATGTACTATCCCCTGAATTCTCTGACAAAATAACCAGGCTAATTTCCCTATTTTCCTGGACTAAATCCTGTTTATGGGTTCCTATGCTTTCCTGCGTGAATCAATACTTATTCCAATCACTGTTAATATAGATAATATGAGCTGTAAATCAGCATGTTCCACATCACTGGGTCATTGTTAGCTGCTAAGTGCAGCCAAATCAACTACCCCTGACTCTTTTGGAAAGCTGTCCATATTTTGTTAGCTGTGCCCTCTGGAGGCAGAAACCAATAGAGCAGCACACACCAGCACATTTTTCATGTTCTGCTAAATCAAATGTGGATGAACTCTTGGTGTGTTCTAGAAATATATTTCATAGGGGACCAGGTCTGAATGTAGCCTTTGGATCGTTGGCAAGGTCTGTAACCTAAATAAAAGTAGAAGAATTAAAAAACGCCTCGCAACAATGAAGAGGGCGTCCTGTGTAGCATCAAGATTTAGTTTCATGTATTTTACTGGCAGATTTTAGATATTTCCCATTGGTTGAATTAAGTGCATACTGTTGCAGTTCCCAGTCTGGTACTGAAAACTTTTCATGATTATTTGTGTGTCATCAACATTAAGGGAGAAGTTGGACAACAGGGTTCTGCAGGACCAGAAGGAAGACAGGGAAATCCTGTAAGTTTTTCAGTGACTTTTTATGTCAAATTCTTTATCTTTTGAGGTTGTTTCACTGACATTCACTTTTCCTTGTTGACATTTATTTTTAAAAGTTGGGCACCAAACAGAACACAACCACATGAAAATGCTGGCAGCGTATCTTTAAATTTTTTTCAGAGATTAGGGAGGATTTTCTTCTTTGTGTTGCTACTGTACTTTCCTTTTTGGTAAGCAATTACTGACATTCATCAACATGACTGTTCTGTTTTCTTTCTATATTATGAACAGGTGTGTGAAAGGTAGCTTTTTCATAGGGAGTTTGTTGACATAATGTTTAATTTTGTTTATTTATTTAAAATATCTTTATACCGCTTCCCATTAAAAGAAAATTCAAAGTGGTTTACAGTTAATATTTGGGGGCATTCTGAGTCAAAATTCTAAGGCAGAGCTTTCCAAACTGTGTGTCGTGACACATTAGTGTGTCGGCTGCAGTGTCTGGGTGTGTCGCGGCTGCTGCTGCCTCCAAGCCCTGCCAGGATTCCATTCAGGTCCTAGTGCCTGCCTTGTGCTCTGCTGCCTCCAAACCTGCTGTGATTCCGCGCAGGTCCTAGTGCCTGCCTTGTGCCTTGCTGCCTCCAAACCTGCCCTGCCAGGACTCTGCGCATGTCCTAGTGCCTGCCTTGTGCCCTGCTGTAAGAGTGTGTCGCGAAATGATGCCCTGCTGTAAGAGTGTGGCACCAACATGAAAAGTTCGGAAAGCTCTGTTCTAAGGAATGGAAGCTGGGATAGGTCTCTGCAGGATCCACCGCTTTAGTTAAAGTGATGAAAAGAACCATCCTGTCATCATGATACAAGTTCTACCCCTTTCATACATGCAGATGACATCTTAGCATATATATAAAAGGAACAGAGCTTGTGTTCTGTCAGCACAATGCTGCTTTCATCATTTCCCCCCCTTGCATTCCCCCCATGGACACCACTGGCAACTGGGTCCTTGAGTGCAGTGACCTTTTGCTTGGAGCAGTGGCTTAAAGTTTGCTGCTGTTACACTGAAGACAACCCTGTAATTCTCACCCACCTTAATGGAAGTTGACCCCCTCTCCCAAAAATGCCAAGACTACTCCACCAGAGATTTTATAATCTTTGTTTCTAATCCAAAATTTAGAAAAAAAGCTGTACTGAAGAGCACTGGTGCCATTTTGTATACCAATTTGATGTTGGAACCTCCTTCTGAGTTCAGAAGTCTTTTGAAAGACTTTCCTTGTTTTTCTATGCCTGTTTCCATCTTTAACATCTTTACAGACATTATTGTATTATTGCTTCTTATCTTTTTAACAGCTCTCTGAAATTTTTGGTTAAATGGATCCTGAGATTTTTGTCTTTTTGTCTTTCTTGGCAATTCCACGGTCTGTTCTTTAGTCTCTTGGTCTCTTGACATTCCTTCTTATCAACTTATTTGATTTCATCCCACAGTTCCTCTGGTTCTCTATCAGTGATGTTTAGAACTTCAAAGCAATTCTTGATTTTCTTGAAAATGGAAGGTATATTCCCAAGATAATATCATGGAAGCTGGTTGGCTTTGTGTTGTTTTAGTTTGAGCATTTCAGTCTCCAGCCATAAGCACTGCATTTTGCTTATATGTTCTGTTGATTTCAGATTGAACTTTACCATAAAACTCATCCATTTCCTCTTCTGCATCAGTGGTTGGACATAAACTTATATAACTGTCACGTTAAAGGGTTGTTTATAAAGTCTAATTGATATTATTTGGTCATTGACTCTTCACAGTTTGCTATATACTTCCTGACTATGACAGCATTGCTGTTCCTTCTTTGTTTTTTATGTCCTGAGTAGTAAACAGTATGTTCTTCTGATTGCAAGTGTTCAATTCCAGTCCATTTCAATTCACTGATGCCTAAGATGTCAAAATGTAGTTGATTCATTTCATCTTTCACTGTGTTTACCACAATAAGGCAGAATAGCAGGATTTGGGGGAGGGGATTGTATTTGTAGACATATATAACTCTTTCTATGCATGTTTATATGTATTTGCATTTGTAAAAAAACCCTGAATCTGTGTTTCAAATTAGTAGTATGCCAGCATGAATGACCTCAGAAATATTAGGATGCATGAACAGTTTATAAGAGCTATGGAAATGACTACTGGTTTTACTTTTTAATTAACAGTTTCTGCTAAATAGGTAGTGAAGTGATGTACTGTTTTCTGTTCACATCTAAAAAATCAAAAATCAAATATAGAACTTAAAAAAAAATCTAAAACACCATCCAAGTAAAGCCAGTAGAGAGAAGATGAATAGAGTGAGCTCTAAAATGTGAAGGATTAAGTATTGGCAATTATTTATGTGAATGAATTTCAAAGAAGTTATTTTGTAGTAACCTGCTTGGTTAGAAACTAGAGTACAGTAAGGAAGGAGAAAACTGGATCAGTCGAAACATCAGTACCCTTCTGTAGCCAAAAATCACAGCTGGTAAGAGACGCTTGAGGAACTTGCCTGGACCAGAGTCTGCATTTTTGTTCATTGGTCTGGCTTCAGCCATATTTGGTTCCAGGAAAATAATTTCTATCTCCTATAAATAAACTATTTTCTACATTTGCCAGGGTCTTTACCAACAGTGATCTTTCAGTTTCTTAAAATGGTTCGTGTTTTTTTGATCATGAAATAAAGATGATATATACATTGTAAAAGGTAACCTGGTAATAACTTCACCTTCCAAAAACACTGCTGTATTGTCTTATTTGTGTTTAAAGGAAACAGATATGGTTATTTTGAATGTAAGTAAAAACCATGGCTTCTCGGTAACTGAATACGTTCCCACATCCACTTCCTTCTCTAAGAAGAAGCAATTGGAAATTTTCATTTCCAGTTTTAAACAAAACAGTTTGTTGTGACAGCAAAAATTTAACTAGAGTTAGTTACAAGCTCACAATCCATCATTTTCCATTTTGTCTAAAATGGATCTATGTTAAAAGTGATCATTCATAAATCAATAATTAACTTTATTATCATGTGTACTTATAAAACACTAAATATGCATATCCACTAAATATGCATATCCAAACAGTCACTGTCCGTGAATGTAGTAGGATGATTGCCCATAGTGATTTCATATAGGTATTAAACAGCATGGGGAGGTCAGATGAGCCCTGGAGCCATCATAGGCATGACAAGGTTTCCTCCTATTGATTGGAACCATTTGCTTAGGAAGAAGCACAACTATTGCAGACAGGGCCTCCAAGCCCCAACCCTTGGCAGCAGTCCAGAAGGTTACCATGGTCAATGATATTGAGGACCATTGAGAGGTCTAGTAGGACCAAGAGAGGTGCATTTCCTCTACCCAAGCTCAACAAATCATCCACTAAGAAGTCCAGTGCCCAGCCCCAAATCCTAACTGCAAAGGATTCAGAAAATCCATTCCCTCTAAGATCTTCTATAATCCGAGTCGTACCACTTGCTTCAAAACCTATTGTAAAAAGGCAAGGATGGAAATCAACCAATAGTTGTCCAAAGCAGCTGGATCAAGAAATGGCTTTTTCAAGGGAGGGGGCACAATGCCACCTCCTTCAAACTGGCCAGAACTACCCTCCTTCCTTAAGGAAGCACTAATCACCTCTTCAATCCATCCATACATGCCCCTCCAGGCCACACGAATAAGCCAGATGGAGCACGGATGACGTGTGCAGGTGACAGACCTCATGCCATTGAGAGCCTTGTCCACATCCTTGGTCTCTACAAGCTCAGAAGAATCCCAGATAGTCTTGCAAGACATTCAAGGTTATCTTGCCAGATCCTGTCTTGAGTAGAATCCAGCTTGGAGTGAATCTGGGTGACTTTATCTGCAAAAAAACCTCACAGACAAGTACCAGCAGCCAGCAGTAAGATCTGCATCCCCATCTGTCCCCAAAAGTGATTGGTGAGAGCTATAAGGTCAGGCCTGCAGATGCTGTAGGGCTTAACCTGTCAAGAATTTCCATGTGGAAAACATCATTAGTACTGTATGTGAGGCAGCTTTCCCAACCTTTTGTAGCTGTAGGAGTTGTCAAACCCATTTGGATGAGGCCAGATTGGGAAAAACTCTTACAAAATATTACTGGATTATTTAAAGTATTTCTGGTTACTTTTTAGGAATATACCTGTATAAAGCAATATACAGTGAATAGGAAAAATGGGAAACAAAAACATCAGATTAACAAGTATACCAAATATATTGAGATGCTGTTTTTAGATATGATTAAATGCAGTCTTGAAGACATACTTTATCTTCAAGAATTCAGTCAATAAGAAGAAAATTCTAAGTTTACTGGAAAAAAAATAACTTCAACAGATAATCCTTGAAATATTTGATTAATTGTAAAGTTGGAAGACGTTTCTACTGAGTTTCTATAAGGCACAGAGGATTTATTTTGAAGGCAGTAGGTTAGCTTTTATTATAGAAATAATATTCAATAGTTAGGAAATCTGATTTTTTTTTAATATTGTGGCAACCATGAGCTCATAATCCCAATACTCAAAGCTTGTTGGGGTTTGTATAATACCCAGAATTTACAGCTAGATTAATTAGACAGGTGAGAGGCATTAAGTTCTGCAAGTCATTCTATCAGCAGCCATTGTTGAAGAATGATGAAAGAAGTGACTCATACCACAGCTGATATAGTTTAAGCTGGGTGTGGTAGATAATGAATTTGACCTATAATGTGATTGGTCAATTTAAGTATATAAGCAGAGGAGCTCTGGTGTTCATTCTTCTCTTGTTACTATCTTCATTGTCATCTGTATCTGTTGGACGTTATTGGACTGTGTATGGACTGCGTATGTATATAGAGTAAATAGACTATTTTATCTAATCTCTTGTGAGTGTCTGCTTACTCAGTAGAACGTATTACTCTGAAGTCTAGAAGGAACATTGGCAGCCCCAGCGCTGTATACTCTGACAAAGCTTTCTCTTTTTTTCAAAAAAAAAAAAAAAGGAAAATGAAGAGGAATAGTTTCATTGTTTTGCCACAACCCCAGTAAAATGGGATTATGGAAATTTGAAATTCTCACTGATTTTATTTAGAGAGGGTATTGGATATTAGGAAACATATACTTTTTAATGTCCTTCAAATTACCCTCTGTAGACAAGCAACTAGTTACTGAATTAGGCTAGGGTGACACTATTTTTTTATAGATATTTTATAAGTCCAAGGTCCTTTCCAACCATGATATTCTGTGCTGTCCAACTCATCTTTAGGGCTTACAAGATCTGAACTCGGAAATCCAGATAGCCAGCAAAGAGGTGCAAAAAATGATCTTTTCTCTCATCTAGTGGCCATCCAGAATTTTTTGCAGCCCAAATCTGGAAGTACTAATATAACATTTGTCAAGGAAGTTGTTTTAAAAGATGATTAAAGCTTTGAACTACTTGGAATATTTTACAAAGGCATTCATTCTTTTTTATAGTCTCCCTTTTTCTCTCATATATGTGGTTCTCAGTAAGTGGATAGAGATGAGTTTAAATAAATAAATAAATAGCTTGTATTACATAATTTTATTCCCTTTTGTAAAACATGTACTCTCTTGGATTCTTTTCAAGTATACTTTGCCTTCCAAAATGTTTTTAATGCATTCAATGCATACCTTTTGGATTGAATTTTTACAGAAGACAAATATTCTCAAAACTGATTTAAATGTTTCTAGTTTCTTCGAACAGATCTTGAAGAAAGACAAGATTTAGATATACATAATGAATACAAGCTTATACTGTCTGTAGCTTGAATCATGTCAACTGGATTTCTATTTTCTCAGTGGAAACGTTTTGCTCCTTATCCAAGGAGCTTCTTCAGTCTGAGCAAAGTTAGTAAGGGAATCCTTGAATATGTTTCTAGGGTGGCTGTGTGACCTTGCACCTGGGGCTAGGTCATGGTTATATTGAGATGTTATTTCTAAGTCCCTTTATCATCTAAAGGAGGATCGTTAAGATTACCATGCTGCTGTTGAGCTTGCGAAATGGTCTTAATCTTCCTAGGCACAGAAGACAAAGCAGGGAGGAAGATGGGGGAAAGATTGTGCCTGAGGCCCCCACCTCTATTCAAGGAAGGATTTTCCAAGTTGGCATAAATGGATTCCTTGACCCCTCTCTCAAACCACCTATCTTCTCTGTCTAAAATGTGAACGTTAATGTCCTCAAATGAGTGTCCTTTTTCCTTTAGATGAAGATAAACTGCTGACTCTGGTCCTGTGGTGTTACTTCTCCTGTGTTGGGCCATCCTCCTGTACAAAGGTTGTTTGGTTTCTCCAATGTAGAGTTCAGAGCAGTCCTCACTGCACTGGATTGCATAAACTACATTGCTTTTCTTGTGTTTTGGAGTTTGATCTTTGGGGTGTACAAGCCTCTGTCTCAGTGTGTTGGTGGGTTTGAAATATACAGGTATGTGGTGTATCAAACTCCAAATCGATTGTATCAAATCATCAATGTATCAAAATGTATCAAAATCCAAATTGATCCCAAAGATCAAACTCCAAAACACAAGAAAAGCAATGTAGTTTATGCAATCCAGTGCAGTGAGGAGTGCTCTGAACTCTACATTGGAGAAACCAAACCACCTTTGTACAGGAGGATGGCCCAACACAGGAGAAGTAACACCACAGGACCAGAGTCAGCAGTTTATCTTCATCTAAAGGAAAAAGGACACTCATTTGAGGACCTTAATGTTCACATTTTAGACAGAGAAGATAGGTGGTTTGAGAGAGGGGTCAAGGAATCCATTTATGCCAACTTGGAAAACCCTTCCTTGAATAGAGGTGGGGGCCTCAGGCACAATCTTTCCCCCATCTTCCTCCCTGCTTTGTCTTCTGTGCCTAGGAAGATTAAGACCATTTCACAAGCTCAACAGCAGCATGGTGATCTTAACGATCCTCCTTTAGATGATAAAAGGACTTAAAATAACATCTCAATATAACCATGACCTAGCCCCAGGTGTAAGGTCACACAGCCACCTAGAAACATATTTAGGATTCCCTTACTAACTTTGCTCAGACTGAAGAAGCTCCTTGGATAAGGAGCAAAACGTTTCCACTGAGAAAATAGAAATCCAGTTGACATGATTCAAGCTACAGACAATTCCACCTGGATGACTGAGAACCTTCATAGACAAGCTTATACTGTATTTAAATAACTGGCTAGTATGTGCAAATCAGGTATCTGAGATTCAGCCTGACTAATATACAGTAACTGTATAGTGTTATTTTCATTGCAAGATCAAATAATAATAATAAAAAAACCAGTGAAGTGATTTCTGTCAGGAACTAAAGAATTTTGACCCAGATATCCCTGACCCTTTGAGGTACATATTTTTTACCATAGTCCCAAGTTCTTCAAAATTCTAACTTGCCAGTATTCCTGCTTCTAAACTCTGCCAGCTGAGCCCATGTTCCATATTTTCCTGGGCTCTTCTGTTTTTCTGTTCCAGATCCCCATTGTTCCTTCTTGGAGAGATTGTCAACATTTTATCAGTTGCTTTAGTCTCTGTGATTCTTGAATAGCTTTTCAATAGTCCCACCCTATGCTGCTTTGATGATCATTTTAGCATATTCTAGAAAGCATGTTTTTCAAAGAAAACCATTTTTCTAGAGCAGGAGAGAGAATTGGATTGCAGATTAAAATTCTTCACTCGTATACCATTGGAGGATATACCCCGTTAATTCTGAAAAGGACTTCCCCAAACACTGTCTTTCCCGAAGCCAGTGATTCATGAAATACTCCATACAACTGTTATAACACTCCCAAAGAATGGCACTTTTCCCATTTGTATGGTGTCCAAACATTCTATTTCCCCCAGTGATTTAACCATTGTATGAATAATCTGCTTTGAGTTAGTGTTTGATCAGAGACAGACATTCTTTATCATTTCAGTTAATGCAATACTTGCAAAAACTAGATGTTATATGATACAGATTAAATTGAATAAAGCCAGCAGTTTTCATTATTTAGAAACATTATATTGAAACATTATATTTCACGTTTAATTTCCTATGTGTATTTACTGTCCAATTGTTTGAATTTATCTCCCAATCTTTCTAGATCCTACATCTTGTTTTCACAGACACACAGTTTTCAGTTTCTCCTAACATACCTAACTAACCAATAGAAACTAACCAATCTATCAGCGAAAATGCTACTAAACCTGACTCTCTATTTCAGCCCTTCTCAACTTTTTGACCCTGGAGGAACCCTTGAAATCTTTTTCAGGCCTCGGGGAACCCCTGCACATTCAGGCTTAAATATAGGCCAGTAGTTACAAAATTATTATATTTGTTTCATGGGTAGGCCTGTATATATCCATTAACAGTGTTCTTAAACTAAAAATAAAGACTGAAACTTACCTCTTTAATGTGAAGTTGCTCGAATTTGAAATCATTTTTTATAACAGACATTGTTAATTCATTCATATGAAGAGTTAATTAACTTTTGAAATTAAGCAACATTTTCATAACTCTGCTGAAGTATTTTGTATTTGTTATTCTAAAACAAAAGGCTTTAAAAATGTGATATTTGTTTGCCAGTGTTTGATCAAATATCCAGCCTTTGCCAGGGAACACTTACTCCACATGGTTTTAGATAGAATGGAGGAAGAAAGTACTACCTACTTTAGAATGACCTTTCTTCCTGGAACTCTGTGCTTCAAGTCTGTGTGTCTTGCAGAGCCCTGCTCTGTTTAAAATTTTCAGCGGTAACCTTTGCCAAATGTTCTGTACTCTGGTCGTTCTCCTGCCAGCTTTCTGTGTATCAAGGAAGAAATGTTATGTAACAAGGAAATTTAATTTTGAAGGGAAAATAAATGGGTTTTCCTGTTAATAACATCCATCCAGATGCTGAGTGATTCTTCCCTCTCTAATTTTGCTCATAAAAATGTAGGTGTCAGCAACAGTGAACTATCCTGTGGAGTTACCACGGGAAGAGTCAAAGTGGAGGCTACTTTTGAGCACAGATTTTTGGTGGAAATACATTATTTTTAAGCTGAAACTGAACATACAATTGCTAATATTTCTGAAGCTATCCTGAGACAGGCTTAAGAAAGAACAATAGTAAGAATTCTCTGCCAGCTTGAAGTCTAACAAAACATATTATGGCAGAGCTCTACTTAAAAATATATACATTTATTCAAAAATAATAAATAAATATATAATATGGGCTTTGCTTACTTTGGGCATATCTCCAACTAAACATGAAATAAAATCAGTCATTATTAATACCAAAAGATTACTGGAAATACAGTTTTTGTAAAACAGAGAAACAATAAAAATATTCATGAAAAACAATATTCAGAAAACTGCATGTTTGAGACTATGTATGGCTTTTCCTTGTTGTAGTGGTGGGTTAGCCAGAAAAAGTCTCTTAGATTAATATGATTGCCAGATTGCTATCAAGATAGGACGATTAATTGATTATGTGCTATCAAGTCAGCGTTACAGACCACATAAATAGATCTTCTCCAAGACTAGATAGGACTAGGTGATCAGTTTATGTTAGTTTTATATTTATAAATTTATAAGTCAGTTCATATCAATATAGTACCCTTCATCCAATTGCTATAGGAAATCTTCTCCAAGACTAGATAGGACTAGGTGATCAGTTTATGTTAGTTTTATATTTATAAATTTATAAGTCAGTTCATATCAATATAGTACCCTTCATCCAATTGCTATAGGAAATCTTCTCCAAGACTAGATAGGACTAGGTGATCAGTTTATCTTAGTTTTATATTTATAAATTTATAAGTCAGTTCATATCAATATAGTACCCTTCATCCAATTGCTATAGGAAATCTAGTTGCTTTAAATGCAGTGCAGGTCTTTCCAACAGCAGTCTTATCAGATACCAATATTAAACAGTACAGCCTTTGAAATATGTGTGCAAGCAAAAGTTACACCAGCTGATAGTGTTATACGATCTTTGTTCCTGGTGTTTCACTTGCAAATGTAAAAATTGGTGGTGCCACTTTTGTTATATCCAAGTATACTACAAATTTTAATTAAAGTAAATTCTGTTTTGTCTTTAAAGAAATATTGCCTTCAGTATGGGTAAGAATTTAATTACTACATATTAGACCCATGGATGCAATCTATGCTTGTAAACAATATTGTGCACAAATTTATTTCCTCTGCTGCTTATAATCACCATAATGTGATAGGCGAGGTCTAATTTGTAGATTCCCTTGTAAAATTCAGCATGTGGCTATTCTTGGCTCCTAGCAAGTAAGTCATATGACATGCTCACCCCTGGCAAGGACTGTTGGTTTTTTTGGGTGGCTTCCAGTAGTAAATCAAACTGGCAGCTTCTGCTTGTGGTAGGCGAGTAGTGTGATTAACGCCCTTCTGCCAGAGTTAAATGATTGTGGGTGCCATGAGCCTTGGTGGTCATTAAATGAGTCATAACCAATGTGAATGTGGGGCAGTTCTGTAGACTCAAGCCAAGCCAAGCCAAGCCAAAGAGCACAACTGCATTTAGATAGTAAGGGTTTTCCAACAGAGACACCAAGTACTTTTCTGAGTGTTTTCTTGCCAATGCTTTTTGTGGTGTAGGAGGAAAGGGTCACAACCCAAACCTTGCTACAATGAGGATGGAAATTAGATTTTCTTTTTTTAAAAAAGACCTCATTGTTTTTTGTTTGTTTCCCAGAAAATATCTCAGTCCAAAAATAAAAGATAATCCAGCTGTTTTTGAGATGAAACATTTTTTCTTAATATTTTACAATACCCCCAAAAGAAAACAGAAAAAAAGAAAGCAGAGAAAGTTTCTTGCAAAGTCATTCTCTTGAAACAAAGACTAATCTCTTGCAGACACAAGGAACATTTTTATGTTGAGAGAAAATAACTCAGATCAGTTCAAAAATGTTTTTGGAGATACTTTATGCAAAGTGATTGCATAGTTTTTCAGTGAACTAGAAGCCCAGGATAGAAACAGTTATGTAAATTTAATTCTTCATAAGAATAATTATGTGTGTGGCTAAAGATCCAGGTAAAGAAATTTCAGATGCCTCCCTCTGTGCATTGTTGAGTCGTGCTCAAGAACCAGTCAAGAATTCTAATGTTGACTCATCTTCTCTGTTGATTCACAGCTCAAAGATTATATACCATGCAAAGGGCAGGGGGTGGGCTGGGGGAGGTGGACACACATACAAATGTAATAGGCGATACTGCCAGCATGCAGCTATTTCTAACCAAAGTGCATGATTGTGTTTCCTCAAGCTGGACATAAACATGCACTTACAACTTCTGTTTCAAGTCTCATATCACACGGGGACATGAATGCATAATTATTTCCATACTCAAGGAGAATGAATAAACAGCCATAAGTGACAACCACAGTGGTGCTTCTATTTAATATGTTTTAATTTATTTTTCCCAAGGGAATTCCTGGGATCCCTGGAGTTCAAGGAATAAAAGGAGAAAAGGTATTTATCAGGATGTAAACTTTAACATATGGACATTTCCTTTTTTTTTTGGCTTTAAAATACTACTTCTGCCACCATGTATTCTGTAATAAATTGAATACTGTTGTTTTTTTTACTATTTATTTATCTTAGGGTGAAAATGGGCTGCCAGGACAAGAAGGAATGAAAGGATCACAAGGGTTACCTGTATGTCTTTGTTATTGCATGTGTTTTGAAGGGGGTATGACACAATGCCAGGGGTTATAGGAGTTGTGGGCCTGGAGAAAATCATGCTACCTAGTTCTGTATTATACTATGACAACAACTGTAAAATCCAGAAGTCAGTATGACTGAATGAAATGAACTGGAAAACATTTCCACTCCTCTGACAATTGCTGAACTTGAAAAGGCAAAAATGCTAGTTTTACAAAAAAGAAGAAAACCACTGGGTTTACTAAAGCAGGGCTGTGCTGAGGAGTTTTCTCGGCATCTGGAGGATAAAATTGCTTGGATTCGTTCCAGGTTGGATGCCAGGTGTGGTGCAGGGTCTGGGGAGATGCCTGGGGAGCGTGCTTGCCCGGTTATCTGGGAACAGTTTGATCCTGTTGGGCCTGAGGAACTGGACAGGGTCCTTGGGTCTGTAAACGCCACCACTTACCAACTAGATCCCTGTCCCTCCTGGCTGGTGAAGGCAGCTCGGGAGGTGACGGAGGGTCCAGGCGATGGTGAATTCATCCTTGGAGGAGGGAGTGTTTCCGGTGGCTTTCAAAGAGGCACTAGTGCGCCCCCTCAAGAAACCATCACTGGATCCTACCATTCTGGACAATTTTCGTCCAGTCTCCCACCTCCCCTTTTTAGGGAAGGTGGTTGAGAAAGTGGTGGCGCTGCAGCTCCAGAGGATCCTGGATGAAACGGATTATCTGGACCCTTTTCAGTCGAGTTTCAGGCCCGGATATGGGATGGAAACAGCTTTGGTCGCACTTATGGATGATCTCTGGCGGGAGCGGGATGGTGGCAGTGCATCCATCCTGGCTCCTCTTGACCTCTTGGCGGCTTTCGATACCATCGACCATGGTATCCTTTTGGGTCAGCTTGGGGAGTTGGGGCTGGGGGGCGTAGTGTTGCGCTGGTTAACCTCCTTCCTCCAAGCTACCTTTGGCGGTAAGACGGGCCCCCACTCTCCTGGCCTTTCGGAAGGAAGTAAAAACATGGCTATGCCACCTGGCCTGGGATGGGAGGGGGGACAGCTATTTATGGGTGTGGTTGGCCTCGTGAGGGTGCCAAGGTTAAGATCTTCCCATCTTGAATTTTACATTTTATATTCTATACTTTTATATTTTGTACTTGTATTTGTAATTTTATGTATTGAATTGTTACTGATTTGTCATTTTTATTATTTGTAAGCTGCCCAGAGTCGTCGTACACGAGAGCGGCGGCAGAGAAATTTAATAAAATAAATAAAAATAAATAAAAATAAAACAAACCCATATTAGAAATTTTAGAGCAGTGCTGCAGATGTGCTGTCCTGAATTATGCATACTGGATACTGGATAGAAACCGAAGTGAAATGCTTTGTTAAAAGGCGGAAACTATTTCCTGCCTTAGGGATCCTTTCAAAAGTTGTGTGCGAGCTCTTAACAGGATGCATGTCATGCACTTATTAGGGAACTTGAAAATGATTGTTCTTTCCATCACATTGAAATGTTTTATAACTAGGAGGCGCCTCTGTTCTGACCTGTTAATAGCTTCCACAAAATGATTCTCTTTCCAGAATGGATGGTACATTAATTTTGAACAGACGGTGGATGTCACCAATGTAATTTCTTTTTTTTTAATGAAAAAAATTATTAAGTTTAGAGAATAGATAAAAACTACAGAAAAAGAAAAAACTACAAAAAGAAAAAAAAAGTGAAAAGTACAAGAAAAAGAATGTTGAAAGATTACATAAGAAGTGACTTCTGACTTTCAACAAGAATAACTAGCAATTTCCATAATTAATCCCTTACTCTAAGGCACCAATGTAATTTCAAATTGATGGGAATTCTTCATATACACAAAAGATCCATTTTTAAGAGGGAATGATTTTAGAGGAGGCTTCATCTTTCAGCTGTAGGTTTAATTTGCAAAAGTACTATAATAGTTGGGTAGTTTAGTCAATGAAGGAGAAAAAGTATTACTAGTACCAGAGATAGTGGCAAGTTTCATGCCATGCTAAACAGGTGGAAATAGAAAGCATACTATGGGCTCACTCGATCCCTTTTCCCCTTGCAAAATACTCCATTACCCCTCTTCTTGATATTTATGGTGGCATAAGATTATATATGCACTAGCCAGCTTTTCTATTTTGTGGTGACCACCATAAAGATTGCTTGGTCATTTCGATTGCCATTTAAGCTTTTAAATGCTTCAAGGAACTACCAAGGAAAGTACAACACCCCCACCAACACAGGCAGGACAAGCCAGGGTATATAAACAGAGAGCAAGTCCCACTCCCTTTTCGCACTGAAGATGTTGCCTAGCCTGGCAATGAAACGTCTGCAAGAAAACAAGGCTCAGAGAGCACCAAGGACTCCACATTTAAGCTTTTTCTCTGCCATTTCAGTAGTAGTTTCCACTCATTCTCTAGTTGAAGAGAGACACCTTCCTTCAATCCCCATCTTTTTCTGCCTATTTGAATTTTGTATTCTGGTCCATGTGGTAAGTCTACCAACTAAGCCATTTTTGCCTTTGTTAATTATTTTCATTAAATCAATCCATGTTTTTAAAACAAATCTGTAACTTCAGCTTTCAGTTTAATTATTGTCACTTACCACTTTAATAATAGCAATTCCCCAGTTTCTTGAAGCACAGTGCATAAATTTGCTGTATGAATGTTACACTTCTGGACAAGTTCTCACATTTGAATATGTGTGTAAATGGAACATGTGTATTAAGACTGTGCCTGAAGTTTATTTATTTATATTTACTCTGTGTTTATCATTATCTGTAGAAAGGAAAGGTCCTTTCCTACTCTAATTAAGGACAGTGCCAGTGCATATATATTGTTATACCTCCATAAATATCATAGGAAGAAAAGGGAGAATGTGAGCTTGTGATGTAGTCCTAAATTCTTATTCTTGGACAAGTCACTATTAAATCAAATTTGCACTAAACAAGACTGGTACCCTAGGATTTCTCTGTATGATTTTGAGCAAACCTGATGCTTTTGGATTAGAATGTGGAATAGTGAAGTGTGTTCCACTGAAAATAAATCAAGATGGATTTTACTAAGTTGGGTTGTGGTTTGGGGTGTAAATTCATTAATAAAATGTAAAGCAGGGATAAGTAAGTTTATGTAGTCTGCCAAGTGCTCCTCCTATTAGCATCTACAGTATTGTCATTGTGTGGCAATTTGCATGTGGATGACAACATTTTTAATGGAGAGAAATCTGTTTTTGTGGTGTCCAGAACTGTTTTTATTCCTAACATCTTAAAATGGAGCAGGCAACCTTTTGGGCTAGGACACATTTGGGATTTTGAAAGCATGTAGTGGGCACATCCACAAAATGGCTGGTGTAGGAGAGTTGCTTTGCAGCATGATGGATATGGTTTCTCCAGGATAGTTTCTGCATGTATGGGAAGAGCAATTTCGGTTCAAATAATACATTTTCCAGGTCATTTATTATGATTATTTTTCAGTCTCTTCTTCCCAGATAGGATCAGTTTACTTTCAAATGCATGGAATATTTAAATGTTTAAAGTGACTGAAGAGAAATTAGCCAGAATATAGAGTGGGATTTATCTGCTGCTTATTTAGTTGCAGTAGTTGTTCCAGAAGAGAATGGATGAAAATCATCTTGGCAATTCATATGTAATACATTAGGGAAATTTCATCAGAAAGTTAAGGAATAATTATTCCCATTATTGTTGCCAGCTTTAGTCATTTATTGATATCATTGCCATTAGTAACTCCATTTTTGGAGAAGGAAGCAGCGATAGCTTATTATATTGTGTTTTAAAAACTTGTTTCATTCTTGTTGCATCGTTTTTGGCTACTTTTGTAAAGCTGCTACATCATGAGTGGGGAACCAGGGGCCTTTCAGATGTTGCTGAATTATATCTCCTAGCATCTCTTGTGTTTCACTCTGTTGGCTGGGGCTGATGGGAGTTGTGACTTAGTAGCATTTGAAAGGGTACAGGCTCTTCATGTCAGTGCTCCATAAAGGTAAAGGTTCCCCCCGCACAGTTGTGCAGTCGTGTCCGACTCTAGGGGCCGGTGCTCACCCCCGTTGGTTAGCCAAAGAGCCAGCGTTGTCCGAAGACACTTCCACGGTCATGTGGCCGGCATGACGCAAGCGGAACGCTGTTACCTACCCACCGAAGTGGTACCTATTAATCTACTTGCATCTGCATGCTTTTGAATTGCTAAGTTGGCAAGAGCTGGGGCGAGTGCGGGAGCTCACTGTATAAGAGAAGGTTATTTGCAAAGAATTTATATCCTGAAAAAAGACTTTCTTTAGGACTTTCCTAACTTAAGATACAGAATACAGGATTGGTTCTTTTGATCTTGTAGGGATCACATGGATATCCTTGTTTTAGTTTTATGGATTCTGCAGGGTTTTTGTTTTGTTTTGTTGGCTTATTAATTATGGCTACAAACGAAACCAACCTTGGAAAAATCCACGTCATATCTCCTGCTTAAATTCCTTTTCTCTCTTTTTGGCTTTGCCTGTGGTTTATGTCAAACTAAATGCTTCATGATTAATTAGAAACTATATTACGGGGTATTTATACATATAATATCAGGCTTTTCATATGAACAAAAAATTTATCCGAGAGGTGCATATTCCATAGGCATTGTGGCTAGGACAAAAAGGTTAAATTACCCTGTGATTCCAATGAAAACCTGGAATTATTCAAGCATCTTGTGCTTGCTGTTAAATTTAAAAATATAGTTCCTGATAATCTATTTAGTATTATGTCTAATTTGAACCTGAGTCATATACAAAGCACCAATTACATGCACACTCGATAAATTATAAACAGGATTTTCAAACAAAGGTTTGAAATAGGCTTGCAAACCTTGATTGACAGGAAGCCAGTTTGAATTCATTGTACTTAATGCTAGGACAGATATAACGTAAACACTAATTATGTGAAAGGAAAAGGAAAGAGAGCAAGGGAAGGAGGGAGTGTGTATCCAGTGTGCTAGTTTATCATTTGTATATCTTCTATCTGTTGATACTAAAATAGTTATGTTCTAGCCTTCCTTAATTAATGGATCAATGTACTTGGGAGGCACTAACAACTATGTAGGTTTAACTGGCACTGGCAGAGGAGGAGAGAGAAAATTAATGGATGAAGCTGCCATGGGTGTGCTGCACAGCATTCCAGTTGCCAGTCTCTTCCATCCTCTTGGACTGAATAGGAAACCTACCATCGCTGCCACTTTTCCTGTTTACTGCTGGTTTAAGAAGGAGTGGCATCCCTTTAAAAATGACTCAAAAGCATTAAGATGGTGAAAAATGTATTGTCGAAGGCTTTCACGGCCGGAGTTCAATGGCTGTTGTGGGTCTTCCGGGCTGTGTGGCCGTGTTCTGGAAGTTGTGGTTCCTAACGTTTCGCCAGCATCTGTGGCCAGCATCAGATGCTGGCCACAGATGCTGGCGAAACGTTAGGAACCACAACTTCCAGAACACGGCCACACAGCCCGAAAGACCCACAACAGCCATGGTGAAAAATCTTCATCTTTGGAGACTGCATAAAAATTGAGCAGGTGATTAAGGCAAAGTCAAAGACCCATATTTCCTTTGTGGAATTAATAATGCCTTAGTGGAGTTAATCCCAAATTTCTATTGCGATTGCCAAGGTCCAAGTAGGGCCCACTGCTGATGCTCATCCTGGAGAAGTCTCTCAGTGTTTTTCCTTCACACAACATATTTTTGGATCACTGTGCTCCTTTAATTTCCCAACTGATCCTGATCTTGGATCATTCTGATGCATTATAAGGAACTATAACAATATTCTTGCACGCTTTCAACTACCACTTGCAATCTTCAACTCAGAAACAGTTATGCATTTTATGTCTAGAGAGAGATTGGGAAATTTTTACAGTCAGATATTGTTCTAAAATGTTTCTAATAGTACTTGCTGAACGTGTTGCCTACACAGCTGAGCAGATTTGGTCCTTGGGGACAAGGAACATGTTCCTTAGTGCAGAGCTTTCCAAACTCTGTGTCGCGACACAAAAGTGTGTCGCCACACACAGTCTGGTGTGTCGCCACACAACCCGGAAGCGCTGATCATAATCAGCGCTTCCGGGTTTTCCCGTGGCGACACACCAACTGCAGCGCGCAAAACCCGAAAGCAGCAGCAGCGCTTCCGGGTTTTTGCGCGCTGCCGCACTTCCGGGTTTTCCCGTGGCGACACACCAATGCCGGTTGGTGTGTCGCCGCGGGAAAAACTTTGGAAAGCCCTGCCTTAGTGGGATCTACCACAGACACTGCTGTTTCTAAGGATCCTTGGGGAATTTGGCTTTGGAACACTCAGATCTATAATGTTTGTGGTGGTTTAATTTGGATTCAGTGTCAGGGTTTAAATCTAGTATTTATGGCAATGCTATTTACTCAACTGGTCCTTCATCCATATCTTATTTCTCCTTTCCATTGTGAGGTTAGCACTGTGCTGAATAAATTGAAATTGTATACATATAAGGCAGAATTGATTCTGATGAACATGGACTAGTGGAGTAGTCAAAATGCCTAATTTTTAAAGCAAGTATATTTTCTCTGAAAGAGCACTTCACATTTTGGGAAGGCTGTTAGGAAAATGGATTATCAGTCTCTAAATAATATACATATAAAACTTATATTTATTTGTATTTGGAAGAAATCAATGATAAATGATTGTAGTCTTCAATTGAAAATAAAAATATAAGGCGAATGGAGGTGGAATATAGTAACACATTGTAATATATGTACATTTTCAATCTGTATTATTCAAATGTAAGAGACGAAAGGGTTAATGTTACAAGAAATTGTAACATAATCTGTATTGGTTATGTTCCATCCTTCTCAGTTTTAAAAATAAATCTTGGGGGGTGGTTATGTATGTCTGTTTTTATTTCTATTTCTTAGGGTCTGCCTGGACCTGAGGGATCATCAGGTTTACCTGGAGGGCCTGGGCCTAAGGTACATTCTTTGCCTTGACTTGTTAAAAAAATGCCTTGAGAAATGTTTAGCCAGATTATAAGTAAACAAGAGAAAAATCAAATGTAAAAAAACTCCTCTGAACTCTAGCTTCGTGAATTCAATATTTGGGAACACAGGAAGGTCAAGAAAATATGTGCAGGAGATACAAGACCTTTTAAGAATGTTTCATTCTAACCAAATGTTGAAACAAAAGTCCTTTCTTCAAATTGGAAGGGGGAGCAAGAGCTTGCACATCTGAGTAGGTGAAGCCTACGTGATTCTTGCAGAAGTCTCGGAACATAAAAGTCTGTGTATAGAAGCTTCTATGTCTGTGTTCAGTGTGTGGGATCTCATAACTCCCATGAGCCCAATACTGTAGTCTTTCAATGCATCTCCTTTATTTACTTAAGAAATTAAAACAGCTGAAGTTGTAAACTGAATTGTAACCATTCCCCTTTCATTTTCTAACATGTTCCTATATTCTCTTGCACACACCAGCACACTCACTCAGATACAGCCACAATTCATGATACTACTCTAAATTACTCTGTAATCATTATAATTGGGGAATTTCAGAAAAGGAGTGGCTCTAGAGAGGAGGAGTTGCACTATAGTGATATAACATGATTTATTCATTTAATTTGTCTGCCTAAACTTATTGTTCAATTTGTTTCAGTTGCTCCATTAACTAGTCAAAGTATCATATTCACAGGGCAGCAAGGGTGAACAAGGACTACAAGGGAAATCAGGAATTCCAGGTCTCAAGGTAAATTTGGCTAAGTTTCAGTATGTCATGAGGCAAGGAATTTCATTCTTCGGTTAACATAAAAACTCTGCTTGCTTTGTGTTCAGTATACATTTCTCCCTTCCTGAAATGACCTTTGTGGTTACTTGAAAACTAAGCTGCTGCTGCTAATTAAAGGATAAATCTGCCTAGATTGGTTACTCATTATTAACATAAAAAAAGAGCTATGCTTATGGATGGAGTTTCATTGTCAGAAGCTCCAGGGATGTGTAAGATCCTAGGCTGGAGGATCAGTATCCATATACTGTTACTCATATCTTCTACCTCATAGCTTTCCAAACTCTGTGTTGCGACACTTTAGTGTGTCGCGAGACACAGTTTAGTGTGTTGCGACACAACCCGGAGGTGGACGTGCACGGCGGCGGTGCGGGGGCGCGTGCGGGGGCAGTGGTGTGTATGGTGGCGGCGGCATCGTCGACGGCAGCGGCGCGCCATCAGCGCTTCTGCATTTTAGCGGAAAACACGAGGCTGCCGTCGCTGCTGCCGCCGCCATACATGCCACCGCCATGCACCCCCCACGCCGCCGCCGTGCACGCCCCCACCCCCATGCGCGCCCCCGTGCCGCCACCGCTGCCGCCGTTGGTGTGTCGCCAACGGCGGCAGTTTGGAAAGCACTGTTCTACCTCTTTTCCCATGCTAATTTTTGTCACTTTTAACCATGGCTCACGTTTACATCTGCACAAAGTTTAACCAGAGCCCCTTTCACCTATCATTTGTGAAAGACATCAGTTGTTGAAAATACCTAGAGCTCCACTGCCAATTTGGACTTCTGTCTGTCATGGACCAGTGGAGAACTTCTTGGCTAAACACTTGTAACAGTTAGAAATGAGATGATTTTTTATTATTTAAGAAAGACTTTTTTTTTAAAAAAAAAAAAGAAGTGCAGTTCTTTTAAATGCTTGCATAAATCAAGTTCTGAAATCGTTTTATCAGGATTGTGATAAAAGAGGTGTGCTTTTATGTAAATAGTTCGATTTTCTTAATAATGTTGATGGATATTTTCAGTACCCTGAGAAAACATAACCTCCTCTTAAGATTTTGCACGGCAGCAATGTGAAGGCCCAGGAAAAAAGAAGTCCAAAGTCATTCCCCCCATGTGTTTTCAAATCAGATATTTGCAGGATTGTGACCAAAGCTTCGCAAGAACATTGCATTTTGGATAATGTGTAGTCTCATATTTATGGAGTTCTGTTTTGTTACTTAGGGAGAACAAGGAAGACCAGGTAATTCAGGTGAACCTGGCTATCCTGGAATGCCTGGCCCTCCAGCTTTGAAGGTATGCTTGTTGGTTTATTTGTTTATTTATTTATTATGGATCTATGTTTCCTTTTATAACAATCCACAAAGAACCAGTGAGCCTTTAGTTGTGAATTACAAATGTGATTCTTAAGACCATTAGACAAAAAGTTAACTTGTAGTTATATTCTCCCCCCCGCCCAATCAGAACCAGAAATTCTAGGACTGTGCTCAGATTATATGGTTGCAGTGCTAACTTTTATCGATGAAAAGTACATCTAGCTCAGATAATTCCCTTAACCTCTGATGGTATTGTTCTTAACTTTCAAATTATCTTTTTCAGATGAATATCTAGCTAGAATCAATTGTATCCGTGTAATATCAGTACAGAGACAGGGATCAGTGGATTAAATTCCATATTTGATCTTACTTAGAAGAGAAGAAACATTAGTTTAGTTAACATTTATTTGTTTAATTTAGACCATTTTTGTGCTCCTATAATCATAATACTTTGGTGGCTCCCATATGTGAAATGCCACAAAACCATAAGAAAAAACCCAACCAGTAATTCTGGGTTAAGTAACTTAACTAAGTTAAGATCCAAACACTTAGTGAAAAAGTACTGCTTTCACTTTTCTCGTAAATAGTAACGGGGGGGGGGCAGCATTCAATCTTTGGGCAAAGTGTTCCATAATACTGGGGCAGTCACAGAGAAAATATGTTTCCTGGTCCTCACCCTCTTCTCTCCAGTGGTGGTGGGGATACACAGCATGCCTTGCCTATTCAAAGGCACAGGAGAGAGAGTTTCTCTCTGGAGCAGGTGGTTCTGGAATTAGGGTTTTATGGTAATAACCAGCACCTTGAACTGTAGTTGGAAACCTGTAGGTAACCAGTGCATCGACCATAGAATTCTGCTGAATTGGGTTTTACTGTTAGCACATGGTCTGTTGCTTTCTTACCAATGGAAGTTTCCAAATAGCCTTCAAAGGCAGCCACAAGTAGAGTGGCGGCACAAATGGTAGTCCAAGCATGAGGTAATGAGGACATGAGTCACTGTAGCCAGAATAGCCAGCTTCAAGAAAGACTGCAAAGCTGGGCAAAGGTTCTTCTGGCCATGGTTTCCACCTGTTGTTGCAGCAGGAACTATGAGTTCAAGAGAACCTTCAGATCATACACCTGCTCTGTCAGGGGAAGTGCAACTCAAGCATAGCCAAAGCTGGAATTTCTAAGGACTGAGATGGTTTCTGAACAGTCTTACTGGAGTTCACTTTGAGCCTGTTTTGACCCATCCAGCCTCTGATACTCTCCAAATACTAGGTCAGGACATTTATTCATTTCCTGTTTGGCCCAAGCTAGAGATGTATAACTGGGTATCATCAACATACTGATGATACAAAACCACGGACCAGCAGCTGACCTCTCTCAGTGGCCTTGTATAGTTGTAAAATACAGGTAGTCCTGTATTTGAAATTACAATGGCACTGAACAAGTGGTATTTATGACCGGTCCTCAAAGTTCCGGCCGTCCCAGCATCCCCGTGGTCACACGATTGCGATCCAGATGCTTGGCAACCGTCTCACACTTATGATGGTTGCAGTGTCCCATGTCATGTGATCACCATTTGCGACCTTCCATGCTGGCTTCCCACAAACAAAGTTAATGGGAAAGCCTGCAGAGAAGGTCGCAAATCACTCTGTTAAGTCCCTCACACTCCAGCAGCTTTTTCCCCTGAGAAGCCCTGCTACGGTGCCTGCAGCATCCCTGGCCCCACCTTGATGGCTACCCATGCCCCCTTGCACACCTGGCAGCAGCCACCCCCAGCCCTGCCATGCTTGCACTGCACCTCAACAGCCACCCACACACCTGGAAGCAGCCACACCTGGCCCCGGCCCCACCGCACTCACGCTGCGCCCTCACAGCCACCCACGCACCCTTGTGCATACTCCCTCACCTGGTAGCGGCTACCCACAGCCCCACAGCGCGAGCACTGCACCGACCACTTGCACACCTCCCCCACCCGGCTGCAGGTCCTCACTTAACAACAGCAACTGGGAGTGCTGGGATTGCAGTTGCTAAGCAATGCGGTCATGTGACATCACACTTTACGAACTCAACACTTAGCAATGGAAATTCTGGTCCAAATTGCTGTCATAACATGAGGATTACCTAGATGTGAGGACAACTATACCCTGGATCACCTTATATTGAATGGCTAAGGTCACCATTTCTCTTGCTTCATGACCATCAAGTGGACCCCATCTTAGGATTAGACAGGACCAAACAGTGTCTCTGATCCACAGTCCTCATAGGCAGTTGAGAAGGATACCATGGCTGATGGTATTGAAGGCCACTGAAAGCTAACATAGAAAATTACATTTAAAAGTTTCCTGTAACAGCTTCTTTCCTATTGTTCACATTTTAGACAGAGAAGATAGGTGGTTTGAGAGAGGGGTCAAGGAATCCATTTATGCCAACTTGGAAAATCCTTCCTTGAATAGAGGTGGGGGCCTCAGGCACAATCTTTCCCCTATTTTCCTTCCTGCTTTGTCTTCTGTGCCTAGGAAGATTAAGACCATTTCGCAAGCTCAACAGCAGCATGGCGATCTTAACGATCCTCCTTTAGATGATAAAGGGACTTAGAAATAACATCTCAAAATAACCATGACCTAGCCCCAGGTGTAAGGTCACACAGCCACCTAGAAACATATTTAAGGATTCCCTTACTAACTTTGCTCAGACTGAAGAAGCTCCTTGGATAAGGAGCGAAACGTTTCCACTGAGAAAATAGAAGTCCAGTTGACATGATTCAAGCTACAGACAGTTCCACCTGGATGACTGAGAAACTTCATAGACATTATTTCCTATAATAAGTTGGAGAGATAGATATGACAAGGTTTGTCATATCCATCTCTCCACAAGGCCATATGATACAGGGTCTGTGGAGAGATGGATATGAAAAAAATATGGCGGTTGAGGGTGCAAATTAGACCTTTCTATTATAAGGTTTAATGTGCACCCCTTCACCATATTTTTCTCATTTCCATTTCTCCACAGGCCATGAATGTATTATGTATTAAGAAGAAGTGAAATATTGTATTTACCACTTTGACATTTTTTTCTAGTCATTAATTCCAAGATGTGAAATTAAAAAAGAAATTGTATAATGGCGTATACTAGCATGGCTCTTAAGATGACTGTTTGAGAGATTGCACATTGCCTTGTACAAATGTATTTCACGCTGTCAGGGAAAAATCCTTCGATATGTACAAGACTTTTCTACAAATATGACTAATAGTTTCATATTTGTTGTAGTTTATTCACCAATACTGTTATAAATGACAGTTTAACAAGAAATAGATGTTTACTTTTCAGGGAGAAAAAGGAAATCAGGGTGAAAAAGGCATCCAGGTACGTTGTCTTTTTAGTAGTGAAATAACTAGGAATAATGCTTGCTTAATGTAAAGAATGTGAGCTGTGAAAGTTTGTATAACATGTGAAACTGAGCTTTATTTTCAGAGAAGCCATGGTTTGTTTTAGGTTTCGTTCTCTGGCCTGTGCTAGACAGAACAAGCCACTGTCCCAGGATCATAAGTATGATCTTGTAGGGATAAACAAGCCATGATCAGCTTGTTAGCTAAGAGTACTTGTTGGAGGATCCAGTTGGTACAAGTTGGCATTTTTGCTATTTAGGCATCATCTAGGCTTAATATGACATGTTAGCACTGTATTTTATTAAGGTTTCAACACAATGAAATATGAACAAAATATATTGAAGCATGGCACAACCACAAATTATATCAAAATAATTAAGGCCCTTTTTCAGTCATCCAAACCACCATGGTTTGTTGCTTGAATGAGTATTTATATAATTTATTGAAAGTCCTATCTGATGTTACATTTGTGGAAAATCTCTTCAGATGTCTTTTTTGACATTTATTAAGCTCTGCTTTTACACATTTGGTATAAATATTCCTTAAAGTCAACATGTTTAATTCTCCTGTCATTTCCTTTTTTTTTCTGCCTCAGGTTTATACTGTAAATATCTGGTATGGTGTGTGTATTATTTGAATCAATATAAATGTGATAAAAAACAATATATTGCAGTTTGGACAATATAAATTGTCCACTTGGGAGTGGCTGGCGCCATGAAACCCGCCTTATTATTAACATATTTTTGTTTGGATTTTATATGTAAATTATTGTGGCTGTAATTTTATATTTTTATCTTATCTTATTATTGTGAACCGCCCAGGGTCCCCAGGTGTGGAGGAGATGGGCGGTGATACAAATTTAAATAATAAACAAACAAATAAATAAATAAATAAAATAAAATAAAATAAAATTACACATTTGGAATGTAAATACTGGAATTTAATGATGCAAGCAATCTGTGAAGTCCACATGTAGTCATCCTTAAGGCAGGTATAGTGAAATAAATGGAATAAGTCTGTTAGGATCCAACCTGTGTGTATGTGTGTGGTATCCCATTTCATATCAGTAATGGATTTGGTTTCTTTTTTTAAGGGTCATAAAGGTGAAGGAGGCAGGGCAGGTACTCCAGGCCATAAGGTGAGAAGGAGAGAAAGATATTTTATTTATATTTATATATCAAATTTATTCACCAGATATTATTAAGTCCTTGTTGTTTTCCACACCTTCTTAGAGCACATATCTACTGGTAAATGTTTTTTCCATTCTTTTATCCTCACATATAGCTTGTCATGGATTGATTTTGGCAATTCTTCTAAAGCCTCTGGTTAATTTCCCACACCAGAGACTAGAACTAATTTGGGTTGATGGGCATGTTAGGAACATTGACAGGATGTATTTGGATTCTCATACATGGCTGCCATGATGGTGGCGGCCAATCACAACATGTCTATTTTTACCACAGGACAAACTGGTGTGCTCCTCTCCGGCAACACTTATAGACAGACACCATTCCCTCCCTCAGGATACTCTCTGCCAGACCCAACTTACCTTTGGGGCACCTGGGTGCATTTGCTTGCTGCCGACTAAACAAAGACATTTATCACTTTTATCTTTTATCAATATCTATGAGACCTTTAAGGGGCGTGGTAGCTCAGCGGGTAAGACGCCAAGCTTGTCGATCGGAAGATCGCAAGTTCGGAGGTTCGAATCCCTAGTCCCGCGTGACAGAGTGAGCTCCCGCACTAGCCCCAGCTCTTGCCAACCTAGCAATTCGAAAGCATGCAAATGCAAGTAGATAAACAGGTACCACTTTGGTGGGTAGGTAACAGCGTTCCGCGCACGTCATGTGGCCACATGACCGCAGAAGCGTCTTCGGACAGCGCTGGCTCTTTGGCTAGCAAATGGAGATGAGCACCGGCCACTAGAGTCGGACACAACTGCACAAATGTGCGGGGGGAATCTTTACCTTTACCTTTATGAGACCTTTATTTTTGAAAAGAAAGATGATGGTAGAGCCTGCCCCTTTTTTTCATGGCTCCCCATTCTTTTATTTTTAATTAAAATATTTTTTTTTTAAAAAAAGGATGGTAAAGCAGGGTGCCTGACTGGACCAGTGGGCACATTCTCCATGGGAACTAAATTGGAGACCCTAGTCCCAGTTTATTCTAAGGTTCTCACCATTACTGGAGCATCTTTTCTGTGGTTGCAGAGAGGAGGAACCAGCTACAATTTCTTGCCCACTTGCATCCATTAAGCGAGAATATTTTATTAGCCGAATTTTCCTAAGAGGAGTTTTGGATCCAACCCTACAGTATATGTTTATTTCTAAACTAGTGTTTTTTCCCCATCTTAATCTTGCAGAGTGAATTATTCCTTGCTGGAAAAAAAATATTTCAAGATGTTAGATGTCAGTATGAAAAAAAATAGTTTGTAACTGTAGTTGCTTGGCAACTTGGTGGCTTTTGAAAAAACCATACATTTTAATGCAAGTGAATTTAACCATGTGTCAGTAGAAATAATACATTTTCACAATAACTCATAATGTGTTCTACAATTTTGATTCCAAAAGGGAGATATGGGATTAAAAGGAGATAAAGGAGAGGTATGTGTTGTTTTTATTTTTATACTCAATTTTTTTCTGCTTGTCTGTGTATTTCAACTGCTAGTTTGAGCATGGATTTTATGTTGCATTATGTACATTTGTCAGTTTGATTTTGCTTAATATAATAGTAACTTAAACTTAGAGCTCAAATATTAGTCTTAGAATCAAATATCAGTCAAACTCAAGTATCAGGTGTGTGGTATGTTACATTAGTACAGCCTTCCCTAGAATTACCAACTAGCATAGCCAATGGCCAACATGCTAACTGGGAATTCCGGGAACTGTAATTCCAGCCTGTCAAGAAGGTTCCATTAAATTAGTCTCCTTCAGTTTGATCTTGTCTCCTGGTTAACCTCATGGACACATCCATGTAATTTTCTTGGCTTACAAAGAAGAGATTTACCTTTGCCTTCTGGGATGCTTTTTCACATCCCAGTTTAGTCTACAGCTTTAGTATTTTCTTGGATGGAGTTATGCAAGAACTAGCCAGGCCTTATTTTGCTTAACTTTCAAGCTTATACAAGGGCAGTCAGATGTTGCCACCTACCCCATTAATGATTCTCAAAAAGTGAGAACAATGCTAAATAACTGGCTTTCTTTTGCTTCAACTACATTGCAAACTTAAGCACATTTCTTTTTCAATTTAATTTTAATCTGAAAAGCAAAAGTTAATGAAATATCTCACTTAGAAATTCCTCCTTATGAGATGTTGACTACTTTGTTGGATTTTGAATACAGCATCCAGTACACCAATCAAGCTTGGCTGTGTGTTGGTTAACAGACAACAGTAAATTTAGAATTTTGGTTCCATCCAGGACTCTGCAACTCTTTGGATTCTCATGCACAAAGATGCTTTTATGTATATGCTGTTTCTCTCCAACGACTAATACATATGTGTTTCTGTATGTGTGTTACCTGTGTGCAAAAAGATGCTTTTGCATGGAAGTAGCACTTGTTGACAAGTCTTTAAAGCAGCCGTGTCTATTCCCACTTTGCCTTTGATGAAGAGAAGTGGCACATGTGTCAGGGCTGGGTGGTTTTTTGTTTTGTTTTGAGGTTTTAAAAAGGAAATTATATAAAGAGGGTTGAGTCTCTAGCTGTTTGTCAGCAGGATAACTCTCTGAAAACTGAACAGGGCGGGATCAGATCTGATGTGGGGAGAGAAGGGGGCAAAAGAAAGATCAGGTTCAAAAATGGGCTGAATCCAAACAGAGGTTGCAGAGAAAAAATTCCCCACTGCATCTTTATGGAAGAGGCAGTTGGGCAGTGACTCAAATGTTGCTACCTGATCCATTCTAGGCCCCCCTCTGTTGTATCACATGACACAGAGCAAGCGTTCACAATCCCCCCTGTGCTTGTCAGAGCAAACAGACACACAAACACACAGGCACAACAACAGGAGAGCCGAAACACCTATGTGCCCACCCTGATTAGATTCTTTCTCTCACACACACACAAAGGAAATTCATGTATGTATTATGATTAGCTGTTAGAGAGAAATTGTACATGCCCACAGATACAACACATTACTATCTTATACAGAAGAAAATACAGCCACTTCCTATGGCTACTTCTGGCAAAGCCATGCTCTGAATACTTCCTCTATCTTATTTTAAACTGTGATTTATCTCATATATGGCTTAAACTAGAGTGTTCATATATTTCCTAACTTAAAATGGTGGGAAATTGTGTCAGTTGGCTTTTCAACCAACCATAGTCAAGCAGGCCATGGCTTAAGACAACATATGCACCCGAAGCAATTGTTAATTTTGCTAATAGTTCTGGCTTACTTCACCATCATCTGATACAAATACGAGTTAGATTATTATTTATGATAACTGAATATACAAAATCAACCTTTTCTTTCCTTTGATTTTATAAAGTGTGTCTTTTTGCAGGAAACATTTGCTATATTCTAATGGTTATAGTTTTGATATTATGGCTTTTTCATTTTTTTAAAAAATCTCTGTTTGCATTCAACTTTAATTATTGTATTTGAGTCTCCCCAAGAAGCACAGGGCTTGGATCATCCTTTCCTTTCCTTTCCTTTCCTTTCCTTTCCTTTCCTTTCCTTTCCTTTCCTTTCCTTTCCTTTCCTTTCCTTTCCTTTCCTTTCCTTTCCTTTCCCATTCCCATTCCCATTCCCATTCCCATTCCCATTCCCATTCCATTCCATTCTTATAACCCAGTTGGTAGCTTTGGATATTAGAGAAAGATTTGGCCAAGATTACCCAGTGACCTTCACAGTGGAGAAGCAATCTCTCCAGTGCTAGACCAAAACTGTGTACATACTTTATTGATGAATGCCTAATGTGCATTTTAAAGCTACCATTTTATTTTATGAAATTTATACCGTATAATTATTTTACTTGGTTTTTTTTCTTGTAATCTATATTATATTATTTGAATATGAGGAGAGTTTTTCCAATCACAAGATTAGCATTTTTATCCCTTTTTTAACCATCTGAGCCAAACAGTGAGGGTTGGCAGTAAAGGTCATGAATAGGAGGTTAATGGCTTTCAGAAGGAGGCCACGCTCCGGTTCTTTTAGAGTGAGTCTTGCTAAGTTTTTCAGACTTTTCTGTTTTTCTCAGTTAACACTTTGTCAGAATTTCAGAAATTCAAAAAGCTGCTTTAAGCGTTCTACCCTAGCAAATATATAGCCAAGAGGAAAGAACGGTCCATGCCAGAATGATATCACAATGTATAATGTGCGTAGCTACCTTTTAGATTGTTATTCTAGTGTAACATGATATTATCTAAGAGTGGCAGAAGTCAGGAGGAGGGAACACCTTATCAGAGAAATGACTTCAGTTTGTTAAGGACCATCTTAGATCTGCAGATTCGTCTGTGGCTTTGAATTATTCCATTTGGCAAGGAAGTTAAAAACAGGATTAGTATGTGGTACTAATCACATTCAAATAGTAAAACAAAACAGTCTACCCAAGTGTTTGTTCCATTGCAGTTGAGGTGGATTTGGCTATTTAGAAAAAATATATAGTTCCTGACTGTCTTTCCAGCATAGGCTTAACTGTATTTTGGAGCCATTGAAGTGCATGAACTGAAGTGCACTCAAAAGCTGCATCAGATTGCACCCACATTGATATCTTGTAAGAAGAAGCACTGAGGTCATCTGGCTTCAAAATGTTGACCCCTATGTTTGCATATCAATCAGTACATTCTTCTCTAGAGTTCCCAACCAAAACTCCAACTCCCAAACATCAAGGTGGCAATTATCAGGGAAAGACTGATTTACTAGTTGCATGAGTTAACTATCTTGAAACAAAATACAGTTCATCTTGCTTCTCTCTTTTATATCACCTATGACTCTGGAATTTAATATTTTCCAGTTTTCATAACAATCTAGGCAGTATCCCAACTGTTTATCATGAAAAGAGGGAACGAAAAAAGGATTATTCTTGCATTGGACTTTAATCTTTGGTGTACATCTACTCTATGGGAGGATTTTGGTAAAGCATAAAGCATTAACATTAAGAATGTAGCAGTAAGTAGCAAGACTGACTCATAAAAACATGTGTTGTTCTTCATTTGTAAAATGGCCACCGTACTCATGCTGAGAATGTTAAGACGCTCATAGCAAATTCTACTGTTGCTTACCATTGCTATTTTTGTGGATTTTAGACAGGTGAGAAAGGAAATCCCGGCTTCCATGGCATCCATGGCCACAAGGGGGAACCAGGAGTGAATGGCTTGACGGGTTCCCCAGGCCCACGGGGAATACAAGGAGAGAGGGGGTTTCCAGGAATCCCTGGATCAGATGGAAAACCTGTGCGTACATCAGTTGATTTTTTTTTTACTGCAGTTCATTTCATGGTAAAATCAATGTGTATAAACTTTCTAAAATACCTCTGTTCAATGCAGGGAAGAGGTTTTTCAGAAGAATTTATTCGGCAAGTTTGTGCAGATGTGCTGAGAAGTGAGTCCCCAGTCAACAGAATTGATTTACACAAGAGGCAGGCAAGGCAGTCTGTTTTGGGATCAAGGGCACACTTGGAATTTTAGGAAGTGTCAAGGCACCCTAAAAATGGTTGCCATAGGGCATGGCCATTCATAAGAAAGACATAACCACATAATCAATAAGATCATTTGTTCTACACTTAAAAAAACAACAAGCTATGACCAATTAAAGTAACTGCTTAATATTCATTATGAGTCTCATCTTTAAAATCAATTTATTTTTCTCTCCTGTCTACAAGTATGCAGCCTAATGATACCCATCCTACTCATATCTGAACTGATTAATTACACCCCCTAATTGACATACCTCTCTTTTTAAAATTAATAACTAAGCTTATCAATGATTACCCATTTGTAAACGAATTGTTTCCCCACCTTTGGAATAAATTGATTATAGCCACCAGTTCACAATCACCCTGTGTTTTACTGTTTCACCACTTTAAAGCAAATATCTGAAATAAAGTTGTGTAAAGAATGCTATTTTCCCATCATGCTGGATGGTTGGGGTTGTTACTGAAGCATAGTACTGTGTACAGTGGCTGCTCATTCTCCCAGTCCCCTGATATTTTCTGACTGGTTTGAGTGGTGGCTTTGCTGCTTCCCCACATTTCTTTGGTTTGCTATCTTGCTGTGGACAAAAATTTGGGAGGATGAAGTTCAAAAGAAATAGATGAAGCATCTTTTGGCTTGCCTATTGGAAGAAGTGCTGGCCAACTCAGTGGGAACTGTTGAGGATCCTTGTGGGAGCACAGATGGGGAGTTTAGAGGGCAAAAATGGTGGGACAATTTCCAGGCATAGAAGTGCCTGAAGTGTGTCTTGCTCCCAGTTCATGGCTTACTGGCCCTAGTTTTTCAACACTGAGCAAAGGCTTGTGGAAAATATATTGTGGGGTGAAATGAGCTGTCCATAAAGCTTTCTTGCTTAAGTTGAGGAACTTTAAATTGCTTAGTTGAGCTAGATCTACATTTAACCCCAAGAGTTTGACCTCAGTAGATTTTATGCCTTGATAGTGAGATGTTCAGGTTTGGTCTAAATATTGTTGTCTGAATTCTTCTTAGCCCAGTTGCCTACTATACTTCGGGATAGAAGGTTGCAGCATTGTGATCACTGCCAATCTCATGAGACCATCTCTGGACCTCCTGGTCCACCAGGCCCAGTTGGTCCACAAGGTCCTCGAGGTTTTCCTGGTTTGCCAGGAAATGATGGCATTCCAGGTCTGGCAGGAGTTCCTGGGCATCCTGGATCTCGTGGTGCGAAAGGTAATTGTATGAATTACAAACCCATTTCTATTTCTAATCTGTTTTGAACAGGAATAGAATTAAAGCAACTTTCTCCAATTCATTGCTCTCTGGATGTGTTAGACCACTATTCCATCCTGATCTTCTATACACGGATGAAATCTGCCAAATTCCTCCTCACCAAAATAGTTTTCTGTGCTATGCACCTTCATGTCTGAATATTTTTTAAAGGAAAAATATTTATATTTTAATGATTTCTTAGCAAAAGTAATTGCTTCTTCGGAAGGACAGAGGCTGCTGGTAATTTTATGCAAGGGGAATCTTAAAAATACAAGGGATGGGTGAAATTGCTTATAGTATTTCCTTCCCCTTGCTTTTTGGAGGTAATGTGTTGTCAGAGGGTGAGTAATGAATAAGAACTGATCCAGACTCACATGGAGCTGAAATGTTAATCCAAGTGACATTTATTACTATTTACAAAGGATTACAGTAAAGAATCGAAGCAGTTTATTTGTATGCAAATGAGTACAAAAGTAAAGATTTCATTGGGACTTGAGAGAGAGAGAGAGAGAGACAGAGAGAGAGAGCGAGCGCACAGTGATCAAGTTGTACCATAGTTTGAATCTCACTTGGAGGTTTCTCCATTCTTTGAATCCCTAGGACAGATTCCTGGCTTGACTCCCTGATTGCTTCAGTGACCCATGGCAGGGAAATGCTGGGTTAAAAAATAGGGTGACCACATGTCACATCAGCCCCCCTCCCCCCCATTGCCTGAAAGTGAGTGTAAAAGAAAAAAATGAGGAAGGATTGCCTTAGGCTATGCAACAAATAAATGAGGAAGGAAAGCTCTTAAATAAGCAAGTAGAGACAAAGGAGTCCAAGAATTAGATGATCTGTTTATAAAGCCTATAAGGGGCGTGGTGGCTCAGCAGGTAAGACGCCAGGCTTGTCGACAACGCTGGCTCTTCGGCTAACAAACGGAGATGAGCACCGGCCCCTAGTTGGACACGACTGCACAAATGTGCGGGGGGAACCTTTACCTTTACCTTATAAAGCCTATCTTAATCCTGGGCTTGGAAGTAGCAATAGGGCACAGTCTTTGTCATGTGGTACTTAGTTCTGAAGGGGCGTGGTGGCTTAGCGGGTAAGACACCAGGCTTGTCGATCGGAAGATCGCAAGTTCGGAGGTTCGAATCCCTAGCCCCGCGTGACAGAGTGAGCTCCCGCACTTGCCCCAGCTCTTGCCAACCTAGCAATTCGAAAGCATGCAAATGCAAGTAGATGAATAGGTACCACTTCGGTGGGATGGTAACAGTGTTCCGCGCGCATCATGCCGGCCACATGACCGTGGAAGCGTCTTCAGACAACGCTGTCTCTTCGGCTAACAAACGGAGATGAGCACCAGCCCCTAGAGTCGGACACGACTGCACAAATGTGCAGGGCGAACCTTTACCTTTACCTACTTACTGTAGTTCTGAAGCAACTGCTCTTGCGAGCTTTCTTGACTGTTTGCTCAGAACATCTTTCTTCCCTCAAAATCCCCCTAAGAACCATCCACCTTCTAATTGGTTTTCAGACCCTAAGGGTTCAAAAGGGCTGTGCTCTTTTCTCTCTTCGTAATACCCATATCTTTGAGCCTGTGCTGTTAAAGTCATTTTCCTATCATTGCTAAAGCCATTGTCCAATCTTACATGCTGAATTGTTTGACTAAATGGTACAAGTTTATACTGGCAGTCTTCTAAGGGAAAATGTAGGCCTTGGGAGCAGGTTGATTCACAAACTCTCCATTTAAAAAGTTGTTATTCTGCCTGCTTAAGAAATGGAGTGGACATTCATGTGCTTTAAGCTGGGAGTCTTGGAAAACTGTCATTTTTCCTTGAGGGTTGTCGTGAGCCAAGAAAGAGCAATTATGTGGAAAATGTCTGTGATGAATAGACAGCTAATGCACCAGAAAAGATACTTATAATCTGTACAAAGCTTCTGAACTGCAGTTGCAATAATTAGCAGCAAAAAACCTGCAGCAATAAACAGCAGTGTTCATAGCAAATCAAAATGATAACACACATAGGAGTGCCCTGATGCTGTCCTTATGTAACTGCAACATTTGATGCAAGAATGGAAGTTGCGGTGTTTGCATGATGAGATCATCATGCACATTTAGTCATTTGCCTCTTCCATGCAGACAACCATGGCGATAAAAGAAAAGCTATCTTCATAAGGAAGCTAAATCAACATACCCTTAAACATATCTGCTCAGTACTAAGTCCAGTTGGATTCTGTGAAGATTACTTACCCTGTAATTGGATATAAGGCTGCATCTTAAAAATTACTCTCAGATGTAAAATTAGCTTAACTGGCTTCTTCAAAGAAAGCCCCATTAAAGTAAAGGGTGGTATTAGATTCTAGAAGATTGTTTTTTTATGAATAATTCTTTAACAGTTGGTATAGAGATGGTTAGATGAGCCAGCTTATAAGGCAATGGCATGTTGTGTGTGTTGATTTATATCATGCTCTCCCATACAAATACTTCTCTTTGCTAGTTCTGCTATTCTATGTGCATTTTATAATTGATGCTGACATGTTTCCTGCCTCATTTGAATTTAGTTTTATGCATTGGTTTTTATTGGGAAAAAATACCTCAGCTGTATCAGTTTACTTTGTATGTGAAACCTCCTATCTACTTAAAACCCTTCTCCAAAAACAAAATACTGAATACGCCAATTCTTCCAGAGAAAGCAGTACAACTGGGGATAATTTTATAGTCAGTGTTTGCCATAAAGTAATTTTAGGCCCTATATTTTATACCCATAATGCATTGTTCATGCATCTAGTGGAATACACCATTAAATCGGGGGCTGGTTATTACCTAGTAGTTTACTGTGATGGGACAGAAATTGGAAGAGTTTCTTTAACTGTATCTGTAAATGGCTCAGTTTTTCAATCAAGTGGAGATGTCATACAATATGCCAAATGTGTCTTCTGGACTCTGAGCATCTTAAAGGATTGACACTTAATCTTACTATCCCTTATTTAACCAACAGTACTTAGAGCAGTGCTTTCCAAACTGCCGCCGTTGGCGACACACCAATAGCAGCACCGGTGGTGGCATGGGGGCGCACATGGCAGAGGCGTGCACGGTGGCAGCGCGGGGGCGTGCATGGCGGCAGCGGTGGTGGCCTCGTGTTTTCCGCTAAAACGTGGAAGCGCTGATGGTGCGCTGCTGCCATCGTCGCTGCCACTGCCGCCGTGCACGCCCCCGCACCACCACTGTGCACGCCCCTGCCGCCACTTCCGGGTTGTGTCGCGACACACTAAACTGTGTGTTGTGACACACTAAAGTGTCGCAACACACGGTTTGGAAAGCTATGACTTAGAGATTAATATAAACTGCTACCCACTGGCAACAGCTAAACCACATCAGCAATTTGTCACTAAAGCTGAGCTATCAGATTGTTGACATTTTATTTACAACTGTATGTCATTGTAATAATCTATTTTGAAAACTTGATCTCCATCTTCCAATTCCAGCTACATGTACCAAAGACTTGTGTAGTACAGTAATTCTTCTTGCCTTCCTTCTGTGCATTTCTAGTGCAGGGTTTTCTTCGTGGTGTGTGGATTTTTGTTATATAGCCATGAACTATCAGATTATTTTAAGCAAATCTTTAATTCAGCCATGTGGTCAATTAAACCATGATGCACGGAGTTATTGGGTCTGTTTCTTCTGAGGCTGCAGATGCATGAATTGCAAGTGATTAAATATCCACTGTAGAAATGCAGAATTATACTGTGCAAGGCTCCGTCTGCAAATGTCTAGTAGGAGCTGCCTATGCAAGATGCAGCCAGGACATTGTATAGTAATTTAGTGTAGAAATATTGATTAATATATACTGTTTGAGAATTACTGACCTCCTATATTTATTATGTTCCTTACCTTGTAGGACCACCAGGAAAAAATGGAGCTAAAGGAAACCAAGGTATTGGAGCCCCTGGGATTCAAGGCCCTCCTGGACCTCCAGGTATTGTTTGGGAAGCCAGACATTTCTGTTGGTTTTAGTGGTAAATATAACCATTAACTGACTTCTGCATACAGGTAGTCCTCAAGTTACGGCCATTCGTTCAGTGACCATTTGAAGTTACAGCAGTGCTGAACAAATTGTACTTACGCTCAGTCCCCGAAGTTACAGCCGTTGCAGCAGCCCCACGGTCACGTAATCAGAATTTGGGTGCTTGGCAGCCTGCCCGCACTTGCGACTGCAGGGCACTTTAACTCCCCCCACCCGCCTATCTCCCCCACATCTCTGCCCTTTTGGCTGCCCTGCACAGTGGCACTTCTTGTCAGTGGCGCTGGGGCTGATGTAGAGGCCTGGGCCCTTCAGCAATCTCAGCCGGCCGCCAATGCCCCCAGGCTTCTACTTCAGGCCCAGCACCACCGCCAAGGATTGCTGCCTCAAGCCCCGCACCATGGCCAGCCACCACGGCCAGCCAGAGTGCAAAGCCCCAGCTGCCCCCACCACCCTGCGCTCCGCAGGCCCTGCTGCACCCAGCTGACCTTAGCCATCTTCCTCCAGCTGCTGATGAGGCGCACCCAGCCTGGCCCTATGCGAGGCAGCTGCTGGCTGCACCAGGCTTTCTTCCTGAGGCTGCTTGCGCCATTCCGTTCTTGCAATGCTTCGGAAGGCCTCAGAAGCTTTTCAAAGCATCGCAAGAACAGGGTGCACAATTTGGAAACAGTGTGAGCGGCCTCGGTGCAGCCAGCAGCTGCCTCGCATAGGTGCTGAAGTTGAGGCCCGGCGACGGTGCCAGCTGGCTGAGACTGCTGAAGGCCCAGGGCCTCTACTTCAGCCCCAGCGCCGCCAGCACTGTCGCTGCTGCTGAGGTGTGCCACTCTGCAGGGTGGCCAAAAGGGCAGAGATGGGGGGGTGATACGCAGGTGGGGGGAGTTGAAGTGCCCCTGCAATTGGAGGCAGAGGAGACAATCCCTTTCCTTACCGAGGCTTGCGGCTGGGAGAGACCAAGGTGGGAATGGCTTGGATCGGGGTGGGTCCTCACCTAACAACCAGTGGGATTTGGTTAACAGCGGCAATGGGGAGAGCTGGGATTGCCATCATTAAGCGATGTGGTCACGTGATGTTTTGCCTAATGACCGCATTGCTCAATGACAGAAATTCCGGTCCCAATTACCATAACAACTTGAGGACTATCTGTAGTTTAATTGGGTTTAATGGGACTTTTCTGCAGCAGTTGCTATTGCGGGCATGGTTTGAAATTGTTACTTTGTTCAGGGAAGACAATTTTATTTCTTAGATTGGAAGGCTGAAAAGAATTGAATTAGGACATGATCCCCTGAAAGTTAAAGGCTGAGGACGGGTATTGTAATGGTATAATTGTAACAATGACTTTCCTTATAATTGGGCTCTTTTGCTCTGAACCTGTAAGACAGGAGTAGGCAATCTGGTGCCCTCCAGATGCTTGGACTTCAGATCCCATCAGCTACACTTAGCATGAGCAATGGCAAAATTCTGTGTTAATTGCAGTCCAGATTTTCTAGAAGGCACCAGGATGCTCGTCACTGTTGTAAGACTTTCTTTTGGTGAGAGCTATGAACAACTGAAGTTGCCAGCTTTCACTTGAAATGTGTTATTTTAAAGATGAATCTTCCAGAATACCAGTATGGGGTGTAGCAATCTACTAACAGTGTATTGATAAATAAACTCCAGCACAATTTAAGGCCCCAACGAGAGGCAGCTTTGCTCCTGTCCTACCACTCAAACCTTCTTCAATCTTTCTACATAGTGGAAATAGATAACTTGCCTGGGTTGTACCCCAACTGATAGCAACGTTGACTGACAGGCAAGTCAAAGAATTTATCCCGGAACAGCGAGGGAATGCCACTTTCAAGGTTGGCTGGCTGAAGTGTTTCAGGAGAATCCTGGCAGCTGGTATAAATGCTTGTATTACTGCAAAATTCAAGTCCTTTTCAGGTCCTCAACGTTAGATCTTAGCTGTTTAAATGTTTGAGTTATCTAGGTTGGATAATTCAGGCTACAAATCTTTACAAATCTATAATAATGTATGGATGCTAAACATTCTTCATCTATATATTCCACATTTTTTTTAGGTCCTGAAGGCCCACCTGGGATAGGTAAAGAAGGACATCCTGGAGGACGTGGGGAGCCTGGGAAAGATGGAGAACGTGGAAGTCCTGGAATTCCAGGACAAACTGGACAGCCTGGAATCTGTGACCCATCTCTATGCTTTAGTGCAATTGTAGGAAGAGATCCATTTAGAAAGGGACCAAATTATTAATCTGAGATGTATAAGTGGCAGACTAGCCCTGGTGCTTGCCTTTGATGATCTTTCAAGACTCAGGAAGATAACTGGCAATAATTCGCATTCCTAGGAACTAAAGTACCTCTAGTGGTGTAAAATAATATGGTAAAAATTCCCATATTCAACATATGGGATCTGGGGCTCCAATCCGGTTGAATTTAGTTATCACTGAAAATAACAACAGCAGTTTGTCCTCATTACCTTAAATCATCACCGCTTTTCAAACATGGCTCACTATCTGTCTTCAGGCTGATCTCAGCAAGTTTAGTTTAATTATCATGTTTGCCCAGCAACACTTGCTTCTTTTTGAAGTCCCCTGGCAACCTATTGATTCTACTGGAATCTGGATTGGGCCCTCTGCAGGTGTAAATCACTGTGAAGGATTTTATATTCAACTGGCATACTGTATACGGCATCTTAATTTTAATGGAACATGGCTGGTTGTAATTTCACATGTTTATAAATTTCCCCGATTTCTGTGCCTTTCATATTGAGAAAGACATGAACTATCTGTTTGTAAATGTTTAATTTATCATTGGGCAATTTGATACAATTTATTATTAGCCATGCTGTCCTTAATGAATTTATGCAAAATATTCAATTATACATTTCTATCCACAAGCAAAAACATCTCTGGAAGCTTCTAAAATAGACTAAAGTGTACATTTAAAATTTTGATTTCTAACTATAGTCTGGCAAAGATTTTTTTGTTAAAAAGCAAATCTTCGCAGAGTAAAGCATAAATTTATTTAATCTTTTCAGCCTGATTATAGCACTTTGTGTTTCCATTTTTGCTATAGGATTGCAAATGTCAGACCAAAAGTTTACAAGGGACCCTTGATGCTTCCTCATAATTACCATCTCTGCAATGGTGCTTCTTTTCAGCGTTCATTTGAATTCAGGAAGCGTTCTTGCATTGTCATCAACTCAGTTGTACAATTTCCATCAGCATTTGAATCGATTTTAAATTTTAATGCAAAGTTTTTCTGTTAACTGCATTTACATAAAGTGCTATTAACTAGCTACGGTTGCTGGTTTTTCTGTCGTCATTTGTAATATGCTTGACATTCAAGGTTAAATAAATTTTTGTTGAGTTTCTGGTAATAAAAGTAATTTTATTGGTGCCTTATTTCCATTTCACAGAACTGTGGAGTTGGGAGGGCTTTAAAGGTCATGTAGTCCAACCCCCTGCTCATTGTTGGATCTGCTAGATCATGACGACAATCCAGCCATTGTTTGAAGCCCTCCAGGGAAGCAGAATGCATCACTTCATGTGGCAGCCTGTTCCACTGACTAACAGTTTGTACTGTCAGCCTGCTCTTTTTGGTTTTAACTCATTGGTTCTGATCTTGCCTTCTGGGGCAATAGAGAATAAGCCCACTCCCTCTTCTATGTAACAACACATCAGTTATTTGAAGCCAGCCATCTTATCTCCCCACAGTAATTTCTTCTGTATGCTAAACATACCAATATCCTTCCATTGTTCCTCAGAGGGTTTCCTGAGCCCTCACCATCTTGGTAGCTTGCTTCAATTTGTCACTGTCCTTTTTTGAATGGTGCTGTGGAGAACTGGATACAGTATTCCAAATAAGGTCTGACCAGAGCAAAGTAGAGTAGAACAATTATTTCCTGTGTTCTGGACTCTATACACCTGTTAATGCACTTGAAGATAGCTTTTGCCTTTTTAGCAGCTGCATCACGCTTCTGGTTCATGTTTAACTTGTAATCAACAAGAGCACCAAGATCCTTCTTACACGTACTAATGCCAGGCCAGATCTGCCCAATACTATATTTGTGCCTTACTTTTTTCTTACCCAGATACAGAGCATAACATTTCTTCTTGTTAAATTCCATCCTGTTCATTTTAGCAAACTGCTCAAGCCTGTCTAGGGCTTTTTGAATCTTTTCTCTTTCATTTAAAATATTGGTTACTTCTTCCAGTTTTGTATCATCTACAAACTTCAAAAGTGTTCCCTCAACTCCTTTATCCAAATCACTGATAAAAACGAACAGCACAAGGCCCAGGACAGAGCCCCGTGACACTCCACTCAATACTTCCCTCCATGTTGGAGTCATTAATGGCATTCTCTGGGTGTGGTCATTCATTCACTTATGCATCCACCTCACAGTAGTATCATGTAGCTCATATTCACCATTTCCTCAAGGAGAGCATCATGAGAAACTCCATCAATGTCTCTGTAGGTCCAGGTAAGCTATACTTTGTAGGTAAGCTATACTTGTAGCGTTTTCCTCATCTACTGAGCTATCTACTATGAAAGAAGGTAAGGTTAGCCTGGCACAATTTTGCTACAATGTTAATTGTAGCAGGCTATCCAAGTACTCAGAAACCTATTGTGTAATATTCTGTTCAAGGATCTTGCCCTGTATAGACATTGAGATGGTAGGTCTGTAGTTTCAGAGGTCTTTCTCCATCCCCTGAAATCTCTCATTTTTATTTCTCTCTTCTTTTATTTCTAGCCAAACATTTTCAGAAGGATTTCTGTGCTCTGATTCCTGATTTTCAGTACAAATAAAAATTTTGTTTTCATACAGTGCAATATTCCCACCCTTTCTATTAGGTCTGTTCCTTTTGAATAAATTGTAGCCTTCCAGGGATGTGTGTCAATCAATCACAAGGATCATGCCACCATTTCAGTGATGCCAATCAAGTCATATTTGCCTTCCTGAGTTAGAACCTCTAGTTCTCCCTGGTTAATTCCCATACTCTGTGCATTGTTATACTGTAGAAACATCTGAGGCTTTGAATGGCATCACCTACATGCCTTTCTGTTGTAGTTTCCTGTGAAATTCTGAGTTGCCACAGTGGCTTCCTGCTTTTCCCTTTGTGTTCTGTTTTCATGGTCCCAGTTTTTGGCTACATACTTAGTTTTGGGTTTTTTGTTTTTTTTTACCATCCTCCCCTTTTTGTTCTAGTTTAATTCTCTCCTCATGGGGCTGGTGCACTATCTGCCAAGTACTTCCCAGTCTTCCTAAGATGTAGGCCATCTCTTCAGTAAAGAAAGCATAACCCATTGTCATAGAATATAAATGCTTCTGAGCAAACCATCTATGTAGCCATGACTTCCAGGATCTTGTTTTCTTGTGCCATGACCCTCAAGGATTGATGAAACATTACTCATGTTCCCAGTTTCTTCATCTTCCTGTCCAAGAACTAGTAGTTTCTGGAGATTCTTTCAAGGTTTCTTCTGGCCATATCATTTGTCCCCACATAAATCAAGAAGAAAGGGTAGTTGGTAGGGTTTGAATACTTCGCTCCATCACATCCTGGATTTGGGCACCTGGAAAACAAAACACCTCCCATTATGTCATTGGGTCTGCACATGATCACCTCAGGGAATCGCTCATCACAATATGCTTGCTTTTCTCAATCCATGGGAGCCCAAGCATTTCCACAGTGTTTCTTGCAAGATTTGCTCTAGAGCAGAGCTTTCCAAACTCTGTGTCGGGACACGTTAGTGTGTCGGCTGCAGTGTTTAGGTTTGTCGCGGCTGCTGCTGCCTCCGAGCCCTGCCAGGATTCCACACAGGTCCTAGTGCCTGCCTTGTGCCTTGCTGCCTCCAAACCTGCTGTGATTCCGTGCAGGTCCTAGTGCCTGTCTTGTGCCCTGCTGTAAGAGTGTGTCACGAAATGATGCCCTGCTGTAAGAGTGTCGCGAAATGATGCATGTCTAAAAAGTGTGTCACCAACATGAAAAGTTTGGAAAGCTCTGCTCTAGAGAATGGCTATGGATTATCCTCTGAGAGCCTGGTATTGGTTCTGAACTCCACCAGCAGTGACCCTCTTGTTTCTTTTGGTCAGCTGCTTCCATGTCTTTGCCTCTGCCAAGGGAGTTTTTCCTTCTCTGGTGTTGATTTCTCTGCCCTTCCTGGAGAGCTTCAGCTGTCCTGTCCAGAAAATTCTCACATTCTCTGATACATTAAGGTATAAGAGTTTCTTACACCTCTTCATTTCCTCTTCCATTAAGATTGCATTTGCAGCTAGTGTAGGTGGGAAGACAAACCTTGCATACATCTAGCACATCACAATTATGCGTCCCTCACTGCCCATGTTGCTTGGAACCTCCCCTGCTAACTTCATTAGCCATACTCCCATGTCATTTGTATGGATTCAAGTTGTTTTTTGGTTAGGCTTTTAGTCTGTAATTAGATGTGGACTACAGTAAAAAGAAGGTAAAATACAACTTTAGAGCCAATGTGGTTTGTGGTTAAGGCATTTGATTAAGACTTGAGAAGCAAAGGTTTGAATCTAATAACAGCCATGGTAGATAGCAGCTTTAATTTGTAAAATCTCCAGGATTAGTTTAATAAACTGAAACTTTTGTTTTACCATCAGGAAATGATAAGTTTTCCTTTAATTCCCCCCCCCACTAATATGGTTGCTTGAAAGGTGTTAGATGTTCAAAATGTTTAGGTTATGGGGTTTATTCCCCCTATCTGAAATAAAATATATACAGTACTAGCTATGAATGCCTTCCTTTCCTTAAAATGTAATAGCCAGCAGATGGCAGCAAAACAAAATGCTTTGGCACTAACCATGATAACTGAATGGAGTGATCCCCATACTTTAAATAATGTACCCTTGGTTGTGATTTAGGAATACGAATTATTTACCCCCAAAGACCTGTCATAGCCTGGGATAGGTTTTCTCTTATGACTTCTCCTATTAACAGATGATAAAACAAAATGGAAATTTGATTGTTATTATAATGTCACACTTACTGTAACAGACAAGAGCAATCCACTGTAATATTTAATTCTTGGATAGGTAAATGTAGTAGTTGGAATTGATTCAGATATTATTTTATTATTTTATTTTTTTATTTTTCAAATTTATTCCCCACCCATCTCCCATACAAGGGACTCTGGGCGGGTTACAATAAATAAAAATTAAAAAACTATACAAAATATCTAAAAACACAACAAGCATAAAATAGATAAAATAAAATCCAAGATGGATTAGGAACCGCAGAATAGATCGTGGAGCTACAGGGCCAGCCAACCCCAGGAGGCACTACCACCTCCATTGTCCCAGGCCAGGCGGCAGAGCCAGGTCTTAAGGGCCGTCCGAAAGGCCAGGAGGGAGGGGGCCAGTCTCACCTCTGGGGGCAAGATATTCCATAAGGCGGGCGCTATCGCAGAGAAGGCATGCCTCCTAGACCCCGCTAGATGGAATTCTCTTGTTGAGGGGGTCCGAAGCATGCCCTCTCTACATGCATGGGTGGAGCGGGCCGATGTTGTCGGGCCGAGACGGTCCCTCAGGTACCCTGGTCCTATGCCATGTAGGGCTTTAAAGGTAATCACCAACACCTTGAATTGGACCCGGAAGCAAACTGGCACCCAATGCAGCTATTATAGCACAGGTGCCACATGTGCCAATCTCCTAGCACCCATAACTGCTCGCGCTGCCGCATTCTGCACCAGCTGAAGCTTCCGGATACTCTTCAAGGGTAGCCCCATGTAGAGCGCATTACAGTAGTCTATACGGGAGATGACAAGGGCGTGAGTGACTGTTCGGAGGGCCTCCCGATCCAGGAAAGGGCGTAACTGGTGAACAACTCGAAGTTGTGCAAAGGCCCTCCTGGCCACGACTGCCACCTGCTCTTTGAGCAGGAGTCGCGAGTCCAGGAGGACCCCCAGATTCCACACTGGATCTGAGTTAGGTAGTGCAACCCCACCCAGAACCAAGGATGACAACTTCCCGGATCTAGGGGGGCCAATTCTTTTACAGAAGGGATCCGTAACATGCCCTCTCTGCATGTCTGGGTGGGACGGGTCGATGTAATAGGGACGAGACGGTCCCTCAGGTAGCCTGGCCCCATGCCATGTAGGGCTTTAAAGGTCATAACCAACACCTTGAATTGAACCAGGAAGCAAACTGGAACCCAGTGCAGGTCGCGGAGCAAAGGTGTTATATGTGCTGATCTTGGTGCACCTAAGATTGCCCACGTGGCCGCATTCTGGATCAGTTGTAGCCTCCGGATGTTCTTCAAGGGTAGCCCCATGTAGAGCGCATTACAATAGTCTATACGGGAGATGACAAGGGCGTGAGTGACTGTTCGGAGGGCCTCCCGATCCAGGAAAGGGCATAACTGGCGCACAACTCGAAGCTGTGCAGTATTCTCAGTATATGGCCACTCTGGTCTAGTGGTTAAGGCACCAGGCTAGAAACTGGGAGGCGGTGAGTTGTAGTCCTGCCTGAGGCACAAAGGCAGCTGGGTGACCTTGGGCCAATCACTCTCTCTCAGCCCTAGGAAGCAGGCAATGGCAAACCACCAAACCTTGCCAAGAAAACTGCAGACTTGGCCAGGCAGTCACCAGGAGTCAAAAACTGACTCGAAGGTGTGCATACGCACGCACACACAAGGCCAATTAGCTATGTTTATAAATCCTGTTCTTTAGTAGAGCTATCATGTATGAATCCCACTGGCCCCTAGAGGGCAGCAAAGAAATACTCAAATTCTTAACACTTTTCTGCCTTCTTGTGGCCATCTGGAATTTTCAGCCCAGACATGGTAGTTCTACACCAAAAGACCTTCCAGAGTAATTTACATAAATTCAGGAATAACCTTAATATTTGAAACTCACTGGCTTATCATTTAAAAGGCATAACATAAAAAGGGAAGGTGAAAGATGAAGAAATAAAGCAGATCTATAATATAATTAGATGCTGTAATTCTTACCTGCATTGTATTCTGGTGTTTTTATGTTCAGATTGTCTTTATGGACAATTGCAATGTCTAGAGAAACAGTAGTATGCAAACATGCTTGGAAGGCCCATTAAACCAGCTCACACCTAAGAAAGTGTGGGATATTGCTGGCTTATGGGGTCCAGGCGCAGAGTAAGCCAAACAGAGTGCAGCGTGTAGGGCTAACAATATTTTATTGTAGCATAAGGCAATAATGGATATGAGTTACATTATTGCAAAAAGGAAAAACAACAAAGCATAAGCAGAGTTCCATCAGCAGATGTGAAGAAAACCATGGCCAGGTACAAAAGGCCATGCATAGCTACAGTTCAGGAACAGAGTACATGGCAACATGACAGACAGAAGTCAAGAAGTCAAGAAGCATAGACCCATAGTTCATAGCTGAGATATACACTTGTTTCAGCATTCTGATTGGCTATATGTGGGTCAGGACATTTCAAACTAACAATGCATTAAGAGTTGTACTTACTATAAATCGCCATGAGATGGCAGTGTTGCACATTGTCTCCCCTCCGGGAAACCGTTCCCATGAGATAAGGTTTTTTGGACTGATATCACTACCTCACGTAATACAATGTTTTGGCTATGACCAAGGCCACACCTGGTGTTTATTGGTGGAATGTTTTGAGAACATTCGTAGAGGCGTATGGAAAATTACTGTCTTTACAAGCTAGAATATCACAGTGGAGAAATCCATTTGAATTCTACATAGAATAACTCTAACACCCCTTCCAAACGGATTTTGGAACACTTTGGGGAGTGAAAACTGTCATTTTGTAAGAACACAGAGACACAAATGATTTTATTCCAAACACATTTGCTCCAGTCCCAATTTTGTAACCATGGTTGCATGTTTTTCAAATGGCAATGCTTTCGTGAACACATCTGCCACATTCAGTTCAGAAGGACAATATTCCAATTGGATAAACCTTTCCTGTATTTCATGTCTTACATTTTTAAACTTCACATCGACATACTTTGTGCGGCCTCTCACATTTTCAGATAGAGCAAGTGCAATACATGATTGTGAGTCTTCATAGACTGTAAAAGGTAAGTTAAAGTTTACAGTGAGATCTTGGAATAATTGTTTACACCAATGTAGTTCATTTACTGCCTCACTGAGGGCACTATATTCTGCTTCGCTGGTTGAAACTGCGACCGCGGTCTGCTTCCTTGCCCGCCAAGCAACGGCTGTGTTGGCAAACAGGCAGAGAAATCCACTCACAGATTTCCTATCTCCCTCTTCTGCAAAGGAGCTATCAACATAAATCACAGGCATTTCAGACTTAGTAGTGGACACTTTAAGACAGAGATCTGCTGTGCCTTTGAGATAACGTAGAACTCTTTTTAACCCTTGCCAATCCCGCATAGACGGTTTGGCAACTTTATGACTTAGCACTCCAACTGAGTAAGCTAAGTCAGGATGTGTCCACTGTGTTAAGTGTAGCAAGCTTCCTACAGCAGAGTGATATAACTCAGGTTGAGGACAAGGTTCCTCACACGTGTCACCCTTTAGGAAATCAAGAGTCATAGGCGTTCTGGTAGGTTTTGCATTTGACATCTCAAGCTGACTTAACAATTGAACAATTTTTCTCTTCTGACTCAGATAAAACTCACCACTCTGAGATCTAGTAACTTCAACACCCAAATAATATTTCAGTTCGCCTAGGTCTTTCAACTGAAAGTACTGTCTTAGCTGTTTGGCAAATTCTTGTACAAGGTGCAAAGAACCAGTTGCTAGGCAAAAATCGTCCACATAGGTTAGCAGTACTGTATAGCTACTTCCAGAACCTCTTATGTACACACAAGGATCAGCAACTGACTTTTTAAACCCTAGTTCCGTTAAAGCTGAATCTAAGCACTGATGCCAACAATGACCGGCCTGCTTTAACCCATAAAGCGCCTTGCATAGTCTGTACACTTTCTGGGAATTGTCACAAGCATAGCCAGGAGCCTGCTTCATGTACACTGTCTCAGGGAGCTCTGCATTCAAATATGCTGTGTCAACATCAAAATGATGGACAACCAGTTCATGCTGTGCAGCCAGAGAAAGTACCATACGTAAAGACTCTGGTCTAGCTGTGGGTGCATATGTGAGATCATAGTTCAAAAACTTCTCTTGTGAAAATCCCTGAGCAACAAGCCTGGCTTTGTACTGCACTGTGTTATCAGGAAGAAGCTTCTTCCTGAATACCCATCTGGAACCTATAGCTTTTTGGGATGGGGGCAAGTCAGTGACTTCAAACACCTTTTGATTCACTAATGCCTCAAACTCCTTATCCATCACTGTGTTCCATTTCTCCTGCTCTTCCACAGGCAGGAGCAACACCTCCTGGAAAGACTGAGGTTCACAGGTAATTTGACACACTCTCACCTGCTGAATTACAAACCTGTCAGGCTTCACACCCTTCGTGGAACGTGCAGACCTACGAGGAATGACCACTGCCTCTTCCTCATCACTGTCCTCTGTCTTTTCACTACCAGATTCCCCCTTCAGGTCCTGAACCTGCTCAGGTGAAATTTCTTCTTCCTTCACCTGAGGGGACCTTCTCACCACACTAGGGGACTGGGAAACAGAAGGTAGCTGGACTGGTGGTTGTCCAGCCACAGGAGCATGGACAGTAGGCTGTACACTAGATTGCAACAACACCTCTGAACTAGCATTCAACCTATCCCAACCAGTAGGGTGCTCAAAGTTAGCACTTCTGGAGACTACCACTTGACCATAGCCTGCAGAAAAACGGTAACCCTTAGATCTTGATGAATAACCAACAAACCTTAAGCGCTGTGCTTTTGGCTGGTTCTTCCTTCGCTGAGACTTAGGGATGTGAACATATGCAAATGTTCCAAAAACACGCAGGTGCTTCAGCGAAGGGCGCTTGCCAAACAAAAGGAAATAAGGAACTTCATCTACAGCTGAATTCCACACCCTGTTGGTTAGATACACTGCAGTCATGGTAGCCTCACCCCAAAAACGGGCTGGCACCTGGGCATCTAACATCAGGCTATTTTTAATGGTATTAACAACACCAATCTTCCTTTCTGCTATTCCATTCTCAGCTGGAACACCAACATTGGCAAGTCTATGGGAGATTCCTTTCCTACAAAGCCAATTCTGGAACTCATGGCTTAGGAACTCTCCACCACGATCAGATTGAAACTGACCTACTTGATAACCATAGTGTCTCTCCACCATTGCAACAAACTCCTTAAAGCGAGCAAAAGCCTCCGCTTTAGATTTGAGCAAATAACAAAACGTAAAGCGAGTATGGTCATCCACCAGAAGAAACATGAAACGTGCCCCTCCTTCACTAGGAGCATTGGGGCCAGCTAGGTCTCCATGAACCAACTGAAAAGGCCTAGTTGACACTCTGTCACTTTTCCTAGCAACAGGCGCAGCCTTGATCTTAGATTGTTTGCACACAGTACAATCAAGAAAGTCATCACACTTTTTAGATCCTAGCTCAGGATACACCTTGGCCATCTGGGACAAACTTCCCCACCCAGGATGTCCCAGAACTCTGTGATAGTAGTGGATGCATTTATTATGTGGGGGAACATTGGAAACACAATTTCCTGACACAATCCCCTGTTTAGGAAGCATTTCATACAACTGATTCACTAATCTCCCCCTAGCACATTCTATTCCATCTTTTTCAATAGAACATCCAGTACCCTTGAACACAACAGTATATCCAGACTTCACCAGGGCTGGAACGCTGAGGAGGGAAAAATCAAGTGTAGGAACACACAACACATTTTGCACACTTATCCCCAAACAAGGAATGTATACTTCACCCTGAAAGGACACATCAGCCATGGATCCATCAGCTAGAGCAACCTGTTGGATTTTAGGCTTGCATTTTGTTAACAACAACTGTTCATTGTTTACAATGATTTGGCTACAAGCCGAGTCCAAGAGCCAAGTCTCTGGAGATCGTTTACTCACAGCCGTGAGCAGAGCAGACACTTGGGTACGTTGTCTAGGCGGTTTCCCCTTCTTTTGCACGAACCTCTTTCCACTGGCACTACCCGCCGGGCGAGGTGGCTGGGGACAGTCTTTCAAGAAGTGTTGGGTCTAATTGCACCGGTAGCATCTCCTTACAGCACAGGCAGCTTCTGTTCCAGCAGGAAAACGCTGTCTAGAAGCCTCAGGAACAGCAACAGATGGCTTACCCTGCAGCCTCTCCAGGTCACGAGCTTGCTGGATTTCTTGCAGCTGATTTGTAAGATAATCCACAGTGAGGTCTTGGGGCCTCAACGTCTGAGTTGCCTCGATGAGCATGTCAAAGCTATTGTCCAAGCTTGACAATATAATACAAGCTCTCTGGGTATCTGGGACCACAACATCCCGCTCCTCAAGTTCAAGAAACAAAGTCTTGAGTTTATGGAGGTGGGTCATCACGTTTCCACCAGGCTGCAGCTTCAAATTGTAAAGCTGACGTGATAGACCAACAATGGCAGCAGAGGTTTGCTTGGAATAAAGGGCTTTGAGAGCCTCCCAACATGCATGTGCAGTGTCTAGATTGCTGATATGCAGTAACTGAGATGATTCCAGTCCCAGAATCAAATTGCCATAAGCACGATCCAAACACAACTGCACTTCTTCAGTAACGGGACCAGCTGGAGGTGGGTCTTTCACATACTTCCACAAACCTTCTTTTAGGAAGAAAGACTTGATCTTCACACACCAGGTCCGATAGTTTGTGCCATTCAAGTGCTCAAAAGGCAGACTAGTTAGCCCTGTAGCAGCCATGCTGACCACTCAAAGAAAAACACGTTTACTCTACAATGCAGCCTCAAAAATAAACCCCCTTGTTACAGCCAGATCCAGTGCAGCGAACAGCGCACCATCCAGACTGGGCCCATAACCTGTGGGATATTGCTGGCTTATGGGGTCCAGGCGCAGAGTAATCCAAACAGAGTGCAGCGTGTAGGGCTAACAATATTTTATTGTAGCATAAGGCAATAATGGATATGAGTTACATTATTGCAAAAAGGAAAAACAACAAAGCATAAGTAGAGTTCCATCAGCAGATGTGAAGAAAACCATGGCCAGCTACAAAAGGCCATGCATAGTTACAGTTCAGGAACGAGTACATGGCAACATGACAGACAGAAGTCAAGAAGTCAAGAAGCATAGACCCATAGTTCATAGCTGAGATATACACTTGTTTCAGCATTCTGATTGGCTATATGTGGGTCAGGACATTTCAAACTAACAATGCATTAAGAGTTGTACTTACTATAAATCGCCATGAGATGGCAGTGTTGCACATTGTCTCCCCTCCGGGAAACCGTTCCCATGAGATAAGGTTTTTTGGACTGATATCACTACCTCACGTAATACAATGTTTTGGCTATGACCAAGGCCACACCTGGTGTTTATTGGTGGAATGTTTTGAGAACATTCGTAGAGGCGTATGGAAAATTACTGTCTTTACAAGCTAGAATATCACAGTGGAGAAATCCATTTGAATTCTACATAGAATAACTCTAACAGAAAGTTGGCAATGGTTTGAAGGCTCCAGTTCTGTACAAATTTATTTGGAAATAATTTTCACTGAAATAAAATGCGGTGAACATCCAAATCAATGCATAGGCATCAGCTGCCTAGTTTTCATGTTATTCTGGTCAAGGAAAAGACACTACTGGAGCCAAAGAAACCATTTGAAATCAATGAGATCTACTCCCAGATCAATCTGCTCAGGCCAGGCATCCTAGCAAGGCCAGCTTCCAGTTTTCTTCTCACTAAATCTGAACTCCACTAGCTAAGAAGTTTTAAAAATACCTTCTTAGACGTGCAAGTGAGACTGAAAACATTCAACCAAGAAATATTAAGCAAGATAAACCTCTTTTTAGGTATAATTTTTATATGCTTTCTTTTACCTTTATAAGAAAAAGAAAGGAAGGAAGGAAGGAAGGAAGGAAGGAAGGAAGGAAGGAAGGAAGGAAGGAAGGAAGGATTGACACAGTATAAATTTTGTCTTTCTACTCAATTAAGTGCATAGATTGGCTAACAAAAATTAAAGTAGGAAATAGGAAAAAAATGAAAAAGTAAATCTTATATTACAATTAATTAACATAAGTCAAACTAAAGAGAAATTTGTAACAACTTAATTTGGGGCCATATATTTTAATTGTGCTCTCCCTTCAGAAACTTAGAAAACTAAATCCTTTATCATGAATTTACAAATATGTACAACTTGTTCCAATAGATAATCACAATAGCATTTCCTGTTTACCCAAATGTCATCATGAGCTAAATACAGGAATGAACCAAACTAGTAGTCATCCTTGATTTCCTTAAAAACATCAGAGGAAAAAACCCTCCCAGCATGCAACAATTAACTCCTTTAGGCTTAAGGAAAATGAGAATGAAAGGTGTAACAATATCTGCTCAGATATCTGGAACTGGGATTATGCTAGATACTATTGCAGCCACAGCAGTGAAAATTCAGGCAAATTTGACCAAAGCCAAGTCCATTTGAAGTATTCTTGTCAACTGCTAGTTGTTGTTGTTCAGTCGTTTAGTCGTGTCCGACTCTTCGTGACCTCATGGACCATAGCACGCCAGGCCTTCCTGTCCTCCACTGTCTCCTGGAGTTTACTCAAATTCATGTTGATTACATCGGTGATGCTATCTAACCATCTCATCTTCTGCCGTCCCCTTCTCCTTTTGCCTTCAGTCTTTCCCAGCATCAGGGTGGCCAAAGTATTTGAGCTTCAGGTTCAGTATCTGTCCTTCCAATGAGCAGTCAGGGTTGATTTCCTTTAGGATTGACTGATTTGACCTCCTTGCAGTCCAAGGGACTCTTAAGAGTCTTCTCCAGCACCACAGTTCGAAAGCATCAATTCTTTGGCGCTCAGCCTTCCTTATGGTCCAACTCTCACAGCTGTACATTACCACTGGGAAAACCATAGCTTTAATTATACGGACCTTGGTCGGCAAGGTGATGTCTCTGCTGCTTAATATGCTGTCTAGGTTTGCCATAGCTTTCCTCCCAAGGAGCAAGCGTCTTTTAATTTCATGGCTGCAGTCACCATCTGCGGTGATCTTGGAGCCCAAGAAGATAAAATCTGTCACTGCTTCCATTTCTTCCCCTTCTATTTTCCAGGAAGTGATGGGACCAGATGCCATGATCTGGGTTTTTTTAATGTTGAGTTTCAAGCCAGCTTTCGCACTCTCCTCTTTCACCCTCCTCAAGAGGCTCTTTAGTTCCTCTTCACTTTCTGCCATTAGGGTGGTATCGTCTGCATATCTGAGGTTGTTGATATTTCTCCCAGCAATCTTAACTCCGGCTTGTGATTCATCCAGCCCGGCATTTCTCGTGATGTACTCTGCGCATAAGTTAAATAAGCAGGGTGATAATATACAGCCTTGTCGTACTCCTTTCCCAATTTTGAACCAGTCGGTTGTTCCATGTCCGGTTCTAACTGTTGCTTCTTGACCCACATACAGGTTTCTCAGGAGACAGGTAAGGTGGTCTGGTACTCCCATCTCTTTAAGAATTTGCCACAGTTTGTTGTGATCCACCCAATCAAAGGCTTTAGCGTAGTCAATGAAGCAGAAGTAGATGTTTTTCTGGAACTCTCTTGCTTTTTCCATGATCCAGCGAATGTTGGCAATCTGATCTCTAGTTCCTCTGCCTCTTCTACTGCTAGTGCTACTTCAACTGCTTTAGCACTTCAACTGAAGTAGCAGTTGAAGTGCTACTTCAACTGCTAGTGCCCTGGCTCAGAGTCATCCAGCAGAGGTTTTTCAGATAATCAAAAACATGACCAGTAAGAAGAAAACAGGAGCTCATTGTAATTAGTCTGCTTGTCAGTCTGCACACAAAATTCTTTTATCCATGCCAACTGGATTGCGGTGGTCAATGCAGATTCATTGGCTATAATATTAGCTGCTCTTCTTGGATGTGGTGTATTATATTGTATGCCACAGGATCCCATTCCAGGAAACTCCAGCAAAGAGAAGAAGCTACTGTAGGTGAACCAAACTTCCTAAAGATTTAACTAAGAGGTCCCTTGGATCCTCTGCCCTCTTGTACATTCGTAGTAAGGAAGGACAATCCTCAGCCGTGTGAAAAAGTACACCCTCTTTGAGTTCTATGGTTTTACATATCAGGACATAATAAAAATCATCTGGTCCTTAGCAGGTCTTAAGATTAGGTAAATACAACCTCAGATGAACAACACATGACATATTATACCATGTCATTATTTATTTTACAAAAATAAAGCCAAAATGGAGAAGCCATGTGTGAAAAACTAAGTACACCCTTACTGCTTCCATAGGTATTAAGAGGCTGAGTAGCAGCCAGGTGCTGCTAATCAAATGCCCTTGATTAATTGATCATCAGCAAGTGTGACCACCTCTATAAAAGCCGAAGTTTTAGGATTTTTCTGGCCTTGAGCATTCAGGTGTGTGTTAACACAATGCCAAAGAGTACTGACATCAGCAATGAACTTAGAGAAGCAATTGTTGCTGCCCATCAATCTGGGAAGGGTTATAAGGCCATTTCCAAACAATTTAAAGTCCATCATTCTACAGTGAGGAAGATTATTCATAAGTGGAAAACATTCAAGACAGTTGCCAATCTTCCCAGGAGTGGACATCCCAGCAAATTCACCCCAAGGTCTGACCGTGCAATGCTCAGAGAAATTGCAAAAAATCCAAGAGTTACATCTCAGACTCTACAGGCCTCAGTTAGTATGTTAAATGTTAAAGTTCATGACGGTACAATTAGAAAAAGACTGTACAAGTATGGTTTGTTTGGAAAGGTTGCCAGGAGAAAGTCTCTTCTCTCTAAAGAGAACATGGCAGCACAGCTTAGGTTTGCAAAGTTGCATCTGAAGAAATCACAAGACTTCTGGAACAATGTCCTTTGGACAGACGAGACCAAAGTGGAGATGTTTGGCCATAATGCACAGCACGACGTTTGGCAAAAACCAAACACAGCAGATCAGCACAAACATCTCAGACCAACTGTCAAGCATGGTGGTGGAGGGGTGATGATTTGGTCTTGTTTTGCAGCCACAGGACTTGGGCACCTTGCGGTCATTGAGTTGACCATGAACTCCTCTGTATACCAAAGTATTCTAGTGTCAAATGTGAGGCCATCTGTCCGACAGCTAAAGCTTGGCTGAAATTGGGTCATGCAACAGGACAATGATCCCAAGCACACCAGCAAATCTACAACAGAATGGCTGAAAAAGAAAAGAATCAAGGTGTTGCAATGGCCCAGTCAAAGTCCAGACCTCAACCCGATTGAAATGCTGCGGCGGTACCTTAACAGAGTTGTGCATAAACAAATGCCTGCAAACCTCAATGAACTGAAGCAATGTTGTAAAGAAGAGTGGGCCAAAATTCCTCCACAATGATGTGAGAGACTGATAAAGTCATACAGAAAATGATTACTTCAAGTTATTGCTGCTAAAGGTGGTTCTACAAGTTATTGAATCATATGGTGTACTTAGTTTTTCACACATGGCTTCTCCATTTTGGCTTTATTTTTGTAAAATAAATAATGACACGGTGTAATATGTCATGTGTTGTTGTTCATCTGAGGTTGTATTTACCTAATTTTAAGACCTGTTAAGGACCAGATGGACGTGGTGGCTCAGCAGGTAAGACGCGAGGCTTGTCGATCGGAATATCGCAAGTTCGGAGGTTTGAATCCCTAGCCCCGTGTGACGGAGTGAGCTCCCGCACTAGCCCCAGCTCTTGCCAACCTAGCAATTCGAAAGCATGCAAATACAAGTAGATGAATAGGTACCACTTCGGTGGGAATGTAACAGCGTTCCGCATGCATCATGCCGGCCACATGACCGTGGAAGCGTCTTCAGACAACGCTAGCTCTTCGGCTAACAAATGGAGATGAGCACCGGCCCCTAGAGTCGGACACGACTGCACAAATGTGCGGGGGGAACCTTTACCTTTACTTAAGGACCAGATGATTTTTATTATGTCCTGATATGTAAAATCATAGAACTCAAAGAGGGTGTGCTTTCTTTTTCACATGACCTGTTCTTCCCCATCAAGCCTGGAAAAATGTTATTCAGGGTCTTGTTTTGTTTTTAGTCTTGAGAAAATATCTCAGAGAAAAATGTCCTGCTGAAGCAGGCAGTAGAACAAACTGAATTGTTGAGCTGCCTACACATCCTCGGTTTGGGGGTGATATTTAAACTTCCACAACTCTCGATGGAGTTGATGATTATGATGAAAACTGTGAGGCTTCAGTGATGATGTGCTCAGCGTTGCCTCAGAATTTGGACAAGCTCAGTAGAAAAGGAACAGTATGTTCAGACCAACTTAATGTTTCTCTAATGGGAAGAAAAATTGAGGGAACAACATGTGAAACTATCACATCAAATCCTATCAACTTCTCTTTAGGATTCTAATTTATATTTTTCAGGTTTTGATTACAGGAAAATAATTTTCCAGTCATGATAACACATGCAGTCAATAAAAAACTGGATGGATGGATGGATGGACGGACGGACGGACGGACAGACAGACAGAGAGACAGATAGATAGATAGATATTCTTGTAGTGGTGAAGGTGCTGCCCCAGAAACCAGGAGACGGAGAGTTCTAGTCCCGCCTTAGGCATGAAAGCCACTGGGTGACTTTGGGACAGTCACTCTCCCTCAGCCCAACCCACCTCACAGGGTTGTTGTTGTGGGGACAGTAGGAGGCAGGAGTATTAGGTATGTTTGCTGCCTTGAGTTGACCAAAAATATATAAAAGACAGGAGAAAATAATAATAATAATACTTATGGATATCAAACCAAAATTCCGCAGTAATAATACATCTATATCATGTATGATAGATGTATTGTGAGGTCCTATCATACATTTTATGCTTTCAACATACTGAAACTAGCAGTTTTTAAAAAAAATCCTGGGGTGTATAATAATGTGAAGGAGAATGTTTTGTTGAATTAGTCTCATTTTAAGTTCATAAGAAACTTATATAATATTCTTTAAGTCTCTTAACCATTGCTTTATTAATATAGGGTATTCTAATTGAGTCTCATGAGTAGGCAGGATACAAAATAATATTACTAAATAAACTCTCTGTGGCTTGAATCATGTCAACTGGATTTCTATTTTCTTAGTGGAAACGTTTCACTCCTTATCCAAGGAGCTTCTTCAGTCTGAGTAAAGTTAGTAAGGGAATCCTTAAATATGTTTCTAGGCTGGCTGTGTGACCTTGCACCTGGGGCTAGGTCATGGTTATTTTTGAGATGTTTGTTTCTAAGTCCCTTTATCATCTAAAGGAGGATCGTTAAGATTACCCTGCTGCTGTTGAGCTTGTGAAATGGTCTTAATCTTCCTAGGCACAGAAGACAAAGCAGGAAGGAAGATAGGGGAAAGGTTATGCCTGAGGCCCCCACCTCTATTCAAGGAAGGATTTTCCAAGTTGGCATGAATGGATTCCTTGACCCCTCTCTCAAACCACCTATCTTCTCTGTCTAAAATGTGAACATTAATGTCCTCAAATGAATGTCCTTTTTCCTTTAGATGAAGATAAACTGCTGACTCTGGTCCTGTGGTGTTACTTCTCCTGTGTTGGGCCATCCTCCTGTACAAAGGTTGTTTGGTTTCTCCAATGTAGAGTTCAGAGCACTCCTCACTGCACTGGATTGCATACACTACATTGCTTTCCTTGTGTTTTGGAGTTTGATCTTTGGGGTGTACAAGCCTCTGTCTCAGTGTGTTGGTGGGTTTGAAATATACAGGTATGTGGTGTTTGCCAAATATCCGTTTTATCTTTTCAGACACGCCAGCCATGTAAGGAATGACCAGGTTCTTCCGTTTACTCTGAGTCTCAGCCCTATCTGTTGCTGTTTTAGGTCTGGTAGACTTAGATTTGGTGAAGGCCCAATTTGGATATCCACAGGCCTGCAGAGCTGTTCTCAGATGCTGCTTTTCATTCTTTTTGGAATCCATGGAGGTGGGGATGGTTTCTGCTCTGTGTGACAATGTCCTGATGACTCCTAGTTTGTGCTGCAGTGGATGGTGGGAGTCAAACATCAGGTATTGATCTGTGTGTGTGGGTTTCCTGTAGATCCCTATTTCTAGCTTGCCACCGGTCCCAATGAGGACTTCACAGTCTAGGAATGCCAGTCTGTTGTCCTTGGTGTCTTCTCTGGTGAAGCTAATGTTGGCATCTATAGTGTTTATATGGTCCGTGAAGGCCTGTACTTCCTGGGCCTTGATTTTGACCCAGGTGTCATCCACATACCTAAACCAGTGGGTGGGCACCGTTCCCTGGAATGTGTTGAGTGCTTTCTTCTCCACTTCTTCCATGTATAAATTGGCCACAATGGGTGACACAGGAGAACCCATGGCACAGCCGTGTTTTTGTCTGTAAAAGTCACCTCTGTATGTGAAATAAGTGGTGTTAAGACACAGGTCCAGAAGATGGCAGATCTGGTTTGGGTTGAGATGGCTTCTCCTTTCCAGGGTGCTGTCCTCTTCTAGTCTCTTCCTGACAGCGGATAGAGCATGAGTGGTGGGGATGCTGGTGAAAAGGGAGGACACATCAAAGGAGACCATAGTTTCATCTGTATCCAGTTTCAGGATCTTTGCTTTGGAAACAAATTCTTCCGAATTATGGATGTGGTGTTCAGAGTGTCCAACTAGAGGTGCTAGTATGGTAGAGAGGTGTTTGGCAATGTTGTATGTTACCGAATTGATGCTGCTGACTATGGGTCGGAGGGGTGTTCCTTCCTTGTGGATCTTAGGAAGTCCGTAGATGCAGGGGATGGCTTCTCCAGGATACAGACGGTGGTAGGTAATCCTATCGATGGAGCCATCATGTTCCAATTGTTTCAAACTGTCTATTGCCTTTTTCTTGTAATTGTTGGTGGGGTCTCTTTTCAGTTTTTCATATGTATGGTGATCCTCCAAAAGTGAGGTAATTTTATTGTGGTAGTCTGCAGTGTTTAGAACCACTGTACATCTTCCTTTGTCAGCAGGTAAAATGGTGATGGTTTCATCTTTGCTGAGGGCTGTCAGGGCTCTCCTCTCTTGGACGGTAAGGTTGGGGGGAGGAGGTTGAGCACTGGACAGAGCTGCAGATATTTTAAGCCGGAGTTGTTCTGCTTCTTCAAAAGGTAGGTGGTTGTTGTGGATGGCAGATTCTGTGGCTGTAATGAGCTCCACAACCGGAACTTGCTTGGGAGTGATGGCAAAATTAAGACCTTTGGCTTTCCTAGCCAAAGGTCTTAATTTTGCCATCACTCCCAAGCAAGTTCCGGTTGTGGAGCTCATTACAGCCACAGAATCTGCCATCCACAACAACCACCTACCTTTTGAAGAAGCAGAACAACTCCGGCTTAAAATATCTGCAGCTCTGTCCAGTGCTCAACCTCCTCCCCCCAACCTTACCGTCCAAGAGAGGAGAGCCCTGACAGCCCTCAGCAAAGATGAAACCATCACCATTTTACCTGCTGACAAAGGAAGATGTACAGTGGTTCTAAACACTGCAGACTACCACAATAAAATTACCTCACTTTTGGAGGATCACCATACATATGAAAAACTGAAAAGAGACCCCACCAACAATTACAAGAAAAAGGCAATAGACAGTTTGAAACAATTGGAACATGATGGCTCCATCGATAGGATTACCTACCACCGTCTGTATCCTGGAGAAGCCATCCCCTGCATCTACGGACTTCCTAAGATCCACAAGGAAGGAACACCCCTCCGACCCATAGTCAGCAGCATCAATTCGGTAACATACAACATTGCCAAACACCTCTCTACCATACTAGCACCTCTAGTTGGACACTCTGAACACCACATCCATAATTCGGAAGAATTTGTTTCCAAAGCAAAGATCCTGAAACTGGATACAGATGAAACTATGGTCTCCTTTGATGTGTCCTCCCTTTTCACCAGCATCCCCACCACTCATGCTCTATCCGCTGTCAGGAAGAGACTAGAAGAGGACAGCACCCTGGAAAGGAGAAGCCATCTCAACCCAAACCAGATCTGCCATCTTCTGGACCTGTGTCTTAACACCACTTATTTCACATACAGAGGTGACTTTTACAGACAAAAACACGGCTGTGCCATGGGTTCTCCTGTGTCACCCATTGTGGCCAATTTATACATGGAAGAAGTGGAGAAGAAAGCACTCAACACATTCCAGGGAACGGTGCCCACCCACTGGTTTAGGTATGTGGATGACACCTGGGTCAAAATCAAGGCCCAGGAAGTACAGGCCTTCACGGACCATATAAACACTATAGATGCCAACATTAGCTTCACCAGAGAAGACACCAAGGACAACAGACTGGCATTCCTAGACTGTGAAGTCCTCATTGGGACCGGTGGCAAGCTAGAAATAGGGATCTACAGGAAACCCACACACACAGATCAATACCTGATGTTTGACTCCCACCATCCACTGCAGCACAAACTAGGAGTCATCAGGACATTGTCACACAGAGCAGAAACCATCCCCACCTCCATGGATTCCAAAAAGAATGAAAAGCAGCATCTGAGAACAGCTCTGCAGGCCTGTGGATATCCAAATTGGGCCTTCACCAAATCTAAGTCTACCAGACCTAAAACAGCAACAGATAGGGCTGAGACTCAGAGTAAACGGAAGAACCTGGTCATTCCTTACATGGCTGGCGTGTCTGAAAAGATAAAACGGATATTTGGCAAACACCACATACCTGTATATTTCAAACCCACCAACACACTGAGACAGAGGCTTGTACACCCCAAAGATCAAACTCCAAAACACAAGGAAAGCAATGTAGTGTATGCAATCCAGTGCAGTGAGGAGTGCTCTGAACTCTACATTGGAGAAACCAAACAACCTTTGTACAGGAGGATGGCCCAACACAGGAGAAGTAACACCACAGGACCAGAGTCAGCAGTTTATCTTCATCTAAAGGAAAAAGGACATTCATTTGAGGACATTAATGTTCACATTTTAGACAGAGAAGATAGGTGGTTTGAGAGAGGGGTCAAGGAATCCATTCATGCCAACTTGGAAAATCCTTCCTTGAATAGAGGTGGGGGCCTCAGGCATAACCTTTCCCCTATCTTCCTTCCTGCTTTGTCTTCTGTGCCTAGGAAGATTAAGACCATTTCACAAGCTCAACAGCAGCAGGGTAATCTTAACGATCCTCCTTTAGATGATAAAGGGACTTAGAAACAAACATCTCAAAAATAACCATGACCTAGCCCCAGGTGCAAGGTCACACAGCCAGCCTAGAAACATATTTAAGGATTCCCTTACTAACTTTACTCAGACTGAAGAAGCTCCTTGGATAAGGAGTGAAACGTTTCCACTAAGAAAATAGAAATCCAGTTGACATGATTCAAGCCACAGACTGTTCCACCTGGATGACTGAGAACCTTCATAGACATTACTAAATAAACAAACTCTTTATGCCAGAGTGCTTACAAATAATTAATATTAGTAATTTTAGGCAATCGAACTTCCAAAAATATCCAGTGTACCATATAAAAGTCCTTCTTCATATTCATTGAAACCACTTCTACTGATTTCAATTTTTAAATGTATACCCAGAATATCAATTAATATTCTAACATTATCAGAAGTGTGGTGACTTTTTATAAAACTACACTGTGTGGGATGGATGATTCAAGGTAAAATTGTCGCCTGTGTGTCAAGATTGCTCTCAATATTTTTTGTATCAAAGCTAAAAAGGAAATTTGAACAATTGGCAGAGTTTTCATCAATCTTCAAAATTACAGTTGTGCAGGCATCATTTACTTATAAACCTCTAGCAGTACAGGAACAAAAAATGAAATATACATTTTTGGATATTGATCCAAACTAGGAGCTTTGCCTGTTTTCACAGATTTAATCAAGATTTTTTTGGAGATACTAAAATATCAAGCAAATTAGGCAGCTTCATCATACATAACTTTAGAAAGTCCTACATTATATAAACATTAATTTGTTGTGTATATTGTTCAGAGTAACCATTTAAAAAATATTGATTTATTGAGTAAAAATTATTGTATATTTCACTCTGACTGTCCTTAATAGCTCTACCTTGTTTGTAATTGTTTCAGTGCAGTTGCAAATAAATTGCCAGATCTTTTACCTTGTTTTCAGAATCTTTGCTTTATATACAGTACATCATGAATATTCTCTTTCAAGTGCATAAAGGAAATTAAATTTCTCTTTAGCACTTATAATTCTGGTGTGGACCGTCTTGCATATGTACTGAAAAGAGACGTCATTTTTCCCTCCCAGATTTTCTTCTTTAATTCTTATATTTTTTTTATTTTTCATGAAGCATAAGCAATATTATGAGCATACATGTAAAGGTGTCCCAAACAACCAATAAATTTGTGAAATCTTTATTTATATAAAAGAAAAAAACCCTTTAAAATCTTACTGCATCTGATTTATAAAAATGGATCCTTTAATGAAGTTATATTTAAATACCACATAAAACAGCTTTCCAAACTGTGTGTCGTGACAAAACCCAGAAGTGCTGATGGCGTGTTGCCGCCGCCCCTGCAGTGGAGCGCGTGGCGACGGCGGCAGCAATGGCAGTGGTGCTTCCGGGTTTTAGCGTGAAACATGAGGCCGCCGCTGCGCACGCCGCCACTGCACATGCCGCCACTGCGCACGCCGCTGTGCCGTCACCACCATTGGTGTGTCGCCAACGGCGGGACTTTGGAAAGCACTGACATAAAACAAAATGAAATGACTTTTCCTTGTAGTAATTGATAATGTTAGGAGCCTGTTCTGATAAAGCTACGGCATCAGTGTTATACAGTATTACACTGTGCATCCTATTAAATCAATTCAGCAGACAATTGTAGGCAGACAATGGCCGGTCCTGTCTTGGCAAGCAGCGAACAAGTGTATTTCTTCTTACAATTGCAGAATTTAGACCAGCCCTGTTATGTTAGTGGAATTCTGACCCAAAATTATGACAGTTGTTATCCAATGAAGAGTATTGGCCCTGGTTTGGGGAAAGACGAATTAAACTTTGTCAAGGAATTTTGCATGTTTGCAAAGAACTTTAAATATCTTTTGTATTCCATGTTGGAAAAATTGGAACTCTTGTTGCCTTGAAAATAAGCCAAGGAGATAACATCCCTAATAATAGTGGCCAAATAGTTTGTAACAGAGAGCTGCAATCAAAAGTACTTAGATTTAAGTCATCTAAATTCTTTCCTTCAAAATATTAACTTTCTTTGGAATATATTGACCTCAGTTACTGATAAAGGAGGAAGTTTTTAAAAAGATAATTTAACAGAACAAGCTACAAGATATGATAATTTTAAGAAGGACACAGAACAAGAAGGGGCCTATCTGTCAAGGGCTGCCAAGAAAGAAAGCCCAGCTGGATCCCTCACAGTTTACATTTGGCTCTGTTTTCAATGGAAGACAACAAGAGAACCTGCAGGGCCTGTCTTTGGGCATCAGCAAAACATAAGAAGAAGAAGCAGGGAGAGTAGATATTCTTACTTACCACTCTTGCTCCCATGGACAGAATTACACTGCTGTCCACTTTGGGAATTGGGAAAGACACTTCTTTCAGGGTGGATTGCCCAAGGATCCTGGAGGGTTGAGGTTTTATTTTGTTTTGCTTGTTTCTCTTAATGCTGTACAAGGATTACTTAAGAAGATCAATAAAAGGTAAAGGTTCCTCCTGCACATTTGTGCAGTCGTGTCCGACTCTAGGGGCCGGTGCTCATCTCCATTTGTTAGCCGAAGAGCCAGTGTTGTCCGAAGACGCTTCCACGGTCATGTGGCTGGCATGACGCACATGGAACGCTGTTACCTACCCACCGAAGTGGTACCTATTCATCTACTTGCATTTGCATGCTTTCGAATTGCTAGGTTGGCAAGAGCTGGGGCGAGTGTGGGAGCTCACTCCGCACGCAGGGCTAGGGGTTCGAACCTCCGAACTTGCGATCTTCCGATCAACAAGCCTGGCGTCTTACCTGCTGAGCCACCACGCCCCTTTTAAGAAGATCAATACATTGATAACAATTCTTTAATTTTAAAAATCATAAGTAATAAACATACATGCCTTGGCAGTGATAAAAAGCTAGTTATGTTGCATTTGGCTTATCTGTTAAGTAGAAAAATATCATCTGCTAATATGAAGATTCCTTGACTGCTGCTTCCTGAGATTAGGGATTGATGGATTAGATGCGTTAGAAATCTTGACAGCCTCTGAATCAGCTTGGATTCTTTCTATGCTGCAATAGCTGGCATGCTCACTTGAGAGGATGTGCCACTGAAGAAACGGGATTTCAGGATAAAAACCCAAGATTAAAGAATAAAGGCTGTACAGAGGCAGTGCTATTCACACAGAGAATAATTTTCTAATACTTAACAGGTTGGGAAACCTTTCTAACCTAGATATATAAAGTCAGATATTAGGATAAAGACACTTTTTTAAAAGTGTGCTGAAATTGGATTCTTTTATTAAGGAAGTCAGAAACAGAAACTAATTTCAGGATATGATCTGGATCTGAGTCCCATGGTGGGCTCAGAACAAAACTTAGGTGAGCCCCATTCAGGACCATTTCACTAAGCGGAGCTCTCCAGCTGCTTCCTTCCTGCACTAAAAGGGGGCAGCTGAAGCTTATGTGTTTAAAAGGTCTGATTGGTATAATGTGTTATTTGGCCTTTAGCAGCCTTTGTTATTGTCAGTAACAAATGGATAAAGCAGAATGAAGCTTTTCGTAATCAGCAATGTTCAGTTGTCTATCTGAGAAAAGACATATGGAAGCTGCAGGTGATCATCAAATTCTGAAAGAGCTCTTGGAAAAACAAGGAGAAGTTGATTGTGGCCACTAGAATGCAGCTGATTTGCAAGAGTCACTGTACAAAAAGCAGAAGGTGGTATGGGGGATAATCATAGAGAAACACACTCTATTTCCATCACTGCCACCACCACCACTATAATAATCTAAAACAAAGTATATTCAAACCCTTTTTAATAATCTACTGTAATTAAATAAAGACCTACAAAGAAGAGTTCAGTTGCAGAGCTTGCTATCTATAGATATTCCAATTTATGTTTTATTTCTAGGCTTTATAAATTGCAAGTAAATATGGATTGCTAAACTGAGTTTTGTGTGATATGAAATAATTAACATACAGACAGAGTACACAGAGTACTGAGAGTACAGAGTATATAGAACTGTCCTTTACTTCTTCACATTTAGGTTTTTTTTTTTGGCCTGGCAGAGGGCTTTCTGTGTAAGATTCTTCTATAGGAGGGTAGATAATGGAAAATTTGGGGGGAATATGGTATTGAATTGGTAGAAGGTATATTCCCACAAAAGAGGCCAGCTTTTCTGTTTCTTTTTTTAAAATGAAGTTACCATTTTGTACCTTTTAAAGTTATTAATATTATTATTGCTTTTGCCATTGCTGTTACTAGATCTCAGTTTGTATAGAATGTTTAATCCTATAAACTATAGGATTAGTTTATAAACCTATAAACCACTCAGAGTCCCCTTCGGGGAAGATGGGGCGGTAATAGAAATTGAAAATAAAATAAATAAATAAACTCTGTGTGTTCTCTAATTATAAAACCAGGCATCCTTTAAATAGATCAGAATAAATGCAAAACAATTAAACATTCTATTTATGTCCATTATTTTTGGACTTTGGGGGGAACATTTAAATGGCATCAACAGAAAATAATCAATTTGTGGGTTTCAAGATATTTTTAATACTAGGTGGTTCAAATACAATTTATGCACAAAATATGGCATGTTTAACATAACTCTATAGGTGGTTCAGGGATACATTCCACCCAAAGTTAAATCTATTAATCTCAGTGGCAGATAAGCACATTATTAAAAGTGCAATTCCATGAAAATCTACAAAGAAATAAACTCACTCTCTCTTAATCTATTCTACAAACCAGCATGGCTTAAAATTGCTTTCCTAGTTTGATAATTAAAACCTGTCATCCTTGCTTGGTGAAATATGTAAAATATGTGCTTCTTCATTTGTTGGAATGGCAGAGGTAGGATATTTCAGTCATAAATGATTAACAATATAATGACAAAATCAACAAGTATTGTCAATAAATCCACAATAGCAGAACAGTATATTTATTTGCTAGGGAAAGTGGAAGGCAAAAGGAAGAGGGGCCGACCAAGGGCAAGATGGATGGATGATATTCTGGAGGTGACAGACTCAACCATTGGGGAGCTGGGGATGGTGACGGCCGACAGAAAGCTCTGGCGTGGACTGGTCCATGAAGTCACGAAGAGTCGGAAACGACTGAACGAATAAACAACAATATTTATTTGCTTACTTACTTACAGGGCATATAGGCTGCATATAGGCTGCTCCAATTTACTGATTCTGAATGGCATGTGTATCCCCAAATCCGCAATTTAGGTTAAAGCAAATACATAACAGTTGAAAATTAAAACCAAAAACATACAGTATAAACTTAATGTGCACTGGGAATCAAACATCCCCAAAAACACCATTAAAAAGTTGCTCATCCAGGGGTTGTCATAACAGCCTTGCCTCCCAAGGTTTGTTGAAACAGGCAAGTCTTCACCAAACAATCTCCTTTCTAGTGGATCACTCTAATGGCCCTTATGCAGAACAAAATTCATAACCTTTTAGTAACTTGCAGTCTTGTCTTTCTTACTCAACCATTTAATTGAGAGAAACCAGCCCACAAAGCAGGTAGGACAACAAATAATGACACAACTTCAACCACATGAGTTCTAGAAAGAGATGGGCCATGTTTTTAGACTTCATACACTTCCAGAATGGGAGTGAGCATCTTCATCTTTTTAGAGGTACTGTATATTTTAGAGTTGTGGGTGGGTGTCTCTGATACTAAGCTGAATTTTATAAAAGAAGTAAGCCTTTCCTTACACAAGACTCAAGCCAGTAAATCTGCAATATAATTTTTATTCCATGCGGATAGCAAAATATGAGTTCCAGCTGTATTGCCAGTATGTCAGGTAAAGAAATACTGAAATGAGAAGAAGGTTGCCAAAAGAAATATTTGAATCCTTTACAACTTTTGAATGTGTAACAGAATGTCCTTCCATAAAAATACTTAAAACAAACTTTTGAACAAATTAGAATTACTTTGGGGCTTTGAGACATAAGGTGTTGACAAATTAAAATGCATTTTACACATTAATTTCAATGTATCTGTAAGAGAAAATGATTTCAATTGTGAATTGATTATGGTGTTGCGAAGCAGACTCTACCTAGTCTAAAGTACTAATGTAATTGGTACATATATTTCCCATATAATGGGAAATTCTCCCATTTATAATGGGGGAAATTCCCCCATTTCCCATTATATTTTCATGAAAAACAGGAAAAATGTTTATACAACAGTTTGAAATTTGCAAAATGCTTTGCCACTTGTGACTCTTACGAATTCCAGCAATGCCATAGATGACACCTGCGTTGTGTGGAGGGAGTTTGTCTAAAAAGGGAAAATATGAAGAAAAAAAAATCTGCAGAGAGTAGCAGGAGATTGCTAGGTGAGGCGACCTTGAAGAAATATCCCAAAGTTAACTCCAGCTGAACCTAAAGGGTTGGCATGACCACCATAGTTCAAGCTGCTGAAAACCAGTTCTTACCTGCTTTCAAGGTAGAAAGGTTTATGCAGTCAGCAGGTGCAAAGAATTTTCTAAATCAGGGTTTCTCAACCAGGGTTCTGTGGAACCCTAGGGTTCTGCGAGAGGTCACTAGGGGTTCTCTGGGAGATCAGTTTATTTAAAAAAATTATTTCAGGCAACTTCACATTAAAGAGGTACGTTTCATTCTTTATTTTTAGTTTAAGAACACTGTTAGTATATATATACGGGCCTACACATGAAACGAATATAATTTTGTAACTTGCGGCCTATATTTGAGCCTGAATGTGCAGGGGTTCCCCGAGGCCTGAAAAATATTTCAAGGGTTCCTCCAGGGTCAAAAAGTTAAGAAAGGCTGGTCTAGATAAACAAATGTGTGCATGACCATGATGCACCTTCCTTAGCAATTTATATACAGGAAAATTAGTTAAATGAATCTCATTGGCGATCACTCGTAGCCGAGTAAGATTGTCTTCCAAAGGTAAAATTTTAACAGTGGATCTGTAAGTGGCTATAAATGCCAATTCTGGATCCGCACAACCTCCCACAATGAGGGCATAGGTTTCCGGGTGGGAGACGGTCATGATGAAGAAGATGACGTGCCTTCCTTTTAGCTCTTTTCTCCCTTTCGCCCTGTACTCGTGCTTCTTCAAAGTCCATAGCGCCATTAATAAAGGCTGACCTCCAATTGAAATGCTCATGTGTTAGGGCTTCCCAGTTCTCAATGCTGATATTACATTTTTTTAAATTAGCTTTGAGAGTATCTTTGAATCTCTTTTGCTGTCCACCAATATTCCGTTTTCCATTCTTAAGTTGGGAGTAAAGTAGCTGCTTTGGAAGACGATGATCAGGCATTCGAACAACATGACCGGTCCAGCGAAGTTGATGTTGGATGATCATTGTTTCAATGCTGGTGGTTTTCGCTTCTTCTAATACGCTAACATTAGTCCGCCTATCTTCCCAAGTAATTTGCAGAATTTTTCGGAGGCAGCGTTGATGGAATCTTTCAAGAAGTTGGAGGTGGCATTTGTAGAGGGTCCATGTTTCACAGGCGTACAGAAGGGTTGTTAGTACAATGGCTTTGTAAACAAGCATTTTGGTCTCCCTGCGAATGTCCCGATCTTCAAACACTCTACGCTTCATTCGGGAGAAAGCTACACTCGCAGAGCTCAGGCGATGCTGAATTTCAGCGTCGATGTCGGCTTTTGTAGATAGATGGCTGCCGAGATAAGAAAAGTGGTCGACATTTTCTAGTGACACACCTTTAAGCTGGATTGATGGCGCTGTGGAGAGATTGGTTCGAACTTGCTGGTAAAGCACTTTGGTTTTTTTAATGTTAATCGAGAGGCCGAGCTTTTCATATGCTTCTGCAAAGTTGTTTAGGATAGTTTGAAGATCTTCCTCGGAGTGTGCACAGACTACGTTATCATCAGCATATTGAAGTTCTATAACAGAAGTTGTAATTACCTTATTTTTTGCTTTCAGCCTACTAAGATTAAAAAGCTTTCCATCTGTTCGATATATAATTTATACACCAGTAGGAAGTTTCTCTTCAACAAGGTGTATAATCATAGCGATGAAGATAGCGAATAAGGTTGGAGCAATAACACATCCCTGTTTAACGCCGGATTCCAGTTTAAATGGATCGCTTTGAGAGCCATTGTTATTCAGGATTGTTGCCATCATGTCGTCATGGAGTAACCGCAAGATGTTCACAAATTTATCAGGGCATCCGATTTTCAGAAGGATGGTCCAGAGAGCAGTACGATTTACAGTATCAAAAGCTTTAGTCAGATCAATAAACGCCATGTACAGCGTTTATTGGGGTTTTGCTCCTTGCATTTTTCTTGAAGCTGTCGTGCAGTGAAGATCATATCCACTGTTCCCCTGGAAGGGCGGAAGCCATTTTGCGTTTCAGGGAGGATGTCTTCTGATACAGATAGGAGACGGTTTGCGATGATCTTTGCCAGGATTTTGCCTGCTGTGGCTAGAAGGGAGATGCCTCGATAGTTTCCACAGTCTGTTCTATCACCCTTTTTAAAGAGTGATAATTATGGCATCTCTAAAGTCTGCTGGAATCTCCTCCCTCATCCAGATTTTTTCGATGAGCTTATGAAGTTGTTGTGTAAGTTCAGGCCCGCCTTCTTTAAAGACTTCAGCAGGAATCCCATCAGGTCCACTAGCTTTGTTATTTTTCATTTGTTTAGTGGCTTTACTGACTTCCTCCAAACTAGGGGGTACTGCAAGCTCATTTCTTATTTGTTTTTGCGGGATTTGCAAGAAGACTTCATCGGTCACAGTAGAGTGACGATTAAGGAGATTGTAGTAATGCTCTTTCCAGCGCAGTGCAATAGACTCTTTGTCCTTTAGAAGTTTAGCACCATCTACTGAGCGTAAGGGATTTGTACCATGGTTTGTTGGTCCATAGATGGCCTTTATGGCATTAAAAAAGCCCCGTGCATCATGAGCATCTGCAAAATGTTGGGTTTCTTGGGCTTTTTTTATCCACCATATGTTCTTAAGTTCTCTAGTTCTTCTTTGGACTTCTGCCTTTGCACTGGCATAGATTTTTTTCTTAACGGCACAGTTAATATCTTTTTGCCATATCTGGAAGGCTTTCCTTTTCTTGTCAATAATATGTTCAATCTCACTATCATTCTCATCAAACCAGTCCTGATGTCTCTTAGTCTGGTATCCGATAGTTTGTTCACAGGCTGAAATAATAGAAGTCTTCAATTTAATCCAGTGTTCCTCAACATTTTCAGGAAGTTCCATAGGCAGATGTTCCTTGAGAGTTGATTGAAAGCAAGCTTGTTTAATAGAATCTTGAAGGGCCAGTGTATTCATTTTACGCCTTGGTTTTCTTCCTTGGAGCCTACGATGAGGGACAATCTTTATGGCCATCGTGGATCGAATTAATCGATGGTCTGTCCAGCAGTCATCGGCGCTCGTCATGGCTCTGGTGAGAAGTACATCACGGCGATCTCTAGCACGGACAATTACAGAGTCATATATAATATTTCTTGTGGAGAAATATGATCTTTATAAAGTAAAATCAGCTTAACCCTTGCCAGAGTGATTTTTCCTTGGAAGAAACTACTTGTTTCCCCAACAATTGTGATGTCATGACATAAGTTCCCTTCATACCTACACTGTGACATTCCATAGAAATATGTAACAGGCAGAGTTTGTGTTGCAATGTTGCAACATAGGTTATGTCACTTGATATCCCTTTCTGCCCCTGCAGGTGCCTATGAACAAAGCAGATTTAAAGGAAAATGGGGTCAGGAAGCAGCAAGCAAAAAAAATTGTCTCTTTTGTGTATGCAGGATTTGCAAATCAGGTTTTCTTCTTGGACAGAGTAGAGGTCATGTCTGATTGTAGTTGGAATTCATAACTGGATGTGCATTTGTTTAGATAACTAAAAAAAAGAAGGCGGCATATAGTAAAGGTAAAGGTTCCCCCCACACATTTGTGCAGTCGTGTCCAACTCTAGGGGCCAGTGCTTATCTCCGTTTGTTAGCCAAAGAGCCAGCGTTGTCCGAAGACGTTTCCATGGTCATGTGGCCGCATGACACGCACGGAACGCTGTTACTAGATGCTATTATGCCCTTTGATGTGCCTAATGCAATTAGACAAGATTTTGGCTCACTGACCTTTAGACCTAAAATATGAAGTGGCTTCAGCACCTAGACTGCTTAAGGCTTTGGCTAGAAAAGATTTATGTACTGCAATGATGCAAAAGGGGAAAAATAAATGCATTGCTTAAAGATGTTCTCTTCAAGATTTTAAAGTGCAACGTGGAGGATACTACTGTATTTTATGCTGAATGTGGACTTGTGGAATACAGAAGCTTCCAAGTGTTCTGTGGAGGAAATTTTGTTTACTCTTTGGCCGGGAGCAACAATTATTCCAGGAGGAATAAATAGCATGAACTATCTTTATAGAAACAAAACAAAAATTGGTTCACCATAAAGATTGTTAACTTCATTTCCTAACTCCATGTGGACTAATTTGTGCTCATTATGCTTACTTTAGGGAGATGAACCTAAGTAGGATAGTGACTTCACTTGAAAATGTTATCATGTTATAATTACACTATTTATTATTTATAGCTGTATTAATAGGACTTGCATAACATTTAAGAATGCAAACAATTTGCAGACAATAATTTAGTGATTGTTACCAAAACCCGCTAATTTATCACCATTTTAGAGACAGTGGGAAAGGGATTTGTAATTGGGAGAAAGGTAATTACAATTTCTTGCTCAGATTTAAGGATCCTCCCTCTGCAATACAAACACTAAGAGCAGATCAGAACAAACACAAAGGACTTGAACATACCGAGCCTGCATAAATATGCTGCAGAATATGGTAGACACTTTTATAGCACAGTCAGATTTGGAAATTAGTTCTATTCTGTTCAATGTGACCTATTTCTAGTTAACTATCCAATGTTTTGAAGGCTAGTATAATAAGCCTTTGCATCTATTGCTTAGAATAGTGGAAGCCAGTAACATGTTTATTTTTACTTGGCTGTTCAATAGAATCTTACCTGCATCTGTTCTCTCAGAAATAAAAATGTTGATAGCCTGGGAAAAAGCTTGAAAATATCCCTCCATACTTTGACTAAATAAATGATCTGTTTCTCGGTATTGATCTAGTAGTAACTCAAGCTTTGAAGGCAATATGGTTTCAATCCACACTGATGATCATGAATTATTTCCTAGGCTAGGGATTTCCTACCTGATGTCTCCAAGTTTCATTGGGTTGAATTAAAACCATACTTGGTAAGTGTCCATTTAAATCAATAGGTTTTAAGTTGCTCATCTAGATAGCAACATATTTGATCTAACTAAAACTTGACCCATTTCAGTGTTTGGGGTTAAGGAGGGAACTTTTCACATTGTGCCATCCCTAGAGGTGTTTGGCCAAGGAACTGGGAGAAGGAAGGATCAGTGTGTTGATGTACGGATAGGCTGCCCACACTCTGCTGCCCTTGCTGAGTCTTCTAGGCACTTTAGGTGAGGATGACCATAGATAAGGGATATTATAAATCAATCAAAATCAGTAGACTCTGAAGTATAGAGAACTTTGGCTAACAAGGAGGCCCTCAAATTATGAATAAATATGAATAAAATCCACAGCTAGTTATACAACATACCTGAATATTTCTTTGTAAAAATAATGTTTATATACAATTATGCTTGATTAATGAGGTTTTGGAACATATTTTTGCTCAGACTGTTAAATTTCTCTTTATATCAATCAGGGCTACAAAATTGTTGTTAGCTATAATTGCATTTTTTAAAAAAAATGTAATATTGCAAATCTCTTATTTAGCTGTTATAACCTTCACTGTGAAAACTAAGAAAAAGGGGGGCACAAAATTGGGAGTTCTAAGCAGTGCATTCCAAAAACTTTATTACCATAAGTAAATATCATAGTCAGCTTCAGAATGGTTAACAAATGCCTTATATTTATAATTATTATATTACATTAAAATTCGTTAACCATTATCACACAGGCTGTTTTATATATATATATATATATATATATATATATATATATATATACATACACACACACACACACACACACACACATACATACACACACACACACACATACATACATACATACATACACACACATACAGTGTATATATATACAGTGTATGTGTATGTATGTATGTGTGTGTGTATGTATGTATGTATGTATATATATATATATATAAATAAATAAATAAATAAATAAATAATTTTGTCACTGCCCATCTCACTTGAAGAGCGACTCTGGGTGGTTTACAATAAAACCACCTGTTATATTTACTTTTACTAATTATTTTTATAGTCATTATACTATCTAAATGTAATTAATATAAGTATTATATTCTTTCTCTCTACCCCATTCATCAGACCAATTCACAAAATGGTTTTGAGATCAAGTAGATAAAAACGTTAATACTTTTTATAGTGAAAAAGGCAGAAGACATGCAATTTTACAGTGACAACTGAAAATGCCATGAGCAGATTTCATGAAATAGTCTAGCACAGTGTTTCTCAACCTTGGCCACTTTAAGATGTGTGGACTTCAACTCCCAGAATTCCCCAGCCAGCCTTGAGAAACACTGGTCTAGTAGGTGGGCCTATTATGCAGTTAGAAATTCTTATAGGATGGACTGCCGGTTCTGGTGCCTGGTCAGAACCTGACATCCTCTCATCATTCTAGCCAAAGCAAGCAAGACTTTAAAAGCAACAGTGAGTAGGGATAGCAGGTTTTTGTGCTTTGCTTCTTCATGCATTTGAAACTGGCTGGCAAAACATTATGATGAAGCAACCATCTAGCAGAAGGTTATGGTAAACAACATGGGTTATTTTGAATGTGCTATTTAAATTCAAAGCCATAAGTGAATAAAATTAAATGAGATAACATAATCATGGTCCAAGATGTGTTAATCTTGTCCAGAGATTTTTAGTGTGCTAGCAATACCAATGACTTATGTCAAGAATAACAAGGGAACAAGTCTACCAAAATTATTATTCTACTATTGAGGCAAGTTGTGGTACAACGAAAGTGGATTGGATTTTAACAGAACCATGTTACAACCTAATTTAGTTAATAGGGCTATTGTTAGGGGAATTAAAGAATACTTTGAATGTTGTCTTGAGGAACAGTAGGAATATATATCTGATAAATCACAATGTCCCTACAATGTGTATGTGTGTGTGAGTGTGTGGGAAATCCAAGTTCTTTTTAATTGTTAAACTTCACTGGGACCTTGGCTCCAAAGGCTATTACTTATCTGTGTCCTTTCTGGTAGAAATAAGAGTCTTTCTCTCTATTGGCTTTGTGGCTCTACATAAGGGTATGTAACACAACTTGATTCATGCTTTGCGTATGTGTGGGCATTTGGAGCCTCTGAGTCTGCTTACAGATTCCCAGTACAAACCACCCTTTATGAGTGACAATAAAGACTCATCAGATCCTGACCAGGAATTCCCTCAGTGCCAAGGGTCTGAGCCTTGTTAAGCACTGAGTAGGCCATTGGTATGTGCCAGGCAGAAAGAACATTTTGGACAAGATTAAATGCATGATATGCAACCACATGGATTTCAGTCAGAACATAGGCCTCCAAATTTCATGGCATATTGCCTCTGTGGAATAGTCTACAAAGTTCTCTTGGATGGGTCCATCCATCTTCAATTTCATTTTGACATATTAACTTTCTCTGTGGTTTCTTTTCTTCCTAATTGTTCAAACATATTGATAAAAAGATGATTTAATATATATTGTTCCAGGAATATTAAATTCCAGGAATCGTCTCATACTCTGCCAAATTACTTGCATTAAGGACTGAACCGAAAATAAAAGTCATGCAGCTGAAAGAAAGTTAAGCAGCTTCTGTATGCAGCTGACCTTGAGGGACAACCTCTGTACTAATAGAAGCACCATATGTCTTGGCTAATAAAAGGCATCTTGTTGCTAGGGGCCTTGCTTTTGGAAACTTACTTCTCTGCTTAATGTTAAAACATGACAGTCTTTGCTGTAAACAAAGAAAGGAAAAGTGGAAACCTCTTTGTTAATAAGCCATGATTGTAATCTTACAGTTTATATCAAGATAGCTTTTGGTTGGACTTCTAGTTTAATTATGTAAGACGTCCTGTTAATTAGAAAGTATCATTACTATAATAGCTCAGAAAAAGTTTGGCAGTTGAAAGGTAATTTGGAGACTTGACCCTTTGGAAATTTTAAGCTCCATGCTTTGAATGGTGGTTCTGTATCAAGTTCTCAGTGAAACTGGAAAACACAATAATGCTTAGTGTTAGAGTACTGTGCTATGGAGAAAGAAGTGGTAATTGAACCAAAAGGCCTTGCCCTTGAGGTTTTGGTGTAATAAGCAAACACACAAAATCTTGAAAACCCAAAGTTTTAAAAATTTGAATTCAAGCTTCAGAATTAGTTTTCATTTGAAAGCATATCATGTTGAATGCATGGACCTCAAGCATCACTGTCCTATCTTCATCTACCTCTGTAAGAACTATAAATAAATAAATATCGTCCAATTTTGCATCCAAATGGATGTAGCTTAGATTGTAAAACTGCTTGACATCTTCAAAGGAAAAGGTAACATAATACATAACAGAGGCTTTGAATATAAAATTGAAAATTTGTTCTTAATTTACTGAAGAAATCATGTAGAAGTTTTCTTGGAATTAACCAACTAGGACTGCCTGCCTTATTTAGATGATTCTATCTGTTCTATTCCCAACGAGTTTCATTTATGGAAACTGCTAGATCAAACAAAATAGCCAAACCTACATATACTATTCAGTAGAACATTTACACAGAACATTTGAAGAGAATATTTGTAGCTCAGGGTTGAACTGTGGAGTCCTTGGTGCTCTCTGAGCCTTGTTGTTTTCTTGCAGACGTTTCATTGCCAGGCTAGGCAACATCTTCAGTGTGAAAAGGGAGTGGGACTTGCTCTCTGTTTATATACCATGGCTTGTCCTGCTTGTGTTGGTGGAGGTGTTGTTCTCTCCTTAGGAGTTCCTTGATTGGGCTGTTTGCTGCTTGGTTGATTGACTGAGTTAATAGTTCCTTGATTAGGGTATATTGTGCTGTTTGATTGTTCCTCTGGTGCTAATCCTGGTGTTAATCTTTGCATATCTGGGTGTTGATTGCTGGCATGGAGGTGTTCTGGTCTTTTGGCTTTACTATTGTCTCTTATGAATGGTATGTAAATGTTGATGGCTGTTTGTCTGAGTGCCAAGCTTCCAGGAATTCTCTTGCATTTTTGGATTTGGCTTGGTTTAAGATGCTCACAGTTTCCCAGTTGAAAGTATGGTTGAGTCTGTCCATGTGTTGTGAGATTAAGGAGTTTTCATCATGTCTTCTGACTGCTAGTTGGTGTTTATGGATGCACTCTGTTAGTCTTCTGCCCGTCTGTCCTACATAGTGGCTGCTACAGTCCTTACACTATATGTTTTAGATAACTCCTGTTTTTTTTTCTTGGGATACTGGGTCTTTTGGGTTACTTAAGATGAAGGGTTTTGGTTGGTTTATGTGCTATGGTGATGCCATGTGGTTGTAACAGTCTATTTATTAGTAGTTTCTGAGATGTTTCTGATGTATGGCAATGTTATCCTTTTCATAGCTTCTGTTGGTTGACACCTCTGTTCAGTTCTGTTGTAGATGACACCTTTGTCATAATAAAAAAAGTGTTTCCCTTTTTCTGGAAAAACACTCCTGGGCTTCAGGAAAAACCTGCCCGAGCCCCAAAAAACTGCTGCATTGTCAGTTCTGCCCGCTGAGCCTGCGGGCACAGCTGTTCAGTTTGCCATGCCCCCACTGGAAGACCACACAATGACATCTCAATGCAGGTAACATCATCATGCCTTCTACTGGATGCCTGTGTTCACAGTGAGGGTCCCAAACAGTATTCTCAAGAATAGCACTGCTCCCTGAACTCATTCATAAATAATTAATACAGCAAATATAATGAACATTGTCACTCTAAGTTGAGTATGGATGGAAATGTAAGAGAAATGCTTTGAAGAAAGGCTTTTTTGTTTTAATAAATGGAAAAACAGTGGCACAAGAGAAAAAAAAACAACATCATGGAAGGGATGGATGAAATGGTTTAACTAAACAATGCATTTTGATGCATGAAAAGAGAGCACCTCATACTTGGAAAGATTAATTCCCAATCTCATTTACTTTTTTGAAAAAAATTCGGACTGTCCCTGCTGTTCTCTAAATAATACTTAGGGTGACCCAGCACTTTTACTTACTGAGTGTGGCTGATGAGAAAGCACAAATGTTCCAAACCAATTTAATCTTTACAATATTCTAACAGTTATAATGAAGTATATATTGCAGATGGTTCCAATATACAAATAGGTTCCTTCACAGTGATGAATGTCGAGCTGCTCGGCACAACTGCACTATTGTTGCTGGCAAATAGTTGTTAAAGGTTTGGTGGCTTTCTCTCGTCAAAGGTTAGTTAAAAAAAAATGCTACAATGCTACAATGTACCAACTGGCAATTTTGTGATATTGAGGCTCGACATCGAGGCTCAACCAGGCAACTGAATCACTAGGGTTCAGATTTGGCTATCCAACGCAATTTTCTTTAGCAATAGAAGGGCACAGATATAATGATTGATTATTATGTGCCATCAAATTGGTGTCAACTCTTAGTTACCACATAGATTTTCTCCATGACGTAGATTACAGGATTAGATAATGTACACGATGTACATTATAGATGTAAGGGCAGACATCTTTTGACTGCCCTACTTTGGGAAAGGTGGAAGATACATTGGAACGTAACACAGAATAGATCCTTGCTTTTTTCTTCATTCTTATCTCTTGAAATATCCCTGTTGGTGATGATTGCTCTCTCTGTTCTAACACCCTTAGCAGTCCAGTGATTTCCTGCTCCTTCAAAAGAGTATAGTTTCTCCCTTCCTCTCCATGTAGGTTTGCAGTTGGCCTCCAACATACTGTTTGCAGCATTCAAAACCCTCCTCAAAACTCACCTAGAAAAAAGTCTTTGGCAGTGCTCCAGCTTCCACTGAAATGTGCAGCTGAAATAGCTGTATCTTTTCCCCCCCTATTTATCCCTTCCTCCCATTGTTTCTGTTTCTCCCTGGATCAAAATTAGAAAATTAACCTCTTGAAAGAACGCTCTACAAGATGTTAAGTCTGAGGGCTGCTGCTAATGAGGATGATTAGACAGCAGCCGTAACAAATCTGAGCTTGCTGGAATTCATTAGAAAAAAATGGCTGATCTCTTTGCACCTACGTACAAGGGTTGTGTGATGAACCTGAGTTCAAATCCCCAATATACACTCCTCAATGCAGTTTATTTGAATTGCAAAAAATAAGGTTTATTAAGGATACATGTAACTCAAAGCATTTCTAAAGACCCAAATGAGGATTCCCGCCAAAAGATTAAACTTTGAAACTTCCCTTCCCCCCAATGTGCCAGCCCACTCTCTGCCGACGATGTCCACGTTCATTTCCCACTCCTTAGCAACCCCCTCCTCTCTCTGTCTTGCAGGTGCGCAACCTTGGCGATCGGGAAAACAGTCTCTAACAGTCCCGGCCATCTGCCGGAATGCGCTCCCCCACCCAAGTGCTGAACTCTCTCTCCGGCTGACACACATCTTATCAAACGTCCCAAGTGTGTTTTAGTAATGGCAGGATTCGCATCAGTGCAATCCTGACAGGTTGCTCTTCCCCATTACCAAATGCTCCACTGAAGTTGCTTACATGCCATCACTTTATTATCTCTCTGTACATTTAAAAATAAACGGATAGATTTCTCTTTTCCAGCTCAAATGACAAGGGAATAGTTCAGACATAAGATTTCTGAGCCAGAAAAATAACAGGAGCTAGTTCTCTGCTTGTGCATTCCCTTCCCTTCCCTTCCCTTCCTTCTGCATTTGGCCTAAATTATTGAAGTAAGTTCTGGGTTACTTTAGTTAGTTGTGAAACATGAACTGGGAAGTTATAGTTTGTACTCTTCAGATCAAGATTTTAATGAGGATTAAACTGTTTTGCTATCCTGATTTGAAGAAAAAGTTAGCAGGTTAGCTGAGGTGTGATGGTAAACTATGGGCTGATTACTCATTAAACCAAACACCTGGGGGAAGAAGGAACATTAAGAGGAAGGAAGGGCTGTGTGCAAAAGGGTTCTTCCAGTTCATGTGATACAAATGTAGACAACCTGGTGCTCTCCAAATGTCTTGCCTCTACATCACCAGCAGCCCCAGCCAGCATGGCCAGTGGGAAACCATTGTGGGACTTGTAGTCCATAATATCAGGAAGGCGCCATGTCATCTATCCCTGCCCTGAACCACAATTTGTTACATCCCCCCAAAGGAAAGAAACAAAATAAAGAGCAGAAATCAACAGAAACCATCAGGCATTTTCCTAGGAAAAAAACAACAAAATTAATTGATCTGGTGCCTGACTGCCTCCAATTAATTTCAAAGGCCAGAGACTGTCCAGGTGGATTATGGCCAGAAGCATCTTGTTGCACAACCTTGCATTTGTTTCAATGGGATTCACAGAGAAGATGTTCCAGACAATTCTGCTAACAAGTCTTGTTTCCTCCCAAGTTTGCCTGGATGCGTGTTTTTGGTCTTAATTCGGTAACAAAGAACATGTGTTGCCCCAGATTTAAAGTAAAAGTAAATTCCACAATTAAAGAAAGTTTCAGCTAATCTGAAAATTAAGTAAGTAGGTTTTCACCAAAGCCCTATGTTTAAATAAAATAATCCTTCAGATAATTGTAAACGTCAGATAAACGATTATATAGAAAATACTGGCAAGAATTGCACTTGCAGCTTTGTGGTTTTTCAGGCCAGTGTTTCCTCTTTAAAAAGAAAGAAAGAAAATTGTTATTTTACTGCTGTTGTCTTCCTTATTCTTAATGTCAAACATTGCCCTCTATTGCCATTAGAATCAGCCACACTTCGTGTTTGCTGGAGTTTTCCTTTGCTTATGGCATGGCTGAAAATGGTTTCGGTAACTGACATGTTGGCTCTTAAAACAGCCAGCATTTCAAATAATGATCTCTGTATATAAAAGGGCAGTTTGTGAAAATAAAGCAAGGATGCATCTGAGACTGGCATAATCTGAAGAACTGGGCATCGGGTTCCTTCTTCAGTATTGGGGATAGGCAACCTGGGGCTCCAGATATAGCTAGACCATAATTTCCGGCATCTTTCACCATCAGCCATTGGTGGGAACGAAGGCCAGCTCCATCAGGAAAGTCAGTGATTGCCCAACCTTGTGTCTATTCCTACATGGTTTTACAGTATGGTCCACAATTTTTATCCTTTGAGAAATGTTGATTGGTATCTCTATGCTGGTCTGTGACCGTAATAAAGATTTGATTTGATTGGTATCGGAAATTAGTGAATATTTTAAATTATGAACAGGCACTTTCACAACTATCAGTTTTACCCTCTCCTCTAGTTCCTTTCAGAAAATCCTAGGTTGATTCAATATTTAAGAAGTCAAAAGTTCACATATGGGAAGAAATTTGTAACGGCACTAATATGGTTTCCACTTCATGTATATAACATTCCCATGGACAGGAAAAATGGAATTGCGCTAATTGACTTCAACCATTCCCTTCAGCCCTATATTGGGAACTATGTTTGCAAAGAGCAGCCAACTATGCAGATAGGGATGTCTTCCAGATGACCAACTTCTCTATCTCCCAATCTCAATAATTCCACTGGAGATTGATCCAGGCAGTTTTGACTACTATAGGTGTATTCAGATATGAAGATACTATGAACATGGCTATGTCTTTATTATTTTGGGCCTAGAACCATCAGCCATCAGGGTTTGTTCTTTTGAGCCAATAGCTGAGCATAGACAACTACTTTTGTTGCTCAGTCGTTAAGTCATGTCCGACTCTTCGTGACCCCATGGACCATAGCACGCCAGGCCTTCCTGTCCTCCAGTCAAGCAATATTCATTTTTCATATTGACCAATAAATTAGTTCCTTGTCCTACCCCCTCAAATTCTGCTCAGTCTCTTACCCATCTTAATAAAACATATCTTACCCACCTTAATAAAAAGAGTAGGAAACAAATTACTAGCATTCCTCCTCTCCTGCGCACCATATATTTTGGCATATGTATTTGTGAACATTTGTCAATTATTATGCAAAACATCCTAATGTCAGGGTGAGGGGAATCTACACAAGAGGGTACTGATTAAAAAATATACCTAAATGCACTAAAAATCTTCAGAAGCTTCCAGGCTTTTTATTGTATGACACCCAGAGTCACGATCTGTGAGATGGGTGGCTATATAAATGTGAGAAATACATACATACATACATACATACATACTTACATACATACATACATACATACATACATACATACATACATACTGTTGGGATTATCAGGAGTCAACTCAGCATTGTCTCATAAGCATAATAGGGGGTCTTTCTAGTAAACACATCTCTACTGTGCTTGTGGGATGTTACTTGAGTCACCTGATTTCCTCTTCCTCCTCCTCCTTGAGTTTGATGGATTAACATTCTCCATTACTTCTTGGACACACCTGCAAGCAGGAGGGCTGAACCATGCAGCTCTCGTCCATTCCATCTCGCTTGCACGCAGATCTACTATGAATTTACTTGTATCCAGATCTACTGAATAAATGTAAGCTATCTCTATTTTATTGAATCTAACTAATGTGTGAAGACTGAATTTATTTCTGAACGCAATTAAGCTTAAAGTGCAAGTCCCTTCTGGTCCACGCTTCTACTCTGCAAGATTGTTGTTAGCTGCTTGGAGTTCTTTTATTAACCTTCAGGACTCCATCACACACACACACACACACACACACACACACTCACACTCACACTCTCTCTCTCTCTCTCTCTCTCTCTCTCTCTCTCTCTCTCCATGGCAACAAACCCCAATTGTCTTTCAAATCCCTGTGACCTGAATTGAACATTCAGGCATCTTTCGTGGACCATAGCTGCCCACCACTGCAACAGGAGTTGGGAGGCAGAAATCTCCTTTGGTAGGAGTGCAGCCTACTTCTTTTGGCACAAAGCAACAATATGATGCTGTGTCTGAAGCAGCATTCTTTGCTTTGCAATGGCATTTCACAACATAGGCTGTGATTGCAAATGCAGGTGATGACAGCCTTGAAGAACAAGATACTTTTCCTGTGACTGACTCTTGAATCCCAGAAAGTTGTCAAAAGAGGGTGGGGGGCAGAGTGGGTGAAGACACTGTGTATACCAGACTCTACAGCATGGGCAGTGGGTGTGATCTTTGTCACTGCAAGGTTTGGTTTCCGTTAGTTATCCAAGCAAGAATTACTTGCCTATGAAATTTTCATTTTGCTAAATATCCTAAGGAAAACATTGCCCCCTAGTATATAAAATGTCAAATGCTTTCTGAATACAGTAATCTAAAGCTGTAATTAGTTACCAGGATAGTGGGTTTTTTTAACAAATAACAAAAAAAACCCTCATCATTTAATTTATTGTTCAGACCAGTGCCATAAATCTTCCCATTTACCAAAAAAAAAAAAAAGTAATTCCACAGGGTAAAACTTTTAAACAATGGATCATCAATTTAGTTTACAGTCATTTCATCTAACACTCTCTTTCTAATTTTTGGGCTGCTAATGTAAACAAGGCTTGTAAATACAGGGAAACCTTGATTTTCCAGCCTTCCCTAGCAATAGACCAAATTCCATTGCAATGTATGTCCTTTGGGTAATGATGTTATTTGTTTCATGACATCATTGTTCAAATAGGGAAAATGTCATAATTTGTGTCACTGCAATTACTGTACATATTCTTTGATTTATCAGACTTTGGGCAATAATGGAGACCTCCTCCCCCAATTAGTACATTAAGCTCTGGGTTCCATTGATTAACCAATGCCACCTATCGGGACCCCAGAAGCACACCTTCTCTGTAGCACTGCCTGTCTTCTGGAATGAGGTTCTCCTCGAAATTTGAATGGCTCCCACCCTACTGGGATTTTGAAGGGCCTTAAAGACCTGGCTCTTCACCCAAGGCTTTGGAGAGGATGACTGATGCCCCTTTCTTCTTTTCTGTTCCCCTCTGGTTTTATTTTCTTTGCCATTGTTGTTCATTTGTTTTGTGTTATTTTTGTGTTTGTTGTATTGTTCTCCGTTTTTTAAATATTTTAACAATTGTAAACTGCCCAGAGTCACTGGGAGTCGGGTGGCATATAAATTTAATAAATTATTATTAAGGCAGGATTTCACTGTATATCAACATCTTCCAGAAGAAAGCAAATCTTATCAGTATCGTTTTCCAGTTATTCTGATATTAATAAGTAGGTTATAAATCCAAACTGTGGATTGCTTGGTGAGTGAAGCAGGCCATATTGGTTTGTTAAATAAAACACAATTAAGAGAAATCCTGATTTAGCACAGGTTGGAGGGCCATAGGGTCTCATCTACACTCTCTGGAATAGCCTATGTACCAGTATATATTTTTTATTTTTCCATAACAACTCAGAAATAGAGCTTGAGTTTTCCTTGCTCTGTAAATATAAACAGCTCCTTTTCTCTTTTTGTTGTTTTCTGTCTCTAAATATATCACTTTTGCTAATTTCAACAACAGAGCTTCCCTTTGTTCTTATATCAACCCAATCTGCTACTTTTCTTGTGTCCCTCTTCCTCCATATTGGTAAATGAGATTCCTTCTTTCTCTGTTTTCCTACCTTTGAGTTGGGACAGAGCCCCTCTTTGTACAAGATCCACATGGTTTGCACCTTGCCTGTCTTTAAGCATTCTTTAAAACCTGGCTTTTTCCTCAGGCCAAGGGTTGTGATAGAGGGATGGGCCCCATGAATTCTTAGGGCTATGGACGGATGGTGTTGTTCCCTGAATGGTCACTGTTTTATAGATGTTGTTTCTGTATAGTATTGTTTTTAATTCTGGAAAAACAACCCGGAGTCATTTGGAGTAGGATGACCAATAAACAAACAAACAAACAAATAAATAAATATGTATTATTGCCAGATCAGTTCTCTGACCATGTGCCCCCATTCCCTTAAGGCAGCATAGCTGCTTAACATCTCATTCTGCTGTGACAACAAGAGAATTGCTGTGAACACACTTTGCAGTGTGGCTATGGAACTTCAGGTACAATGGTTTTCCACTGTGAGAATTTCCACGTCATCCCATCTCCCACTCGTGCCCATGATATCTTCACAACAGTCTTCTAAAATTAAGCTGAAGGGGAAACATTGCTGCCCATCCATACAGCAACTGGAACTTTTCAAATTGCCATGGAAAAACCACAGCATGAGGGATGGATATCAGGATGGGGACAGGGGGGATGCCAATCTTTACACTCTTCTGTCTTCTAGCTGGAGGAAACAACAGCCAATCCATCTAGGATTCCAGTCATTGGCACTGGGGACAATTGTGAGCCATTCCAAATATGACTCTGAGACCTAGGGAATGAAAATTGTTGCTGTGTCGAAATCCTCCTACTTAGAATTAGTATCCTGGTGCTAAGAGATTAACATATGAGTTAAGGCATTTTTTTCTCTTATGTATGCCTCTGGGTGCATAAGGGTATAAAAGAAACTGGGGAATCTTTGGAACTACAAGGCCTGCTGAGCCAATCATTCCTCTTGTGCTGCCATCCCCACCTTGGCTGCCCTACAGATGGGTAAGATTCAACTCCCAGGATTCCTTAGCCAGCCCAGAAGAAAGTGCTTATATTGAAGACATTTATGTTGTAAAAAGCAGCATCTGGTAAATTAATGTAACAAAGAATGACATCAGTGAAAAATTTGTATGTGTTTTTCAAAATAGATATTTTCTAAGGAAATAGTTAAAGTAGGGGAAAATGCATACATTCTTCATGTTAGGATAAGCAGAAAACTAATGTCTATAGCAGAGCTTTCCAAACTGTGTGTCACGACACAAAAGTGTGTCGCCACACACAGTCTGGTGTGTCGCCACACAACCCAGAAGCGCTGATCATCATCAGCGCTTCCGGGTTTTCCCGCGGCGACACACCAACGGCGGTGCGCAAAAACCTGAATGCGGCAGCAGCGCTTCCGGGTTTTTGCGCGCTGCCGCAATGGCGGCACTTCCGGGTTTTCCCACGGTGACACACCAATGGCAGTTGGTGTGTCGCCGCGGGAAAACTTTGGAAAGCCCTGGTCTATAGTGAAATGGAGCTGATTTCTTTTGATCTGCATTTCCTTAACTGGTAGCCATTTCAATTTCAGCTTCCTGTTTTCAGAGTAAGATAGTAACCAGATATCTCCTGCATTGGCTGGCAGACTATTCACCTGCTATTAACCTCAACTAGTTGTTTGAAATCTGACTTCTCCAGAGGAAAAACTGCTATGGTTTTTACATTAGTGACAAGATGGACATTTGTCAACATTCATTTCAAGAGCTTGTCTGAACTTTATCTCTGCTTCAGATAGAATTCAGCATATGGTCAACAGACCAGCTAGGATCAAGGAAGTGCCTTTGGAGTATGAATGGACTACTGTGGAATAAAGTCTTGTGATTGGCTGCTTTAACACAAAACTTAAACAAGCATTATGTGAGCTGATTACCCTCAAATCCTATTTTATTTAGGTTCAGGCTAAGAATATAACTTCATAGCCCTTAATACATAGCACAGCCTTCCCAAACCTTCTGCCATTCAGATGAGTTTGATTTCAAGTCCCATTGTTGTTGTTTATTCGTTCAGTCACTTACGACTCTTTGTGACTTCATGGACCAACCCACGCCAGAGCTTCCTGTTGGCCGTCGCCATCCCCAGCTCCCCCACGGTCGAGTCTGTCACCTCCAGAATATCATCCATCCATCTTGCCCTTGGTTGGCCCCTCTTCCTTTTGCCTTCCACTTTCCCTAGCATCAGCGTCTTCTCCAGGGTATCCTGTCTTCTCATTATGTGGCCAAAGTACTTCAGTTTTGCCTTTAATATCATTCCCTCAAGTGAGCAGTCTGGCTTTATTTCCTGGAGTATGGACTGGTTGGATCTTCTTGCGGTCCAAGGCACTCTCAGAATTTTCCTCCAACACCACAGCTCAAAAGCATCTATCTTCCTTCGCTCAGCCTTCCTTATGGTCCAGCTCTCCTAGCCATAGGTTACTACAGGGAATACCATTGCTTTAACTATGCGGACCTTTGTTGTCAGTGTGATGTCTCTGCTCTGAACTATTTTATTGAGATTTGTCATTGCTCTCCTCCCAAGAAGTAAACGTCTTCTGATTTCCTGGCTGCAGTCAGCATCTGCAGTAATCTTTGCGCCTAGAAATACAAAGTCTGTCACTGCCTCCACGTTTTCTCCCTCTATTTGCCAGTTATCAATCAAGCTGGTTGCCATAATCTTGGTTTTTTTGGGGTTCAACTGCAACCCAGCTTTTGCACTTTCTTCTTTCACCTTCGTCATAAGGCTCCTCAGCTCCTCCTCGCTTTCAGCCATCAAAGTGGTATCATCTGCATATCTGAGATTGTTAATGTTTCTTCCAGCGATTTTAACTCCAGCCTTGGATTCATCAAGCCCAGCACGTCACATGATGTGTTCTGCATACAGGTTGAATAGGTAGGGTGAGAGTATACAACCCTGCCGTACTCCTTTCCCAATCTTAAACCAGTCCGTTGTTCCGTGCTCTGCTCTTACCGTTGCTACTTGGTCGTTATACAGATTCCTCAGGAGGCAGACAAGATGACTTGGTATCCCCATACCACCAACTTGCCACAATTTGTTATGATCCACACAGTCAAAGGCTTTAGAATAGTCAATAAAACAGAAACAGATGTTTTTCTGAAACTCCCTGGCTTTCTCCATTATCCAGCGGATATTGGCAATCTGGTCTCTAGTTCCTCTGCCTTTTCTAAACCCAGCTTGTACATCTGGCAATTATCGCTCCATGAATTGCTGGAGTCTACCTTGCAGGATCTTGAGCATTACCTTACTGGCATGTGAAAGAAGTGCCACTGTTCAATAGTTTGAACATTCTTTAGTGTTTCCCTTTTTTGGTATGGGGATATAAGTTGATTTTTTCCAATCTGATGGCCATTCTTGTGTTTTCCAAATTTGCTGGCATATGGCATGCATCACCTTGACAGCATCATCTTGCAAGATTTTAAACAGTTCAGCTGGGATACCGTCGTCTCCTGCTGCCTTGTTATTAGCAATGCTTCTTAAGGCCCATTCAACCTCACTCTTCAGGATGTCTGGCTATAACTCACTGACCACACCGTCAAAGCTATCCCCAATATTATTATCCTTCCTATAAAGATCTTCCATGTATTCTTGCCACCTTTTATTGATCTCTTCTGCTTCTGTTAGGTTCTTGCCATCTTTGTTTTTGATCATACCCATTTTTGCCTGGAATTTACCTCTGATGTTTCTAATTTTCTAGAAGAGGTCTCTTGTCCTTCCTATTCTATTGTCTTCTTCCACTTCTGCACATTGCTTGTTTAAAAATATTTCCTTATCTCTTCTGGCTAACCTCTGGAATTTTGCATTTAATTGGGCATATCTCCCCCTGTCACTGTTGCCTTTTGCTTTCCTTCTTTCTTGGGCTACTTCTAGTGTCTCAGCAGACAGCCATCTTGCCTTGGTTTTCTTTTTCTTTGGGACATTTTTGTTGCCGCCTCCTGAACAATGTTGCGAACTTCTGTACATAGTTCTTCTGGGACCCTATCCACTAAATCTAGTCCCTTAAATCTATTCTTCACCTCCACTGCATATTCATTAGGATTATGAGTGAGCTCATATCTAACTGATCTGTGGGTCTTCCCTATTCTCTTTAGTCTGATTCTAAATTGTGCAATAAGAAGTTCGTGATCTGAACTGCAGTCAGCTCCTGTTCTTGTTTTTACTGACTGTATAGATGTCCTCCACCTTTGGCTGCAAAGGATGTAGTCAATCTGATTTCGGTGTCGACCATCTGGTGAAGTCCATGTATAAAGTCGTCTTTTAGGTTGTTGGAAGAGTGTTTGTTATTCACAGTGAGTTGTCTTGGCAAAATTCTATCAGCCTATGTCCCACTTCATTTTGTTCTCCCAGACCATGCCTACCTGCAATTCCAGGTGTCATTTGACTACCCACCTTAGCATTCTAGTCTCCTGTAATGAAAATAACATCTAGTCTCCTGTAATGAAAATAACATCTCTTTTTGGCGTATTATCCAGTAGGTGCTGCAGATCCTCATAGAACTGATCTACTTTTGCTTCTTCAGCATCTGTGGTTGGGGCATATATTTGGATCACTGTGATGTTAAATGGCTTACCCTGAATTCGAATTGAGATCATTCTATCGTTTTTTGGATTCTGTCCAAGCACTGCTTTAGCCACTTTATTATTAATTATGAAGGCTACTCCATTTCTTCTGTGGTCCTCTTGTCCACAGTAGTAGATCATCTGATGTGAAGTGGCCCATTCCAGTCCATTTCAGTTCACTGACACCCAAAATGTCTATATTTAATCTTGCCATCTCACCAATAACCACATCCAATTTGCCCTGGCTCATAGATCTTACATTCCAGGTTCCTATGGTGTGTTGATCTTTAGAACATCGGATTCGTCGTTCACCACCAGCACCGTTGGCCGCTAGCTGTCCTTTTGGCTTTGAGCTAGCTGCGTCATCACATCTGGGGCTAGTTGAACGTATCCTCTGTTCCTCCCCAGTAGCATTTTGACCATCTTCCAACCTGGGAGTCCCATCTTCCGATGGTATACCAACATATCTCTGGTTGTACTGATCCATTTAGTTTTCATGGCAAGAATACTGGGGTGGGTTGCCGTTACCTTCTCCAGGGATCGTATTTAGTCTGACCTCTCTGCCATGATCTTCCTGTCTTGGGTGTCCCTTCACGGTTTAGCTCATGGTGTCATTGAGGTGCTCAAGCTCCAGCACCATGACAAGGTAACAATCTCCTTTGCTGTCAAGTCCCATAATCTCCAGTTATTAGTCATACTGATTGGGGATTATAAAAGTTAACATTCAGTATTTATAATGAGTACCAGGCTATATACAGTGGTATTCAGAATTCATGGAGAAAATGGTTCTAACTTTGATTATGTGCCCAACAAATGGGAAAGAATCTTCTTACACTGATGTCAATAGGGCTACAAACTTTTTCAGATTTTCCCCTCTGTGTACTCATTAAATTCATCAAGGCAGGGGTAGGACAACACCCAGCATCCACATGTTGGCAAAGCATATATCAACTCATGTGGGTTCAACAAAATGCATACAAGGGACATTGTGCAGGTACAGTTGTACAGGCATGGAGGATTTGAAGCAACTGAGAATCCATATTATTGAGGGTAAATCAGATCCAGGTCCCTTCAGTTTTCACACCAATGTGAAGGTATTAAAAATGCTTTCGTCTTATAGCTAATGTTATCTATTTTTTGTGAATGATCCCTTTATGACCTTTGATATGTGCATCATCACTGGCTCTTGTATCCAAAGCATATTGGTTCCTCCTATCACTTGTTTTCTGTCTAGATGTCTACCAGTAATTAAAAACCTATAGTAGCCATTATGTTATGATACTTAACATTTATGCCCGCAGAATAATAGGTGGTGTGTATTTGGTTGTTTGTTTCTGCTTTCAAGGAAAATAACTGAATCTCTGAAACAACAGAAACAATTGAGAGAGAAAAAGATGATTAAATCTACAACAAAGCTATCACTAGATGGCAGAAAATGCTTAGGACTGGAACTAGAGTTTGGTATACTTTTTTTTTAAATTCCAGTCACTCACACTGATTAAAATTAAAATCCTATATGAGCTTAACTGGAAGTAAATCCAGTTGAACTCAGTGGAACTGGCTTTTGAGAAGACATAATGGTTTATTCTAAGGCATGGCAAGTAATTGTTATTGATTTCTAATCATGTACTTAAAACATCTAAAACAATACACTATTGATCATATTTAATACAATAGTCTTTAATTATTGTCATTTCATGTTGTATATCACAGATGTACTAGTATCTTGAGCTATATGCTATTTTCAGTGCTGGCAAACCCAAGATCAGTATTAGTGTATCATGTATTTATTACTGATGAGAGCTTAAATTTTTAGTCATGTGACATTATTATGCCATCTCCACTGGACTCTAGTGACCTTAAATTTTTAGTCAACTAACATTATTGAATTTAAATATATTTTGGCAAACATGTCCACCCCCCCCCCCGAGGAAAATGGAAAAAGGGAAACTAAACAGCCCCACTCCATTCATTTCTCCTGTTTAGCCTGATCCTCCAAGCACTTCAATCTGTTGGTGTCACTTCTTATAAACGCCAAGTTGAATACCAAATTGCCAGTGGAAAATGACATGACCTTGTATTTATGTGTGAAAGAAAAAATAATGTTTTTTCATGCAAATAATTAGAAAGCCAGAAGGATGTCTAAAACTTCCAAAGAGGAACTGCACAAATCGATGGCTGGTGGGAAAAATAAAATCCAGTCAGTTCTATTTCTACCATGTAACAAAGAGGCAAAATGCCAGAACGGACTGAAACACCATGTTACACGCATGGAGGGACAATTTCCCCTCTGCAGAGCAATGATACTAACAGACTCAAGATGATGGGCTATTTTTGTTCAATGCAAATTCAAAACCATACCAAGAGGAAAATCAGAGAAGCCGAATTGCTAACATATGTCCAGGAAGAAAGTATCATACACCTGACACAGATTCTTATACTTCATGTTGCCACCCATCAGAGCTCCTGAACTGAAATATCACTCCCATGAGAGAGAGATTTTATATATATATATATATATATATATATATATATATATATATATATATATATATAAATAATCTCTCTCTCATGGGAGTGATATTTCAGTTCAGGAGCTCTGATGGGTGGCAACATGAAGTATAAGAATCTGTGTCAGGTGTATGATACTTTCTTCCTGGACATATGGTAGTGTGTGTGTGTGTGTGTGTGTGTGTGTGTGTATGTATGTATGTGTGTGTATGTATATATATATATATATATATATATATATATATATACACATACATACATACATACATACACACACACACACACACACACACACACACACATACATACACATTCTCTCTCTCTCTCTCTCTCTCTCTCTCTGATATAATTGATTTAGGGAATTCTTAAAAAGGAGCACAAAAGAACTTTGGGAAAAATACCTACCCTGACCTGATTTTGTTTTCTGCTTGCAGTGGTTGAAGCCTGGGCACAATTCCATGACACTTCCATCAGGAGATGCTCATCCTCTTTTGGACGTGTGTTGACATCAAATGCATGTACAAATGAGAGGGGCTTTGACTGCACGGTCGTAACCGTCATTTTGACTTTTTTTTTATCTCCCTCCCTCCCAAACATTGTTGCCATGAGAAGAATTTTTTTAGAAGACATTATTCCATCTTTTTAACCTTAACTGCTTTGTTTTTAATTATTAAAAAAAACCTGAAAGAAGCAATGAGTAAACCAGAATACTCGCAAATCGATATCACCTGGATCCCTATCAAATTCCATATTCGAATCAGTTGGTCATGCTTAAATATAAAATGCCTACAAATGAGATATTAATAGTAAATTTACAACATCTTACTTTCACATTGGCTACCTTTTAAAATTGGTGCTACACTTGGAATTTGAGGGCAGTTATGGCAGTGATCACAAAAGGCTGCTATAGAGGATATAGTCAATCTGACAAAAAAATCTATTTATCAAAGCAAATTAGTGAGCTGGTTATTTATCAGCATGTTCTACCCAGCCCCCTCAAAGCTCCCCAGGAGGTTCTCTACAACCCAGCATCCCTGTTTGGCACACACTTCCAAACAAAGCACCATTTGTATTTCCTAAGACTGCTTATGGGGCACATAGGAGGCTGAGAGGCATTCTTGGAAATAAAGATGATCCTGAGGGTTCCCACTTTGTTTTTCAGCATACCAACTTCCTTGTCTTTTTGTTTAACTAAAACATCTAAAAATATTAATGCTAGGTGGGCCAGAAATGCTACTGTCTATGAGCTACAGATTATTTCTATCTGGACTGGATGAAAGCAAAATTGCATGGTAAAATATTGCAATAGTATCAATACAAAGCAAGCAATTGCCTCTCTTTTAAATAAACAAAGATTATTTGTACATTTGGCCAACTGTGACTGGTAATGGTCCCATCGAATTGTTTACATATATTTGGTATATAAAACCAATAAGCTGGTACTAAAATTCTGTAGCCTAGAATAAAAAGTTATCACTAGAAATATAAGAAGGGGGCATATTACATATGAGCAGTGGCAGAAAATATGGTCAAAAAATATAAAATTTACTTTAAGTAATAGTTTAAGGGAAAATATGTACAAAATGATTTATAGATGGTACCTATCACCTGAGGTGTTATTTAAATCAAAAATCAGGAATACGAATATCTGTTGGAAATGTAAAAACAAAAGAGGGTCTTTTTACCACATATGGTGGTTATGTGAGAAAGCAAAAAAATATTGGACCAAAATAAATAAATATATAAGTGAAATGTTAGGTAAGGATATACAAATGAAACCAGAAATCTATTTGTTAGGTAAAATCGAGGATACTATGAATAAAAGCCAAAAGACATTATTTTTATACTTAAGTACAGCGGCAAGAGTAAAATATGCGCAATTTTGGAAAGAAGAAAATATACAAACAAAAGAAGAATGGATTATGAAAATAATGGAATTAATGCAAGTAGACAGATTAACTAATTTAATAAAAGGGAAAGAAATAGGGAAGCATAAGGAGATATGGGACCCTTTTACAGAGTATGTTAAAAAGGTGTATAATATTAAATAGATATATATATATATATACATGTAAATATATAAATATAAAAAAAATATAGTAAGGGGGGGGGTATAATAATGAAATATAGAAAGTAAGAGAGAAAATGTATACAAAACAGTTACATTTAAGTTCTGAGTTAAGAAAACCGGAAGCAATTTTAAAGGTGTTTGTATGTGTATGTAGTAGTGGTTAAGTTGTATAAATCAAGAAGGGAAAAATGCATAAGAGAATAATAGAATAGGTATATATACACCGAAACATAAGAAAGAAAGAAAGGGATTAAAGGACTAGAAATAGGTAAAAATGATAAGGAAGGGTTGTTGTAGGTTAAGGGATAAGTAGTAGTAGGAGAGGAGAGAAGGAGGAAAGAAGGCAGGAAGGAAAAAGAAAGTAGGATGGATAAAGGGTTATATGAGAATAGAATAGAATTGATAGATTGAATTATATAAAGAAATAGAAATAAAAACTTATATTACGAAGTTATGATACTATGAAATTATGCAATTGATGGAATGTCTAAGTGTAAATGGGATATATTTTATGTAAAATGTAAATGTCTATGTTAAATGTTAAATGTAAATAAAATTTATTTAAAAAAAAAAGAAATATAAGAAGGGGGCGAATCCCCTCCCTAATCCTTTATCAATAATAGTTTAGATTTGATCTTGATCATATTTAACATTTCATCCTAGTAGCATTTCCTTCCATGTCATGGCCATTTAGGAAACCATAGTATGAGGTGGAGCTGGTGATGGAGGACGGGTTGCATGGAATTGCCGTCTGATTTTCTTCTGGCTATTAGCAAAAAACGCAACTCTCTTTTTGGGGGCTCAAACTGAAGGAGCTTAACAAACTGAGGTGTTTCCTTAAAAGTCAATCCAATAAATCAAGTGTGTGCTTACTGGTTTAACTTAAGAGCACAACAAAGGGAACCGAAACCATATCCCTTGTTTGTTAATGACTCCTGATAATGCTGGGAATACGTTCAGTACTTTATTCAATACCCAAAGGTCCTCTTGCTAATAAGTAATCAACCACTGGAGAGAATATAAAACTAAAATGAATGGTGTCTGTGGAGACACCATAATATCTGCCAAGTCAGTAGATTTAATAGTCTCAGGTGATAGTATCCATAGGCATTTAGACTTAATTAGAGGAACTGAAAAGCTTAGAGCGGTTTCCAGGAATACCATGCAAGTTAGCTGGCTAAATTAAAAAACTAATCTCTTTTCCCGAAGTGCTTGAGCAAGCTAAGGTAAATTCATTATGGCTTAGTTGGAGGAGGAAGCAGAATCCAGTCTTTGCCCAGCCTTCCCTACAGTGAAAATACGGGGGTGGGGGGGTGGGGGGCTGTTTTGGAACCCAACTCTGTGCTTCAGATACCAAGATACTTCAGTCTAGTATTTGAATGTGACATCTCCTACAGTTTAGACTCAAGACAGAATTATGGGACTTAGCTTTAAAGATTCCAAAGCTTCAATATATCCTTTTTAATGTAACAAGGAAACATGTTTAAGAACTGAGTGAAATTGTTCTATTTTTCATTCTGCCTCTTGTATCTTTATTCTTCAATCTTTTGTACTCTGAAGCTTATGCAATACAATACAATACAATACAACAGAACAAGTAGAAAGAACTGGGTGAAATTTGCCTACAAATTTGCTCCTGCCCTTGCAGAACTCCTTGAGCTCTAGTCCTAGGCCAAAAGGAGCTTGACTATCAGTTGAAAGCAGCATAAAGCATAAAGCCCTTGCACAAAAACAGAGTAAAAATGGAACAGATAGCTAAACCTGTCAGTCTAGCCACCTGTCAAAACCTGCCTCCTCCCTCCCAGCCCCATCACACTTTCATGAGAGTGATTATTGGATTATGATATTGGTGGGAGGGGGTGGAAACAAAGCCAGGGGAATCCACCAATCCCTGCCCTTAATGTGCCTCACACGCTGTAAATAAGGACAACCAGCATCATTCTTGAGGGAAGGTGGAGACCATCAGTGGGGGCATAAAATGTTATGTTTTTTTTAATATGTTTTATTGAGTTTTACATATACATAGATAAAAGTTTGAAAAGGAAAAATAGAAATAGAAATACAAATCAAAGAAAGGAGAGAAAAAGTGTAGTAAAGCAAAGAAAAAAAAGAGAAAGATGAAACATAGAAGTTAGTCAACTTCCGATTTATCTCTGGTCATAGTAATTTAAAGAATAGTCTCTTACATGCTAGGTCTATATATAACATTGTAAAACATTTCCTGTCTAATATATCAATTTATATATATTTTAAACTTCAAAACCCCATATAAGCTTTGCCCCTCTTGCATTTTGCAAATAGTCCGTTAATGGTTTCCACTCTTTAAGAAAGTAATAATTTGAATTTTCTTTTAATAAACATGTCAACTTATCATTTTCTGCCATGTCCATCAATTTTAACATCCAGTCCTGTATCGTGGGTATAGTCTGATTTTTCCAATTTTGTGCATATACAAGCCTTGCTGCTGTAACCATATATTGCATAATTCTTGTAAATTTCTTTCCTATTTGTTCTTCTGTTATTCCCAATAAAAATATTTCTGGTTTATATGAAACTCGAATTTGTAAAATATTTTGCATCAATGAATGTATCTGAGTCCAAAATTTCTTAGCAATCTCACAAGTCCACCACATATGATAAAATGACCCCTCTTTTTTTTTTTACATTTCCAACATAAGTTGGAAACATTCCCATACATTTTAGCTATTTTTTGTGGGGTCATATACCATCTATACATCATCTTATAAAAGTTTTCTTTCAAATTATAACACAAAGTAAATTTTAGTCCTTTAACCCACATATCTTCCCATTGTTGCATTTGAATATTATGACCAATATTTTTTGCCCATTTGATCATGCAGTCTTTAACTTGTTCCTCTGCCATTTCTCCTTTTAACAATAATTTATACATTTTAGCAATTAAATGATCATCTGTCTTGCATAATTGTATCTCAAATTCCGATTTGGTTTGCTCAAATTCAAATTCTTTTTTATCTGATTTAAATTTTTCTACAAGTTGCATGTAAGAAAGCCATTGAAAAGTATATCCTTCTAAAGCCAGTTCTTCTTTTGATTTAATTTTATATTGTCCTTGTTCTTTTTTTAAAAAATCTTTATAAGTCAGCCATTTATCTTTAGCTCTTACTTCTGTTCTATGAAATGCTTCTTGTGTGGAAATCCATAAAGGTCTTTTATAACATAGAGTTAGTTTATATTTATTCCAAATTCTTAACAAAGATCTTCTAATATAATGATTTTTAAAGTCCACATTAACTTTCACTTTGTCATACCACAAATATCCATGCCATCCGTATCTTAATTCATGACCCTCCAAATTCAATGATTTTTCATTTTTCAAAACTATCCACTCTTTAATCCATACCAAACAACAAGCAGCATAATATAATTTCAGATCCGGTAGACCTAGTCCTCCTCTTTCCTTTGAATCTTGTAAGACTTTATATTTTATTCTTGGTTTTTTCCCTTGCCAAATAAACTTAGAGATATCTCGCTGCCATTGTTTGAAAGGTTCATCTGATGCCAATATAGGTAATGTTTGAAAAAGATATAAAATTCTTGGCAAAATATTCATTTTAATTGCTGAAATTCTACCTAATAATGATAATTGTAATTTTTCCCATTGATCCAAATCTTTTTTAATATCTATCCAAAGTGGGATATAATTATTCTTAAACAACTTAACATTTTTAGCTGTTAAGTATACTCCCAAATATTTTACTTTCTCTTCCATTGAATATCCCGTTATTTCTTTCAATTTCTCTTGTTGATGATGGTCCATGTTTTTAGTCAAAACTTTTGTTTTCTGTAGATTCACTTTAAACCCTGCTAACAATACAAAGTCTTTCAATTTCTGTGTCAATAATTCAATTCCATCTAGTGGATTCTCCAAAGTAAAGACTAAGTCACCGGCAAAGGCTCTTAATTTGTAAACTTCTTTTTTAACTTTAATACCATGGATACCTTCATCTTGTCTAACATCTCTCAATAGGACCTCTAATACCAATATAAACAAAAGTGGAGATAATGGACAACCTTGTCTTGTACCTTTTTGAATTTCACATGGTTTACTAAATTCTCCATTGACAATTATTTTTGCAAATTGGGGAGTATATATTGATTTAATCCATTTAATAAAATTTCCTCCAAAATTCATATTTTCTAATACTTTAAACATAAAAGGCCAATTTAAATTATCAAAGGCTTTTTCGGCATCTATAAATATCAAGGCAGCTTGTTTTTCGTAGTGTTGTTCCAAATATTCCAATATATCTAATATATTTCGGACATTGTCACGGATCTGTCTCTTAGGTAAGAATCCTGCTTGATCTTGATGAATAAAGTTTTTAAGAATGTTTTTCATTCTTTCTGCCAATATAGTTGTAAAGATCTTATAATCCTAATCCAAATTCAAATTGTTCACGAATTATTTTAACATTCATGGCTATATCAAAACAGTGGAAAACTCTGACATGTTTTTGATATATTATTCTAAAATCACTCCTGGAAACACTGATTGGTGAGTCCTAGAAAAGGACTCATTGGAAGGTAGCGATGTCCATCACAAAATGAGTTCCCCTATTACATCTCCTTGGGGAAGATGTATCACGTGCAGACTTGCAAAAATTAAAAAAAAAAGAAACAACCTAGCAGCCAGGCAGATCTGAAGCAGCTTTTTGCTTTGGGAACAGTCTACTTCCCTTTAGACCCTTTTGAAAAAGATCCAAGTCCTTTTGGAAGGAGTCTGCTCCTCCAAAGTAGGCAGTTTGGGTGTGTTTTTCAGGTTTTGTCCAAAATGGATGCCCACTCCAATCCTAAAGCATGGGGACACCAATCCCACTGGCATGAGAAACAGTCTTTTGCAGAAGTTATTTTTCTTCATCCATGCCAGAACAGGCTAAATTATTTTTAGGAATCCTAATTTGTTTTTAACTCTTCAAAGATTGACTCCTTGTACAAATTTCTGGATTAAATAAACAACAAAAAGAAAATGCAGGAGGACAATACATTTACTAGGATAACATAAATCTGACAAATTGTGGCCCAGCTTTTAAATTCCCTGGACCTCTTTTTTAGATTAGATGCAAGCAAACTTTTGCCCAAAGGGCACTACAGTGAAATCTTTTATTTCTGCAGACATTGTCCCAGTGTGAATATTCACAGCAGAGAATCTTCTGATTCCTGGTATCTTTGTGGACAGTCTACATAATTTTATTGGCAATAGTACCAAAACGTTCACCTTTGCTGTTGCTTTGGATGTCTTTTTATTTTCCCAATTTTTTGAGATTAACCAAGGCAGCTAGGTTCTTCTACCTTGTTGTTCTTTATTCGTTCAGTCACTTCCGACTCTTCGTGACTTCATGGACCAGCCCATGCCAGAGCTTCCTGTTGGCCGTCGCCATCCCCAGCTCCCACACGGTCGAGTCCGTCACCTCCAGAATATCATCCATCCATCTTGCCCTTGGTCGGCCCCTTTTCCTTTTGCTTTCCACTTTCCCTAGCATCAGCATCTTCTCCAGGGTATCTTCTACCTACCTGAACAGAAACGCAAGAATTGGAATGGAAATTGGAAAATGTATTTTTTAATAAACCCATTAAGAAATGGCTGGAAGGAGTTGAGAACCCCTTTTTAAAAACTATTTTAAGGATTTCGGCAAAATATAAAGAAAAATTAATGCCAGTTGTTTCCCCATTGACTTCAGTGGTGATGATGGAAGAATTCCCTATAAAGAAGGAATTAGAAAAGGAATTGGAGGAGGGAGAAGAAAATATTTTGAATAAAGGATTGGGTGAAAGAAATGAATAGTAAAGATCAAATAAGAGAGGTATTAAGAGGAAGATATGTTGGCTTAATTGTATACAATTAGAGAAATGGATTAGGAAGTGGATAAATGAAAATAAAGAATGTAGAGGCTATACAAGATTTGAGAAGATGATTTTAGAGAGAGAAGATGAAGAAGAAGATATAGTTAAAAAAGATGAAACAAGTGAAATTCATAAGATATTATTAGAAATTGAAGATCAACAGGATTATTTTAAATTAGTATGGGATTATGATTTAGTACAACAAATAAGTAGTCAGAGTTGGGGGAAGATATGGGATATGCATATTTTAAAAACTATGTCTGTAAGGATAAATGAAAATTATTTTAAATTGGTTTGGAGATGGTACCTGACACCCGTAAGATTAAATCAAAGAGATAAGAAACATTTAGTACTATGTTGGAGGGGATGCCAGGAATATGGCACTTATCTCCACATGTGGTGGAGTTGTAAACAAGTACAGACATTTTGGCAGCTGGTATTTAAAGAGATAAATGAGCTAATTGGGATAAATTTGGAAGTATGTCCAGATATAGCATTGTTATCAATGTATGATAAGGTCAGATGCACTCAAACTACTAAAGATTTAATTACAAATCTATTGACAGCAGCAAGATTAATGATAGCTAGAAAATGGAAGGTACAAGGCGATTATCAAATAGAGGAATGGTATAAAGAAGTGTGGGATATTGCAATTAATGATAAGTTAACGTCTGATATTAAAGTTAGAAGGGGGTTACAGAATCAAAACGATTTTGCAGAGATATGGAACATATTTGTAGAATTTGTTTTATTAATAGGGAAAAGATGTACACCTTCACAAGAATTATTATATTTCTGGAAAAAGGAATGAATAAGTAAAATAGCGGTCCTGGGGGTGGGGTGCACGTTTTAAGGTTTTATATTATAATTATAATCATTAAATCTATATGTAAGTAATAGAGGTTTGATATAAGTTTATAAAGCTATGATATATATATATATATATATATATATATATATAATGAAAATTTAAAAAAAGAAATGAGATTAGTCTCTGTTAGATGCAAATTGATTGCAGGATGTAAAGGCTTAAGAACAGAATAAAAATATCAGTCTGTTATCCCCTATTCTCAAAATAGAAAAAATAGAAGATCTGACTGAAGAACAATCAAAGCCTTGTCTCTCTTGTGGAAAGCAAAGAGTATCAATAAAACTGAACACAAAAAAAAAGGTTTTTTTGTTTGGGTCCCTACACCAGGCACTACCCTATAGAATCACCAGTGATCTCCAGACCACAGGTTGGGGATCATTATTTTAGAAATCATTATTTAGCATTTTTAACCAAATCACTAAATATTAACATTCACATCAAACTGCATGTATCACCAAATTGCTGATTATCTGTAATATATCTCCAGAAATGGTATTTTATGCTTCATTCATAACTTTCTTGGATTTAACATACATTAAAACTGTAGACGATTTAGTTGGAAAAAATATGTTTTTTTTATTGTGCTTTCTTCAGTTATTCTAGACACAAAAAGGTTCCAAGCATGTAATTGTAGCCATCTGTTGTGTTTTAAATCCAATCTGTCTAAATAGACAAGCTGTCATGGCAGCAGCTCTGAAAACAATGGCAATAATGCAGGTTTCCTGTATCTTTATTTGGGGACTAAACAAAGTTGATTTGGGAATGTATCTGAATCTCCTTTCTGGAAGCACCTATTCTGAAGTTGCCTATCAAATTCAGCTAAGGAAGTCAGAGACCCCATGACAAGTATGGAGTCTTTCCAGAGAACTTGCACATGCAGATGGGCAACCTGATATCCTGTGCTAGCTGAAGTGAATCCTGGTTTAGATTCAGATGATATGTGATTTTTTTAAAAATGGCCATAGCTGTGAAGAAACAGACTACTACTAGTTATAGCCAAAGTCATGGAGGCCTATAATCTCTGCAGGTTAGCCAGTCTGCCTGTGGAGATAGATTTATTTCTAAAATGCCAAGCGGGATATAACCTCTGACTTTCCCATCTCTAGTCTGTTTATGACTGGAATGAATGATCTGAGGTTTTGTTGTGACTGTTCTTCAATACTCCATGTACATTGGTGTTGAGGTTTCTCTTCATTTTTGAGGAGCTCTGGGAATAACATTGCAAAGCAGCCAGCTGGAGTTCCAGCAGCAGAAGACAGATGCCAAATCCAACCAAGCATAGCTTAAAGCCTTAGTGGTAGTAATGCTGGAAACCGTAGTTCTGTAACACTAGAGAAGTAGCCAAGTATTGTCTAGCAAAATTATTTCAGATGCTTATGGGGGTGCTACATATTCTCCTGCTGTCAGATACTGTGTGGGCTGTTGCAATGAATTTGGAGAATAGATAAAATTGCCTGGAGCCAGAATGACAGCTACTGCTATTGGTATATGGTTGGTCAAACTATCTCTGCATGAAGTCTTGCTTTAATTGCCATGTACTGAAAACATGAGTAAGAACTGGGAGAACAATGTGACTGAGTATTTCTACACATGGCCTTTAACTTTTTTGGCACTGGTCGACACCTGAACAAAGGGGTTGGAAACCTTTCATTTTTGTTAGACACTAACCACTTCAGGAGACAGGGCAATGATGTCATGAGTGGGTCAACGTGGAGTTCTGGGATTTGCAGGGAGAGGGATTATTTAGATGTGACAAACCTTTCCATTGGTGGGGAAGCATGCATCATTTCTAGAAGCTGCAAAAGTAAAGGCATTTGTGGTTCATGAGTATTCCATTGCTGCTATAAAGACTTCAGAGTGTACTTCAATTATCAATCACCCAGAAGCGTTATTTTACCTTTCCCTGGGATATTTTCAAAGCAAGGGGCAGACTACTATTGTAAAAAGAAAAAAAAATCTGAGCAGGATGCACACTAGAAGGGGATGGTACTTGCAATTAGTTTTATGAACTATTTAGCTTAGCATAAATCATTTGAATTTTCACTGCCTTCTGCTGCTGGGAATAGGCAGAAACAGTGGGCATTATTTCCATAAATAGTTCACAGAATTATTTGTATGAGTTACCTATTTTTTCCTTGCCCAGAGGAGAAAGAAAACAGGCCTAATTTTTTCAGCGAAGATATGTCCTCCCTGCTGTATTGCCAAGAGTCCACACCTTGATCAGGGGCTAGGGCAATTGGTTCTTTTTTGATCCAATGATAATAAGCACGCCAGTGGATAAAGAAACTTAAAGCTTTATTATAAACAAACCAAATTAGACAAAATCACAGTTTAACTAAATTACAAAGAGCATAACAAGCATAGCATATAAAAAGAAATGCATACATACATACAAAACAAGATGATACCTTTATTCTCTTGTTGCTACCAGGAACTTGGCTAAGATAGCAGAGAATAACCCCAAAAGGAATGGCTGTTGAGTCCCACAGCACCCAGCGTCCTGACCCTGCATCAAAGTTCCCACAATTCCAAAGGCAATACTCAGGCTTTTTATCAAAGCCTGGCTTCCAGACCCCGTGACCAAGCCCAGACTGACCTTGACTGGGATTCCTTTGAGGGCTGGGCCACCTGTCCATGACATCATTCCAATAGCATGGGAAACCATCAGATAAGCCAGTGCCCGAGCAAAACAATTTCTTATCATTCCCCCCCCCCCATTCCAAGCCGTTAGAGGGGCGGCTGGAGGAGTGAACTTATGCTTAAACTTAACAAGCTGGGGACTTTCTCCCCCCCCCCCCACTTCCCACAGAGATATGTTCTGAAGGGCTGTTGGAGGAGTGAACATCATTCCCCCCCATTCCAAGCAGAAATAAAAACAAGCCAATTAAACATCAGTATAACTCAAAATAAACTCTAATCTCCTAGGTGTGGGGGAAGAAAAATCAAAACATGCCACCTAACTCCTCGAAATACAAAGGTCTTCCGCAGGTTGCCACTACACCTGCCTACAATGTTTTCTTTGGTTTACTGTTTTATTGAACTATGATGGCTGTTGGCTTCTTCACCTCTGTTTAATACATTTTCCCTTGTTTATTTTGTATTTATCTTTTCTTTGCTTTTGTAGGATTTTGGTCACCCCTCTTTCCAATTAGATGATACAAATATTGTAAAAACTAATAGTACACATTCTCTGTTCAACAGCTATGCAGGTATCCATGCAAAAGCACTAAAATTTTGTCACAAATTTCCCTGTGAAATAGTTGTGTCCTGAACCGACTGATCCTAAAATTATAGGACTGCTGCATAGTAAATATATATAGTATATATACACAGCCAGCAGCCCAGGGCTGAATATGGCCTCAAAGCCCTGGATCTGTTTTCCCTAGTTTGTTTGTTTGTTTGTTTGTTTATTTATTTATCCAACTTATATCACCACCCATCTCCCCCCATAGAGGGGACTCTGGGTGGTTTACAATAAAGTTAGTGATTAAAAACATATAAAATATACAACACAATATATCAATTTAAAAATTAAATATAAATATATAAATATATAAAATCCAAGAGGCTGTGATGTTATGTTTAAAAGAACTCTATGGCGCAAGCCATCCCCACGAAGAGCTATTACTCTTCCCATCCCAAGCGAGGTGGCAGAGCCAGGTCTTCAGTTGTTTTCGGAAGGTCAGGAGTGTGGGGGCTTGCCTCACCTCCAGGTGCAGAATATCCCAGAGGGAGGGTTCCACTGCAGAGAAGGCCCGCCTCCTGGACCCCATCAGATGGAGTTCTCTTACAGATGGGGTCCATAGCAAGCCCTCTCTGCATAACCGGGTGGGGCGGGTCGATGCTCTGGGGATGAGGCGGTGACAACCAACACCTTGAATTGGACCCGGAAGCAAACTGGTAACCAATGCAGCTCGCGCAGCAGAGGTGTCTCATGTGCCGATCTTGGGGCACCCATAACTGCGCGCGCAGCCGCATTCTGGACCAGTTGAAGCTTCCGGATACTCTTCAAGGGTAGCCCCATGTAGAGTGCGTTGCAATAGTCTATATGGGAGATGACCAGGGCATGAGTGACTGTACGGAGGGCATCTCGGTCCAGGAAAGGGCATAGCTGGCGTACAACTCAAAGTTGCACAAATGCCCTTCTGGCCACGACTGCCACCTGCTCTTCAAGCAGGAGTCGTGAGTCCAGAAGGACCCCCAGGTTCCGCACTGTGTCTGAACGGGGTAGTGCCACCCCATCCAGATCTAAAGATGGCAACTCCCTGGATCTTGAGGCGTCATCAATCCACAGCTACTCTCTTACCAGGGTTCAGGTGAAGCCTGTTGTTCCCCATCCAGGCCCCCACAGCCTTCAGACACTGAGAGAGGGTAGCCACTGCATCACTTAACTCACCCGGGATGGAGATATATAATTGAGTATCATCAGCATATTGATGATACCTCATCCCGTGTTGGCGGATGATCTCACCCAGTGGTTTCATGTAGATATTAAATAGGAGAGAAGAGAGAACCGCTCCCGCCAGAGATCATCTGTAAGTGCGACCAAAGAACTACCTAGTTCTTCTAAAAATGATTACCAAGTTATACTTTTGAATATGAAAAGTAGGGATAGTTCTTCATTTCCTTCTTGGCAATAGCCAAGTCTTTCTCTGGGCTCTGACTGTTCATGGAGTGTATGCCTTTGTAGCAAAACTCTGCCACCAGTGCAACTTCAGAGTACATAATATTAATTGCCACTTCTTCAGTGATGATCAGAGGCATAAATATCTAGGGCTAAGATGAAAGAACCTCTTTTCCATTTTGGACTCCTTAGAGCAGTGCTTTCCAAACTGTGTGTCGTGACACTTTAGTGTGTCGCAACAAAACCTGGAAGTGCTGACGGCACATCGCCACCACCCTGGCAGTGGTGTGTGTGGCAGTGGCAGCAGCAGCGACGACGGCAGTGGCGACGGCAGCGGCGACGGCAGCGGCATGCCATCAGCGCGCCATCAGCACTTCCGGGTTTTAGCGTGAAACACAAGGCCTCCGCCGCTGCTGCACATGCCCCCGCGCCACCGCTGTGGCCGCCGCCGCCGCTGATGGTGTGTCACCAACGGCAGGACTTTGGAAAGCACTGCCTTAGAGTTTCATTAGCTGATAGTAATACTACTAGAGATGTGATAAGGGTGAACAGATAGTCCTGCACAATCATGTGAAAATGCTATATGTATTAGAAAGGTAATGGCTTTCTTAAAAAATGCTAAAGATGTTTGTTGCACTTTCAAGAATTCAAAGATTTTCACCTGCATTATCTTTTTCAAAGATGTGGAATTTTTGACCTCAAGGCATTGGGGAATTACAGCTCCTTCAGTCCCAGACTGCTTAGCTAATAGGAGGTATGTTGGAACTTATAGTTTAGTAACATCCTTGAAGGGCACTCTCACTCATCCCTGTCCTAACAGTAGACATACTAGATCAGGGCTATAAAATCCAGAAGGTCACTAGATAACAGCAGACAGATACAGAAGATTCCAACTTCGTTGTGTTATTTAGTGGTCATCCAGATTGCTGCAGCCCAGAAATCTATCTAATTGTCATCCTTTAAAAATAGCTATTGGATAAGCCACTATATTGCAAATGGAAGAAGGAATGGAAACTGGGTGGAAAGAGAGTGGCCCATCTAAGGCCACCTAGTGAATTCATGACAGAGTCAAGATTCCCAGTTCATCTTACTGTATAGTTACCAAATCACACTAGCTCAACAAATGCACAATTACTTCCAAAGAAAATCCAAATATATTTGAGACACTATAGTTCAATTGTACCCTACCCATTTTTTCAGAACAGCTGTGTGTTCAGCAAAGGTTTTGTGACAGCTTGCAGTAAGTGGTAATTAAATAGTCCTTCCTTCTTGAGGAAGGAAGGAAGGAAGGAACTCTGTTTTCATTGCCAGCCTCCAAACCAGCTGCCTCATTGCAATCTTGGCTTTCCAAAAATCTCCATGGAGGTACTCCACCCTCTCCTCCTGACTTTGCATTTACTGTATGTCCTCATCCACTTGCCTTCTCTGCTCTTCCAGTCTTCCCTTCTGCAACTCAGTTCCTCCCCTTAGTTGTGCTCTTTCACTTAGGTTGCATCATCTATCAGGAACTGAATGAGTGAGTCATTTCCACATGTGAAATCTCACCTAAAAACCTATTTTCTCTCAGGGAAAGCATCTGAGAAGAAGATTAGATATATATTTCTGCAGGCTGATTCTAAACATGCTACCTTGGAAGTAAGAGCTGCTGAGTTCATGCTTAGATTAGAAAAACTCTACTTAACTTTTGGTTTGGGAGGCAGTATTATTAGCTGTTCAGCAACATTAATATTTTCCATTTCCAATGCACGCACTGCTATTTCTCATATTACCTCAATGTGCAGCCAATAGTGCAATCTTAAATGTGCTTACAAAGAAGCCCCACTGAATTCCATATGATGTTCTTCCAGGTGAGGGAATATAGGCTTTCACCTTTAGCAGATCTTTGGTTCCCTGCTGAGTGTATGGTACCAAATCTAAGTTTTTAGTGGGTGCTTTAAGACATTTTATTACTATTAGCTTCAACAGGATTAAGGAGACTTGGACTTCTGGTGGGGACATGGCAGACTGAACAGCTGTGCCTGCGGGCTCAGTGGGCAGAACTGACAATGCAGCAGTTTTTTCAGGCTCAGGCAGGTTTTTCCTGAAGCCCAGGAGTGTTTTTCTGGAAAAAGGAAAACACCTGGAATCACCCCATCTGTCCTCCGGACAGCTGCTTGCAGCCAGATGATCGCAAACAGCGTTCGCATTTGACTGGTAAGAGCTAGCCGGGAGGCTGGGACATCATCATTTCCAACCCATGCTGTAGCCTTAAAGGGACACTAAGACTGGCCATGCCATTTCTAAATCACCCAATTTATATATTTTTTAAGTACGGGTACCCTAAGAGAAGCTTTCTACAGCAAGGAGAAGCGGGTTCTCTTGGTGCTTATCGTTATTTTTGGGGATTAATTTTTTTAAAAAAATTCTTTTTAAGTTTTGGACTTTGTTTTCCATCCAAATATTAAGGAGGATTGGGAGTAAATAATTGTCTCCCTGTTTTTATTCTTGTACTAAATTTGAAAATATTAGCATTTTCCTACACGTTGAATAGGGTGTTTTGAACTTTTAGTTTTCTGCTTCTACTTTCCCTGGGGAATTGTCTGCATATCTCACTTTCACTTATGAAAGAATTGCAGAATGTATTTACATATCTTAGACTTTCGCTGGTTAAGCTCCTAGGGGGTGCCATAATCTACTGTGTGAGACATGGAGGATTTTAAACAGACTTTCTCTGACTTCCACCAAGATTTTAAACAGATTATTTCTGATTCCTACCAAGTTTTTATGCAAGGCATTCAGAACATTTTGGAAAATATGAGGTCTAAAATGTGTTATCTGGTTGGGGATGTCATGGATGAAATTGAGGAACTTAACAGCGACAGAAATGTCTCTTTAACTTCTGTTGAAATGCTGGATGAAGATTGGATAGTCAAGTTGAAGAAATTAAAGGGAGAGATTGAGTTGCAAGCCAGAAGTGAAATTGATTTTCTGATGGAATGCCATGGAAAAGAAGGGGTTATTGTGTATGGGAGGTCTTCTGAAGAGAAGTCGGAGTTTTTGAGGGGGGCAGTTGGGCTGTTTGATTTTTTAAAGAAAAAATCTCTGTGCGCATTGTGGGGATATGTAAATGCTCTGGTTTATTTTGAAGTGGGATAAGGGTTTAAGAATATTTATCTGGATTTCTTTTAGGGTTTGGCTGACTTCATTTATCTTTAACAATTTGGATTAAGATTATTAAGGTATAATAAAAGGTAATGTCTGGTTTTGGGTTTAATATGATTAAGTTTATTAAAATTGTTGCATTATAAAGTATAATGGCAGACAATTTATATGTTTTTTAGTTTGATCTTTATTATAGTAGACAGGAATGTATAGAATAGTAGTAGGAAAGAAATAATTAAATAAATGTTATTTTAGGGGGGAAGTTGATTAGGAGGGGTGTGTGTGTGTGTGTGTGTGTGTGTATCTATCTATCTATCTATCTATCTATCTATCTATCTATCTATCTCCTTTTAGTATAAGGGGAGGGAGCAACTGCATTTAGTGATTTTTATAATGTGCTAATGAAATGATTTATAGAAATAATGTGATTTTGGTTTAATATAGAGTAAGGGATTGATTATGGAAAATTGTTGTATCTCCTTACTGTAAAAAGTTGGAAGTCACCTCTTTTTGTAATTTTAAAAAAAATTTCTCTTGTGTTTCCACACTTTTTTAGCTTTTTCTTTTTTTTCTTTGTAGTTTTTTGTTTTTCTGTAGCTTTTATCTTTGTTTGAAACTTAATAAAATTCTTATAAAAAATAGGATTGAGACTTCATACAGTACAAGGCAACAACCATACTTTTGTCACTGATATATGCTTAGCAGAAGATTATAGCAACTCCAGGGTAATATACAATAGTTTCAAGTTTAAAGAAAGAAATGTGATGAAATTATTTTTCTTGGGTAAATGACCCAGGTAAACATGTCTCAGAGACACCAAACATTTAGAGCATTTCTGGAAATGGAAAAGTTAAAGAAGTTTGCTTGTTTACTTTTAACGCAACCTGTTAATAAGGTTGCAAGGGATATGATGAAGTAGGTCACTAAGATTTGACCTCAATTTTATATCCCATAGATTTTTTTATTACTTCATATAGTTGTTATAGCCTGAATTGTTTCCACAAAACCTTGGATTTTTAGATTTGATGTGAGCCACACTGGCAAATTAGGAAATGTGACCAGGATCTGTTTGAAGAGAACTGAACAATTTTTGCTTTAACACGACCTATGTGTCATAATGCTGTAGTACAAGGGCATACTTTATTTTCTACTTCCAAAGATGTAATAAATTTTATGGCTTCAACATTTGAGAAAGTACTTGGAATAGAAGGCTGTAAATAAATGAATAACTTACATAATGGACCCCTTTTGAGCACATCGTTTAACAAAACACTTTTTCTGGCAAAGATTTAGGTGCATTTAACCTGTTCACATTAAGAAGCTTAATCTGTCTCCAGTAAGGTATCCCATAAAGTTGTTTTGTGGGAATTTTTTTTTTGTTTTTGAACAGCCACTGAAAATTTAATGCATCTTCTGGATTATATAGTGTCCTTGGAAGGAAATGCCAATTTTGAATTAAGCACTACATGAAATGCAGAATAGAATCAATCCACGCAAATAATGTATAAAACCAAAAGGTGACAGCTTCTCATACATTGTTACTAACGATTAAACATACAATGTTCCTCCAAACTTAATATTTTTCCACACTCCAGGGATTTTCATTCAATCTGAATGGAAGATATAACTCTGTGTGAATGTGTGTATGTGTTTAACACTGCAAACTGATTGAAATTGTTCTCGAAGGGCATGCATTCATAAGCAAAAAGAGAATGTGATGGAAGTGCTTTGACATCATAAAATAAACATACTTTGTATTCTGTTAGACAATCAGAATGCAAACAAATCATTTTTTAGCTTCAAAATTTGACTGGCATTAATTTTGTGAGAGAAGGTGATGATAGCTAAAATTTTAGTATAACGCTTCATGGGTTTTGCCATTTGGGATCAAGTTTTGTTCCAGCTGCTATTACCCAAGCAAACCTGTCAAATTATGTGTTACATTCAAGATTATATGATCAGACTCCTGCTTGTATAATAGGTTTCCATTTTGCTGTCCCCTCTGGACCTCCCCACATATACACAGCCACAGCCTCAAATCTGCCCTAGATGGTCCTCAAACCCTTTAGAGATCTGAGGGACAAGAGAAAGAGAATTTAATATTCCCACTTCTAGGGAAACACAGCATGGATTTTTAAAAAATCTTGAAACAGCTGCCTTGGCTCTGGGTGGAACATACAGGTATGTGTTTGGTATGACATAAAGTCTTCTGTATGGTGGCTGCTACCAGAAAAGAGTCCTATCTGAGGGATGCAGCAAGATTTTGCCATGGCTTGGATCACTGACCCTCTCTATTGTCTCTTCAAGCTGTCATGGGGAAAATACAGTAATGTGACATTCCACTAAGGAAAATATCAGGCAAAAGATAGCTGATAATGTGCTGACAAAGCGCTTAATTAGCTGTTCAAGCTGGAATGGCTTCTGAAGGCAAGATTTTCTTTTTATGAAAAGCGCAATAGTCAATTATGACAAACAAAATCCAGGTTTCTGAATTAAAATTCAAGATGCTGGGTCTCTCTGCTGCAGAGCCTGTAATAAGTTATGTTTTGAGAAGTCTGTAATTACACTGGCGCCTGCCGGTACTGCCATAGTAAAGTCTGTCACCATTTCCATTATATCGGCCATTTTAAAGGCAATTTATAATGCAACTGTTTTTTACAAGCGTATTGGACTGAAGCTTGGGAGAAAAACAATATTAAATTAAGGAAACCATGTTTGTTTAAGTGTACGGACTCAGGGTATGCCACAGCTTTCAAGAGCCATATGAATTTCAGTATAAGGAAATAAATAAGGTAGCAAAATTGGTAAGTAAGAGCTTCCCAGCTTTCAGTGTCAGCAACGAGCCGCAGAGTAACTAGTTACTTTGGACAGTGCATGGAAAGATGAAACTTATATCCAGCCAGTTCAGTGGGGCCTAGATCTGCCTCACTGTATAACACAGCCTTTCTCAACCTTTTGACCCTGGAGGAACCCTTGAAATATTTTTCAGGCCTCGGGGAATGAGCCCTGCACATTCAGGCTCAAGTATAGGCCAGAAGTTACAAAATTATTATATTCCTTTCATGTGTAGGCCTGTATATATGTATTAACAGTGTTCTTAAATAAAAATAAAGAATGACACTTACCTCTTTAATGTGAAGTTGCCCGAATTTGAAATAATTTTTAAAATAAATTGTGATCTCCCAGGAAACCCCTAATGACCTCTCGCAGAACCCTAGGCTGCCACAGAACCCTGGTTGAGAAACCCTGATATAAAGTAACATGCCATCCTGTATGTATTCTAGTTCTCATTTGCTTGACTGGGACAAATCTGTTTTAAGGCTTTTATGTGGTACAGATAAAGCCCACATTTAACAAGCAAATTTAGACAAATTGCTCTGTCTCATTCATGAATTTCATACTCCTCCACTTGTAAAACCACTGTAAAAAGTAGTACTGTAATAGAATGGTTGCAGCTTTTTTTTGATTGAGCATTCTTGAACTCAATGTTGCATTAGATCTTAGGGTTTGTTACTGAATTTTAAGTTGTGCATAGAAACCTGAGAATGTATTAAACCTACACACATTTACAGAGCAGTCTACAAACGACTAGAAACATACACACACATACAGAGCAGTCTACAAACGACCAGAAACACACACACACACACACAAACCAAAGACTACACACTGCCTTAATAATTTAATTCTATCCTCAATTTATTTATTTATTTATTTATTTAACATATTTATACCCCGCCTATCCCCTCCCTATTGGAGGACTCTAGGCGGCTTACAGTATTACAAATTCATATCTAATTATACAATTATACAACAATATAATATACAATTTATCATCGCGCGTGCTCAGGAAGGGGGTTGGGGAACCGACTCTTCTTCCGTAGGTATTGGACTACATGTCCCAGCATACCTCGCTTCCGAGTCGGTTGCTGACGTCCTGGATGTTTGCCAATCGGGTTCCGTCATCCTCTGTCGTCCTCCGTCGCCATTTTCGGGGTTTCCGGGATCTTCTTTCCGTTCCAAGGGCGACCCCCGAATTGACCCACTTTAACGTGGTACCCATTTATCTACTCGCTTTCGCTTTCGAATTGCTGGGTTGACAGAAGCTGGGGCGAGTGGCGAGAGCTCACCTCGTCACGCGGGGATTTGAACTGCCGACCATTAGATCGGCAGACTTTACAGCTCAGCGGTTTAACCCACTGAGCTAACCGCGCCCCTACAATTGCTTGGTTGTTTTTCATGCAGTGCAAAATCCTCAATTTAGCTCTATGGGTGGGTCAATGATTCTTTCACTGGGTTTTTGGCTCCAACCCAGGCCCAATCATGGCACCTGTAATTTCCATGGGCAAACATGCCCGGTTGAAATGAAAATGCTATAAAAAGTAGTTCTTGGTAAAGGTAATAAGTTGTGTGTATGTGTCGGTTTGTGTGTATGGATGAATGCTGAAATGTTCAGAGTAGAAGAATATCTTGTGCATTGATCATGTACATTTATTGCACAAGACAATTAAATCATGAGGACTTTTCATGCAGAATTCAAAGAGCAGCTCCAATATTTTCTTTCTCTATTGCCTGGCAGACCACATTAAAGCCTTGACCTCATCAGAAAACCAGGGAATGACTCTTTGAAAGAGAAATAAAGACAGCAACGGACCAAATTGATATGGCTAAAGAAACAGCATCGCCCCCAAATAATGAGTTTAACAGGTACGATTTTGTACTTGGGAGCTCGGTGAAATGCTTTATTGGCTAAAGCAAGTATCAACATTTAAGAGAGTGACTTACAACTGTGTTCTGCAGCCAAATGTTTTACATTTGCCACTGTGCAATTCCTGTGCTAATCAGAGCCTTATTTTAAACCAAGAAGGATTACCAAAGTCTCTTTAGGTAGATACACTTGCAAATCACAGTGGTATGATGATGGATTGTGTCCTTAATTGCGAGAGGCAGAGGGGGAAAATGCAATAAGGAATAATGAAGACAAAGCCTTGTGACTTTTTTCTCTCCAAGATTTATTATGTTTCTGAAAACCATATCCTCTGTGAACAAGTGAGGGTGATTTTCCCCCCACAAGTTTTTTCTCACATTACAACTATTCTGTTGTATTTGAGGAGGGAACGAGCATGTGGGGGTTATACTAATTTAGCATTTCCAATGCTGCTAGTTCCAGAAAAACAGGATTGTGCAGCCTAATCAAGAAAGTCTTTTTACTTTTGGCCTAAGGCTGCATCCTGCGGGCAGGCAGGTCAAGAAAAGACAGCACTCCCAACTATAGAAACCTATGCATCGGATTACTCACTGTTAGTTGCTAGCTTTGTTCTGGCAAAGCGATGGAAAGCTGAAGTACATCTTTTGTGGGATCAGTTGTGTACAAAACTGCTTCAGCCAAAAAAGCCTGACAAAACAAGAGCTTTGGAGAAGAGGGGAGGTGGGGAACTGGTTACCATTTATTGGCGATATTAATATTTTCCCCCTGATAAATTATCCTTTTATATATTAATAATATTTCCCCCCTAATAGATTGTCCTCATGTATGCAAATGTCATCTTGGAGTGAAGTATTGTATAGAACAGAGGTACCCAACCTTTTTGGCATGAGGGACCGGTTTCGTGGAAGACAATTTTTCCACAGACTGGGGGGGGGGGGGGTTGCAGTTGGGAGCCAATTGCGTGGACTGAGGGGCAGGTTTGCAGGCAGGAGCCAATCGCGTGGACTGGGGGGGCGGGTTTGCAGGCAGGAGCCAATCGTGCGGACTGGGGGGCGGGTTTGCAGGCGGGAGCCAATCGTGCGGACTGGGGGCGGGGTTTGCAGGCAGGAGCCAATCACGTGGACCGGGGGTGGGGTTTGGAGACTGGCATGGCGGCCCGGTTCCTAACAGGCCACGGACCGGGACCGGTCCACGGCCCCGGGGTTGGGGACCCCTGGTATAGAACATGAATTTTTAAATGTTTATATTTCTCCTCTCTGTGTCCCTGTGTGTGTACACTCATGTATGACACGTGTGCTCATATTTTAAAAATAATTTTGGGGAGGGGTTGAATGATGATGATTCTAAAAAATAATTAAAACAACTGGCTGAAACTGCAGTATACCTGTAAGCTCAGGTGGAGTATGTTAGAGGCACGCAAACTGATGCTGCAGGATTGTATGTGGCCCAGAAAACCCCTCCAGAATTCAGCTGTAAAACCTCTTTAGTTTTGAGGGCCTCCTCAAATCCATCCAGACATGACTTCCTCCACCCTCTTGACCCATTCACTTTTTCCTCATGTATTTCTTTTTCTGTTTTAAAAAAATTACACAACTCTAATTTAAAGCAAATGAAAAGTTACAAGGTCAACTCCAGGGTTTTCAACAATGGCACCCACAGGCATTAACATCCCCAGAGTCACCTCCCTTGGCAACTACTGGCTATGTGTCCACCCAATTTTATTCTATTTCATTCTTTACATTTTAAAAATGGAAAGTTAACATGATGCAGAGAAAAGTAATTTATGCTTAGCAATAATTATACTTCTGCCTTACTGCTGTGCATGAATACAGTTCTTCCTTGTACTACAGAAAATACGATATATTGAAATGAAGGAATTGTCACTGGAAACCTAAAATACACATGGTATGATATTAGGAAAATAAAGCATACAATTCAGACAATAATTATTATTGTTAAATTAATACACTAAATATATGCTAATTTAAAGTTCTACTGTGCAGTGTTATTTCTTTTTTGTAATATGCTACTTCTAGATTTAAGAAACTGATTAAAACATATCTTATGGTATTCACATTCTCATTGTCTTAAGAGTGATGGATGAAATTATTAAATATAATGCCCCCATACCAAATATTCCTTATATCAAGCTAGGCAAACAGATAAAAATCTACCTAAAAAACTGACTTGTTAAAAAGCACTCCCATTCATTACATCATCCTTATTTCTTTGGGTCATATGCAGTATTCTCTGCTCACTAATGTGAGAGGTGGAATAAATTCTCTCCCTACAGCAGAATTTTTGGGGCCTGGTCAAAGGGTTATAGGGCCTGGAGGGAGGAAAGAGACATTTACTTGCATAATGTTGGATGCAGCCCATCACAGCCCACCAACTCCATGCAATTAAACTATCAATTTCTAAAAAAAAAAAGATGTTGGGATCTACCTGAACGAAAGACATATACAGGTAGTCCTCGCTTAACAACAGTAATTGGGACCGGAATTACTGTTACTAAGCAATGAGGTAGTAAAGTGCAACGTCACCTGACCATGCCACTTAGCTACGGAAGTTCTGGCAGTCCCCGGTTACCATTGTTAAGTGAATCACCACGGGTTATTAAGTGAGGACCTCATGTGACTGCACCTTCTGACTTCCTGCCAGCTTCCCCACTGACTCTGCTTGTGGGAAGCTGGCAGGGAAGGTAGCAAATTGCGATCATGTGACCGCGGGACACTGTGATGGTTGGAAATCCAGGCCGGTTGCCAAGCTCCCAGATCGTGATCAGGTGACTGCGGGGGTGCTGCGAAGGCCAGAACTTCGAAGACCAGTCGTAAGTGCCACTCGTTAAGTGCTGTTGTAAGTTTGAATGGTCACTGAATGAGTGGTGGTTAACTGAGGACCACCTGTATTCTGGTTTAGAAACTGCCTTTCTATCCAAGAAAAGCAGAGGCTTTTTCTGTGATTCTTCAGTGGAATGAAGAATGAGAAGTATTTGCACATTCTCAGATTCCAGAAGAGTACTGTAGTTGTGTGAGTCTGCTAGAACCACAACCAAAGCCCCAAAGTGTTGTTTTCTGTTTATTGCAGCACAAGTGCCTGCAAAGCACAACCCACCTCCTCAGTTGTGTGCCTGATAAAATGGACTGGAGCCCATAGAAACCTAAGTCCAATTTCTTCATCTTTAAAGAGCTACATGATTTTGTAGTCTTTGTTGCATATTTTCCAAAGCATTTTTCTTTATGAGGAGTTCAGTTCTCTCAGGAAACTGCTTTCACATCAGTTTCTGCCTGAGCAGAGCAAGGTTGATCCCCTGGCTCAGTACAACTTTTCTCCATGCTGCCTCAGACTCTGGAAATGTTTATTCCTGGTGTGCTCTTGTTTTTGTCTCTAAAGAGTTGTCATTTCACTGCTAATGGCTTTTCTTTGTGATCTTTCTCAAAAACAAGGCGGCAACAAAGCATTAGCAGAAAGCAAGCTTTTTACCTCTTGCAGGACGCAGGTCTTCTGCCAAAAACAGAAATTTCTGGGCCACTGATATATCTAATTGTCTGGGTCTGCTTTAATTTATCTGCCTTACACAGCTGGAATAATTTTGATAAGCATTTAAATCAGGACAATTTTATTAATATGTAAGTCTGGTTTAAATCAGTGAGACCTATTTCTAAATGGGTTGGATTGAACTGTAGATCTTTTTAGCTGCTTTAATGCATCTGAGCCCCTATCTGCTGCATCAAAGTATCTTTTATAATTTATAGCATGATTTTATTGGATAATTCATAGCAATTTATATCACACCTAAAATGTTGCTCTCTCATTAAAGGGCTGATCTAGTCCACAGTGGTGTAATTCAGAACCTTAGCACTGACATGATGAAATGGGGTGCGATGGCTGAGTGGTTAAGACACCAGGCTTGTCGATAGGAAGGTTGGCGGTTCGAGACCCGAGCGCCGCGTGACGGAGTGAGCTCCCGCACTTGCCCCAGCTCTTGCCAACCTAGCAATTCAAAAGCATGCAAATGCAAGTAGATAAATAGGTACCACTTAGGTGGGATGGTAACAGTGTTCCGCGCGCGTCATGCGGCCAGATGACCGTGGAAGTGTCTTTGGACAGTGCTGGCTCTTTGGCTAAGAAACAGAGATGAGCACCACCCCCTAGAGTCGGACACGACTGTGCAGGGGAAAACCTTTACCTTTACCTAGCACTGACATGAGTATTCATTTTGTGTCCATATGTACACTGCTCTTTGGTTTTGTTGGTTGCCAACTTCCACAAGGGCCAGCCAGTCCAATGGCTCTCAGCATGATGGAAGTTTTCTCCAACAGCATATGGAGAGCCATAGGTTCCTTAACCATGTCATATGATACTCAGGTCTCTTTCAACAGAATATACTTGGATCTGAGAAGAATCCAACTAGATTTCAGAAGAATTTTATTAGGTAAACCACAATAGGAGAATATGAGTGATGAGAGGATACGATTTATGTAAATAATGTACCAGATATATTGTTCAGGAATAGACCACCATAATTTTTCTTCTGGTACCTGCAAAGTCAGTAAAAACAATAGGGATTGGGCCAAGTGAAGCTAACTATGTGAAAACTGATTTTGATAAATGTCAAGTAGTTGAGTTAGTTCCATAAGAACAATTTCTTGTTCTGTGTTGCTATATTTATCTTGTCTTACATGGCCATGGTAGCTAAATGGAAAATCCCTTAAACCAATTACTGAGATCTTGGGTTCTATCTGTGGGCATCTCAGAAGCTCTTGGTTGGCCACTGTTGGAAGGAAGGTTCTGGGATGGATGTAGTTCAGGTCTAATCCAGCAGGGCTGTTATTATGTTTTGATTAATTTGTTGGCTCCAGTCCAGATGTGACCTTAATGTGGCTATAACACCCAAGAAAAAGCATAAATGGATAAGCATTTGTAGGTAATCTTTTAGATTTTGTACAGGTTAAATTTTGTTATGCTTATTTTCAAAGCGTGGGATAAACATCTCAATTGTTGACATCCATGAGGCAAAACCTTTTTTATTATTGGTACCTCAAGCTGTATATTTCAGCTATTAGAAACCAGGCACATTTCTTTAAATCTGCTTAGGGGCTTGGTGACTTATTGGGCCTTTGGGTTTCTCATTATCTTCGGGGGTTGGGTGGGTGAGTTCATGAGACATATTACATGTTTCTGTAGTAGTTTTCAAACAGTGAAACCACTTCCTAAGTTGGCTCTTTCTTTAGTGTGACAGATGTGACTTCTTTATCCAAAAGAATATTTTCTAGTTGTTTTTAGTTTGTTCTGGCACAGTTGTGTTTCCTTGTCAGCTAATATTACCCAGCTTGAGTATTACTTTATGTATACATTGGCCAATAGACTCATTTATAAATAATAATAAATAAAATCCAAGTATTACGATTGTGTGTGGATTGATACTATTTAAGTGGCTGGAGTGGGAGGAAATGAATTCATTGAGAATCTATTGCCCAGATACAGCAATGTCCTCATTTAATTAATTAATCAATCAATCACTGATGCCCCTTTGGTATTTCCTATTTGATAAAATAAAGGATGTACTTTTGTGTTGAAAGTGTGGTAAAAGGGGAAATGTACTATAAAATGAAAGGCTGAACTCACAAATGAAGGTTCATCACTTGATTACTGAAATATTGAGTCATGATTTTCATTTGATTAGTGCAGCACTAATTTAAAGAATCTACCCCATAGACAAACAAACAATGAAACAAACAAGCCCCATCTCTTTTCAGTGCAAGAAGGTAATACACTCAGCTGGGATGCTGAGATCAGTGAGACCTCCACACCGGTGTCAACTGGACCTACTATTTTTCATTTTACCAAAAGAAGTATTTGTCCAATCTGAATTCTTGCATTCTTCTCAGGAGACTGAAGTTGATTGCACTGACAGTGACTCATGACTGCCTTGAAAGAAAAATGAACCAAAATATATCGCAAGTATGTGCAGGGATTTTTTTTATCAATCCCTGCAGCAGACCAATAGTTACTAAATATAATCTATCAAGAAGAGCAAACAGGAAGATGAAAGAAGAAAACGGTCTAAGGGTTTGTGAAAAATCCACCACATCGCTTCCACTATTTTGTAAATAAGTGCTGTTTTCAGTCTAGATTTTGGGGTTAAGTAAGTGAAAAGCAGCATTCACACTTCTGGTATAGAGGCACCCAGTCCATTTCAACTGGGTCTTCCTTAGGCAGCTGGCTCCAGAATTGTAGCCTCGGTCATGCTCCTTTAACTGGAAAGATAAGCCTGCTTTTTTGTCCTCTGCTGGAAACCCGTGTGACTCTGAAGTGCTTAACTGCAGTTGGATGGGGCCCTTCCAAATTAAAGAGTATATCATAAAAACCTCCGGGCCCTCACCTGCTGATCTCAGTGGAACGTTAAATTATTTAACCTGGGCTGCAAGTGGCCATATTTAAAAAGGGTGAGGGAGGATAGAGTTGAATATGTTCTGCAAACTAGTATATTTCAAACAACCCCTATGTTTGATCGACTTTGCAACCGTTCACTTGAATTGCATGCTAATTTTAAGATCAACCTGTTGACGTATTCTTTTGGAGAGGTCATTCCCCCATCCTGTTAGAGAGAGGACTGTTTGCTGGTGGGGGGGGAGTAACTGTGTGGCAGCAGAAGGGTTAATTCATTTCCCCCCCTTACTTTGCCAGTTTCAAATTACAATGAGAAGCCTCTTCTCTCCCAGCAGGGTTGTGCTTACATTAGCTTTCAGATCTCTCTTGAAGGGAGCTGCTGCTCTACTTTTGCCTGGCAGAGGTGAAAATCACTCTTAAGGAACTGAAAAAGACTGGATGGATTTTGAGAAGGGGGGTGCTTTTTTTCAAAATATTCCTGGGTGAATTCAGAGGAAGGCCTTTTAAGCCTGTGGTGCATGTTTCAGATGGGCTGGACATTAAAAATGTTAATAGGCTCAGCTGGGGACTAAAAAACAAAACCAAACCAAACCACCACCAGATTGAAATTGCACCATCACCAAGCAGTAGTTGAAGACAGAAAGCTGGGATTCAGGAAAGGACTGCAAGGTGGGAGAAGAGTTATCTAGTTGGGGATTAGGAATCGGAGCAGGAGGGGACTCTGCTGATAATGGCAGTCTGATAGAAGATTATCTCTCCTTTCATACAACAGTATCCCCAGGTCTGGTCATTTCAAGGTCTTGAACAGGAATGCCTGCATCAACTGATCAGCTTCTGGGCATCTGTTCCACCAGTGCAGGAAAAACAGTAACAACGGTAGAAAACTGGAAGTCTGAATTTCAGCTTTCATAGGACTGCATGCAGCCCGACCCGTCCCATCATACTTAAGGAAGAAGTGGAAGAAGATAACCAAGATGGGAGGTGCAGAAATGGCAACACTGACATGAAGAATAGGTAATTCACAGTTCATTTATTTTTTATTTTATTTTAACTTTCCTTGGCCCTGGGAACATCAGACGTCATAAGAGACCAGGAAAAGGAAAATAAAACATTATTCAAAGCTAATTGTGCATTTTATTTTTTTAAAAATGGACCAAACTCTGCTCAAAGCTCTACTGAGCTTGCTCTGGAATTACTGGCTTTTAATGGGTTATGCTAAAGCAAGCATGGGGGACAATCACATACACTCCAGTTTTATTTATCGGAGATTGCGGAACCATGAGAGGCGAGATATCCAGAGAGAGATTCTTTCCATCCTGGGTTTACCTCACAGACCCAGGCCATTTTCACCTGGAAAACAAGCTTCCTCAGCACCCCTCTTCATGCTGGACCTCTACAATGCAATGACAAACGAAGAAGATCCCGAAGAGTTGGAATATTTGGTGAGGGGATCATCCCCAAGTGGAGAGAGCAAAGGGCTAAGGAAGGGCTATTTGGCATCTCCAAATGGATACTCCCGAAGAATATACATATCACGTACAAGTTCACTGCCTACGCGGAGTCCTACCTTAGCTAGCCTGCACGACACCAACTTTCTGAATGATGCAGATATGGTCATGAGCTTTGTCAATTTAGGTATGTTCCCGGTTTTATTTTGTTTTCCTTTGTTTGAAATCTGCTCTGGGTTTGACAGAGTAGGAGAGCTAGAACTCCTGATCTTTCTTTTAAAGGCAAAAACTGGTCCCTGGAAGATGTACTTCTAATACAAGATGGAGTTGGGCTAATGGTAAAGCAGCTACTAAGAAGATGGCACTGGATATGGGGAGGTTTCTGTTACTTTTAGTATAAAGTCAGTTTCAGTAACTTTCCTGACTTTGGTTTTCCTTCTTTCACTGATGTAATTAAAATGATAGCTTTGGCCCAAGAACCATTTAATTTTTTTAAAAAAAAATCATGTAAGCGCATTGGTATATATTGTTCACTTTGCAAATTTAAACAAGATTATAGAGGATAACTAGTAACTGTGTGTGCTTCAAGGATGAGATGATAGAATTAGACATTCAACCAGTTTGGGAGAGATCTTTCATTTTTAATCTGTTTCTCACAGGTAATCATCATTTGCATGTTGATTTGGGTAGAGTGCTTGTGGAATGCTCTGAAATGTGTTCCCTAACAAGCATGCATCTGAATTGGTGGCCTTTAAGGGATTTCAAAATACATTTCAGATATTGTTGCTTTTCCTTTCTGAAATGAAATTTCCAAATAATGCATTGTTTTCTGTTTGCTATTTTTTATTTGCAATTCTTATATTTGTAAAGTTTGATCATAGATTCTATTAAGGATCACTGGGTTTCATTTTATTAGTTTTAAATAATGTCTCTTCCCCACATATTTGTAAAAAATGTGAAGATTAAAATCTTTAGAATAGAAGCTTTCTATTTATTTTAAGCATTACAATGATTTAGAGGGGAATATGATTATAGTCTATTCCATAATACAAGAAGGTGCCAGAGATTAATCTTTTAATAGAAGTGGTAATTTTATGGATGCTGTCAAACTATTTATGTACCTCAACTTAGGAATTTCACATTGGAGAGAAAAATCCATAATCCATGCTGGATTGGAGCATGCAGTGCCTGTTCAACTTTTTGGCACATATTTGCCAAAGATTTCACTGAAAAGTGAACCGTCATATATTGTGTGACTAAGCCATTCCTCTCCTGCTCCCCTCCTAGAAATATTTTCTATAAGAGTTTTAAGCATCAGCAGAAGACCCTAAAATATATTTAAGTGACATGTATCATCTAAGCTGGTAATAACTATGGTAGGTTAGTACAATTCTTAGTTGGTAATAATTACTATTTAGAACCAACATGCAACAGAAGTTTAGCAGTCAGAAATAAAGTCATATTTTGCTAATTATTTTTTAGCGCAAAATACTTTTCAAAACTTAGTGAAAAGTATCCATAAATGTAGTGTGATTTACGAGCATTGCATTTTTGAAAAGCAAATGCAGATGTTTCCCCTTTACTCTTACCTTTACTTTATCTTTGAAATGATTTAGTGTGTCCTTACAACCAGAACTAAACTGAAATGACTATATAAAGAATCAGCCATATTGAATGCATACTTAGATATAGGCATTTTAATAGAGATCTGTATTTAAGGTAAATTCATGGACCCTTTGCTTAACACTTATCAGCTTTAAATTCTCAACATAATTGGTCTCTATTGGTTTAAAAACAGATTCAGTAAATTCATTATTAAGCAGATGACTGCTCTTCAGGTCTTCAGTGGTTTGACTTTTACAAACAAATAGGATTCCCATTCATGTTCATTCAACGTTACCCTTGGTGACAATTCAAGAGAGCCAGTTTGGTCTAGTGGTTAAGGCAACAGGCTAGAAACCAGGAGACTGAGAGTTCTAGTCCCACTTTAGGCATGAAAGCCGGCTGGGTGACCTTGGGCCAGTCCCTCTCTCTCAGCCCAACTCACCTCACAGGGTTGTTGTGGGGAAAAGAGGAGGAGGAAACAGTATTCGGTACAGTATGTTCGCCGCCTTGAGTTATTTATAAAAATAATAAAGGTGGGATAGAAAATACATACATACATACATACATACATACATACATAAATTCAATTTCCTCTAAGATCATTTTTCCCAGCCTACTAAGCTTACATAAATTGCATTAATAGATGCATGTATTTGCTGTGTTAAGGAACATCAGAATGCGTGTTCTATATTGAGCCCTGACTTTTCTAGCTTTTGAAATACACAGACATCATTAAAATGAAAAGCTTGCCAAGCAAATGGTCCAGCTTTATCTGGTTTTTATGCACTATTACATTTATTTATTTATTTTATTTATTTATTCAATTTATCCCCGCCCATCTCCCCGAATAGGATTGATGTTTTACCTTTCAAAGTAGATTAAACTTAGATCACTTCTCATTGTCTTTCTAGTTATGCAGTATTTCAGGGCATTAAGCACTCTCACTGCTACAAACTCTTCGTTAAGGTTAGATAAATATTTTTGGTGAAAGTAACAGAAATCTTAATGCAATTAAAGTACATAAGATATCATGCCAGTGAATAACCACATTGTATTCTACATCTGACAATCAATGGCAATTATAATTAAAGTACTGTAAAGAAAAATGGTAATGATAAATGAATGGAATATCGTGGAAAGTGGTGGTCATATTGTGGAAATTGGTGGAGTTTTACACAATCCATCATCTGCAATCAAGTTGCTCTCTTTTGGAAGTAGACCTGACTGTTAAAGTGGAGGGCCATTATCAAATTACAGTACATTAATCCCCCCTGAGATGATAAAGAATTTACATAAATCATTGCATCTGCCAAACTGTAACGATTTAAAAACTCATATGCTAAAAATAACAAATGGGAAGTGTTAAGTCCTAGAAATGCAGTTTGCTGGGAGCTTGAGGTAATAAAGTTTCATCCTTGAGGGACATGTGAATTTAAGGCAGAAGAAAAAAAGTCCTCTGGAGAAAAAAAGATTGTTCCTGTCATAATAATTATGCTGCCGGAATAACTTCTGATAATGTTTGCTTGCTTTGCTAATAAAATTTAAAATGCCTGAGAGGCTATTAAAAACAGATCCACTGGTGAAAAGGAAAATGAAGTCATACAAAATTAAAGTTTTGGTTTGTCTTCTATTATCTCAGAACACTATCCCTGTTTTTCTTCTAAAGAACGAAGCATAAGCCATTTTGCTGTTTTCTCCACAGTTAGCTTTGGCAATATAACCTCATCTTTTCATCTTCCTTTTTCACTGACATTATAATCTTTATTAAGAACATTTACTAAGAGATAATTCTGGTACAGAAAATAAATTCACAGTGAACGTGCTCTGCTTCTTTCCCTGCCCAGCTCTGTTCACGTCCTTTTCAAAAGCTTTTTGTTCCTGCCTTTCCTGTCCAGTTCCCCGCATTCTCTAACTTGCAGTGTTGTACTTTTTAACTGTAGCTTTTAACTGTTTTTTATTGGTTTTAATGGTTGAAGGTTATGATTGTTAGTTGTGTTTTAAATGTATATGCCACCCAGAGTCACACGCAAGTGATATGGGCGGCTAGATAGACAGACAGACAGACAGTAGAATGGATAACAATTTGAATAGTAGAAATATATTTTCATTTTTCTAAATAGACATCCAGGTTATTCCGCAAAGATAGATACATGCATAACTTTGTTCTGGCAGCTTTCACCAATGGTGTATGAAAGCTTCAGAAAAGATTTGTCCCAAACGCTCCAATCAACAGATATAAGAAATCGGTCAATAAATGGAGTATTTTTTTCTAAATGAACCAACTACAATATTTTCAAAGATCTACTTTTACTTTTAACTGGAATTTACTGTACATCAATTACTGATTTTCAGCGTTTTTTGCTTGATTGAAGGAAACAGAACTGTTCCACAAATCCTGTTTAGACAGACAGACAGACAGATGGATAGATGGATTATTTGTTTAAGTATGTATTTGTGTATACTTGCCTTTTAACTTGAACTGCAGAAGTGGCATACCAAGTCTTCAGTCTGTTGTTGTTGTTGTTGTTAGTAATCAACTGTTACTGGGTAGGAAGATATTTTAATCTGTGCTACTGAGAAAGTTCAAATCTGATTGAATTTAATTCAAATACAGTCCTCTTGCTTTGCTAAGATTAAACCCACTTAGATAAACCTGAAGTGAGATGTGGGTGGATGATGGGGAGATTCAGATTCTTTTCCATGGAGAAATAATGAAATATCATATGATTGTACAATTGTTTAGAGAATTTAAGGATGACCAATTATTTATTTCCATTTATAATGCCAGCATGAGAGTGGTACACTCAGTTTTTCTCTAAGCTTTAGTTATTTAAGTGGGACTTGCACAGACCTCCAGTAACTATGAACAGTGCTGAAATAATTACAGGCTACCACACCACAAATGCTAAGCACTGTATATTATTCTGGCAGTTAATGCTAGATTTTATAGAAGGGAGCATGAAATAATTAAAAATACAGAAGTATTCCTTTTTGGTTTACAAATCCAATAAAATGTGTATGAGTTTGCCTTACTGAAAAATAGAGCAGCTAAATTCATCTTAGTTTCATTTTATATAAAGTGAGGGCCACTTCCTAGAGCTTGGGGTTCTGGTGACCACTCTTTAGAACAACACGGCTCTTTTATCTAAATGGGTGGAATACAGGTAGTCCTTGACTTACAACCACAATTGGGACCTTTCTAAGTGAGTCAAACACAATTTGATGACCTTTTTTGCCACAGTTGTTAAGTGAATCACTGCGGTCATTAAGTGAATCTGGCTTCCCCCATTGACTTTGCTTGTCAGAAGCCAGCTGGGAAGGTTGCAAATGGTGATCATGTGACCCCAGAATGCTGCAACCATTGTAAGTGTGAGCCGTTTGCCAAGCACCTGAATTTTGATCATGAGACCACAGGGATGCTGCGATGGTCATAAGCGCGAGGACCGGTTGTAAGTCACTTTTCCCTGCACCGTCATAACTTTGAACAGTTGCTAAACGAATGGTTGTAAGTCAAGGACTACCTGTATCTAAACCCTGGATTTCCAGCAGGGCCTTTGAGGGCCACAGTGTACTTCTTGATAAGTTCTTTACTATCCAGACAGCTCTCTGCTTTTCCTGCTTTTATTTTTTCAATATTTAATTTTAATTGAAACCATGAATGGGAAGTGACCATGCTCTCAAGAAAGTAGCAGCTTTGAGCATCACGTTTACGGGTATTTCTTTTATTGACGGTAGGCCTTACTTAGACCCCAGAGGCTTTTTTGGAAAAGGAAGTGATTGGCTACTGCAGTGTGAGCCTTCGTTTGTCTTTTGGTCTCTTGCGGCCCTCCCTCAGACTTGCTTCAGATTTTGCCCTTATTTATGTATTTGCATAAAATAATACATAGTAGCCCGAAGTGATAGATTGGTATGATTTGAAAATTTGGTGCAGGTTATAGGTAATATATAGTAATTCCTCCCTCCCTCCCTCCCTGACAGTGTTATCTAGAGTTAAAATATTATTCTCTTTTTAAATATATTAAAATATTTAATATATTACTTTTTAAATATATTATCTAACAATATTTTGAAAACAACTGTTTTCTCTTTTCTTCTCCTGGATTTGAAATAGACTCGGCATCTATTTTTCTCAAAAAAGGAGGGAGAAAGAAACAAAAACCCTGACAGAAATGAACAATAATCTGAGAGAATCTGATGTAAGCAGATCATTAGGAGTGTATGTGAAGGGACATAAGTATGTTTTTCTGTGGGTGCATACATATAAAATATGCACTGTTAATAATTTTGTCATTGGGAGGTAGACATATAAAATTCTGCTTGTTGTTTCCATTAGAAGTTGCCTTTTCAGACTAAACATAGTTGTTGGGTGGGAAGCTGTGGGTTACATACAATACATGCTTTACTAGGAAAACAAAACCTCATAGCAACCATGGGTAGCAATTAAAGTAATCTATAATGATCCTTTGATTGATGCAACTTTTTGTTTCCTGGAGAACCATGTGGTGTGCAATATTCCCCAGCAGCATGCCTATTTCTATACAAAGGATTCTGTGACAGTTATCCCTGGCCATTATGAACAAGAAGGCAGCTGCTGGTTATTGGCTATTGTGGAAGGAAAGATAAAACATGAAAAATGGCTCTTCATTATGGAGGTATAATTCTTCTTCTTGCTCTCCTGGTGATTCTTCTAACTTCAAAGCTAAAGGTTGCAACTAAAGCTCTGAGCTCTTTGGGCTGTAGGAAATGCTCTTCCATATATACAGTAGCTATTATCATCATTATCACTGCCTCCCCTGACCAGCATTAGAAAGAGGCATTGGTACACCCCTGCCAAAGGGTAAAGCCATGGTAGGGGCCCTCCTGTGGTTGTTTGGAACTTCTAGTATCTCCACCCTCTTTCTGTCTCTTAGCTTCCTCTCTCCAAGGGTTCCAACTACCAAGGAGAGTACAACACCCCCACCAACACAGGCAGGACAAGCCAGGGTATATAAACAGAGAGCAAGTCCCACTCCCTTTTCGCACTGAAGATGTTGCCTAGCCTGGCAATGAAACGTCTGCAAGAAAACAACAAGGCTCAGAGAGCACCAAGGACTCCACGGTTCCAACTATGGCAAGAATGAGGTGAGAGAAAAGCCAAGGAATAGGCAGTGATGCCTAGAAAAAGAGGACCCTCCAAAACCTTGGTGTACTAGCACTGCCTTCAAACCTCTTAAAGTGTGTGATTGCATGGTTAGTATTTCTTTCTTCCCCCTCAAGAGAATTGTATTTTTAAATCAACTTAAATCAGGTCTAACCTAACTTAAAGACAGGAAACACAATATATTCTAACCAAACCTGAATAATATCACCAGTTAAGACAATTATAAATTATACAAAATCATACAAAAATGCAAAAAAGGTCTGTGCTGACTTGAGAAATGCTGTACCGAGGAATGATTGTTTATATAAGAAATAAACATAAACCATCTGTCCACAAATGAGTTCCAATTGTGTTCATCTGTCAGACACACACAACTGTTAAAGTAATTTTTCGCAATGAGGCCAAGGGCACAATTTATCCCAGGGGCCACTGGCCTCCCTCTTTCTTTGTCCACCTGTTGGCATTCCAAGATTTTGGGGGGAGTGGAAGGGATATGTTGGGAAAAGATTATGGAAGATCTTGGACTCACAGAATGCAAAGTCCTCTTATTCCTGGAAGACCACCAGAAAAGAAATCAAGTGGTGTGAAGGAAAGAAGCCGGCACCCATGCCTTATGTTGTGGCTGATATGAACTCAGCCAATCTTATATGTGGCCATTCTTCTGTCACGGACTGTCATAGAATTGCTCTTTCTTTGTACTTACGTTGATGAGCAAATAAACACTATTACTTCTCCATTTGTGGAAACCAATTGTAACCACCAACAACATACATGTACCTTTGAGGTCGAAGTTATTCAACTAAAAAGATGTTAAGAACATGTAGAGAATACTTCCCCAAATCTCCCACATCTGATTTGTTTGAAATACCATGGCTAGTGATTTTGAACTCATTTCTCCCAAAAAACAATGAAGTGCCAAATCTTAATCCACATTTTAAATCTAATTACTAGTAATGTAGGAATGGTTTTTAAGGGGCGTGGTGGCTCAGCGGGTAAGACGCCAGGCTTGTCGATCGGAAGATCACAAGTTTGGAGGTTCGAATCCCTAGCCCTGTGTGCGGAGTGAGCTCCCGCACTAGCTCTTGCCAACCTAGCAATTTGAAAGCATGCAAATGCGAGTAGATGAATAGGTACCACTTCGGTGGGTAGGTAACAGCGTTCCGCGTGCGTCATGCCGGCCACATGACCGTGGAAGCGTCTTCGAACAATGCTGGCTCTTCAGCTAAGAAACGGAGATGAGCACCGGCCCCTAGAGTCGGACACGACTGCACAAATGTGCGGGGGGAACCTTTACTACTTTACTAGGAATGGTTTGGTGAGCTTAGACAAGTCAGCCAGGTACCTCTGGTATTTGAAAGTCAAAGTTAGAAGATAGTGGCCATCCTTGTTTATATTTCCAATATTTAGATATACTGTATTTCCTCTAAACATGATTTACTTCATTCCTTCCCAAAATATCTGAAGAGCAGAAGTGTACACAGTTCCCAAAATATAGAGAGAATATAGTACCTGGTTCAGGAGGGCTGCTTATGTGTAGAACAGTTGAAAAAATAATGACTATTTTTTTTAAAAAAATTGAAAAATCAATTAAACTAATGATGATATGTTGTGGTTGAGAGTTCCAAAAAGCAATGGTCTTTTGTGTGAGGAAGCACTTATTTTGTCCATCCTGAATCTGGTACAAATCAATTTCTTTGAATAACTGATGCTCCCCTCCTATTCTAGTAGCAGAAGTAAATGTTTGGTTGCTATTTGCCTTTTCTATAAAGTTCATAATTTATGAAGAACTTTGTCTTCCCACAGCATCATCTTTTTCTTCTAAACTAGAACTTAAATTAGGGATTTCGGCAGCTGTTAATCAGCTCAGGCTGTGCAAGATTTCTGACTGCTATTAACCTTTGCAGTTATTTCTTACGTTCTTTCTCCCCTTTTCTTGACTTCATCTTTGCTTGTCCCTGCCAACCATTGGTTAGATCATTGAACCTATTTCCAAAAGCTTCAATTAGACCTGTTAAATAATTCTTAAGGGGGGAAATTCAAAACAATTTGCACACAAAGGAGGACAGCTGGGAAATAACTGAACAGATGAACCTAGAGATTCATCTACTTATGTATACTATCATACCTTTGGTCCTTTGCAGCAAGTTGGTGACTCCCAGATGGGTTGAACTATAATTCCTTTCATTTTAACCTTGTTGACTGTGGTGACAATAGCCATGATGCAACATACCTGGAAGGTATCATGTTGGGGAGGGCAGGTTTATTAAGCATTGCCTTTTCCAACTTCTGAGAGCCAGTTTGATGTAGTGGTTAAGCATCAGACTAGATTCCAAGAGACTGAGAATATGACTACCAGATGTACATTACAAGAGATGGCAGCAAATAATATTTTTCTTTGCTGCCATCTCGTGGTCATTCAGGAATTTGCAGCCCAAATTTGGTCATTCTAATTGTCATTCATTTTTTAAAGGCACAGATTAAGGAGTTTCAGGGGGGTTGGCACTTGAGATATATTTATCTGGAGGTGCTGCAGATGACACCTGGAACCTTTTGGTAAAGATTGGAGGGGTTTTTTTTTGCCAGACCTGTCAACTAATTTCATTTCAGAGTACAAAAGCTACTGCTGATTGTCTGTGGGAAATTACACTACTTTTTAATATTTTCATTACCATCATTTTTGGAATTAAAATAATTACAACACAACATAACTCTCAAACCTTTTTTTTTAACACCGAAGTTTCAGATTCCTCGGTGTTACAGATCTGAAGATCTGAATTTAAAACTTCATGGGTACTGATAAAGGATCAGTTTCAACTGACTGGTTTTCTTATTAGTATGGAAAGCATAATGTTTTATGCCTGGTAGTGAAATCATTCAAGGTGGCAAACCATAGCAGTAAGGTCTTTTTAGTGTTGGCCTCATAACTGTGTAACCTGTGATATCTTCAATGCAAACCTTAATTGTGACTACTTATTGCTCAATTGTCACGCACAAATTGTTTCTGTGATTGCATTTGAAATGGGATAAAATAATATGAAAATAGAGTATGTGCTGTTTGATCTATACTATCCCGTTCACATCCACAAGCAACTAGCTGATGGTGTAATCATAAGTCTGGTTCATCTGTAATGCTAAGTCAAGATTTTTAAAGCATAATTAATTGAACAAAGGTAAGATAAAGGCTCTGTTGAGTTGATTTCAACTCCTGGTGACTTCATGGATGCTTCTGTGTAGTCTTGCCAACAGTACTGCAGTGACTAGCCATTGCTTTCTTCTGTAGTATATTTTTTGGATTTTCCCATATTACCGTATTTTCCGGCGTATAAGACGACTGGGCGTATAAGACGACCCCCAACTTTTCCACTTAAAATATAGAGTTTGGGATATACTCGCCATATAAGACTACCCCTCTTCTATGAAGGTTCTCAGTCATCCAGGTGGAATTGTCTGTAGCTTGAATCATGTCAACTGGATTTCTATTTTCTCAGTGGAAACGTTTCGCTCCTTATCCAAGGAGCTTCTTCAGTCTGAGCAAAGTTGGTAAGGGAATCCTAAATATGTTTCTACCCAGGTGTAAGGTCACACAGCTACCTAGAAACATATTTAGGATTCCCTTACCAACTTTGCTCAGACTGAAGAAGCTCCTTGGATAAGGAGCGAAACGTTTCCACTGAGAAAATAGAAATCCAGTTGACATGATTCAAGCTACAGACTACCCCTCTTCAAAACCTGCAGCTTGCTCCGCCCCGGGGTGGAAAATATCCACGCCAATCAGCTGTGTGGTGGGGAAATGGAGTAGAAAGTAAAAAACTGCAGGGAGGAAACAGGGAAGCAGAGTAGAAAGCGAATACCGTAGTAATGCGAAGCGCAGCAGCGCGGGGTGTGTGTGTGAAGGAGAATATTGGGGGGAGGGGTGAGAAAGCTTTAAGATTTAAAGAAAGCTTTAATTACCTGGGCAAGGCAGAGGGGTGAAGAATACATTTCCAAGCTTTAGCGGAACAAACCATGAAGGAGGAGGAGGAGGAGGAGGAGGAGGAGGAGGAGGGTGATGGGGGGAAGTTTGAAAAAGCAGATCCAAACGCAAAAGTTACTGAGTGAGTACTGAGCAACTCCACTTCCCGCACAGCTGATCCCCGGCGCACAGCTGATCGGCGCTGAGATTTTCCACCCGGGCCCTCCCCCCCAATACATCTCCAAGCTTTAGCAGAACAAACCACGAAGGAGGAGGAGGAAGAGGGTGGTGGTGATGATGGGGGGAGGTTTGAAAAAGCAGATCCAAGCGCAAAAGTTACTGAGTCATTTCAGCCTCCCTCCCTCTCGCTCTCTTTCCCTGGTGATGGATCAGTGCGGGGGGGCCCACCCTCCGCTCCCTCCCTCCCGACCCCCCCCTGCACTGATCCATCACCAGGGAAAGAGAGCGAGAGGGAGGGAGGCTGAAATGACTCAGTAACTTTTGCGCTTGGATCTGCTTTTTCAAACCTCCCCCCATCATCACCACCACCCTCTTCCTCCTCCTCCTTCGTGGTTTGTTCTGCTAAAGCTTGGAGATGTATTGGGGGGGAGGGCCCGGGTGGAAAATCTCAGCGCCGATCAGCTGTGCGCCGGGGATCAGCTGTGCGCTGGGGAAGTGACCCGCCCTATAAGACGACACCCGGCGTATAAGACGACCCCCGACTTTTGAGAAGATTTTCCTGGGTTAAAAAGTTGTCTTATACGCCGGAAAATACGGTAGCTTAAAACTCTGAGATTTGTAAAAATAATAAAGGCGGGGTAGAAAATAAATAAATTAATAATAATCTCCCATCCAAGTACTAAGCAGGTGGAATCTTGTTTGGCTTCCCAAGATTAAACCAAGGCTGGTTAGGTACTGCCACCTTTTATGGCCTTACTGAAATAACACCTCACAAGCCAAATCCAAATCACATTGCAGTTTAGGGTTGTATGTGAATTAGGAAATGGAGTGATAATATTTATGTGGTTATCAGCTCTATTTTTAAAATAAGTTTAACACTGACAAACATACATCTCAGAGCAGCCAATAGAATTGATTTTCAAATTTTTTAAATAATCCTTCTGTCATCATTATTCTTGTGTATTCTTCTCCCCTTCCCCTTTTTGGTAAGTTACAGTCACAGAAAGAGTTTTTGGTAGGTTATAGTAACATCTACCCTTAACTAGTGAGCTTGTGGAATTGTTGTCATTGCTAATTATTATTTGATCTTTAAGTAAACTGAGATTTGGATTTAGATTTAGGTATTCTTAGGATACTGGCATTGAAATCAATGGAACAAGCTAGTCATGACAAACTTAAACTTAATTGTTTCACTGGTACAGTGGAGGTACAGCTTTTGGGAGGCGGTGCCCATTGGGAATTTGGACGACCTGTTGTGGGCATTCTTGCAAATGGTGCTGCCCCATTTCAAAAATGGCAGCCATGAGGGACCCAATCGGTTGCAAAGCACCAGTTTACAGAATGCTACCTACCCACCACTCCTTCCTGCAGGATACCCTCTACGTTTCTTGAGATTTTTATCTTCTACAAAAGTTTATAGGGCCCATTTGGCACCCAGAGGCATTTTTAGAAATAGAGATGAACCTGGAGACTTCTGCTTAGCTTTGCCTCATGCCAGCTATCTCCCCCCCCCCCACTTTAATTAAAATATTTTTTAAAAGAGGTAAAATGGGTCCAAGGAGCTCCTTACTGCAGTTCCATAGGCAAATCCTTTCATCCCAGCCCAGTGAAGCTTGGAGCAAGATGCTTTCCCACTCCAGGATGTGGGTGTGCATGGAGAGCACAGAGCAGCTACTAATGCGCCTGGCCATCAAGGACTTGCTCTCTGGAAACCACAGGTTAAGGGATAAGAGTTGCTGTGATGTACAAAGAGAAGCTGAGATCAGAAGAGAAGGAAAAACGGGGTCGCTTGGAACAATGAATGCCCTTGTTCAGAGTCAGATTTATGAGAGCCTCCTTGCAGTTAAAGTTCATATTTTATTCACCAGGCTGTGGGGTTTCCCCATTTGCTCATCTCTTAAAATAACAGTCCAGGCCGAAGAGTCCTATAAAATACCTGAGGACAACAGCAGGCAAAACCTGTCAGACCTGACAACTGTTTTGTTTGTTTTGGTGGAGCGGCAGTCGTGGGTCGTGTTTGCTTTTGGCTGACGGTCAAGATCGTTTCTGGGCAAAGCTGACACAAGGACCTTTCAGTCACAGCTGTGGTTGGCCCTCATTCCAAGGCAGAGATTTCCTAAGATGTCATTGCTGGCCTTGTGTTTGTGAACTTTGTAACCTTCCTGTGTGTGTGTGTGTGTATGGGGTTTTTTATGTGTGGAGACTTGTATGTGCATGTGTGTATGTATGAATAAAAAGCAATGGTGCTTCCATCATCAACAAGTAAGGCGTTACTTGGGGAAAGCAGTACTGATCCAAGTTTCTATCTTGATCAGCATCTTTAGAAGCAGCTGTTTCTCTGTACCTCTTACTTTCCCACCTAGTTTCACTGCTGTTGAATCCCGTTGCTGGGACTACATAGATTACTCTGTTTAGGTGCATCTTTGTACCATTTCAGATATGGCACCCAATGGCAAAATCTCACTGGTCATCACAAGTCATAGGACTAAACCTAGGAATGGAGCTTTCCAGCTCCATTTCTAATTCCCAGAATTTCTCTGCTGGCTGGAAATTACAGGAGTTGAAATCCAACATCTCAGCTTCACCAGGCCGGGGTAACTGTTGGGTATAAGGGGAAAATAGAGAAGGAAGTGCCATTAAAAAAAGGCTATATGGAAAGAGCATGCTTGGATCTGCTATAAGTTTCAAATGGAAAAGCTTCAAAGCTGGGAAGGGCTTTTCAATATTAAAAAAAAATCAAAATTAAATAAATCACTTGTTCTCAGTCATGGTAAGAAATCCCATCCAAATAATTTCACAACAGTTTTTCTATTCATACCCTCTTTCATGGTATAATTAAACAGCTGGCCTTAGAAGCATGCTAAAAAGCTTCTCATATTGTCCAGCTTTTGTTTTCTAAGTTGCAGAAAGTAGATACTGTACTCAACACAGGAGGAAGCCAAATAGGTGGAATCAGAACATTTTGCAGACTCATTTCTCCAAACAGAAAAGTTACAGTCATATCTTGCCTGTCTACATATCCTATGATTTTTTTTTTGTGCTTTCAAGTCAATGTTGTCTTCTGGTGATTGCCTGGACAAGTCTCTGCAGTTTTCTTGGCAAGATACCGGAAGTGGTTTGCCATTGCCTGCTTCCTAGGGCTGAGAGAGAGGGACTGGCCCAAGGTCACCCAGCTGGCCTTGTGCCTAAGGCGGGACTAGAACTCACAGTCTTTTGGTTTCTAGCCTGGTGCCTTAACCACTACACCAAACTACCCCATTCCTTATGTGCAATGCACTTAAAGAATTCAAATTAGGTGGTTAGGTTTCATTTTAGCATTCTTCTAAGAGATAAGAATGCTTTTCTTTTTGATGTGCTTATTGCTTATTGTTTAAGAACACAAATACAAAGTCAAGGGATGGACATTAAAATTGTTACATAGAGTATTTGTTTTGGGGGATTCTACACATATTGAGGGTTGTGACCTTAATGTATTTAATTAGAAATATATAATATAAGGTATTTATTTTTTCACGCATTCACACATAGAAAACTTTTAAAGCAAATTAACTTTAAATAAATATTCTGCCTGGGTTTTTACAAGTCAATGCTCTGCAGTCATTAAAGTCTTGACCTCATTTTAAGTCTATTTTTATCTCCTGACCATCTGACACCTGCTGTTAATTTAATTTAATTGCATTGTTTTCTACCATTCTTAAATGAGGAGAGAATTTTTAAAATATTGCTGGTGGAGAAAGTGAAAGCTAATAATAAGTGTTACCGGAGAGTTAAATCCTTGTCTTGGGAATTTCTTTAGCTTGAGGGGAACCTCTAGGTTCTGGATTTTTCAGTAAAGTGATCAATTAAGTGGTTTTTAATGTTGTTGTTGAAAAGAGGGAGAAGTATTTTTCTAGGGTGATAAAGGACTTTCCTGTTTGTTTTGGAGGAAAGGTGTCATGGTCTCCAAAAGCATTAGTCACCTTATGGTATAATTATAATTCTTCTAAGAGGCATACATCTGGAACAAAAATGCCTGTCTTTTATTAGGACAGGCTGTTGGGCTATATACTTCTGACTTGCCTACTCAGACTGGCAGCAGTGTTTCAGGGCTTCAGGAGCTGGGCCACTGGCACTCTATACCTGTGCTGTGATATAGCTCAGTGCCCATGGGGCATGTTGATAATGATATCAGAACTGGTGATGGACAATTAGAATGCTGATGGGTCCTTTTCCTTCTCAATCCTTCGCCACCTTCTCTGTCCTAAGTGATGGAGTAGATTCAGGTCTTCCCAGAGAAAAAATCTTTTCACATTACCACCTGTCTGGATCTTCAAGGAAACAAAACCAAGAAAACTAGAGATGACAGGGTTTAGGCCCAGGAATCTCCTATATTTTTTTGATGTTAGGTAAATACATTGAGAGCTCTTGCACCGAAGTCAAATTCCTTGTATGTTTAGTCATACTTGGCCAATAAAGTGTTCTGTTCTGTCCTGTCCTGTCCTATTCTATTCACAAACTATTCTGTAACTGAGCTAGGGTTCCTGATTGGAAAATGTAGAACTCTGAATCCAAATAACCAGAATGTTATTTTATATCATAATGAGGATAAGAACTCTACTCTCTCAACATAGACATTCTTTTTAATCTGAGAGTATTCTTCAGTATACTCTATTCTGAATATTCCAGCCAACACTGTGTATACAAAAGGATTCCTTTATTCATAGATATAAAGATACATTTACATCAATGAAAGGGGGGGGGGGAGATGCTGCACCATTGCTCCAGGAAGATCTTCAGATGCTTGAGGCCAAGGAACAATATTTTCACAATAAGCTGGCTTTCCAGTAAGAACTAGATGGCAAGCATCAACCTGGAACATCTTCTCACCAAATATATCCTGGAAAAGTATTTTATTTCTTAAATAATTTTTTTTAAAATGTCAGTGCCATGTATTTATGCTTTATATTATGTTTACATAACATATAAGTGAGGCAGCTCTCAAGGGGGCAAGTGTCACTTCCATGTTGTATATACACAATGTAAACTGAAACCAAGTGGGTGGAACATTCCCGCAACAACGACCAAATAGCAGTATGGCTTCAGGTATGTGTAATAGGACATTTAGGTATTCTCAAGATCAGGGTCTTGAAAAAAATTGAAAGATCTTCACAGCCTCATGAAAAGAAAATAGGTCCTGCAATATTTGGTAGCAGGTTGTCTCATAATTACAGCTAGCTTTGCACTGCTGAGGAATTGGCTAATCAGGTTGGTAGAAAAGGGCATCAGGTTTTCTCTTTCCTTTAACAGTATGGTATGGAGATAAGGAAGTAATGTAAGACAAGGGTCACCTTTTGGGATTGCAATTTACCAATTAGAATGTATCATATAATTAGCCTTAAGAATACAGGAGACATTTCCCTAACACAAGTCCTGCATAGCAGATATCAACCAAAAACCCATTCCTACCATAGATCCTAGAATGTATTCTTTTTATCTATTACAACTTATACATCCCCAACCCATCCAATTTACTCCTCCCAAGAGAAACTACTACTGGTTCCCCACTTTCACAAGTTGAGGGACACTGAGGTTCTCAGTGTGTGGGCACCTATGCTATGGAACTTGTGGCTTTCCATAAACTTTCAAAAATGTAGCATAGCATTTAATTAAAAATGCTACACTTAGTGATTTTTCCTGTTGTTTTTGCTTTATATTAATTGCGTACTATAGATGTTCTATAGTATTGTTGGTTGCTGAATGACTATTTTGAACTGCTGAGAGTCTGCTGATTGCAGTGGGTGTAAATCTGATAAATAAATTAATAAAGAAAATGTGCCAGGTGGTGAAAATACAAATAAATTGCCTTCATGACTCTGGAAAGATTTTAACTCTTGTTGCCCTCATATTTGGAACTCTCTGCAGAAAGTGAGATGCATTTATTTGGTGATTTTTGTTAATATTCCAAAGGAGACTAGAGTTTAGTAGTAACTCAACTCCCATCAGTCCTAGATAGTATGCCCAAGGATGAGGAATTATATGAACTGCAGCCCAACAGGATTTATATGTTGCCCACTCAAGGAATTAGGAATTCCCCATTCAAATAACTGCTTCCAATCCTTGTCTAATTTGTTGGCAATAATTAGCTCCTCTTTAGCTTCTTTTACAAGCTGTAGCATACAGTATTCTGTTGGCTGCTTATTTTATGTAGATATGATTCATCTAAAATATTTCTGTCTTTAGAATAAAATGCCTGCTGATAAAACAACAAAACCCTTGCCCCAGGCTTGCAATGAAAAAGGCATGACATAAAATGAATTTAGCATGAGGGGGGAAGAGGAAAACAAACAGCAGGCACCAAGTTGAAGAATATTTCTTTTAACAGTTAATTGGAATGAATTAGAAATCATTTAGAGACAGCAGAAGCTCACCAGTAGCTGGTTTCAACAGCTGATGGGGCTGATTATACTTCCTGGCTTTCTGTTGCAAACTGGAAGAAATGGCAACAGGCTGGGGAGAGAGACTATGATCTTTTTAAGACTAATTTCCAACTCCATTCACACCTGAGTCATAATTTGCGCACTGTTTTGAATGGGTGTCAAAAGTTCCTCTGAGGAAATATGTAAGTCAAAGCAGATCTTGGCTCTCAGAAGCTCAAAGGGGCACAGTTAGAAATATGATTGGAATTGGTATTTCCAAAAAGAACTTCACATAATTGACAACAGTGAATATTTCTGAGATTTCATTGTATCTAGCCAGTTTTCAAGGCAAACTTTTCAGGGAGTGTCAGAGGTAGTTTACTAACTCCCAAGCTCTTTTGAGCTGTCATGTTCCTCTGCAACTCTTTTTTGAGGCAGTAGGCTGTTAAATGGTTTCTTTTCATTGCACCCCTTTTCCTGTCAACACAACTAAAGTCAAATACAGCTGTGCTCCAAGCAACGTAATGTTGCTTGATTTTCCTCTTGTTTTTCACTCTTACCAGGCAGAACAATTTATTTGAATTTATAGATAATTATGGACTCACCTTACACTCTTACTAATCAGAAACTAGAGAATGGACTGCCTTCCTAACAGGATATGAGGCAGATGTGGAAAATTTGTCTTCCCAGTTTGAAACAGACGTTTTACTGTATTCTGATCTATACCTGCGTGGTATTAATTTCCCAAAGTTTCCATGACTGAAAAGGTAGTGTTAGCTCAGTTCTTTAGAGGACTTTCCATTTTGAAGGAGGAAAACAGGTCTTGTGGGCTACATGTCCCATATATCTGTATGCATTTATGACTTAAGAAACTAGCAGGTAATCAAAGGGCTTCTATTTAATTATACATCCAATACAAAATTAACTCAGGCCCCACAGCCAGAGAGTTGAACACTAAGGCCTGGAAAGGTCTGGCTGCAAGACTGTAGATGTGAGCCAACTAGCAAAGTTATTTCAGATTTCAATAAATAATAAAGTAAGGTCATGCAAAGCTTGCAAAGGAGTCATCTTTGGACTGTGACCAATATCCTTTCCCCATGTAATGCCTCCTGGTGTTTTGAAGCACTGCAACTTCCAGATTTCCCATCGAACACATCTGGTGTACACCATCTTGGGGAGAGCTGGCTGGTGTTCATTTTTATGCAGGAAAGAATGAACAATAATCATATGACTGTTAATTAAAGGTTGTTCCTCTCCTGAGGAAAGACAAAGAGCAATTCATTTTTGATTCCAGGTCCAGCTCTATGAGAGACTGGAGGGATAGACTCCCAAGAAGCTTCATTTGGTGAACCATTGTACAGAGCCAAATCTTCACAGGACTAGTCCTATCATACTGTTTCAGCCTTCTGTTAAACTGGTTAGGACCATAAAGCACTTCTAGTCTTGCCAGCTGAGAGGCCCAGTGCTGTTGAGTGGCCGCTACTATGTGCTGCACTAACCATCCCTTTAGGACAGGGGTCAGCAACCTACAGCCCATGGGCCAGATGTGGTCTGCCACCTGAACTCATCCGTTTCATGGTCCCTAGAAGAAATATATTCACGTGGCCCATGCAAGAGAGGGAGAGAGCGCTTGCTACCTCTTTGGGCAGCAATTCTGGTGACAGGTTCTCTGCCCAGCACTAGCAAGAGCAAGCCATGAGGCAGAGAAGGTAGGGAAATGGTGGCCACGATGGAATGGCCTCTGGCCCCTACACAGAAGAAGGCTGCTGACCCCTGCTTTAGGAACACAGAAGCAGAATGACCCTAGAGAGACTAACCAGGGTTTGGAGGGGAGGAGGCATGCCTGCATCATCCTGAAATGGCCAATAAGCACACCTCTGATTCCACCCACTCTTGGTCACATGACTTTGCCACTGACATAATGTGTGGCAAAGCATTAACAGATTTTACACACCTTGTGGTTGCTTTGGGATGTTGCTGGCTTAAAGAGAAAAACACTACTTTTGTGTTGGTACAGCTAAGGTCAGCTCAAGGCTGTCACTCATGATCTGGAGACAAGTTGGAGGCAATGTCATGAGGACAGAAAAAAGAGGTTGCCAGGGCACATTTTGATGCAAGAGGGGAGAGGACCCTAGTATCAAGAACTAAAATTTCTTTCAGAAGTTAATAAAGAGGTTGCTACAAGGTAATGCTTGTTTTGGCATGCAGAACAGTAGAGGATTTGGAGAATATAAAGAAATTATAAATAAAATGAGTAGTAAAAAAAAAGGTAAAGGTTCCCCCCGCACATTTGTGTAGTCGTGTCCGACTCTAGAGGCCAGTGCTCATCTCTGTTTGTTAGCCGAAGAGCCAGCGTTGTCCGAAGACGCTTCCGCGGTCATGTGGCTGCGGAACGCGTGCGGAACGCTGTTACCCACCCACCAAAGTGGTACCTATTCATCTACTTGCATTTGCATGCTTTCAAATTGCTAGGTTGGCAAGAGCTGGGGCGAGTGCGGGAGCTCACTCCGCACGCAGGAAAAATGAGTAGTACATGTTTACAAATTAACTTGTCAGCATTACTTAATCTTATAGGGTGAAATGGCTTTCTTAATTTATACACATGCACACACGTTTTCTTGAAAGAATGATCAGGAGGCCTCTTCTATGTTATGGTGGCATCTGAATTTCTGTCTAATATTTCTGTTGGGAGCTATCATCTTTCAGCTTCTCTTTCTTTTGAATAAATACAATAAGAAAAGGAAATTAAAAATATGGGCAGCACCAGCACAAGTTATTATAGGCAAATGCTAGCATAAGATAGTTTGTAGAAAAACAGGACTTCATGATGCTGGGGGTCTGCAGATAAGCCTCTGTCAAGGATTATTTGAGGGGGGAAGCACAGGGCTTACCCACAGTTGACTGGGTTTTAAGTAGCTGAACAAACGTACAATGAAGTTACATGAACTGAGAGTTCAAGGGGTCATTTTGCTCAACAGCTATTTATCTAACATGTCTTTGGGTATTTTAAAACAGTAGGAGCTATTCTCTGTCTTAAGTTCTTAACAGAAATATAAATTCGGACTAAGATTTAAACAAATGTAAATGCTTTGGTGGTACAACTTCTAAAAGAGATGCATGTAACAAAATACATTTACTTTCCGCAGCAATAATTTTGGAAAGCGAACAACTAAAACTTTTAATATCCAGTTAAAAAATATTATGGAAGGTTTTAAATCTCTTGAATGTAAAACGGCTTATGGTGGTTGATTTTACTAATAGGCCCTCCTAGTTTTACTTTAGTAACTGACTAATAATCATTTTAAAACACAGATTCAGCCGAGTTCTGTATGTGTTTATTTTGAAGAGTGTTCCAAGGAAAAGCTTAACTAGGGATGGAGACATAGGAAACATTTTGGTTTACTCAGTTTCTTATTTTTCCATCACCGTAGCTGCTAGAGCCTCCCAAGATTGCACAACTGTGGCAAGCAGCCAAACAAGAGTAATGTAATTTCCTGCTGATATTTTGTGAGTAAACACACTAAAAGTGTTGTGTCCAGCTGCAGGTAGAATTAAGACACCAAGGAAGCAACAAAAGAAGATAGGCTAGCTCCAGAATTCTGCCTCACTTCCTCCAGTGATGTCATTATGGCCCTGCCCTGCCCTGCCCATTGTGGCCCTTGTCTGTTCAAATAATAAAAAAAAATGCTCAGTGAACAGCTGCCCTCCCATGACAGAATATTTTTCCAAGGTTGCTAGGAATGCATATGGTGGGGTGAAGGGTCATTTGCTGGCAAGCCCCACTGTTGTGCTACAAGAGTGTAGAGGACTACAAACCTGTCTGCTTTCCATCTGATCCAGATGTGGACCTTGATAGGTGCATCCACACCAAACAACAAAGCTATGTCAAATCAACCTCAAGAGTTTTTAACAATTTATATCAGAGGCCTTAAACTCACAATCTCATTTTCTGAAGCCTGCAGTGGTGCTTTGGAGGGAATGGATCAGAGTGCCGTAGGGAACCTTCGCACCCCTCCTTACCGAGGAAGGTTGGCTGATGAGATGAGGAGGTGGCTTGCCGATCTCAGTTGGGCACTGCAGGTCCTTCATTGGGCAGGGAGGAAGGCGGGATTCTGAACTGAAGCAGAGCAGGACAGTGGGTAGCTGTGCATCAGGGAGCCATTGTGGCTGGAACCTGTGTTGTGGTCTGCCCTCTTTAGAGTTTGGTGATTGGGAGAAAGGGGCTGGCCCAGGTGGGTGGGGCTGGGGTGGCTATGTTCCTGCCCTGTGTCAGGATGTCACTGTGGCTGAGGTCTGTTGGCCTACAGAAGGAACAGGTGTGATATACTGTTGTCAGCATCAGATACATTTGATGAGTGGAGCTCTCTGGAGGTGTGGGACCACTTTGAGCTTAGGAGTGGGAGGTTGCCTGTGGCTCTGTTTTGCAATGGAATTTTTTAATTTGATAAATTTATGTTTGGCGGCATCCTGGGTTACTCTATTTTCTCACTGGAGACTTTGATACCAGCTTTGATTCATGGCTATTTGAGCTGGAGACGCTTGGTTTATATTGTACTTAACAAAACTCCCAATTGCTTTAAAAGCCATTTGATTTCATTTTTATGGATCCTACATTTATTTGGAACATAAAAATGTGACTAAAAAGCAAACTCCACATCCTAAGATGACAATTCAAACATTGCTTCCTCATCTATGTTCTTTTCAGAGATTGTTGGATTCAGACCAGGTATATGGAGGCAGCAAGTTTTTATTGTTTATCCTAGTTCTGCTAATTCAGTGTGATTCAAATTAATATAAGTAAAACCTGTGTCATGGTGAGTTAGGAAATTGACTTCTGTGGGCTGTGACAGATTTGCATTGCAAATAGCTGCAGTCAGAGTGAATGGGATCGTGGCATACAACCCAGAGACTGTGGCTGGGTTATTCTAAAACGATTCATAAGAAAATAATTCTGTTCTGGAATGGTATTCAATTTGGTGGCCTCTTGTTCCTTTCCTACTTTGCAAGTTAATGTTGTGTTATGGATAATACTCAGTCAGAGATCAGACTTTTTAAAACTATCAATATTGAAAGAAATAAACATATCACTTTTTCATTCTGATGAGCTCCTTTTTCTAACCCTCTATGGAAGTTCAGGCTTTCTCCTGCATTCCTGGAGGATGCCTGAAGAACCAAGAGATGAGGGAAGAGCAGGTCCTGATGGAAGACAAAGAAAGGGATAGGTACCATGACTGATGCCTCTGTCTGTTCCCAGTAACACAATAGGGAATTCCTGGAGTCACTGCCCTTTGAGTGTGTAAGAACCAGAGTCTTTGCATTTATCTGTGACTTATCTATCACCTACCTCCTTTGATATTTCTAGCCTCTGCTTTCAATTATCAGTCATCTGAACAGCACTTAGTAATTTCAAGACAAAACTCTTGGAACCTTTGACCTGTGCTTGTCAGATAGCCAAAGTATTTAGTGAAAATACACTATCATTTCATTGGTTTGAAGTGGTAAACATATGTGCTTTGTTCTCTGTCAGCTTACAGTAACCTCCATCACCCAGAAGTGTTTGGTTTACTTTCCTGCTTCTGCAGGGAATGTAGAGATTTAAATAAGCTACACTGAGACCTTGTATCTCTCTTAATAGGAAGCAGTGACATTTGTGAAGTGTTACCTGTATGGATTAATGAGGCATTGTATTCACAATCCCAGATTGATTAACACTGAGGGTGTTAACAACAAGGATATAACTCCTGGAGAGAGAATGGCTAGAGCCAGGATTCACATCAGGGTGGGCAGAATGTTTGTTTATTTTTTTATTTATTTTAAAACTATGTTAAGCCTATTTTTGGGTGTAAACTACAGTTTCTATGTGTTTTGCACCTCACAATGGTTGGAAACTATGCTTCCAATTTCCAGCAGTTACGGTCAGTGGTCAGCACTGGGAGCTGCAAAAAAGAGGCTTCGAGGCCACAGATGGTTCTGGGGCCTCAGGTTGACCACTCCTCCTGTAAATGAGTCACCGGTATTGCCATTATAATGAATAACAGATGCTGCAAGAGTTACTTATCCAAAACAATTCAGGGACTTCATGACTAATATTCCTGTCTAATGAGCATCCTGCTGTAGATAGAAGTATCTGTGCAAACAGTATTTTCAATATTGTTTCATTTGCAGAGCAAACATAACTGGGAATACGAATGCCACAACATGAGAACAGAACAAGCATCCATGCTGTAGTCAATGTGATACATTACAACTTCAGCCAAGGCCTGGCCAGCTTCTCTTCCTCTTTTTCCTCAAATGCTGTCCAACCATCCACGCCAAGATCATCTGCTAATAATTCCTACTCGTATAGAAAGCTGGACCAAACCAAGTTCATAATTCTTTTCTAATTTGTGGGGATTTTTTAGTCCACAACTTTATTACTTTTAAATATATATAGTCTATTTTGTTGTTTTTGCAGAATCATTTCCAGTCTGAATTGTTGAATGCAGGCTCTATTCCCTTTGACCTTCTGACTTTTGGCTTGTTGAATGTTGTGAACTCAGAAGTGGTGGTAGGATTAATTGCCTAAACTATTCCTCTCTTATATTTTAATTTAAAACCTGTAGTGAGTACTGAATTAACATGGCATATGAATTTTTAACCTTTACATTTCATTTTCACAGTGGAAAGAGACAAGGATTTTTCTCACCAACGACGGCACTACAAAGAATTCCGATTTGACTTGACTCAGATCCCCCATGGAGAAGCAGTGACAGCAGCAGAATTTCGGATTTACAAGGATCGAAGTTACAGTCGATTTGAGAATGAAACAATTAAGATTAGCATTTATCAGATCATCAAGGAGTATCCAAACAGGTGACTTTTCTTCCAGTTGTATTTCAAATTAATTCTTCAGGTCTAGGAACTTCTTCATCATCATCATCCTAGCGCAGAGCTTTCCAAACTGTGTGTCGGGACACGTTAGTGTGTCGGATGCAGTGTCTGGGTGTGTCGCAGCTGCTGCTGCCTCCTGGCTTCCACACAGGTCCTAGTGCCTGCCTTGTGCCTGGCTGCCTCCAAACCTGCCCTGCCAGGATTCCGCGCAGGTCCTAGTGCCTGCCTTGTGCCCTGCTGTATGAGTGTGTCGCGAAATGATGCCCTGCTGTAAGAGTGTGTCACGAAATGATGCATGTCTAAAAAGTGTGTCACCAACATGAAAAGTTTGGAAAGCTCTGTCCTAGCATTTTCCCTCAGGTGCAGGGTCCGCTTTTCATTATTTTTTCTGTTAAGGAATTAAACATAAGTGAAAATCAGACCATCCAACAAAAGTGTCTTGGAAGTTAAAAAATAATGGTTGAAGGTGGTTTGAAAAGTATTGTTTGGGCTGACTGATCAATAACTCAGGGTGGCCAGCAGAGTTGTTGCATACAGCTGTTGCATGTATTCTTGCAGATTATAGTACCAAGAGCCCATGCCATAAAAATGTTTACCCTGTATACCAAAGATGCCATAAGATGGAGGAAAAAAATGGTTTTACCTGTGAATTTTCCTTTAAGATTTCTGAAGTGGACAGACGTCCATCTCATTCATTTAGATATTGTCATTGTTTTCATGTGAATTGAATATAGTGTTTGCCTGTATGTGTGTTAGGAATCCCCTGTCCACATATGCATGTACTTTCATTTGCCTTTTGGCAAAATCTAGTCGCTGTTTGATGAGAGCTTTCCCCCCTCTTTCATATGGAAGAGCAAGAAAAAAAAGTATAAAATCAAGTGGCAGGTTTTAGACTGGTTGCTGGGAGTATCAGGCCATAAATATGCCTCATTTTTCAAGGGAAAATAGCTTCTGAATGGGGTATAATATAGTGCAGCAACCTGCAGGTATTTTATTTACTTGCAGCTGGAGTAGATAATAACTACGGTAGCTATTTAAAGGGCTTATCCTAGCTAAGCACTTCCTATCAACAAGGTACAAAAACACTTTTTATGATTGCCAGAGTATCTACTTAGAATTTCGAAGGAGTTTTGGGGTTTTTAGTGTGGTTTGTGGGTTGTTAGATCACCTTATATTCTGGTCTTTCATGCATCTGCCTCCCAGCTGTTAGTCACCTTTAATTATTTTCCCCTCTCAATCATGTTGCTATCCTATCTTTGTTTTCTACTCTTTCCAGGTGTTTGTGATGTAGAACTGGGCAGCTGCTAATGGGATGTTCCTTCTCCCCACCTCAGGTGCTTTGTTGGGTTTTTTCCACCTCAAAGAGTTTTTGCATGATTTTGTTTTTTCATTAAGGGATTTGAGATTTCATTCTTATGCTCAAGGTGCAGGTAGTGCTAGAAGTACAAGATTAAACTCGCTTCTCTTCCACCCTCCCTTCCTTTCTTAGTAATATATAAATCTGTAGGAGTCTATCTCAACCAACCTTATTGTGTAAAATTGCTTGGAAATAGTAAGCTGATTATAAACATCACCCACCGAAAAACTGTAAAGTTCTTCTTACAAGCATCACTGCCACAATCAAATCCATGGGTACTAATATCAGATCTAGGGTACGAATATCTGGACACCTAGATGACAGGAAAGGGACATAGAAAGTCTAACTCTTTGCAGTCTGGACCTGATGGGTTCCAGGATCTATTGACTTACAGATGGCAAAACACTGAAAGCAAACTATGTTTGCATAATGCACATATACTGGTTTCAGAATTAATCTGTTTTCTGTGTTCACACAATACATTGAAGTAAAAACTAACCAGACAGACTTGGTGTGCACAACCCACTAAGGCACACACGTTCATGCCTACCTAGGCATGTACACAGATCTTCCCCATCCACCCAACCAAAAAAACTAACCAAGATAAACACTAATAAAGTTAAATGCAGCTGCTAGATTTTTAACAGCCCAGTCTACGTGCCCTCAGAAAATGAGGCTGTGTAACGGATGGCATGGCTAGAACGTAGATGCTGGACTGAGCTGGGTTGGTATTGGGAGCTCTTTTGGATGGAAGAAAATATAGTTCTCATCAGCAATCTGTAAGGGTGTAGCCTAGATACAGAGCCAGGCTTCTGGTATCATAATTAATTGCATATGACCTTAAATCATAGGTCCCCAATCTTTTTATATTGTGGGTACATTTGGAATTCTGAGAGCATGCTACAGACACGCTCACAAAATGTTTTCTTTGGTGGACATAGCAAATCACAGCATCCAGTTACTGAAGGTAAACTGGTGAGGTCCTCATTTTCTCTAAACCTGCAGGATGCTTTAGCTGGATGTATGTCCACCTACCCAGCTTACCTTTGTCATTTTTCTGGGTAGGTGGACATACTTCCCAACAAACCACCGAGCTGCAACCATCTGTCATCTTTATTTTCTGAAGATGCCTCTTGGATGTATTCATTTATCTATTGGAATTTTTTGCAATCCACTCCAATCAAAAGATTCTGGGTGGTCTATGACAAAGCACGATATAAAAGCAATATAATTAAACTAAATATCCTCCCGCCCTTCAAATGCACACCCATAAACAATTAATTAGAGTCAAAAGCATGATGGAATAAAGTTTTAACTGCTTTGCAAAATGCCAAGGAAAGGGTGCTGCAGCTTGAGGACCACTACAGAAAAGGCCTACCATCTAGCTCACAGCTTGCATACTTCTTGTGGAGGGAGGACCCTCAGCAAATCCTCTTGAAATGCTTGTACCAGATGAGCAGATTCAATCCTCACAGGCATTGCCCAGGCCTGATATTTCCCAGTGCAATACCATATAGGGTTCTGCAGGTGATAATCTGCTTTTTGAAATGGGCCCTGAACCAGGGCCGCAAATAGGGGGGGGGGGGGGAAGCGGGGCATGTGCCCCGGGCGCCGTGCTGGGGGGGGTGCGCCAAAATGACAAAATAACCCATGGGGGGGCACAGAATCCATGTTTGCCCCGGGTGACACAGACTCTAGTTCCATCCCTGCCCTGAACCTTACTGTAACCAATGCATTAATTTCGAAATGGTGATTATTTTGCAATGGCAGAGTTGTCCCACCGACAGGCTAGGTGCTTCATTCTGGTCCAGTTGTAGCTTTTGAGTCATCTCCATAGGCTGTCCCACATAAAGCACATTACAATAACCCAACTACATGTGCCGGCAGCACATTCCTTTTATTTTTTTCCTTACAAAAGATAATAAAATCAGTGTACCATGAAAGCAGGTGGAGACCAGGGGAGATGTTTGTGGGCACCATGTTGGGAACCCAGGGCTTAAAGCATAGCTTTCCAAACTCTGTGTCGCGACACAGTACTGTGTCGACTGCGGGGCCCAGGTGTGCTGCACAAAAACCCGGAAGCGCAGATGGCGCACCGCACTTCGGTGTGTGGTAGTGTGCATGGTAGTGGGCCATCAGCGCTTCCGGGTTTTCATGCAGCACACCAGGACACCGCTGCTGCCACCGCCGTGCGTGAAAACCCGAAAGCACTGCTGTGGTGGCAGGCGAAAATCCAAAAGTGCCGCGGTGGCAGCGCTTCTGGGTTTTCGCCCGCTGCCGCTGCCACAGCGCTTCCGGGTTTTCGTGTGCCACCGTTGCTGTGTCTTCAACTGAAAAGTTTGGAAAGCCCTGGCTTAAGGGGACATGCTCAGCAGTAAAACTAGCTTATTAGCCTGCTTATTCTGATAAAAAGAAGTCAGTGCTATGGCAATGTTCCACTGATTAGGTAGGACTTTGGACTTACAGGTGACCCTGTATGTGTTGTCCAAAAAAGGGAAATGTCATTAAAAGAAAGACAAAAGAGAATATAGATTTGCATAAAACATTCAGGTGTACTGATGCAAATTTAGAAAGATTCCATTTAATTTAAACAAAACGTGTGTTCTCAGAGTGGGGAAGATTGGGCTGCGGTTCCTTTTCGTGTGCCTGTTCTTTCAACTGTTTGTGGTTGATGAATAACCTCAGCGCCTGCTCAGTTCTTCCTTAATGTAGCTCTTTATCTTTAAAAAGCTTAGTCTAGACAGCTGTTCAAATAGGGGCTGCTGTTAAAGGCAGGATTGTAAAATAGAGCACATGGCTAGCTGACCTGTCCATAGGGGAATGATCCAGCTGACATGGAACATTTATTCTTCTAAACATCAACATAGTGTGTAAATTCGGGTCACCCCCGATCAAAGTCTATGTAACCTCTGCAACTATCTTTGCCACTGTACCCACCCACCTGGCAAGTATGGAAAAAGAAAATAGGATATTGGTTTGGATTCAGAACAGAGCAGTGGTTCCTAATACCAGCATGTCTGTTTTCAGCCTCTACCTGGAGTCTTTTTCTCCTAGTGGTTGGAAGGTTGAACAACTCATCTGTTGTACTGCTGTCCAGTGAGGTTGCCAGAAGGAAAATTCACAGGTATCCAATTTTCCAATTTCATCATGTAAATGATTAGTTAAGTTAACCGTTATAGATGAACAAATGTAGGGATTACATGCACAATTTACATGACTAGTTTTGGAAAATACTTGCTGCCCTGAAACATGAATAAGACAAGCCAAGTTTAATTTAGCTGCAACAAGGGATATACTATATGGCTTGGCTGTATTTATTTTTACAGAACCAAGAGCTACATTTACTTTCTTAATCTATATGCTGTATATAGGACTCTTGTGTTTGAGTTGGGATATTAAGCCATGAATGAACTTTAAGATGAGATTTGCCACATCTATGCTCCTCACCATAAGTAATTTTAATGCAAATATTCCATTAGGAAGAAGTGGGTAAAGTGATAATCTTGGATTTTGTTTCCAGAAAGATCTAGGAACTATATATCTAAAATATTTAAGCTACTGAACAAGTATGGAAAATATTTTTCCTTTTAAAATGTTTAGAATGGGTGGATTTTTGGTGTGGTTTTCATAGAATCCCTCAGTAAAACAAACTAATATATAGCTTTGTTTCCACAAATTGTGAAAAAATACTTCAAAATTCTATCAGTCTATTCTAAAGCCTAATCCTTATGGGCTTTCACATTATTGTCTACACTTTGCATGCAGCCATTGGAATTTTCTGTTACATCTGCAACATTTATATGTTCATAGAATGGAACTGTGGGACATGAAATCATTTAGTATATAAAATCTATAGAAATAAAAATTAAAAATGAAAAGTGTCCATGGATTATTGATGCCATAACAAAATTGTTTTGAGGAAATTAATTTGAAGTGCTAGAATTTAATTAGTTTATGGATCACTGCCTTTCATTTCCAAAATGTGAAGTGATGTGTATATAGAATTTCTACCTTGCTGTCACAGAGCCAGAATCAATGTTTTACTGGCCAAGTTAATCCCAATGACATAATTATCATGCATTTTTATTTACTTATTGTTTTCTATACTAGGGATGCAGACCTGTTCCTATTAGATACGAGACAAGCTCAGGCTCTTGACGTTGGTTGGCTTGTGTTTGATATCACTGTGACCAGCAACCACTGGGTGATTGACCCACAGAATAATTTAGGGTTGCAGCTCTGTGCAGAGATGGCAGATGGTAAGTTGCATGTATATATCACATTTCACATGGATCTTTTTTGAAATTATTCTGTCATTTACAGGCACACAAACCACACAGAACTCATATACATTTTGGATTCTCTATGTGAACATTTTTATCAGTGACATCCATTTAGTAGAATCTGTGATAGTGGTATATGAAACCTTGGCCTCACTTTTCTTGGTGCCAGAAAGAAAATTTATGATGGTGATTGACATTGGTACTATGAAACCTCTTTTACAGTATATGTAGGTACTGTTCTTTAGGTCCCAAGTTAGTAGGAATGTTTGTTAGATGGCCACCCTGAGGGTTGGACAGCCAAGATTCCAAACTCTCTCCCTCCATAGAATTTTACCAGTAGGTCCCAGTGCTATATCTGCCTTCTCCCCATGTAGTCCGCTTTCATATTTTATTCTTAAGAACTAGGTTGGTAAGAATCTGCAACTATTCATCCTGTAGTTTGAAGGAACACAAAGGCTTGTTACATAATGCAACTTTACTAGCTGTGATGTAGCAAGAGTATAGAAGGAGATCTGAAATGTTCCACTTCAGCCCAACTTTACATACAACCTATTGGGGTCTGAGCTGTCTGTAACTAACCAGCAAAAAGATCTTGGAATCATAGGCGTTGACTCAGAGTATGGCAGCTGTGAAAAAGGCAGATTTCATGCTGAGGATCATTTGGAAATAAATGGAAATAAACATGTCAATATTGTAATACCATTCTACAAATCTATGGTATTTCCACATCTAGAATACTATATGCAGTTCTAATCAACATATTTGAAAAGAGATATGAGATGATGTACTGTAAGTATGGGACCAGTGAGTGGAAACCATAATGTTCTGGAAGAGAGCCAATAAACTAAGAGGGAATCTGGATAATAGTATGGATTAGTGGCTCTTGATCATGGCACTGATCATGTCTCCAACTTTGGGTAGGATTGCATTTCTCTTGAAGGAGTATATGTGCAGCCTTAATGCTCTTCTGCACTTGAGGCCCAACCAACCTCAATGGCCCAAGGTAAAATTTAGCCAGCTGTGACTGGCCTATCAGCTACAACGTTCCCTGAACTGAGATGACCTGGCCACAGTAGCTCAAGCTCTGGTAACCTCCTGGTTAGAATACGTTCTCTACATACAAGACAACTGAGAGCTGCAGCTGGTGCAGAATATGGCCACAAGGCTTTTGTTGGGAACTTACTTTATAGTTCCTGTAACACCAGTCCTAAATGGCACTGCATTGCCTACCTACAGTATATGTTGCTGGTTGAGTTCGGGATTTTGGTAATGATATTTAAGTTTAGGATCCCAATACTTGAGGAAATGCTTTTCCCAGGATATACCTCTTTAGCACAGGATTGGGAGCATATGATGACTGGACTGAGGGCCTTCTCTGTGTTGCACCCTGACTTGTTTCTTCCCCTGGAAGCCAGACTAAGTAATAGCAGTAGTACTTTATACCTAAGTGCAGTACAGGCAGAAAACAATAAAAACCACAACATAATATAAGAGTGTGTGTGTGCGCGCATGGGTGTATGTGTGTGTATATATGTGTGTGTGTGTGTGTGTACATATAATATCTTAGTTCAGTACTAGCATACCTTACACTAATATCAGGTATTGCAACGGATAAGAATTGTTCTTTTAGCTTTGTACTGTAGGTCCTGGGAAAAGAAGCATATTAAGCCTTTTTGCATTACTGAGTGGGCAGCAACATGAATTGTAAGCAAATTATTAAAATAACTGGGTATTCCTGGATGCGCTGCCTGGAAGGTCTTCATCAGCAGTTTGAAATGGTAATGCTTATGAGACTAGGCAACCAAAGTAGAGACTGTTGGAAGGAAGAAGTGGTGTTAAATTTGCTTGGTTTTTTTACTTGGTTTTACTCTGGCATTCAGAATAGTCTGGCCATAGGCCCTCATCAAATTGTCTGTCTGTCTTTACTGCATTATGGCTATTGCTGTTTTAATCATTTAAATGATCATTTATTTTTATATCATGTGAGTGTTTTATCCTGTGTTTTAGGGATTATAGCAGATCCTGAGATCTGTAGGAGAATGAGTAGTCTAGTGGTTAAGGCAAGGCTGGGTGACCTTGGGCCAGTCCCTGTCTCTCAGCCCTAGGAAGGAGCCAATAGCAAACCAGGAGACTGAGAGTTCTAGTCCCGCCTTAGGCGTGAAAGCCGGCTGGGTGACCTTGGGCCAGTCCCTGTCTCTCAGACTTAGGAAGGAGCCAATGGCAAACCAGGAGACTGAGAGTTCTAGTCCCGCCTTAGGCCTGAAAGCCGGCTGGGAGACCTTGGGCCAGTCACTCGCTCTCAGCCCAACTCACCTCACAGGGTTGTTGTTGTGGGGAAAATAGGAGGAGGAAGGAGTACTAGGTAGGTTCGCCACCTTGAGTTATTTATAAAAAAAATAATAAAGGTGGGATAGAAAATAAATAAATAAATAAATAAATAAATAAATAAATAAATAAATAAAACTTTCTGCTAGTGATTAAAGTAACTGTACATAAGAAACGCAGAACCAGATTCTACTGAAATATATCTAAGGTATGTAGAATTACGTAGTGCTGATTTCCCCAAACATTTGACCAGACTTCATACACTGTAGTATGCATCTTTCTTTACCATACTTGTATAATTTTGATTAACTTGTAATGTGCTAGTAACAAAACCCAGGAATCGTTTTTCCCAGTTTTAGTGCTTCCAGCACTCCAAACCTTATTCTATTTGGTTGATTGTGAGGATGGATTGAATCCTCTTGTTGAATTAAAATATATTCCTTATGGATTTCCATTGGGACTGTGATTTTTAATTTTAAATGACTTTGACAGGGGATAAAAAGATTGTTTAAAATTGCAATGTATTGGAAATAACTATGAAAAAATACCTGCTCATCATAGTTTTGCATTTCCTTCTTGATGAAAATACTGGGGGGGGAAAAGGCAACATGATATTGGAATCCATTTTCTTCCTTGAAAATGATATTTGGTGTCATAGGCATCATTTCTGCATGAAATATAGCTGATTTTCTGGTAAAACCACATTTTATATTGAATTGTAGGTCTAAAGAGCAACATAACACATATGGAATCTGTCAACATATAATTTATTGTTTCCCTAGGGCTGTGGTAAATTAAGAGAGGATCATGTTTTTTCTAATTCTCTTTTCTAAATGTCTGCATATATCTTTGTAGTAGTCCACTGGGTTCTATTATAGTTTACATTTTAGGCTGAAGACAGTTGTGATTTTATAGGAGAGACCATCACTTCCAACTGATACAGAAGGCGAGAGGTGAGCTGATGAATGGAAGTGTTAAAACGTATGCAGCTGTAGAAACCATCTGAAAAAGCCTCTTGTATTATTTTTCCATATGCAGAGTATATCTATTAAACTTTTGATATATTCCCACTGTTTCAGCACCCGTGCTGTAATGTATAACATGACTTTTTAAAACTGAAAACTGATTTTAGGCTATACTTTATATGTCTCCATTTCCTCCTAGATTGTAGGATTAAATGCATTAAAATGTTAGATTAATATCTAATCATTAATAATAGATTTATTTCTTCTAATAGTAGTAGGCACCAGGTTTAATTTGTAAGGCCAGAGACCAAAGTAAATTAGACAGTGAGATCTTTACAAATTTTTTCTAAAGGAATGCAAGGGATGGAATCTGCTAATGACCTTGGTGATTGTTGAGGAGTTAGGCTCTGCCTATTATTTTCTGATAAAAATCATTATCTTGTGGCCTTTATAATGAGAAGCTCACATCTACCGATATAATTTTCCTGGGTGAAAAAGCATATTTTACCCTGGGTGGATATGGAAGGCAGGGCATTCATTGGGAAAATGGGGTTGGAAGAAGGATGAACTCTTCCTAGAGATCCAGTCTGAATTTTTCTTCTCTTGGTCATCCCTCCCGCCCCCACCTTAAAACAAACAATGAAAGAAAGACTACATCTAATTATAGATACCAGTTTGTCAGATCAGATCCGGCTCTGAGAGTTTCGCAGTATAGGAACTGCATCTGTGGTCATGAGAATTTCACAGTGTTAAGATTGCCTCTATGGTCATTTCCCACAAGTGACTTATAGTATCTTCTAGATTCTTCCAATAATTTATCTGCCTAAATAACATTAATGAGGCTTTATATCACTTCAATGATGGCTAAGTAATGCTATGAAAATACTATAAGTCACTAGGGGGGAAATAGCCAAAATTGTACCAGTTTCCCTAGGGAATGCTCTTACTATGAGTTTTTAGTTTTCCTTCTAGTCTGTTGCCTCTCACCCTGCAGGGATTTAAGTGCAAGGCACCACCTTAAGACATTTGTGGATTGTTAAGTCTGGCAGCTATATCTTGTTCTGTTTGTTTTATTTGGTTTCTATCTTTCTATCTCTGCATACTATATTGTCCCTACTAGTAATTAATCTTCTGTTTTTTAAAAAAATAACCAGTGTGTGTATTCCTCCAGTTTGAGTCTATTCACCATATCCTACCAAGTTGGCACTGTATCTTTCTCATTTATTATACATAGCAAATTACTTTTCCAGCCCTGTTAAATATATGTCTGACTCTGTACAGGTGGTCCTCATATAATGACCACACGTTCAGTGACTGTTCGAACTTGCGACAGTGCTGAACTAGTGGTGCTTACGACTGGTCCTTGAGGTTCTGCCCATTGCAGTGCCCCCATGGTCACATGATCATGATTTGGGCGCTCAGCAACCAGCCTGGATTTCCGGCTGTCCCATGGTCACAATGATTGCAATTTGCAACCTTCCCTGCTGGCTTCCCACAAGCAAAGTAAATGGGGAAGCTGGCAGGAAGTTGGAAGTCATGATCACATGAGGTCCTTGCTTAACAACCCATGGTGATTCGCTTAACAACGGTAACTAAGGACTGCCGGAACAGCTTTTGCTAAGCGGTGTGGTCACACGATGTTGTGCTTTACGACTGCATTGCTTAGCGATGGAAATTCTGGTCCCAATTACTTTTGTTAAGTGAAAACTACCTGTATATGAAATCAGGTGTAAACATTCAAAGACATGGCCCAAGACATGCTGGTTTTCTTAATGTAGAGGACGGAATGCAAATGCTATACTCCATGTAACAAATAATTATGGGGACATGAGACCTAATTTGATATCATATACCAGAAAGTTTAGTGTGTTTGATAAAAGACTACATTGAGGTAGAGTTCTAATACAGGAGACAGCAACATTTGAGCTATGAAAAGTAGTATATCTGTTTCAAAGATTTGTACCCCTTTTTGCTTCTTTAATAAAATAATTATTAAGGGATTGTGTTTATTTTCTGTGCTGTCACATCTTTATGATTATTACAACAAAGTCCAATTGGAATCAAGATAAAGCCTAAAACACTTTATTCACAGTTGAAGTATATTATACTGAAAGGTTAGTTCAAGTATTTCAAGAGTACATTTTGGGCAAGGATCGCAGCATTTTCATGTTTTAAATAATATATCTTGCAGTACTGAAGGAATGTGTAAAGCATTCTGAAATGTTCATAAATCTTTCAGAAGGATTCCTTTAGATGGCTTTGGAAATATCACTGTCAACATGTACAGATAAAACCGCAAAGCAACTCTGTCAAATTAGTGTAATGTAATTCTGACTTCAGAGAGGAAAAATGCCTCATTTTTTAAAAAATCCAGTTTTGGCAATAGTTATGATTAGCCCTTCTTTTTAGATCCAAAGTGAATAAATTCTCAGTATGGTTTCATAGATGAGACTTCAAGGCAGGCCTGGAAATGGGCTATGGTTTCTTGCAGTCCTCGTTTCATATGGAAAACAGGGATATGAGGAGGTGCAAAGGTACAATGTCCAATCCATATAATCTGTCCCTGTCCCCCTTTTAGGGGGACAGGTTGCTCTTTATACTTTACTATATAGTTTTCCACTTAGGAGACTGGAATATCTAGGGTAGCTACTCAGATGTCTTTTTAGATAATTATTTTACATTTTTAATATGGAAATATAATGTGAGGAGGTAAGTATATAAAGTAGAATATAAATCTGAATGCCATCGCTACTGCTGTTACTATTATTAGCAGTGAGAATGTGTTTGTACACCATATCTCATTTTTTCCTTACTCCTGGGTTTTACCACACTGGTCACTCTAAGTATTTATTAGAGTGCTCTGATCCAACCTTACGTAGGCTGACCATATTTCCTTGAGACAAAAACGGGACATTGGGATGGCAAAAACAGGACGGGGTCTTATGTAATATTCCATATTCATGAAGAAGACGGGTCTCCGCCCCTGGTCCACGCGATTGGCTCCCACCTGCAAACTCCACCCCCCCCGGTCCACACGATTGGCTCCCACCTGCAAACCCTGTCCCCTGGTCCACGCGATTGGCTCCCGCCTGCAAACCCCATCCCTGGTCCCTACTTTGCCGCACGCTGATAGGCGGAAGGGCTTCCTCTTCCGGCTGCCTCCAATCGGCAGCTCCAGCTCAGATCCTCCTCCTGCGCCATTCCCGCCGGGTTTAAAAAAACGGGACAAAATTGAGATTTTTATCAAAACGATGGGACGGTTGAAAAATGCTAAAAAAATGGGACTGTCCCATTCAAAACGGAACGTATGGTCAGCCTAACCTTATGAGAAGTGGTCCAACCTTGAAATGGACCATTTTCTGCGCTTGAAGACCATCTGGAAGCTGCAACTGGTCCAGAATGCAGTGACATGCACAGTTTTGGTTGCCCTGCAGTTCACCTGAGTAACACCACTGCTGCGTGAGCTGCACTGGCTCCCAGTTGCTTTCACGGTGCAATTCAAGGTGCTGTTATCACCTTTAAAGCCCTACATGGTACAGGGCCAGATTATTTGCAGGATGACCTCTCCCTGAGGGTATCTCCCCATCCTACTAGGTTAGATAGGGTGGGCTCACTCGAGATTCTCTCCCTTAAATGTTGTCACCTGATGGAACCTTGGAGGTGCGCCTTCTCAGTGGCCACCCCAGCCCTTTGGAATAGCTTCCCACCTGAGATCCAAGGGATCCCTACCCTTTTAGCCTTCTAGAGGGCTGTGAAGATATGGCTCTTCCCCCAAGCATTGGGCTAGGATAGCGGTTGAGCTGGGAGGCTGTTTGGTCTGGCGCCTGGGGGGAAGGGTACTTCTCTTTTTATCTTGGTTTTTATGGATTGTTGTGAGCTGCTTAGAATCATTATATGAGATAGGCGGCCATATAAGTCCTGTAAATAAATAAAGTTTCCCTCCACATTTTTCTGCTTCAATGTTAGATCACTTCTGATGAGATCAGAAGAGAGTGTTCTGGATAGAATAAGGCAGTTGGGGGTCTGTTTGTTTCAGATTCAAAATGATTTCCAAAACATTCATTTCTGCATTTAAAAAAAATAGATTTTTTTAATTACTAGAATCTTTCTATTTTGAAAGGTAGCCTTCCATTTTAATTAAAGCCTAAAAATGAATCAGAGTGAATTTATCTCCATTAGAAGGGACTGTACTGTGTGAGACAAGGCAATGCCTCATTTCTGAGTACTATTTCACAAGTAACTAGATGTTGTACTTATTATTTAGTGCTAAAATAAAGTTTAAGCATAAAACTATAAAAACAATGATAAAATCTTATCAGATTACTGAACTACATGTAAAATTTTATAAATTGTCTGATTACAATTTACCTGATTTCTTTGTAAAGGAGGTGACATTAATTTGAGATTCAAAGTATTCAAGGATGAAGAAACAGATTTCTTAATCCCTAATCTTGCTTTAATTTCAATGCCAATGTCATTACAGATGTACTGCAAAATTCTGTTTATGACTGAGCTACTTGACTGCAGTAAGTTATTAAGTTCCAGGCCCATTACTTTCTGTGAAAAATTATGAAAATGCTTCAGTGAAAACTGTGGCCTTGCTTTTTCGAAAATGCAAGTTATTTAGATAATTAAGAAGGTCTGGGTCATGTGTCAGTTAGGATCTTTTTAAATCTCTGATGGAAGCTTTGCAGGTTGATATGGGGAGGTTTTCTTGTAATTCCTTAGAAATTCTTTTCCTTATGGATAAATGGACAAGACATATAACAAGATTCAATTAAAGATACAGATTTCAGAGTAGAAATAAATTAATAATGTTAGTTTGACTGGGTGGTGGTGGTGGGGTAGCTAAATATTTTGTAAATTTATATTATCTTAAAATATACTGTAACATGTATAATAAAATGACAAGCCATTTCCCCCTATGCAAATGCTTGGATATGTAATTTAAAGAAAATTAAAAACATGAACCCTATATTCATGGTTCCTTTAGAACAAAATGATTTTTTTTAAAAAATATCATTTTTTAATAATCAGAATTAATCCTTTTGGCATTCTTCCAATTGCAAGAAGTTTAAAGTGACTGTCTTAATTAATAGGGTTGATTTAAAAAACGGGTTGGGTATCAATGATAGGATTTCACTATATTTCACTATTTTCCATTCCCATTCATCTACATGTTTCTTGCTTTCAATACGTGGAGAGTTTTTCACTCATGGGAAGGCATGGATTGTATCAGTAGTTCCTGTACTTCTATCTCAAATGTGCAAGATATAGTCATTTTTGTTCTTCTAATTCTTTGTAAAGGAGAATCCCAAACATATATACATGTGGTTGCAGCATTCCTGTCCTAGATCAGGGACCTATCAATGAGGAATACTTTAATTTGGATTCTTGTACTAAACAGGAGCCTGGATTCTCTGGCATAAGTAGTCACTTCCAACTAAGGAATACATTTAAAAATGTAGATTAATAATCCACAATAAGGTTAAGTATTGATTGGACTGTGCAAAGTGAGATCTGAAACCCTACAGTAGGTATGCCCAAGGACTTGATCTTGATCAGAAGGGAACTGAACATTTTGAGTAGCAGTTTTATAAACACAAATGCTTCTGAAAGAAACCTTGGGGTCAAAGATATTTGCTGTGCAACATGCAAGAGTCTATCATTTGGAAGAGAAGAAGAGATGCCCCGTGGGTGCAAGGTACTAGTTGCACAGCTCTTTGGAACTTGGCCTTAAATAAGCAGAGGCTTCAATTATGAAACAGCTAATTTTGGAGGAGTTTTGAGATCAATGGAATAATTCTGGATTAAATACTTTAGTAGTTTTGCTGTAAGGTTTATAATTCTGAGTTGTGTAATTCTGAATTTACTTTCATCTACAGTTGTTGGAATTTATTTCAGCATGCACAGACATGCACACACACAAAATTAAAATAGAAGCCTTGGATATAATTGTAAATTGAGGAGTAAAAAAAATCTGTTTCTAACAGCGTATCTTGGCTCTTCAAAAGATCATGTAAACAGAAGATAGAGAGCTACATAAATTGCTTTACGTTTAGAGGATGTTTGGGCTTAAAGAGTATCTCTACATATCTCAAGGACTTAAGTAAACTATAACTTGTGGGATCTTAGTTGTTATCCTATTGCTAAAGTCTGAAGGAAACCAAACATTATTTTAAAGGGAGTTCACATTGGTTTGAAAGCTCTTTATTCCTTATTTTTGCTTATCACACAATATATACTTTAGTAAATTCAGAGTACTTAAAATTTCTCATATGTTTACTCTATTTTCTAAGAAGTCTGCCAGGAAGATGTTGATCTTTTATAGCAGTGTTAGGCAACCCCTGGTCCAGGGTTTCTCAACCAGGGTTCCATGGAACCCTAGGGTTCCGTGAGAGGTCACTAGGGGTTCCCTGGGAGATCATAATTTATTTAAAAAAATATTTTAATTTGGAAAACTTCACATTAAAGAGGTAGGTTTCATTCTTTATTTTTAGTTTAAGAACACTGTTCATGCATGCATGCATGCATGCGTATATATATATATATATATATATATATATACACACACACACACACACACACACACACACACACATACACATACATACACACACACACACACACACACCTATAATTTTGTGACTTCTGGCCTATATTTGAGCCTGAATGTGCAGGGGTTCCCCGAGGCCTAAAAAATATTTGAAGGGTTCCTCCAGGGTCAAAAAGTTGAGAAAGGCTGCCCTAGTCTGTGGATCCCTACAGCTCAAGATTGTACTACTACTAATGATGATAAACCACTGAGTAATCACAGTGTGATTTTCCACTGCTTTTCTGTATGGAAAAGTATGTTGAACTTGCAGTGTATCATTCATGATTTTTTAAAACTAAACCTACACCAAAAGAAAAAAATGGAGGGGAGTGGCCAAAAATTTTGGCTTCAACCACCGAAAAGAAAAAGGGTAAAAACATAGAAGAAAAAATGATGTTTTACAGATAAATGATCAAGGGAGCAACTCTATAGCCCTTGGATTAGGGTTAGGTTTAGTTTCTATGAGTAAAAAAGCAGGTATTTTGTGGAAATCTTCCTTTGATCAGCAACTGACAAGATGGCTGGACTTAGGAGCACTCTAAAGATGTATCACCAATGTATCTAAGGAAGTACAAGAAATAGCTGTTTCACTCAGGAAAGGAAAGAAAGGAGTATTCAAAAACTATGTCAATGATGCAGCTAGGGATGTAAAAGGAATTCTCTATAAATTTCACTTAGATGGAGGTGTTGTGATCTGCCAAAAGGGAGTCTGCCACAGCACGAGTGGCTGTTGGTGAGCGTAGTCCACAAGCATCCAATGTTTTTGGCTCCAAAATTTGCACAAGAATATCTGTGTTTGGGAAAAATGCATGTAGAGAAGCATACGTTAGAGAAAGTTGTGCTTGAAACTCTATGTTAGGGGAACATTCACTAGATTCAAAGATCCATCATTCCCCATAAATGCCCCTAGAATGGAGTAAACTCTTGAAAAAACAAGACAAACCAACTGGTGGAAAATGTTTTCCCCAGAGATATTTTTTTGCTGTGTCCAGTAGAAGTAGTATAAGTCGAGCAGAATTTAGAAAGTGTCATTTTGTTCATTATGGCCTGAAGTAAAAGCCTAGGAATTGAAATGAACTTCGGACTATTGTGGCCTGGCTTGGTTTATGATACTTTGTATATATTTTTTTTCAAACTTTTGAAAAACTTTGTTAGGGATGTTCTCATTCAAAAATAAATTGTGCTATGTGATTTCATAACGGTGGAGTCCTTGCTTAGGTCCCTTATCCAACTAGGTAACATCATTTGACCCTGATGCTGGGAAAGACTGAAGGCAAAAGGAGAAGGGGACGGCAGAGGCTGAGATGGTTAGATAGCATCACCGATGTAACAAACATGAATTCTTTTTTTTTATTAAGTTTTATTAGGTTTTTAAATATACAAAGCTAAAAGATAAAGATGAAACGGAAAAAGAAATACAAATTAAAAGAAAAGAAAAAGAAAAGTGCAGTAAAGAAAAAGAAAAAAAGAATAAAGAAAAAGACATACATAGAAATTAGATAACCTCCGATCCGTCTATGGTCATAAGAATAAAATAGATAGTTTGTTTTAACATGCTGGCTATTCATATAACATTCATATATTTTTCCTTGTCTATTATGTACTATTTATCTATAATCTAATCAACAAATACTCCATATTTAGCTTTACTCCTCCTGCTTTTTGCAAATAGTCCATCAAAGATTTCCACTCATTAAAGAATAATAATTAAAATTTTCTTTTAGTAGGCAAATCAATTTGTCATTTTCTGCCATTTCTAGTAGTTTCAACATCCATTCCTGTATTGTTGGTACACTTTAATTTCCCCAAAACTATACATATATAAGTAAAAAGAAAAAAATTTTTTTTCTACTTGTGCATCCCAAATTCCGAATAATAAGAAAAAATTCTAATTTAAGTCTTTTAATTTATACCCAACTATACTATTATACTATGCATATAGAAATAAAAAGAAAAGAATTTTTCTATTTATACAACCCAGATTCCAAACAAAAAGAAAAAATTCTGATTTAATTCTTTTAAGTTATACCCAACCCTACTATTTTTGATCTCTCGCTATAATATTTCTTCAGATTTTGCTCTTTTATAACTTTTCTCACAAAATATCTTGACAGTTTCTTATCTCTAACATAACGTGAGTCAACTCTAAAAATTTTATCTATCTCAGAGTCCATGTCTTCTTCTTCTGTCTCTAAATATTGAACTAAAGTATCAACTATATATTTTCTCATATTCTCATCTAATTTTTCCAGAGCTCCTATCAGACTCAAAATACATTCTTCTTCTCTCATTTCTGCTAATACAATAGCATCTAAATTATATTCCATAGTAATAGAATCTGATTTAATCTCCAATTTCTTAACCTGGCCTTGTGTCTCTTTAAAATCCCCTGGAAGAATATTTGCAATTTCTTTGACAGTCTGTATTTCATTTCTAAATTCTTTTTCTGAGTCTTCCTTCATCACTTCCATTTTCTCTTCTACTTGTTGATCTAGAATATTGTCCATCTTTTTATCTATTTTTATATCAAAAGAAGTAATTAAGTCATCCATCTTTTTCTCCAAGGTAACAGTTAAAATAACCATCTTTTCCTCCAAGGCAGTAGTTAAATCATCTATTTTTTGATTCAGTGCTGTAATCGCATCCAATATTTTTCCCATATCTGATGTTGGTACTTCTGAAGGTGCAGCCATGGACTCCATTTCCTTATATCTATCCCTCTTCACTCTTGCAACCGCAGTAACCAGGTTGTATATAATATTCCTGTAAATAGAAAAGAAAAATAACAAAAGACAAAGGAGAACCACTATAAACAATAAAAAAAAAGAAAAAGGGAAGAGGAGGGATAAAAAATTATTAAGGATTCAAAAGAAAAAAGGAGGGAAGAGAGGAGAGAAAAAAAATCCAAATACAATGAAAAATTAAAAAATAAAAGTAATACTGCTTTTTCTTAATAGATATTGCATAAAAAAAAGGGCAAAATGTACTTTGGTAAAATCAACAATTCTCACATAAAAGAAAAATAAAAGATAAGAGTACAACGGGTAAGTCCTTTAGCTGTAGTCAAAATATCCTTGAAAATGTAATAACAATCCAGTTCTCAGGCAAGCTTATAATCACAAGTCCCAAAGAGGAGAGAGAGAAGAAAAAAAAAGAGAAGGGGGGGGAGAATAGGAAAAAGCCCCAACTCCAAATGTCTTCACTCTCCAAGACAAAAAGCAACAAGAAAGTCCACTAAAATCCCAAATAATAAGAAAATTCCCAAAACTGTTTAAAACAAAAATATTCCAAAAATACCCATTATAATCCAAATAATTTCCAAATGCATTACAGAAAAAAGAAGGAAAAAAAAAATACCATCTCAAGATGAAAAGCAGAAAAGCAAAGAAATAAGATAAAAGGCAGACATTAACCCATTTGAATTCAAAATCCAGAGAGGAAAATAGATTAGTCCCACTTCAGTAAATAAGCCATTCGTCAATAGTCAATGTCACCCCATTTCACTTCCAAGTAAAGTCATTGTTCTTTAAGCTCCCACCATTTCTCAAGTCGTCTTTAGCAAGAAAGTTACACAATCACCAGCAGCATCGGTCATGTCCATAGAAGGATCTTAGCAGATAATATGTAAAGTTAAAATAAACACAAATATAAAACAGTGACTAAAAGTGCTGAATTTAGGTGCTACTCATCTGAAAAGATTTCACTGTTCCCTGTAGAGCAATAACGATGGTCCTTCCAGTCGCTTTCGTCGCTTCAATTTCCTTTTTCCCGTGGTGGAAAAACGGGAATTGGGAAAGAGCGACGATTCCAGCGACCCTTGTGGTTTATCTTCTGATCCCCTTTTCTTCAAAGGGGAGATTTCAGCAGTTTTATTTCTTTAAAAACCGCTGCAAGCAGGCAAACAGCTGAGCCGAGCCAGGAGCGCTCGGTTCAACGCACCGGCGTCTTCAGCACCCGGAAGCGCTCTCGCCTAACAAACATGAATTTGAGTAAACTCCGGGAGACAGTGGAGGACAGGAAGGCCTGGCGTGCTATGGTCCATGAGGTCATGAAGAGTCGGACACGACTAAACGACTGAACAACAACAACATCATCAGTGCATCAGTTGGGTAACGAAACGTCTGAAGCAAACAACCAAGCTCAGAGAACACCAAGAACTCTACAGTCCAACCCTGAGCTATAGATATTCCCTTCTATTTCATAATCACTGAACCAAAAAAGTAATTATTCAGAATATAAGCATCCAGCATACACTCCCTCACACAAACCTTTATATTCCATCCTTTGCAGAATTCCCCTTGTTCCCCAAAATTAACAATTGTCTGAATATGTGCTCACTTATTCTGCTCCTGAGTTTCATTTTCAGTTTTTTTTAAAAAAAAACCTTTGCCGGTTTCTCTGTCATTGGATACATCTTAAACCAATTTAAAGTGCTACATCTGAATAAACACACTGTAAAAGTGTTTATGTACTGAAGTGGGTCAGTTCAAGGTATGGTATTTGGCTGAGACTTCTAATCTCTCCCTCCCTCCCTGCGAAACGGCTGCCAGGAAGGAGGTCTGAGCTGAATTAATACATTTGTTACAGTGGAAGTAGAATGGAAACTGCTTTAACCGCAAATCAAACTGCCTCTTTCATTGATGCCAATGATAGACGTTTTTCTCAAATATATAAGCCCTGGCAAAGAGCCACTGTAAGTTTGCCTTTAAAAGGGGAAGCCTAAAGCTGACTGGAGTAAATCTTACTCCTAGGGCTATTAGTAAGTTCTTTCTGCAGTGAGAAGGAGCTTAGGAGCATGATTCAGTTGAAAAGGCGTAGGCTGTTTTGTCCAACAGTTTGAAGAGTTTCCTTTCTTCGATCCATCAATAGATCAGAAGAATTCTACTGCTAGTTGCTGTCCCCAGAAGAGCTCAATTCAGCATTTCTTTACTAACACATTACTATTTAAAGGCTGGCCTGCAGTAATGCTTCTCCACGTACAGCTGTATAACTTCACATGGCACTGTCTTGCTTTCTGGCAGAATGAAGGTTCTGCATAATATGGGGAGACACACAACTCTTCAAGATGCCAATATAAATTTTGTTAAGAGCCGGGGGGTTGTTTGTTCAAAGTTCACATGGATGCAACTTCAACATCTTGGTTTTGACTTTTCCTTTTCAACTTTTTCTTCTGATACTCTGCACTCCCCCCCACACACACACACATGCACACATGCCTTGGAGGAGAGTCTCTAATCTGACAGAGTGACTATTCAGTCTCGACTGAACAAATATAATAAAGAAATATGCGCATCCCTCAGGAGTAAAATCAGAGTCAGTCATGTAATATTTCACCCTCTATTATATATTATTCCTTGAAAGACTGAAGCCTCCGCTGTACCTGTACTTCAGAGTCCTGACAAAAATTGAGTACTGCCTCAGAATTATTTATGTCTTGAAATATAAACATATACATTGCCTCCATTTATCATTTCTCTTGGGGGTGTCTTGGGCATACAGGATTCTCAATTTATTTTCCCCCGTTTCTAAAAACAGGATGATCTGACCTTTTTGCTAAGCTAACTTCTTTATCACCATAAGGTAGAACTATAGCAGAGATATTACACACTTCTGGTACTGTAATACCCACAAAAGAAGCTATTCTATGGACACAAACTGTATCTAGAATGTCATCAATTTGGTTAATGGATTTGGTGTCACGGTAACTAATTTTATATCTCTTTATTTTGCAGGTCGTAGTATCAATGTGAAAGCAGCCGGTCTTATAGGCCGGCATGGTCCTCAGTCAAAACAACCGTTCATGGTTGCGTTCTTCAAAGCAAGTGAAGTCCTTTTTCGATCTGTCCGAGCTGCCAACAACAAGAAGAAAAATCAGAATCGCAGCAAATCCAGCAGCTCACAAAATACTTCAAGAATGTCAAGTGTTGCAGGTAAGGGTGATCAGGTGTCCTATTTTATGGAACCCTCGCCTATTAAAGAGGCAGTCAGAGGAGATGGTTCTGACTGCAGCCATATTCTTCAGGGAAGCTCTACTTCTAGATGGTTAGCTTAGAGTTGATTTAAAGAGCAGTTTAGATTCCTACAATCAACTGATCACATCGTTGTGGACCAAGTGTAACGGTATGTGAGAAAGACCTTGAGAAATGGGGCGAAGAGATGCTGCCTATGGCAGGGGTCCCCAATCTTTTTAGTGCCAGGGACCGGTTTCAAAAGACGATTTTTCCACGGACTGGAGGGGGGGTTTCTGGGATTTCTGCAGACTGGAGGGTGGGGTTTGTGGGCAGAAGCCAATCACAAGCACCGGGGGTGGGGTTTGTGGGCGGGAGCCCTGTGGCCCAGTTCCTAACAGGCCGCGGCCCACAGGTTGGGGACCCCTGGCCTATGGAATGGTCAGATAAGAGACAGCATAGCTCCAGCTGGATAGCAGGTGGGGCAAGAGGCTCAGAAGGAACCCTCCCTAGTTTCTCAGGCCTGTTAAGGAGACTGTGGAAGAATATGTTTTAATCACACATTCCATCATGCAGTACACAATCTTCAGCTGCAGTTGTTATAAGAACATCTCACAGGTGAAAATAATTCTTGTGTGATTTTTCTGAATAAGCGCAGATCATAGCCGTGCCTTCAAGGGGGGGGGGGGCAAATTGCTCACAGGTATTAAATGCCATAAAAATCAATGAGATGTAAACAGATCAGTAAAATCTCACTAGTTTAAGGCTGGAAGGAGACATTACATTAGATAATCTTGTGGCTGCTGGCCTATTTCTCTTCTCAGTAATGTTCTGCAAAGACAATGGGTGACAATCCCATGCTTCTTTCCAAGTTGCATTGTTGCCAGGATTGCAGCCAAGTTTCTTAAATAACCAAAGAAAAAATATTCATTGAAAAATGGAGCAAAAATCACATCTCCATTGAAATAGTATAATTCAATGTGTTTTACTCCCAGTGTGTGTGTATGATTGAAGCCCAACAGTATAATTTAATTCACTATTAAAACTATACATATTATGTGATGTTATACCGTATTCAGACTCAAATGTCTTTTCTTTTAACCTTCTTTTCTCCTGATCTATCTCAAATATTCTTTGCTTGTCTATGGGTATTTTGACATGTTTCAAATTTGATTTCTTTCTCTTCCCCTCAAAGACTCCCCCCCCTCTTTCTGTTCCATAAAGATTTATTTAAAGGGCTGGAGGGCAGTAGCCAACTCCAGTTCCTAAATTATTTGGGTACAAACTTTATTCATCCATAATATCCCAAGGTTTTGATTCCTAGCAGAATAAGCATATGGTTTGTTGAAGCCCCAGTCAGTGAAATTGGAACTTTGGCACCAGATTCTGTAGAGTAAATGTCACCCTAGCCATTTGCATGGAATGTAATATAATGTCCCACACTTCTCTCATCTGAAATGTAGAAATGCAAGGATGGAATATGGACTTGGTTTAATGTTTTTGCATTCAAAATAAGCCTGTGGTTAAATGCATTTCATTTTTCTTGAGATTGGATATTAAACACCTAGCTCCACATTAAGTATGCTGGAATCTATACATTTTTTTTCACAGCTAGACAACACTCATCTGTTTTCAAATTGTGCTTAGCCTTTTTAGGACTGTGGAGAAATGCAAAGTGATACTTTGGGCCATTTCTGGAGACTTTTATTTTTAGGGCGGGAAATGCACAAAGGACTCATGGGGAGAGAAGGGTTTTTGAAGGGCTTCTGGGTGAGCAGTATGTGTATAACAATATTTTTCCACTGCTATGAATATTGTTCAGTTTTCCAAAAAATGACTGGCAGCTGCAGATCTGGCATGTTTTCTCTCAATCTGTCTTCTGTACAGGGGAGGTAGAAATAATCTGAATATTTAGGAAGATGAAAAAGGAAAAGAAGACATAAAAAAGCGGCACTCAATAGATAGAATGTATAGTGTGTAGAAAGCAATTTTATATTTAATGTATATCACATCATTGAACATTGACATTCCATAAGAATAATGCAGAGACAAAGGAAGTATTCCACTCTGTCATATTTATCTAAATTCATCTGATTCAAAAGTAAGCTGGAAACGAAGTCAGACCATGAAATTACTGAAAAATTGCCACCCATTAAATTATTATTATTATTATTTATTATTATTTATTTAATTTATATGACCACCCATCTCCCCCCAACGGGGAACTCTGGGCGGTTTACAACAAAAAAGAATTAAAATAGAACATACAATATAAAACATCAATTCATACAATTAATAATAAATAATTATAAAAATAAAATCCAGATGGACGAAAGAGTAATCAAGGGAAGACTTTTTAGGATTAAGGGACAAGCCACCCCCATGAGGAACTATCCCTTCCTCCTTCCCATGCCAGGCGGCAGAACCAGGTCTTCAGATCTTTCCTAAAGGTCGGGAGGGAGGAGATCTGTCTCAACTCCGGGGGCAAGGTGTTCCACAGTGTAGGAGCAACTACAGAGAAGGCCCGTCTCCTAGACCCCATCAGGTGACACTCTTTAATTGATGGGGCTCGTAGCAGGCCCTCCCTGAATGATCGGGTGGGGCGGGTCGATAATTTGGGGATAAATGCTGAAAACCTGAGCCATTTTGCACTCTGTCGAGTATTTATATCATTTGCACCAGCTGTAATTACTAGGCATGTGGAATGACCAGGAAATGTAATGGGTGGGATTGGTGTGACATAGGTCATAGATTCAATCAATGAGTTGTTCAAGAGAAACCAGACAGGATAAAACTCTTATGAATCAATTCCAGCATTTAGTATGATGGCACAAAACCTCCTTTTCAGCAAGACAATAATATCTCCTAAAAGAAAGAGTGAATGTTTAAAACTTGAACAAATAATGTATGTTTAATGTGTGCTTAACATAAGTAATTGTGCAATGTACTTTTATTTCTGCAGATTATAACACAAGTGAACAGAAACAAGCCTGTAGAAAACATGAACTCTATGTGAGCTTTCGAGACCTGGGGTGGCAGGTAGAGACAATATTCAATTTTATTTTAAGTATCATTCTCCTCCTCCTTCTCATATACATACCTACACTTTGGGTTAGGCAAGGTTATGCAAAGTGCAGAAAAAGGGTAAGAAGGAGTAAGAAAAAGAAAAGGAAATCTAATTACATCTAGTTTACACCATTTATGACAGAATACATGTTATACGTATCTCTCTGTATCTTTTGGTTGATGCAAGCCATCCATGCTTCCAACATGCCCATACACCACTTCATAAATTACTTTTTTCTTCTTGAAACTTCTCACCTTTTCCTTTTTGAAGATCACATCAGCTCCATGCCACCATGACTTTCATGGTCTTCCCTTCTTTTCAACCCATTCACTCCTCTGTCATATTTTTGTTTTGCGATTTGATCCTCATTCACTCTCTCTATAGGACCAGATCATTTCAACATGCTTATTTTGTAGTGATCACTCACTTTTGTATTCAATCCATGTTCTTTCCTCACCCCATTCATTCTTGACCCTGTTTCTTCCTGTCTTGCCTCACCTACTTACATACCCCATTCTCAGTACACTCATTTACCTTTATGTTTCTCCTGACAAACCCAGTTCCCACTTCAATATAGCAAAGTCTGGGGATTATCGTGCAGTTTAGAGGTTCCCATGTTGAATGAGGACAGAGATTTTATGTTCTTTGGGTGGTGAAGCTGCAGAGGAAAAGCAGCAAACAGGCATTGGAAAGCCCAAACTACCCTCCCTGGCCACTGCTTTTCTCTTGAAAATCACATCTTACTCTGTGCTCCACAGCTGTTCAGTAGTACTTGGCTTTCATAGGCTCAGGTCACTGATCATATTATGCTATTTTGGCTTAGAGCAATAAGTGAGTCCAGCCATTCTGGTTTATGTACTCTGGTTTATGGTTTGAATTAGGTTTAAGCCAGACAATTGAAGTTTAGTTAACAAACTATAGTAAAAATGTATCCTAGCTTACTGAAATGTAATGTATGAGGTCAGCTACTAACTCTTAACTGTTGCTGAATATGTACGTATGTTGCAATCAGAACAGGTGGAAGTTCCTAGCTGACCTGGCCTGATCTTGAAAAAGCAAAACAGGTTCAGATCTGGTTAATACTTGGATGGGGAGCCATCAGAAAATATGAAGGCTTTAGGCTAGACTGGGATGTTGAATAAATACTCCAGATGAAGGCAGTGACAAGTCACTTCCTTATTGTTGCCAAGAAAACCACATGGACAAATGACTTGAGGCAGTCTTTACCTTTATGTATAGTCGAAGGCTTTCACGGCCAGAATCCGATGGTTGTTGTGGGTTTTCCGGGCTGTGTAAATGACCCACAGAAGACACACACCTTCTCAGCAGCTATAAACAACAGCAGGAACACACACTCTCCATTTGGGCACAGAGAGAATCTTCTAGCTGTGCTCCTGTCCTCTGAAGATGCCAGCCACAGCCACTGGCGAAACGTTAGGAACCAAAACTGCCAGAACACGGCCACACAGCCCGGAAAACCCACAACAACCATCTTTACCTTTACATGTGTCAGATCTTGCACAGTAGCACATCGGAGGATACAGTCCTGAAAATCATAGCATATGTCTGAATGTATGTGGAAATTCAATTTTAAGGTATCTTTTAGGTGTTCCGTACCCTTACCCAAAAGAGAGGGATGATTCCAGATGGGAAATTTGCATTTAAACATTTTATTTTTATTTTTTAGGATTGGATTATAGCTCCAGAGGGTTATGCTGCATTTTATTGTGATGGAGAATGTTCATTCCCTCTCAATGCTCATATGAATGCCACAAATCATGCCATAGTACAGACTCTGGTATGTTTACATTATATACATATATATTATCTATTTATCAATCATTCAGTCAATCAAAGAGATTCAGTGGAGCTTCATTTAAATGTACTCAGTTATCAGGAGATACAGCTTCCTATACATACAGAGAGAGGAACATTTTAAATATCTACAGTATTTGGTCCTATTTTTTAATTATCTTTTCCTTCCACAGGAGCTTTAAACAAAAGAAGTAATATTTAGAAGTATTGTATGCTTTGCTAACATTTCATTTCAAGCACAAACCAAGTACAGTATTGTATTTTTGAAAGAACACCTGTCAGCAGTGATGCACTGATAAGCTTCTATGAATTTTACAAATTGAGTTTTGATTCATCCAAATACTTTCTATTTTTTCTTTGGTTTTCCTACAATATTTTTACGGCCAAACTCTCTCAATCTCCATTTTTTTATCCTGCACAGTGTTTGGATGGACACTCCCTTTAAATATGAAAAATGCATTATTACTTCTCCTGCCCTGACTCAATCCGCTGCAGGATAAAGTCCTCTTCATTGAAGGCTATGGACTGGTCCAGTGTGGGTTGGCAGATAGATGGTTTTTTTTAGTCACGAAGAGTCGGAAGGGACTGAACGAATAAACAAAAAACTAGGGCTATGAGAGAATGACTGGTTCAAAGCCAGCTTTCATGCTTAACGGAGGACTAGAACCTGGTCTCCCTGCTACTAGTCCAGCACCTTAACTACTACAGCACACTGTCTCTCTCTCTCTCTCTCTTCCTCTCCATGCACACAACACACACACACACAGTATACACACAAACCCCTATCTCTGTGTTCTCCTTATATGTGCACATATGTACATATATGTGTATATATACATATACCCTAACAATCTTTTTATTCTGCTTGGAATTATTCAAAGCATGTCTTTGGGGTAGGCTGACCATATTTCAGGATGGCAAAATGGGACGGGGTCTTATGTAATATTCTGTATTCATGAAAAAGACAGGGTCCCCACCCGCCCGTCCACGCGATTGGCTCCTGCCTGCAAACCCCGCCCCCCGGTCCATGTGATTGGCTCCCGCCTGCAAACCCCACCCCCCTGGTCCATGCTCCGGCTCGGATCCTCCTTTCCACGCCATTCCTGCCGGGTTTGAAAAATGGGACAAAATGAAAACGACGGGATGGTTGAAAAATACTAAAAAAATGGGACTGTCCTGTTCAAAATGGGACATATGGTCAGCCTACTTTGGGGGCAATGTAATTTGAACAACAAATTACTCGTATGTTAATCTATTATTCAAAAATAATCCAGGTCTTTATATGATCAAGCCTTTGATTTCAAATCACTTAGTCCAAGAGATAATCATACTAGATTAGCCGATTACAATGCATTTCTTTTATCATGCCTGAGAATTGGTCTCAAAGACTCCAGGTATGTTGGGAATGCAAATAAACATATTTCCAATGCATGAAACATCACTGTAAAATAGTAATCGAAAGGTCATTCTGATAAGCAGTATTTCCAAATATTAAAATCTTCCAGGCTTTTATTTTGAACAAGTCCATGCTTTACATTACAAAAGTTTTTCTTCAGATTTAAATATAGTGTTCTCTAGGTGTTCCTTGAATTGCTGTGTTGGATGGATTTCCCTTGGGTTGATTCAAAATGGATTCAGCAATTGGGAATGTCACTGGATACCTTTTCTAGCAGAGATAAAATTCTCCATATGTTTTATAATTGTTTTATTTATCATTTATTTTAAATATTACTATCCATCTTTGAGTTACATAAATTCCAAAGCAGAACACAATCCCAGTCTGTAAATCAATGAATCTGATCACAGCTGGGTATAACTCAATTCATTCTTAATTAGGTACACCTCAGGCTCCTTTATCAAAAGATTAGCAGTAAAATGAGTAAGGCTGAAAATGGATTTATCCCTAGATGTTGATTATAGTACTAAAATAAAATTATATGCTTGTTTATTTATTTAAAACACTTATGCCATGCCGCTTCTCCTGAGTATTTTAGATAACTCATAGTCATGGAATAGTAGTAATCAAAACATATTTAATGAGGAAATTAGAAATTTTAAGTATTTTAGGACTTCTCAGTGGGCTACCCATCCTAACAAATCACCACTCTTTTACTGTAAAAATAGGAATTATAACAACTGATTTTCCAGACTTTGGGGAATACAGTATAATAGTTGGAGAGTGGTAGTGCTGGTTTATACATCTACTGTGCTCCATCTACATTACTGGTTGAAAGCACAGTTTGTCCCATATTTTAAATCTATTTTTAAAGTCTATTTTAAAGTCTATTTTTTTAAAAAAAATCTTTAATTTGTACTACAAAAGCAAAAGCAAAAACAAAATCCATGACAATAATTTAAAATGTAATAAAGTGTTACACACTTTAAAGATTGAGCCATTTTTGTGCTTTCTTTATTCAATAAAACATAGAGGAAAAAGAGTAAAACAGTAACAAAAGGAAAAAAGTAATACAACAACAAAAATTATATACAAGGGTTTTTCATTCTCACACATACATATATACACACAAACAAATGTTTCAATACAGTTTCAGTAAAAGATGACCTTATGTGTACACATAATCTGTGTCTATAAGTAACTTGTTCTTAAGTTGCAGCTGAAATCACATCTTCAATCTCCTGAGTGATTGGCTCCATAAATTCGGGCCTTGCTTCACAGCCCTTGGTTGCAGGTTCAAATGATGTTAAATTCATTCCAACTTTAAAAGAGATGACCTTCATGAGACAAAGGAGGCTTAAGGGGAAATACTGTGTAGGTGTATGTTGATGTGAATAACACACCAGATTCCCAATCCCTTTTCAGCTCCACATAGGCTTTGCCTCGAAGGCAGCATTCTCCTCCTTTCTAAGGAAAACCTTTGCCATGACTTCTCTTCTTTTGTCATTAATTGCTTAAAAAAGATGTTCACTCAGTCCAGGTAAATTTCGGCAAACTAGCTATATTGGGAGAGACAATTAAATCGATCCTAGAAGGGAATGCCAAGAGCAGTTGCCGCCCTCCATACTAATATATTGTCTCACCTTCCAAATATATTGTGGGGTATTCACAGGCAGGACACTGAGTGTAAATGCAGCTAGTACATTCAGAAAGAAGAAACTGAGGGAGTTCGGTTGTCAACTTTTCTCCAATTGGCATCTTCTAGCTTTGTGGGATTACAGTTCCCATAATTCCCAGTCAGTGCATGACCACACTTATTGAATATTATGGCAAGGTAGTCCAATATACTGTAGCTGGAGGATACCTGGTTAGGAAGTGCTGGCATTTCCTCTGATTGTGTAAGCATGACTGTGTACATTGCAGAAAGATTTGCCTAGCGGCTAGCCCAACTGTTTCCAGTGAGATTTGCAGGTCTTCCGATATACAACTTAACTGATCACAATGTGAGAGTTTATTTATTTAGCATATTTATATAGCTTTATTTATTTAGCATATTTATTTAGCGTATTTATATAGCTTTATTTATTTAGCATATTTATATAGCTTTATTTATTTAGCATATTTATATAGATTTCATCTCCTTTCACCCTTCCTACAACAGAATCAGGGTACAGATGGATAACCCATGGCCCTGAGTGTATGCTTGATGTTGTAAACTTGGGCGTTTCTAGTAGAGTTGGTTGAACTTACCTAAAATATTACATTATGAATTACACTCCAATACCAAAAGGAAAGGAAAGGAAAGGAAAGGAAAGGAAAGGAAAGGAAAGGAAAGGAAAGGAAAGGAAAGGAAAGGAAAGGAAAGGAAAGGAAAGGATCCAATTAATCTTAGTTTTAGTAAGGCATTATATTAACCAACTTCTAATGATATGCTAACCATGGCTTCTGGCTATGAACATTTAGTATGGTATATGTGGTATTTAATTCTTCAGTTAAATTTTAAGCAGAGGAAGAATTTCAGGGTAAAGGAGCTGCACTTAGGCATTTATGAGCTGGGAAGAATTGTACACTAACCACATTATTTTTTCTTTAAATTCTGGCAGCCTCACTACTGACAAATATTCTTATTAATCTGTTCCATCGCCAGAAGAGAATGTCTGAGAAATTCTGAAATGAAAGCCATATTTTACATTGCTTCATAAGCAGCGATTGTGGCACCGAATAAAACCAGAGACGCATATTCCCAACCATTTCAATCTTCTTTTAACTATGATGTATTAAAGGATCAAAATCTTCTCATGTTAAACTTTTAGTTTGGGCTTCTGGTTTATTCTAGAAAGATCTCCACATGGTAAATTATCTCTTCTTGGTAACAGTTCTGTAAAAGCTGTTTCCTGATGGCCTGTGCTGGTTTATAGCACTTTTGGAAAAATGGCTACAACGGCTTTTAATCATCTTAGCAAAACAAATGAAGCCTATTAGTGCTGAAATATTTATTCAGGCTTTAATAATCTTTTGTCCTTTCTCTTATAGCTCCCTCCTTTCTTTCCAGCATACCCAACATGTGCAGGATAGTATTTCTAACTTGATTTCAAGTACAAAGTCCCCGCCCTTCCTTTCTTCTCCAGTGTTCCCAGTACCTTTCCCAGTCATGTCCGGAGGTATTGCCTTCCTCATGGTTATCCAAGCCTGTTTCCCTCAAGGCCTCTCTCTTGTTCCCCTCTGCACTCCTGAGTGCCTCTTCTGAGAAGCAAGCATCCGTGCTGTGGCTTTACTTCACTCCTGGTGAAAGGAACGGAGCACAGTAATGTACTTGCGCCAAAAAGACCTCATATTTTCTGGTTTTATGCTCTAGATTATGCTCTGTCTCAGGCAGCAGGTAAAAGTAAATACTGAGTTGGGTGGAAAGGAAAGAATATGAAGGGCTGGCTTGGCTAGGACATTCTCATTTTTGTTAACTTTGGCTGCTGTGTTCCAAAAAAAGGGAGGGTAGAACAATTGAGCTACTGCAAACCACTGGTTTAAAGTGTGTTAATATGTGCAACGAGGCAAAGAGGCAGATGTTAGTAGTTTTCTCCACCCAGAACAAGCTATGTGTTTGTCTTTGTATCCCACCTACCAGTTTTTCACAAGAAGAATAAGAAGTGTAAAAATTATTGTCAGACTAAATTTGGGGTAGTGGTTTAAGGCACCAGGCTAGAAACCGAGAGTGAGTGTGTGTGTTCTAGTCCCACCTTAGGCGTGAAAGCTGGCTCAGTGACTTTGGGCCAGTCACTCTGTCTCAGCCCTAGGAAGGAGGCAATGGCAAGCCACTGCCAAAAATCTTGCCAAGAAAACTGCAGGGATTAGTCCAGGCAGTTGCCAGGAGTCAGGAATGTCTCATAAGCACCAAAACAAAAGGAAACATATCATTTAGTCCTGTCTGCATGATTACCTTCATGGCTGAGTAGGATTTGACCCCAGGTTTCTAGCACAGTATTAGTATTTTATCAGTTATGCTATCCTGGATATTTAAAACGATAGGAATCAAGAGATTATCATCTTCATTCATTTATGACTATATGAGCAGATTGTGGTGGCATATGATTTCACAGACTACCACTTAGTCTTATCCATCATAACACTTTTTGCCTTTAATGATGTAGGATGTAGCACCTGGTAGTTTTTTGTTGTTCAGTTGTTAAGTCGTGTCCGACTCTTCGTGACCTCATGGACCATAGCACGCCAAGCCTTCCTGTCCTCCACTGTCTCCCGGAGTTTACTCAAATTCATGTTCATTACATCGGTGATGCTATCTAACCATCTCATCCTCTGCCATCCCCTTCTCCTTTTGCCTTCAGTCTTTCCCAGCATCAGGGTCTTTTCCAGTGAGTCCTGTCTTTGCATTAGGTGGCCAAAGTATTTGAGCTTCAGCTTCAGTATCTGTCCTTCCAATGAGCAGTCAGGGTTGATTTCCTTTAGGATTGACTGATTTGACCTCCTTGCAGTCCAAGGGACTCTCAAGAGTCTTCTCCAGCACCACAGTTCGAAAGCATCAATTCTTTGGCGCTCAGCCTTCCTTATGGTCCAACTCTCACAGCCATACATTACTACTGGGAAAACCATAGCTTTAATTAAACCTGGTAGTTTAACTTGCACTAAAACTTTAAGTAACCAAAGGACAAATTTGGGGGTTTGTTGATATTCCTAGTAAAAGCATGATATACTTTTTGGGGTAAAGTATTAAAATCAGAAGTGTTTTAACAATATGACTATGATGCATATTGTATTGTCTACAACTGATCGTCATATGAGTAAAATCACATTGTATCTTGTTGTCTTTGACTTTCAGGTCCACTTGATGTTCCCTGATCACGTCCCAAAGCCTTGCTGTGCTCCAACAAAACTGAATGCTATCTCCGTCCTCTATTTTGATGACAGTTCCAACGTTATTTTGAAAAAGTACAGAAACATGGTGGTGCGATCATGTGGTTGCCACTAGATTTAGGTTGTAAAGCAGAGCGCCGCAAAGTAGACTCTCAAAATTATCCCGTTCTTTTAAAAACAATGTTTCCTTTTTGGGGGTGGAGAAATTGGAGTGACCATTTCACAATATTTCTCCAAGAAGAGGATCAGTTCACCCCCACAGTATCCTGGAGCTCGGTGTCTCCCCGCAGGGTGGCAATCGCACCTCAAACACGGCTGCCATCGGCTCCTCGTTTTGCCGCCTCCCCCACCCTCTAGGTGTAGCTTCATTTCTAGGCATTTGGGGAAGGTAATGTGGTTGTCGCAAACAGTCAAGTAAAGAAAACCATAAACAACGTCAAGAGAAACCCCCGCAGAGTGGCATTTTGTTTAGGGAGATGAGAAAACTGAAAGGCCAAAAAAAAAAAAAAAAGGACATGAGAAATTTAGATTTTAGCTTTAGAAGGTACAGTAGAGCCAGTAGACCCTTTGTCTTCTTTTTCTTTTTTTCATGGAGAAAATAAGAATACTAGATAACTTAATCCCATTTATGTCACATCTCTTTTCATGTACAGTATAATGTACATAGTAGCTTTTATTTATTTAAAGGTATATAGTTTCTTTTGTATGAACATCATTTCAAATGCTTTATTATATATGTTTATCTTAGTTTGTAGTAGAACATGGCAAATTTTCAGTAATCATACTGAGGTTTATTTCATTTTATAAAATAAAGCCTTTGTATATTCTCTCTCCGCCCTCCCTCCCTCCCTTCCTCTCAAGGTAGAAAAGCCAGAACTCCTGTGACTATTTTATATTGTTAAAGGAAATTGAATACATTTGGCTACATTGCCAATGAAAACTTTGGCGTGCTATTTATTTAGAAAAAGCACTGAGAAAAGTTTCTTTTTAACGCTTAGCTAAACACAATTCTCCTTTTAGAAGTTCTACCCCATTAGATAAAGTAAGTTGAACTGTGTTTAAATAAACAGATGGTAGCTAAATGCATTGGGCTGAAAGATCGCACACAATTGTTAGAGCTATTTTCTCTAGAACAGCCAGCATGCGGAATTCTGGGAGTTGAAGTCCATGCATCTTAAAGTTGCCAAAGTTGAGAAACACGGCTCTAGAATAATCAGTGTAACCTAGGAGCCATATTCCTTCTCTTGGCTTGTGGATTGCAGCTTTTCCTGGAGGCACGAAGCTTTGGGTGCTCTGTGGATGCTGTCAGTTGCCTATGCTTAGAATTTGGTTCCGACTTTGTGCGGTGGGAGAGGGGAGGGGGGAAATATAGTACAACCTTCTTACCTCAGGTAGATGTTATTGGTCCATCATCTCTAACACTGCTGCAAAACGTTTGTCAGCCTTCAAAGACCAAAACAACCATATGAGCCAGCCTCCTCTCTAAGCCAGAGGTCATGAAATGGAAATGCATTCAATTTCCACAGGGCATTATGGAATTTTAAAAAAAGGTCCATTGACTTATTCCATGAACAGTACCACTCTATCCATATCTTGTAAGTCCCACAGAGTTCCATGGGAACTGCTGCTGGATAGAAGTGAACTCAGTTGAAAATAGAGGGCATATTTGTTTGGAGTTGCACTGTATTTCTCTCCTTTAAGCATTATTTAATAAAATTTCTATGGTATGGAATAGGAGAAGCATAGAATAATGTGCTCAGCTGTTATGACATTTTGGAAAAATGAATTTATCTCTTTTTAAACAACATCTGAAACAATTATGTATTTTTTAAATTTTGTTAACTCTGTTGAAATACTATTCTCTTGTGCTTTAGAGCAGGGCTTTCCAAACTCTTGCCGTTGGCGACACACCAATGGCCGGCGCGCAAAACCCCGGAAGCGCTGCCGCAGCGCGCAAAACCCCGGAAGTACCGCCAGGGTGCACAAAAACCCAGAAGCGCTGGCGGTGGCGCTTCCGGGTTGCTGCCGCCACGCTTTCGAGTTTTTGTGTGCTGTGGTGGCGGCAGCAGCGCGTCGTCGTCCTGGTTTGTCACGCGACAACCTGGAAGTGCTGATGGCCCGCCGCTGCTGTGTGTGCTGCCATGCGCAGCGTCAGTGTGTGATCAGCGCTTCCAGGTTGCGCGACACACCTGGGGCCCCCAGGCGACACAGTAGTGTGTCGCGACACACAGTTTGGAAAGCCCTGCTTTAGAGAGACACAAGAAATGCATTGCTTTTTACTCTGTTTAATTTGTCCATGAAGTTGCCAGGAATGGAGCTTGACATGAGGGCATTTTTATCTTAATTTACCACAGCCTTAATTAAACTGCAGTTATGTACTGCAGCACGTATATTCCTACAGGTATCTCCTCCAAATTGCTGTTTTGAGGAATATTTAAAATTAATTTGGGAAATGTTTAGAAAGAAAATGAATTTGTTTAGGACTTAGATGGAAGGTTATGTTGTTTGGAGCTGAATTTATTTTAAATAAAGGTTGAAGTGTATTTTGGGGTACATTAAATAATATATTTTTGAATAAAGGTGTACCATTTTAAGTACATGAAATGGAAGATTATATTATGTTCTGTTGAAATATAAGTCTATATTTTATGACCTAATAAACCTGAAATAGTAGCTTGTTTGCTATGCCTTTTCTCCTGGATAACATTATCTTGATTAGAAATACTGCACTCACTTGAAACAGCCCTTTATTAAAAATACAGAGTTGGAGCCAAAGATTTGGTTCCTGTCACAAAAGGAGTGTTGCATTGGGGAAATCTTGGTCAGAAAGAATACAGATACGTCACATACCTACATACATGGACAAAGGTTTAGCTTAGGGCATCAAAAAACTACAGTTCTAACCACTTAAAATTAGACCAAGAGTTAAACATGGAAAGTTGAGGGGGAAACACTCCTCAGGTGTACTGCTATCATTGTTCTGTTGCAAAGGAGAGAAAATTGGCATGGATATTTTCACATGCTCCACTATTGGGAGTGGAGTTGCATGCTGTATGCATCCAGGCATTCTTCTTACAGTAACTAATAAAACATGCTTCATGAGTCTTTCCATTTTGAAGAAAAATAAATCATGTAAAAAAAAACTTGTTACAAGTCAGCAGCTAAGATCAGTGCACTGAGTCCGGTTTTAATTAGTTTAAAATTTCCAACTCCTTATTGATCATTGGAGCTACTTAATATATCCCCCAAAGAGCTAACTAAATATGCAGAAAATTAAAGGAAAGTACGTATCACTATTTCAAAGCTAATTGTTCTTTAAGGGGTAACTCCCAATTGATTTGAGTCAATTTAGATTGCCATCTTATTTGGAGGAAGAGAGACCATTAGAAAAGTAATGGATACAATGCTGAAAGGAAAGGGAAGGGAAGGGAAAGGGAAAGGGAAAGGGAAAGGGAAAGGGAAAGGGAAAGGGAAAGGGAAAGGGAAAGGGAAAGGGAAAGGGAAAGCACCAGCAGAAGAGACTATAGAGTTGCCACCCAATGATAGTTTTGGCCCCACCCATAATTGTTCTGATATTGTTCTGATATTGGACTTGGAAATACTGGGAATATTTTCCCAGGATGTTGAGTGGAGGAAGAATCCTGGACAGAATTTCCTGTCCCAAAATTCCTGGGCACCTTTTAATACTCTCCTGGGCTCCTAGACTACATTTCTTAGTTTGTAAGGAATAGAGATTTCCTATTTTCTTATTCTTAGGTTTCTTGGATAAATTGTTAAATTAGGCAAGTGCTAGTCCAGGGCTTTCCAAAGTTTTCCCGTGGTGACACACCAACCGCTGTTGGTGTGTCGCCGCGGGAAAACCCGGAAGTGTCGCCGTTGCAGCAGCGTGCAAAAACCCGGAAGCGCTGCTGCCGCTTTCGGTTTTTGTGCACCGCCGTTGGTGTGTTGCCGCGGGAAAACCCGGAAGCGCTGATGATGATCAGCGCTTCCGGGTTGTGTGGCGACACACCAGACTGTGTGTGGCGACACACTTTTGTGTCGCCACACACAGTTTGGAAAGCTCTGTGCTAGTCAATGAAATAATCTTGAAACATTTTTTTTATAGATGAAAGTTAACACCTGAATTTACCATTTAATCTATAAAACTCTACTCCATGAAGCAGAATTAAATGTCAGGGAAGTTTTAATTTTTCTCTTTTCTTGTTTCATCTCCCTCCGCTTCTGCAATGTCATTATTTCTTGAAATTCACAGAATATATCATGCATTTACAGAGCAACATATGGAAGGTGATAAACTCATAACAAGGGTGATATAAATAATAGTGCAAGCCTCTCTAGAGTTTAGCAATGGAGACATGAACATCTGTCTCCAGCTGTGCAGCTATTTCTGAATTACATAGATCAACCCAGGTTAGACAGAAATGGTAATTATTTTTGTTACTGACTGGAAGATCAAAGGTTAGTCTCAAGAAGTAAGGACAAGGGGACTGGTATCTAATGAAAAGATTTATACAGTATGTAATTTAATGTACGGTTTGCACATGAACCTCATGCTAATGCATATAGATGACAGTGAAAACATAAACACCTTGGTACAAGATTAATTATCACTGGCGAAACACAAGTTTTGACTCTCTCAAGAATCCTCAGCAGCTGTAATATTCCAATATTGCACTTGCAAAGAATCTAGTTATACAGAAAATATCTGTTCTGGTTATATCACTGAAAAAATTATTTCATTCTAAAAATAAAATAAATATATCTGTTTCACTGAAATTGGCAGTTGGGGCACAGACAATTTTGTATGGCGATCTCCTGCACATCTTAATGCAAGAGCTGGTAATCTGTAGTGATAATTAATTGCTTTTCCTAAAAAAAACCCTCACCATCAGTGGGAGAGAGGAAGAGTTTAGTTGTTTTCTGAGCCAACTGGGATTCCATTAAATGGTTCTTTTGTATTTTCAGATCCTTAGCTAATGTCAGATATTTGTTTTTTACAGCATTAAGATTCTTCAGTATGAGATTAAAACAAATTGGAGAAACAAAGTAAAATAACAGCATCATGGAAGTGGAATTATTACATCATCCTTGGAAAATGCTATTTTTATGAACTTTTAAATGAACTTTTAAAAAACTAATGAGTTTGATGGTAATGAAAAAGAATATACTTTCTCAGAACTAAGAATTAAGAATATTTTTTTAATAGAGGTGCCAATATAAAGATGATAATTCTTACTATTATCCCCTCATCTTTATTATTACCAAAACAAGGAAGAAGGGTAGCATATATCACTCTGTGAACGAAAGGGCTCCCTCCTTTTGTTGAAGGGGATGATCTGGTGGATACAGAGCAACAAGGAACCAATTTGGGCAAATTCTTCCTTGCCCTTGAGCCACATTTTACAAACACTCTGCCTAAGAATATATAGGCATTTTGTGTCATTTCTCCCAATCTGTCTTACTTCAAAGAAGCTGGATTTAAGAAAGATGTCCTGGTGGAGAGAAGGGGAGGAGGCTAATGGTGCAGATTCTTGGACAAGGGAATTGAGCCTAAACAGAAGGAGAAACGAAGGCATAACAGTGACCTATTTATATTAATCACATACCTTTAATTCACTGTTGCTCTTCAGCTCTTCACCCTTAATCTTTGGAAAAAATAAGCCCTTTCATTAGATAAACTGTGGTAGATGCCACAAGATGTTGGAGACAGAGCTCTGTACTTCTAAGCTAACCTAAAGCCTTTAGATAGGCCTGGAAGATGCAGATCTATCACCCATGGTTAAAGGAAGAGTCAACTGCCAGGCTCGTATACACAATGGGAGAGGTGACAATTTGTCCTTCACTTCAGGCAGCAAAATGTCTTGAGTCAATGGTCTCATTGACCCATCTATTAGTGGCCCTCAGCTCACCATGTCAAGGGAATTCCTCATTAATCTATATTATCATTATCATTATCATTATCATTATCATTATCATTATCATTATCATTATCATTATCATTATCATTATCATTATCATTATCATTATCATTATGGTGCTGAGATGCAAGACAAAATATTCAGGCACTCTCCTGCCCAAAAAATTAGTGAGAGTAAGCTTGCTCTCAGTTTAATGTCTAGCCAATGAAATCACAGGCATGGCTGACAATGTGTCTAGTGCTATCCATAGAAATAAAGGAAGAAGGAATCTCCTAGGGAATTCTGAATCAATTTTTGGTGTACTCTGTTTTGCAGTGTTATTAGTGCTGCTAAGGTATTTTCCCCTGATATGTGAAACAGTCTATTAATGAACGTTGGATAAATAAATTGATGGATTGGCAGGCTAATAGGGAAACCAGGAAAAAACAAGGCAGCCCCAGAGTGCTGAATAAACCTTGCTTCACAATCCAAGCATCCTCATCTTATTCAATAGGTGGGCAAACAGTTCAGATAGACTGCGGAAACCATTCACCTTGTTTTGTTTCTGTGATAACCCCCATTGACATACTAAGTTACTGCTCTTTTGAGCTTAGATTCACCTGTTTGGGGGGGGGTAGTGTATATGAAGTAGGCCCCACTGAGACAATTTGACAGAATTGGGATATCAAAGAGGTGCAACTTAACCAGCCTTTCCAAAACAAAGAAAAAAACATTGCTGTTATCACCCAGCTAAATGTGTTTCAGTTTCGGAGCATCTTTTACTTGGATGTGGATTGTTAAGTCGTGCAGATGCACCAAGTACAGAATCAGATTAATCTACCAACAAAGTTTATTTTTCCATTCCCTGGAGCTATGTGAAAACTTCAAGTTTTGACATATTTTTCTTCATGCAGCTGTCAGGGGTCTGTTAATGAAGGCTATCATTATTCAGGAATGTTTATGGTCACTGGCCTTTAAGAAAGGTTCCTCAAAGGGCAGGATGTGAATGGTTTTGGGGGAGAGAAAACACGACTCACCCACCCACCCACACAGACACAGACACAGACACAGACACCAATTTACAGTTAAGAGTTTCTGAATTTTATTGATTTACTTTAAACTTTAACCAGTAGCACTAGCTAGTCACTGATTTTTATACTTGATAAATTCCATCAGATTTAAGTATTTGAAACTGAAATTTGTTTCCATTTATTTTAATAGGATCTAGATACACTTAATTTCTTCTAAATTTTAACTATGTATGAAACATGCTTAGTAGATTACAGTATACCTTTCATAAGAGGTGAACTCAGGGACATCCATTTAAATTTGTCAAGTTATTTCTTGTTGATCTAGTCATATATGTTCCTTTGAGCTGGGGGCCACAGTTGCCTGTCTTTTAACATTACTTCAAAATAATGTCAAATTTACACAGGAAAAACACATCTTCCTGCATTGCTTAGTTGAGTTATTGCTCCAAAATGCATTGCACCCAGGTTTATTCTGCCAGCTGACATAATGTACTTCTGATGGGGGTTGTGAATAGCGAAGGTCTTTGCCTATTTTCCTTGTTCTGCAGACCTCAGCATCTCTTCCCCCACTATTCCAGAAATCCTCTAATCTCTCTTTCCATCCTATTTCACCTTTCTGTTTCATGCTTTGGAACCTCCAAGGCAGCTAACAATATATGAAAACCAACTTTAACTAAATGTTATGGGTTGAATCAAGATGTAATCATTCTTTGAACAGACCCACTGAAATGAATGGGGGTTTATTTTGCCATAAATGCCTTTACCTATTGATTTCAGTGGCTCTGCTTTAAGCATGACTTAAATCTTGATCCAGATAATAACATAGCATCAAAAAATGGCACAAACAACACCAGAGAACGGGTATAATGGAATATGAGCAGATTTGAAGGCAACGATCAGTAACTTTGAATAAGAAGCTTACATGCAGCCTTGAGGCCATATAAAACCTTCCATTGTTCAGTTACCACTATTTTTTTAATAAGAATTTTATTAAGTTTAAAGCAAAGATAAAAACTACAAAAAAGCAAAAAAAAAAAAAACCTACAAAAAAAGAGAAAAAGAAAAAAAAGTGGAAAAACATAAAATGAAAAAAGATTTTTTAAGACTTCCGGTGGGGATCATGGCCGACTGAAGAGCCTTGTCCACGAACTCCGTGTGGACAGAACTGACAACGCAGGTTTTTTGGGGGCTCAGGCTTTTACCTGAAGTCCAGAGCTTTTTCATGAGTCAAGAAAAAGCTCGGAATTATCCCATTTCATCCTCCAAATGTCGCCTTGCAGCCTGAAAATCGCAACAGCAAAGACCTGGTAAGAGACGATGGGAGGCTGGGGAAGCCATCATTTCCAGCCTGTGTTTGTAGCCTTAAGGGACATTAGGTCGAGCCCCCCCCCCCATTTCTAAATCACTCAATTATATTTTTAAGTTTTCTTACCCTAAGAGAGGCTTTCTACAACAAGAAAAAGCGGATTCTCTTGGTGCCTATCGTTATTTCTGGACTAACTTAAAAAAATTTTTTTTTCTTAGTCTTTGGCTTACTTCCTGTCTAATTTTAAGGTGGACTGAGAATAATTAATCATTTCCCCATTACTATTTTTGTTTTTAATTTGAAGGACTTAACATTTTCCTACACATTGAACTTGCTGTTTTGAATTTTCATTTTTCTGTTCACTCTCTGTGGCTGCTGGTTAGTACATTTTTTCTTTGTCAATTTCACTTAATAACTTCACAAGCCTTTCATTAACTCATTAGCTCCTATCTGCGTTAGTCAAGTATCCAGGGGGAGCCATAATCTACTGCCTGAATTATGGACGACCTTAAGGAAATCTTTCCAGAGCTTCGTTCTGGGCTTCGTTCTGATTTCAAAGAGATTTTCTATGACACTCACCAAGCCATTATGCAAGACATTTGGGATATTGTAGAAAATATCAGTGCTAAAATGTGTCAGCTGGCTGAAGACGTTCTGTGGGAGGAGGAGGAAGTTTATCAAGAGGGGGATTTTTTTCCTGACAGGGAGAATGGTCTGTTTGAAGAAATGCCAGATGACAAACATACTTTGGTGAAGAAGGAGTTAAAGTTTGACTTGCAAGATACTGACAAGGCTGTTTTCCTGAAGAATTGTTTTGAGAATGAAGCTATGTTGTGTGGGAGGTTTTCTACTGAGCAGCTTGCTTTTTTAAGGGGGGCAGTTGGATTGTTTAATTTTTTTTACAAAAAATGCCTTATGCGTAATATGGAGACAAGTAAATGTCCTGGTATATTTCGATGTAGGATAAGAGATTAAGAATATGTATTTGGATTGATATTAAGGCTTGTATGGTTCCATTTTTCTTTAATGATTTAAAGTTTGTTTGATTTTTTAAGGTTTATAAGATATAAGAATAAGTGTTTGATTTTAGGTTTAATAGGATTAAGATTGTTATAGCACTATTAAGTATAAAAGTAGATAATTTAAATGTTTTTACAATTTGATTTTTATTATAGTGGCCAGAAATATATAGAATAGTGGTAGAAGGAATTATGTAAATAAATTGTTGGTTTTTTTTTGGGGGGGGGGAGTTGATTTAGAGGTTTATATATTTGTTTATTTTTCTTTATATATAAGGGGAGGGAGCAATTGTCTTTGGTGATTTTTATAATGTGTCTATGGAATTATTTATAGAAATAATATGATCTTGGTTAGATTTAGAGTAAGAGATTAATTATGGAAATTGCTGTACAGTATATTCTTGTTGTTGAAAGTTGGAAGTCATCTTGTAATTTCTTAAAAAATCTTTTTTTCATTTTCAGTTACCATTAATTTTTGATAAGCTAATTTAGAGGGGTTTTTTTTAACACTGGATAAGGTGGGAGCAGGGGAATGTATGGAAGAAGAAACAATTCGTTAAAAAACCAAAAGATTTGGAAAAAATATTTGGCATGTACCCCAGATGCACTGACTTTCTGCTTTGACTTCACTCACTTCCACCTGTCCCGCTCACATACAACCACTCAACACACCCAGAGGACTTGTGTGGCTAGATCTTTTCAAAACACTGATCTTTTATCTGTTTCAAGTATTGCTTTCCATTTGCACAACTGGAAGAAACACAATGTTCATCCTTTAAAAAAATCTCTCATGTGCACTTATATACTGTATGTGGATCTGTGATTGTGAACACAAATTGCCCTTGTTGGACCAAGATGAAACATTATTGGGTAATGTCTACTGGTATTTCTGTTTATTGCAACATTGCCATGTGATGATGTCAATTTATCTTTCTTCCTTCTATGGGAAATCAATTACAGTACTCTCTTTGAACCAAACAGATCATTCCACAACAGCACCAAAAGTGACAGCTCATTGCAGATCTTTACAATTAATAAAGACATGGAACTTTATTAATCCCATTCTTACCCTTGTCTCATGCCTTCATCCTGGGTGGGTGGGCAATAAACATGATGGGATATTTTCCCCCACAGGAGAAGGAGCAATCCCATTTATGATACTAGGATATAAGCATAGACATACCAAACTTTGAAAGAATACCCCAAACTCTTCTCCCCACTTTAATCAGTCTCCCTAATATCACAGAGTACCAGTGAATAGCAAGAATTATGGCTGCAATGCTGATTTTCTGTGTACATCCTTCCTTGTTTTCAAAATGATAAATGGTCAAATGACATAAAGCAAGATTGGTGATGTGGATGATACATTGGCCTGGCAGTAAAGATTGAAATGCTGGAACCTATGACAAATTTGCAAAAATTACAGTTGTCTCTGTTTTTAGAGAAAACAATCCCCTTTCTCCCCCTTGCAACTCTCATGGCTGTGGGGGAACATTTAACAAACACAGCCCCCGTTTATTTTTAATGCATGCTTAGAGTATCTTGGATTGCAAAGAAAACAAATGATGCGGTTTTATATGAGGCGCAGCTAGATGGTTTATGAGTACGATAAGAAAGAGGCAATTGTAATTCGTCAGGCACGCAACCAGGGAAGGGAATTATAGGGCCAGAGAGTTTGCAGAAGGTAAAAGGGGACATGTTTAAATAATCATATTTGAAAGTTATGCGATATACAAGGAACAGGGGATAAGCTAGGAACCAGCTCATGATTCCTAATGACAAATCAGAGTCTAGGCCAAACATGAAGAGCCTTGTACATCCAGGATGACCCAAGATTGCATGGGCCCTCAAGCCCTTCTTTTGGTGGCCCCAGAGCCTCCCATCGTAAGTACTGTGGGGAAAGACGTAGAAAAAATTGTTCTAAAGGAAGCAAAATAGAGTTAATAAAACAAAAAGTGTCCCCTCACTAAAAACAGAGGGAAAAAAACTCCTAGGTTCTCCTCTCTGCTTTACATCATCATCCCATCTACTGTGGCCCTTGTCTCCCAATTATTAAGTGTGAGCCTATCAAGGAATTGTAGATTAATAGGTACCACTTCGGTGGGAAGGTAACAGCGTTCCGCGGCGTCATGCGGCCACATGACCGTGGAAGTGTCTTCGGACAACGCTGGCTCTTCGGCTAACAAACGGAGATGAGCACCGGCCCCTAGAGTCGGACACGACTGCACAAATGTGCGGGGGGTACCTTTACCTTTTTAGATATGAAAGAACCATTAAGGAGGGACTTGGAGAAGTGCTTGCATAGGCCAGCGGCTGAAGCAAGTGTGAGAAAGAAACTCAAAATAAACTCACCTTGATTTTGTTAGTGTAAGAGGGGGGCAGAGAGACATTTGGACAGACTTACAAGATTCTGTTATTACACCCTACTACAATAAAGCAGCATTCCTGGAATCCCTGTAGTCTCTGTCTCTTGCCTACCCCATCGTCATCAAAAGTTTGTGCATCCCTTTTCTACTGTCTCAGGAAAGATGTGATTTACAGCATGGTACGGGTTCAACTGTGGGTTGCTTGCAAAGGATGCACAAAAGAGCCCATCAGGTTACAATGTTTTTGATGCTCTGCCTCAGAGAAGCCAGCCTCTGGAATTTCCAAAACTAGGGACAAAGCAGGCATATTCAGCAGGGCTGTGTGTGGCTTTGGGCAATTCTGGCCAAAATGGCTTTAAAGTGGCAGCTCAGTGTTCTGCCATTTTGAGGTGGGCAATATATGAAAACTGCAGTGTAAGCCCTAAAATTGGTTTCACATAAATTAAAGAATTAAGACCATTCTTAACCCTCCCCCAAACTGCCCTCCGAAACAGGAAATTCTGGCCTCACCAGCATACAAGACAGACTTTCCACTAAGTATCGCTGTCTCTTCCCCTTGCCCTACCTCCAAAATGTAGGTGCAGTTTCCCCAACCTTCAGGTGATTGTCCAGTCTTCTTTGTTCTGGGCATGAAAGGTTTCCTTTAGCAAGGGGATTCAGAGAAAGGTGCCATTCATCCTGCCACAGCAGAAGCTTGTGGGCCATGTGTTCCATCTCTTTGGAAAGTGAAGAGAGTTCAAAAGAAATCTGAAAGAAGTGGCATAAGGCCCTCCTGTTCAAAGAGAAGGAAAACAGCCCAGATTCTACGGACAAACACCACCCCTGTGAAAACCTACAAGTATTTGGAGTGTGGCCAAGATCTCTTTTGCGCAGCAGCCCCGATGGAGCATTTCTGTGAGAAACAATCCCACAGAGTTATGCCTCCCAACTCTGCCTCTGGTGGCAAAGTTTCAGTGATGCCATTTGTAACACCACCAGTTCCCCATGTGTGATCAATTCCTTCTGTCTACTTCTGAGAATCTTGAAATGTTCTGTTCAGCTCTCAAGGGTCTCTCAAGGCAGAATCAAGTTCTTTATCACGTTATGCATCGCCTAAAACCAAAACTAGAAGCCACACTCTAGCTAGTAAATTAACAGAAAAGGGGTGTCAAAATTACAATGCATATCATATTGAAACACTAGTAAGATGGTGTCAATCAAATATACAATATCAAGTCCAGTTTCCATAGCCTATATGCCACCACTGAAACTGGCTAGCCCCATCTCTCAGCTATCTTGACCAACACTACAACTCACCAGCAACTAGTCTTCCAGTGACTATCAGAGTGGATTGGTAGACTTGTGGGCCAGAATCCCTAAATTTTCTTTAGCTTGGATTCTGCCTAGGGAACTTATGACATTTTCTAAGCTCCTATCTAAGCCATCTCCTTCAATGTGTTGAGGCTGAGAGGGGTTTCAGAGATGCATCCCGCAATCTTCCACTCATGCATTCATTCTTAGACCCAGAACAGAGCTGTGGTTCATTGGCCAACTTAATTTCAACATTGGTTCATCTGCTAGTTTGTGTACATTACTCTTCTGTTAAAAATATAGGACAGGCTTAGTTTTTTTGCTTTGTTTTGGGTTTTTTTCTTTTTTTACTCTCATCAATTGTCAACCCCCTCAGATCGAATGTTGAGAATGGCACTTAAGAAATGTAAGGATTGCATCTGAAAAGAAGCATTCCTGGACCGACTGACTGTTGACAGGCTTTCTCAGCTTCCGACTTCCAGTTCTTAAGAGAGGCAGTGCTGAGTGTTCCCTTTAAAAGCTACAAAGGCTGTGCTGACAGGCAGTGAAGAGGGCTTTGCGAGGGAACCAACTCTAATTTCGTGGTATTAATTAGCCAAAAAGGAAAATTAGTTCAAGTTCAGTGATTGCTTATTACAATTTGTAAAAAAGCTCTCTACCACAGAGATATGTAAAACAATGCCCCTGCCAGACGTTCTGTGGAGCACAAAGGTTCTTCAGTGGGCTAATTTTACGTCCTCAACAAAGCTCAGTTTCAGTCTATTCTTGCTAGCTGCCCTCCCACTTTCTTTTCCTTCATCACCTCAGATTGACAGATAGGGGGTTCCAATTACAGCTTTTTGTTTCTTGCCCCCTTAGATCCCTTTATGTTCTTGAAATTATGTACTTTCCTTCATTGTGTACAGTTCAAGGCTGGGGAGGACTTCCTTTAAAGCAACCCTTTGTGTTCCTCAAGTTGCTTCCTCTTTGTAATAAATTTGATCAACTCTTAGCTGAATGTTTCTCCTCAATGGCAAATCACCACACACCTGCAGGAGAAACATATACACACCCTGTCTGTCTTCAAGGCCCAGAATCGATGGGCAGAAATGTTCTTCTGCTTTTTCCCTCTACTACTTCTCATTCTGTTTGTTGGAAGAATTTGGTTTAGAAAATTTTCAGAGAAGAGAATTCCAAATTCTTGTGAGTGAACTGTAGTGTTAATTATGAAAATGTGCAAAAAAGAGTAGCTCAGGTCTCTATAAAAAAGGTAAAGGTTCCCCCCGCACATTTGTGCAGTCGTGTCCGACTCTAGGGGCCGGTGCTCATCTCCGTTTGTTAGCCAAAGAGCCAGCGTTGTCCGAAGACGCTTCCACGGTCATGTGGCCACATGACGCACGCAGAACGCTGTTACCTACCCACCGAAGTGGTACCTATTCATCTACTTGCATTTGCATGCTTTCGAATTGCTAGGTTGGCAATTCTAGGTCTCTATGCGGTCCTTCAAAATCCCTTTGATGGAGCCCCACCAGAGTAGGTGGGCCTAAAAACTGGGGTCTTTATATATACTTTTGGGTGGTGGAGTTAGGGCAATTTTAAAGACAAATTATTTGTCTTTAAATCTTGTATATGCTTAAGATATCTACTTAATGCCATAAAACTTTTGAAAACTCATCTCAATAGGACCATCAACCTATTCATATCACCTAAGCTTTGATGTGACTTTCAAGCCTTGTACCTTACAAGGTGGCCAAGAAGTGGGTATCAATCTTCTATTTTTTATTATATAATAAAGGTCTGAAGCCTCCCTGTTTTCCATATTTCCATTAAATCCTAGGCAAATATTATGAAGGAAGTCCTTTCACTGGGAATTTTTAAGAGCAGGGTGAATCCTATCCTTGAGAAATGATTGAATTTTTTTTTTCCTTCAGGAGAAATTCAGAAAAATTTTTATCCTTATTTTATTTTACTCAAATACTTGGTAAAGAATATTAAAAGACTGGCCTAGTTCAAAGTGGAATCAAGGTTTTAACAAAACAAGACACAACAAAATGTATCCTAATTGTAACATAACACAATCAAACTGAAGGTACACGCAATTCCTTCCAGGCATTCAGCACCCATGTAGAAGTGGACTAGCCTTGCACAACAAGTCTCTTCTCTCCAATGAACACCTATAGATATTCTTGAACTGTGTATGTGCAGATGTCCTTACTAGCTAAGTTGCATCCTCCCCAGTAGGATCTCTAAGCACATAAATCTGTCTATGCAAATAGCATGTTCCAATGATCAGGGATGTGGATGGTGATACAGGCTTTCAATAATGGGTAAAGCTTTCCAGCATAACTCCATTTGTTGTTTATTCATTCAGTCGCTTCCGACTCTTCGTGACTTCATGGACCAGCCCACGCCAGAGCTACTCCATACATACCTAGAAATCATTCATGAACACTGAACCAAATTCATAGGAATTTTGGCTTTTTATATATGTCACAAATACTGTTTAGGTGTTTGGAATTCAGACTTAGTAGTATAGACCTGTGCATGATTCAAAAGAAAGTCCCCACTGCATATGTTAATATGTTACATATTAAACATTGCATTTAAGTTCACACTTTCCCCCCCCCCCACGTATGTCACTTTTGCACTCAAGTGATCCCGCTGGGCGAGATCATCCGTCACCACGGACTGAGGTATCATCAATATGCCGATGATACCCAATTATACATCTCTATCCCGGGTGAAGTAAGTGATGCAGTGACCGCCCTGTCCAAGTGCCTGGGGGCTGTAGGGGTCTGGATGGGGAAAAACAGGCTTCAGCTGAACCCTGGTAAGACGGAGTGGCTGTGGATTAATGGCCCCTCGGTTTCTGGAACTTTGTCATCTTTAGTTCTGGATGGGGTCGCACTTCCCCAGACAGACCCGGTGTGTAACTTGGGGGTCCTCTTGGACTCACGACTCCTGCTCGCCCTTTCCTTGACCGAGAGGCCCTTCGAACGGTCACTCAAGCCCTGGTTGTCTCTCATATAGATTACTGCAATGCACTCTACATGGGGCTACCCTTGAAGAATATCCGGAAGCTACAGCTGGTGCAGAATGCGGCAGCACGGGCAGTTTTAGGGGCATCAAGATCGGTACACATAACACCTCTGCTCCGTGAGCTGCATTGGGTGCCAGTTTGCTTCCGGGTCCAATTCAAGGTGTTGGTTATCACCTTTAAAGCCCTACATGGCACGGGACCAGGTTATCTGAGGGACCGCGTCATCCCCATTACATCTTCCCGTCCCACCCGATCTTGCAGAGAGGGCATGCTGCGGACCCCTTCTATGAAAGAATTCCACCTAACGGGGTCCCGGAGGCGAGCCTTCTCTTCAGCAGCACCTGCCCTATGGAACACCCTCCCACCAGGGATAAGACAGGCCCCCTCGCTCCTGGATTTTAGAAAAAAATTAAAAACCTGGCTCTGTGATCTCGCCTGGGGCAAAAAGGAAAGCAGTCAAGCCTGGGGATGGCTGATCCCTTAGAGCCACCTTAGATATCTAAAATATTTTAATCATAGTCAACGTCACTTTAGAACTATCTGCCTCTTGGATTTTATTGTATTTTTATTGTAATTTATTGTATTTCTATTTTTTATCAGGGTTTTTATTGTACTTTGTTGATATTGTGTTGTGAACCGCCCAGAGTCCCTCCTTGAGGGGGAGATGGGCGGTTATAGAAATTCAACAAATAAATAAATAAATAAATAAATAAATAAATAAATAAATAAATAAATGTGATGAATATGAAAATCTGCCATTTAGCAACTAACTCAGTGGTTTGAAAACCAATGACGTGTATTTGGCAAAAATGCACTAAACACACACACAATTATTTCTCCATATATTGAGAATATGCTTCAGTTTCTTGAAATTTAGAGATCCTCCCCCCTCCCCCCAATCTTTCTATAAATTCATTCCAGCAGCTTTTAGAACTGGGCATGTCATGCTACATTTACGTAAATTCACTGATGTTCAATGCCTGCATTCCAGTATGAAAACAGTATAGAGGAATATGAAATATAGAAGAACAAGAAAGTTCTGAAAAATTCTCTAAATTAAGAAGCCATGGCAGAAGAAGGTAATGGGAGAACTCAAGCTAGGTGGAAATTTCTAAAAAAAAAAAAAAAAGATACTAAAAGCTCAATTGTGAACAATTCCAGTGATGGTGGGGAAAAGAAAACAGCAAAAGAATCCATTTGGGCTGCATGGAAAGCTTAACGAAGATCTGGAAAAAAAGGGAGGCACACATAGAAGGTGGAAAGAGGGACAGGTCACTAAGTAAGATAAATGGAGGTAGCCTAGAATAGTACAGATTGTGTCAAAAAGGACTTCTTTAGATGAAGAGCAAAGAACCAGTACGCCAGCTGCTCAGCCAAGACAGCAAAATGCTAACAGGTAAGAAAGAAACGGTGAGATGCTCAGTTCCTACTTGGACTCGGTCTCTCTGAAGAAAAAAGGATAGTATGTTTCACCAGGCAGCTGTGAAGTAGGGTGAACAGATAGAATTGAAGCTTGAGATTTATAGAAATGTGATCAGGGAATACTTATCTACTTTGAGTTTAAATCTCCAGAGCCAGATGAATTATCTCTGAGGACAGTGAAGGAATTTGCTGATGGTTTGCCAAGCCTTTATAGGTTATCTCTGAGAAGTCCTAGAGAATGGGTGAAATGCTAGATGACTGGGAGAGGGCAAATGTTCCCCTTATCTTCGAAAAGGAGGGAAAGGAGAATCTAGAGAAACAGAGACCAGTCAATCTGGCATCACTGTTTGGGAAGATTTTACAGTAGGTTGGAAGAGATTGACCCATTGAAAGCAGTGTGGAACTTACTAGAAGTCAGCAGGGATTGGTCAAGAACAAATTTGTCTTGCTGGGCTAATCCTAACTCATTTATTTGCTTAGGTAACTTCCTTAGGTACTGTAGACATGACAGATATTCAAAGCATTGTACAAAGTACATTCTGAATATCGAGTTTGGTAAGTGAGGGCTGGATAATGAATGGATACACATCTGGCTTGAAAATTTGGACTCAAAGGTGCCTATCAAAAGTTCCTCACCCAATTGGAGTACGATATCTAGTGTGGGCTAACATGTTACATTCTGGGCTCTGCGCTCACTTCTTTTTATAAATGAGATGCATGGAGGTGGAAAAAGTATGTATCAAATTTGCAAATGACATAAAACTGGATGGAATAGGAGACAGAAATAAAACTCAAACCAATCTTGATAGGATAGAGATGCAGGCTGAATGTAATAGAATGACTGGACTTAGTAAGACTAGTGCAAAAACTTTCACTTAGGAATCAAATGCACAGGTATAGAATGGGGGATCTGGCATGGCACTCGTGCTTGTGAAAACAGCTCTTGAAATAATAGGCTACAAAATGAATATGACTCAACAGTGTGATACGATTTTGAAAAAGGAAAATGTGATTTTAAGTTCTTTAATAGAAGGGAAGAAAGTTATTCTCTTTATTCTGCATTCATCAGTTCTGGCACTGTATGTTAAGAACCAAAGCACGTTCAGAGAAGGGCAGCAAAAATGACCAGGGCTCTTGAAAGTTGAAGGCAATAGGACTCCTTAGCCTTAAGAAGAAAAGCCTGAGATGGGGAAAGAAATGCAACATATAACAGCACTCCTCACATATTGGAAAGGATCTCATGCAGAAGACAGTCAAGTCCAGTTCTCATTCCACACTACAAGACACAGAATAGTGGATTTAAGTTATAGGAAGGCAGGTGCTGACTGAATATTAGAAAAAAAAATGCCTAACAAAAAAGCAATAGGAGAATTAGTGGGCATTTTTTCACTCATCTGGGGGAGGTATAGGATGGTTTGCTCTGGAGATCTGCATGGAGCAAGGGCTTAAATGGCGCCTTCCATCTCTAGGATTCTATCATTAAACAAAAACCTCCACATTTCCACCCTCCCATCACTATGATGTATCACGTCAAGCAATAAATACTGTGTTCCTCATTATGGTGATGAGTCTTGCTAGCAAAACTTTATCAAAGGAATAAAATTAAAACAATTAACAGTAGTATTAGAGAAATAACATTTGAGACAGCCAGTTTGGTCTAGTGGTGAAGGCACCAGGCTAGAAACCGGGAGACTGAGAGACCTAGTCCCGCCTTAGGCACAAAGCCAGCTGGGTGACCTTGGGCCAGTCCCTCTCTCTCAGCCCTAGGAAGAAGGAGGCCATGGCAAACCACTTCTGAAAAACCTTGCCAAGAAGACTGCAGGGACTAGTCCAGGCAGTCGCCAGGAGTCAAAACCTGACTTGTAGGCATGCACACACACGTGGTATTTAACATTCTTCTTTCATGCTCCGCTTCCCGCCCACCCAGTTTGCCCCTGGATGTAGCATATTGCTGCACGTCAGAGGGGGAAAAAGGGGCTGCATGCTTTTCAGTCCTACCATAGTCAAAGTAAAGGCAGTTTATTGGTGTAAACAATAATTAAAACCATCATTAGGTAAGTATTTCCCTTGGGCTTCATCTTAAAGAGCTGTGCAAGAGAGACTTGCCTGCTTCTAGGATGGCCACTTGTCCTACTGTTCAAAGGGCTATGCCACCCAAATTCAGTTTTAAAAAGTACAAAGATAACGTAAGAAAGATGGACATCATCTACGAACAGTAAGAACCTGGACTGCAGACCAAGCAAATGCACCAGTTCCTTGGTCACACTCTTTCCTACCATGGGGAGATTGTGTTATTACTACTTAAATTATTATAAATATTTCTCAATGTGCATTATTATCATAGCACATGTAAATCTTATGGGACACAGGAAATATTTTGGCCTTTTTAAAATAATGGCTTAAGCAGGGGCTGGCAACCTCCTTCCCCCCAGGGGCCAGAGGCCATGCATGTGAGTGGTGGGTGGGCTGCTCTTCCCTCTCTCTTGGGCAAATACACTGGCACTTGGCAGGACCTGTTTCTTTCTGAGGGGAAAGAAAGGGAGGCACAGCCAAAGGGGAAAACCAGGGTGTGCTCTGCAGAGTCTCAGAGCACCTCTTGTGGTTGGGGAAAAAGTGCTTATGGAGGGAAGAGGAAGAGGAACTGAAGATAAGCTATAAACACATATGTATATTTATATGTGGGCTCATAACACTGTCCAAATCATTACAATTTATTGAAATAGCACAGTTCTGCAGTTTCAGGCCTGAGATAGAATTTGTGTGTGTGTGTGCCTTCAAGTCAGTCTTGACTCTTGGTGATTGCCTGATCAAGTCCCTGCAGCTTTCTTGGCAAGATTATGGAAGTGGTTTGCCTTTGCCTCCTTCCCAGGGCTGAGAGGGAGAGACTGGCCCAAGGTCACCCAGCTGGCTTTGTGCCCAAGAAGGAACTAGAACTCACAGTCTCCTGCTTTCTAGCCTGGTGCCTGAGTCACTATACCAAACTGGCTCTCTTTGAGATAGAATTACAAAGTTGAATTCTTTTTTAGGACCACTATGGGTCAGGTGGATATGATATTTCTTTTGGGGACTACGGGCCAGCTGATTTCAGGTAGTAGGCCAGATATGGCCTGTGGGCTGTAGGTTGCCAACCCCTGACTTAAAGCCCGCCTTGCTGGCTCCTCTGTTACATTAGAGGATGATAGATTAGACTTCCTTAAATCCAGCCTGTTCCTCTAGAAAACCTAGAGGTTTTCTTCTTCTGGAATCTAGATCATGCCTTAACTTCCAGCATATAGGGCTTACTAACTGTGCAATAATTTGCTTCTTCCTTTTTTAAAAATGGGAACTATAATTGCTAGCCCCCAGTTCCTAACGATGTGACCATATCTATTTATAATTGCAAACAGAAAGGCCAATGAGATCTCACCAAAATTAGTTATTTTTAATTAGCTCAGGGGAGTTAAATCACTGCTAAACGCCTCGCTGATATTAATAGATTGATTAAATCTTTGGTCTCTGCAGTCTACTAGTGGACAAGCTTCTATGGCATAGCAAGGGCCTTTGGAATCCCCTGCTTCATCTTTATTCTGTTTCCTTAAGTGCTTTTCTCAAATCTTTGATGGAATACAACTATTCAGGCACATCCAGGTTGACCTAGGTATTAAGATACTCCACTGTAATGCACCAAAAACGGGCAGCATCTTTAGTTCTTACTGCTTGACAAAGGCATAATGAGGGTTCTTTCATGGTGACTCTTTTCTTGTGTTGAACAAATTGTTTATAATCCCTGTTTTGATCTACATGTATGAAAGATTACATAGTAAAAGTCCATGATTACACTTTGAGTAGCTGTTTGATCCCAAGTTATTTTTCTTTAAGTAAAAATTGTCTCTCTGGTCTTAGTCCCATTCATTATGCGCTGCTCTTGTGGTACAGACAAGTCCAAGTCCCCTGGGGCAAGAGCATGTCTTCTCATTCTTAGTAAATACAATAAAGATTCACTATATTAAATTGGGATGTACCTCTCTTTCTAAGTTTTGGGGCACTCTTGGCTTTTGAGTGGCATGCCAGCAGAGATGATTCAAAGAAGTGAAGTCAGAGTGATCAAATTAATATGTTAGTATGATTATTCTTCAGTTTCCCCTTTTTATCGTATTACAATTTGGTAACAGCTTCTAAGATCTCCGAGGGCAGCATCTAAAGCTCTCCAAGACTGCAAGCTACACTGTTTTATGCTAAATGAATTGTGCTGCTTCATGGCTCTCTAAATATCATGTTTGCCACTCTCTTTAGGAACATGTTGTTTTAAAAATGTGTTTGTGTTTTTGTGCGTGTGGTAATTTTCTCATAAAATGATTCAGGGAAGGACAACCCATTTGGAAGTACCAATCAGCATGATAAACATTCCTCGCTGAACAGTTGTTTTCATCATCATCACTCTGCCAATGGTCTTTGAACAAGTCAAATTTCCCATTCCTAAAGTTCTGTTGAAGTTATTGTTATTGCTTCTGGCCAAAAAAGCTTAGCTCAGATTGAACGTGTCACTCCAACAGTAATTGGTTTCTGGGTTAAATGGCATGAGCAATATGCTACATTGTAACAACCCACCAAACTTCTTTGTGTAAATATTTATCATTAACAGTATGATGAATTCACTTCTTGTCTTTGAGTGTTTTCATTAGAACAGAGTCCGAAATGCCGACAGTTAGATGGCTTGGGTTTGTTTGTACAGCCTACCTGCACAGGAAATGTCTTACATGTAATGATTTCCTTAGTTTAGTGTATTTTAGTTAGCTGAAAATGTAGATGTTGTGATAAGGGGGCATGAGTGTCTGTAGGAGGTCAATAATTAGTTTTGGAAATGTTTATAACCATGTCATCCATTGAACTCAAGCTTGGCTTGTTAATGACTTAAAGTTGTTCCAAGGGCATGGCTGAGCTGCTCTATTAAAAACATGGTATTAGAATAGCATTCTTTCAAGATTCACACAGGCAAACCATTTGGGGGAAATGCTCTACAATGGACAACAGTTTCTAGAAAGGTAGCCATGTTGGTTTCTTGAGGCAAAATATCTTTAGCAAACCTAAAACCAACAAATTTATTCTCATATAAATTGTGGATCTGGATGGTCAATAAGAGCTTGCCCTTAAGAGACATCTCATGATGCTGTACAATAATGCTATACTATAGAGCAGTGTTTCTCAACCTTGGCAATTGAAGATGTGTGGACTTCGACTCCCAGAATTCCTCAGCCAGCCATGCTGAGTCCACACATCTTCAATTGCCAAGGTTGAGAAATACTGCTATAGAGTGATACCGGGATGACATTAAGACTGTGAAACTGTCCTCTGAGAGGTCAACTGGATTTCTATTTTCTCAGTAGAAACGTTTCACTCCTTATCCAGGGAGCTTCTTCAGTCTGAAGAAGCTCCTTGGATAAGGAGTGAAACGTTTCTACTGAGAAAATAGAAATCCAGTTGACATGATTCAAGCCACAGACTGTTCCACCTGGATGACTGAGAACCTTCATTGACATATGTCCTCTGAGAGGGTTTATGTGGCCTTATCCATAATGGGGATTTTGCATGCCCTTTTCCTGAAGCAGAGTTTCAGAAATAATTTAGAAAGGATATTTCAGAATGCACAGGAGTAGAAACATAGCACCTGTCTACAGTTTTTTAAAGGGGCGTGGTGGCTCAGCGGGTAAGACACCAGGCTTGTCGATCAGAAGATCGCAAGTTCAGAGGTTCGAATCCCTAGCCCTGCGTGCGGAGTGAGCTCCCGCACTAGCTCCAGCTCTTGCCAACCTAGCAATTCGAAAGCATGCAAATGCAAGTAGATAAATAGGTACCACTTCGGTGGGCAGGTAACAGCATTCCACACCGTGGAAGCGTCTTCGGACAACGCTGGCTCTTTGGCTAACAAACAGAGATGAGCACCAGCCCCTAGAGTCGGACACGACTGCACAAATGTGCAGGGGGAACCTTTACTTTACCTTACAGTTTTTTAAGCCACATCTTTTTCTGAAATCTCTTGGCTGTCATGTGATCTTGGGCTAGAGCTACTTTCCTGTATGCTCCAAGGCACCTTTTCTGAATCGAATCTGAAGCAGTGAGCACCCCTACTGCCAATGTTCTGACTATTCAATGGGAACCAGTTATTTTTCTGAATAATCTGCTTTACTGTGGGCTGCACTGGTTGTCTTCATCAGTGTCATCTCTAAAAGAGCGCTATATAGCTTTATACATTTTGTTTTTAGATTCTTGTTAGACTGCTCTATAAATTATTATTGACGGGAAGAGGGAAAATAAATAAACATCCACACACATGTATACATATCTTGTGCTACTTCCTACTTTGAAAAAGAAATAGCCACTGAGCAGGCATGGTGAAAAACAATGAACCTGAAATTCTGAAAAAGATCATTTCACTCAGAATTCTCAAGAGCCTGTGAATGCAGGGTGGTCAAACTCCCTCTGATGAGTAAGATTTTGATACAGCTCCATTTTTTAGGCAATTGGTATAATTATCCCAGCCTCACATAATCTTGTCTTTGGCTTTCAGTGATAAATTTATGAGCTCAAACATAAGCCAATTGTCTGGGACTGAGTTTTCCAAGTTTACTCACAATTGAATGGAGAGGAAAAGACATGGGTACACAACCGATAGTGTTCACATTACACAAAGCATAATGTTACATATGATGGAGTTGAGCAACATTGTGTGATCTAGGCAATAGTAAAGATCAGTTGTCCAGGAAATCAATGTCAAGGCTCAGATTCAGAGATCAGTGGATACAGATCTCAGACATTGTTTTTTATACAGCAAACCTCTTATGCTTCCAAGCCCAGCCAGCACTACTTGACCATTACTCCCATGTGCCCTCTTGAAGGCTGGTGCTTCTTTGTTTGTCTGATTTTTTTTTACTCTTGAGCCAATGATGCCAATGATCTTGTGGATTTGGTGACCATGCAGTTTCATCAAGGTCCAACTCCAGAGCCACAGGATCAGAGGTCAGGGGAATCAGTGCTATGTCAAGTTTTCTACTGGAGCCTGGTTCTTTAGGACTGAGCTCTGAGCTCAGCAAGCTGTTCCTAACCATCCTATTGTTTCTCCTCTTTAGATTAGGAACCATCCAAAAGGATCAGGGGGACAACAACAGCATAGTTTGGCATTTGAAATAATAAGATAGATCAATAATTTTAGTTCAAAACTGTAAAACTGATCAGTTAAAATACAACCCAAAATTTATTTACTTCTTTTGGATTTTTCTCACCTAATCCCATTTACTGAACCACTGATATAGGCTAGAATGATTAGAAAGTGGAAGGAGGGCTCAAATGAACAGACTTTCTGCCTTAAGAATACCCCTGACTTATGCAGAACTTTATCTGCATAAGACAGTGCTTTCCAAAGTACCGCCGTTGGCGACACACCAACGGCAGCAGCGGCGTGGAGACGTGTGGGGGGGCACGCGGTGGCGTGCATGGCGGTGGCCTTGCTAAAACGCGGAAGTGCTGATGGCGTGCCGCTGCCGTCGTCGCTGCTGCCGCTGCCATCCACACTGCCGCCCCCGCGCGCACCCCCACGCCTCCCGCTTCGCGACACACTAAACTGGGTGTTGCGACACACTAAAGTGTCACGACACACAGTTTGGAAAGCTATTATATTTGGAAATATAGTAAGATTATATTTACCATTTAATAATACTTTGAATGCCGAATTTCATCTGTAGAGCAGGTAGTACTGATCATGGACTGTGTACCTTCTAACAGTATTATTCCTCTATGCTATTTCCTCTTTCCCCTTGTGGACTTTTGGGAGCTTGAGCTAGCTCAGTTACGACATTTATCTCATATTCCTGGCTCAATGCAATACTGTGTCAGAATTATATACTGGAGAGAATGGATGTGCCATCTTTTCTACCCATAGCTTATAATGCTAAAAGAAACCAAAACGTGCAGCTTTAAGTGCTGTCAGTATATTGTTTAATATGGGGGGGGTAGTTAATAGGAATCTGAGTGACAGATGAAGGGATGTGGGTCAGACAGTGCTGGTGGGAGTGCTAAGTAGAAGAGTGGGGAGAGACAGAGAAGGCAAGATGCCTGAATAAACCTTTCCAGAAATGTAATAAAGGACCCCTGTTTTAATAACATGCAGGGCTTTGTTTACTTCTCAGAGCTTTGTCCACTCCTGACAGGCTCCATTTTGTTGCCAGGCCAGCCCAGGAAAAAGTCTGAGGGGTACATTTGCCAAGGAATTAACATTTTTCCTTACTCTGAGTAAGCACCTGAAAGAAAGAGGATTCAATATGTTCTGATCCTGCCTAACCCATATAGAAACTTGACTTCAGTTATTTATTTTACCAGTGGCTTTTGGGTAAGACATAATGTTCTGCATTTCTTATGTAACGTAAGACCAACAAGAGGCCCACTGCCACTGTTTTGGGCTGTAAAGGGTCTCCAGTTTCTGCCTCGGAGTATGCTACAAATGAGGCTTGTGGTCCAAACCAATGGACTTGTAATCAGAAGTAAATCCCATGTAGTTCATGAATGTAAAGAACCATAACCCTTCTCTTTCCCTTCCCCCTCCCCCTCCCCTTCCTCCCTTGTGTACAGAACCTGGGATATAAGAGAAACTATCACCGCCCTCTTCCCATCCCATTACATCCTCAGCAGTTATGGTTCTCCTTGCAAACAGCAGCTTTCTTTGAGAAACCAACCCCTTCTTTGTAAAGTTCACCATAGTGGATAAGAAATGGCTGGGATTCAAGGGAACCAGTAAGAGTCATCTCCTTTTCCTTCCTCGGGGGTAGGATAAAGCCATGCCAAACTTGATATTCTCCCCACAGTTACAGAAGAGTTACATATCAAACTCTATGGATCTTTTCCCCGAGTAATTCTATCTTTCTCACATACAGTATCATATAGTTCTGCCCCCTTCCTCTCAGATTGGTTTTTCAATGGCTTATAACCTTGAGTAATGTGAAAAATTAGTAGGGCTGTGCAAAACATTTAAAAGAGTTACTTTGCATAGCATGGTAGGAGGAGCACAGCATCTCTTCTCAGATTGCTATAGCAACCATACCAGTCCTTTGAAGGCTGCCCCTGGGTGCCTGTGTGTGCATGTACGGCTCCTGTGCTTCACTGGTGGTCTCTGTTGAGAAAGTATTATCTGAGCCTTGTGCCTGCAGACCACTGGGGAAAGAGCCACACAAGCCTTTCAAAGGGTGTCACTGTTTTAACACCTGGGGATGGGTGCTTTGGCAAAATACCTCTTCTAAATGCTCTTATCACAGCCCTAGAAAGTGGGCATCTTTCGATTAAAACCCTCATACTGTTTCATAAAAGGTAAAGGTAAAGGTTTTCCCCTGCATAGCCGTGTCCAACTCTAGGGGGTGGTGCTCATCTCCGTTTCTTAGCCGAAGAGCCAGAGCTGTCCGAAGACGCTTCTGCGGTCATGTGGTCGGCATGACGCACGCGGAACGATGTTACCTTCCCACCGAAGTGGTACCTATTTATCTACTTGCATTTGCATGCTTTCGAATTGCTAGGTTGGCAAGAGCTGGGGCGAGTGCGGGAGCTCACTGTCACGCGGCGCTCGGGTCTTGAACCGCCAACCTTCTGATCGACAAGCCTGGCGTCTTAACCACTGAGCCATCATAGACTAGCTCATAAATGGCTTATTTACTTTACAGTCTCCAGAGCTCACCAACCCCATGGATTGGGACTGAAATTTTGGATACAATTTTTTTTCCATTGGAGGACTTTGATGGAGATTTAAGGGGCAAAATGGATATCTTAAATCTGGTAGAGCACCCTTTCAAAACCTCAACAAATCAGGCCAATTTTCCCATGCTGGAATTAAGTGTCAAAAAGTGTCCCTTAAGCCTTGCGCCTTAAAACCTGCCAAAATACCCCCCAATGAATTTGGAATTATCAATCAGTGATGGTATAATGTCGCTGGCCACATCCTTTGTTATTCTCAGACAGGGCAAAAAGCTTGCTCAGGCTTATTTGATGCAACTGGAATAAATGAGGAAGTGAATCACAGCTCTGGAGTTGAAAAAATTGCTGGGTTGAGAGAGGTAAATTCATGGCACATTTGAATTTAGGTCTAAACCCACAGCTTCCTTCCTTTCTATCCACAGGATAGTGCTGAGTTCTTAGTTTTAAACGCCAATGAATGAATAGAGTTTTATTAATGTATATAAAATATGGAGCATTTGTAATAGTTGCTGGCAAACTTTGAGAACTTTTTAGGGGCTGGTAATTGGAAGTTCCAAAACTAAGTAAATACATTTGATTAACGAAAATCCATAAAAGGCATTGGAAATCAAATAGCTCTTTCCTCATATTTACAAACAACAAGATTGCTATGAATGTTTATTTGGAATCTGGGTAGGTTGTTGCAGAATCAGTACATCCCTATGTACCTGGAAATTGAATAATGTAGGTACATACTTAGCATATGCAGATATTTTATTGAGATACTGCATTGCTGTAACTATAAACGTAAGTTAAGATTGAAGAAGAAGAAGAAGATGATGATGATGATGATGATGATGATGATGATGATGATTTGCCACTTTTGGGGACCATATTTCCCTGGAAATGGTCTTATATTTGTGGCCCTTATGTATACTTATGGATCAGATTGACTCACACAAACATGGTTACTTCCACTTTGGAATGGAATCAACACATGTATCCTCTTGTTGGCTTAAGATTTATTTTTCTGTACTGGATCCTGGAGAAACCCAGAGCATTATACTGGAGATGTGCTGTTGCAAATTACTACGCATGTTTGGACAAGTCACCCACCTTTGCATTCCTTTTCTTTTGATTTTTAAAACTGCATACCACATTTGGAGACCACTGTATTCGTTTTCCAGAAAGGGAACATTTCCTGAGCTAGACGCAGAGACCCTCTGCATGGGAATCGTCATATAACACCTTGTAAAATGTGTAGCTAACTATTGGGGTACTCTGAGAGAATGGAAAGATGGGATGCACCAGATGAATGTTTTGCAAGAAGAACAGGAAGAAGGGAATGAAGTAGCACTTACCCCAACAACATAAAGCAATTAAATGAGATTACAAGCTTAAGCACAGTAGAGGGAATCCTAAGGAAGGCAAAGTGATCACTTCCCACTGGAGCCTAAGACGTATTTACTGCAAATTACACCTAAAACAAATGTTTAAATGGTAGTGACGTTTATAACATCATGATGTTTTCATATATGTTCATAATTTAGCAGGGTGTATGTAAGGGTGAAATAAATTACACTTGGCTTGGTTTGCAGTTGGGTTAGGACAGTGGTCGGCAAACCGCGGCTCGCGGGCCACATGCGGCTCTTTGGCCCCTTGAGTGTGGCTCTTCCACAGGCAGGCGTGGCGGGGGCAGGCGCAGCAGCAGACGTGGCGGGGGCAGGCGCGGCAGCGGGCATGGTGTGCGTGGCGGCGGGCATGGCGGCGGCGGGCACTGCAGTGGGCGTGGTGGGCATGGCGGCAGCAGGCCCTAAGTGTGCGCGATTGGCTCCCGGCCGCAAACCCCGCTCCCGCGCTGGATTCCCCACCAGCTTTACTTTGCCTGGACTGGGGGCATGAGCGGCTCCAGAAGAGAAGCGACTGGAGCAGTCGAGCCTCTCTTTCCCTTCTCCTTCTTCCAAACCTCCCCTGCCCCCTTCCACGCAATTGGCTCCCGCCTGCAAACCCCACCCACTTCCACACGATTGGCTCCCACCCTCAAACCCCGCCCCCTGGCCCTCGAGTGATGTTATAAATGTTGTAAATGTCAAAATGGCCCCTGGCATAAAAAAGTTTGCCGACCACTGGGTTAGGAAATATGAGTAAATCAGATAAGATGTTTACAAAAAATTGGCACACTGTTTTCTAAGCAATGCCTCACGGGTACTATAGCAAAGGAGAAGGGAACATGAAAGAGCTCCTTTTGATTAAAGCAGAGCTTTCCAAACTGTGTGTCGCAACACAAAAGTGTGTCGCCACACACAGCGTGGTGTGTCGCCACACCACCTGGAAGCGGCGGCGCGCGCGTGCACGGCAGCAGCGGCAGCGGCGTGGCATCAGTGCTTCCGCGTTTTAGCGGAGGCTGCCGCCGCTGCCAGCACCACCGTGCACGTGCCCCCGTGCCGCCGCCGTGCGCGCATGCGCCACCGCCGTGCTGCCGCCGCCGCCACTTGTGTCACCAGCAGCGGCACTTTGGAAAGCCCTGGATTAAAGGGACCCACAAGGACATCAGGGCTAATAAAAGGAAGTACTCCTCAATACATACTTTAAACAGTGGGATTGGCTGCCGTTAGATGTGGGGTGTGGTGCTGGCCATCAATTTAGATTAGGACTAGCACATGTGGGCTGCATAAATCTGGATGGCAACTAGATGGCAGTGAAGGATTAGTATTTTCTATATCTCTTGGCTGCCATCTTGTGGTTTTGCAGGCCAGATATGGCAGCCCTAGTTTAGATGGCTTTTCATTTGTACCATGAAAGATCTGCCTATTCACCAAATGGTTCTGAGGGCAGGCACAGCCATTTACAAACAGAATATTTTCTGTCATTCCAATAGGGTCTTTCTGTGGCCTAGAGACATTCTTATAAATAACAATGGCACTAGAGACCGGTACTTTGCTTTGCAGCATACCAACTTTCTAATTCATTTCTTCGAATTAAATAATCTTCTTTTCAAAATTCAGGTGGGGCAGGAAGCCCAATGGGTACCCTACCATCTCACTCAGCTGCATAGCATCTCCTGATTCAAAGGGACCATGACTTAAGGAACAGTTGCTAGACAGCTACAGTGGAAAAGTCTGCCATCTTCATGCCTTGTTTCTGAACTCTTGGGACACACCTGATTGGCTGGCCTTGATTCAGCAGGGCTCTTCGTGTAATATGAAGAAGTTACCACTTGAAATGATGTTGCTGCATTTTAGATAATGTTTGAAACTTTGGGGTTGCATTGTCATGAATTGTAGAACCATAGAGTTCAAAAGTGGCATCCAGCCCATTGAGTCCAACCCTCTGCTCAGTACATAGAGCAGAATATATTTTGTTTTCTGTGACACAGACACATAGAGGAAGCACACAGGAAATGCGAAGATAGGAGCCTTCAAACATGGCTGTGGCTACAATTCTCCACCCTCAAGTATTAAAGTCCTTTATCATTAAACACCTTTAAGCAGATATAATATTTTTAAAACTTAGTTTATTTACTCTATATGGCTCCTTTTAGATCCACTTCTTCCAGGTTGGCTTACATCACATTAAAATATAAATAAAAATCAATGCATTAATTCAAATATGCAACAAAGCACCAATTAAAGTACATGATAACACTAAAACAATAAAAAGAACAGCCAGGGTAGTTTAAAATTTTTTCTAAAGAGCATTTGTAGTTAAATTTAGCACCTTAATTAATTAACTGCCTGAAATAATAAAATTAATTGTAATTGCATTTCAATCTGGAAAAAAGTGTTTAGGCTTATTGATGGTTTAAGGAAACAGATTGGCTTCAAACAGTATTTCAATAGTCACAATTATACATTGTTTCTTTACACAATAATATTTTTACAACAGGAGCATCCTGCTTCTTCTAAGAAATTGCCTGCTGTTTCTAGGGGAAGAAAAAGGGTTATTGGTGAGCAAAACCAAATTCAGAACTAATAATAATAATAATAATAATAATAATAATAATAATAATATAAAATCATTTTTTGAATTTTCTCCCTTTTTAAGCTAGCTCTTCCCACATTTGAATCAGTTTAGAAATTTGGTCCTTTCATGCTACCAGTGTCAAGTTGGAATGCAGATGGTATCACAGCTACAATCTTTTTTTGGCCAGGCACTACTATCAGCAATTGACACCCAGCGAATAAGAATGAGGCAAGAGCTTTACCTATCCAATATCTAGGAGATTCAAAATAAAAGATTAAAGCAATTAGTACGACATTAGTATGACATTTTCTAATAGGAGTTCCTTTGCTCAATCCATTTCCCAAAGGTCAGTTTATTAAGAAGACAAGCAAGGAGAGGTTATTGCCTATGACCTTGAAGATTATTTTCAATCCTGGTTCCTGGCTAAGACTATGAATGACTTGAATATTTAGAAATGTTTCCATGTTTGTTAAAGCATATTTCCCCCCATATGAGCTTAGCTGTTCTCTAAGAGCATCAGAGAAGGCCCTCTTTCTCCTTTCCATCAGTATCTGGTTGGGATGAGGGAAAGATCCTTTTTTCAGGATTGGTCTTAAATGCCAGGACTAAGTGCCTGAGAAAATTTGCCTTTCTTTTCTCCCTCTCTGAACAGCTTTCCATGGCTGTTTTTTTATGAAAGGCATTTGGCCAGAAGGCTTGTTGATTTTAATTTTCTCTGGCATGTTCAAGCCTTCAATTAGCTAGCATTAATTGATTTTATCTGCTTTTGTGTTTCTGCTGTTATCATTTGACTGAGTTCATTCTTTTAGTTCTGCTTGTATAAGCTGCGCTGAACTTTTCTGGGGAAAGGCAGAATATAAATGTTTCTTTTTTTAAAAAAAAAAAAAATAACATGATAGTGCCTGCCCCTGGGTTACAAACTAAAGGACATGACATCAAAGGAAAAAGAAATAGGAGGGAGAGTGAAAATTCAGTCACACCTTCTATTAGTTATACAGGACTCATGAAATTTATTTTTTCCTCAAAGTCAAAAATGAAGCAGGGTCCCTGAAGCTGCTCCTTTACTAGCTAATGCATGAAGTCAGGTTGATCACATGAACTTCTGGTTAATGGTAGACACTAGAATGTGCTATCCTTTAGCTCAGCAGTTGTAGAACAACTGAATACTGAAGCTATATATTTGGTAGGGAATAGGTGTGCCATATGTGGTCTCCAGAAATCTGGAGGACCACTAGATAGTAGCAAGGAGATAGAAGACACTCTAACACTTTCTGCCCCATTGTGGTTCTTTGGATACATATAACATGCCTAGTTGGGAAAGGTATAGCAAGTTTCCTGAAACTGTTCCAGCTGTCTAGTGGTTGATCTGTCTACTGCTGAGATGTATTCCTTGACCTTAGCAGCAATGGGTAGAAATTGTAAGGACGTGGATTTTGGTTAAATGGTCTGTTTGGCAAAGAATAGAGTGCATTGGTATGTGTGATGAGATCCCCTTCTCTTGAGGTACTTAAGAGAAGCTAGGAAATCATATCTTAAGGATACTGTATGAGCTCCTGCAGCAAAATTTTTAAATTATTTTTAATGGTTGGCCTTCATGATTTTAACCCTCTATGAGCCACCCAGAATTGTTGGCAAGTGGGCAGCCTTAAAAATGATTGGGTCAGTCAGTCAGTCAGTCAGTCAGTCAGTCAGTCAGTGCTTTCCAAAGTGCCGCCGTTGGTGACACACCAACGGCGGCAGCGGCGGCGTGGGGGCGCGTGCGTGCACGGTGGTGGCGCGGGGGGCGCGCGGTGGTGGCAGCGGCCTCGCTAAAATGCGGAAGCGCTGATGGCGCACCGCCGCCGCCACCGCCAACATGCACACTGCCACCGCCGCACGTGCCCCCATGCCGCAGCTTCGTGACACACTAAACTGTGTGTCGTGACACACTAAAGTGTCACGACACACAGTTTGGAAAGCTATGAAGTAAGTAAATAAAGCAGGGAATTGTACAATAAGACATCCACAGTCCTTTCCAACTCCATGATTTAGTATCCTTAAGTAAATTTGGATGTCTGCCCAGGGACTGGGACTAAATCCATGGCCTGTCTCAAAATAAGTACTGCCCTGGTACTTATCCCTCACCAGTGCTGGCACACTTTCTTTCTCATGTCAGAGCAATAAAGTCAGTGTAGATCCAAATACAGATGTTTCCAAGCATCTGGAAGCATGTACACATGTTTGGATCTCCCCTTTGAAGGCAGATCTTATACTTTTTTAATATTCCTACAGCCCTTGGGATTCTGTCCATGTACTGTATATTTAGAATTTCAGCCTTAGAATGACTCCCATCACATTTATGTAACAGAAGGCTAGACTACACAAAATGTTTATGGGAGAGGGACAATGACTGCAGTGACCCAAAATCGGTGTGCCCATATGACACATATAGATAGGGCCAGAAGAAAGTTTTGATTTTTCTTTCAGATTTAGGAGGTTGGGATTTGGGATTTTCTTTTTTAAAGTCTTTGTGACAGTTTTCAAGATTATTTTTAAGTGTTTCAGTTTTAGAACAGTAAGAACTTCACCAGTGATTTTCAACAATTGTATTGTTAAATTTCGGAGGGAATTGGAAATAAGGAAGAGGAGAGGGGGATAACATGCAGTCCTAGTTCTGCAGGTGGCCCATCCCTGATATAACATATCACATTAGAAATCTCAATATCTAACCTAGATAAGTCATAGTATAATATTTTTATATTGAGAATACACAGTTACATGGTTTATTCTGGATCATGGTCTTCGTGAGGTTTTTTTTAATGGATATTGCACAATGGAGAGTTAGTTTATTAAAAAATGCAATAAAATCTTTAAAAGACTGTCTAAAGAATGTGGCTTATGGTACTTACATTACCCTTGTTTAATTTCAGGATATTATACTTGAAAAATAAGTCTGAGGAATTCCATTTGTCAAAAGGGTGGGATAATAGATACATTTTATGATGTTTTGTTACCCACTGCTGAACAGATTCAATTATGAACTTTGGGGTCATAATCTTACAATTGCAGATGTTTTTGCTACTCATTGGCATGTAAAAAAGAAAAAAAAACATTGGATATAACAATCATTTCCATGACTTTTATGGATTTAACTCTGAGAAAAATTCTTCCAAGACAAATGCTTCTATTCAAATACTGTATACTTTTCAGAGGCAATATTTCAAATGTATTAAAAAATAATTTCAATTTCCCTCTGAAGAAAATAAAACTTTTCCCAGAGAAACAGTTGGCCACTGTAGTGCCAAGGAATTGTTCTACTGAATATAGAATGATATATAGAAAATGTTTTTTTTAAAGTATGTTGGTGGGAATAATTCTACCTAATGTGACTCTGATTACACATAGATGCAAACACACACCATAACCATTCTCCATGATCAGAAAAATATCCTTTAGTATAACAACGTGGTGACTTTATAGGGCAGGCCATAGCATGACTGCATTTATCTTTAATTAAAAGCCCTGGTGGGTCCACGCAGACTCAAAAAGGCCTTGCTCTGAACAGTATGTTGAATCAGAGAGGCCACCTGCTAGCTCCACTCTTGGCATTTGGGAAGATTTGCATTCCTGTGGCCTGCTGCTCAGCAGGATCACTCTCAGCACTTCCCCGTCCCTCAAACTGTTTAATATCACGGATACCTGCCAGTCATGCAGGCTATCTCCTTGACTCTCTTTGGGCCAAATAAGAAAGGCCAGTCACATTTTGGTGACTGAAGGACAGAGTTTTCCCTTAGTTCCTTCTGCGTTCAACGGAAGGGAATTCTTGAATAAAATGCTGGCTTGTGATAAAAACAAATTCATTCTTGCCTAAGAGCATCAAAACGAGGCGGTTCCTCCCTCCCAACTCCAGTCCCCTAAAAAGATTTACCGCTGGAGGCCCTAGTTATGATAAAACCGAAATCAGACTGAAAGTAGCCTTTTTGCACTGTTCCAAACACAACACATCCAGAGTTAACAGCTGCAGTGTCATGTCAAAAAGGCCTACAGATTCATTTCTGTGTTTCAAAAGGGGTGAACTTCATCTGGTACAGCATGCTACTGGAGCAATGAAATCAGGTTCATAAGAAGTGGCCTTTTACACATTGGATCATCAAGCCATCTCATTACTTATCTATTACCATTTTTTTCTAAGCAGGCACCTTCTAGATGTCCGGGACTGCAATTCCAGAATCCCCAGCCAGCAATCTGCTGCTCTCCAGAGGTGTTCGGAGTATAGAATTCGCAATGTGAATATCCAAGGCTATACTGGCTAGGAATTCTGGCAGTATATTCCCATCTCAGAGGGTGTGGGATTGCAGAAGCCTAGCCCCTACTAACTGGCAATCACTCAAGAGGATTTCAGTGTAGAGTGTTTCTTAGACCTGCTGGAGATACTGAGTTTGAATGTGGTATGAATGCATGCTCTGTATACAGAGCATGAACGTAGACTCTGCATTAAGTTTGGGACATTCGGCCTCAGCCTCCATTTATGTAGTTGCTGCTAACTTATTGCCTGAATGTTGACACAGAATGAACAAGCTACTGAGTATATAAGATAATAAATCCAATTTTGCTACATAAAGTATGCTTAATAACGAGTCTCGTTGGAGACACCGGTTCTTACCTATTTCTCTTTAGAATGTCCACCAGTGTATATATTGTGTACCTATATTGTCATAGCATCTGCCCTCTGGAATGAGGTCCTCCCCACCCCAGATCCAGCCTACTAGAGTTTTGGAGGGCCTGGAAGACTCGGCTCTTTGCCCAAGCCTTTGGCTAGGATGGGTGTAGCCCCTTCTGAGGAGTGTGTGTGTGTTTTGTTGCTGCCTGCTTTTGCCAACTTTACTTTCTAGGTTACCTTCTTTTATTGCCATATTGTGTTATTGTTTTATAGTACTTCTGTTTTCTTGTGAACCGTCATTGGGAGTTGGGCAGTGTACAAATTAAACAAACAAATAAATAAGTTAGCCTTGGAAATTTAGACACAATGGCTAGTTCTACTGCAAAGATCAGAGGCTCTGAATTTTGGTTCTTTAAGCATAGTTGTGTCCACACTGATGCTTTTCCATTGTTCCCATTAGGGAAGAAAATCGTACTTAACTAGAAAGGCCATTGACCTGGTACAACATGGGTCTTCTCTTGTTGGCAGCTTGGGAGGGTAGAGCAAGACCTTTGGATGTTGGGAACAAGTTACTTCCCACTATGTGTGTATGTGTGTGTACCTACTCATTATCTTGCCTTTGCTCACCAAACCCATCTATGGTCAGATGTGAATGTAGGAGATATAGCAAGATCCAAATAGTGAAGTGGCACTGCCATCGTTTTTACCTCAATATACTATATTATATATAATATAGTGTATGTACAGTATGTATGTGTGTGTGTGTGTTTATATACTCTGTGTGTGTGTATGTATGTATATGTATATTGTTCGACTGTAAACTATATGATTCACTTAGGATTAAATTCCTGTCTCCTTTGTTGGAAAGAACAGCACACTGGGATTCTAATCACAGATTATCTTATTTTCTTTCGGGCTCAAATACTTTTATTGTGAATAGGACTGCCAAGTTTGTAGACAAGGCAGTTCAGCTGAGAGCCCGTTATATTGAACAGATTGGAGTGTCATGTAGGGGTGATGAACTCATTTGAATTTTGACTTGATATACACGTATTGTATTTATCATTATTTCAGGTTATTTAATTATCACATTTCCTTTATCAAAATGGAACATTTTGGTGTATTGTTATCAATTAAATTGTACTCTTGTTATCTCGTTTTATCTTTGATATGGTCGTAAGACTAATCAATAAAGTTGTTGTATATGTATATGTATATGTATATGTATATGTATATGTATATGTATATGTATATGTATAATTCTGGGTAGTACTATAACCTTTCAAAGCTTAGATGCTACATGGATCAAGGTCCCAAATCCCCATGATTATGGGGCAGAAAAGAATGGGATGCTTGCTACCTTGCTCCGGTGTAAGCTAGCCAGAGCACAACTTGTAAGAAATCAGAGCATGGACTGCCAGGTGTAGCTGTATTCTTTGTACAGAAGGCACAAGCTCATTGATATTGGAAGGGAATCTAGAGTTAACACGAAACACAGCTTGCTTTTTGGAAAATGCCAAATGGATTCATCTTTACAATGGGCCAAGCATACATTGGTATGTCCAAGTGAATCAACTAATAAATAAGTCCCAAGGGCCAAATACATAGAAAAGCTCTGCTATGGCAATTTTCCACTTGCATGTGGAACACATTTGTCTTTATGAACTTTAACTTATGTAAGAAAGCTATTAGCATTGTTCTATGGATGATTTTTCTTTCTTTAGAAAAAAACTGGGAAAAATAAACCCATTGTTTGTATCTTGCAAGCCTACTTCTTAAAATGCCTTTTGATATGTGCAACATTGAAGCTGTCCAAGGGGAACAAGTGTGAAGGAGAAGAATTCTTTGAGAGCTGGTTAAGCACTATGCTGAAAGGCGGCTTGAAAACCAGCTCCAGAACAGAAAGCCCTGTTCGAGTGTACTCAAATGTCTTATGGGTATGTAGACCCTTGACATTAATTGTCCCTATTTATTTATGCATTGCCAGAGAAAAGAAAGGTCACCTGCCCCCAAAGTTGACCAAGTGGTTTGCAATAGGCAGAATCCTATCAGATGTTCAGATGCTAATTCATGTGTAAGAGGTACGATTAGAATTTGAATAGAAATGCAATACAAATTGAAGTAAGAAAGACTTGGAACAAGAACCCTGCTCAGTCTGTTTTTCAAGGGTTCTCTGTTGAAGTGTAACATCAAGGTCCCCGCTTCATCTTTAAACTGGACTTGGACTGGACAGCCTTTCAAACTGAAGAAAATCTTCGAAGGAAGTACAACTCTATTAATAGACTGACTTCTGAAAAGTATAACACATAGTCACTCTCCTCCTCCCATTGCAGTTAAGCACTGTGATGACCGGATGACGAGTACTAAAGCAGGAATATGTAAACAGATAAATGACATTGCTGATGGGAAGAGGATGAGCAAAGTGGTATAGCTTGTTTTGAGAATGAATTAAAATTGTCCCTAAAAGAGTACCTTACCTACTGGTAAGCAGGATATTTCATGACCCATTGTTCCTGACTGTCAGATCAATGGACAATGGATAAATGTACTTCAGACCAGCTACAGCTCTTCTGCTATACTCATCTGGACTATTCATGTTCTGGTGAAGGTAGATGGAGTCTCCTTCAAGATAAGCTGGACTTCTGGTGACTTCATGGACACATTCATGTAATTCTCTTGGCAGCAATACAAGAGTAGTTTGCCATTGCCTTCTTCTGTTTTTTCTTTGATTTCCCAGTCTAGCCTATAACCCTGGTATTCCCTTAGCTTTTGGACATCTGCAAAGATTGACTAGATGTGCAGGTAACTTCTTGGTTGTTTTGTTAATATACTTCACCGCTGCCTCAGAATAGAGGGCAACCCTCTATTCTTGTTTATTGAAAGAAAACTCAAGTTATCAATATCTCAAAGAGTGGAAACCATTGATGGACTATTTGTGAAATGCAGGAGGGGCGAAGCTTACATGGGGTTTTGAAGAGTAGATTAAATATAATAGAGTATATTAGACAAAGAATTATTTCTATCTATTGTATGAAAAACCAACATTTAAGGCAGATTCTTTTATCTACATGACCAGAGATAGATTGGAAGTTACCTATTTTTCATATCTTTTTCTTTCTCTTACTTTACTATACTTTTTCTTTTCTTTTTCTTTCTTTTCTATTTCTATTTCTTTTTCCGTTTCTAACTTTTAACTATGTATTTTAAAATCCTAATAAAATTTATAAAAAAAAAAAGAATAGAGGGCAACCCAAGAGTGCTTTCTGTAATAAATGAAGAAGTCGAAGAATAATCATCTGTAAGGAACTGCATGGGTTGCCAATATGTTTCCCAATCCATTCCAAGGTGCTGAAGCTGGCTTTGAAAGCTCTTTAAGCTGAAGTCAGAATATTTCATCTTAATCATTTAAGAGCTGTCAGGGAGGGCTACTACTTGTTCCCTTATTTTGAGATGACAGCTACACCCAGCACTTTCTTGGACCCCTTCTTGCAATTCTCATTCCAGATAAAAAAAACAAAACAAAAAAAACAGGGTCCTTTTATCAATGATTTATAAATAATCTTTCCTCCCATGCTTTTGAAAATAATGTACCCTTTCAAAAGTACTTCTAGATTTTTTTAAAAAAATTGCTCTTTATTTTCTTTTATCTATTTCCAAGCTCATCTGGTATTGTTCTAATGCTATGGTTTATTTTATTCTATTCATGCTATTGTAGTGTACTGTACTGACTTATTGTCTGTAGCTTGAATCATGTCAACTGGATTTCTATTTTCTCAGTGGAAACGTTTCGCTCCTTATCCAAGGAGCTTCTTCAGTCTGAGCAAAGTTAGTAAGGGAATCCTAAATATTGATTCCCTTACTAACTTTGCTCAGACTGAAGAAGCTCCTTGGATAAGGAGCGAAACGTTTCCACTGAGAAAATAGAAATCCAGTTGACATGATTCAAGCTACAGACAATTCCACCTGGATGACTGAGAACCTTCATAGACGTACTGACTTATTATTATTGGTTGGCTAAGCATGCCTGTGATCTCATATTGTTACTCGATTAGCTTAGGTTGCCTGTATATGCCCTAATTCTTGGAGACTAACTGGAGTTCTTCTAAAAGTTTCAATAAGGCAAGCAGCAGAAAACCCTGTGCCTGTGCTTAATCAGTAGAAAAGACATAACAGTCATGCTATTTTATATTGTGTGCAGCTCAAAATAAATGTACATGTGTACATGCACACTTTCCATTTGCTCCTTGGTAACTCCATTATAGACATTTTCTTGGCTTTCATTCTTAAAGAAGTTTTTTTGTGGGCTTGTGCTAACTTTTAAGTATTAAAAGTCTCTCTGGTCCAGCATTTTGTTCCCATTGTGACTAGTAGGAAGTCCACACACAGCTTATGAGAGCAATAGTATTCATCATCTTCCACAGGTTAGCAGTTGTCATTACAAGGTATTTTCTTTTCTGATTTACTTGATTGGATATTGTATATCAGAAAATCTATTTAAGTCTACTTGAATGTGAAATTGTAGTAATAAGAGTAATTATGATAACAGCACCTACAGCTTGGTACTTTTCTCACTCTATCCACCAACCACCATCCAGAGGAGATGACACTGTTGACTATGAGATCCCAATGCATTTATATAGTATGCACAGTCTTGCTTTATCTTTGAATCCATGTGAACTGGGAGGATCAGGCAGAAATGGCCAGCCTTCTGGGTCAGGAATGAACAGGGCAAGAGGAAGAGGAACTGAGTGAAGCTAATATGGAAGCAGATGGGACAACATCCAATGTGTTTTCGCTGTAGGCAAGAGGAAGTAACAGGAAATCAACTTCATATGGTAAACAGCACACAAGTGAGAGAATCCCAAAGGGAGATGGGAAAGACAGGGTGGTATCCAGCTGCATAGTATCTTCCTCCACCTTCTATAGTCAGGTCAGATTTCCATAGCCAGCTCAGAAATCTTTCTCCTAGACTTGGTCCATCCTCCTAGATTGCCTCCTCCTCCTCCTCCTCTCTTTTGGGAAAAGTCCCAAAAATAAATCCATTGGACAAAATAGATGAAGTATTAGCTGAACTTAGTTCTGTTCAGAAAAGATGCACATGCAGAGATTAAAACTGGACAAAAATGAAATCCCCTCCCTGTGCAGAATTTCTTTAACCTGTGCAAATTTCCATTAGCTGACCAGTTTCTGTCCATAGATTTCTATTGTCAGACTGGGGCAATTCTTGCAGATTCTCTGAATTCTAGGAATGAGTTAAGATTTATAGTTCTTGGTAGGTATGAACAATTTTATGGAAAGGAAAGATAGCTATGGATCTGTAGTTGACATATTCTTGCTCTCTGTGCTTCTTTAATTAATTGCAAGAAATCCTCAGAATGGGCACAGCAGTGTAAATCTAGGCTATGTGAAAGATGTACAGTATGTATGAAAATACATGTATCATCTGTTCTATCCAACTTCTCATCATATCATTTTTTTAAATGCCCAGAAAATCTGCAGTTGTCATTATATGGATTTTAACATGTACTGTGTTTACACAATCTGTCTCTTTTTCTATCAATTTACAATTCCCAATATATTCCCCCCCCCTGCAACTTCCCCTAATACTTGCTTTTTTCCCTATGCAATTTCCTTTATATCCCTTTTATTTAAACTCAAGCTAGCCCTAACACCTTTTTAACACACTTTCCCCATGACTATTCTGGGATTCATGCAACTGCTTAATCCTTGTGCTGCTGTGTACAATCGTGGGAGGTACTCTCTGTAGGGTCATTTGATGACTCCCTGCATTGTAGAGATTTAGCATTAGGGCATCACTAATAAAATCAGGAAAAAAGGCTGAGTAAAGTTTCTGTAAAAAGGAAACATGTTTAAAGTTGTCAATTCAGGATACTGAAAAATATTACAACTATAAGGATGACTTCACGCCCCCGTGGGGTCAGGCTGCCTCCAGATATTAGATTATTTTTTAGAATAATAACAAAGGTGCACATTTCTCAGCTCATTTGCTTCCCTCTATTTTGCTTCAATAAAAGCCATAACCTTGAAGAGAGTTAATGGTATTCCCAAAAGGCATGGGATTTTGAACTTGTGGGTTTCCCCCTTCTATCAGTTTGCTCATACGATATATATGATGGATGAAAAAGTTGAGAGAAAAATGTCAATCTGATTTTTGACTCCTATTTTGAGGAGTGGAGAAATGTGACTAATAACAGGAGACACTATGATCCACTGTTAAAATGCTTCCAGATGAGGTCATAACAGTCAGTGAGAAATGCTGGTTTGGAGTTGGGGGTGAGGGACAGCTGGAATGCAAATATGCCCAGCTGCTCATCCAAGTGGCTGAAAAAGAGCCGGAATGGAGAGAGGCTCAGAGGAAGGAAGGAGAGGTGTGGTGTGGGGGAACTGGGGGAAATTCTGAGACTTTGCCTACTTATAAAAACTCTATGCACCAGCCAGGCTTTCAAGTTCCATGCCAACATAAGAGGTGCTTTCCTGCCTCCAAGTCTCCTGCAATTTTCCTCCGATTTCAAAGGTATCCTGTTACATAGCATAGGAATTTATAACTGTTTGAGACAGGGCATTCTTTTTCAATGCTGCAAATTTATACTGGAGGATGCAAAAAGTGAGGCATGTCCTGAGAGCAGTGCTTTGCTTTTCTAATGCCTTCTCCCTCCCCTATATATTGACAAACATGGTGAGTATTCAAGGAAATGGGGAACAGAAATAGAAACACGAGGTGTTTATCATTCGATCAAACTAGCATAAACTAAGCACCCCATTTGATTTTAAATCATTTTCAGCACAAACTATGCAACAGGGTTTTGAACAATTTTAACACCTTCCCTATTTAATTTAGATAAGCAAGATTTGCTACCCATTATTATATATAGTACATCAAGTTTTGGATGGCTTTAAAAAAGATATAGACACACTCATGGAGTGAAAGGCTACCCAAGGCTACCCAATAGTCATATACTATTTGTGTATGTTTTTCTCTAAATGGGTGCATTCCTAGATTCAGAAAAGAGTGCATTAAATATCCCTTCTTGCACAGTAATCTTTGCATCTTACTCAGTCCTTTGGGGCAATCCATGCACAAACCCCTTCATCACTGTGTTAAAATTATGCTAGATATGGGCATAGGCTAAGCCTAGGCTGACCATACGTCCCATTTTGAACGGGACAGTCCCGTTTTTTAAGCATTTTTCAACCATCCCATCATTTTCATAAAAATCTCAATTTTGTCCCGTTTTTCAAACCCGGCGGGAATGGCGCAGAAGGAGGATCCGAGCCGGAGCGCGGACTGGGGGATGGGGTTTGCAGGCAGGAGCCAATCATGCGGACTGGGGGATGGGGTTTGCAGGCAGGAGCCAATCATGTGGACTGGGGGGTGGGGTTTGCAGGTGGGAGCCAATTGTGCGGACCAGGGGGTGGGGTTTGCAGGCAGGAGCAAATTGTGTGGACCGGGGGGCGGGGTTTGCAGGCGGGAGCAAATCGTGTGGACCGGGGGGCGGGGTTTGTAGGCGGGAGCCAATCGCGTGGACCCGGGGTGGGGTTTGCAGGCGGGAGCCAATTGCGCGGACTGGGGGGCAGGGACCCCTGTCTTTTTCATGAGTACGGAATATTACATAAGACCCCGTCCCGTTTTGCCATTCTGAAATATGGTCAGCCTAGCTAAGCCCCTCAGTCAACTTCCCAGTTTGGCATCTATTTAATCTAGATCTTTGATCCTTAATATATTCAAGATAATAAATAGCCAAGTTCCAAATGTGCCATGGATATTGATTGGCGATATGAACCATATTGGTACCGCAGTTCTACACTGAAGTAAATCCCATTGGATTCGATGGGCTTTATTCATAGAAAAAATTATTTATTTATTTGTTTGTTTAACTTATATCACCGCCCATCTCCCCCCACAAGGGGACTCTGGGTGGTTTACAACAAAGTTTATTATTAAAAACATGTAAAATACAATATACCATTCTGAAATAAATTAGAATAAATATAAAAATCCAAGAGGCTATGATGTTATATTTAAAAGAGCTCTACGGTGCAAGCCACCCCCAAGAGGAGCTATTACCCTTCCCATCCCAAGCGAGGTGGCAGAGCCAGGTCTTCAATTGCTTTCGGAAGGTCAGGAGCGTGGGGGCTTGCCTCACCTCTAGGGTCAGAATGTTCCAAAGGGCAGGTGCCACTGCTGAGAAGGCCCGCCTCCTGGACCCCGCCAGATGGAATTCTCTTACAGACAGGGTCCGTAGCAAGCCCTCTCTGTATAACCAGGTGGGGTGGGTCGACGTTCTGGGGATGAGGCGGTCCCTCAGGTAACCTGGTCCCATGCCATGTAGGGCTTTAAAAGTGACAACCAACACCTTGAATTGGACCCGGAAGCAAACTGGTAACCAATGCAGCTCGCGCAGCAGAGGTGTCACATGTGCCGATCTTGGGGCACCCATAACTGTGCACGCAGCTGCATTCTGGACCAGCTGAAGCTTCCGGATACTCTTCAAGGGTAGCATGTAGAGTGCATGTAGCATGTAGAGTGCATTGCAATAGTCTATATGGGAGATGACAAGGGCATGAGTGACTGTACAGAGGGCATCCCGGTCCAGGAAAGGGCGTAGCTGGCGTACAACTCGAAGTTGCACAAACGCCCTTCTGGCCACGGCTGCCACCTGCTCTTCGAACAGGAGTTGTGAGTCCAGAAGGACCCCCAGATTCCGCACCAAGTCTGAATGGGGCAGTGCCACCCCATCCAGATCTAAAGATGACAACTTCCTGGATCCCGAGGCGCCATCAATCCACAGCCACTCCGTCTTACCAGGGTTCAGTTGAAGCCTGTTGTTCCCCATCCAGACCCCCACAGCCTTCAGACACTGAGAAAGGGCAGCCACTGCATCACTTAGCTCACCCGGGATGGAGATATACAATTGAGTGTCATCTGCATATTGATGATACCTCATCCCGTGTTGGTGGATGATCTCACCCAGTGGTTTCATGTAGATATTAAATAGGAGAGGGGAGAGAACCGAACCCTGCGGCACCCCACAGAGTAGAGGCCGAGGGTCGGACCTCTCATCTCCTATTACCACCGATTGGGACCAGTCTCGGAGGAAGGAGGTGAACCAGCGCAAAACTACACCGCCCACCCCCAACTCCCCGAGCCGCCCCAAAAGGATACCATGGTCGATGGTATCGAAAGCCGCTGAGAGGTCAAGAAAAGCCAGGATGGATGCACTGCCTCCATCCCGCTCCCGCCAGAGATCATCTGTAAGTGCGACCAATGCAGTTTCCACCCCATACCCTGGCCTGAACCCTGACTGGAAGGGGTCTAGATAATCTGTATCATCCAGAATCCTCTGGAGCTGTAATGCCACCACTTTCTCAGCCACCTTCCCCAAAAAGGGGAGGTGGGAGACGGGACAAAAGTTGTCCAACACTGTAGGGTCCAGCGATGGCTTCTTGAGGAGGGGGTGTGCCAGCGACTCCTTAAAAGCAGCCAGGAACACTCCCTCTCCCAAGGATGTAGCAACCATTGCATGGACCCAACCACATGTCACCTCCCTGGCTGCTTTCACCAGCCAGGAGGGGCAAGGGTCTAGATGACATGTAGTGGCCCTTACAGTCCGGAGGATCCTGTCCACTTCCTCAGGCCCAACAGGATCAAACCGTTCCCAGATAACCGGGCAAAGACGTTCCCTTTGGAACGAATCCTAAAATCGGTTTAGGATTTCACCTTGCTATCCAACCTGTCCTATTGTCCCTGAGATACCCTTTCCAGTTGATAGGGTATAAAATAAATAAAGCCATTTTAAGCACAACTGAAAGTTTATCACAATATAGCACAGATGTTTTGTCAATAGACATCATAAATGGGAATGTTAATTGCCTATGCATGTCTATATTCATGTTTTCAGCCTAGGAACAGAAGTATCAACATATTGCTGAATTATTTGCATCTCTGAATTAGTGCTCATTCATATGTATGATAGACATATCTTTAGGAGCAGCATAATTGAAATAGACTGGAAGTACGGAGGAGCATATGAGAATACTTCAGAGATGCATTTAAGCAATCCAGAACATTGCTAATAAAAATCACGTCCTCTCTTCTTTCATTAGTAGAAAGCATTTCTGCAAAGAAAAGAACATTGATGGATCCTACTGAATGCTTTCTTTCTTTTCTTCTCCTTTTCTTTCTTGTCAAATGAAAATACAGAAGAGGACATGGTGCTGTCAGAGTCCAGCCTGACTCTGACTCTGAGCTAGGGGAAAACGAAACTTATCAGAGAAAGGAAACTGATCTTGTGCAGCAACCGGCAAGTGGAACTCGTGATGAGCAGGTGCAGGGAAACGGACCCGGGGATGACCCAGCAGAGCGGGAGAATCCTGAGGAGCCGATTGGTCCAGAACCAGGAACAAAGTCCAGAGCACCAATCAATGCATGAGAAAGGCGGGCTGAGAAGTGCGCCAAGCAGAAGGAAGCCTGATTAGCTCCTGAGGATAGAAGGCGTTTGGAGAACAGAATAAAAGGACTCCAGTGCAAGCACCCGATCGCCGGTGACAAACATTCCACTGAGCTAACAGCTTCTTCAGGAGAAGTCCAGCCAGAACAGTCTTCAGAGTCCTGCCCTGTAGCCAACGTGGAACCAGAGCAAAAGCATTGCATCATTTCAGAATTGACCCCAGCTGCTTCAAAATCTCAAGTTGCTCCTTCACCAAGTCAAAGGGGGTCTTATTTCGCAGTCTTTCATCGGACTCCAGCCAATAGCGTTCTCAATGCTTCAGTCCTGTCTCGCCCAACCGCTTCAGCCAAGTTTCGTCCTACAGCCTTAGTCAAGAAACCCCTTGCTAATTCAGCTAAGTTTTATCAGTTCGCTCCTGGGCAGTCTTATCGTGCTAATCTAGTGCAGTTGTGTTTCATTGTTCCAGAAGTATCTTGTCTAGTTTTGCCAGTCCAGCCTCAGTATCGTCCTGTTGATCCAGAAGAACCTTGTCCAGTGGATCCAATCCAGCCTTGCCTTGTAAATCCAGCCCAGCATTGTCTTGTTGTTCCAGAAGAACCTTATCCAGGGAATCCAGGGAATCCAGTACAGCCTTGTCTTGCAGTTCCAGTCCAGTGTTGTCCTGTCACTACAGAAGAACCTTGTCCAGTGAATCCAGTCCAGTCTTGCCTTGCAGTTCCAGTCCAGAGTTGCCCTGTCACTCCAGAATAACCTTGTCAAGTGGATCCAGTCCAGCCTTGCCTTGTAGTTCCAGTCCAGAGTTGCCCTGTCACTCCAGAATAACCTTGTCAAGTGGATCCAGTCCAGCCTTGCCTTGTAGTTCCAGTCCAGAGTTGCCTTGTCACTCCAGAAGGACCTTGTCCAATGAATCCAGTCCAGTCTTGCCTTGCAATTCCAGTCCAGTATTGTCCCATTATTCCAGAAGAACCTTGTTCAGTGGATCCAGTCCAGCCTTGCCTTGCAGTTCCAGTCCAGAGTTGCCCTGTTACTGCAGAAGAACCTTGTCCAGTGGATCCAGTCCAGCCTTGTCTTGCAGTTCCAGTCCAGAGTTACCCTGTCACTCCAGAAGAACCTTGTCCAATGGATCCAGTCCAGCTTGTTCTGTAATCCAGTCCAGTCCTGCCTCAGTGCTTCAGAAGATCCTGCCTCGAAGTGAAGCCAGTTTAGTCCTGCAGTTCCAGCCAGCCTTGTATCATTGCTTCAGAGGACTTTGCTCTGTTCAACTTGTGGTGATCACTACCCAGTGTTGCTGCAGAGCTGCCAAGCCTTCCAAGTGCATCCTGCTGTGTAGTCCAGTTGATCCAAGTCGAATTACAGTTATGTGCTTAAAGGACTTTTGCCATTTGTAAATAAAACATTGTAAAGTTTTAATTGTAAATAAAACTATTTCCTTAAAAAGTACTGGTGGTCTCATACTCCAAACAGAACAGGTACATACAGTAGATATTATGACAATCATTCTTGATTTTTCTATTATTTCTTAGGAACGTTATGATTTATTTATATTTCAAATTTCGTCACCACCCATCTCCCTCAAAAGAGCTTTGATAGCTTTGCTAAGCTATCATATATTTAGATACCTGTGACTCTCAAGAACCTGAATTCCCAAGCTGTCTTAGTCTGCTGTAGGCCCCACAGTTCACTCCATGTCATTGTTGCTTAGTACAGAGACAGGTCATCTGGTGCCTTCCAGGAGCTTTGGAGTACATTTATTGCCATTGGCCATGCTGCCTTTGAAGTTCCAAATACTGTACTGGGAGGACACCAGGAAAAGGCTGCAGTTCTAGGTGAAACAAATCCTATGTTGATATTTAGTTAGTGTTGAAATAAATGGGATTTCTATTCTTAATATATATTTAGTCTTTGTTATTTATTTACAAAACGTTTATCCCTCTTTTCCTCATTAAAAATGATCCCAGGATGATGGATGGAAGATAGCAAATAATCTGTGCATCGTAGCTGGTATTTTAACACATAGCAGCAGGATTTGAGTCCTGTGGCCAACATTATTTCAACACGGGGGAAATCCTGCTGAATGGGGCTTTCAAAGTTTACTTCTCTGCAGGGAAGTTCCTTGTACCGTCTTTTCCAGTAGGTGGTTTCTTTGCTTGTAGCCTTGCTTCTTCTTTTTATTAAATTGGCTGAACGGTTCATCAAGTTGCTTCCCAAGCTTTTCTTTGTTATTCCATTGATTCCCCCCCTTAGGATTACTGTTATGTCTGCAAGAGGCATGAGAAAAATGCTTTGGGACCTAACATGGATCTTTGGCCCCCGTTTTGCTCGCATTCCCAGCAGATGGATTAGTCATGTGTTGTTTTAAAAACCATCCCTGCAGACAAGCTCTTGTTGCTTCAGGCTTGGAAACATGAATTCTTATACCAGACAATAACATATTCAGCTTCCAATTGAATTTAACAGTTTCAGTGGCAGATCTGCTGGGAAAAATACCCTTACTTTTACAATGAAATATATACTGCTGATGCTACACTAGGTGATGCTAAAGAAAGCTGAGAGCATTTTTGTCTTTTCCTATTATTTAACAAGTAATGTTAACTCTTAATTTATTACATTTTAATTAAAAAATATTCAAATAAAAGTGACTGAAACAACTTTTGTAAACAGCCTTGAATCCCTACCCAGAGGATAAGCAAAATGTTTAGTGTGCAAGAGTCCAGTAAGCCCAGTAAGAAAAGATTAGAGTGGCTTTTGTCAAGCCCCATGTATCTAGTAACACCAAGAAAGCAAGAGCAACACCAATTTCAGTAAGGTGTCTTTAATGCTCGTCTGGGGTAAATGCAGAATCTTGAAAACTATAAGAGGAATTTCCCAGTTATAGTTGTAGTTCCTCTTAGTGTTTGTCCCACTTAGTTGCAGGATCTACTTGTTTTGCACTGTGTTCACCTAATCCTTATGGTGAAGCAAGATGCAACAAAGGATGGATTTTGTTTTTCACCTGCCTTGTTGCGGAGCCTGACGATGATTAGGGATGTGAGGCCCAAGGTCCTCCAGCTAGCTTCTGTACCCAAAGGAAGGCTAAAACCTGGATATCCCTGCTCCTAGTCCAGCACCTTAACCACCAGAGTGCACTGGCTTTTCCCCAGTCTCAGCTGCAGTGAGTTAAATAAGGCACAGTGTCTTTGAAGTGCTTTCCCCACCTCTCCCCTCAGCCTTTTCTCAGGCAAACATTCAACTAGCTTACCCCCTGCTTTCCCATAATCTCTCTCCTTTTTAGGTTGCAGTGAAGGCAGATAAGGAGAAACATCCCTCACAAATTTGAGTTTACCATATATGGATCTGGAATAGAAAGAGGTGATGGAATTTTAGGTATCCCAATGTGCCTTTTGTGACCTTCCAGTTATGAGTATTTGTGAGGTCACATGGCGGTGCACTGACTCTTCTCCACATGACAGTTGGAGAACCACTTGGTCTAATCTTGTTGGAATTAAGATGGCTCCCAAGTGTGTTGTTAGGAGTCAAGAGGTGTGTGGAGAGGGGCATGATGCTAAGCATTTAGGTCTGTGGTGGCCTGGGAGGAAAAAATTAAAGTGCTGGATAAATTGCATGAAGGATTAAACAGTATTGTTGTTGGTTGGTTATTTGGTATTAAAAAAATTCAAATTCAAACAATTAAGAAAAATGAAGCTGCTACAGGAGTTAGTATAAAAAGTGGAACAGTGACATCACTTAAAGTCTCATAGGTGGAGAATTACCCAAATGTAGGTGAGATGGAGCAGGGGTTTTATTTTATTTTTTATTTATTTTATTTATTTAATTTATATAACCGCCCATCTCCCCCAACGGGGAACTCTGGGTGGTTTACAATAAAATAAATTAAAATAGAATATATAATATAATATAATATATAAAAACCACCAATTTATACAATCAATATAATAAATAATTATAAAATCCAGATGGAAGATAGCATAATAAAAGGAAGGACATTATGGAATTAACCACCCCCATGAGGAACTATCATTTCCTCCTTCCCATGCCAGGCGGCAGAACCAGGTCTTCAGTTCTTTCCTAAAGGGAGGGAGGAAGGGAATCTGTCTCAACTCTGGGGGCAAGGTGTTCCAGAGTGTAGGTGCCACCACAGAGAAGGCCCGTCTCCTAGACCCCATCAGATGACACTCTCTGATTGATGGGGTTCGTAGCAGGCCCTTCCTGAATGATCGGGTGGGGCGGGTCGATAATATGGGGGATAAGACGGTCCCTCAGGTATTCTGGCCCCATTGAGTCCTTGGATGGAGAATCAGTCCCAGAAGACACTGATCATGAGAATCAAATCAATATAGTTATGAATAAAGCTAAGAAACTATATTGACATTTTGTGGCCTAAGAAAGGGCGAGTCTAGCAAGTTTAGGGCCAGGAAGGGCTGGTTTGAAAACTTTTAAAAATCACATGAAGTTAATGGAAGAGACAGCATCAGCAGATCATGAGACAGCATCCAGGGTTCCTGCCAAATTAAGGGTAATAAAAGAAAAGGTTGTGCTGTTTATGGTCTGCTATGAGAACTGTTCTGCCCATGAAGTAGAGAGTTAATTGAAAATATTTAGCTTCCAGGGTGTTGCCATTTCTCAATAATGCTCCTGACCGTCCTGAGGACAAATTACAATTTGCTCAAATATTGAGGTAGTGTTTCTTCCTCCAAACACCACCTTGCTCCTTCAGCCCATGGATCAAAGCATTATAAAAGGTTTATTATACATGCAAAGCATTTGAGCATGTTGCAGGCATCATCAGCAATAACGCAAATCTAAATTTAAAGGATGTATGGAAAGATATATGAAGAACTATGGATGGAGGTTCGTAACATTGTACAGGAGGCAGCAACTAAAAACATCCCAAAGAAAAAGAAATGCAAGAAAGCAAAGTGGCTGACTGATGAGGCTTTACAAATAGCTGAGGAAAGAAGGGAAGCAAAAGGCAAGGGAGAAAGGGAAAGATATAACCAAGTGAATGCAGATTTCCAGAGAATAGCAAGGAGAGATAAGAAGGCCTTCTTAAATGAACAATGCAAAGAAATCGAGGAAAACAATAGAATGGGGAAGACTAGAGATCTCTTCAAGAAAATCAAGGAACGTTTTGTGCAAAGATGGGCATGATAAAGGACAAAAAAGGCAGGGACCTAACAGAAGCAGAAGAGATTAAGAAGAGGTGGCAAGAATACACAGAAGAACTATACAAGAAAGATCTTAATATCCCTGATAAATACGATGGTGTGGTCACTGACCTTGAGCCGGACATCCTAGAGAGTGAAGTCAAGTGGGCCTTAGGAAGCATTACTAACAACAAAGCTAGTGGAGAAGACAGTATCCCAGCTGAGCTATTTAAAATCTTAAAAGATGATGCTGTTAAAGTGCTGCACTCACTATGCCAACAAATTTGGAAACTCAACAGTGGCCACAAGATTGGAAAAGGTCAGTTTACGTTCCAATTCAAAAGAAGGGCAATGCCAAAGAATGTTCAAACTACCGTACAATTGCGCTCATTTCACATGCTAGCAAGGTTATGCTCAAAATCCTACAAGCTAGGCTTCAGCAGTATGTGAACCGAGAACTACCAGAAGTGCAAGCTGGGTTTCGAAGAGGCAGAGGAACTAGAGATCAGATTGCCAACATTCGCTGGATCATGGAAAAAGCAAGAGAGTTCCAGAAAAACATCTACTTCTGCTTCATTGACTACGCTAAAGCCTTTGATTGTGTGGATCACAACAAACTGTGGCAAAGTCTTAAAGAGATGGGAGTACCAGACCACCTTACCTGTCTCCTGAGAAACCTGTATGTGGGTCAAGAAGCAACAGTTAGAACTGGACATGGAACAACCGACTGGTTCAAAATTGGGAAAGGAGTACAACAAGGCTGTATATTATCACCCTGCTTATTTAACTTATATGCAGAGTACATCATGAGAAATGCCGGGCTGGATGAATCACAAGCCGGAGTTAAGATTGCCGGGAGAAATATCAACAACCTCAGATATGCAGACGATACCACCCTAATGGCAGAAAGTGAAGAGGAACTAAAGAGCCTCTTGATGAGGGTGAAAGAGGAGAGTGCAAAAGCTGGCTTGAAACTCAACGTTAAAAAAACTCAGATCATGGCATCTGGTCCCATCTCTTCTTGGCAAATAGAAGGGGAAGAAATGGAAGCAGTGACAGATTTTAATTTCTTGGGCTCCAAGATCACCGCAGACGGTGACTGCAGCCATGAAATTAAAAGACGCTTGCTCCTTGGGAGGAAAGCTATGGCAAACCTAGACAGCATATGAAAAAGCAGAGACATCACCTTGCCGACCAAGGTCCGTATAATTAAAGCTATGGTTTTCCCAGTGGTAATGTACGGATGTGAGAGTTGGACCATAAGGAAGGCTGAGCGCCGAAGAATTGATGCTTTTGAACTGTGGTGCTGGAGAAGACTCTTCAGAGTCCCTTGGACTGCAAGGAGGTCAAATCAGTCAATCTTAAAGGAAATCAACCCTGACTGCTCATTGGAAGGACAGACGCTGAAGCTGAAGCTCAAATACTTTGGCCACCTAATGCGAAGAGAGGACTCACTGGAAAAGACCCTGATGCTGGGAAAGACTGAAGGCAAAAGGAGAAGGGGATGGCAGAGGATGAGATGGTTAGATAGCATCACCGATGTAATGAACATGAATTTGAGTAAACTCCGGGTGACAGTGGAGGACAGGAAGGCCTGGCGTGCTATGGTCCATGAGGTCACGAAGAGTCGGACACGACTAAACGACTGAACAACAACAACAACAAAATGGAAAGATATACCACTACCCATGCTGAATATCATGGAATCTTTGGTTAAAACAAAACTATGCACTGTAGCTTGAATCATGTCAACTGGATTTCTATTTTCTCAGTGGAAACGTTTCGCTCCTTATCCAAGGAGCTTCTTCAGTCTGAGCAAAGTTAGTAAGGGAATCCTAAATATGTTTCTAGGTAGCTGTGTGACCTTACACCTGGGGCTAGGTCATGGTTATATTGAGATGTTATTTTAAGTCCTTTTATCATCTAAAGGAGGATCGTTAAGATCACCATGCTGCTGTTGAGCTTGTGAAATGGTCTTAATCTTCCTAGGCATAGAAGACAAAGCAGGGAGGAATATGGGCGAAAGATTGTGCCTGAGGCCCCCACCTCTATTCAAGGAAGGATTTTCCAGGAAAATCAATTCTTTCAAATGTATATGACCCAGTTACTGTAACATCCTACTTCTTAATCATATGGGGATTGACACTAGGCAATCTAATATGTTCCTCTTCCTCCTCTTTCCTTTTGACTGATGAATGTTTCCACTGACATTCCAATAACAATGTCATTATGTCCTCAGTATTTTTCAGTGCCTTTGTTGGGCTGGATTATTTAAAACTGAGTTCAACATAGGGGGAAGGGTCAGAATATCTTCTCTATGAGATTTGAACCTCAAACCTTGATAAACTGATAGGAATGTTGGTGCTATTCGGATCAGCAGTCCCATGCTCCATAGTGGACTTGAAGATCTATTTATTTGAAAGGATGTTACCTGGTTACATAGCTAACTTCTCCATCTCATAGCCACATCAGTTTTTAAAGGAAGACAAACAGGGGGGGAAAAGATGAAACTTATCCAGTACTGAGAACTGGTTTGCCCAGAAAATGGGACAACCAGGTATCAGGTTTGCCATACAGGTGCATGTAGCATGCTATGAATTTTCTTGGCTAGGAGACCAACTGGAAAGGAAACACCATGTGTACCACTTTGAGTTCCATGATGAAAGGAAGGTTGGATGCATTAGTTAAACAACACATTTGTGTTTGGGGCTGATTTTGGACGAATGAGCTGTCACTTTTAAACAAAAGCACTAAATGCTGTGGCCACAGGGGCTTACTCATGATAGAACATTAATCCCAAAAAGTTCCCACAAGTCATTCCCATGACTAAATTCCAAATGTTGGAAGGGTTGATATGCATGCCTCACCATGAGTCAGATATAGTTATGCCAAGAATTTGAGAATGATTCAGAATATTCACTAAACATGTATAAATCCTTCTCACATTATTTCAGCCATGGGAATAAATTATATGAATATGGAACTCAAAACAAGCAAGCTGGAAACCAGTATCATATAGTATAGGAGATATGAATGCATGCTCAGGAAAAACGATAATGGAGCATAACAGGATCATGCTCATGTGAGAAGTATTCAGTTGTTGGAAAAACTATCAAGCAATATATGAAGAATAAGATTTATTGGTAGCTTTGCTTAGGAAAAAAGATGGAAACCAGAGTGCTCGATGGGAGACACTAAGACTGTGCAGATGTTGTTCGGTCTGCTTGATGAGGCTCTTCAATGCAGCAAAGCATTGCAGGGAAGCAAACTGCTCTGCTTCAATAAGTGTTGACATGGAGCCCATCTGCACTTCCACACCGCAAAGAAGTGGCTTCTCTACATACACAGATACAACTTATGATGAGTGAAGCACTGCAACTGCTCCACCAGTTAGAAGCAGGGTGCTATAGAACTTTGAAGGGAGAGCTTCTTTGTGTTTTCATCAGACTAAAACATCTTTGAAGATCTGCATAGCTCTTTGAATGCTATCTAAAAATTATGGAACAAAGCATTGTAGGAAAAGTTAGTTAACATAGATTTGGCATCTAATATCAAATCCTATATAATAATAAGATGGTAATAAGGTATGTGAGTTTACAGTACAATCCTGTGTAAATATACTGACATGTAAATCTTACTAATTTTAGTAGGATTCATTTTCCAGTATGTGTGTTTGTTTTAGACTGCAATTGTATGTATACACTTGCCTGGTGTTAAATGAACTTACTCAAACATCCTTCTCCTGACATACATAGGAATGTACTATTTGTCAGTAAATAAAACAACTAACTATTTATCTTCAACTCCAACAACATAAACATGCTAATTAAACTCCTGCCAGAAAAAAATCATTTCCTTCATTTTGTCTCATGGAACACAGACAGAAGTTTGAGGCCTTAAACAGGAACTGAAAAAATGAATTGAATTGATATTTATTAATTAACATTTAAAAATAATTGTGTTCTTTGACTATGTGGTATTCAATACACATATGCGAATCAATCAACCAGTCCTGCCTTTAGGCAAAATGAAATGATTTGTCCATAGGATAATTATTCCCTTTCTAATCTCAGTTGGTCAGTGTATGGTTTATTTCATTAACCATGGAAGTTCATAGCCATTCTATTTATTTTAAATTCTGTATAATATACCTCTGGATATGTTCATTATTTATATAATAGGCGGCTAGTCTCTCATTTCTACATTGCTATAATCATGCAGACCTTCCTCCCTCTAACCATTTTCAGGTGAAATGTCCATTGTGCACAACAAATTAAATTAAATGTGTGTGTCAGACACACACACAGTAATTTGGACAGTATTTTTTCTTTAAAAACCACATACACATATTTTATGTATTTGTCATAACTCCATGTGTTAGGAATCAAAGGAATTATTTGCTTTGTTAACTGTATGAGAATATAATTTGCAGTTTGTTTTCAAAAGTGGAACCACTGTTTTCAGATATCATTCCTTGGGAAATGTGTTTTCAATTATCTCCCACCCTGTTAGTCTCAAATGAACCACACAACTTATTTTAACAAGTTACACTAATTTGCTCGTGAAGATGCTTTCTCAACAGCACCCTAGTTTCCATTTCCTGGATAGTGGCTGGCTTGTAATATAATGAACTATTCATTTCAGTATGAGTTCTAAGTGGAAGTACTCCATTTTTTAATTCAACACTGCTGCTCCACAAATTCATCAGTACTACTCCACAAGCGTTTCAAGGATTCTATACCTTTGACTTCTTTCTTTCAATAGGTTTTATTCCAGAGACCATAAAATATATTATGATTTAGGTATGATTTGTTGCAAACTGCCTACAAATAATAGGTTTAGCAATCCTCCCTGAATTCTAGAAACAAAGAAACATAGGAAGACCACTGATAAGCCTGCTGGCCCATCCAGCCCAGGACTATTGTCAGCAAGGATGGGAAACAGAATACATTCCAAGGGCTGATTCTCCTTCTATCCAAATCTCATCCAGGCCAGGTAACGTTGGAAAGAAAGAGAAGTTTCTCTTATCTTCCAACAGATTCTTCTTCCTCTGCTCAGATAGGTTTCCAAACAGAGTATAAGCAGAGTGGATGGAATAAAGCTTTGACATGGAAGATGTTGCCATGAACTTCTCATGTACAATAAAGGAATGATCTGGCTTCCAAGAAGCTGAATGGTAAATTGCTTATTTGTAGAAATAAGTTCCATCTCTCACTTTCTGGGCAGGAAAAAACATGATGTCCACATTAGTTTTTACTAATTGCCAAAGTTGCCAAAATCCAGTGCAAAGACAAGGAAGAAAACAAAACCTTCTTTTGGATAGAAAACTAGAATGGAAGGACAAAAATTCTAGATTAATCTTTACACACTCACTTTCTATGTGTAGAGATCCTTATGGCTGATGGAAACAAGTCTTGCAGAAAGCAATTTTCCTGTTATAATGGAGCCATCTGGTTGATGCTTAAAATAGTTTAAAAAATGAGTGGAAGAATTAATTTCAACATCTGGAAGGGTCACTTGTGATCTCTTGAAACAAGGTCTGATTTTAACACCAGGTGTCTCTCAGGCACAGACTGGAGCCAGAATTTGGCAGCTTCAGCCATTGGTCACCAATACAAAATCCTACCTCTGAAGACACCAATTTACTGATGTGATTTGCAGATTTATACACTCAAGCACTGTCTTCTAGCTCCCATCAATGTAGATCAACTAGATACAACATATGAGAAATTATTTACTTTTTTTCTCCAATTAAAATTGATCTGATGTTGATAGCTCTTATGCTGTTGGTAAGACCCAGTGTTTTCTCTTGTGTAGGCTGGACTGTGTTAGCTTCATGCTTGTTAAAATTCTATGGCTTACTTTTTGTTGGTTGAGACTGACTATATGAAGCTTTGATCCCTGCTTGTTAGATACATCAGCTTTTTGCCATTTTGGCATCTAAGTATCTTCGTTCATTATTTTCTGATTGCCCAATATTCTCTTCTTCTCCTCTATTTTATACCTCCAAATAATGCACTCTATTTTTTTCTGGATACAATTTAATTACACAATGACTAAAAATCCATTGGGTTTGATCATCTTGCTTATAATGATGATTAGATGACAAACTTGTATGGTCACTAATGATGCATATACAAACACACATAAACACACTTGTGTGTGTCTGTGTGTGTATGTATGTATTTGTTTATGTCTTAAACCAAGGACAAGAGCGTGCCAAAATACTATGGTGTATTCCATGGAGATATCAACATTCAAAATATTTAGATTTTTTATTATCTTGGCATGTTACTGAAAAATTCAAGGTTTGGGGTAAATTAACCTTATTTCAAAGGCTATCAATTCAGAACCTAGGTATTCCTTTGGTCATGAAATAGAAGTTAATGATTCATAATGTGATAAAATAAGCTAGATATGCTATATAATTTTTTTAATAATATAGTAGTGGTAATCGAATAATTATACCCTACTTTTCTATCCAAACAGGACAATCAATATAATTAACAGTACAACTTCAAAATCAGATGAAAGCCACATAAAAAGATAGAAAGTAAATATACATCTAGAGACTAACATCATAAAAACAATTCACAAGCCCTGGTTGGGGCCTCATTTTCTAAGAATTATGTATTTCACGATTCTGTCAAAAGTGGAGCTTTCTTAAATGATCTGCCCCTTTGAGACAAATTTAGATGCTGCTTCTATAGAATGAGGGCAGCTGCCCTCCACAGCTGCTCTCCTTACCCTATACCCCCAAAGGATCACTTTTTAAGAGAATAATTTATCATATATATATATATATATATATATATATATATATATATATATATATAAAAAAGATCTCTGTGTGATTTATCACTCCAATTTTAAATCTACAGGGGGGTTAGTCTCAGGTATAAGCCAACCAACCAGTCAGAGAAACATAATCAACTGAGTGGTCATTATTTCCTTATGTTCCAGAAGATCTAGAATCGTCAGAGTAATAGGTTCTGAAGTAGTTTGAAGATGAGAGCTTGGTAGAAAGAGGGTGTCCCAGACAAAGAAGTCACCGTGTCACTAAAAATCATGACCAGGATAGCATCCGTAATGTAGACTCCTGAAGATATGTTCAGTTGGGAATGAAGGAAAGCCATACAATCATTTTTAGTCAGAAGAAAGCCATACTTAGTACAGTGATATTTTCTCCTGGTAAATGTGGTTAGGACAGTAGCCAGAGATAGATAATATATTCCTGAATTATACCTTTTCAAGTTTCCATCTTCAAAATAAATTATGTTGATATTTAATTTTATTAAGAATGGATAGCTTTTTTCTACACATTTAACTATACATGTCAATATGAGCTTTGTTCTATTCTTATTCTGTAATAGTTTGAGAATCCAGTGATCTGCATTTAAACCAAAAAAAATTGTTATAAAATCCATTTAGCAGCCATTTTCCAACAGTGAAATTTAAAATTTCATCTTGAGTAATAGTTTCTTATACAGTATTTCCCCCCCGCCCCCGGGAATTATTTTTTCTTTGACTATGTAACTCTTACGTTGTAGTGGATTCAAAAACATATTCTAGGCACACAATTCATGCAGAGCCTGTCTGGCTCTGTTTGATTGCCACTGTAAAAACTGAGATCTGTCATATCCAAAGTTCTCTTTGGATATGGTCCCTTTGCACACTGGTCCCTTTGCACACAGAAGATCCCAAGTTCATTGATCAGCATTTGGAAAAGACCCCTCTGAAACTGTGAACAGCAGCTGCAGCGTAATGATGAAAACGGAGTAGTGCTGAGACATGGTTTAGCAACTTCCAACCTAAAAAAGCAATGAGCGGAAGGTGTGTGTTGATAGTGCCACTTGGCCTGGGCCTCAAGTTTAGAGGCTTGTTAATTGTATTTATTTAAAAACTATTTAAATTGGGTCTTGCTATGTCTTTTTGGAGCTCTACATTTTTTCCAAGTTTTATATTTATCATACTTAAAGGTCTGAAAGCCTGGAAATGGCTTGGATCTCGGAGTGCCTGGCTTCAACTCAGATGCATGGGTCCTCTTGCCATGCTCTAAGGCATTTCTTTTTCTCTCTCCTGTCCCAGGCTTGCCTGTCTGCGATTGAGCAAAGCTGGCTATGTTAAGCCTTAAGGAACTTTTCGAAATTCTTCCTTTCTTTCTGCCTGCCGTCCTTGGCGCTTTTTTGCCATAGTTCTTAATGACACAAGAGCAGAGTCTAAAGACCGCCACCTGCTGGATAAGGAGCCAGTCGACTAACCCAGTTCTAATCCGCCACCTTCCTGCTGCAGAAGTAGCTCTTCGATCCGGGCAGAGGATCAAAACAATACTTATCCGCAAGCGGGCCTCCAGCTCCTCCCACCAGCCCGGTACCCCGTCTCCGAAACGGCTTCAGCGCACGAAGCAGCAGCCCAACGCCCCAATCTGACCTCCACCGGCAGCCAGGGATGCTGGCACCGCGATCTCCCAGCATCCATCTCAGCCAATCAAAGCCGCCCGGGATTCCCTCGGCTGGCCGAGGCGGATGCTGCACCCACGCTGGCCCGGGGCTGGGTTCCGGCGAGCAGCTTTGCAGATGGCTTGGCGCAGAAGCCCGGGGAGGCGGTGACCTTGCGGACGGGGGGTCGGGGTGGCTGGCTTCTGAAGGGAGACTAGAGCAATGGGCAACGTACCGTCAGCGCTGAAGCACTGCCTCAGCTACCACCATCTCAAGGAGCAGCTGTGGATCGGCGAAGCTGCCCCGCAGCCTACTGCTCTGCAACAGCCTGGGCAGGTACCAGGGTGCCGCAAGGCCGATCAGGGCAACAGCTGACGCCCCAGCCCACACCCGGAAGATGGGGGAGGGAGGAGGCGGGATGGCATCCGGAGCTTCTGGCTGACCAGCTGCCAGTCAGGTACAGAGGCCAATCAGAGGGCCCCTGGGAAGGTTGGGATGGCTTTCTGGTGCTGAGGGCTTTTCTGTGTATCCTTGCCTCAGCAGGAGAAAGCCAGGGCCATCTCTGCCAGTGCTCTGCTATTTCCCTCTAAGCCAGTGTTTAAGATATATTTGGGGATTGCGGTGCTTCATAGGCTGGCTGGGAATTCTGGTATCCCCATGGATCTGGGATGGAGGAATTGGTTATAAGCAGCAGTGAGAAAGTGGGCAGATTGATGGTGCGGCTGCTCCATCAACTGGACTGCAGCATTCAGAGAGGTGTATGGGGGCAGGAAAAGGAAGTGCTAGGAAGCGCTGAACTCATTTTTCTTCCTCTCAGTAGTGCAGAAACTTCATCCTCTTGAATAGGGGTCAGGGAGCCTGAAGGCCTTCAGATGCCTTCAGCTCCCATCGTCCTTGGCCATGGTGGCAGGTTGCTGGGAGTTGTAGTTCATCAGTGTTTCCTTCCCAGGAGATTATGAGCCAGCATAAATTACTACCTATGTCCCTTTAATCAGTCACTTACAGTACTTTCTCTCAATTCCCATCATGCCCCAGTAGAAGCAAGTGGGCAAAAAGAAGAAACAGGCACTGGCTCCATTTCTTCATTGTACCTACTTAGAAGAATTTGATTTGAGTATCATTGTAGTTTCTTGCTGTTACATCCAGAGATAGAGAGAGAAAAGAGCTCCAGGTGTCTTATTCCACTTCTGGTCATTTCTTATCTGCTCACTTGGCAACCTCTGTGCAAGACATAATGATTCGGATTTCGGACTCAGCAGGGTTAGTTATCATGGCTGTGCGACCTCCGAGAGAGATGATCATGCTAGAGAGGTGAACAGTGACTCAGATCGACTCACTTACTGGCACTTCCTCTCTGTTTCTAGATAAAGCACCAATTAAGTCAACTGTGCACAAATGGTACACCTTGCCACCCTCGGGGCCTAGACAGTAGCTTTTTGCAGCTGCGCCCCCCTCAACTCCTTCGCTGATATTTTCGGATAGTTCAGGGAGAGATGGGCCCTAATGAGTCCAGTTCTTACCACTGGATTGCCAAAAGAGGGAATACAAACAAGTACTGTAGAGGTTGTAGTGGATTTAGAGAACCAGTACTGCTCATTTTGCCCCACTGTGTGGACTAGCAGAAAGCAAAGTTGGGGCCCAGAAATGGCACTCAGATGTATAAATGGAGGCGGGAAGCCAAGCTCAGAATCCAACACAAAGCAGAGCTGAAAGATCTGAGAGGTGCCAATCTCTGAGAAAGACTGAAGTTCTTTATGGCTGGTCTCCCAATATTATATACTGTATTATTCATGGAGGGGTATTCTGTTGTTTGCTCTAGAATGGCAGGAATACAAATCAAGGTGAAATTTGATGAGAAGGAAAAGGGAATATTGAATTTTATTGCTGCTTAGACATGGGATATAACAACCCTAGGTCTGGTATCTGTTTTCTAGCAGGCTTTAAAGACCAATACTCTGAAAGATGATAAAATGCAGTGGCTTAATCAAATAGGAGGCCCAGAAAAAGAGAAAGATGGTGAAAAGTAAAAGAGATGGGTTATGTCACAGCTGAATTTAGAACAAAAATGTTTCTTTGGTATGAATGTTCATTGCTTCTACTGTCTGAGATTTAAAAGTAATTCAGTAGTTATATTTTCATATAGGAATGACATTTTACAGGATAAAGATAATGATTTATGAAGGTATCATACAATATTGGGTGCTAAAGTTACAGTTAAATATTTTAATATTATGAAACTGAGTAAATAGAATGTTACTTGAATGTGAGGTGGTGGCCTCAACACTGAATTAAATAAATGATAGATGAACTCCGTGGTACTCAGATATAAGGGAATTTGGAATTGCCGCAGTTCTAATACTAGGAATTCAGCTATTGATATCTCCTATGCTGGAGGAATTGAATATACCAGAGTAGTGCTATCGCTTGAAACCAGTTCATAAAACATATTTAAATGTGCTTATTCTTTAACATAGGGACTGTTTTAATTCTCATACAGTGAGCACACTGTGTCATCTCCGTCCTGAAGATACACAGAATACAAGCAGTCCTGAAGACATGCTATGATCTGTAAACCTAAGTTAATGTTTTTAAAAATATCAGATTTTTCTCAGTGACAAAAAATAGGTATATTTTAGTTCTTACCCATGGAAGAAAGCTGGAATAAGTCAAGTGTCAGAGAGTAGCCCTTACCTTCATCCCTAGTCTCTGCTTGTTCAGATTATAACATGAAAAAAAAGTCTGAACATATAATAAACTAGAACTGTATAGTTCTACTTAGTATGGTAGAGAACCCTGCAAATGGCATTGTTAAAGTACTAAATTTGAAGGCCGACTGCCTGGATAAACAGAACAAGGTTAAACAAGTCATTCTGGTTATATGCTACTTTCAGAATTAAAGGTAACATGAGTAAATCCATAATGGATTTCCATATGGTTAGTTTGGTGAAAAGAAATGCTTGGGTATTTGCTAAGCTATGTTGGCTTGACCTAGAAAGGTTCTTCTAGGAATTATTTTCAAACCTCACTTTCTCTTCACTTCCTATGATGAAAGAAAAAAGGAAAACAAAATGAAAGCATTTGTTCATAACTTCCATTGTACCTTGCCATTTGCATCTCATAGAAGTGGATTAGAATGGGGAAACGTTTTTTCTTCTCTTTTCAGAATGAACGCCCATCCCTGCTGTTTTCAGGGTGATTGTACAGACACAGAGCTGATTGTGTACATTTTTCAAAAGCAAATCTGGGATTGACACCAAATGCATTATGTACAATGGCCTGAAGCCAGTTCTTACTGTCTGATTCATTGTCCCCACATAAAATATATGTCCATCATGTTCACTTCTTAAATAGTTAGCCATGCACTTTTTAAGCGTACCTAAAAATACAGTGTGTGAAAACACCCTTAGAACTCTGAAGTTTTTTCCTGGTATATGAGGAGGTGAAGAAGAGATAAATCCTGAACATCAGAGGAAAATCTGCTTCCTCTTCTGTACACATTCCTGATGAGTTTCAGTCTTGGAAGGCTTTATTATTTTAATTTTCCAAATTAAGTAGTATTTAGATTCGCAGATATCCCTTGGAGTGTTCTATTATTTCGGAAGTGTTTTGCTCTAATGGATTTTAGAAACCATTATTACTTCTGGCAATCTGTTCATTAGGATAAGATTTCCTGAAAAGTATGGTTTTAATTTTACGTTACTAAGAGTCTTAGATCTTTTGAACTATTTTGTTGCCATATATTTTCCATCATGTTCTCATTCACAGGCTCACGATTTGCTGTCTGTACAGTTTGCTTTTACACTGTTTTAAACTTTGGACCATTTCATCTTACATGGAGTTCACTTAACTTCTTTAGGGTGTTTTTGTTGTTGTTCAGTCGTTTAGTCGTGTACTTTTTGCCTATTTTTCTGTTTGATATCACTGTCAAATCTTCTCTAGTTGGATTTGAATCATGTCAACTGGATTTCTATTTTCTCAGTGGAAACGTTTCGCTCCTTATCCAAGGAGCTTCTTCAGTCTGAGCAAAGTTGGTAAGGGAATCCTAAATAATCTTTCCACCTGGATGACTGAGAACCTTCATAGACATATCTTCTCTAGTTGGAGTTCTACCATTTGTTTCTGTTCGTTCTCCACATGTATATCTAGGGCAGAGCTTTCCAAACTGTGTGTCGGGACACGTTAGTGTGTCGGCTGCAGTGTCTGGGTGTGTCGCGGCTGCTGCTGCCTCCGAGCCCTGCCAGGATTCCGCGCAGGTCCTAGTGCCTGCCTTGTGCCTTGCTGCCTCCAAACCTGCTGTGATTCCGTGCAGGTCCTAGTGCCTGCCTTGTGCCTTGCTGCCTCCAAACCTGCTGTGATTCCGCGCAGGTCCTAGTGCCTGCCTTGTGCCCTGTTGTAAGAGTGTGTCGCGAAATGATGCCCTGCTGTAAGAGTGTGTCACCAACATAAAAAGTTTGGAAAGCTCTGATGTAGGGAGATTATATAGCACTTGCTTATCACCCTGATTATTTGGTTGTCCCAGTCCACTTTGGGTTCTCATGGGACCAGATCCACTCTGGTGTTGATCCTGACCCAAGATAAACATAGTGGTGGCTAAATGTTGTGTAGTGTGGTATAAAATTAGAGAAGAAAAATGTGAAGAAGTAGAAAAAGGTATTTTTTACCATGCAAAAAGGTAAAGGTTCCCCCACACTCGTGTCTGACTCTAGGGGCTGGTGCTCATCTCCGTTTGTTAGCCGAAGAGCCAGCGTTGCCCGAAGACGCTTCCGCGGTCATGTGGCCGGCATGACGCAAGCGGAACACTGTTACCATCCCACCAAAGTTAACTTTTTTTTGGTTTATCAAGTGCCTTTTTAAAAGGCTTTGTTTCCTTATACTTTAATAAAATACTTTATTTTGATCAATGAGAAAAACTTACACATACATACCCAAGGTGGTAAGGTACCCACCTTACATACACAAGGTGGTATAACTATGTGTAAGTTTTTCTCATTGATCAAAATAAAGTATTTTGATTTTACTTATCTAGGGAGAATTAATTACCAATGGATTACTCTCAATGGGAATTCATATTAAGAAAATGTATCTCTCCAAACTGTTATCCAAAAAGAGTCTATGAAGGAAACCCACAATCCTCGAGATCAACGTGGTTGTTTGTGTTACACTCTCAAATAGTAATATATTTTTGTCTACTCACCAGGTGGGTAGGAATTGCATTGAAAATGTCTGCATGGACTCTCCAGTATTAAGGAAACAAAGCCTTTTAAAAAGGCACTTGATAAACAAAAAAAAAGTTAACTTCTTGTAAACTTGGGGATATGGATGTTCCACCCAGTAGACACTGACTGCACAGCTTTATTTGCTGTTCTGCCTTATTGCACAACATTGCCACTTCATAAAGACATTGATTAATTCATTTTCCTTTATAATGTCATTCTTGTCAGCTGATGCAGACTTGCCTCAGTGCAGAGCTGAGCCTACTAAGGGCTGATTCACAAATGCTGGCTTGTTATTTGTTGATTCACTGGTCAGTGTTGTGTTTAAAGAAGTGCTCTTGGGGATGAGTCGCCCAGGGTGGCTTTTTCATCATAGGCAAATGAACTTGATGTTGCAGTCAGTCATACTTTTCATAGGGGTAATCATGCAAGTGCAACCTTTCCGTAACCATGGGCTGAGGTGGATTCAAGCCAAGACTGATTTGGAGTATCAGTCTTGGGAATGGAAATGTCTGTTGCTCTTATGTATTGTGATTATGATGCAACTAAGCTAAAAGACCCTCTTGTGACATGTAATGCCATAAGCTTCACTGGGATGGGAGTTCTGGTTACTTATGCAATGGATATGTGCAATCTGCAAGAATACAGGGATTTCTCCTAGTATTAGATTTTCTGCATTGGCTTATGAGTTGAACAGCAAACAGGGTGGCATTTCCCTAATGTAGAGAAAGCTAAGATGTCTGCTAATGTTTCTGAATTCTGGTTCCAGGAGGGGGGGAAGTTATTAGCAGTCTCTTCCCTCTCTCTTTCTTTGTATGTGTGGTTGATTTGCTTACAGCTGATGTAAATTTAAGAAGGCTGTAATTCCATGATTAAAGGTTAGTGGCATTTTCTATTATAAACCCATGTTTTAATCACTTTATAAGCTGGAGAGAGGAGCAGAAATTGAATATTTCGATTAAGATATTTGGCAGACGACATCTTAAGCCTTTTCTCTCTTGTTCATATTGTGTGGCATTGGAGGAGGGAGGAGATCCAATGGTGCTTTCTGTTTGGAAGGAGACATTTTTGAGGAGAGAGGATTTCCTTGGTTTCACATACTGTTTTCTGTTTTTTGCCAACACCTGATAAATGGAAAATGCTCTAGGCTCTTAGCTTTTTATGTAAATCCCTTTCTTGCTGATGCTCCACACAGTTTACCCATAGTGCTCACCACTTCACAGAGCTAATATCTAATTTAATAACCTCTCATTATCTTTAATGATCAAGCATGCAGTTTTGTTGGATCAAATTTAGGAAGAAATGTTAATGTAACGAAGGAACAGTTAATCTTTGTACAGTTTTGTTGCCAGTTTTTTTTTTCTCATTAGCTTTTAGTTTTAACTTTAAGGGACCTGGCTGGATGGAATGAATTTTACACTAGGGTTGGCTTGTTGATATTTTTATGTTTACATTTTAAATCTTGTATGCCCTTTTGAGTTTTTTAAGCAAAATAAGATAAATGTATGCTATAAATATAATTAAGTTTCAATCTAAGAGAATTAAGAGTTTAAAAGTAATCTAATGTTTCAGGCACTGTTAATTAACTTTTTTTATGCCTTCAGGTCAGTGTTGACTCCTGGCAACTGTGTGGGCAAGTCCATGAAGATTTTTAAAAGTGTTTTGCCCTTGCCTTCTTTCTAGGGCTAAGAGAGAATGACTGGCCCAAGGTCACCCAGCTGGCTTTGTTTCTAAGGCAGGACTAGAACTCACAATCTTTTGGTTTCTAGCCTGGTGCCTTAACTACTACACCAAATTGTCTCTTGCTACACTATAAAGTGATCTCCATTTTCTCTAAATGCTAATAAATGCTGGAGCAGTACAACAGAATTTAGTTTCCTTTGGAGGAAAGAGCGCTGTGGATTTATGGTATCTTTCTAATATTTGTGGAGTCCTTGGTGCTCTCTGAGCCTTGTTGTTTTCTTGCAAACGTTTCATTGCCAGGCTAGGCAACATCTTCCGTGCGAAAAGGTAGCGGGACTTGCTCTCTGTTTATATACCATGGCTTGTCCTGCTTGTGTTGGTGGAGGTGTTGTTCTCTCCTTGGGAGTTCCTTGATTGGGCTGTTGTTTGCTACTTGGTTGATTGACTGAGTTAATAGTTCCTTGATTAGGGTATATTGTGCTGTTTGATTGTTCCTCTGGTGCTAAACCTGGTGTTAATCTTTGCATATCTGGGTGATGATTGCTGGCAAGGAGGTGTTCTGGTCTTCTGGCTTTTCTATTGTCTCTTATGAATGGTATGTAAATGTTGTTTACCTCTATGTGTCTGTTGATGGCTGTTTTGTCTGAGTGCCAACCCTGAGCTACAAATATTCTCTTCAATTTCTAATATTTGTTTATTTGCAAATAGACAAGCAGAACGGTAGTAGAAACAAGACCTTTTGTAGGCTGTGAGAAGACTGTGTGCAAAATGATCTTTTGAATATCCCTTCCGCACATATTTTTTCTCGGTGCATTCTATGGTAATATATATTTCTCCATTGCTTTCTGACCATTGAAGTTAATGGTCCAGTAAACAGAAATGTGTTGACAAATACAAAATACTGAAATAATTCTTGGGAATAATATTTTATGATTAATTTTACTGAATGAGAACTATTGATTTGACTATTTCAAATTTTGAACTGAGGATAATTCCCTCTTCCCCACCAAGTTTTCAAGGAGACCTGAAAAGCCATTCTTACAGCAGGTGGCAATGCTGCTAAATTTGACTCAGGCCCCCAGAGAGAGGATTTTAATTCCGAAGTGGTGTTTGTTTGTGTTTCAATAATTGTAGGGATGGCCACATCATGTCTGACCCGTTTTGCTTTTCTCTTCTTAACTGTCCATTTTAACCTCAAAATTGGCTCCAGTCTCTTTCTCTGCTGGCTGAAGAATAGTATCTTTTCATGGATATTCTGTTCCAAAGCTGTACAGATATACCCAGCTTTTATTGATTAAATGTCCCTTAGATAGCACTCCCAGTCTTATCTAAGGTCTTGATTGACCTGTAACTCCAATTCAGAGCTTATATTTTACTATCTCATATGATCTATCATCTTTCTATGATGGTTGAGTGATTCTTTGTTGATCATTCACTGTTACAGTATAGATCAACATGGTAAACCTTTTTCCACTTCAGATTGCCCTATCCCACATTGCCAGTTCATGGAAGTTAAATCGTAGGGTTAAATTAAAATAGGAAGTTTGAATCAGTGTGCAAATCAGAGGTTGCAATTTAAGGCTCCTGGAGTATCTTCAGATTAAGCTGCTGGTAATGCTTAATAAAAGCACTGACTGTCAGGGACATAATTGTTAGGGGTGGGAGTTTGCTAAAATAAGAAACAAAACGTTTCACATGTTAACATCTCTGACATTTAAATCACCCAGAAATATCCTCCCCCTCTTTTGACTGTTTGTCTTGTAATGTTACCGCATTACTGAACATCTCTACTATGTGATCCCTTGCTGGAAAAAAGTTATCCACTCTGGTGTAAACGGTTCACCTGTACCAATAAATAGAACGGTAACATGTTAGTTAATTGAAGCTTGATTTTTTTTTCTGAATTCCTTTCTTATTTCCTGTCTTGTGCTAAGCATCGTACTATTGATTGCATTTTGTGTTGTAGTAAAACGATTTTCAAAATGCACCTTAGGCTGCCTGGGAATTTTGAGAATTATAAATTGGGAATTTTCAACACATTTGAAAGATACTTCACTTGGGAAGGCACTTTACCACAATATTACCAGAATTATAGCACTTCCAGTGCTGGTACTTACTTCAAATGGCTGCCACTATAACTATGTTGATTACCCTGAAATGGATAGAAAGCTCTGAAAGAAGGGCTCCACATAAGCCTATCTTTACCAAATGGAACACCAGAGATTTATCACAGAGTCAAGGTAACACATTATATTAAACATGTAGGATCCTTCTGCTTTTCTTTTATTCAAAAGTAAGTGCAAGAGGCCCAATCCATTTCATGATCACAGTATGTGGGGAGGTTTATTCCTTCCTATCCTAGATTTTAGCTATCTTTCCCATATAACTTTTGCTGAGAGGAGGAAGATAACCCATTTTTACTACTATGAAGTTTGGTCTAGCGAGGGAGAAAAAAGAAGTATTTATTTATTTATTTATTTATTTATTTATTATTTCAATTTATTCCCCGCCCATCCTAAATGGCAGTGAGAAACAGCCAAGCCATCTGATAGCCATGTGTGGGTAATTGAAACATCACATTAAGATTTTCCACAAAAGATAACTTGTAATACAATATACAACAATATGGCAGTGGTCTTTACTTGCACAAGCATGCTTGTTTGTGTGCGCTGTCAAATCGCCTGTGATCATTCACAGATTTGACTCATATGATGGAAAATTATGATGATAAAAGTGTTATGCACATTTTGAATACATTCTGACTAGGCATGAGATATTTACCCTACTTCTCACAGATGCATTTGTACCACAAATGTGACATTTGCCTTGTAAGATGAAATATCTGATGATCTTGCAAAACCGCAAAAACACACCCTCTGCAAGGAGGCCTTGCATTAATAATAATAAAGTGCTCTCTAAATTGGAGGGGGTTGTGTAGCAAAGGAGAGCTTTGCCTTTCCATTGAATGGACTTATATATACTCAGCAAGTGTGGTCCCACCCTGGTCCAATAAACGTTTTGTAGGCCAGATGGTACATGTGATTATATATTTTCTATGTTTTATTTCTTTTTACACTGTTATCACAAATTAAGGGTAAATAGAAGGAAGGCATATTAGTCATGTTCCCCACCTTGAATTATTTATAAAAATAATAAAGGGCTAAAAAAAATCTAAAAACTAAAAATCAATTGGATTTCTCCCCACCACCACCATGCTTTAGCAATCATTACAGAGGATCACTGCATAGGACTTAATTTAATGTGTAGCCTTTTGTGGCAGTGACATATTAAGTGAGAGAAGGCTACAAAAGGACAATACAATGCTCTCTTGCCTTCAATTTCTAGAGGCAAAATTGGAAGTCCCAGCAATTTGTGCAGTGTTAAAAGAAGTTGAATTTGGATGAGAGAGGCATTTTGTAGTTGGCTGGGCATGTTTTGATTCTAGGTAGTGTGTGTACCCTCCATCAGAAATTAGTTTTTGATTTTTACTTTGTCAGGGTACAAATACTAGTATATAAATGTATCACTGATTCCCTGGGACTTGGTGAAGTGGAGGTCATGGTTGTAAAAAGCATTTTTAGTTAGTCTTTTTACACTTTATGGGAAACACTTTAGTTAGAGTGTTTCCCATAAAGTGCTTTGCATATTAAGGCAAGGACTTTAAACTGAACACTTTGTTGTGTTTATAATTACAATCTGATTGTTCCCCATCTTAGAACTATAGCAAACCAGTAACTCTGTATTTAGCTTACTGGTTTTGTGTCCTGAAATATTTTTGACTAAGCAACATAATCATACAATCTTGTGATCTGGCAGATTTTGATTATATTTATATTTATATATTGAATAGTTACAGTAGATCTTAACTTAGCCATAACTAGATTATGTCTACTGACGGGATGAGCAAGCATTCCCTGGGATACCTGAGCATTTATTTGTTTTGTCAGTGCATGAGACTCTTTTTTAATGCCAAGCTAGTAATTGCTGCCAGCACAATTTCATGCTGATTTTTGGTGGGAAGTGAAAGAATATAAGTGTATCAAACCACCATCAGATTTTTATACCAATTAATGACAAAAATGTTGCTGCCAAATCTATAAAACATGAAAAACTGTTCCTAAAATTCTAGCTTTACCCCATTCAGTGATATCATCAGGTCACTACCATATCTCTGTGGTGCATATATATGTATATGCACACATATACTCATATATACGTATATACCTGTAAAGGATGGATCTGATCTAATGCCTTCATTGGCAACTAATTTTGCTGGAGTTTTGTTTAGGAAAGAGTTGGTAAGAATGAATGGCAAACTCTTATTTCCACAATACCTTCCAGGAAGACTACATTTCCATAACCATATTTCATCTTTACTCTCCTTTGATCACAGGATTAGTAACTAGAATGCAGACTTGATGTAAATGTTGTTAGTTGCTGCTATAAATTATTACCAAACTAGATGAAAATCAGTTTCTTGAAAATGTAAACTATGTTGGGAGGAAGAGGCTATGATCCAGCTGATCCTGTTCCAGCTGATCCAGGGTCAGGCTTCAGTGTTTCTGTGGAGTCCTTGGTGTTCTCTGAGCCTTGTTGTTTTCTTGCAGACGTTTCATTGCCAGACTAGGCAATGTCTTCAGTTCAACCCTGAGCTACAAATATTCTCTTCGTTCAATGTTTCTTGAAAAAGTTTATCGTGTTTTGGAATCCTGGCTGTTTGATCCTAATCTGCAAGGAAACATTCTTGTATTTCTGTGATAATGGAAAGACATTCTGGAAAGAGTCTTTAAGATAATTTTCATTGTTACTGCTTTCACATTCCTGAACTCGTTTCTAGTATGAAAACAAGCTGCAGGCAAAGCCCCAAGGAGGGAGCCTTAGCATAGAGTAAACTGTGATCTTTTATGTGTTAACAAATCTTTCATATTATGTTTCAGGAATTGCTTACAAGTGGATTTCCTGAGTTTGTTAAAATAGTGGAAGTTGGTCCAAGAGATGGATTACAGAATGAAAAGGTACAGTACATTAACAATGAGGATAGTGAGTCTTTGAGGAAGACAATATTGCATTAATTAAGCCCAGATAATTGATCATGCTGTTAAAAGTTTACAACAATATATGAAAGGTACCAGAGTCTAGGTTTCTGACAGATATTCCTGTACTATGAGTCTGGACTTTTGTCAGATTTCTATCCGACAGAAAAAAAACCCTCCTCTCTATTGTGAATTTTTAAATATAGGTTTAATGAATCAATAAATAAACCTCTTTTTTCAGCACTTAGTAATATCCTAGCTGTTGCAATAATAATTGTCTTCAAGGGCTTTCCTCTTTAAAAATATCAGCAAAACATGACCATCTATACCAAAAAGAAAAAAAAATAGACTTTTCATCTAACTGAAATGACTAATTTTTTTAATAGAGTCAGTATGAAATCAATCAGTACTACAACAATGAAATATACAATAGCAACTTTATATTAAAGAAAAGGACTCTGGCATATTATATTAATTGAGGGAAGCTCACAAAACTTGTAGCTTCTTTACAAGCATCAAACCATATGGAAGCCATTTCCCTTTGGTGACATCCCATATGGCTTCACTGTGTGTGTTTGTCACTTAGCTGGTGCCCAACCTATGGGTTTTCCCCATTTAATAATTAATTTGCAGGAAAAATGTTCCTCATCAAGTGAGAACGGCTTGTGCAACTGTCTCCTTCCTTGTGATTCTGATCTATCTCTCCCACTCTTCTTCACCCTCCAGACATATTATGTGGAATATTGCCATGTAGAAGGATGTGCCTTACAGCTCAGGCAACTTTTACATATGAAAGAATAGCCTTAGGATGGAAGCTACCCCAACAAGTGGCACAAATGTGACAAAAGTCGTAGGGCAGTGAGTGGTGTTTTGCCTAACCAAGTGGAAGCACTAAGTCAACCTGAGCTGATCTCGAAAAGCTAAGCAGGGTTGGACCTGGTTGGCACTTGGATGGGAGACTCTAGAGCTGTCAGCTGGACTAGGAAATTGAAAAACATCCTAGAAGAAGGATACAATACAAACTGCTTCTGTTTTGTTGCCAAGAATCTTACATGTGCCCAAGAAGTTACCAGTAGTTGAATCTGAATAGAAAATGATGTCTTACAGTGTTTCAGTGATATTACCACAAGTACAGGCAGATAAAACCAATGCATATACTTGGAGTATCACTATATTATCGTTAGGCTCTCCTGCATAAGTAGAACTTATATAAACTAAGGAGTAGACACTGCTGATGGAAGAGGTGCTTTTTCCTCCATAGCCGCTCCATATAAGATTCCTGGAATATATTTGATGAGGCAAGAAGAGGGAAGCTGCTTAGCAAAGGATGGAAGGTTAAAGTCCAGTTGTAGAAGGAGATGTCCATATTTCCATGATAATGGAAATAGTCACAGCAGCTTTCTGACTTTTGTCTTACGGTATGACTAAATGATTTTCTCATGTTTCTTCTATAATTAATTTATTACGTTTCCATCCCTGTCTTTCTCTTAGTCTCAGAGGCTTTAGATTGTAAGCTCTTGGGGACAGAGCCTTACTTTCTGCTTTGATCTGGTTGGTACAATGCCAGTTATTGTAATAGTCAGAAAAATATGTTTTGTATTCACAAACACGTGCTATCCATAGTCTTTATTCCATCTGATTGTGTCACTTGTATTAAACAGATATTGCAGACTCCGGGGAAGAGCCAACAGTAGTGCATACTATAACTTATTTCCTGTGTATGTGTGTTAGTTTCCCCTTGCCTAAGAAAAGAGCATCTGGCCCCAATATCTTAAAACCTTATTGATGATTTTTACATTTTATTTTACTGCATTATAGATAGTTTTATGTATGGATCTAAAATGTTTTTAACACATAGCCCTGTATAGAAATGATGTTTCCTCATATTCACAGGCTATACTTCCTACAGATGTGAAAATTGAGTTAATCAACCGACTTTCCAAAACGGGCTTGTCTGTCATAGAAGTGACAAGTTTTGTTTCTTCAAAATGGGTACCTCAGGTAGGTGTAAGACATGATGGTCCCAAGCATTACTCAGCATTCCCAGTGTTCTTACATTATGTAATTTCTCCACAGAGTGAATCTCTTTCTGAGCCATTAGTTACCTATCTAGCTTTCTTTTACCGCTTCTCACCTCCCACCTGTCTCATTTTTCTATACTTACTGGAATTGATTTGCACATTATGCTAAGTCATGGTTTGTTTAACTATGACCTATTGAATTAACCACAGTGGATTGAGTTCATGCATACTACAGAGTCACAAACTGTGGTTTATGAACTACAGTTTCTGGGTTCATACAGCATGTTGTGTCAAAGCCAACAATACTGCCAATCCATACCTCTATTCATTTCTTCTCAATGTAAGGCTGTAATTTTGTACACACACAAGTGGGAATAAATGCCATTGATAGTGGGGTTTACTTCTGAATGTATTGTATATAGCACTGAAATTCTGAAAACTGTTTAGGCAGAAACCCTGGCATTATTACTGTCTTTTTAAAATCTAGCATTCTACTGCTTGTAAATCTAGTAGTCTAATTTAGCAATAATAAGGAAGCACAATTGCATTTTAAAAGATGGCCTAATGCTTTGAAAATTACCTTTTATATTAAATGATAGCTTGATTGTAATGGAAAAATATTTGTGCAGATGTAATTTCTCTGCCCCTAGGCAAACTCTAATACAAATAATGAACTATGTTACCAAGTAATATTCAGAACTCCACAATCTTCATTTCAGGCTATTTCCTAGATTGACTCAGTTTTAGCAGTTTTATTTAGTATCACTAATGTTAATTATGTGAAGGAGAAATATTCCTGGTGTCATGTAGTGAAGAACCTAAATTAGCAGGACATATTATGCCACAGAGAGATCCTGTGTAAATTTCCTCCCTCCATTTTGCACAAAATTAATGAGTACAGTACATAATGTTTTTAAACAAAAGAATACACACACACAGCCTTTAAAATGGTTAGGGTTACATCTCTTAATTTATAATATTAGAATGGAATGAATTGGGATTATTTATTTATTTTTTAGAGAACCTAAATGTGAAAACAGAAAAAAAAAGAGTAATGAGTAAGTTAACTCATCATGAAATTAGCCTTACTTTAAATTAAAAGACCTCCATTAGTCATCAGAACCCAATATTCAGGGTTAAATGCTATTTTAAGAGAGTTGCTTTGTTACAGAATGAAGAGGCTGGGTTCATGCATAATACTGACCCGTTAATCAGTTTGCAAGCCACAGTGACTTGACTCATAGAACTCATTAAGCCAAAATAAATGACAAAATGGTTTAGTGAGATGCATAAACCTAGCTGAAGCTGATATCCTGTAGGAAGCCAAATAGGCAAGAGAAGTTCTGGGTCAAGGATCATGCCATCTGGGAAGCTCAAGACCTGCAGCTATAATGCTTGACAATTCTGCCTACTTCAGAAAAATATAATTCTTATTTGCAATCCTGTTTTGAAAGCAGCTCTTAAATCATAGTATTCCCAGTAGGTTATCATAGATAACTGGTTTAAGAAGTCTTTTCAGCAATCAGGAATATAAGATGAAAAGGTGATTCTTTTGTGGGGTGGTGGCTTGGGCACATTAGTTATTCATAATCAAGATAGGTATATTTATTAGAGAAGTCAAATTACATCTTAGTCATAATTTCTATGAAAGGTACTACTATTTCTGGATATACAGTATATGATAATGGAAAGGAAGCAAAAATTAATCTCTGCAAAAGATATTCCCATTTGATTTTGCCTTTCTAATATTAAATGGTGCCTAGTTAATCTTGTAGCCAGCATCTTGCAGTATTTTTTCTGTTGATTTCTGAAAGGTTAAAGAAAAGTGTACTGCATTGCAACATTTTGTGCTTGTTTTGTTGGAAGGCAGAATCATAGGATAACTGCAACTATAGATTTATATTTATTTATAGATTTATAGTTTATTGCAACTATAGAAAACTACTTTAAAATCCTCCTTGTGTTGGGATCAGTGTTGGTGGACAATAGAATGTGAACAGGATTTGCGCATCACCACCACAATATAGTGACATTCAAACAGCTTCAGGTGGCACATCTGGTTGTGGGTTGGAAGTTAATCCAAATGGGATGTTCATGTGATCTTATAAATTGATCTTAAAGAGAAAATGAGTCATTACTTCATGGAATGGCTCTCTTTAATTTAGGGCCAAATTATACATTATAGCAGGGTAGCGTAGTCTGAATTAAAATGTCTCTTAAATGTTTTTTCCAGACAATAACTAAAGAGGAAAAAGGGGTGTATGTGAGCTTTTCTTGCATGTTTTTGTCCTGATGAAGATTGCCCTCTTCCAAGGCTGCTGTTTGATAAGAAACACATATGTACAGGCATTTTATTGGATTGAGATTTGGGTCTTCAGAAATGGAATAAATTATTATGTTCGTGGAAGATAAAATGGCCACTGAAAGAATGGAAAAGATCTTATTTTTCCTGTTCTGACCTGAAGCTACCCATACTAGTACTCCATGCTGCTGTGTGTGTATATGGTGGGGGAGACGGGAGGTTCTCCTGTCCTTTATATGAAAACAGGGTCACAGGGAAATCAGTGAACATATTGTATTTCTCTCTGCATTTCCACCAGCAGAAGCATCCCACTGGTATAACATCTGTTGCAGGAAGTTTGGATCTCATACTTTTATGGGATTTTCCTGTCTAGAAGGCAAATAGCAGCCTCAGAAATGAGACATGAATTTCATTGGGAAAATGACTTGATGAAAAGTTAACTGCTACTGGCAGCCTGAATTCACAAAGCAGATCCCTCCCTCCCTCCTGCAGCTTCTGTAATAAAAATAGGGTGATATCTCATTCTAAAACGGAAGAGAGAGATTCTGACTGCATGTTGGAAAAAAGCTTGATACCGGTAAGAATGGTTGGACAGTGAAGCCATTGCTCAAGAAGGGTGATGCCCCCCTTCATTTGATATGTCCCAACGAACAGCCATTGGCCTGGATTCCTTTTCTTGGGTTTCTGCACTGAACAGAGGTTGGTCTAAAACTATGATTCAGTGACATAAATGGTTAGAATATTTCTGTCCATTGAGTTTTACCTCTGTTCATTTGCAATAACAATTTATACATCTTAGCAATAACATGCTCATCATTAGTACACACTGTAAATCCACTTTGAACTGGGTTTTTTCATTCACAAAATTATAAATCTTCTTATCCAAATTAAATCATTCTGTCAATTGTGCATCAGTAAACCAGTGACAAGTATAACCCTCCATTTCCAATTCTTCTCTTGTTTTTATCTTAGGTTCTCCTTCAACAAAGGTTAGTAACTTAGCATAGGTCAACCATATTGGTTTCACACTCATCTTTCCTAAAAAAAAAGCTGCTTGGGGTGATAACCATAAATATCTAAGGCAAGCATACACCACTCTTTTCATTCCCTTAGTTTTTAAAAATGTGTTCTTAATTTCTTTTCTTTTTTTCCTGTGGGGCTTTGTGAGCAGCAAATTTGACCTAAGTTGGTCATATACAAGGGGTGGAAAACAATCCCTTTTTATTTCCATTTCTATGCTGAATGTATTATACAACAGCTTGAAACTAAGGCCATGTTACTTGCAGATGAAGCATGATTTTGATTGTGTCCCCTTAGCGTTGTCTTGTCTTAGATCATAAAGCTATAGCTAGTTAATGTATTGTCGAAGGCTTTCACGGCCGGAGTTCAATGGCTGTTGTGGGTCTTCCGGGCTGTGTGGCCGTGTTCTGGAAGTTGTGGTTCCTAACGTTTCGCCAGCATCTGTGGCCAGCATCTTCAGAGGGCAGGAGCACAGATAGAAGCAAAATCTCTGTGCCCAGGTAGAGTGGCAATGTTCTATTTATAGAGCTAAATTATAGGAGATTAGGTGGGGTTTTTTTGTTGTGTTGAAATGTTAACGAGTGGCTGATGAGCGTGATTAGCATGTTCATTGTGAGAAGTATTCCCATGACCTGGTGGTTGGACTGAGTTCGTTGACCTTTTGCAGGCTGTGTTTTTCAGGACTGGTAGCCAGGTTTTGCTAATTTTTAAACTTTCTTCTTTTTTATTGTAACTGTGCTGGTGTTTGTGAATTTCAATGGCTTCTCTGTATAATCTGGTGTAGTGGCTTTTGGTGTTGTCCAGTATTTCTGTGTTTTCAAATAGGATTTTGTGTCCCGTTTGCTTGAGAGCATGTTCAGCTACTGAAGATTTTTCTGGTTGCTGTAGTCTGCAGTGTCTTTCGTGTTCTTTTATCCTGGTGTGAATGCTTCGTTTTGTGGTTCCGATGTATACTTGTCCACAGCTGCATGGTATGCGGTATACTCCTGCAGCGGTGCGGGGGTCCCTTTTGTCTTTTGCTGATTTTAGCATTTGTTGTATTTTTCTGGTGGGTCTGAAGACTGTTTGAAAGTTGTGTTTTTCCATCAGTTTTCCCATGCGGTCAGTGACTCCTTTGATGTAGGGCAGGAATACTTTGTTTGTGGGGGGCTGTTTTTCTTCAGTTGGATGTTGTTTTCTTGGTTTGATGGCTCTTTTTATTTCATTCTTGGAATAGCCATTTGCCTGTAGGACCCAATTCAGATGGTTAAGTTCATTGTTGAGAAATTGGGTTTCACAGTTTCGATTAGCACGATCCACCAAGGTTTTGATCATGCCTCTCTTTTGTCGTGGGTGGTGATTGGAATTTTTGTGTAGATATCGGTCCGTATGGGTGGGTTTTCTGTATACTTTGTGTCCTAGTTTGAGGTCCGGATTGTGTATGACCAGCGTATCTAAAAATGGAAGTTTGCCATCAGTTTCTTTTTCCATGGTGAATTGTATATTGGGGTGGATGCCGTTTAGGTGGTCCAGAAATTTCTCCAGTTCTTCTTCAGTATGACTCCAAATTGCGAAGGTGTCATCCACGAACCGGAACCAGACTGTTGGTGTAATGGGTGCCGATTCCAAAGCCTGTTTTTCAAAGTGTTCCATGTAAAAGTTTGCTATGACTGGGCTCAGGGGGCTTCCCATGGCAACGCCATCTGAATATGCAATGCCCTCTGAAGATGCTGGCCACAGATGCTGGCGAAACGTTAGGAACCACAACTTCCAGAACACGGCCACACAGCCCGGAAGACCCACAACAGCCACTATAGCTAGTTACTTTTCCATCTTTTCTTTGTTAAAGGTATTTTTGAATTTTTACCATTTCTTTACGAATGTTTTCTTTGGCAGTGATTTTTTTTTAGTTAAAGACAGCCAGAATAAGTAAAAGTTCTGCAGTAGCAATGTGCCATGTAAAACAGGATCCCACACCTATAATTGAAATTGCCAAGAATGATAAACGGGTGCCACTGGAACGCATATGGTTTAAGTATCCTATTGCATTTTGTACATTGATTGCAGAAACATTAATGTGCATGTTAAAATAAGACTCTACTTCCAAGAAAAAATATCGGGAAGAAAAAATTATTGTATAAAATTTATTTAAAACTATTAAGTTTCATGGTGCTTGAATGGCATTTTCTATTTAGCCTCTTAACTGTATTTTCAGGTATCTCACAATATTCAAAAGCATAAATGTTGTCACATTGGTTTAGCATTTCATTAAGTAGAGCATATTTCATTTTAAAGATTTGCCTTATCCTAGCTGGTATGAGGGACCTTCTTCATTTAATTAAGAGATTAAAGGTTTGTTATGATTGCACAAATAGCTTGCCTTTCCTTTGGAACTATTTGGGCTGAGAGTAAGTCCAACGGCAGCCAAGCAGCTTCACGTTGAATGCGGACTCAAGCCTGCCCTTCCCCAATCTCAGTTCAACATCTTTTGTGTCATACTGAAAGAGATACCCCTACACCTACCAGCATGTAACAACCATGCAACAGAGAGAGAAAGAGAACAAATGTTAGTTATACTGACTCCCTATTATATACAGGTAGTCCTCGCTTACTGCCTCATTTAACGACTGTTCAAAGTTACAACAGTGTAAAAAAAAATAGCTTTGCGACCAATCCTTGCATTTACAACTGCCACAGTGTCCCACGGTCACATGATCGCCATTCAGGTGCTTTGCAAGCAGCATGCATTTACGAACGTTGCAGCATCCCGTGGTCATGTGATCGCCATTTGTGTGCTTCACAACTGGCTTGCAACAAACAGAGTTAATAGATAAGGTGGAAGTAAAATTGTAAGTCATGGTCATGTGATGTTTTGCTTAACGACTGCAGTGAGTCACTTAACAACCAAAGGGGATGTGCAGTCGTAATCCTGTCGCACTTGATGTTTCACTTAGCAACCAAAGTGGTTCTTGCAGCTATGTATTAATTGCTAACGGTAGTGAGAAACTTATGTTGTATGTATCATATTTCTGGTTCACATTTAATGATTTCCAAATGAAAAAAGGAGAGATAAATATGCTATTTTCTCCAAAGATGCTTTTACTTTTGTGCTCAGAGAATTGTAGGGGCAAATCCCTTACACAGAGGAAAGATGCAAAAAACTGTTTATGTAAGGATCACTTTTAGCTCTGTGTTACTTTCTGGAAAATTGAACCTGGCATACATTCTCAGTTTTATCTTGCTTATCTGGTTTGTGTATGTGTGTTGTGTTATTTGTGTACCTTTATTAATACCATGAGATAGGTAAAAATTAGATACTATAATATGACATTGTGAAATGAATTTTTTTTTTAAAGATGGCTGATCACACAGAAGTAATGAAAGGAATAAAACGGTATCCTGGAGTCCGTTATCCAGTCCTTACTCCTAATCTTCAAGGTTTCCATTCTGCTGTATGTATATGTATGTACAGAATGAAGATAACATGGTGCTTAAGATACAGAATGCCCCAGACTGGGGAGATACAAATTTAGTCCACCTTCAGCCACAGAAGCTTACTAGGAGACTTTGGGCCAGTCACCTTCTTTCAGACCCAGGATAAAGTCAGGATAACAGTTAACAAAGAAACTAGTGTTTTTAGCTATGCTAAATATAAAAAGAACATTCATTTTGACACATTAGAAAAAATAAATCCTTCCAAAGCATTCAAAGAATTGTATAGTTAGAAATACCAAATCTCAGAAAGCTTCCATTCTTGAAGTTAAATCCAAAATACATTAATCAGGATTTAGACTCCTTGAAATGTATGACTTATGCCAAATTTAGGGCTTATCCACATGTCCTGCTTACTGTGGTGTGAAGACAGCACATGTACCAATTGCCAAGGAAATATCTTCACAGTAGAATCTACATCTCATCACCTGCCTGCTGATGAGTCAAGATGATGATATTCCTATGGCTGGACCTAATAATTATAATAACCTCTAGTCCCCCCTTACCTCTATCATAAACTACAGCATGGTTTATACACTGCAGTAGCTATTCATTCAAGCTATTGAGTCAAAACCAAACAAACTACATCATGGCTTATCTTGAGAGTGCCAAATATGCAGTCTGCTGTCATTCATTTTGTAGCTCAAGAATGGGTGGAGCCATTCCATCCCTTTTTTTATGGGGGTGGGTGGGTCTTAAGGGGTAAAATGGGTGCTGATGGTAAGGATCCCTATTTTACCTCTTAAAGTCCCTGACACCAGCCCTCTGTTGACACACCACACAAAGCTTGGTGACGCCCAACTGACAGAAATTGCATTACTTTGTCTTAGCCAAGTTTGTGAATGAGTTTCAGTTCACTGAATATCTCCACTTCCCTTTCAGAATAAAAGCCAATGAACTGAACCAAAGATTAGGAATCAATAGAGTAACAACATGCCTCATCTTTTCTACTTTAGTCTTGAATCCTTGCTCCAGTAAGTGGGGTCTGATATTGGACACCATTGAGAAGACCTGAGTTAGCAGCAGTTCCTCCTACTAGTAATGACTATCTAGATCAGAGCTTTCCAAACTGTGTGTCGCGACACGTTAGTGTGTCGGCTGCAGTGTCTGGGTGTGTCGCGGCTGCTGCTGCCTCCAAGCCCTGCCAGGATTCCGCTCAGGTCCTAGTGCCTGCCTTGTGCCTTGCTGCCTCCAAACCTGCTGTGATTCCGCGCAGGTCCTTGTGCCTGCCTTGTGCCCTGCTGTAAGAGTGTGTCGCGAAATGATGCCCTGCTGTAAGAGTGTGTCGCGAAATGATGCATGTCTAAAAAGTGTGTCACCAACATGAAAAGTTTGGAAAGCTCTGATCTAGATCTTAAGATACGTAACTGGAAATAATTTATCTTGGAATGACTTCATGTAAATTTGATTAATTACAGCTAGACTACTTTTTGGTTACTTGTGCTACAGACGGTAAGGCAGTGCTTTCCAAAGTGCCACCGTTGGCGACACACCAACAGTGGCAGCGCGGGGGGGCGCGTGCTGGCGGCGGCGTGCATGGCAGCGCCGGTGGCCTCTGCTAAAACACAGGAGCGCTGATGGTGCGCCGCTGCCATCGTCGCTGCCGCCGCTGCCATACACACCCCCACCGCCGCTTCCAGGTTGTGTTGCGACACACCAAACTGTGTTGTGAAACACTAAAGTGTTGCAACACACAGTTTGGAAAGCTATGCAGTAAGGAATTACTGTTAAAAATAATGTATATACTACAATTATATACTTCCTATTTACTTAAGAAAAATTATGTTTTTTTTTCCTGTTCTGCTTGTTTTTGCAGATAGCTGCTGGAGCAACAGAAGTGTCTGTGTTTGGTGCAGCATCTGAGACTTTCAGTAAAATAAATATCAATTGTACTATAGAAAAAAGTCTGGAAAGATTTGAGGCTGTAGTTAAATCTGCAAGAAATATGGACATTCCAGTGCGAGGGTAATCATTATTAATTTTATTAATGTGATCATTTCTTTGCTATATTTTCACACTGACTAAAGAAATAGATTACTAATTTGCAGCACAATTTTTGGGTGTTTACTCAGAAGTGAATCCTAGTGTATTCAGTTGGACTTATCCTATATAAGGATGATTTTAAGATTGCAGTCTTAATTACTCCATTCTATCTGCAGGAGTTTCACTTCAGACTGATTAATTACCTAGTGATCCCCTTTACATAAGTGGGTTACAGCAGTACTTGAGTCCTGGTTAACCCCAATTTGTATATCATATCCATGCATATCTTCTCTTGTGCAGTTTTTCAATGTACTTGAAAAAATCCAACATTTTCAAAGATCTGGATATCTCCAAACATTTCTTCCTTCCCAGCAAAGTCTTGGTATATTTGCAGAAAGTAAGCTGATTGGTAGTGAACTGGAGCTCATGTGGAGGAACTCTCAGGATGGATTGACTCAAATATGGAATGCAGTTCAACTTAACTCCCATTTGAAATCCTTTCCTTGACAGTGAATGCAACAATGAGTGTTCACTTCTTTGCCTCATTGTACCTGCAAAGAATAGGCTAACAATGCATTTCTGTACTATGTAGCATTTTCTCTGTCCAGAGGTTACAGCAGGGACAGAGACTCGATGTGAACGTATAATAAATTAATTTTAATCATTATTTGCAGAAAAAGCCAATGTGATTTGTCTTAATTTGGACTCCATGTTGCGGCAGGACAGAGAGATTACTTTGGCAACTGCTTGTCCTGTTCACATGGATTTTTAGCATGTAGTGTATGTGGAGATGAGGACCACCACTATCTCACCCAAAACCTTGTCCTTGTTGGATGATTAATTTGGCCTGGATGGGACTGGGCTCCATGGTTAAGGTAGTGATCAATGCATTCTTGAGAGAGGATTATGTTCCTGCTGGCAGTTATAAGGCTCAATGTGTTCAAAACAGTCTCAGGACCATATCCCAGCCAAAAACCTGACAGAAATGTATCCAGAGAAGCAGTTGCATCCAAATCCTCTGGGCCCTTGAAAAAGCCCTCTCTTGACCTGGAAGATCCTTGTAACTACAGGGCAATCTCACATATTTCATTCCTGGGTAAGGGCTCAAAAAGGGTAAAGGCTCAAAAAAGTTGTGGGCCCAGAGGATTTGGATGCAACTGCTTCTCTGGATACATTTCTGTCAGGTTTTTGGCTGGGATATGGTCCTGAGACTGTTTTGAACACATTGATGGATGTCCTAAGCTGGGATCTAGGAACTAGATGTGGGATTGGGGACCTGACAGTTTTTCTAGGCTACTTAGTGGCTTTTTATACCATCAACTCTGGTATAATTGTAGGCGATCTGGCAGGATTGGACCTTTCCAGTGAACTTTCAGAAATCATGTTAAGAGTTTCAAGTTTTATATTCTGTTTTTCCTGGCAATCTGGAGTTTATATTGCAAGAATACATCAACAGCAATGGGTAAATGTAATGGAAAAATCTCCTTGAAATCTTTAGAGAGGCTTCTTAAGTTGCATTGGTCCAGGGTCAGGCAGAATCTATACATTATCAGCTGACATAATAACAACTGCTTCCTGAAGGATGTCAAATGCTTACTATTTTTTTTTAAAAAAAGTATGCAACCTAAATATCTTCATTAATTATTCATACATATGATCTCCATATCCATATATTTACATATCCAGTCCAGTGAATGAAATTAATTAGCTGAAGACTCAGAATGAGAAAAGAAGTGGTTCTTCTGAACAACCTGTAATTATTAATGTTCTGAATTGCTGCTGCAAGGTACAGTAAAGCGAAGCCTTAGTTGGAGGGGCTGTGCAAATCATTCTGAAAGTATTTTGCTCAGAAACAAAATCCCATCTGGATTTGCAAAGATACCACAACCTCTTGAAGGCTCAACATGGCAGCTTTGAAGACTTTCTGGTGGAAGTGTCTTCTATGCATGAACATGCCTACCCAGAAGACCATGGGAGGGAAAAATATAAAGAACATATTTTCTCCCCTCTCAGGACCTGTGGCAATCACCAACAGAAGGCAATGGTACAATTGCATAGGTTTGTTTAATCAAAGTTTGAATACAGTTGTCCCTTTAATACAATTCTCAGTTCCAGCACAATGAATTAGAAGTGCACATGATTTTCCCAACCAATGCAAACAGAGAGGTTGTCTTACTTAGTAAGCAGATAGTTACCAAAGGATGTTTGGAGCTCCTTGATTCAAAAAGTTGCTGAGGTGTGGAAATGAAAGTGAGAGAAGCAGCAGGCAGCAAATGAACTATAAAATAGAGAAGCCACTACACACTACATTCATGCACTTACACACTATATGTACATCACACACATCTAGCTTACACACAGTTTCTCTTTGTCACTTATTCTATAACCTAAACGTTTTGGACTCTGATTAGATGGTTTTCATCAATCTTAGGGAATACTGTTATAATTTTAAAAGACAATTTGGAGAGGGGTTTAGCTGTTCTTAGGCAGTACTTGATCATGAAGTTCATGTCCTGACTCTTGGTATTTTTATGCATCAATCATACTTTGATCTTCTGCTGATCTTTGGCACATCGTTTTTTTAGTCCATCCTGGCATGCTGTTGCATTTCCATGCACCTGTGCATTCATATGGACTGTAAGTACTTCATTACGTTAAGTATGCTAAGTATTCATCATATAGTTCATTGTTCATTATCCATCATGATCACTAGAAGAGGTCATTTGTGGGCAAGCCTGCAAAGAAGTTACATTCCTTCAAATATGGATTTTCTCTGGTTCCTGCTGGCTGTACTGAATAAAATGAATCCTGGAGAAGAGTTCCCAGCTTGGGTTAAAAGCATATATCAACTTCAAAAGGCAAAGATTATGGCCAATGGAGTGCTCTCTGCAGCTTTTTAAATCAGTAAAGGTACATGGTAAGGATGTCCACTTTCTTCCTTATTCATCATTGCTCTAGAAATATTGGCAGAAAAGATCCAACGTGAAAAACAAATATCAGATCTCAAAATCCGTGGAGAGGAATATAAGCTTAAATATTATGCAAATAATGTAACCCATCACAGAACCACAAAGAACAATAAAACAGTTAATGAAAACAATAGCTTTGGAGAATTCTCCAGATACAAAATCAATGTCTAAAAAACAAAAATAATTACAAGATATCTAGCATAAGGAGAAGATAATCTTTTGCAGGAAGAATCTGGCTGTCAGATAGCCTGCTAAGTGAAATATCTTGGTTTGCATTTGACAGGCAACAATCAAGAAATATATAAAAATACAGTTGCAATCGAAATTATTCAGCCCCCATTGCAAATCAGGTTTATTGTCAAAATTTACAGACTTTCAGCTGTTTGCAATGAACAAATCAAACAAAAGCAATTGAAATAGCTCAACACAACGAATGCTTCAAGTGGTTTCCCCAAATTCAACTGAAAATACAACTTATAATGACTTCTCCAGTCTCAAAATTATTCAACCCCCTGAATAGAATCCGTCACAACAGCACACATACAGTATGCAATACAGGTGTTGTCTCAAGCACACCTGATGCAACTAATCAAGGGCTTCATTAGTTGCACCAGGTGTGCTTGAGCTGGAACACATGAAATACCTGAACTGGCTAGGGGTTTGTTGAGTGTCACATTTGACTGCATGTTAGAAATATGGCTAAGGCAAAAGAATGGTCCAAAAAGGTAAGAGAAGAGATCATCGCCCTTCACAAACAAGGAAAAGGATACAAAAAGATAGCAAAGGCACTGAATGTTCCTAGAGACACCGTTGGAAGCATACTTCGCAAGTTCAAAGTTAAAGGAACAGTGGTTACACTACCTGGACGGGGCTGAAAAAGGAAGCTGTCAATGGCTGCAACCAGATTTCTGAGAAAGCAGGTTGAGAGAAACCCTCAAGTGACTGCAAAAGACCTGCATCAAGACTTGGTGGCAACAGGCACTGAGGTTTCAGTGAGCACAGTAAGGTGCGTACTAAACACAGAAAGTTTCCCTGCCAGAACTCTAAGACGTACACCACTACTGACCCAAAAGCACAAGAAAAGTAGGCTCCAATATGCTCACAATCATATAAATAAGCCACAGACATTTTGGGATTCTGTTCTGTGGAGCGATGAAACAAAACTGGAACTTTTTGGCCCGATGGATCAGCAGTATGTCTGGAGGAAGAAGAATGAAGCATACGCTGAAAAGAACACTCTGCCTACAGTTAAGCATGGTGGTGGCTCAGTGATGCTCTGGGGCTGCTTTGCATCCTCTGGCACTGGAAACCTGCAGCGTGTGGAAGGCAAGATAGATTCATTGAAGTATCAGGAAATCCTAGGAGAAAACGTCATGCCATCTGTAAGGAAGCTGAAGCTTGGGCGTCATTGGACCTTCCTACAGGACAATGATCCCAAGCATACCTCAAATACCACTAAGGCTTGGATGCAGAAGAAGTCCTGGAAGATTCTACAGTGGCCATCACAGTCACCTGACTTGAACCCCATAGGAAATCTCTGGTGGGATTTGAAGAAGGCGGTTGCAGCACGCAAACCCAAGAATATTACTGAACTGGAGGCCATTGTTCATGAGGAATGGGCTAAGATTCCTTAGGAATGCTGCCAGAAGCTGGTGTCTGGCTATGCATCTCATTTGCAGAAGGTCATAACAGCAAAAGGGTGCTCTACTAAGTACTGAAGATGCTTGCCATGAAGGGGTTGAATAATTTTGAGACTGGAGAAGTCATTATAAGTTGCATTTTCAGTTGAATTTGGGGAAACCACTTTAAGCATTTGTTGTGTTGAGCTATTTCAATTGCTTTTGTTTGATTTGTTCATTGCAAACAGCTGAAAGTCTGTAAATTTTGACAATAAACCTGATTTGCAATGGGGGTTGAATAATTTCGACTGCAACTGTACCTATGCTAAATTATGGCAAGAAATCAAAAGAGATCCTGAAAGGTGGAGGCATCTAAAGCCATCTTGGTTAGGATCAATTGCAATTATTACAATGAATGTATCACACAAGATAAAGTACATGATCCAAATGGTGCCAATTACAATCTCAGAGAAAACCTTACAAAATGGCAAGAAATTGTCAGTAGATTTATATGGAGTGGGAAAAGACCTAGAGTTAAGCGCAAATTTTTACAAGATTCAAAAGACAGAGGTGGTCTTGCTCTTCCAAATTTTAAACTGTATCATAAAGCAAGTTGCCTGTCATGGATAACAGAGTGGATAAAATTCCTTAATAGTAGAATGTCAATACCTGAAGGAGCTGGCCTAGCTAATGGACTTTACATATATTTATGGTACAGAAACAAAGGAGGACATATTATCAGACAAGTTTATCAATGCTACACTCAGCTCTAGAGGTATAATTTAAGCAACCTTATGTTTATTAATATTAGCATTTAAGAAACCATAGTTAATATTGATGTAAAACTTTCCCCCTTTAAAGGTTTAAGTTACCTAAATCATCATGGTGTTAATAATCTCTCGTTAATACTGTAAATACCACTGTAATAATCTCTCGTTAATACTGTAATACCACTGTACCCAAATAATATAATGTATCACTCGTACCTTATAATACAATATTTAAAAAAAACCCTGTTTGTTTCTGTATATCCAAAGTACTTTTCCAACAAGGCCTTCAAAACAGCTATTCCAGGACTGTAGGCAACTGTTTTAAGCAAAGGATCTGGAAAGTGCTTTGTTCATGGAATGATTTGTCAGAGAATGTGCATTTGGATACCAGCTGCTGAGGTCGACCATGAATGGATGCTGTTCCTGTACTGATAAAATAAATCCCTAATGGCACTCAGTCTAGCAGGACTTTTCCTAACACTTTAGAACATCCTGTAAGACCACAGTCCAAAGAAATGTGCTAAAAAAATCCAGTCATCTAAATATTGTTAATGTATTTTGTATATTCAATTGTACTAAAATCTTCTGGGTAATCTGGTAATACAGACTGCACAGAAAATTACTTATCTTTTAAATTAATTCAAAGATTCACAAGAGCTTTCCCAGTAGAAGAGTGTATACAGTATAATCACAGACACTCTCCTGATACGACTATTAGGAAATGTGAATGTAATCCTTGAAAAAAAGCTTAAGTAAATATATTGTAATTAAACTAGGGGCAGTATAGCAGGTGGATAACATGTCACATTTAGACAACTTTAATTGCCTGCTAGCCAAAAAACTGACTCGGTGGTCTTGGCAAGTCATGCTGTCTCTATGTATGATGTGACTCACTCAAAGTACTGTGAGATGAAAATGGAGTAAGGATTGTAAACACAATGCTTATTTTTTTAATTTTGCTTTACAAGACTAATAAGATACTTCCCATAGCTCCTTGCATATGAATAATGTTAGGTGAGACCCAGGTCCTATTCAATCTAACATGTTCCCTTGGGAGCTAAACGGGGAAATCCACAAGCAGATCATGAACAGAATAGAATCTTCCTGTTATTTTCACTGAGACTGTTCGTTAAGATGTGATTTATCTCCATTATCTGAGGTGATAAAAAACATCAGTAACTTTATTCTTCATAAATTAGTTTGATCTCTCTTTTAAGATATCCAAGATTGCAGCCAACACTACATCTTCTACTAGTGTGTAGCAAAATTTAACTGGGTTTGATACCTCTTTCTGTCTTGAATCTCTATTCATTAAGTTCAGTAATTGACCCCGGGGTCTACTGTTATGAGATACTCATAATTAATAGTTTGAGAGACTATGACCTTTACATAGTGGTTTTCCATGTCTTAATTTGAGAACGTCTGGAGTTCATAAATTGCCAGAACATATCAGCTTCAGTTTTCAGATCTAGGACTCACCTTTAACACCAATCTGCAACTTGACACTAACTTTTAACTTTTACCTTTAATAAACAATTCCAAGTAAGCAAATTGTGATGCCACAAATGTATCCCTACTTATAAGTAAAAGAGCAGTCCGCTTGTGGTTGACACAAGTGATTGACTTTACTTCCATACAGGAAAATTAAATGTTTTGCCTCATTTCTAGAGTTCAATATGGCAGCAAAAGAATCTGATCTAATGAAAATATAAAGTGTCATATCTACTTAAAGGAAATGAAAATTATTTGTATTCTTTCACCAGTGGTGGAGTTTTTCATATTAATTGTTGCTCTAAATGGCCATAATCTTGTCCATGTTCATTGAAGCTTGAAATCTGTTAAGGGATTTAAGAAACATTTAACATATATTCTGCTTGGTATAGATGATGTAAAAACTATTTTCCCATCCACATTGAAAATAGGTCTACAATTATTTTTGTATTTTTTAAAATATTGGGAATGGGTTTGAGGTTGGCAAAGATAGTTGTATTTTACCTTTGATTTAAACACTCCTATATTATGGGAATTTGTTGAATAAATTACAAAATGCTACTACAAATATAGTATATATTGCATCATCTAGTACAGTACTTTGCAATGAGCAATTTTGAAATACAGTTGAAACTATCCAAAGTTCTATTCTTTTTTAAAGCTTTGCTTTAATTAGGAGGCATTTTTAGGTTATTATTACACCCACCTCTTACCTCCTAGTGTTCTGGCAGTAATTATTTGGCGGCTTTATAATATGACATTCGTGAAGGAAATATCAACAGCCATATTAAGGATTTGCTTTAGGATGCATGTCTGTTCTTCAAACATGAACTTCTAATGAAAATAAATGTTTCTGCAATGAACAGTGTAAATTATATTCAAACATACAATACAATAATAAACAGGAAACAGCAGCATCTGCGTCTCAGACCAGATTCTCAGGGGTATCTCTGCATTTGGCTGTGCTAGCAGCTGTGTGTGTATATGGCTTTGTAACCATCAGATTCATGCAAGAGCCTGACTTCTGTGTAGGACTCGGTTTCTACTTGAATTTATTTTCATTTTATTGGAAGCTGATAGTGATAAATTACAGCTATACTTCATAAACGTTCCTTCTAAAGACCAACATCCATAATAAATTATCATTTCAATTCCCAGGAGTTTTTCCAGGTGGAGGGCCCTCGTATTCCATCCATAGTTTTCAGTTATTTTAGATGAGAAAAAGCAGTGATTTTTATCTCTCTTCCCATTGAGGCATACAACATTTCAAAATACAGTACAGAAGAGTGCTATATATTTGCCCATTAATGCCTAAGTTTGGCTTATATACATTTTTTTTAACTGGAGGATGGAGAAGTGAGCTTAAGTGAATTGATTTATCAAAAGGAGCTGCATCTAGTTTCATCACTTCTTTATTTTTGTGGAAGGCAAAACAGACATGGCTAAGACAGATGTTAAGCAAGATGGGATGTGCATTAGTCCTTGATATTGCTATTCATTTCTGACTTAGTAAAGGAAGGCAAATTTCCTATTGAGTGTGAATGGAACCTTGTAATACACACAAGAACATATTCAATGTGTGGGGTGCTGATGTGATTTTAAAAGGAGTTTGAAGCCCTCAGCTTCAGTTTGGAAGGCTATTAGATTAGTTCTCAGCTGGGTGATGTTGATGGTGATCCTGGGCTGAGTTAGTATTACTTGTGAGTCTGTGGGCAGGAAGTCCCTTTTCCTTTCCATTATAATGTATTCACTAGGGTGGGGCATGGGCTGAGAAGCCAGGGGCTAGCTGGGGTGACGTTTGCCTGTCATCTTTGTTCTTCAGAAGACCTCTAAGATATTGGGGATGTCATGGGGGAAATGAAGAGGGTGTACAGCTGGAGCCACTCTCATCCCTTCACTTCACAGCTTGCCTGCAGCTGATATCAACAAAAATGGAGAAAAACGTATGAGCGAAATGCTGAACGAAAGCAGACATTGATTAGGCACGCTAATTTATATAATTACATGCATTATAATAATGTATAATTATGAGCACTGTTCTTTAGGAATTTCCACTGATTTATCTGCTGAGTTGGCTTTTGCTTTGGCAACTATCTTAGGCTTCAGATGTCTATCGCAGAGAAAGCGTTGCCCTACAAAGGGATCATCCATCCATCCATCCATCCATCCATCTTTAAATATGCTTTATTTATTTAATTAAACAATTTATTTAATTGTTTTAATCATGTTTTAGTTAATCTGTGTTCAGTTGTATTTCTGGGTTTATTTTTATAATGCTTGCTATCTCCCTTTCATGCTAATTCCGAGAGAAAGGAGGGTTGTGAAATCAGTAAAATAAATAAAGTATAATACAACTCACCAAAGACAACAATTAAATATTGATATGCAGCCTCGAGGATCTTGTTCTTATTTCTTAAAAGGATTGTTATTTTTAATCTGGTTCTGAACTAGGCAGCCCTCCAGTTTGTGAACATGGCCATTTCTAATATCTTTTCGTGTGTGTGTGTGTATGAAAGATGGACGACCAAAGTTCCACTGATGGACCCTGGTATTCTAGGTACTGATACCAATCCACATCCAAGATTAACCAAACTCCGAGAACAGTAGATAAACTTTCCTTTCCTTTCCTTTCCTTTCCTTTCCTTTCCTTTCCTTTCCTTTCCTTTCCTTTCCTTTCCTTTCCTTTCCTTTCCTTTCCTTTCCTTTCCTTTCCTTTCGATTATATACTACAAGGTATCCTTGTAGTTTTCAAAATTTGGTAATGGGACTGCTTTCTGGTATTTAACAAAGACAGCACAGATTTTGGTTATTGCAAGAGAAATTATGCTTTATATACCGTAACAATATCTACAGTATACTAAGGGCCTTTGTTTGTCATCCATCACTGGAGGAAAGATCTCTTCTATCTGGTTTCTTCCATTTTATCCCTTTGTGAATGGCAGATGCCTCAAATTAATAAACTCTTCAGAGATAGTATCATTTTTACTCATTGAGTTCAGTGCTTGGGCAGTGAATGACAAGGATACTAAAAGAGGGCAGCAAAGTCATATCTCAGGATCAACCCTTTAAGAATAGGATTGGATTATACAGTATTTTTCCATTATGATACTAGGGCAACTAATAGTGCTGGGGCTTTGCTCTTGGATGGAAGACTGAAACGGGAGGAGTGGTTGGCAGATGTGTGAAGTAGTCAGAGAGGAGAAGGAAGGAGTTTGGATTGGGACTGCAAACTACCTGCCAGAGAAGAATGTGAATGGAAAAGTGGCAAGTAGAGTTGGAGACCAGGCAGTATATGCAGCTGCAGCAAGTGTAGAGGAAAGGCAGGTGTTGGACGTGCCTTGGATGAGCATAGCTAGTATTTTAATGGCAGCTGGAAAGATTGTGGTGGCTTCTGAAATTTTAATTATTAGCCGGAAGGGAGGAAAACCTGCAGTGAGCCTCTGGCTTGGTAGATAGAGAGGATAGCTGCTGGGAGGTCCCAGGCGGCAGATTGTAGTAGACATTTTATCTACTACAATAAGGATGGGCAGAAGATAAAGCAGGACCTACTGGTAGATCAGCAAAGTTCTAGTATCCCTCCTATCTCCCATTATATTGGGGTAAGGGTAGGAGGAGCAATGTAGAATATATTTTTGTATGAAAGACAGTGAGCTCTGCCCAGTTCTGGAATTCAAAATAAATTCAGAGTTCTTTAGTTCTGTAAGACTGAATTTTGCACCAAGTTCTAGTAGGTAGATATCAAGATTCTATTAAGAATAGAGCAGATCATGGCAGGCCTGGAGTGGTCAGCTGCAAGCGATTCCCATCTATATGAAATGTAAGTATTCTGAGTTGATGGCTGCTTTGGCAATATCCTGACTGAAGTCCACTGCATGAGCCTTTAATCCTTGAAGGGAAGGTGCCTTGTACAGGCATATCATTGCTTGAGTTGAACACAGAATCATCATCCCCAATGTTGCAAGGTTTTATTTTGTGATCGCAATGCAGATATTATGCTGGTTCAAGAGTTTGGAACTAGAGAGTGGAAGTCAAATTGCAAATATAAATCCAGCTAGTTAAAAATAAATTTGACAGGAACATTGGATTTTTTTCCAGAAGTATGTGTTTAGATTTTAGCATATGGCATACTACCTGTGACTTGGTAGCTGATAGCTTGCATTTGATTTTATCAATATTTCTGTACGACTTTGCAGAATAATTTGTCCGCTATTACATTTTTCCTAATTGTATATACTGCATTTAAAAATATGATGGTTGCTTGTGAGAGTTAGTATATGGATGTATATCATAAGTGTACCTCTTTTCCTTTTTGTTTGTTTGTTTAGGTATGTGTCTTGTGCATTGGGATGCCCCTATGAAGGAACTATTCCTCCAGCTAAAGTTGCTGAAGTAAGATTATTTCTTCTAAATAAAAACCAAACCAGAATGTGTGTGTCTTAAATATACTCTACAACTCCTTATTCTTCCAAAGTTGTAGGGATAACTGCATGTATGATTCATTTCCTTGTGATAATTAAAATTGGAAATTTAGGAGCATGCTCGCAATATATTTGTTTATATGTAATACACACTGAATATGGAACTGCCAAGTACCTTGAGAGATACTTCTAATCTGTAAATCAGTGCCAGTTCTTCTCACTGAAGCAAAAAAGCATTTGTTTGCATTTCAGCTATGTAATTGTTCCTCTATATCTTCTCTATTAGCTGTATTAGACAGTAAGTAGCCTCCATCTCCAATCCAAGCTTATAGCATGAGCCATAGCTATTAGCTGCCATCAAATATATACAGTATATAGTTTGTATATATTTTCAGAAGCAAGAATAACTGTCCGTTTAGGTAATAATAGAAGCATCAGCTCCCATTGTCTGTTAGTAAGCAGGAAAGTAAAACATATGGTGGGAATTTTCTTCACTTGAGGCAATAAAGTAGCATTCCTGAACGTGTCATGAACACTTCTGCTCAAGCCAAGATTTAGAATTAAAGCTTATAGAATTTACACAATCTGCCTTTTCTGTGTCTGAGGAGTAGATGTACTGCAGAAGCAATGAAAATACGTTTTTAAGTCTAAGAGGCATCCATATGAAAAAGAATTTGTGTGTGTGTGTGCATGTTTATCCCTGGAATAGGGATGGAGAAACAGCAGAGCACAGCCCACTGATTTATCACTATTCAACTTCTGATAGGTCATTTTCTGGTGGTTTGGATTCTTGTAAAAAAGGATTTCTCAAGGGGTCAAAGGATAAAAGGATACAAACAATAGACACTAACTTTAATAAAAGTTGGTAGTGATCATAAATCAGAATCCAATCTTCAAGATATGAAAAGCCAGAAAGTTGATACCTCCCCCAGCTCAAGTAGAGGCCATGGAAAATAGGTAATGATTGGATTTTCTTAAAGGGGGTTGATGAACTTCATTTGGTAAGTTGTTCAGAGACATAAGACCACTTCAGAAAAGGTCCTCTCTCTTGTATCTGTCAACCTGACTGCTGTCAGAGATGGGCACCAGCATCCTGCACTAGCTAGGTTGCTGAACTATCTTTAAAGGCATGCTGTTTGCATTACAATAGTCCAGCATGGGCATTAATAGAGTATGAATAATTGAAATGAGATCAAATTATACCAACCTAAATGGCAAAAAGTAATCCTGACCACTGCTGCTACCTCAGCTTTCCACATTGATGATAACTGCAAGAGAATTGTCACTATCTCTCTTGTGGGAGTGCAACTTTATCTAAGACCAGTTGTAAACCTTCATCCAGATTGCATTTTTTAGGACACAACACTTCAGTTTTGTTTCAGCTTGTTTGCTTTCATCCATCCACAACATGCTTTCAAACATTATGTCAAGAGTTCCACAGATGAACGTTGATCTGATCTGGAACAATACATTTTATAATCTTAAGGAAGATTGAGAGCTCAGAATTAGTTAAAACAGTGTTAATGTTTTCACAAAAATGTTATCAGTATACGCTTTTGCTTGGCAAATTCAAAATTTACCATGTAGCTGTACTAGTGTAAAAGTAGTTAAAGTGTTTCCTTTATTCTGCCACAATATCTGCCCTTGGAAGGAAATCAGTTCATAAAATCATTGAATGTGGCTTGGAGATATCTTGGGGATAATCTAGCCCAGCCACCTGCCAGGGCAGGAATCCACTGATACAATTATTATTATTATTATTATTATTATTATTATTATTATTATTTATTAAATTTCCATGACCGCCCATCTCCCCCTCCAAACAACATCATTAAAATACAAGAAATACGACAATAAAAATAAAAATACAATATAAATACAATAAAATCCAAGTGGCAGATGGTTCTTACAGTGACGCTAAAAATATTTAAAATATTTAAGGCCGCTGTAAGAAAGCCATCCCCAAGCGTGACCACTTTCCTTCTTGCCCCAGGCGAGATCACAGAGCCAAGTTTTTAATTTTTTTCTGAAGTCCAGGAGTGAAGGGGCCTGTCTTATCTCTGGGGGGAGGGTGTTCCATAGGGCAGGCACCACTGCAGAGAAGGCTCGCCTCCGAGACCCCGCTAGATGGAATTCTTTCATAGAGGGGGTCCGCAGCATGCCCTCTCTGCAAGATCGGATGGGAAGGGACAATGTAATGGGGATGAGGCGGTCCCTCATGTAACCTGGGCCCATGCCATGTAGGGCTTTAAAGGAAATAACCAAAACCTTGAATTGGACCCGGAAGCAAACTGGTAGGTTTGCTTCCAGGTCCCTGCTAGGTGGCCAATCAGCCTTTGATTAAACCAGCCAGATTAAACTTTGGAGGAACCCTTGAAATATTTTTCAGGCCTCAGGGAACCCCTGCACATTCAGGCTTAAATATAGGCCAGAAGTTACAAGATTATTATATTTGTTATATTATATATAATATAATATATTATATTTGTTTCATGGGTAGGCCTGTATATATGCATTAACAGTGCTCTTAAACTAAAAATAAAGAGTCCCCTATTCGGGGAGATGGGCGGGGATAAATTGAATAAATAAATATTTGATAATATTATAAAAATAATGAAACTTACCTTTTTAATGTGAAGTTGCCCAAATTTGAAATAATTTTTTAAATAAATCATGATCTCCCAGGGAACCCCCTAGTGACCTCTCGCAGAACCCTAGGGTTCCAGAGAACCCTGGTTGAGAAACCCTGGATTAAGCACTTCCAGCAGAGAGTTCACCATCTCCCAAAGCAGTCTGTTTCATTACTGAATAGCTTCTACCATTATTATTTTTTTTTCCTGCTGTTCAACTGAAATCAACTTCCTTTTATTTCAAACTATTGTTTATTAACCTGTCTTCTGAAGGTACTCTGAAAACTCTGCCCCATCTTCTGCAAGACAGCTGTTAGCTATTTGAAGACCGCTATCATGTCCCCCACACTCCTTCTGTAAGTTAAGCATCCCCAACGCCTCTAACCATTCCTCATGATGTTGCACTCCTTGGACAGCCTCCAGTTTCTTGATGTCTTTCCTAAAATGTGTCCAGGACTGGATGCAATATTCCATGTTTTTTGATTGCATGTGACTTGAAATAGAGTCAGGGTAGGGATCTGCAACAGCAACAGCAAATTTCATACTGGTATAGTATCCTGTTGACTCAAGGATACTGTAGGTGGATAGCACTTCAGATCAACAATAGAAAAGACCCTCTTTCAGCAGAGTGCACCTTTTTCTTCTGGCTTTCACAAATATCCTCTATTTTTCTACATAATTCTTTCTACAGCAGGGTTATCAGTTTTTGTCATTGTGATTTTGAAAAGTTAGGATCAGTTCCCTGCCAAAAGTCCCCTTCTCCCAATATCTATATGCCTGAAATTTACCTGGGAAAACTATGCTGAATTAACCTCAGCAACACAAGAGGATATACTTGTTTGTAGATTTTTGTGTCTAAAATGCTGAAAAGGGGAATAAGTGGAAGGAAAATATGTTTTCACAGATTGCTCCTGATAGCTAAGTTAATGGTTAAGCGATCCGAGAAAATTACATCAGCAGTTTCTTTTTACTGTGAATAAGTGGCTATTCGCTGGAAAACCTGAACAATATTTGATCTTCTGAAGAATATTGTAGAAGTTTAATACGTTGTTTCCCATACTGGCCTTCTTCTACATGAAGGCTGCATACCTTGTGGCTCCACAATTTTAGATGTGTCCCATAAAGCCCCTCTAAACAATGTCACTGAATTGTAATTTCTAATGTGACAGAAAAGGAAATTTACTTAAATACATGAGGAATAATCATGCAGTATAAATTTGTATTCCACTAAACTTTAGATCACATTGTCTGGCCATGCCTATTTCTTGGAGGACAACCTTTGGCATGCCACCCAAAAAACCCAAATACCTCATCCTGAGAAAAGTAATCCATCAAGCTCTACATTTTCTATATGAGTATATTTTCCCCCCCCTCAAAAAAGAGAGAAAGGATGTAAGCTCTGAATGCTTTTTAAGTCGGAAAGAGGAATAAAAATACAAATCAGCTAGGTATATGCAACAGAGATCTGCTTTGGCTTTCATTGATTAAACAGACAATATAATATCAGCTGGGCGTTTTCCCAGTCTTAATTGGTTTAGGCAGTCTAAAACTAGCACTATGTCCTGTTGTTCGGTCAAGTATCTTGATCCCAAAAGCCTACAAGGTGGCAACCTGACACGCATATGTAAGTGCATGTTGTGACTTAGATCTGCTTTTCCAACCCAGTGCCTTCCAGGTCTGTTGTGATTAGAATTCCCAGAATTCTGAGCCATCAGGTTTAGATGCTCCATAAATCTCAGAAAGAAGATAGAAATGAGCCATCTGAAGAGAAAAATGAATGAGTTCCTAGTATTAGTTTCTGCTCCTCAGAAATTCTTTGACACATGTGAATTTGTAATATTAAAATAGACAATTGATATTTCCCTTGTTACCTCTTGCTTATATTTGAAAGAACTATGTTTCTCTCTAATCAGGTCTCAAAAAGGCTATATAGTATGGGATGCTATGAGGTCTCTCTGGGAGATACCATTGGAGTGGGAACACCAGGCAGTATGAAGAGAATGCTGGAATCTGTTATGATGGAAGTTCCATTGGCTGCTCTGGCAGTGCACTGCCATGACACCTATGGCCAGGCCTTAGCCAATATTCTTACAGCTATGCAGGTAACTTCCAACCTCTGAGTACATCTTCACAAGCCCCATCCCTCCATCCATTTATGTAGGTTGGAGAAAGGAGGGGGAAAACAAATGCAGATATGTTCTGAGCTGCTCAGTTCTGGGAGTCATTTGATGTTACTCCAAGAGCATGGGATGGGGGCTGCAGAGGCATGATTACCACATGGCTTCCTAATTGTCTTTCACTTGCAACCTAGCACTTTAGAAACTTGGTTTCTAAATATACACTTCATTACTAGCAGAGTGAATTCATGTGTTCTACAGATTCAGGAATCCTGCACACACATTACTGCAGGAAGGGGAAAAATGAGGTAGCATTTTAATTAGTTTATAAGGAGAAGTCCCAGAGTTTATTCATTTTGTTGGCATTTCCTATGTAATCAGAAGCAAGAAGGTATGACAGCTGGACAAATGTTGTTAAAAATCAGGGATGGTGGAAGCCAGGGTTGCTGATAGCGTTTACAGCATCCAAATCCACAGGAGAACATTAATTGGAACCCAGATCTCCAAGAAGGAAACAGCACTGAAAGTATATTTGTCACCTATGTATTATGTGTGTGGGTATATACACATGTTTGTTATGAGTATAAATCATTTAGAACTGCAAGAGCTTAAACAGAACAAAAATAAGCTAAAGGATGTGAGGCAATCTTCCATATTTTTCACAAATAAGCAAAAGTTGTAGTGGCATGGGTCACATTAAAATTATATTTGTGTGTTCTTTGGAACTGAGAAACCCTCCTGAAAAAATTGGTGAGGGCAGTTTTCTTTCACTTTCTTTTTCTGTAACAAAAGAAAAGAAATACTAGACAGGAAAAGATTCAGCAAACTTTTCCCCTGCTGATTCTCTGCTATAACATATGTATTCCTAAAGCTTCTTTTAATCATCATTATTATCACCATCAATCATCATCTGCCTGACTCCAGAATGACTCTCAGAACTCGATTATATGTCTGAAGACAATATATCTGTTTGATTTATCAGAAGAAACAAACTAGCAAGATGGTCAAAAGTATATAAATGAAATTTCTGATTAACTTAACTCTTAAAAAAATAGATACTATTATCTATTCCAAGGCACAAATCCATGAACAGCTCTCTGTTGACCCTCTTCTATTTCTTCTGTAAATTTCGTGTCCCAGAGCATAGTAGATTAGCTGTGTACCCGTTACTTTTTCTGTTCTAATAGAGGCACTCAATTGTCATTTATCTTTACCATCTCATTTCTGGGATCAGCAATCTTTTCAAGTGGCAAGCATCATATGATTTTGTGTTATGTCTTGGGCATACACACATGGATGAGTTAATTAAAATGTTACATTCACAAGACAAAGTTAAAAATGTCTGAGAATGCAGATACATTATAATGGGTTATCTTGAGATAGAACAGAACAGAACAGAACAGAACAGAACAGAACAGAACAGAACAGAACAGAACAGAACAGAATACTTTATTGGCCAAGTATGACTAAACATACAGTCATACTTGGCCAATAAAGAATCAAAAAGAATATTAACGGGGGGGCTATAGGCACCATTTTGTGGTGTTACATGCGCCATGTTACATTCCTCCATGTCACTGTAAGGAAACATTACTGTCTTTCTTCATCCTTTCACTCAGTTGCTGCTGTGAAATACTTTCTGAGTGTCTGCTTCCAGCATCTCTAGCAAGCAAGCAAGCAAACAAAGATAGATGACTGACTGACTGACTGACTGACTGACTGACTGACTGACTGACTGACTGACTATCTATCTATCTATCTATCTATCTATCTATCTATCTATCTATCTATCTACCTATCTATGAAATTTATATGGAAGTAACTCTGGGTGGCTCTAAGTAATTTCTAAATCAGTGAATAAACTCTCCCCAAAAGGGTTTGTATTTTAAACTGGCTTTGCTTGTTCGCACTGTATATTGTGGGCTAGTGGGGAGAGAATGACCCTCCGATGGCAGCACATTATGGTATGGAAGGGAAGAATGTAGAACATTGTTGGGATAAAAAGCATATGAAATAACATTTTAAAATAATAAGTACAGTAATGCATAGTTTGACCTTTAGTGAAACTGACGGAGAATGCTGAGGAACATAGCTTCAGAATCTTTTTCAGGGCCAAAGCAGTGACACTTATTGAATGCCAGCGTAACTGATATGCTGTCTTGGCTTTGGCAAATGACAAAAAGCAACAACAAGGCTTCCAAATTTTACCATTTGTAATAAAATGTAATAGGAAAAGTCAGGAAAAGAAGGAAAAATATTGGTGGAGCTGGTTCTTTTCTTTTTTTGGTGGTGTCTTTTTTGTCTTAACAGTTTTAATGGTAGTACAAACAGAAATTCTGTGCAGTTTTGGAAAGAAATAGGGTCAGTAAATGGAAAACAGCTTCTTGTTTTGGAAATCATACCATCAAGGTAGTCGAAGTTTCGATCTGCTGATTCTGCTTCTTTAACATGTTTCTTACAGAACCATGGAAACTGAAGATGAGATTTCCAGTTTTCCATTATTTAACAACAACAACAAAAGAATAGGAGGATAAACAATACAGATCAGATATTTGGATATCCATTACTAATTTGGGTAATATATAGTTCAGGAAGCAAAGTAAATGTTGGCAAAAAAAAGCAGGTGTATAACAGGGCTTATTTTATAAATAGATATGGCTTCTTGAGTCCAGCAAATGAATTCATTCAAAGTAACATTTCTGAAAAAGACCATGTTAATGTTCTTAACTTGATGCTGTAGGCAGAAATAAGTTGTGAGCTTCTCTTATTAATTCTAGTTTATGTTTTTTTTAACAGCGCTAACAGTGGGGGAAAGGAACGTGTGAAACAGAAACATGGCACTTAAAAAAGGGTTAAAAATACCTAACAATATGTGAATGTATTTTCAGGCAAGGGTCAGCGATGTAATGCTTACAGGCACCAAAACACTTGCAACACGTTAAACAGCATACTGCAACTCTGCAATTGAAGTGTTAAAATGGTTGAAATGTTTTGTAATTGTCATATCTCACAAGATTTCAGTGTTCTGGCTTGGGATCTTGTAAAATTTCAGATGTGTGATTGATTGATTGATTGATTGATTGATTGATTGATTGATTTTAGCAATCCATACCTGAACAGTTACTCCTACTTTAAAAATCCTATAAGAGATGTTTAAGGGACCCCTGATTGTACAGTCTGGTTTCCCTGTTGATTCCTGCCTCATATAAAACTTTAGTCCCATTGGGTATTTGTTCTGTCTTCTCTGTATATGCCTCAGTGAGGCAGTCTGCATGAAGTGTCTTGCTTGTTGCTAGAAGATTATATTTCATATGATGTTTCTAATAGAAAGGAATACCTATGACACTTGAATGCTGACCTGAAGCCTGGCCTCATTGATATGTGAAAGCCAGGCATCAAAGTGGGCCCAGGCATATTTTAAGTAAATGGAATATTCTTTTTTTAAAAAGGGCTTTTCGTATGGGGCCTCGCTTCTGCATGTGGGGATATGCAAATCCAGGCACTCATCTGTGATCAGTAAGTGGGTAATATCTTACCCTATCTGACTTGTAATCCTCAAATTAATTGTACTGCTGATAAACTGTAATTTGTTTGCAGATAAAGCAGTTATTTTGATAATGGACTATGGGAGAGTTTGATAGGAATTTTTAGTGAACTGCATGCATGTACTCAGTCCTGTGCATGTTCCCTGAAAAACAAGTTTCACTGAATTCAAGGGACTTACTCCCAAGTAGATATGAATAGCATTTGAGCTTTAGAAATATAATTGTAAGGCTCTTTTAGCTGTTTTTGTTTATTTATTCTGTTATTTATTTCTACAGTGGCCTAATGCTTTCAACATCAGAACAGGCAAGACCAGCTTTTTTGGACCAGAATGTCTTCTCAAAATTCCAAATGCCACATTTGGAATTTTGAGCATGTATTGTGGATGGTTTTGCAAAGTAATTGCTTAGAGTAGGTGTGCCTATTCACAAAAAGAATGCTGCGGGAACATAATCGGTTACAAAGTTGCTCTGGGTTAACTCCACCCTCCGAAGCTTTGCAAGTTGATATAGCCACGTAAGTATGTCTTTCAAGTAAAAGTCTTAAAGTTTGTAAAGTGGCATACAACCTTTGCCTCCCTGCAGAAGTTGCGCTTGTTGGGATTTGGTGCTGCCTCAGCGTGGTTGCTCCTCTTCTGGCTGCTGCCGAGCTCCAGGCAGGAATCACACCACAATGGGCTGTTTACCGTAGCTTGTGGTCCCGGCAATTGACTGATAGCTCTGTTGCTTGCCTGTAATAGTTGTACATTCCCAGATGTTGCTTCCTGCTTCCTCGTCTGCTTGTTGTCGTCTTATCCTTCTTTTCTCCTACAAACCCACACTTCCGTAGGCTAGGGGCCTGGGTGAGGTGAGGCTGAATGAAGGGATGTTCCTAAAAGCACCAGCGTGGGCTCAATTAGCCAGACATCTGGAATGCTGGCATGGATGCTTGTGAGTAAACAGTGAGTGGGGGAAGGGAGGGAGGGAGGGAGGGAGGGAGGGAGGGAGGGAGGAAGGAAGGAAGGAAGGAAGGAAGGAAGGAAGGAAGGAAGGAAGGAAGGAAGGAAATGAGCCCATCTCCTCTCAAGTTTCTGGGGCTGTAAACTTTTACTGCCCTTTGGGAGAAGGGATGAGATGAGACTATTTTTGGGGAAGTGGGAGTGGGAAGCATTTCTGTCTGGCTGCTTTTCCCAAATGCAGACAGCAACCCCAACTTCATTCCCTCACACCTACTTACCATCTTCTCTAGTCCCTCCTCTTGCTGAATGTTCTTGTGCAGCCTTTGTCTTCTATTCTGGGCAGGTGTTGGCACTCCTCCAAAATAAGTCTTGGACTACAGCAGCGGCAGCGCTGATTGGCGGGAGTGCCGCTTCTTTCGGTTCCCCCATCAGTGCTTCCAGGTTTTTGCGCGACACAGCAGGACACCGCAGGCGACATAGTAGTGTGTCGCAACACACACTTTGGAAAGCTATGCATTAGGGACCCAATTCATATAATGCTAACCGATTTAATAGAAAGAAAGATAATGGAAGATAAAAATATGTTACATCTCTCTCTCTCTGTGTGTGTGTGTGTGTGTGTGTGTGTGTGAGAGAGAGAGAGAGAGAGAGAGAGAGAGAGACAGAGACAGAGACAGAGACAGAGACAGAATAAATTCCACTATGGTTAGATGGAATTTATTATGCATTTAAGGAAGCTTGACAGCACACTCGTAGAGTATATGACACTGGTATGACTAATCAGTCAGTGGGCAAAGATTAGTTTATTTAAATTGCTTTTAAGCCACTTCTTAAGCCAGCAGTGAACACCTTCTATCCCTTCAGATGCTGCTGAACACAACACCCAACAGAGCAGCCTTCATGGGCAATGGTGAGAGGTGCTGGGAGTTGTAGTTCAGCAATATCTGGAGGGTCATAAGTTTCATCTAGATTGGACTGACAACCAGAGTAGGACAGCTGAGTAGCTTTTGTGAGTCTTGGCATTTGACAATAAAACTTGAGCTCAAAAGGGCCTTTGGAATTGATGTAGGGAGTTAAACCAAGTGTTGACAAGAAGCTTAAGTTTAGCATGATACTCTGCAACTGTAGAAACTTGGCAGCAGTTATGGATCATTCTGCATGTACAGTAGAACCTGACTTGGAGTGCTTGGTTTGAGTATAAGAAGAGAGTTGGCTCTGTTTCAGAACCTCAGTAATTTTTCCCTACCATTTTCTTGTTTTGGAATTTAACATTCTACAAGCCTATGTCAAACACATGGGGAGTTGCCATGTCAACTAGTGATAAGATCTATGTACTGTTTAGAGATGGAAATCCAGAAGCCTCATCTTCACTGAAGAAAAAGCATGACATTAGAGGTGAATTTGGGCTCACCACTTTATACAGCTCTTATTCTCATAGCTTCCTCTGGGCTTTGGTAAATTGCTTTCTACTAGCAGTAATTTCTACTTCAGCTTGTCTAATTAAATATGTAACTGTGAATTTTTCAGCTCCTCATAGTTAGCCAAAATCCATATATCACAGCCTGCTTTCCATTAGCAGAAGGAATCATTATTTGCTTTTCCCATCTCAGGAGTCTTCATTTTAAAAATCATTTTGCACTTCATAAATAGAAAAAAAAAAGGACTTACATACTAACATTCATTGGTAACTCTCAGCGTTCTATTGGTCAAGTCAGTTTAGACTGAGTTAATGGATCGCGCCAATGCGACACCTCAAGCCCCATTCGACCCGTCACTCCCCGTGGTTTACGGAGGAGTTGAGGGTCTTGAAGAGGGTGAAGAGACGTCTAGAACGCCGCTGGAGAAAGACGAAGACGGAATTCGACCGAACACAATCTAGAGCCGCTATTAAGGCCTACCTTGTGGCGGTAAGAGCGGCAAAACGTAAATATTTCTCCGCTCTTATTGCATCCGCAGAATGCCACCCGACGGCCCTGTTTAAGATTACTCGATCTCTCTTGGGTAGGGTGGTTTCGACCACCCACCTGCAGGGCCGTGCGGAAGAATTTTCTGAGCATCTGCAGGATAAAATCGCTCGGATTCAGTCTAAGTTGGACTCCATGCCTGGATTGCAGTCTGGGGAGATGCCGGGAGAGCGGTCTTGCCCTATTATCTGGGAGCGATTTGATCCTGTTGGACCTGAGGAAGTGGACAGGATCCTTCGAATTGTTAATCCCACCACATGTTATTTAGATCCCTGCCCTTCCTGGCTGGTGAAATCGGCCGGGGAGGTGACAGGTGGATGGGTCCAGGCTATGATTAATACATCCTTGTCGGAGGGGGTGGTTCCAACTGCCTTTAAGGAGGCGTTGGTGCACCCCCTCCTCAAGAAGCCATCCCTGGACCCTACCATCCTGGACAACTTTCGTCCAGTCTCCCACCTTCCCTTTTTGGGAAAAGTGGTTGAGAAAGTGGTGGCGTTGCAACTTCAAAGGACCCTGGATGAAGCGGATTATCTTGACCCTTTTCAGTCAGGTTTCAGGCCAGGATATGGGACGGAGACTGCATTGGTCGCACTTACGGATGACCTCTGGCGGGAGCGGGATGGAGGTAGTGCATCCATCCTGGCTCTCTTGGATCTCTCAGCGGCTTTCTATACCATCGACCATGGTATCCTTCTGGGGCGGCTTAGGGAGTTGGGGGTGGGCGTCGTAGTTTTGCGCTGGTTCACCTCCTTCCTCCGGGGCCGCTCCCAGTCGGTGGTGATAGGGGAGGAGAGATCCAGCCCGCATTCGCTCCTATGTGGGGTGCCGCAGGGTTCGGTTCTCTCTCCTCTCCTGTTCAACATCTACATGAAACCGCTGGGTGAGGTCATCCAACACCATGGGATGAGGTATCATCAGTATGCGGATGATACTCAATTGTATATCTCCATCCCTGGTGAAGTAAGTGATGCTGTGTCCACCCTGTCCCAGTGCCTGGGGGCTGTGAGGGCCTGGATGGGGAACAATAGGCTTCAGTTGAACCCTGGTAAGACCGAGTGGCTGTGGATTGATGGCTCAGCGTCTTCTGGGAAATTGTCATCTTTGGTTCTCGATGGGGTAGCACTACCCCGTTCAGAACCGGTGCGTAATCTGGGGGTTCTTCTAGACTCACGACTCCTGCTCGAAGAGCAGGTGGCAGTCGTGGCTAGGAGGGCTTTTGCACAACTTCGGTTGGTGCGCCAGTTACGCCCATTCCTGGAACGCGATGCCCTCCGTACAGTCACTCATGCTCTCGTCATCTCCCACGTAGATTATTGCAATGCGCTCTACATGGGGCTACCCTTGAAGACTATCCGGAAGCTTCAGCTGGTGCAGAATGCGGCCACGCGGGCAGTATTGGGTGCTCCAAGATCTGCACATGTAACACCGTTGCTCCGCGAGCTACATTGGGTGCCGGTTTGCTTCCGGGTACAATTCAAGGTGTTGGTTATTACCTTTAAAGCCCTACATGGCATGGGACCAGAATACCTGAGGGACCGTCTTATCCCCATGTTATCAACCCGCCCCACCCGGTCATCCAGAGCGGCCCTGCTACGTACCCCATCAATTAGAGAATGTCATCTGATGGGGTCTAGGAGGCGGGCCTTCTCTGTGACAGCGCCCACGCTATGGAACAGCTTGCCCCCAGAGGTGAGACAGATCTCCCTCCCTCCCGACCTTTAGGAAAGAGCTGAAGACCTGGTTCTGCCGCCTGGCATGGGAGCGAGGGAGGGATAGTTCCTTATGGAGATGGCTAATCCCTTGATTTTAATGTCCTTCTTTTAATGAATATCGTATCCATCTGGATTTATAATTATTTTTATACTGTTTGTAATTTTTTCTATAGATTTTAACTATTGTTATCCTGTAAACCGCCCAGAGTCCCTATTCCGGGACATGGGCGGGGATAAATTTAAATAATAAATATAAATAAATAAATAAATAATGGTTTGCTAAAATAAGACCCAATAATGAAATGTCTTTTAGGATTCCTCCTCTGTTAGGGTTGTTTCTAAATCTATCTGCGTGTGGCTTGCAATCCAGCTTCTTAGTTCAGATATAATGATGTCTCTAGTGGTGCTATAGCATTTTTCCTAATAAGTATGTCCCACTGACTTTGTAATATATATTGTTAATGTTCCAATTTCAGTTACATATGGAATGCCTTCATGGTGGAAGCAGCTGTATGTGTGATAATAAGCTCCATCATCTCTAGATGAGAAGAAAGAAAGGGAGGTTGACCAAGGATTTAATCAATGTAAATGAGAATCCCTAAAAGAAATAGATTCAGGGTTTTTTTCCCCCCTCTTCCTTTCCCAGCTACCTTCTTATTTATTATATTTAGCAAGGCGTAGTTAGACTCTGTCTGCAAAAGATATAACAGTGCAAGAGCAAGCTTGGGTACAGGAGGGAATTAGGGAGAAGTTCAAGAACTTCTGTCCCTGGGTCTATTTCCTGTCTATTTCCTATTCTAAGAAAGTTATTCAGGTTCCTCTGAACAGGGCATTTAGCCATGTATAATAAGAATGTGGTTGGGCATGTTACTCTTCCTTTAAATTCCCTGGGTAAGCTAGGGAATTTAGTTAAAGAGAAGAGTTGACACAAAGTTCTACTTGTATGTGCTTAAATGCAAGTTGCACTCTCTGTATGGTGGTAAGTGATAAAGCAGAGTTCCCAGTCCCATGGAGAATTCTACTCACATTCAAGCCAACCCCCTCAGAGCTTACTCCTCCACACAGCAAGAAGGGGAGGTATTGGGGAGGCAGGACCAATGTGTCCAACCTCTCCTTTTTACACATGAATAAATAGGACTAGCCAGGCTGATCATTTTATCAGGTTTGCATCAAGGACAGAATAGCCAGGGAACTTGAGATAGAAGTTGGAGCAGGAAGAATGACTTTAATTCTAGCTCACTTTTCACTTGTTGCTGCATTGAACAATGCAGTTAGGAGGAGGTAATACAAAAATGTTATTGGGTGTGAGTTTATATTCAAAGAGGAGTAGAGGATGGGAAAAATAAGCAGAATAGTCTTCAAGAAATCCTTGAATGGCCATGAAGAAAGAGGTTGAATTAATGGAGAAGGTTTAATTCAATGGTGGGCCGTTGAAATAGCTTACATACTTAATGAATGGAATCTCCCAGACATGCAATGCATGTCTAAGCTTGTGCTGGCAATGTTCCGTACTTGTTATAAAGTCTGAGTTTCTCATCCTTTCCCTTCCTTTACAAACCTCAAGAGGAAGAGATTCCACATCTTCCCTGGGATTATGTATCTTACTCTGTTGAACCATCACTGCCATAACGAAGAAGCATTATTTTCTTGCAGTCCAATTCAAATTGACTTTATTCAGTTGCTTCAGCGTGAGCCCCTCTGCTGTCATGCTAAATAGCAATTTCCACTTCTCTTCATGATTTTGGAAAAGGTTAGCTTACATTTTCTTGTTTAAGCCAGTAGTGAATATTTTGGGCCAAATGGTAAATAGACCTACTCTGCTAAAACATTTCCATTTTTTAAAGCCCTGTTTCTCATACAGTATATCATACATTTCAAGACAAAAAGAGAGAAAGTTTAAAAACACAATACTGTCTGGACTGTTTGCTTCTGGATTCTCTTTCGTTTGCATGTGTTGTTGTTTTTTTTAAAAAAAGGGAGCAATCAGAACTTCATCCAAGATCCCAACTGAGGCCAATATAATTCAAGTGAAACCACAGGAAAACTTTGAAAACCACTGAATAGGTAGAATTGTTAAGCCTAAATTTATGTGCACATTATCATGTTTTCTAGTTATACTTTGGTTCTGCAGGCCACATCAGATCTTCCTTTTTACTTAAATTTCATACACAGAATGAGGATTAGACAAATTGGAACAAATTATGATAGATTCCTTCTTTCCATGCTTTTTTATAAGACTTTGTGAAGATACTGTTCTCCTGTACCTTTTCAAATAATTTTATTGGTGTATGTGCACATATATACTTTAATTAAATAAATGGCCAATTCTTATCCGGATATTACACAGGATCCAGATATATTTTCCCAGATAAGAGCTCAAGTTGAGGGGAGAATTTCACATTTTAAAATCACCTGAACAGAAATATTCTTTCTGGGAATGTGTAATTTTGCTGCCTTCTGTCTCTGGCCTCTTCAGTTATGTTCATTGCAATGGGAAATGATATGTAGGATATGACTGTGCAAGTATTGTGATGTAATTTTTATTACACAGCATCCATGCTGTTACTCAGGAGAAGTATGAAAACTCATTTCTTAATTAAAGATATAAAATATTCAAACATTTGAACATCTTTGGTCTGTAATCCTATACTTGAAAGTAAAACCCACTAAAACCTAGTCAGCCTTCTTGTATGTTTCCCATTGGATGGCCACTCCATTCATTAAAGGAGATCTCATTCTGCTTAAGCAAACAAAAACAGATCTGGCCATTGTCTTTGGGACCATTCCCTTCCTTCCATTAATGGCATCCTTACCAATGGTTGTGCTGCTTGGAGATAGTGAGAGCTCTAATCCAATACCTCTGGAAGGCACCAGAACGGAGAAGCCTGTGCTATGGTGACATTCCATTTCCAGTGCTGGCTCAGAATTCCTTTTTCAGTGGGCAAGAAGCAGTAATCGTCTGTCAAGGCTATCCAGCTCAAGCGACAAGAAACATTTGGATTTCTGGAAAGATGTTTATTGCTAATAGGGTAATATAACAAAATCTTGAAAGCCTACCAAAGTAATTATCCTGCACAATATATACTTCATATAATTAAGGCAGAATTACTTTGAGCCTTTCTCATGTTTCCTCCCTTCCCTGGACTCAAAAATTTCTTTTGTAACAGCCTTGTTTCCTCCTTTAACTGTCTTCTTGTCCCATCTGTGTTCCCAAAGGTCTCTTAGGCATTTTATCGCTTTGTCCTACAATAGGTTTTCTTTCATATACGTAAAAGTCACTGTAGAAATGGGCTTGTTTGTTTGTTTGTTTGTTTGTTTATTTATTTATTTATTTGATTTCTCACCGCCCAACTCCCTCAAGGGACTCTGGGCGGTTTACAAATCATCAAAATCACGAATATTAAACATTAAAACATTAAAATAATGTTACTAACGCTAAATTCACATTGGTCTGTGAATATCGCAAAAAAAAAAAAAAGTGAAGAGGTTTTGTGATCTGGAAAGCCCCCAAGGCATTATTTAATAGTCATACTTTGGTATAGTCATAGCAATAGCCTCTTTATAGATCCCCTTTTATCATGTAACTGTGGGTTATTTAAAGTGACTCCTTAAATGATTACATTAAGATTCAGAATGATTCTGTTGTGAAGTGGATAGACAGTAATCCAGGCCTTCTTTATTTTTTTGCACAGAAAAAGACATCATTTTCTAAACTTGAAGCAAATTGTTTCCAAATCCTGTACATGGGACTTTTGTGATCTTGCCATAGCTTTAAGTTGCAGTCCTATGCATACTTAGTAAATCTCTTTGAACCCAATAGTGCTTATTGAGTAGACATAATTAGGGCTGTACGGTCATAGATTTAATTTCTATAACTTTGTTGAAATGTAAACTCTTCATAATGCTGTTACCATTGAATAATTGTAATTGTCTGTTGATGTGTTTTCCTCTAAGATTTAACATTAAGCCTTAACATTTGGGAACAGAACATCAAGTAACAATTACAATTACTCACTGATAACAGCGTTATGAATAGCCCAGAGGCAGTTTTTGAGTTCATCTGTGTCTGATATTCTTTTTGAGAATTGGGTTCTGCAACCCTGCCTATGTGCACCTGCAAAGAACAAAACACCAGTGTTTTAAGAGTTGAATGAATATTAGCTGACACCTTATGCTTATTTATTTTTATATTACATTTTAGATTGCCTCAAAACCATAATAGTTATCACATTCTTATTGAATCTCACAGGACCGCATGCAAAAACACTAACATCTCACAAGATGTGGTAGTTTTATGGGAGATCAGCCTCTTTTTTATTTTTATTCCATTACTCCTTTTATTATACAGTACTGACTCATTCAGAAATCACAACTGGGTAAAACAGATTAATATAAATGAAAATATTAAAATATGGATGTATCCACGTGCATATGCCCACATATTAAAAGGAAAAATAAATGTATTCTGCGTACATCTAGTTACATGCACCTCCTAGTTGGTGGGATGTAGCCAAAGTAATCTTGTTTGCAAGGTAGTCTCTGGATTAGAGATCCCAGCTTGCATGAGATAGCATCAACATACTCTATCTGGAGTAAACAAGTGGACTTGAGTTGCTCTTGCATCTTACAAGCCAAAACATGTCAAAAGTGACAACTATTCTTACCATTATCAGGTTAGTGTTATGTGCATGTTATATTCCAATGAATGAAAATAATGGAAGAGAAGATATGAATTTTGTGAATAATTGTGTAACATTCTGAATGAATGTGACTGGTAGGGAAACTATTCTGTTCAGCCATATGAATGGATGGGTGGGAACAAGATGAGATAATATAGAAAAAGTGTTTGGGCCATCTGAAGACCCAAGAATGAATTAATATAGTGATTGTCTGGTAAGTAAGTATCTGTTTAGAAAAAGGTATGTTTGTTTCAAACACATGGTTTAAGCATAAGTCTTTTTATAGATACACATAACAAAGGAATGAATATAAATAAAAAAGCATGATTGATTGATAGTGTATGATTCAAGACTGAGAGAATTAGTGAAGGATACAAGGATATTGAATGTGGGACAGATCATTTTTAACAATTTCAAGACTTTATAGTGGGGAAAATAGACATGGGGGAAAAGGAAAGAAGTGAAAGGAAGTAGAACAATTGCAGGAAGAGAAAAACCAAGTCCTCGGTGGAAAAAGTATTATAAAACAGATCATTTTTCTAACAAAATTGGTGGATAGAGGACGTAGGGAAGGAAGGTGAGGCAGCTACTTGAAACAGAACAAAAAATATAATGTTACAGAAATATGTGAAGTTATGCTAATGAGTACGAAAAAGGATGTTTGGTAGAATGATAAGTAGAAGAAGCTATGGATGAGGAAAAAATACATATAAAATAATAATTATTAATAATATTAGATATCTATCTATTTATCTAGTCAATTCAAGGCGGCAAACATGCCTAATTCTCCTGCCTCCTATTTTCCCCACAACAGCAACCCTGTGAGGTGAGTTGGGCTGAGAGAGAGGGACTGGCCCAAGGTCACCCAGCCGGCTTTCACGCCTAAGGCGGGACTAGAACTCTCAGTCTCCTGGTTTGCTATTGGCTCCTTCCTAAGGCTGAGAGACAGGGACTGGCCCAAGGTCACCCAGCCGGCTTTCACGCCTAAGGTGGGACTAGAACTCAGTCTCCTGGTTTGCTATTGGCTCCTTCCTAGGGCTGAGAGACAGGGACTGGCCCAAGGTCACCCAGCCGGCTTTCATGCCTAAGGCGGGACTAGAACTCTCAGTCTCCTGGTTTGCTATTGGCTCCTTCCTAAGTCTGAGAGACAGGGACTGGCCCAAGGTCACCCAGCCGGCTTTCGTGCATAAGGCGGGACTAGAACTCTCAGTCTCCTGGTTTGCTATTGGCTCCTTCCTAGGGCTGAGAGACAGGGACTGGCCCAAGGTCACCCAGCCGGCTTTCGTGCGTAAGGCGGGACTAGAACTCTCAGTCTCCTGGTTTGCCATTGGCTCCTTCCTAAGGCTGAGAGACGGGGACTGGCCCAAGGTCACCCAGCCGGCTTTCACGCCTAAGGCAGGATTAGAACTCTCAGTCTCCTGGTTTGCTATTGGCTCCTTCCCAGGGCTGAGAGACAGGGACTGGCCCAAGGTCACCCAGCCGGCTTTCATGCCTAAGGCGGGACTAGAACTCACAGACTCCTGGTTTCTGGGCCAGCACCTTCACCACTAAACCAAACTGGCTCTCAAATTACTGCAAAACCTGTGGAAGAGAGAAAAATACTGTATCATAGGTATATAAAGAAAAAGGTAATTGCAAAAAGATAAACACAACAACAGTTCGTGTGACAGAATGGAGAAAGTAAACACTGATTGCCATTCTGTCATGTGACTGTCCAGATATACACACACTACTTGTGGTAGATAACCTGAGTCTGGGAATTAGCTGAGAGAAATCCAGATAAGGGTTGTTCACACAGAGAGAATCTCTCACAGGGGTGGGGAAGGCATACCCAGGAGGGAAGCAAAGGGGGGAGATCTGTCTGCATGCATTAGCTGAATTATCTGACTGAAAACGGATGTGTTTCTGTTCTCATAATACTAAAAATAAAGAAAAAAATGGTAAGTTTCAACACAAAGACCTTGCCTATTGTATCTGGTCTGAACAATCCTACAAAGTCATGACAAGAAAGGAAAGAAAGAGTTATTTTGATGGGAATAAAAAATTGTTTTGAAAATGGTGAAGAGGGCTAAAACAAGAAGCCTCCAACAGAGTGAATGGGATTAAAAATAAAAGTGATGAACTGATTTGGGATGAAACTGGAAGGAGAAAATGGTAGAAGGGACATTTAGAAATTTGTATATTGAAAAGAGAAATTAGAAAAAAATTAATAGTGCAATATAACAAACTAGTAGAGCAACACAAAATACACCAGTAATTGTATACTAAAAAAAAGTCCTACTTACATTTTAGTGATTATAATAAACTAGACTTAAAAGAAGAAAAATAAGCTAATAAAAAAAGGAAAAAAATTAAGATCCGTGTTGTATCAATATAAAACTAATTAAATTCTTAGACTTAATTCTAAGCCATATAGAAACATACTGCTATATTTACTCATTTTTAGACTATAAAGACATTTTAAATATTGATAATAAACACATTTCTTGAATCTATTCCTTAAGATCAGGAGGATAAGTTTCTTTCCATTTATATAAAATTATTTTCTTTGCTGAATCTCAGGCTCAATAAAGTGAAAGCTCTTCATAAAAGGACTAATTCCATATTTTAGGGGGTATGGTTTAACATCACATTTACATCTTTGACTATTGTGCTCTTTCCCAGAAAGCTGTGACTTGAAACCAAAAGGGCAGTATGGCTGGATAAGACCAAGACCAAATTGTATGAGTTTAAAAGCCCTCAAATTTCTTACCACGCCAGTACTAAAGATCGGATATCCAACTTTTTTAAAGCATTCTTTGGGGAGTCCAGTAAACATGAAATAATATTTTCTGATGAACTAGCTTTATTTTTAAATTGTAAAAAGCATATTTTACATTTCCCATTGAAATCATTGGGGTTTTGAAATGCACTCAAAAGCAAGAAAGCAGATGCTATAGTTTGAAAAACAGATTTTAACTTGCGGTTTTAAACATGACATTTGTGTACTGATGGAATAATGGTAAATTTTATTACAAAATATAGATCACATTGTACAAGAGAGAGAAAAACATTGTTTAAAAGAGGGAATATAACAAAAACCTATCTCACTCTCATGTGTCAATAATTTAGTGCACCCCCCACCCAGCTCAGAGTTCTCCAGATGTGTTGGGACTCTCCTTCCAGAACTCCCAGCAATATGGCTTCTAGCCATCTTGGCTGGGCATACTGTGACTGGTAATCCCACCACATCTGGAAGCTGTCAGGTGAAGGAAGGCTGGTTTAGTGCAGTGTAGAATAATATGGAATAACTGGATACTACCGCCATCCCACCTCAGGCTCAATAGCATAAATGATCTGAAGTTAATCCAAAGACTGAATTCTGGTTTAAATACATTTGGATGCTGACTTGCTGAGAAAAAATAATAAAGTCAGTGAAGGGAAATCAATTGGTGTAGCCCTAGAAAATATTTTCGAAATTGTCCATCTGAGGTCTTTGATAATTAGAGGCTAGGCTGCAGAGATTGACAGAGTAAATTACCGTCAAATGTTTACACAACAAAACATATGCCCAGGACCATATCCTATGCTGATATTACTGAAACCAGAGTCCGGAAATGTACACTGGAAACGAGACTTGGTACCTTTCTTGTGCCAACACAAACAGCAATTACAGCTCAGTGTGAGAGGCATCGTAAGAAATACTACTGCATATCAGTAGTTCAACAAAGTCAGCACTTTTGGGTAATTGCAGGGGAAAGGGCTGAAAAACATTACACATCTCAGCAAGAAATGGTCCTTTATACATTTAAAGTGATCTTTGATAAAACAATGCCGGGGTCATGAGAAGGCTACTTTGCCAATTTTGCTCTCACCGTGGGATCCGTGGACATCTGGCTCAACTGCGGAAGCTGGAAAATGGCTTTAATATTCTCTTGACAGTAAAACGGACATGTGGAAAACATTCTAACCTGTTAATCTGTGGTGCTCCTGAAAAATAAAAAAAAAAAGGGGGGGGGAGGACATTTGGCTTTATATTTTATAATGATGAATAGCATGTTTCTGAGTCCAGCTGTAAATAGATTAATGGCACCAAAAAGACAAATGTTCCTAAATATAGGACCAGTCACCTGTGTAACTCTTCTGATGGGCTAAATGGCAGCAGTAATATATGAACTTCTATTCTCACAGCTTATTGATTTGTTTTAAAAGGCTCAGTTCATACTCTTTGCAGAATGATAGACCTCCTTCACCAGCATGAAGTACAGTAGTTGAGACTGCAGCTCTTTATTTGTTTACTGGGTCTAGTCTTACTGAACTCACTGGGGGCTAGCTTTGGACGGATGTGCAGAACAGACCGTTGCATTGCAATCAATTATAGAAAGTATTCCATCCTGTCTTTCTGTAGCTCTAGACCAGGGGTCCGCAACCCCCGGGCCACGGACCGGTCCCAGTCCGTGGCCTGTTAGGAACCGGGCCGCACAGCAGGAGGTGAGCGGTGGGCGAGCGAGCGAAGCTTCATCCGTATTTACAGCCGCTCCCCATCGCTCGCATTACCACCTGAGCTCCGCCTCCTGTCAGATCAGCAGCAGCACTAGATTCTCATAGGAGCGCGAACCCTACTGTAAACTGCGCGTGCAAGGGATCTAGGTTGTGCGCTCCTTATGAGAAGTCAGAATCCGACACTTAGTTTAGTCCGCGCGTGGCCCGCCCATTATTTTATTTACCACTTCCGATGGTTTCATCCTGGAAACCATCCCCCCTCCCCCATTCTGTGGAAAAATTGTCTTCCACGAAACCGGTCCCTGGTGCCAAAAAGGTTGGGGACCGCTGCCTAGACAGCTCTGGACAGTTCATATATAGCTTGCTGAACTCTTTAATTTAGTTAATTTTAGTTTTTTCCCCGTTCTCCTTCCCCCTTGCCCAAAGCTATTCCTAAGGGCTGCTAACCCTCTAGAATATAATGAGACAGGGTGCAGAAGTTGGGGAGCTTCAAAAAGGGTTTGCCTGACTTAAATATGGTTTTCTTCAAGCGGAACTTCATGGTAACAATTCAGAAGTGATAACAATGCCTATTTTTCTTCTCTCACTTAGTTCTCAGTCCAGCCTACAGTCCAGGGATTTTTGCTAGTCTGCCATCCAAAGACCAATCAGGTTTGGCCCTGCGTAGCTTTTTCTAGATCAGCTAGGTGTTGCCATGAGTAGAAAAGCTTAAAACCAATCACAGATACTGTATCTCTCTTCCCAAATGTATACAGAGTGTATTTTACGTGCAGATAAGTTACACAGTTTGCTGAATGAATGATATCCATGTCCTAATATGCAAAATAACATTTGGAATGTTACTACGCAGAAAATGAAAAGAAAAAATAAAATTTACTTTGTATTATATTATATTGCACTTATGTAAGGCAGGAAAAGAGGTCGAACATATGAGCTAATTAAATATTTTTGTAAGCTAAACTATTAGTTCTATTGTCCGAAATGGAGTGATCAGCAGTCTTTACCAGAAGTTTTCATTATTAGACAAATAATCCTGGGAAACAGCAGAACATTTAGTATAGCAAAGCTGTGGTTTTTGAAAGCAACCTTGCCCAAATGATTGTGAGTCAGGAACCTCAGAGAAAACTTTATGAACAAAGACACTATCAAGAGTAAAACCTGTCCTCTGATCTTGGGGCTCACAGTTTTAAAGGAACTCCTGGAAAAGGTATGCCAATAATATACCTGCCTTTTGGTCTTCAGCAGTAGAGATACCATATCTTGGCTGCAGAAATTAGATGGCAGCAATGAGATTCCAAAAATTCTAACTCTTGGCCACCATCTAGTCATTATTCAGGGTTTTTTCCCCAACATGGATATGATCACTTTCTCAGGAGAGAACACATTATTTTGGCCTTTAGGGAAAAGAAAGTTACCTAGTGCGATGAGTTAGGATGCTGTTGCTGCTGCTGCCGCCGCCGCCATATTGTGCTCTTGGTGTGAGAATACAGGGCTTTTAAAACTTGTTTTGGGTGATCCATCTAAAGGTAGGCACCTTATATCCCAGGCAACTCACTGGGGATTAAGTACATGATTGTCTCCAATAAATCCTGACTACTGACCTGTGAGCCCCAGTAAGGTGGATCCCATCCTGTAATGATCTACTGTATGTTTTCAGCTGACGATTTATTTTATGAGCCTGAAATAAGATTATCCTTTTATTGCCTCAGGGTGGGTTTGTGCAGATACAAATACTTCATATGTTGCAATTTGGTACTTTCAAAATTTTGGAAAAATCTACCTTTTATTGTTACTTAACTTTTAGTTTAAAAATAAGTAAATTAAAATATTAAATAAAATGTCCCTGTTAGAATTTATCAAAAACTCAAGCAAAAAATAGCCCACCTTAAGGCAACAGTGGGGTGTGGTGGCTCAGCAGGTAAGACACCAGGCTTGTCGATTGGAAGATCGCAAGTTTGGAGGTTCGAATCCCTAGCCCTGCGTGTGTAGTGAGCTCCCGCACTAGCTCCAGCTCTTGCCAACCTAGCAATTCGAAAGCATGCAAATGCAAGTAGATGAATAGGTACCACTTCGGTGGGTAGGTAACTGTGTTCCACGCGCGTCATGCTGGCCACATGACCGTGGAAGCGTCTTCGGACAACGCTGGCTCTTCGGCTAATAAACGGAGATGAGCACCACACAAATGTGCGGGGGAGCCTTTACCTTTTTAAGGCAACAGTGCCACCAAGTGTTTAGCAAAAGAATATTTTTCGCTTTAAGAATTAATTATGCTCTTAACTCCATGCATATCTTGCGTGCATATAATTAACACTAAATTACAAAGAAGAATCAAATGCAGTCCCTTAAAGTAATTTGGATGGTGTTTGATTCAGAATTTTAATCAGATTTTCATATTTTTGTTTAAGCTCCAATGTATCTGACCTAGCTTTCCTTCATGAGGTCTGGGCAAAGCATTCAGAAGAGTTACTTTACAAAGTGGGTTTAATGCTCCTTGAACAATCAACAGAGCTATGTCCTCCGGCAGGTTTTATGAGGTTGCTTTTAAAGGCTTTCCTCAGTTGTCTGCATGTCAGTATGTATGCATAGAAAACCTTCCACTGGAACCATCACCACCAACAAAAAAAGTGACTATGACTAGAGACAATGGGGAAAAAAATTCAAAATAGTTGCACTGAACATTCTGGAGAATGGCTGCTTCAGTGCTTTAAGGAGAGATGCTTGGCTTGTCCCAGTGTACTTTGACAAGCATCCTGTCAAATCTTTTACACTACACTTTTTATACTAAAACTCTGTTAAGTACACAATTTGTTTCTGACTGCATAAATAAAAACACAATTAAAGGCAAGCATTTATTCTACTAGCTACTGTTTTTATTCCAGTTGGCTCAAAGTTGTTTAGCTAAAGCTCCTGATTAGCCAAAATCCTGCACATTGAGCTAGCAGCACCAGTGCACACTAGCTGCTTCTGTAGATAAGCAATGCATAATGTCAGCATTGTCTGTCTGTATTTCCATTATGAATGGGTAATTTATTGTAACCCTGGTTGGCATCCTCCCATTTACTCAGTGGAATTTGTGTTTAGCAGAGCATACATGTGTAAGTAGAATCTAACCTTAGAGACAGTACTCTTAGAGTACTTAGAGACAGATGCTTAAGATTTAAAAGTGCAAATAAAGTTTATTAAGGAAATTATACACTGTTATGCATGGCTCCATTATGCATGGCTTTGTCAGAACCCTGGCATGGCCCCAGGGTTCCGCCATTAAAAAACGTGGCAAATTTAAACAGACTGAGCGAAACTGACAAATAGCAGAGCAGGGCGGAGACAAGAAATCGAGCCACAATCACGCCACTCGGCTGACGGATAAATACGTGTTCAAGCATGATGACATAAGAAGAGCGGCCCGGAGTGAAGCCTGCAACGGGGAGGGGTTTGGGCGATAGGCGGGAGAGTATAAAAAGCCAACCCAGGACTCTAGCCATCATCCTTGCCTTTAACGTGTTGTTACTTCAGTGTATGCAATAAATCAATAAAGAGAGCTGAAGTCTCGTCTTTTAAGAGAAACGTGGCCACTGCACAGGGAGACCCTCACAGGCTTCCTCTCTGAGCTTTCTGTCCTCGTGGTGGTAAAATTGAGAAGGAAGCATAAAATACTTGATACTTCCTGCAGGAAATAGGTTGAAGGAAAGAACCCCAGTCTACCAAGGGGCAAAGGCCAGACCTTTATTCCAAATGGTCAATAAAATAAAATTGCAAAGAATTTATGCTTCTGAAGCTGCAGATCCAACATTTGTCTAGCTGTGAATACATATCATTGAATGCAAAATAACTGAAAGCGTTATGAAAGACTATTATTATTCAGCAACCAAATTTCATTGTTAGCTTGGTATCAATAGATCTGTGCAGCTAGTTCCGTGCACTGAAAGATGTTTTAGGCTTGTATTTTTCAAGTAGTAGCTCCGAAAGCACATTGGAAATACGGATTTTTAAAGTAGGAGCAGACAGAATACCCTGGATTCTTCTCAATGTTTATTTTGTGACAAGCTGAAGTCAATTTTTGTTTCATGTCATTGGGTACTTATTGCGGAACTAGTTCTGTAATACCTAGTTTAATTTTGTATATTTTAATAATGTGTACCAACTTTTCCTCTTGCTGCTATTAAATTTTTATTGTTTGCTTTTTCAATTTTATATGTCTTTTCTTATTGCATTTTGATTTTTCATCATTTACTTCTGTTGATTATATTGTATAATTTTATGATTAGGGTTTACATTAATCTGCCTACGTTTAATAAGAAAATGGGATAGTATTATAATGTTTTCATCATATAAACTTCTAAAGCTACAGTACTTTCCATGCCCACTTTAGCTTGAGAACAATGCTTCTCACTGCATATAAGTCTGACATATAGTTTGTTTTGATGATTCAGCATTTTGGGACTTTTGTAAAGTTTTTATTTTGTCATACTTTTGCATAAATGTGATGTATACCCTGAGTTACATTAATGTAAGACTGCTCTGCAAGATCTAAAATGATTTTAGTCTATATAGTATGAGTTCTATAATGTATTATTATCTAAATAAGAACAGCATTCATAAAAATGGCTGTGTTATATTTGAACTTGGGGAGGAAATTAATTGTAATCTCAGAGACATCCATTTTAGTACTTTAAGTTCCTAATTGTAAATAGTCCTGTCTCAAATTAACTTTCGCTGGGCTTCCTTGACAGTAGAATTTGAGTCCCCAATAAAAAGTCTCCAGATGCTATGACTGTATTTTATAAAGGGCACAACTGGACTGTGCAATGGTTTAAATACTATATTGCATGAAAGATCTGCTCTAATATAACTGCTAATATTCAGTATGTTGCTGAACCCATTGTACACTGAGGTTGAAGAAGCATCACAACAGAAAACAAAGTTTTTAAGTTTCAACAAGACAATTATAAGTGGAATAATATCAAGATGGAAGCTTTTCTTTGCCATTTATACAGAAAATCTGAAGGTGATGGTGATAGATCAAGATGTGTACATAGGACTCTTAGTTCATTTAGGGTGATCCAGCATGCGTCTAAGCAATCATCTGAGTTTGATGCTTTTCTGCGATGAAGAAAACAAAGAGGTTACTTTATTGAGCTCAATGAGTCATAAACCCTATAGACCAAAATAAACAGTGTGTAAACATAAACTTCAAGTGAAGCTTCAAATTAAACTGACTTAAAACATTTGAAGGAATCCACACAAGGAACAAGCCACCATTGTGTGTGCCAAGAAATCCATTTCCCTTAATTGTAGTAGAGGAAACAGGCCAAAGGTTGATGGTTGCAACTGATTGGGAGTGATCTGTTTCACAAATACTTGAAAAATGCTTTTTATGGAAGATCAAACCTACAACACCTATCTTCTATCTATGGCTTGAATTTATAATATAGTTATGAATCCTTAGATTTCAGAAATTTGAACAATGTCATGTTCTGTGCTTGTGAGACTTTAATACCTATTTTGCAATAGAGAATTTCAAGCTATTGTCTGATCAGTCCATGCTGATCGATAAAATCAGTATGTAAAGAAATAAAGTGTTTTATTTTGAAAGAGGAATTGGTAAGTGTGGCTGCTGTGTTAAATGTTTGTCTAAAATAAGCCATGCATGGTCCGGGTTAAAGTACAATAGCATAGGAGTAAAATGGCATCTGGATTATTGAAGGAAGGCTGCCCAGATATAGATTACAGAAAATGCTCTTAGCCATTTTCTTATGCACTAGTGAGCATTTTTAATTGAGGACTATCTCTCTGATGGAATACCTATTATTACCTGTTACTGTTTTCTAGATGGGAGTTCATGTTGTGGATTCCTCTGTTTCGGGCTTAGGAGGTTGCCCGTATGCAAAAGGTGCCACTGGAAATGTAGCCACAGAAGATGTGATATACATGCTTAATGGCTTGGGGATCAATACAGTAAGCTAATTTTCATATATCTATCAGATTCTGCATAATTGCTGATATTGGGGGTCATTGAAATAGCATATATGTCATGTTTGTTATATTGATTTCAAATAATATAATGTGTTATTCTTTTATACCATGTATAATCAATGCACGACAATGTATTCAAGGACAGCAATCTGTTAGGGGAGATTGCCTTTTCCACAGAACAGGCATATGGAATCATCTCTGTTACAGAGGGATTGCATAATTTTTCTTCTATTCTTCTATTTATATATATGTGAATTTGTATGCAAGTCTAACTAGTGTTCCCAGGATAGGAATACATCTCAGGCAATTATAAAATACTTTTTAAAAAAGTTTAAGCCTTACTATTTGGAGTTTATTTTCTGTTATCAAATTATTTATTGATAGCGCATACCATTTACTAAAATTCAACATTGCCCAGTGTTTACGTTATTTCCATGTAGATTTTTTAAAATTATTTATTTATTTAATTTTTATCCCACCTTTATTATTTTTATAAATAACTCAAGGCGGCGAACATACCTAATACTCCTTCCTCCTCCTATTTTCCCCATAACAGCAACCCTGTGAGGTGAGGTGAGTTGGGCTGAGAGAGAGGGACTGGCCCAAGGTCACCCAGCCGGCTTTCAGGCCTAAGGCGGGACGAGAAGTCTCAGTCTCCTGGTTTGCTATTGGCTTCTTCCTAGGGCTGAGAGAGAGTGACTGGCCCAAGGTCACCCAGCCAGCTTTCAGGCCTAAGGTGGGACTAGAACTCACAGACTCCTGGTTCCTAGTCCAGCACCTTAACCACTAGACCAAACTGGCATACTGAAACTTAGCCAAATTTACCTTGAGGCCTGGAATTCCTGATTTCCCTTGTAGTCCTTGTTCACCCTTGCTGCCCTGTGAATATGACACTTTGACTAGTTAATGGAGCAACTGAAACAAATTGAACAATAAGTTTAGGCAGACAAATTAAATGAATAAATCATGTTATATCACTATAGTGCAACTCCTCCTCTCTAGAGCCACTCCTTTTCTGAAATTCCCCAATTATAATCATTACAGAGTAATTTAGAGTAGTATCATGAATTGTGGCTGTATCTGAGTGAGTGTGCTGGTGTGTGCAAGAAAACTGCAGGGACTAATCCAGACAGTTGCCAGGAGTCAACACTAGCTCGAAGGCACAATAATAATAATAATTTTAAAAGGTTATCACTCTGAATTTTGGACAATTCATGTCAATTCAGACAACCTAATTGCAAGTTCTGAACCATCTTCAGGAAGGCCCATATATACAGTAATTCCCTGAAGTATTGTAATCTGGAAGTTTTGTGTATGTGATTGTAGATATTAAAAAGCATTTGGGACATACTGTATTAGAATGCTGCAAGGCACCAAAGAATAGGAGGTAAGACAGACAGGCAGACTCAGAGAAAGATTTCAGGATATGGAGTGTTCAATGAAGAATTCAAGATCATCACAAAGCATGTTCATGTTTATTCTCCTACTGAATACCTTGAGTGGTTATATATAAAAATATACAGTATATTAAAAATAATTATCTTTCTTTCTCCTCTCTCTTCCTCAATTTTAGGGTGTGGATCTTTACAAAGTTATGGAGGCTGGCAACTTCATTTGCACAGCTTTGAAGAAGAAAACCAGCTCTAAAGTTGCTCAAGCTTCCTTCAGTGATTGAGCTGGAAAAGAAATGGTGGCATTCTTAAAAGTTAAATATTTATCCATCAATGGGCTTTTCCTGTTTGTAGCTGCAGAAGACAAATCTATTGCAAAAAATTTCCTGCTGAGGGGAACAGTGGCACCATAGTCAGTATTAGGCCAATGGCAGTAATGAATTATAAGACCAGAGTAGAAAGCCTTCACCTGAATTGCTAAATGAAATTTTCTTTTTTTCCCCTGGGGTCCTTGGATATTGCCTATTACAACTCACCATGGCCTCTCTTTATCAGGTCGTAGTCAACTTCTGATGTGATGCTCATATAACATCTATGCACCCATATCATAGTTTTATGCACTATCTGTACCAACAGGAGTACATACATACTAGCTTACAAGTTTTTTTTTCTGTGTCAGAAGCACCAAGGCGCTTTTGTAGTGAAAGGATTTGCCGGTGACATCACCGTTGCCCTGGGGACACCCAAGGAGGCTCCTTTCATGTCCCTGTGATTTTTCCCACCGAAGAATGTGGTACCTATTTATCTACCTGCATTTGCATGCTTTTGAACTGCTAGGTTGGCAGAAGCTGGGACAAATTGCTGGGAGCTCACTCCGGCATGCGGCTCGCGCTCTTGGGATTCGAACTGCCGAGCTGTCAGCCTTAATGGCCTCTGACTCAGCATTTTATTTATTTATTTATCTATTCGTCACATTTATATCCCGCCCATCTCCCCCACAAGGAGGGACCCCGGGCAGTTCTTAACCACTTGAGCCAACACGGTCCCTTTCTTGCTTACAAGTACATGAATTAAAAGGTAGGTTTGATATAAATTGAACTGAGCAAGCACACTGTACGTAATGTAATGCTACTGAAATTGAACTGAGTATATCTTGATATGAGTTCTCCACAAAGGTATATGTACATCAACACAAAGGAACACGCAGTCAAGAAATATGCCACAGACTAGCACTTGGTAGAGCAGCTATGAATGCTTGGAAAAATATTCATAAGCTATGATGTGTCTATACTACAAAGATCAGAATAGTGCAGGCAATGGTATTCTCTGTGACACTCTATGGAAGTGAAAATTGGCCTTTGAAGAAGCAGGATAGGAAGCATATTGATGCTTTTGATGTTGGAGATGGATCATCAAACAAATCAACCCAGAGTTCTCACTTGAGGCACAAATGATCAGGCTCAAATTATCCTGCTTCAGACACATTATGTTTGACCTAGCTCTCTAGAGAAGGCTCTAATGCTGGGAAAGGTGAAAGGAAAGAGAAGAGGAGGATCACTAGCAGCAAGATGGATGGACTCAGCTACAGTGGTGATGGATGCACCACTGAAAGACCCGAAGGACCAGGTTAGGGACAGAACATCATGGAGAAAATCACTAAGAATCAACACCAATTTGATGGCACATAATAAATCAGTATGCAGATCAGACTCCAAACTGAGAGTAAGCAATATGGAACTGTCCAGATGTGTTGAACTTTATCAGCCTCAAACCAGCATGGCTAGTGGTAGTAAGAAATGATAGGAATTGCCCATCCCGTCTAATTCAGGAAAATATATGTCATAATGTATTGGTTACTCTTTTAAAATGCCTTAGAACTTTATTCGATTTGCTTCCATTTTTAATTTTATATATTTGCTTTAAAAATTATGTGTACTCTTCTAGAAACATATACTAGATGATGTGATTAGCTGATCTATTTATAAAACACACTCTGATTGAAAAAGCTTCTTTACCCTAGTATATGTAAAATATAAAACCAATAAATAACATTATCTGTCTCTGTTCAAGGCTCTTACAACTTCTAATACATGATCAACTGCAACTCTCAGTGTCTAAGAAACCCTCACTGTGCTAAAATGCCATGAAAAAGGGCACAATCTGGTCAGTCTTGCTATGTTGAAAATGCATATTAGAATTAGAATTGAAAGGCACCAAAGCACAGCCACTGAGATATAGACTGACCCTCAGTGCAAGGTGAAGTGGCATAAATTTCATACATTGCTGCCTATCTTGGATTGCAAAAACAAGAATGGGCAAATTGCATTTAGTTTGGTGGGTAATAAAGGCTGCATTAGGGGATTTCATTACTTTACCTTCAGCTGATCCTTTTAACCATGTTGGATACTATGGGCTGCAGTATTTTAAAGATAGTAAGTACACTGTTAGCTCTTAATCAAGCTTTTAGGGTCTCATAAATATTTGCAGCAATTTATGAGGTCCATCGTTGTGTGTGGCCTATTGTACAGTTTATTTCTGCAGATTACCTCTTTCTATTTGCCAAGTCATCATGCTCTGAACCGAGAGCCAAAACTGGATTTGCTATGACTAGCAGTTTTGCAGTGTTTTACTATGCCTGACATCTGTTAAGAATTTGAATGACTTTATCTTGTTCCAAGAATTTGTGGGAAATGGCAGCCTGCCATATTTTGCAAATTTGTGGCGCCCTCCTATAGTTGTGACATACATTACAGTAATTGTAATCTCCTTTAATCTCTCATCTTGAGCAAATGCCATTTAACACTGCTGCTGTGTTGCTTTTTTTTTTTTTTTAGTGAGGATGTTCAGGGCTGCAAATTCTCCTTCACTATGCAAGCTTCCTGAAAAGTTGTGGTTGTACAGCGGCAGTGTTTGTTAATCACTCCCTTCCACAACTCTGTTCAAAAGAGATGTGGTGATATCCATGCAGGTTCTTCTGTGTGTACACACCCTACCCAAATAAATGGCTGGCAAAATTTGGATTAGAACGAAAGTAGAATCTTTTGTCTGCCAATCCCAATGTAAATTGTGCCCCCTCTTCAGACAATTTGTAACTGCTTCTCTCACAGCAGGAGAAATGCCCTTGCAATATTTGTTTGTTTGTTTTTAAAAAGAGATCGATTCCCATTTTAGGATTATGTTGTATATCCATTTTCCTAGCATCAGCATCTTCTCCAGGGTATCCTGTCTTCTCATTACTTTGGCCACATAATGAGAAGACAGGATACCCTGGAGAAGATGCTGATGCTAGGGAAGGTGGAAGGCAAAAGGAAGAGGGGCCGACCAAGGGCAAGATGGATGGATGATATTTTGGAGGTGACAGACTCGACCTTGGGGGAGCTGGGGATGGTGACGGCTGACAGGAAGCTCTGGCGTGGGCTGGTCCATGAAGTCACGAAGAGTCGGAAGCGACTGAACGAATAAACAACAAAAAAATACATCTACTTTACCACTTAACTGTGGTGTTGGAGGAAAATTCTGAGAGTGCCTTGGACTGCAAGAAGATCAAACCAGTCCATACTCCAGGAAATAAAGCCAGACTGCTCACTTGAGGGAATGATCTTAAAGGCAAAACTGAAGTACTTTGGCCACATAATGAGAAGACAGGATACCCTGGAGAAGATGCTGATGCTAGGGAAAGTGGAAGGCAAAAGGAAGAGGGGCCGACCAAGGGCAAGATGGATGGATGATATTCTGGAGGTGACAGACTTGACCTTGGGGGAGCTGGGGGTGGCGACGGCCGACAGGAAGCTCTGGCGTGGGCTGGTCCATGAAGTCACAAAGAGTCGGAAGCGACTAAATGAATAAACAGTATATCCATGCTATATGTTTTGCCTAGATTGGCGGATCGAGAAAGTGTCTCTTAAAAGCCAGAAGTGGAAATGTTCAGAACGTATTCCTTACGCTGGATTTCGTGAGGCGATGGCATTGCAAATGAATTGAATGTAATTGAGTGAGCTACATAATTAGATCATTCAGCGAAAGATGTGTTAAAGATAACCACTTCTCTATTTCCACAACCTCATTAGTTCAGATATGGAAAGCATTTCAGTCCTTGTGAACCTGAAAAGGTCAGTACTTTATACAGTGCCATGGACAATGAATTATACAATAAATGTTTTCTCAACACGTATTCTTTTCTGAATAGGTATCCTTAATATAGGAAGTTATATCTAGCTCATACACAGCCCTGTTAACAAGAGGGAAGCTTTGCCTACTTTTTCCAGTTGCTTGGAGAATTTCCAGTGGGAATTGGGTCTTGGGAAGAAAGATCAGGGGAGGGTGTAATTTATTGGCTATGAAGGAGGACCACGTAAATAGCACTATCGCTGGATGGTTTCACTAAATAAATCTGTTCAGTACTTTCACCAATATAGAGTGTTTATCTTAAGAACTAAAAAGAAACACCAGGTATGCTCCAAAATGGTACCTTCATCAGCTACAAGTGACCAATCTGGACAGAAAACATTAGTAAATATTGACTGCACTTTCCATCCAGAGTTGACGTTATTGGGGTATAATAATCCACATGAAGTGAATATATTTACCACTAATTATTTTTTTTGTTAATCAGCAGTTCCAATCAGCTATTATGAGCAATGACTCACAAAAAATGAATTTACTTTAAGTAACCATGGAGACAGATGTCTTCTCTGCATGAGCCCTGTTTAGAAATTACAACAAATTATATCTCTCAGCATGCAAGTAGCTAGTTGTACTGGTGATGGAAGTGAGGATCTGATTTTCACACTTGCTGAGCAATTGCAACAAAGAGCTTAGGCCAACTCACAATCATTTCCACATAAGATGGGCCCATGGAAGCAATCACATGTAGAGCTCAAGCTCCTCACTATGATCAGTTACATACTAGTTTGCTCTCTGTTTATATACAGTGGCTTGTCTTGCTTGTGTTGGTGGGGGTGTTGTTCTCTCCTTGGTAGTTCCTTGATTGGGCTGTTGTTTTCTGCTTGGTTGATTGACTGAGTTAATAGTTCCTTGATTAGGGACTATTATACTGTTTGCTTGTTCATCTGGTGTTAATCCTGGTGTTAATCTTTGCATATCTGGGTGTTGATTGCTGGTGAGTAGGTGTTCTGGTCTTTTGGCTTTTCTATTGTCTCTTATTAATGGTATGTAAATGTTGTTTATCAATAGAGATATTGCCTAGTCTGGCAATGAAACATCTGCAAGAAAACAACAAGGCTCAGAGAGCACCAAAGACTCCACAGGATAGGTCCAACCACTGGGGAATTTGTCTCAGGTCCCTTTGGACTTGGAGCCAAGCCTAAGTCTCAAACTGTTTAAGGTCAGAAAATGGCTGATTAAAATTAAAGGGAAGATCTATGTTTAGAAGTATAGGCTTTGTCTTACTTTGTCCTCTGACACTGGTGTAGGCAATAAGTAGATTTAGCAATTTCCGTGGACATTTTCTTTGATAATTGTAATGTCCACTCCTTTGGCATTACACATGCAGTTCCTCAGTTTGTATTATTTGTAGATTGTATAATGGAAATGGCTGATAAAATCTGCATACAGGTTGTCCTTGCTTATCAATAGTAATTGGAAGTGGGAACTCCATCGCTAAGCGATGCGTTTATAAAGCACGACATCATGTGACTGCGCCAACTTACAGTGGCAGTTCCAGCAGTCCCACTTGCCATCGTTAGGTGAATCCCATGTGGTCACAGAATCCCACGGTCACATGATCATCATTTGCGACCTCCTGCCATCTTCCCCACTGACTTTGCTTGTCGGAAGCTGGCAGTGAAGGTTGCAAATGGCAATCACATGACTGCGGACACTGCAATATTGTAATTGTGAGCTGGTTGCCAAGTGCCCGAATCGCAATCGTGTGACCATGGGGACTCTGCGATGGTCACAACTATGAGGACCCGTCATAAGTACCTCTTGTTCAGTGCTGTCGTAACTTCAAATGGTCACTGAATGAGTGGACATTAAATGAGGGCTATCTGTATACAGTATTCTGATCCTACAAACTTTTGATGGTACTAGTATTTCAGTATACCACAGCCTATAAAGTTTTGACCTTTTGTTTTAGTGAAAAGGTTTAGCTGAGAATACCTGAACAAATGCACACTGAGAACTGTTTGCTGCCATTGACCTAAAGGTGACATATAGAACTCTATGTGTGCTCTGTGCGGAGCACTGCATCTAGGACCTTACATTGCTGAAAAATACAATACAAATATTTGTTACCAAACAAGAAAAGAGAATTTACTAGGGCTTCCTGGCAGAAATTAATAGTAGCAACTCAAGCCTGAAATCCTGTTTTACTTTGGCACCTGATAGCTTCCCACCCAACAGACAGCTTTACTTAAATCTCAAAGTTAAAAAGTTAATTTGGTCCCAATTTCAAGTGCTGAACTAAGGATACTTACAAAGCAACTAAAGCTCCAGGCGTGATTTTATTACTGCTGAAATGCTATGTAATAACTTGGAATGGGGGACTCCAGGACGTGCTTACTTATAGCAATCACATCATGGAAATTCCAGAGGACTGGGGTTTAGCCATCATAGCCATTTAGAAAACCTGAGAGCTGCCTGCAATTATTGGCCCGTTTGCCCTTGAAGCATTATAAGGAAGCTCTGTGGCAGATATCCATACCACAAAGAGCTAACTGGATCAACCTGGAACATGTATTGGCAGATGAGCAAGCGGGCTTTAGGGCTGGAAATTCATACGTCAACATCTGGCTGAAAAATACACATCCGAAACAGGCTCAGCACTGAATACTGCGTTTATTGATTTTAGGTCTGCATTTGATCTAGTTCCCAGAGCAAAGCTATGGGCTAAGTTTATAAACAATATTATTTATTTGTCATATTTCTCTACCGCCCATCTCGCATACAACGACTCTGGGCGGCTACTGTAGCCTAGATAGAAGGCTACTGTTGCTAATAAATAATCTCCGTAAGAACTCCAGAATTGAAGTTGAACGCAGTCTGCAAGACGTCTATATTAATGAGATTCCAACTTACAGAGGAGTGAGACAAAGCTGCATCTTAGCTCTCTTGCTACTTAATCTGTGTATAAATCCACTGGCGGCCAAAATAAACAATGAGAACATCAGCTCCAGAGACTAACTGTCAGACATATTAAAACTCTGTTACGTGCAGATGACATAGTGTTTCTATCGCGAACTAACTGGACTTAAACGAGCTTTGAATGCTCTGGGCGATTACCGCTCTGAGGAAGCCCTCAAGGTCAACTATACCAAAACTAAGATCTTGATCTTTGCAAAGAGACCTAAATTGCATGTCTGGAGATTAAATGGCCAGAGTATTGAACAAGCCAAATCCTTAAAGAGTTCTACCAAAGTAGCACACACCAAAATTATGTTAAGCAAAATGCTAAAAAAAACAACAACAGTGATTGCAATACAGTCTTTTCATTTTACCGGAGGGGCCCTGAATATTCCAATGTGCAACTACTCTTTGGGGCCCAGTTGGGACCTTACATTTCCCTTACTCCTCTTGAAAGGGTCCAGTCTGAATTCCTAAGGGCTCTATTCCAGGTTCCAAATGTAGTATTGAGGGAGGCTGGGCTTAGTATTAAGTTGAAATGGGCACGTGGACTTGCGTCACAGCATACTGGCTGAAGTTACTGTTTTTCCCACCAACTTGAGTTCTTTTTTTATTGAGGACAGTTATGTATCCGTATGGACCAGGGCAGTTTTACAACAACTCCAACTTTTCAGCTTTTCTAGGGAGGCCTTCTTAATAATGGGTTATGAGCATGCACTGCTCATAACTAGGGGGCGCGGTGGCTCAGAGGTTAAGACGCCAGGCTTGTCGGCCAGAGGGTTGCAAGTTCAGCGGTTTGAAACCCGAGCGCTGTGTGACGGAGTGAGCTCCTGCACTCATCCCAGCTCTTGCCAACCTAGCTATTCAAAAGCATGTAAATGCGAGTAGATGAATAGGTACTGCTCCAGCGGGAAGGAAACAGCGGGTGCAATGTAGACTAGCCCCCCGTGGTGCACCCCGGGCAACGTGACTTGTCACGGCTAAATAGTCTACACAGCCGGCTGCTGGAACTCACAAGGGATTTCCCAGCAAGAAAAAAATGCCTAACTAACTAACTAACTAACTAACTAACTAACTAATTAACTAAACTAACTAACATGCACTTAATGCATTTAAGCAACATATTAAAGTTCTCAAAGCCCAACAGGACCACTCTGCTTTACCTAAGAAAAGCCTTTTTCTTAGCAGTCAAGCCTCCTTTTTCAAACTAGTGAGATATTTACACCACACAACCATCTCCAAATTCCAAAGACCACTAACTTTAGCATGCTTTCATGCTCTCTCCACAGGAGTTTTGGAGGGCCAGCATAAAAAAGCTCTCTATGAGCTAAGAGTCTGCCCCTGTGGTCACGGGGCCATTGAAGCTACAGCTCATGCCCTGTTATACTGCATCCTCTATAAGGATCCCAGGACCTGCCTTATAACTCCTTACCTGGGAAAACAAACAGGAAATTTTGATCACTTTTATATACTGTTACAGTACTGTTGTCAGATCAGTATGACTTAATTTCCTTGAACGTAGCCAAATTCTGTTACAGTGCCTGTAAAATTAGACACTCTGACCACCCACTGACGAATCTGCCATCAATTGTAACATTCTTATCCTGTTTTGTGTTTTTATTCTTATTTTATTTTTAACATGTTTTATTTTGAACTCTGGTCAGTGACCATAATAAATGCCATCCATATATTTCTCCTTGATGATTGAAATGGAAAGGAGAAATTGAAGTCCTTCTCAGTGCAGTGGCAGCAAAGGTGCATAAAGCAGATGACATCAAGGTATTTTTAAAAAGAAAAAACAAAGTCTCAGTCTACTTGGACTTACATATAGCTTTAAAAAAATGATAGCACACAATGTGCCTATCGTTTTGATGATGAACATCCACGAGGAGTGTAGGTGTCATGATCTCTGATGACCTCTTCTCTATCTATGTCTTCCTGGCTTCTCAAGTGCCTTGACAGAGCTGGAAGGAGAAATGTGGCAGCAGGTCTTATGCTGCCAGAGGAACTGGAACATCAGTCCTTCTGTATTTAATGCTTGCATTGCAATGAAAATATATGTTTCATATTTATAACTATAAAAAATATGTATAACTTGGCCTGCTGAATGGATTACCAAACTCCATTTTGCCACCTAAGGAGAAGAGATGGTGGGGCATTTTAAGGTAGAATGGAATGAAATAGGTTGCAGCAGATTCTCCTTAAAAGCTTTTTATTTTTTTGGTGCCTTCAAGTTAGTGTTGACTCCTGGCAACTGCCTAGCCAAGTCCCTGCAGTTTTCCTGGCAAGATTTTGAAAGTGGTTTGCCATTGCTTGCTTCCTAGGACTGAGAGAGAGTGTCTGGCTCAAAGTCACCCAGCTGGCTTCATGCCTAAGGCAGGACTAGAACTCATGGTTTCCCACTTTCTAGCCTGATGCCTTAACCACTACACCAAACCGGCTCTCTATAAGCTCACCACTGCCCTTATATTCATGCTATCTTAGCAAATGAAAGCTCAGGAACATATATTTCCAGGGTAACATGCTGTTCTATACTCAATATAATATTGTGACCCTGTGGCTTAATCTTAAATCAAATACCCCAGGATGTAGTCAAATAGTCCAGGAGAAAAAAGAACTCCAGATATGTGTTGTAAGTTGCCAACGTGGTAGATCATTGTTATGGATTCCCCCCTCCCCCCTTTTTTTCTTTCTCAAAAGAGATTTCACAGAATAAAAAAGGCTGGTTAACGAGAAGAATCAGGAGGAGCATTTTCGGCCCAGCTGATGAGCCCCGGCTGTCGAGGTATCATGAGCTTCTCTGATAAATGGGCTTGGGAGGAAACTGTCTTCATCTTTGGCAGATAAGCAGTTGTGCAGGCCCTGAAAACAAACATGTAGGTGTTGCATTAACCAACCAGGCAGTCTGCGCACCTCAATCTACTTGGCTAAAATCGAAAGCCATTATGGTTCACTCGGTAAACTTTGGGCACGATCCAGTCACTGTTAAGCCCTTTTAAGTCTCATTGATTCTTAAAAGGAATTAAGCATATCGTCCTTCACTGAAATAGGTAGGAACAAGAAGTGCTTAACATTAGCTAAGCTGTGCCTCTGTAAATGTTCCTGCTTTATTAATGGCCTATTGGTATTAATAGTAGCAATAATACACTTTATCTGATATGTCAGAATGATTATGTATCTAGGCCACAGGTAGCCAATCGGGTGCCCTGCAGAATGCCCATACTGTACGGGCATCGCCAGTGCTAGCTGGGACCAATGAGATCTGTGGCCCAAATTATTTAGGGGGTGACAGATTGCCTCCCCTGTGGTAAGCCAGGGCTGATGGATGCATTTTGGAGATGGTGTTGTGGGCCCTCTCAAAAAATGGCTGCTGTAGTTTGGAGAAGCCCATCACAAAACACCCATTTAGAAGAAGGGGAGACAGTGAGAGCACTTTCTGCCCCACCAGGAGTATCCCAGGAAGTTCTCTCCTACCCCAACTTTGTCTTTCGGAGGGGGCAGGAGGGGGTACTTCCCAGCAATGTAGTGGATTGCAGCCACCCACTAATTTGAGACTGGGACAGTCTTAGATCAAAAGAGGTGGTACAGGCATTGCTATTCATTTTAAATTAAAATAAAATTAAAAATTACAAAGTTAGGCAGGACAGAAATAGGCACATGAGTGCCATATGTGGAATACCAGATGCTTATGTTTCTTATTCAGCTTCACATACACTTGTCACAGATAGTTCTCTGTTTCTTTCACTGGCTCCCATCAAGATTTCAACATCTTGGAAACGATAGCTAAAAATGACTAGAGATCTGGGAAGCAATATATGCTGAGGGAAAGCAAGCACGTTCACCTCTTTCCTAACCCTGGAGTATGCAATACATAAACATGGCATTTTGCAGAAATTACCTGGTCTTTAACAAAGCCAAAAGGATTATTCCCAGGATAAGAATTATGCAAGAGGTGTATACAATAGTGATGATTGTGTCGTCTAGAATTAAAGTGTGAAAACAATTAAAACGTTAAAGGGCATCCAATCTAAAGCCAATATTTAAATTGCAAATTAATTTGCATGAATCAGCCAGAATTATATACTTTTTTCTTGCAAATTTCAGAAACAGAGATAGGCAGGTGCTTCAGCTTAAGTCAGTCTCTCTCTCTCTCTCTCTCTCTCTCTCTCTCTCTCTCTCTCTCTCTCTCTCTCTCTCTCACACACACACACACACACACACACACACACACACACAGGATGAGGCTTTAAAGTACTCTGACTGTTTACTATCCTCCCAGAGTCACTGGGAGTCGGGCAGCATATAAATTTAATGAAATAATAATAACAACAACAGCAACAGAAGGGGCTACAGTATATCAGCACATGCCAGATTAAGAATCCCAGATCTCACACCAGCATCTGTAGGGAAAGAACCAGGCGATTGATACAGCTCTTCATTTAGATCAAGGACATCAAGGCTTGAGCAGTGGCCTAACCGTCCTCTTGTTCCAGATAGAAACAAGGACCAGAGCAGGGCTGGTTGCAGCAGCCCCCTGCCCCCCATCACCTGTGCTCTTTCCTCTGCAGGCCCCACGCGTTGCGATCCTCCAGTGTCCGTGTTGGGAACCTACGTTTTCTTTTTTTTCGAAGGTCAAGCTTACCGTAAAACGAAGACACTTCGCCTGTTACAGGAAGTATTTTTCCAGGGAGTTCTATCTGTGATGAATAAAGGTCAGCATTTCCACCTGATATCTGGCCTTTAAATAGGAGAGGATATAAAAATGGGACAGTGTGAAAGTGAGTGGAAGCTGCATCTGATCACAGTCAGGTGGAGTGCTTTCATTTTGGATGCTTGCCAGCCAGCCTGAACATCAGCTGTGCTCTTCCAGAATTCTCCATTCCATTCCATTCCCTCTCATCTCCCCGTTCCCCCTCCTCTCTGTCCTGCATCCTAAAACCTCCTGCAGTTGTTTTGGGAACCCTCTTCCTTCAAAAAAAAAAATGTAAGGGAAAAAATTAACTTTTTGTATTTTTGCAAACGTCAGGTGCACCTCAGTCTCCCCAAGCCCGACGTCACTTCCCTTGAGTATATAGATGATGATGGTTTGGCCACAGATGGACAGATGAACAGCTCAGTTTGCTGTTATTATGTCTCAAGGAAATGAGAGAGGTAGAAAGAAATTCTAGCTCTAATAATTTTAGTTAAAAGAAATCTAGCAACAGTACACAAATAAAATAGGAATATTTAGTCTGTATTAGTAATAAAACCAGACCCCTACTTCATTAGATAGAAGACAGATTGTTTACAATTTCATTGGGTGATTTCCCTTTTTAATCTGGCTTCTCAGCTACAAGTTCTAAAACGTGTCTACATTTTCTTGGATGTTACTAGGGCTTATTACAATAATGAATGCATATTATTTTTTAAAAGTAGTAAAGACCATACCATTAAAAAAATTAACAGAGAAGACATATTATTACATAATACATCAACAAAGTAACATGCACATACACCCCCCACAACTGAGCTCTAGTATGTTGCTCTCTGTCAATTGGTTAATTATACTTCCAAGCAGGAAATGATCTCATAAATGCCCTCATAGTAAAATGTGACTTTATCCCTAATACGTTATGGGTAGTTGTTGTAATGCTTGTGAGTGCAAGCATTACAAGCAAGCAGTCAGTTAGGCACCAAGAACCATGGCTCCAAGGTTGCTTGATCTTACAAATAGACCACATTTGTATTGAAGGTAGTATGTCTATGAAGGTTCTCAGTATTGAAGGTAGGTTTCTCCAGCCCTAATCCTAAATGCTGAAGCAGAGATCTGCTAGCTGGAACCCTAGCTGCCCAGAGTCCCCTGGTTGGGGGAGATGGGCGGTCATATAAATTTAAATAATAAATAAGTAAATAAACCCCAATTCTGTGTAGAAAAAGTCTATGTGTGCTTCAAACATGGCTGGGTGGGCATCTTTGCTTGCCATGAGGGATATTCCCCCAGAGGTCATTTCTGAGGGGCAATATAGCTTTAGGGGACAGAGCTGAAACAACTGTGGGGTAGGACCAGAGTAAAAAATGGATGTGACCACTGATTTTCTCTTTGATGCCTATTCATTCTATCTCTACATCTATCATCCACCACCAGCACCACCCTAATTCTCATATCAGGCTACAAGGAAAGCCCTCCCTTGAAGTTGCTGGTTGCTTGCACCAAGTTTAAAGTAGAAGTAACGTTGTTTTCAGCTTTAGCTCAACTCTGGTGACTTCATGATCAGCATGCATACAATTTACTGAGCAACAGTACAGAAGTAATTTTCTGCTGCTTTCTTTGGGAAATGTTTTCAACTTCCTGGTCTAGCAAACAGCCTGCTATTCCTTAGGAGTCTCCCTTTCAAGTACTAACCTGGCCTAGCCCTGCTTGGTATCCCAGCTTAGTATCTGAACCAGATGCTGCCCCCCCCCCTTCTGAGTTTAAAGTAGACAATGTCAAGCTTTGATCAGTTTGACCTACGTAAGCAGACATTGCCATGGAGTATATGATGGAACCACCGGCATACAGACTGTTCAGCTCGTGATGCGGCCTCACAGGTACACTTGACTCGAAGGAGAGACCCCCACAAGTCCACGTAAGCAGCTCTGCATTCAGCACTTTCTGAACAAATGGGGTCAATTCCATTCAAGGTCTCGAGGCAGGCGTTTTCTTCAAGGCAGGCTTGGCTGATGTCTTTTAAACACTTTGATGCAAATGCCTCATATTTGCTCCTTTGGAAACATAAGGGGGCATAAAGGGAGCATGAATATATAGATATCTATCCCCACCGTTCCTTTTTATTGTGAAATATACAACAAGCCAAAGGACAAACGAGCAGAGGATGGAAGGAAAGCAGATCAGGAATTTCTTATGAGAACTAAAGCAAGGAATATGAGATAGGGCACAATTCAGTCCAAAGTATTGTAAGTATTTTACTTATAGTTCACAAATCGACTGGAGGTGTGAATTACTTCAGTTCCCCTATTCCAAGCAATGGGTTTTCAATGTACTTTATCTGGCCTGGACAGAATCAGCCTCTGAATGAATTAGTACAGCAAATAGTAAGTGGCCTGAAAGAATATTTTGGGAGAAGCGACACCTCTCATTAAAAGAATGAATGGGATGCAGAAAGGGTAGCCTGGACTGCTGCTGAAGACTATATTTATATGATTCATATTGACTAACAATTAAGATTTGCATATCTAACATGTCCTGCAAAAGCTCATAAGTTAGAGAAGATTAAAAGGAAGACTTAAATCACAGGGAAAAAGTAATTTTAGCCTTAGCTTATTCTGTACCATGGAATACTTTTGTTTTGGAAAACTTAAGAAACATTATGCAATATCATGTAAATAGACCAGAGCTTTCCAAACTTTTCATGTTGGTGACACACTTTTTAGACATGCATCATTTCGCGACACACTCTTACAGCAGGGCACAAGGCAGGCACTAGGACCTGCGCAGAATCACAGCAGGTTTGGAGGCAGCAAGGCACAAGGCTGGCACTAGGACCTGTGTGGAATCCTGGCAGGGCTCGGAGGCAGCAGCATCCGTGACACACCCAGACACTGCAGCCAACACACCAACGTGTCCCGACACACAGTTTGGAAAGCTCTGAAATAGACAGATTCAGTCCATTTGTGCATTTTCATACTAAGCACACCTCTGCATGCAAGCAAAAATGCATACCAACAAAGCTTGTTTTCTTGGCACGAGTGCATTACATGAACACAGGTAGGTGTTGGAACCATTTTGATGGCACATGGATGGCCATGTAGGAATTGTTTGGCTTGATGGCAGTTGCCATCTGATTGCATACAGTCACAAAATGTCAGCATCTGGGCAACCTGAAAAGGCATATTGGTATAGAAGAAATGTAGTGCTGCACGGCATTGGTTCATATCACAATAGCTTCCGTTTATTTGGCACACTTGAAGATATAGAGACAATTGTTTGTTACAGACTTCATCATTCACACATTCCATGTTCGCTTGGAAGCAGGACTGCGGTTGCTTGTATTCTAAGGAAACAGCAAAGTGATATAGGGTTACAAAGATCTGAGTGTGAAGAATAATCTAGTGAGCACTTACGGCTGACCCCTTAGCTGTCTTTTGAAGTGCTAATATCATTTGTCTGCAACAGTGATAGGCAACTTAAGACTCTCTCAAGATTATTTTTTTCCATCTCCCAAACCCATTCTGACCACCAATCCCCTAAATCAGAGCTTTCCAAACTTTTCATGTTGGTGACACACTTTTTAGACATGCATCATTTCGTGACACACTCTTACAGCAAGGCACAAGGCAGGCACTAGGACCTGCGTGGAATCTTGGCAGGGTTCGGAGGCAGCAGCAGCAGCGACACACCCAGACACTGCAGCCAACACACTAATGTGTCCCGACACACAGTTTGGAAAGCTCTGCCCTAAATGGATGGAATCTATTAGTGCTGGGGAACATGGGGTGGATGTTGCATTTGTGCAACTGCTTGAGGTCTTTCCACAGGCATTCAATTGGCACATGTAGAAACAGAATACTAAACTGGAAAAGGCCTTTGATCCAGCATGGGTCTTCTTACAACTGTCTATTGTTAGCCACCACCATCATCATAGTCAATAACATGATAAATTAATCTCTCTGGAGAGTTAAGTAGGGTATTACAACTGATAAATCCCATTTCTCTGTTTCTCATCTGGTGGGGTAATGTAAGGAGGGCTTATAAATGCCAAGGAAGAGCACTATGGGAGAAGACATTTTGTGATGTGCTCAGGACTCTAGCTACATTAGCATGCAAAGGTACGTATTAGCAGTCTGAATGAGTCTGAGGACTGATGCTCTTTGAGATAGTGTATGTATTTCCCTAGGACTGCGGTGTCCAAATCTACATAGATTTAGGCCAATTAAGCCAATGTGGGTCTCAGACTAGGCACAGTATTGATTTTTACCATAGTTTGAAAGTGCTGATAACTTCCACTGTGATTTTGCTTTCATATGATCTGCAAGAAAAGAGATACATCTGTTCACAATCAATGGATTACATGATGCAAGTTCCAAGGTGAAGCAAAGTGGATGGCAATGGAACATCACTGCCATATGTTCAACCAAATAAAACTAGTGAAACATATAGAAACAATTCTTTTCCTGAGCCCTCTTTTATAGTAGTAAAATGTATTGATTCTACAGACAGCCTTTTCAGCATTGGCCCAAGTTTTTAGAAGTCCTTTCCAATAGATCTCTATCTAACCTCTTCTACTCTAAGATTTAGTTTTGCCATGAAGATTTTTCAGTTCTAAATGGTCACATAAGCCCCATCCCTTTTGCGTAAGCATCTTGAAGTTTCACGCATGCATGTAAGGAGCTGAGTTTGCATTGTGACATAACAATGCTCATCACTCATTCTGACAAAACAATCATATTCCATGGATGCTTCTAATACAACAGCCTATGTTGTAGAGAGGTTTCACAGAGTAATGCTGGACATTGGTTTTGGTTTAATTACATTTAAATGGCATCTTAGCTCTCACTTTCCATGGACACAACACGGTTTGAATTAAAAGTGAACCTTATACTACAACTGCAGCTGCATGACATGGTCTCATGCTTATTGATTAATGCCTTTTAGACATTCTTCCTACAAGATCTATGCATTTGCAAATCAGACTCCTTTTTTTTCTGAATTGCCCAGGAGACATTGGAACGTAACAATAATAACTGGATAGATGATATTTTAGTTGAATTGCATTACAGCAATATGGAATTAGATACAGAGAACTCAAATAACTGAGTGTATTTGACTTATTTATCCAGTAGAAATTCAGTTTTGATGGGCTGTCTAACTAAGGCAATAACCATTGTCTTCAAGAAGAAGGATTGTAGAATGTTTCTGCAGCACGGTTGCTGACTCTGGTCATGTATGGAATAAAAAATCTGGAGAATAATCTAATGGAAGTTAGCCTCCCATAGTCTCTCAAAACTTAATGTGGTTTTAAATAATTTCAACAATCCAATGTTACAGATGTCTACTTGCCAGCAAGATTGTGAACCGCCCAGGGTCCCCCGATTGGGGGAGATGGGCGGTAATATAACTTTAAATAATAAATAATAAGTAAGTAAGTAAGTAAGTAAGTAAGTTAAGTAAGAAAGATTCACTTAGTTCCCTGGACCTACTTTTGATGTCCATGTGATGAAATTTTCTTTGAATTTGGAAAGGGATAAGACAAATCCATTACCAAGCTCCATTTTGTTCATTTCTAGTTTGGCAGCAATGCTTCCTTTGACCATCATTTTTATTACCTGCTTTCCCTTTTGGAATGTGTTTTAACAACATGGGATGTAATTTTAATACGATTTTAATGGAATGATCAGGTCACATGAGGTATCTATCATTTTATTTACCAGAACCCTTCTTGCTAGCACTATGCTATAATATGCTATTGCTCAGAAGATAACCAAACTTGCTTCCTGCTGGCGGATGTTAAAAGAAATGTGGCTGCTTCCACCATAAATTATAATTTTTGCAGTGATCCCTCATTTTGCCCTACCAACTAGGAAATTATTGCCACAGCTTCTGAGTGTTATAACCAGTAAAAATGTGGAAAGCATTGAAATCAGTGGCTGTGTTTATCAAATCCACTAACTTGTGGTTACCTGAACCATGGTTTACTATACAAAAATTGCCTTCAGGTTGAGCTTTTCTGACTCTCAAGCCATTTGTCTTCTGATTCATGCCTTGAACTGATAGTACATCCATGAGAAATGTAAGACACAGCAGATTGCAGAATAGTGCTAAGGGACAGTGAAACTATGGGTCCTACATAGTTGGTAGGGAAAAGAGAGAGAAAGAGAGAGAGATTCAAGGCTGAAACATTATAAGTGGCTGTTATTTAGAAGATAAAGCATTTACCTGCACTGTGGCTTTGAGTTCCCTCAACTGCATAGGTTTCCTTCCCAATGGCAGAGTCTTGATATTCCTGTGTGGACTGTAAGCATGTGTTGTTAAAGATATTTTTCCATATTTTAAAGCATCGTTTATGCACTGGCTCTGGACACGTGCAGTTGCCCATCACTGTTTTCTTGAGCAACTTCCATGCGGCGAAGCATTGCTCTACCACCATTTGTAGGCTGCATTTTGCTACCTCTGCTCTGCACACTCTCTGGAATATCTTGTACTGTGTAAAACAAGTGTTGTCTCTTCGACAGAGGTCCTTTGCAACAGAGCAATCATTTCCAAGCTGGCCAGAGTGGACCATCCCTGGAGTTTTTATCTGATGCGGCGGTGTGAACTGTGTATCTGTGCTGGATGAAGGCTCTAAGTTCCCTGTGAAGAGAGACAGTTCATTTCATGTTCCTTTCATTTTCATTTCATTAAATCTCAATACACTTTATATGATTACTCATCCTTAATGCAACAATTAGCAATTTTCTCCTCCAGCTGGCTTAATTTTAATGTGTGTATTCCTTAAAACAGTGATATTGTTTTTCAGGCTCACACAGAACCAAAAAAAAAAAAAAAAAAGATTTGTATCCTTTAAGAGTGGCAAAGAGGTGTTGTGCTCTTAGAAAGCACCAGGCCCTTCTTCTGAATCATTTATGAAGGATGCCCAGCCCTACAGCCTAGGAACAGTTTTGAAACTCTCTGGAGTCAGTTCCACCCAAGAACTGTCATGGCCACAGGCAGCCCTTGGGACCTCAGGACGAGCATACCTCAGCCTTAATTGATTTCTTCCCTCTGTTATCTATGCCTATAAAAAAACATGTCCCTGATGGTCAGAGCACCTCTTGGGATGCTGCACAGGAGACAGCTGAGAGAGGTGGAGGAGGAGAATGTTTCCCTGGTGAACATTCTTGAGTTAATTATCTTAGGATAGGAGGAGGCGGTGATGGCTCAGTGGTTAAGGCGCCAGGCTTGTCGATCAGAAGGTCGGCGGTTCGAGACCCGAGCACTGCGTGACGGAGTGAGCTCCCGCACTCGCCCCAGCTCTTGCCAACCTAGCAATTCGAAAGCACGCAAATGCAAGTAGATAAATACAGTAGGTACCACTTCCGTGGGATGGTAACAGTGATCCACGTGCATCATGCCGGCCACATGACTGCGGAAGCGTCTTCGGACAGCGCTGGCTCTTCGGCTAAGAAACGGAGATGAGCACCACCCCCTAGAGTCGGACACGACTGTGCAGGGGGAAACCTTTACCTTTACCTTTAGGAGGAGGCAACCTTTCAATAATGGGGTTGAATCTGTTTGGGTGACAGGAGATTACAGCAGGTGGCACAATGATGCAAAGAAGGTGAGGGTGTGTTATGTGGGTAGGCTGGGCCAGAAGACTTTTGGACATTTCCTCTGGATTTAGGAGGGCATCATGAGGATGCCATATGCCGCAATTTGGAGTGTTTCCTGCTTTAAAATGTAGAAAATGATGCTGCCAATTTTTAGTTACAGCAGCTAGATAGGGGTTCAGGAGATTGCAAAAATGGGGCTTTCATTTATGTGGCACTCTGGAGCCAAAAGTTATCTGCCCACTACTGTTTGTTTGTTTATGCAATTTATATGACCATTCAATTTGCAAAGTGGGAGTCTGGCCAGCTAACATAGGATTCAAACACAAAACAAAATAACCAATGAACATAAAAACTGAAAGACAGTATATAACACAATCAAGGCCAAATCATAGCATGTTGCCATTCCAAACCATTTACTAAATGGAGTCAACCAATCATCTAATGTCCTAGCTCAATGCCTGGGGGGAATAACCAGTTTGTAAGGCCTTCTGGAAGGCCAACAGGTGGGGACAATCTGAATCTCAGGGGAAGTGCTGCTTTTTTTTTAATATAATTTTTATTGAAGAAATTTTTAACAAGATAAAAACAATATAAATATTAGAAAAGAAACAAAGAAAATAAGAATAGTGAATAAGTAAGAAATGGCGTGCTACTGTATGGTCCATGAGGTCACGAAGAGTCGGACATGACTAAACGACTAAACAACAACAAAAAAGAAAGAAAATAGAAAAAGAAAAGAAATAAAAAAGAAAAAGAAAAGTTTATAAAGAAGATTATAAATCATCTTCTTTATGATCTGCTTTATAATCTTTATAGGGAAATGCTGTTCTAAAGGCAGGCACCTAATGTTACCCATTAGGTAACACTATTTCACAGACACAGCAGCTGTCTATGGCCTGTCTTTATTCCTCACAAGGGCCCTCACATATCCTGAAAGGCTTTTTGTTGTCATAGTAAAGTTACAAAGGACAGGTGAGAATAGGAAACTTCTTTCTATGGATTTTCTTCCATTAAATTAGTATCCAAGTGGCTGGTTTTTTTTCCAGATAGTTGTTTAATTATAACTTGGTCTGTATAATTGCCTCTCTACAACATTTCTCCCCCACTTCTGTTGACCAGTTTCTAGAGATTCAAACATTTTCTCATTCTCTTGCTGAACCCTTTATAAAAACGACTGATTTAGAAGCTATTGCTGGAGTTAATGGGCTACTGTTCTGTGTGGTTTGCAATTCCAGAATTTACAATTCTAGATAAATTCTAGATACTAACTTAGAAATCTACTCTGTTCAAGATATCCATTTTTATGAATGATGTATGTGGCCATTTCTTGGAATCTGAAGTCCAGTACAATTGCTTACAAGAGCCATGGAGTTTCTAATTAGAAGTTGGTCAATATAATCATGTGATTACTTGAATTCATGAGCTTCTTAAAGTGAGAAGTGTTTTTTTCTTAGCACGGTGCCATTATAAAATGCTATTGTTTTATTTGATAACAAAAAGACAATAGTTACCTTTTTCACTGGAACACTTTTCCCCCAACAACATCCTGATGCTGCAGTTATCTTTTATGCAGATGCAGTCTTTAAATTCTGGGAACTGGTCAACCAAAAACTGAATTATTTTATTACAGTTGGCTGAATCTTTTATTGCACAGCTGTTGCCTAGATTTCCAAAACACAATACTGTTAATATTTTCTTACGAAAAAACAGCAGCAACATAATCACTTCATTTTTCTAAGAAGAATCCTGTGACACCATCAAGACTCAACATTTTATTTCTATGATTTTCAAGATCCTTTTACTATCTAAAATTTTGGATGAAACTCAAAAGGAGGTGCCCTGCCAGTAAAAATCTTCTCATGATGTGAACTAGCCACTGAAAGATGTAAAGGATTACCCACCATGGTTTATCAAGGTTACTAACTAGGGCAAAAGTTCTCAACCTGTGGTCCTGACCCCTCAGGATGTTGTGATCTTGTAATGATTTTAATTATTTAATTATAATTATTTTAAAAGGTGTATATATATATATATATATATATATATATATATATATATATCTCACACCATATTTTATATATGATATTTTACTTTTTATAAGCATTTACATCTGATAGAATATTAGTTATGACTAATATTAAGAGCATATTTAAATTTGATTAAGGGGCTCATCCACATTGTGGTCTGAATGTATTTTAATTTTTAATTGGAACAATGTAATTTAACTTATAATTTTAAAACTATTCTAAATCAGATGGTGCATATTGTAAGGTTCAATGAGTATACCTTGTAGAATCTTGTACTGGTCAGTGACCGTAATAAACCAGAATGAATGAAATGAATGAAAAGGATGTTGTGATCAAGGATACATATTATTTCAGGTTTGCACGTGCGAAGCAGGATCACTGACAGAACCTCTGCCCACTCTCCCTGGACAAGCATTTATCCCGGCAGAATGGAACACGGTTTGCCAGGGCTACAACTACACCTAAACTATTGCTGTGCTTGATCTGTTCACACCACCCTGCCTCCAACACCCAGCATGCCTGCATTTGCCTGCAGTGCCTCATTCATAACCACTCCCTTCAAGAAAGTTTGGAGGCTTTCTGTAGGAGGGAGAGGGTGGGTGGTAGGAGTTGACAAACATGTGTGCAGTCAGGAACTGGTTCCCCTTCTCTCCCAGTACGTTTCCCCCCAGCCCAGCTGGAAGTCACTGGAGCATGGCAGATGAGTAACACAGTGAGACATGGCAGATGAGTAAGACACTTGGAGGATGGGCTGTCTGGCATTGTGGCTGGGGCTGCCAGTGAAGGCAGAAGAGAAAGTGGTTGCCACCATCACCACCCCTGACACCATTCTCTGCTCCTTCTGTTTGCAGGAGCTGCAGCTGTTGCCTGTAGTCTGGCTGGTTGGGAGTAGCAGAGGAAATAGTGGCAGCTTCCACACTCACTACCAGAAGAGCTATGGGCTCAAGCCACAGTGAGGAACCAGATCTGGAAGATCCCCCAGCACTAAGTTGGCATCAGAGAGTTCCGAAATTTAGTAGACCCAAGTCACCTAGAGACTTCAGATCCTTCTCCTTCTCCTTCTCCTTCTCCTTGGTGAAGGAGATCTGGAAGAAGGGGCAAAGAGGGTTCACGTTGGTTTTCCTCATTCATATATTCAGACTTTGGTTTCAGGAGAACAAAGACATCATATAAAAGATTCCCCTTCTCCCCCCAAACAAAGGAGGAAAAAGAATGAACAGAGGAGGAAGCTCATGGCAACATCCCAAGTAGCTTTCCTCCTGACTGGACACATGCAAGGGATGAGCAGGAACCTGTCTTGAAGAAAGGGGGTCACACCACTGCAAAGTGTGAAAACAAGGCATAATAGCTCGGCCATCATATTCAACTATACAGCATGCTTTAGAATCTACAATGGTAGGGCTCATGCAACACAATAATAAAAAAATCCAACCAATATTATATTCAGTCTTAGCAGGATGTGTTTACCCAACTATATATGCTGTTGTTCCTAGCCTCACCTGAGGAATTGTGTGACATCTTCAATGGTCTGAGAAAGAGTACACTGCTGAAAATACAGTAATTCAGCCAAGTCACTAAAAACCATCCAGCGAATGGAGGGGGCGTTTTTAGTCTTTTGCAACATTTGCAGGTTACTCAGAGACAAGGAGATTGCAGTTCAGAAGCAGATTGGATGGTGTTCAGCATTTAATTAGCCAAATAACAAAGACTTTAATATACTCTTCACCTGGGTAGGAGTTGTGTTAAATGGTGTACCTTTCTTTTACAGGTATTATGATGTTTATTCATAGGATTGATTCAGCTGCTCAGCTAAAATGCCAGATATATAATTTTGCCCTACTTTTTCTCATTGTTTCCATTATTATGGATTGTGGGAGTGTTTGGAATTTGGAAAGATTTTCCCTTCAATTTTTGATCTAAATATAGTACATGTTGAGGGAATCACTAGTGATTGATTCAACTTTTTATATTCTTTTGACTAAAAAGAAATGCCTGACACACTATAGGTTATAATCTGACCTAAAGGATTTTTTTCTCTTGGGATTTGTTAACAGCAGTATTATTTAGTCCATTTTTTTCTAATGCGACTACACTGGCGTCTTATTTTTGTTCAAGAAGAAATGTAAGTCTTACTAACATGTCAAGAGCGTAAGAGAGAGAGAGAGAGAGAGAGAGAGACTAAGTCAATATTATTGCCATTAAAAATGCAAGCTACACTAACTTAGGCAGTCTGACTAATTACCTAATTCCCAAAGACAAAAAAATCCCAGTGGAAAATGGATGTACTGTACTTATAATATTTACAGAAGTTGTTTGAAACACACTTTCTGCAATATATGGCTTTACACAAGTTACCTGAAATGTAACAAACTTCTTCAAGTAAATTCAAGACACTTTCACATCCATTTCCTGCAGCCACACATCTCTCTTTCAGTTGTTGACACTTTGACATCTGGGCCTGGTAAGTAGATGCATTCATGGAATATAGAACCAGCACTGCAAATCAGGTAATATAAACTTTATTAAAGCGTGGTTCATTTGTATTCATTCTCTGTGTTAGCTATTTATTCTGATTTATTCATTTATTTATCAGTCCAATGTATATGGCCACTCATCTTCACCAGATAACCCTGGGTGGCTTACAAAACATATGGGTATAATAAAAAAAAACCCATAAGAGCCATAAGACAGCACCAAATTAAAAATAATTGAGGCTCCTCATATAACATTTTGGTCCCAGTGCCTTTCCCAAATGAATAAGTAGTCTATAATTCTCATCATCCCTAACTAACAGAAGCAGTGACATGTTGGCTGGGAATGGTGGGAACTGTAGTTAAATTGATATGCACAGGATGGAGTAGGATGTTATACAGTATAGCATGGAAGGGAGAATAGACTCCCTCTCCCTCTCCCTCTCCCTCTCTCATCTATCTATCTATCCATCCAACCATCCATCTATCTGGTAGCATCTTCTGTATTCCAGATATCCCAGTGGATTGGAGACTAGACATTCATTATTTTCTTAAATAAGATACCAAACTCACTTCCACGTTTAGCAACTTGTTTTCCATCCTGCTTTTGATGTTAATGTTTGTTGTGCTTGTTTCAGACTCAGTTATTGGGACTTTCCCAGTTTGATGCTCTCCAGATGGATTATTATCAAAGATACATTAAACTGATGGGAGTCCCAATGTAAAAAGCCTGGAAAAACCCAGTTATGGAAATTTCTCCTAGGACACACTTTCATTTACAGCCCAGCACTATGCATATCTAGGCTGAAGAAAATCCCATTTTCAAAACGGACACCTTCTCAGGTATAGTTAGACATAGTTGTCTATTTGCAAAGCACTAGGTAAGGACCATCATAGGTTTGATGAAGTTGCAGCTGCAGCAGTGAACTACCTGTCTTGCTAGGTCTGGGATGAAGGTTAGAGATAGAAGGAAATGTTAGATCAGTGAACTCCCTCAGGAGGCTTATTCTTGGACTGCTGAATTGCCTAGATGGGTAACATATTGACATTTCCCACCTGTTGCTGGTATGAGAAAGAAAGCTATTGATCATGAAGACACAAAATACCCTTTTAGTCCTGTACCAATGCTTTCTGTATGTCTACTTCACTGTTCTTTCTTCCTTTTTTTTTCATGCCTGGCCAAAAGGAAATGTTAATAATAGTAACATTCATTCTTCTTGAGCCTTACCCGCTCTTAGGCTTTTTACTTAGCAAACAATAACTGTTTGTTTGAACAAGGCTTCCCACTTCCATGTCTGTTAGATATTTATAGATTTGAGTAGGTCAACACACTCACTGAAATATATTGGCCAGATGTAGATGGCAAAAAACCTCTGGCAAAAAGAAGCCCCCCCAAAAGGAAAATATCACAAGCAAGCAGACCCTATTCTGGAGATGGCACTGGAGTGTGAAGTTAACACTTGTTCATCAACAACTTGTGTTTCCAGCCTTACCAGGAATACATGAAAGCTGTTCCAATCAGACATTGCCTCTAAGAACAGGAAGTACCAATGACTCAGGAAGCATGAAGAGCCAGAAGCATCGAAAGGATTAGCTGTGCTTTACAAGCACCTGTATCCCTAGGCACAAGAAAGCTACTCATAGAGACAGGACAGATTTACTCTAACGTTTTTGTTGGCCAGCACATAATGTAACTGGTAATGTATGCTGGTCTGAACAGCGATTCTACCTCCAACACAATATGAGATGTTGAATATGACTGTGGGGCCCTTCTTTCATTGAACTTCCTTTGGGGGTCCTCTGCTGCTTTTCATCTCTATGTAGATGATTCTAATTGGAGACAAAACCTGGGGATCTGAATCTAGCCAATGAAATGGTTCCTAAAAGAACAGGGGGAAGAAGTAAAACAAATGCAAAAAAGAAGAAGAAGCATTTCCTTGCTCACAGCTTTCCTTCTCATCATGACTGTACTTCCATGAGCCTCATAACTCATGGGGCCCACCCATTGTTCTCTTCTGAAAAAAAGAAACATACTAAGTCTGAATATGATAAATGCTAGCATGTAATATAGGGATTGATGAAATAAAAGATAGCTAAAACAGTGTGTGTGAAGAATTATGGGACCTGAGGAAAAATGTTCTACAAGCCCTGTGGGTTGGTTTGTACGTTAGTTTGTTTATGTAAGTAAGAAGGTTAGGGCCAATTACCTATTTTCTTATGCAGATCATAAACGAAAACTGTAGGTAGACAGGAAGTAATTGCAACTATTTGGGAAGTGTAAAGTGAGGCCTGGGGAGGAAACCCAAAAGAGTAACTAATCTTGTTCTACCCTAATGGTCACAAAAGCTTACACGTTTGCCTTTAAAAACTTCTTTTTTGTGCCTTCAGGTCAGGGTTGCCAAGGTTTTTCAGAAGTGGTTTGCCACTGCCTGCTTCCAAGGGCTGAGAGAGAGTGGCTGGCCCAAGGTCACCCAGCTGGCTTTGTGCCTAAGGTGGGACTAGAACTCTAAGTCTCCTGGTTTCTAGCCTGGTGTCTTAACCACTACGCCAAACTGGCTCTCTTTAAAAACATTTAAGGCCATTGTCTGTTTACCTTTTATCATGCTTAAATGAGATGGGGAAGAAGGAGAGAGAGAAAGAGACAGAAAAGAAACTTCAGCTTAGAGCTAACAGATAGATACACCCTTTATTATTTTCAGTGCATCCAAATTGGGAAAGTGATAGAGACACATGTTGGGCACATACTTCAAGTATTTTACCGCTTTACCCAGGCAACCAAGGCTGCAATCCTAGCAAATATAATTGGGAGTCACGCAACTGCAACTTACTTTATCATAGCTAGTTAGTTAGCTAGCAATAGAGATTATAGAGATAGATAGATGATAGATAGATAGATAGATAGATAGATAGATAGATAGATGATAGATAAATGATAGATGATAGATAAATGATAGATAATAGATAGAGATAGATAGATAGATAGATAGATAGATAGATAGATAGATAGATAGATAGATGATAGATAGATAAATGATAGATGATAGATAGATAATAGATAGATAGATAGATGATAGATAGATAGATAGATAGATAGATAGATAGATAGATGATAGATAGATAAATGATAGATGATAGATAGATAATAGATAGATAGATAGATGATAGATAGATAGATAGATAGATAGATAGATAGATAAATGATAGATGATAGATAGATAGATAGATAGATAGATAGATAAATGATAGATGATAGATAGATAGATAGATAGATAGATAGATAGATAGATAGATAGATAGATGATATAGATATTCCTGTTGAACTAGAGTGAACTTACCAGTGATGAACAGAATGGAGTTCATGGCCAAGGAGGTTCCAGGTAGACTGACTCTAAGCACAGCCAACTATCTGTTGCCACTTGATCCTCTCCGAAGTCTCTCTTTAAACACGAGGAGTCATTTCAGAACCAAACTCCTCCGGACAGCGCTCCGCTGGCAGCAAACGCGATTGGTCCAGTCAGGCTACAAAAGAGCCGGCGGGACGCCCCACCCAGCCGCCTGCTTTCCCACCTCCCGGCTCTGCGTATGCGGGAGAAATAGTACAGCCTGTCTCTCGTTTCACACCTGTTGGAGCGGTCCAGGCGACGGTAAATGTAGCTGCTGATCAAATGTGCTTCATAAACAACGATCTACTCTTCACTAAAGTCAGGAAAATGGTCAATTCGCATTTGGCTTGATTCCTGAATTTCATTATAAGTCATCAACAGACTGTTCACATGACACAATTACTTAAGGTTAAATAAAATGGAACCCGATTTTCTGGGCTCAAACGGCACACTGATCCATAAGCTAACCACCTGAATTGGGTTTGCACACCATGCTAAGCCAAAATTGTGGTCCAGTTGTCTGAGGTTTAGTGAGTTTTGCAAATCATCTTATATTCCACGCTCTTGAAGAAAAAGCTAACTTTTTTTCTGAGTGTTAAAAGAGAATTAGATCTTCTCTAGGGTGAATGCAGATAACACCTTGGCTCTGTTTCAAAAGTCCAAAGGAACTATTATCACTGAAAAAATTGCTGCATTGTGTGCTAGGTTGCCAGACTGGTAACCATAGAAAAATCTGTAAATGTGGGATGAAAGGTGTGTAAGCATCACTCTACAACAATGAGCTTAACAGCAGGGGAGCAAAAGCTCTCTAGATTTTATTGGGCTGTGGTTCTTATAATCCTCAATCAGCATGAAAAGATCAGGAGTATTGAAAGTTGTCATAGTCCAAAATCTAGAGATCCTCAGTGACCAGGGCAGTGAAGGTGAGTTGGGAAGGATATAAAGCTGTAGGAAATGCGAAGTGGGGAGGAGTGTGAAACATAAAAATTCAGTTCAGTTTTTTTAGTTTTGGAATTCTGGAAAGAACAAAAAAAAAAGTGTGTAATAAATTGTTATTGTATAAGTCAAGTGAAAGAAATAAAGTTTGGGCGGCAGAGCAAAACAGTTCCATATATGTACTTATAACTGCAATTATTTGGGGAGGTGTGAGATGGATGTCTCTAGGAAAAATGTAGAAAAGAAAATATGTTCAATCTACCTACTTGTTTGTTCAAGGTCTTTGAAATAAAACTCAGACTACACTGTGTTAATGATATATGTCATCCAACAAGCATTTACCATCCATCCATCCATCCATCCATCTCTATCTTAATATCTGAAAGCTGTAAGTTCTCTGGCTTTATTCACACCAAAAATTAGGAAAGAAATATTAATGTACACTATTAGACAATTGGAGTTAATATTTATTTATTTTGACAGCATTCAGGAAAAATAGAGAGTAAAACTTGCAAGGTATCTGCATTGGGTAATAGTTTCCAACTGTAATTTAAAAAGACATTTCTGACTTTTCAATTGTCTGGAGCCAGGCTGCTAAAAGGCTATTTCTTCTTCTGCTCTGAGTGAGCCATTTTGCCAAATAAGATGAGTGACTCTTAGAAGTAGCATTTTCTGTGCTTATTATTTCCAGCATATTCATCTGTTTGGACTACACAAGTTTCCAGACATGAAGAATGAGTTCACCATTAGCCAACAGGATATCAGACCATAATCAAAATGTGGTATAAAACAAGAGAGGAAGAAATGTCCTGATCCTTTTTAATTGTTTTTATTGTAACCAAAAGTTGGAAAGAAAGATAAGGGGTTTAGGTCTTAATCTGCCTGTCAGTTTAAATATCTGAAAACAGGATAACTCTCTGAAAACAGAAGAGAATGGGACCAAATTTGCCAGGGCATTAGAAGCTGGCAAAAGAAAGATTGTTTTGGGGCTGCAGAAAAAAGTTCTAGAAAAAAATTATCCCTGTGAAGCGCTCTGGGGGAGGCAGCGGGCACCCGCTTGGAATGCTCAGCGCTCCTTTCTCAGCCCCCCTCCCTTCTCCCTTCTGGTCACGTGACTCAAGTGGAGCATAGGCTGCCTATCCAGTGCATACATACACACAAGCACAAAGATGTCACAGAATAGGAGAGCAGAAAGGCTTACATGCACATGCATGCATACATGTGCAGACACACACAATACATTACTTCATTACACAGAGAAAATACAGACCCTTCCTATGGCCACTGCTGATAAAAGTGTTAGAAGCCACACCACGTGCTTTCTCTACCATGTTATTTGTATTATAATGCATCATTCCATTGTTAAACTCCTTCTGACTAACTTTCAGTATTTTGAATCTTACAGTGAAACATTCTTTGGGGAGGAAACAAGCCCAGCCGAAGATCATACCAATGAAAATGTGCTTGTACGCGTCTCCCAACAATCATTTCTTACAGCTGAAAAGCAAATGCTATGAAGAATCACATACATTTCCCAACAAAGCTCTGGTTTCTTTTTTTCAAAAACCTCAAACATCCAATCATGTACATTAGTCTATTGAATCTTTGTCATAATCTGTTATTTCACTTTTGCCGTTTTCAAGTTTTTTGGTCTCTGTTTTAGATAACTGGACTCACAGATTTCAATTTACAATGGTTTATTGCAGAAAGCAGCCATCCATCAGCTCGGAACAGATCCAGGGCCGTTTGTGGGCAGTGAGCCTATCCCGGTCAAGGCGACCTGTTCTGAGGGCTTTGCAGCGTGGTCAAAATTGCTGGTCTGGGTCGTCAAGGACTTCCGACTTTCCGTGCTTCTCCTTCCTCTGGGTGGGGCATTGTGGTGATGGCCAGTGCCAAAGCAACAGCAAGAAAAAGCAGCTTTGAATTCTTCCCGAAACTTTCCTGCCAAATCAAAGTCCAAGAGAAGCCTGAAGAAGCAGCAAGACCACATCCCCCCAAACAGGGCATACATAACATGATTCCTACAATTGCTTCTTTTCTGTTCAATGTGTCTGATGTGATTTGCATAATCCAGAGGAGGCAATGAGATGACAGCTTTATGGCAGGCTATCTAAGATGATTTACATATTTTTGTAATTATGATTCCAATTTTGGGTTCCTCTGTGCAGAATTGCTGACGCATGTAGCATCATCATTTTAAGCTGAGGTTAAGGCTTGAACATCTGTGCTGCCCTAAAGCTGTTAATGAGAACAGCAGGGAAAGCACCCTTGCAGACCACCACTGGCAGCCTGAACAAAAGTTTAGCAACGTTTGATCTGCCTGGGCAGGCAATAGGAGGCACCGAAGCCAAGCCATTGTCCCCACTCCACCATCACATCCTTTATTATCAGATTGCATTTATTTTCGTATTTTTCTGTGGGAGCACAGTGTGGTCTCTGCAAATTTATCCCCACAGCAACCTAGATTGAGTTGAGTGAGGGAAAGGCTATTAAAAAAATTCACCCCAGGAGCTCTGTGCTTGCATAGAGATTCAAACCAGTCTCCTCAGTCCTGGTCCAGGGTACGGGACTCTTGCAGCCTCTTCTAGCCTAAGGCATTCCAGGGGGCGAGGGACCGTTCTGCTGATCTGGATCTCAGGGAGATGTTTGTGAAGGCCAATTCCTTCTTTTTAGACCAAAGAGCCCAAAAAGAGATTCAAAAAAAGCTCTTGAACTTGATCATTTGTTAGGAAGTCTATGAGGAATGAAATCACTATCTCCTATATATCAGGGTTGCATTTAAACCAGTGTTTTAATGGCTTTCTTGAAACTTCAACATCTGGGTTGAGGCAACATTCAACCCCTTGTAGTGTGTGCCTGTTAGTTACTGTACATTATAAAAAAATCAGTGGCAGCTGGAACATGCAATCACTTCAGCTGGAACATGCAATCTATGTTCACCCTTAATTTTCATTCAATGTATTTTCTTTCCACCTGGAATTAGAGACAGACTTTTCTCCAGTTAAGACTGTAGCTTGAGGATAATTTATATATTACAACTGGTTGTCCTTATACAGGCAGAATAGTTTCTTGTTCTGACTACCTCCACTTTGCTCAAGATAGAATCTTAATATTTCAAGCTTTTATATTGGGCCCAGAACCTCTACAAAAGGTTCTTTGCAGCAATTCACCCTCAACTTTGGAGGAAGACAAGAATGGGAATGGAGGGGGGAAGAATGAATATATTCATCCTTGCTCTTCTTGTGTGGCTGTTGAACTCAGGAACAGAATGACCAAGAGTAGTTGGTAATCCAATTTCATTTCAGTTACCATGATCCCAGGAATCATATCTAATTGCCTTACACAAATCTGTGTGTGTGTGTGTGTGTGTGTGCGCGCGCGCATGCATTGTTAGGCTGGTTTCAAATATTAAAGATGTTCAGATGAGAAAACACCTCATATCAGCCAAATCTTCTATTACTATACGTTGGGTTAACATTTGTCCATTGTTTTGCTTGTGACTGCAACTAACAGAGAAAAAATTGGCTATAGATTTTGAATTCTGAATTGAAAATAAAAATCTGTTTGATATTAAAATAAAATGTATATATCGTGAACAATGTGTACTCAAATTCTAGATCTGTTTATCGGATTGCTTCAATAATGCATTTTCTCTAAATCTCTTTGCCTCCCTCTGTATAACAGTATCTTTCCCTTTTAGAATACCATAAATACAGCAAAGTAGTTTACAGAACATTAAATATATTGTAATATTTCTTTAGCTTGATTGCTTTTTACCATGATAAAAAAGGCATAAGTAAAAAACTTACCACTAAGAAAGTTATAAATAATTGGGTTTGCGGCACTATTTGCATATACAAGCCAGTGGGAGAAAGTAAACCAAGCATACACAGTTTCTCGATCTTCAGCATTGTTGAACATCCCAAAAACTCTTACAAAAAGAGGGAGAAAAAAAACTTCAGAATTAGAAAACACATCATATTATCTTTGATGTTGATAAACACATAAGATATTTACATGGTATATGGGTCAAAATTCAGAATTCCAGATGAGTGCTGCGATGTAACTTTAGAAGCATGAAGTTATAGGGGTGTTCTCTACAGATTACAGCTCTTTTATACCGCTGTCACATTGACAGGATATGCCTTGGCCCATATACACATGCCTAGAACCAGCTGAACCTTAGCTGAATGAAGAACTGTATGCGTGTCTGATTTCTCCAACAGAGCTAAATGTATAGATTCTAGGCAGACGTTATAATAATCAACTTTTAAATATACAGAAATGGCTGCATTTATGCTGCCCACTGACTCCTAACTGGTGCTCCTGTGAATATCTGGTGGGGGACTACTCATTACCTTTTCTCATAGTTGCAAGAATACGTCTCTCCCAAGCCAGCCTGACCTTTAAAATTATATACACGGGCCCTTTTCCATGATTCTCTTCCATCAGAGGTATGACATTTATCAACAAAAAGGGGGTCTTTCTCAGCAGTAGTGCAGAAATCAGTGAATGCCATTAAGAAAGGGTGCTCTGAACTGATAATTATTTCTGCACTGAGAAATTATCAGTGTCGCTGTTGCAGCCCTCTTTCATAACAGTAAGTATTATAATGTACAACTTATTGCCAGATTGTGTACCTTCCCAATGTGAACTGGGAACACTTTTTCATCAATGTATCCCATTATAAAGACACAGTCCCGTTCAGTAGAAACATGGCATTCAATATGCATACATCTCTAACCTGCAATTTGATTTATTTCTTTAGCACTGTTCAGTCTTGAATTCAGGTCACTAATCCTAATGAAAACAGTAACATTCCTGGGAAGGATTAGCATTAACTCTGCAATGGTAGCCCTAACCCTAATCTGAACACTAACCTGGAAGAACTGAAACCCTCAAGCTGAGAATTCTTTTGTCTTGAAGGCTGTATGCCAACATTCTCCAACTCAGTGCCCTCCAAATGTGTTGGATCTCAACTCCCATCACTCCTACCCAGACTGCTGAGAGGAAATGAAGGAGATGAAGTCTGACATATCTGGAGGACTATAAGGAAAATGATTACGTTCTTTGTTGGCCTTGATGCTTGTAGAAATGCTCTACTTACCAACTTCTACTGACCAGCTCTGACCAAGGGGAATTCCATAGGCATAGCAATTACGCGGATACTTTTGGGCAGTGTGAGATTTTGTTGTTTATATTGTCCTAAGACTTTGAAACTGGCTCCTCACTGGAACAATATGAATTTTTCCTTGTACAGCAATACATTCTACATGCCCAGACTTCTCCACCCCAGTCCATAGGCTGATGGGCCCTCTAGTGTCAGTAAGTATCTCCTGCAGTCTTTTGACTGCTCCTAATTGGCTACTTTACTTCCTTACTGAGAGGTCTCAGTCCGTGGGAGTTGGATATAATACTTCTAGCTCTATCTCCCTAAGCATCGGCTCCCCACAGGGCTGTGTCGAGCCCATTGTTGTTCACCCTGATGACACATGACTGTTGCGCCAAGTATACCACCAATTCCATTGTGAAATATGCGGACGATACAACTGTAGTGGGTCTTATCAGGGGTGAGGATGAGTGGGCTTATAGGGAGGAGGTAAAGGGTTTGGTGGAGTGGTGCAATAAAAACAGCTTGGTTTTAAATGTGGAAAAAACTAAGGAGATTATTATAGACTTCAGGAAGAACCGGTGCAGTTACACTCCACTTTTTATCAATAACAAAGCTGTGGAGTCAGTCAGTAGCATTAGATTCCTGGGGGTGCAGTTAACAAATAGTCTGTCCTGGTCCCTTAATACCACATTTTTGGTAAAGCGAGCACAGCAACGTTTGCACTTTTTGCATCAGATGAAGAAAGTACATCTCCCATCTTCCATTCTCCTTACTTTCTACAGAGGCACTATAGAGAGTGTACTTACAAGCTGTATTTCCATCTGGTTTGGAGGCTGTAGGGCCTCAGATAGAAAGTCTGTGCAGAGAGTGGTAAGGGCAGCAGAAAAGATAATTGGGATATCTCTGCCCCTCATCCAAGATTTAGCACATGCACGCTGTTTGTCCAGAGCTCAAAAGATCATCAGTGATGCCTCCCATCCTCATCATGGTTTGTTTTCTTTGTTACCCTCTGGGAAGAGGTTCCACTGTATCCGATGTAGAACAGCCAGATTGGGAAACAGCTTTGTCCCCCAGGCTATTGGATTCTTGAATGCCAAATAGGTTCTTTTGTGAGTTAAAGAATGTATATTTTTTAAGAATGTATATTTTATAAGAATGGGTATTTTATAGTAATTATGGTTTTTTTATTATTATCATTAGTATTTTATTGCTTGAGTGAATTTGTGAGCCAACTGCAACGAAATTTCATTCTATTGTGCACTTGTATAGTGTATAGTGGGATGACAATAAAGTTATTATTCTATTCTAAAAAAATATATATGAATTTTTCCTTGTACAGCAATACATTCTACATGCCCAGACTTCTTCACCCGAGTCCATAGGCTGATGGGCCCTCTAGTGTCAGTAAGTATCTCCTGCAGTCTTTTGACTGCTCCTTCCTACATTGCTTCCAATGTTACCTCTGTCAGAGTCCAACATGTTATAATACTTAGAAGCACAAGAATTTTTTTACTTTAAATTTTTTAAAACTTTAAAACCAGTCCATTAATTAAAAAGTGTATGTGTGTGTATGGGGGGGGGGGAATATTCCTTGGAATGACCTGGGAAGAAGTAATGAGTCTCCCCAGTCATGGAAGTTACCTTTTCAAGATGTTGAGAATGCTAATGGGGAGGTAGCAGAGGGCAAAAAACAAAAGAACGACCATGAGCATCCGTGCTGTTTTCCTCCTGGTTTTAATCTGTTTGATTTCAGCTGCCACCGCACTAATCCTCAAATGTGCCGGTGGCCCCAGTCCCCGGGTCTGTGCTGTTGATTGCAGAGGCTTCCATTTCCTCTGAACTACAGATGATGTTCCTGGAATCTAACAGCACATAATAATTGGAATCTTAATTATTACAATTTGATCCAAGGGAAAATTTGCACTGATTAACCAACTGCAGTTGCAAAACAGATCCATTTCTACACATGAGCATAGTTACACAATCCCAGAGACGTTTCAGAGTAATCATCTTTCTATGATTAAAATGGAAAATGTCCTTGGAAAATAATTTTGTTTAAATCTAAACCCATTTTGGAAACACAGATGAAGAAGAAAACGTTCCTAGCAGGATGTACAACATTTCAACTTTTTAATTTTAACATCAAATTTGTAAACTAAGGGTGTGTTGTTTAGGGGCATGCAGTTATTTATTTTTGCTAGACTGCTTCATATGTTTGGATGGTGCAATATTTCCTGAAATATTGCATTGCTAAGGGTAATTTGTTATTTCATTCTATACCACTGTACCTGTCAATCAAATAAATAATTCTTTTGAGGTTGAAAAGTTTAGCTGGCATAAGTCCTAAAGATGGATTTTGTAGCAAAAGAACTCACCTGTTGACACCACAGCTTTTGAAATATCTGTAAGTAGGCCAGCACCATAAGACACAGCGGAGCCAGATAAGTTATCAGGAAGAAACAAGTATGATACATTTTGGGAAAGAATTCAGCTGCCAAGAAAATAAAACAGCACATAAATAATATCTCGTTTGATCCACTATTACATGCTGCAAAAACTGGTTCGGGTGAACATAAATGGGGCTTAATTTTATACAATATGCAAGAGCAAAACCTTGTTAACTGTTCAGATAAAACATTTATAAAGTATTCTGGAAAATCTTTATATTCTCTTTGGCATTTAAGAGCCCATGATGGATCAGGTTATCAGAGTACAACCACTGTCTTATGATCTACTGTTTTATTTTATGTGTTTTATATCATGTTTTAGTATGTGGAAATGTTAAATTCTGCATACTTCCTGGAGTGTGGGACAGGCAGTTTATAACTATTTTAAATAAATAAAATTCAGGATGCATTACTTCCTTTGCACATAGGAACATATTTACCCTTTTTGTGGTGGGCTGAGGGCCAGACTACATAAAGCAGATGGAGCACAGATAAAGAAATGGAGAGGAACAGGTCAGAAAGAAATTGCTGTGCAATTTTTGATGTGACAGAAAGGAGAAATGATTAAACATTACATTCATATCAACTGTGTTTGATCTAATTAGAATTAAATTAGAATTAGAATTAAATCCCAACCCGTCACTCAAAAGGTGAGTGCATTCCTTTGTGCGAAGGGAGTTTCGCATCCTGATTTAAAGCATTTGGATGAATCTCCCCAGCTTTCCATCAATAGAACCTCTGCACTGATTTGCAATCTCTGAACACATCATTCTATCTGGTTTATCCGTGAATCAAACCATGATGGAATGTCTAACAAGTGCTAGGAAAGCAAAGGAGGAAATTAGACTGTCGCAAAAGAGACTCCTCAGTCCGGGGAGGTGGGAAGTGTAAGAAAGAGACTCTGAGCAACTCTGCCAGAATTATGCCAGGTAAGTCAAGTGGGAGAACTGCTTTGGCGGGTTTTCAAGGTTCTCTTATATTACTCTACTAGAAATAAAGATCTTCCAGAAATCTTAGCGGTTCTTGTGTCCTAAGTGTGCCAGACTTGCATGGCTTGACTTACAACAAAAAGATGATTTCTCTCTTAGTGCAGATTAGATAGAAGTTCCTGTAACTACCTAGGTGTGAGGAGGAATAAACCCTAACCGTGTTGCTAGCTTAAGAGCCAGACTTGTAACTGAATATTTGCTGCAAGAGAAGTAGTCATTACCCAAAGTATCTAACCCAGGTTTTCTCAGCCAGGGTTCTGTGGAACCCTAGCGTTCCTTAAGAGGTCACTAGGGTTCCCTGGGAGATCATGATTTATTTCAGAAATTATTTCAAATTCAGGTAACTTCACATTAAAGAGGTAAGTTTCATTCTTTATGTTTAGTTTAAGAACACTGTTAATGCATATATAGAGGCCTACACATGAAACAAATGTCATAATTTTGTAACTTCTTGCCTGTATTTGAGCCTGAATGTGCAGGGGTTCCCCGAGGCCTGAAAAATATTTCAGTGGTACCTTCCAGGGTCAAAAGGTTGAGAAAGGCTGATCTGACCAGTAGCAGCACTAAGGAACCTCATCAAGAACTTCCTCCTGTCTCCCTTCTGACCTTGGGGTAGCATAGTGCAAGCCTGTGGGATGTTTAGTTTCTGATTTAACAGCTCAAACTTTTTAGGGGGAAAAGGGAATTAAAAAAAACCCTGCCAATTAATGTACAAGCTGATTATAAATCAGGATAGGTGAAGAAGACTGGCCTGTACTTTTGAAGTAGGAAGGGGGCTATTAACAGTCCATCCCAGTTTTAAAGTAGTCTTAAATGACACGACCAAGGCCTTGATCTGTACAGGGTTCTGGGATAACTTGTGGCTGGTGGGGAAAGGTAATGCTACTAATACTCATACTTTAGTATCTGGATCCCCAATATGATGCCCATAGGCACCAACGTGTCAGTGGACAATTCCCTCTGTGTTTTATTCTTATTTCAAGTATGCTTTTGGGTGCTGCATATACTCTAGAGATGTTCTCTGGGAGAGTATACATTGCCCTCTGGCACATGGGTATTTTGTGATGCGCCAGAGCAGCCATTATCTGAAAGAGTCCATAACATACTCCAAGAATTTCAAGTGTGCCTACCAACCCAAGCATGTAAGGGATCCTTGGTATAACAGCAATTAAATAGCAGAGCTGACTATATGGCTGTGAGTCTGGGCTCTGCAAGGTGAGGAAGCTACCTCAGGGAAATGTCTTGAGCTCTAGTAATGATACCACTTGCCTCATCAAAGTGTGGAGGTGACCCGGTTCTCTCAAAAAGGTCATTCGCATTGCCTTAAAACCTTATCAGGTAGTTTAACTGGCCAGAAAAAAAGCTCAGCACATACTTTTCACATGCCAAAGCTTCTTCTGGCATTTCCAGAAGCTCACGGGAACTGTCAGATGAATCCTTGAAATGAAGCAGTGCTGCTGCTTTGTTTTTAGAACCTTTATTAAAGCTTTGCATATGCAACTTCAGTGACTTAAAGAACTGTAATGGTCCTTTTAGCACAGGGGAGAGGACATCTTGGAGGTCCTTCAGAAATTGGACCCTGGTCTTGGTGTTCCAGACTTCGTAACAATGATGGCTAGAAGTAAGAGGGAGGCAGGGGCAGGGGCAGGGGCAGGGGCAGAGAAGGAATGGTTTCTCCCTACCAATATCTTCCTACCAATATTCTTCCTTCACTTTGGAGGACACACAGAAGGACTAATCTTGATTTTGACATAAAGCGGTGGACAACCTTCTGAGGGCTAAGGGCACAATTAATATTGTTGACTAATGAGTGCTATAGAATGAGTGGAACCAAATCAAACAGGGTTGGGTTTGGTAGAGAAGTTGAAGGGCTCTGTATGTTGAAAGCAATTATTTTCATACTACAATTTTCATGCATTGTCCATGACAAACTGTCAGGAAATAGCTGTTAGTCTTCAGCGACAGGGACAGGGGAAGACTTAGAGGCCCTTATAACAAGGGGACTTGGGATCCCAAATTATTTAACCTGATTTCTGAGCTGCAGAAACAGGCAGCCTGTTAGCGACCCAGGTCCAAAGCCATATCAACAGAAGCTCTTCTAAGGCAAAGTGCTACATACAGTACCAGGTGATCAACAGCTCTTCTCTTGAACAGTAGAACATGACTGAATTACAGTAGTGACATGGCTGTTGCGATTGATACTTTAGAGAGTAAAGTCAAAGAAAGGCATCCCTTAGCACAGAAGATTATATAAAGCAATTCTTTCAACCAGTAAAGTCTAATTAGTCTTCTATAGCACACTTGATAAACACCAGCAGCCTTTTTCCCCCCTGACACAGTGAGACTTGCAAATTCCAGGCTTGGGGCCACCAGCACTCACCTCCCCAACGCTCATCACAGACAGTGAATAAGACGGTCTTGTTAGCTAATCCCGGAAACATGCTGCTGCACTCCATGACAATTGCCTGGGGGATCATGATAAGACAGGACACAATCCAGATAACAATGATGCTGCTCCTGGCCCGCTTGGCTGTGCTTTTGAACATCAGTGGGTGACAAATTGCATACCACCGATCCAGCGCAATGCAGCTAAGGGTTAGTACAGAAACAGAGACTGACACAGTCTACAAAGGGAAAAGAAACCCCAGACAACAATATATAGTGAGTGACAAAAGGATCATAATCAGAGAAGGAAGTCTATAGTCTCTCACACCATGGTCACACTCAGAAAATCTTAGCTGCCAGTAGCCTCTTTAATCCTAGTCCTAGGAAAGCAGGATTCCGTTGGGCTAAATGGCTTTGCACTGCTAATCGGGACTGACAAGGTCTAGTAGGTTTTTAAGCAGACAAAACAATTCCCACATTCCAGTATGTCATGGGACCGTTGGGCTAAAATTTCTCTCCCTGATATGCAGGTAGTTTTTCACCGCACAAAAGAGAATCAGATGAGCAACAATCCATATGCGTGCTTCCAGTATATTGGATGTAGGGAGGAAGAAGGACTTTGTCTTAACTTGTTATGGGGGTTTCCACTATAAAATATTACTGAAACGTTGTCTGTAGCTTGAATCATGTCAACTGGATTTCTATTTTCTTAATGGAAACGTTTCGCTCCTTATCCAAGGGGCTTCTTCAGTCTGAGTAAAGTTGGTAAGGGAATCCTAAATATGTTCCTAGGTAGCTGTGTGACCTTACACCTGGGGCTAGGTCATGGTTATATTGAGATGTAATTTTTAAGTCCTTTTATCATCTAATGGAGGGTCGTTAAAAACACCATGCTGCTGTTGAGCTTCTGAAATGGTCTTAATCTTCCTAGGCACAGAAGACAACACGGGGAGGAAGATGGGGGAGAGTTTGTGCCTGAGGCCCCCACCTCTATTCAAGGAAGGATTTTCCAAGTTGGCATAAATGGATTCCTTGACCCCTCTCTCAAACCACCTATCTTCTCTGTCTAAAATGTGAACATTAATGTCCTCAAATGAGTGTCCTTTTTCTTTTAGATGAAGATAAACTGCTGACTCTGGTCCTGTGGTGTTATTTCTCCTGTGTTGTGCCATCCTCCTGTACATAGGTTGTTTGGTTTCTCCAATGTAGAGTTCAGAGCACTCCTCACTGCACTGGATTGCATAAACTACATTGCTATGTAGTTTATGCAATCCAGTGCAGTGAGGAGTGCTCTGAACTCTACATTGGAGAAACCAAACAACCTATGTACAGGAGGATGGCACAACACAGGAGAAATAACACCACAGGACCAGAGTCAGCAGTTTATCTTCATCTAAAAGAAAAAGGACACTCATTTGAGGACATTAATGTTCACATTTTAGACAGAGAAGATAGGTGGTTTGAGAGAGGGGTCAAGGAATCCATTTATGCCAACTTGGAAAATCCTTCCTTGAATAGAGGTGGGGGCCTCAGGCACAAACTCTCCCCCATCTTCCTCCCCGTGTTGTCTTCTGTGCCTAGGAAGATTAAGACCATTTCAGAAGCTCAACAGCAGCATGGTGTTTTTAACGACCCTCCATTAGATGATAAAAGGACTTAAAAATTACATCTCAATATAACCATGACCTAGCCCCAGGTGTAAGGTCACACAGCTACCTAGGAACATATTTAGGATTCCCTTACCAACTTTACTCAGACTGAAGAAGCCCCTTGGATAAGGAGCGAAACGTTTCCATTAAGAAAATAGAAATCCAGTTGACATGATTCAAGCTACAGACAATTCCACCTGGATGACTGAGAACCTTCATAGACATTACTGAAACGTTGTTTGCAATGCACATTATGAAACTAGGTCATCCGTTACTTTGCAGACATGAGAGATAACTCTGTTCCTTCTGATATCTGTGAATGTATGAATGAGATTTTGCCTCCAGTGTTGACATTCCTGCTCACATCCCAGAAGTCTTCATGTGCAGCTGAACAATGAAAGGGGCTCATATGCTGTTACAGTCATAAATGCATGGGAGTGTCCATGTGACTAAAAAACCTCAATTGTATGTTCTCTATTGTGTGGAGACCCTCACTCATTCACTCTCACCCACATAGCAGTATCACATAATGGCTTTCATTCACTTCCATTTGAACACCCAAATATCAGGAGCTGACTATAGAGATTCACTGATATTAGAGTGTATTCCACTCCACACATCATCTGAGTATGTCATCTAAATTTTTTAAAGTTTTATCAGTATGGGCCATGGAACTACTCATTCATACCACTATTTTGGCCATTTCTTTTTATAAAATTATTCTGTGAATACCTGGAATCCAGGTATTGTGCAGCCTTCCTCATGTTTGTAATGTCTTGAGTGTGGGAAGCTAGTATTTTAATTGTTGGTAAGTTTTGCTTTCTTTCCAATTATTGTACCAGATTGCTTTGGGGTGAAATTTATTTGCTGCTTTGCTTATTTTATATATAGTTTTATGCTCTGGTTTCTACTTTATTTAGATGTTATAGCAAATGTACTATTCCAACTGGCATAAAGTTGACCATGAAAGAACTAACTCTCTCTTATTCTAATTTCCAGAGTGATCCTTCTTCTTTTTCTATGAAGCAATATGTTAATAATGAACTAGCCTCTGGGTTATAAGTTCTGTGGTATTTCTCCCCCGACGTATCTTGTTTTTAAATGGGCACCACGAGCCTGGCAAACAATACCTGCAAATAAGGGATCACCTTGCAGAGGCTGTTGCCAAGGAACCACGTCTCTGTGATATCCACCACTAGTGTTGCAGGGAGGCAAATGATGGTGACCAGGACATCGGCCAGGGAGAGGTTGACTATGAAGTAATTGGTAACAGTCCTCATGTGATGATTTTTCCACACTGCAACACAAACTGATTTTGCAAAAAGTCAGCACAGGGGGGAAAGGCATTGGGAAACAGCCAACTAGATCAAAACGGTGAAAGAGGGTTGGTGAGAAATTTTGAGCAAGGGCTGTCATTCATCACTGTCCTCAAATATAGACTGACCAAGCTATTTCTCCCTCCTACTTGGAAACTCAACTGATTAACACCTCCTACACATTCCAGAGCAATCCAATTAGAGAGGAAAAATTGAATAATAGCCAAGGATGCCCAGAAGATGGATCAGAGTGTATATGTGTGTGTGTTGGGGGTGGGGGAAGATAGATAGATAGATAGATAGATAGATAGATAGATAGATAGATAGATAGATAGATAGATAGATCTCCACATTTGGAAGGCTTACAAAGGCACAGTTGCATTTTGTCAGTTCAATGGAATCCCTACAATTTATAAAGGATAGAGGTGAAAGCCTTTTAATCACCACTGTCTACTTGGATAATGCAGTACTGGGACTACAAATGAAAATTAGAAAAATGGAATTGTGAAGAACTTGAACTCACTGGATTAACTTGTTTATTTATTTATTTGGATTTATATCCCACGTTTCCTACAGTAGCTCAAAATGGTGTACATAGCATCCTTCCTTCCATTTTTCTCCACCACAGCAATCCTGTGTGAAAAGTCAGGTGAAGAAAGAGAATGGCCCACAGTCACCCAGAGAGTTTTTGTGACTAAGGGTAGACTAGAACAAGGGTTTCCCCAGTGCCAGATGAACACTTTAACCCTTATACCACACAAGCTTTCCCTTTGACCATACTTTTATGCTACCCTCTCTATGGAGTCCTTGGTGCTCTCTGAGCTTGGTTGTTTGCTTGCAGACGTTTCATTACCTGAGTAGGTAACATCATCAGTGCTAGTGAGTGTGGGGGTTTGCTCCCTGTTTATATACAGTAGCTTGCCTTGTCAGTGTTGGTGTGGTGTTTTCTCCTTGGTAGTTCCTTGATGAGGTTATTGTTTTCTCCTTGATTGTTTGTCTGGTGTTAATCCCTGCTTATCTGCATGTTGGCTGCTGGAGAGGATGTGTTATTTTATTGTCTCTTTTGAATGGTGTGTAAATGTGGTTTATCTCTATGTGTCTACTGATGGCTGATACCCTAATACCCTAATCAAAGTAGCTGCCTTGATGCCCAATCTTATTACATAATAAATCCTATTTCACTCAATTGAATTTACTTCTGAGCCAATCACTCTGCACTTCATCAATGTTACAGGCAGTACTGTAGCTCACTGTACTCACTTAGTGTTCAACCTACTTAGGATATTCTCTGATTCCATTAGCAGTCTAGACGACTGCATTATCATTTCAAGAATGTCGCTTGTCCAGTTTCTTGTATGATCTGCTAAGTATGAAATAATGCTTTATGTCATATTTTGTATTCTTCTTTTTGCAAAAAAAAAAAAAAAAAAAAATCCAACTGTAATAGAATTTCCCAAAGAAACTTTGGAGTCTCTTGTTGGAAGAGTGGAATAAATCAGAATAAACCTAACCAATCCAGAATAAATCTAATCAATCAATCAATTAAAAAAATAGAATCTTTGCAACAGTTTTTCACTGTTTACACTAAAAAGTGTGAAATGGGTGCAGTGAATTCTTCTTGCCACTATGTGTCAGTAAATACTTGGCAATGGAACTGGATCTCCAATGCCTATAGAACAGTTTTTCTACAGAGAAATACTAGCCTTCAAGCATAGATCACTTCTGGTTTTCTCACAGAAGTTTCCTACCATTTGCAGCTACAAATAAAGTAGTACAACCTACATTTAAGGGTGGCACTAGATTCAGGCCCACATCCTCAACAGAGAAAAATATCTGAAAAAAGGGGCATGTGTGCATTGCTATTTGGATACCAGGAAGATCACACAATATATGTGGCAGTATGGGCATATGTGTAAAAGATGCTTTATCCCTGTTGCTTCTCTCCTGTCTCATGCATACTGTAAGTGACTTGTTTGTTTCTCCATGACTGTTTGGAGACCAGAATGGCCAGACTGGGGACAGATCATCCTGCAGAAGGTCTGTCTATGTGGCTGCTAAGAGTCAGCACTGACTAGATGGCACATAATCAATCAATCAATCAATCAATCAATCAATCAAAAAAAGATTCTAAAGAAAGAGGAGGACTAGGTCTGCCGGATTTGAAATTATATTATGCTGCTTGTTGCTTGGTTTGGATTAAACAATGGATAGTTTTGAAAAATGAAAAATTATTGAATTTGGAAGGACATGAATTAAGATATGGATGGCATGGATATTTGTGGTATGATAAAGTTAAAGTTAATGTGGACTTTAAAAACCATTATATTAGAAGATCCTTGCTAAGAATTTGGAACAAATATAAATTAATCTTGTTATAAAAGACTTTTATGGATTTCTACACAAGAAGCATTCTACAGAACAGAAGTAAGAAATAAAGATAAATGGTTAACCTACAAAGACTTTTTAAAGAAAGAACAAGGACAATATATATAATTAAATCAATAGAAGAATTGGCATCAGAGGGATATACTTTTCAATGGCTTTCATATATGCAGCTCATAGAGAAATTTAAATTAGATAAGAAAGACTTTGAATTTGAACAAACCAAATCGGAATTTGAGTTACAATTATGTGAGACAGATGATCACCTAATTGCAAAAATGTATAAATTATTGTTAAAAGGTGAAATGGTAGAGGAACAAGTTAAAGACTGTATGATTAAATGGGCTAAAAATATTGGTCATAATATTCAAATGCAACAATGGGAAGATATGTGGACTAAAGGACTAAAATTTGCTTTGTGCTATAATTTAAAAGAAAATTTTTATAAGATGATGTACAGATGGTATATGACCCCACAAAAACTTTCTAAAATGTATGGGAATGTTTCCAACTTATGTTGGAAATGTAAAAAAAAAGAGGGGTCTTTTTACCATATGTGGCGGACATGTGAGATTGCAAAGAAATTTTGGACTCAAATACATTTATTGATGCAAAATATATTACAAATTCGAGTTCCATTTAAACCGGAATTTTTTTTATTGGGAATAATTGATGGATAACCCGGGAAGCAATTTACAAGAATTATGCAATACATGATTACAGCAGCAAGACTTATATATGCACAAAATTGGAAAAACCAAATATCGCCTACGATACAAGATTGGATGTTAAAATTGATGGATATGGCAGAGAATGATAAACTGACATGTTTATTAAAAGAAAATTCAAATTATTATTTTCTTAAAGAGTGGAAACCATTAACTGACTATTTACAAGATGCGGGAGGAACAAAGCTTATATGGGGATTTGAAGATTAAAATATATATATATTGATGTAATAGACAAGAAATATTCTTTAATGTTTTATATAGACCTAGCATGTAAGATATAATTGTTAAAATATCATGACCAGATACAAATCGGAAGTTGACTAAATTCTATGTTTCAGCTTTATCTTTTTTCTTTTTTACTTTACTACACTTTTTTATCTTTTCTTTTTTCTTGATTTGTATTTCCATTTTCCTTTCTGTTTCAAACTTTTATCTATGTAAATTCAAAACCTAATAAAATTTGATGAAAAAAAATCAATCAATCAATCAATCAATCAATCAATCGGAGTCAATAAACTTGTAGCAAACATTGGGGATAAAAACATTATATTTAAACTGAGTGTTGTATCAGAGTGTTATGTACAGTACATCTCAGCACTGTGTAATTCATGACCCTATAGGGTAACACTTGCATTTTAAGTGAAAATGAAAATTACAGCATTTCGTTTTCGGTGAAGAGAAACTTCCCAGATTTTGCAAAACAAGACTGCTGTTCTTCTTTATGGTTTAGTCAGGCCAAATCCTGCCATGGGATCAGGTGTCTATTTTGTCTCAATGCTAGCCAACTTTTGGCCACATCACATTGCTTGTTTTCTATAACCCTTCACCATGCTTGCAGCACTGCAGATGGCTCCGATTGTAATTCCTTCAGCAACATATGCATGTTTTGGACCAGTTTGGTATGAAAATTGTAAGTCTGATCAAAATGGCACATTTCTCATCTTTTTACTGTCAATAGTTAGAGCTTCCAACATTTGTTTACATAAATAAAAGGAGCAGTATGAAACCATAATTGCACAGTTGATGGCTGCAGTTAAACTAGATTAGCTCTACAGAGCAGTGATCGCAATCAAGGGAAAATAATGCCTGCTTGTTCTGACAGAGAACACACGCCTTGCTGGATTCTCTGCTTTGGTGCCAGTGCGAGGGACTCCTTTGGATGCATTCCCACAAAGGCTGTCTTTGTAATGATGCAGATGACTCAGCCAATGACCCTGTCAACTTTTTCTGCAGTGATTTTGGCAGGACACAAAATCTGGGGGTCAGTGGGGTCAAAAGTCTCCATTTGGGGGATGCTGAATTCCTGCCCATTTGCTGCAGGAAAGTTCTAGCAAGATTTCCTACATCACCATTCCCTTCTCCACTGGTAGGCAGGTAGCAAGGGGTACGGAAGGGGTGATGAATGAAAAAAGATGAGTCATCAAAGGGAAAAAAAGAGGGGTCGAGGGAAGAGGCAGTAGTTCATACACCAGTCCTTATGTGTGACCCTTCTGTCCCTCTCCAGTAATCAGTAAACCCTCCACCTTTAACTTTTGCAAAGAGGAAAACAGGTGAGTTCTATGTGCCTTCCAGGTTGTATGCGGGTGTGGATGGCTTGGTCTGAAAGGCTTGGCCAGGGTTGTTATTGTTCCACCAGTGCTGGCAGTCAGAAGAAGACAGGATGCCTGAAAATGTTGCAGATTACTAGTGAGAACACAATGCTTAAGCAAAGCACAAAACACATGCCACTGGATCAGAGGACCTGACCTTGGGATTTGGTTACATATACAATGCAAACATTCTCCAAGGAGAGATGTAGAAATAAATCCAAAGTGGAGCCAGCTATAAAGCAAATAATTTTCCTGGCCTTGAGGCAAAAGGAAGCCATGAGCAGTTGCACAAAGAAGTCACCAGGTATACATGCCATTCACCTACAGACCACAAAGTGTCTGCTGCTTCTCGTGGATCCTTGGGATGCTGCTGGTGGGGGCAGATTCTGGAAGATCCTGGGTGAGCTGGAAAGGGTTCTGTGCACCTCCTGGGTGAATCTGGAATTAGTGAACTGCTGTGACTCTTGGAGATGCTTGAGGTCTTCTTGGCAGGTGCTGGGGAGTGGGAAGGATTGGAAGAGCTTTTCCTCATTGTGACTTCGGAACAAGGGACACTCTGTTATGCAGGGACTTCTGCTGTTGGAACAGGTTCCTGCAGTCAGCTATGTATCCCAGAATTACATCTTTCCACTTCAGAAGGGTGATAGTTAGCTGCTCATAGAGGGATATGGTTTTGGGAGCAACTCATCTCTCCTGTTGCGGGTGGTGACTTCCTTGGACAAAGCTCTTTAGAGCTTTGGCCTTGTCTTTACATTGTTGGCAAGGGTGATGGTAAGACAGTTGAACCCCTTTTCATTCATTCATTTAATTCATATGCTGGGTTCCACAGAATACCCAATGATCTACACCATTGCACTCAATATCTATGTCAGAATGAAGTTTCTTTTCCATGCTGTTCTGAGCTGCCTGTTGTACCTCTTCACTACTGAAAATATTGATGAGATTGGTGATCTGTGCTGTGTCCCAATTTTCCCCTTATTTTTTCAGATACATGGATGGGAGGGTAGTTCACCTCCATGGCCTGCTGCCTGCACCTGACATGGATTAGGGAACCATGCAAGGGTTGCAGTGTTCTATGGGATATCTTTTGTTCTCTGGCATTGGGACCACGATGAAGCATTGGTGGGCGATGTTGTGGCTTTCTTCTGGTGGGATGATACACTGGACTGGTTGATGATGGGATGATACACTGGATGGGATCATCTGGTGGGATGATACACTGAACCAGGCTATATAGGGGTGTGGATTGTTTTACTTTGATTCTGTGGGAATGGATGGTACCGGATTGGATACCTCTTGCCTTGTCTACAGGTAGTCCTCAACCTGCAACTATTTGGTCAGAGACTGTTCCAAGTTACGATGGCACTGAATGAATGGTGGTTTCAACCGGTCCTCAGAGTTCCAGCTGTCCCAGCACCCCTGCAGTCATGTGATCGCGATCTGGGCACTTCGCAACCCGTTCGCACTTACAACTGGTTGCCAAGCGCCCCGTGATCACGTGATCACCATTTGCAACCTTTCCTGCTGGCTTCCCCAGAAAGTCAATGGGGTAAGTCTCCCCCACCCAGGCACCGTCCCCCAGCCCCTCTGTGCTCATGCCACACTGGCCACTTGCAAACCCCCGTGCACGCTGTGCCTCTTGTGCACCCTCCCCAACCCTCCCCCACACCCCCACGCACCCCCTCACTCCCCCCCACTTACTTACCAGTGGGCTTGGGACTTGCAACTTCCTGCCAGCTTCCCCACTCACTTTGGTTGTGGGAAGCCAGCAGGAAGTTGCCTCACCTAACAACCGTGGGATTCGGTTAATGACAGCAACTGGGACTGCAGGGATTGCTGTTGCTAAGCGATGCAGTCACACTTTATGACTTGCTGGCATAAGGAAAAAGAGGAGAAACGTGATTGGGTAGACCAGATGGGGGCGGTCTCATGAGAAGCATCCAGCCAGTAGATTGGAAGGTCCTCCCTGCCATTCTTTCCAAGCAAGATAGGAGATTAAATTTCCTGACTGAAACCATGGAAAATCAATTACTGTACCAACCCAGCTGAACTGGGAGAGACCAGATATTATAGGCTTCATAAAGAGAGAATGGTACCAACTTGATTTTAAAAAGTTGACTGCTTCACTGCATTCTCAGAGCCCAGCAATACACTGGCAGTACTGTTTCAAAACATTATTATGTTAGCTGTAAATCAAGCTGGATTGTATCTTTTCTTTTTTCTTTTCAGAATTGCAAGCTGTTCATGCCATGTTTAAAGGCAAGATGAATAGTCAGTGACAGTTACAAAGAACAGAGTGGGAGAGAATAAAAAATTTTGGCAAGCTGAGTTATCCACATAAATTAGGATACCAGTTGAAACAGCTGCAAGATGCCAAATATGGAATATTGAATTTGGCTTTAATGGTCTTTAATGGACTTTGGCTTTAATGGCTTTAATGGCTTTAATGGACAGTGCCGTCAGGGAGAGAGCTGGTGGAGAAGGACAGGGCCCTCTCCCTGACAGGTGCAGACTAAATGGTTCCCATTAAAGAATTAGAAGCCATCGTTTGATGAGAAATTAGCAAGATACGTTTGCAGCTGCTATAAAAAGTAATTTCTGAAATTACTGAAGAAGCTTCTTGGATAAGGAGCGAAATGTTTCCACTGAGAAAATAGAAATCCAGTTGACATGATTCAAGCTACAGACAATTCCACCTGGATGACTGAGAACCTTCATCGACGTAATTTCTGAAATGTTTGGATCTGGATTTCAAGCCAGTCGAAAGAACCTGAAGAATGTGACGTTTGCCTTTATTGATTTTAAAAGGCCAGTAGATAATATATCGTTACCTATTATTTAATATGGGTCATACATTTCCATACAGAGATGTGAACATTCCTCATATCAATATGCATCTTATCTAAAAGGATTCTTGACAGAATTTTATAGATTCTCTGGGCAATCTGCATCCTCTGCAAGAAACACGCCATTACCTCCAGGGCGGTCATCATCAAAACCACTACTAACCAGTTGAATAACACTGGGAAACTTCATAGTAGGACACATTTGCTTTCTCTTTCTCCACGACCCAGATGAACATTTCCCCCCACACAGCAGGAGTTCATCTAATCAGTGGGAATGGTTGAGCAATGGGGGAAAGAAGGCTGACTTGCAAGTCAGGTTAATCCTAGATATGCACCTTCCTTAAGGTTATGTATAATTACTGAAAAGCAAAATGTCGTCAAGATATACACAGCCCACAGTTCTAGTGGAGTGTATGTTTGCTGAGCAGAAAGCATGCACCTGCTGCCTTAATGGATAGACTGTTTGCACATTCTCCATGAGAAGGCACACAGGAATGGTGAAGACACACAGTGGAGATTAACTGCTCTTGGAATATTTTATATGTTTACATTGTTAGTCACCTAGAGCCTATGGGAATGGGAGGCATACAAGCAATGCAAATAAGCATATAAACAAACCATATTCATCTCTCTCTCTCTCTCTCTCTCTCTCTCTCTCTCTCTCTCTCTCATACACACACGCACACACACACAAACAGACACACAGACACACAGACACACAGACACACACACAATTAGTGGTTAGAATACACTGAGAATGAACACATACACTCCCAACAGGAAGCTGAATGGAAATTGCACAATAGTCATACTTTCTCAGCCTACCCTATTTTGTCAAGGGATAACTTGGGGTTGTAAGACCATGCCCACTGTTCTGAATTACTTGGAGAAAGTGGGGGCAAAGGAGATAAATACAATAGTGGGGGGGGGGAGAGAAAGGGAGAAAGGGGAAAGAGATTATTGAATTTATCCAAAATAATTGGAGGGACAGGAGTATCCATATTGTTAGGATAATGGCTCATGGGCTGCTTTCCTCCTCATTGTCACCTTCTCCTGATTTATTGCTTTCCTGCATTACCAGGTAGGACTTGTAAATAAGTAAGTGCTTTTTCTTCCATAAGCTTACAGGAACCCTTTCAAGTGTTGTGGCCTTCCCAAATAAATTTTCAAGTGGAAGTGCAAAGTGACCTTGCTCCCTGTCTCTGCAGACTGTACATCATTTCATGTGTCACCTTTGGTAGAGAATATGGGGTATATTTGAATGGACAAAGGAAGGAATGGCTGGCTGGCTGGCTGATATATGAATGAATGTATGAATGACTGGTCACTATAGAGGTCAACATCCCCCCATGTGATAATCTCACTAATATTGACACCAGGACCTCTGTCTTATTGCAAATGATGTTCTGGAGTATAGCTGAAGGCTACATCTGACCTCACACTGTTTAGAAGTAGCACAACTGAACGGGGTATGTCCATCAGATCAAAAGTTATTCAGAAGCCTTCAAGTTGCATCCAACTGTAGTGCATCTGATGGATTCTCCAACCTAAATTGAATGTGTTTAATGGGATAACTTTACAAATCTAGCAGAATACCTAGATCTGAATTAAATGGAGAGAATTGTTATGTTTCTTTTTTTTTTTATTAAATTTTATTAAGTTTTACAATACATAATAAAATTTAAAGTAGAAAAAAGAAATAGAAACAGAAATACAAAATAAGAAAAAGATAAAGAAAAAGTGAAGTCAAGAAATAATAAGCAAAGAAAATATAGAAAATAGATGTCCTCCAATCTATCTTTGAACTTAAAGTACAACAATTGATTTTAAATGTTAGTCCTTCATACAGTATACAGGAACTTTTCTTTGTCATATGCCTTTTGATTTCTTTAATCCAATCTTCTAACCTTCATCTTACTGTCTCCCAATAATCCATCTTTGGCTTCCACTCCTTGAAGTAGTAGTTAAATGTTGAATGTTCATTACTACATATTTATATCTTCAATAAAGACCAATTAGTATAACAAATAAAAGCCTTATTTACTTCTAATAAACTACAATATATTCTATTCATATTATGACTCATAACCTAACATGTTATGTAACTTAATACATAATTTAGCAATTCTTATAGTGTTCATACATATATATTTCTATAATTTAATTCTAATATATATATATATCTCCATAAAAAAGGAATTCTTGAATCTCAATTATCCATCTGTAATTTCCATTCCTTGTAGTAGTGTCCATTTAAACTAAATGCATAATCTATCATATCACTTAACCTAATAGCTAATATATCAATTCTTATAATATTCATACAATACATATTGATATATATCATCCTGTAGTAACCATCATTCTAATTCCATCATATCATTATCTTCTCATAAATATATCTCTAAGGAAAACAATATTCTATAATATCAACTTGTGTTTGTATTTAGCATCTTACATTTAGAATATCACTTTTTATATATCCATACAATTTCTCATAACAATTCAAGTCCATATTTTCATTAGCCTTTATATCCATACAGTTTCTCATATCTTCTGTTTAGGTTATGCCAAAATCACAATACACTGTGGGAGATTCGCAATATACAGCCTGCTCTTTTCTATATCTCATATAGAATATCAGAGCAACCTTCTCTCCCTTTCCACATATTTCACAACATCCATCCAACTGTGCACCCATATTTTCACTCTGTCTCCACTGCCACAACATATCTATACCAAGATTGTAGTGTAAAGCCTTCAGAATGTTCTTCTGAACTAATATACTCAAAATTTCCTCCTTCTGTTTCTCCTCCACTTGAAAAACATTTTTCCTTTCTGTCTCCGTTTCTGTTCTCTGTTCTTTCTCTCTGTTTTGCAGAGTTACGAACAGTAATTCCAACGACCTTTGAATATTTGAAAAAGCCTCAGTAATCTCTCTTCTGAGCTCCTCAGGTACAAGTTGGAAAGCCATCTTTCCTGTGTCCTTCAAATTAAAACAACAACCCTTCTAGTCAAAACAATAATCATGTAATCTGTCCATGGAATACTACCAGCAGAATCTATTAAGCAGAACGTCGTTGTTGTTTTTTTTTTTTTAAAGTCAAAAGAAAAAAGAAAGTTCCAATAATCCAAAATACAGGAGAGAATAATATTTTAAACAGTTTATAGAAGGAGAAATAAAAAATATATTCCAAATGAAGCAAAATCCAACCAGGGAGGATGTAGAAAAAGACGACAAGGAAAAAAACACGTTACCCTGTGTTTTTATTCTTCAAACTGCGAGCTTTCGTTCTTCAAGCTGCAAGCTGCTTAATCCAAACAAAGAGTTTCTCAAAAAATGAATAGTCATTTAGTTTATCAAGCGAAGAATTACAAACAGAGTCTCTTAAATCCCTCTAATACAAAAGAGAAGTAAAAAAAAAAATGCAGACGTTTCATTATGTTGCAAATATAGAGTCCATCAAACTTCCACCAGAATCAGTTATAGCAAAGAAAGCACAAAGTTAGCCAACATTTTCAACAAAGTCCAAAAAATAGATCTTAGATTTCAAAAATATTTTAATCTAAAAAAAACATTCCTAAAGTGATCTAAAAGCGGCTGGGCGCTCTTGTGTCTCTTCAAAGAGACTTGTTTCCCCTGCGAGAGCCTGATATATCTCGGCCATTGCCTTGCACTTACCCTGTTCCTTCCGCGGTGGAAAACTACAGAAAAAACAAGGGTAGGCAATCCCAATGGCCCCACGAGTAATCTTCTGGTCTCCCCCTCTCCAGGGGAAAAAAAACTTCAGTGGACCACAACTTCTGCAATCCACGCAAGCAAGGGAAATTCAGTCAGTTCTCAGCTTCTCTGAGAAATCTGACTGGTCGAGCTGGCAGCCAAGCCTGGAGTCAATTGTTATGTTTCTAATAATCATCAAGCAATTCATTCCTTTTTATATTTTGGAATTCCATGAAATTGAATACCTAAAAACCTGTAAATATTTATGCACAGAAATAATCATAATCATAATCATATTCATAATCAGTACACCATGAAGGCTTACTGAATACCAAAGAGACTGAAGTGGGCTATAAGAAAGACCAAATGAAGAATAGAAAAGAGGCAAAGTATTACATGGCCAGTACATAAAAGAACTAGCAGGCAAAGCAGGTAACAAGAAGACCTGGCAATGGCTAAGAGCAGGAAAGTTGAAGAAAGAGACAGTGGGGCTAATTCTGGCTGCACAAGGCCAAGCCTTAAGAACAGGTGCATATAAAGCCAGAATTGAGAAGACAGCAACAGACAGCAAATGCCGCCTCTGCAAAGAAGCTGTAGAAGCAGTGGACCACCTAGTTAGCTGCTGCAATGAGATCGCACAGACTGACTACAAACAACGACATGACAAGGTAGCAACAATGGTGTATTGGAATATCTGCAGGAAATACCACTTGCCTGCAAGCAAGAACTGGTGGGACCACAAAACAGACAAAGTAATGGAAAATGAAGAAACTAAAGGGCTCTGGGACTTTAGAATTCAAGCAGACAAGCATCTGCCACACCACACCCCAGACTTAACAATTGTTGTTAAGAAAGACAAAAGAAGTCTGGATAGTGGACATTGCAATACCTGGAGACAGCAGAATAGAAGAGAAAGAACTGGAGAAAATCACAAAATATAAAGACCTACAAATAGAAGTAGAACAAAAGAAAGCAAAAGAAAGTAAAGATAGTACCAATAGTAATAGGTGCCTTGGGTGGAATTCCAAAACATCTGGAGCACCACTTGAACACCATCAGCACTGACAAAATCACCATCAGTCTCCCATTACTAACTGTTGAAATTCTGCCTAATGTCTGTCTTTGCATTCCCTTTCTTAGGGTCCAAATTATGCATGACTTTAAACACATAGCATATAATTCTCCCTGTTGCATTTTTAGATAAGACTGAGTCCTTCAACCAAGAATGGGCCCACAGAACACGGGGAGGAAAGTTTATTTACTTTCCCTAGCTGTAATTCTCCATGTCATTTCTCCATGACAGCAGCTAAAACGAAAGTGGTGTCATCTGAATGCATAAATAGCCAAGCTTTGCTGATGCCAAAAAGGGTTGGTTCTGGTTAGTTTTTAGATAGGAGATCACTAGGAACTCTCAGCACTGTAGGACAGACTAGAAATTGAAAAAGGCATCCCAGATGAGGAACTGTCAAACCACTTCCATAGTTGCCAAGAGAATCATATGAATATATCCACAATGTCACTGGAAATTGAGCTTGACTCAAGGGCGACTTTATTTTTACTGCATTGTAAAGCCTGCAGATTTCCAAGTTAAGTTGATATATTAAAGAACACATTAGGATTCAGGTAAATAAGAGCAGATTAGAAAATTTGAATAGATTGTGGAATAAGCCTTAGATTTATTTAGTTAGCTTTAAAGCAAGACTATATAATTGAGAACTGAGCATAGTTTGTAATCCATTCACGGGCAGATGGGAGGCTTTGGATTGCTTTGCAAGCCTTCCACACTGCCATTTATTGGCCAAAGGAAAAAAAAAACATTGCTAAATGTTGTGGCTTCCCTCCATGGTCCATTACAAGGCTCCAGGCTCCTTTATGAGCACTAGGGCCCCATGTAGGGAAACCATGAACTTCATTTGAACGATATTCTGCTACTCCTAAGAAGAGGCTTAGCAAACTGAGCCTGGTGGAGAGAGGTGTGGAGGAGTCTGACTCAGCCCTTAAAGGATCAGAATGGGGGGGCTGGCTGGCTGGCTGGCTGCTGACCAGGGAGCTGCTCTTTTAGAAACTACTGGAACTTACTGTAAGTGTCTCAGCCTTAGGAAGCTCATCTTCAGTGTCCTTTATGTACCACTAAAAATAGGAGCAATTGTGGTTCTCTTTACTTGTTGAGTAGAAGAGAAATTTCTTGGGGAAATCAACAGAACAGATTGTGATTGGAATTAGGATCAGTTCATGACATTTGCAGACATACAGAATGTTTCCTGTTGGATTGTGGCATACTTGTATGTAGTATTGGGTTAGTATATGGGAGTTTGATAGGTGCATATGGCACTACTCTGTCCTTGGGAGCCTGAGATCATATGCAAAAGGTACACACACCAGATAAACAGGAGTGCCATTTCAAGACCTGTTAAGTATCGCCTCTTGGCTCGACTTAACAGACTCTGCCTTTGGACTCAAGAAACACCACCAGTAATGGAAATAGTGTTGCAACTGGCATGAGAATTACAGCACTAAACCTTATCCCGCCATGAGCCTTCAATGGTATTTGCAGGAGGGAAGAACACACCATAAGAATGACAAACATGAAAGAGAAGGGGGAAAAAAAGGTGTAATAGCTGCTGAATTATTTCTGGGTCATTCGCTGTGAGTCTTGTCTTAAGAAGTTGCATTTTGGAAGTAACCTCCGCTGTTCACTTCAGTGTTTGGGGCTGATCAAAACACTGAAGTCACTGCCACAATTGTGGTAATCACCGCCAGTTTGGATGGGGATTATAGAAATTCTTGGAGGAAAGGCCTATAAAACGTGCTAGTTATGATGGTAAAAATTAGAATTGTCATGTTGTCAAACAGTATATCTCAGAATAGCAGGACAAAGAATTGGGGGATGTCTTGTTTTTATTGTGTCTATATAATTAATAAAAGAATATGAACAACAGCATTAAGAATATAATGTAACCTCAACAATAATAACCACACTCATAAGAAGGGAAGGGGGAGTCTGGGAAATTTAACTATGCTGCATAAGAGTCTTATTCTTTGTCCCTTCACCAAAATAAGAATAAGAACAAAGACAAAACAAATCAACCAACAATACATATCAACAACCCACTGCTCAAATCAGGTCCATATTTCTCCTTCCATATTTGTATGAGAATTCTTTTAATAAAACTCTGTTTTCCCCAATATTACCATTTTTGGTGTTGTAACAGAGTCCAAATATTGCAGATTTAGCCAAGGAACTACTAACAATCCTGTTGAGTTCCGTACAAAATATGGCAATGATAGGACAAGTCTGGACCACACTAAGTCTGGGGATCCAGCCCTGGAAAGATATTCTGCTGGACTGTCTTCTTCCCAGACTGATGCAAAACATCTTACTCTTTTAGTCCCATTCCCCACGTCTTTGGAAGGGACGCTCCATGATGGACCTGCTACTACCATAACTTCTCCCTTCTCCTGCTCGATGTGAAGTCTGTGGAGAACAGAGGAAAGACGGTGTAGCGGGCAGTGGATAGTTTGGATTTGCATTTTAACTGGTCCTAGCAGGCTAGAGACTGGGTGTTCCTTGTCCTACAAATAGCTATGGTGATTCAAACACAGACACTTCCTTTTTGCGTGCTTTTTTTGAAGCACTCGTAACATCCAAATGAAATCTATTCATCCTAGAAAGCCTTTTGCCAACTGTCCTTCAAAAGCACCTTCTTCGTTCCACCAGATAATCCACAATGGATGGTTCATGTGTAGATCCAATTTTTATTCTAAATTACTGCATAGAATTATTATTATTATTATAATAAGCTATTTTTATTCCCACTACTCAAGCTATACTCCTAGGTTTAGGTTATTTTGCCCCAAGTGAACCTCCTATTTTATGTACAGTATCACTGAGGTATCTCTGGTGTTGGCATTCTTTCCTCCATGCCTGCATTCCTCAGAGTCTATGCCTTCTCAACTTATTCCCAGTATTCCCCCTTTGTTTTCCCCATCTTTTCTTTTCTTTTCTTTTCTTTTCTTTTCTTTTCTTTTCTTTTCTTTTCTTTTCTTTTCTTTTCTTTTCTTTTCTTTTCTTTTCTTTTTTCTTTTCTCTTCTCTTCTCTTCTCTTCTCTTCTCTTCTCTTCTCTTTTCTTTTCTTTTTTCTTTTCTTTTCTTTTCTTGGAAAGGTCAAAGGAACACAGGCTGTGTTTGTTTTAACTCTCAGATATTCCCTGTTTCAAGTAGGGTATAAAGTTAATCAAGGATTTCTGTTTCCCAGTTGTTTAATAAAAGGAGCCATAAAATGGCTCCCTCTTGGTCTAAAAGAAAAAACCTGGGGAGAACTGAAATGAAGAAAGCTTGAAATAACTAATAATGTTCTTTGTGCAAAGAGCTGAGACCTCCATTCAGTTCTGGTACTAACAACAAATTCACGGCTCAGAATGTGCAAGTCAAGATGTTTGTCTTTTGAACCAGTCTCCAATCTTGAGATTCCCATAAAAATAACCTACATTCCACAAGGCTGAAATTTGCTCACCCTCTTTCTGTTTTATATCTAAAAGAATATATATTGGAGCATGAATGGGGTTTTAGTGGTTCTCAGTATTGACAATCATAAGGCTGTACTCCCATTCAAAATTCCATTCACAATTCTGACAGCATGAATGAGCCACAAGTAGAGACAGCCATTCACAACTGTACTGATATGAATGGAGTTGCAAGAGAAGCCTTCCAGACAGAGTTCCTCTAATGCAGAACTGAACGAAATTTGAAGAGTTCGGCACCCTTGCTTAGCAGACAGCAGTAAGCGTAACAGTAATAACAATAATTATACTAATACTCAGATGCCTTTGGATAGAAGAGATTGCTTTTTATCTTCAATATATGTTATGCATATACTTAAAAGAGCTATTAATATTTATAAGTCATTTCCACATCATGCACTATGCTGAAGATCAAGATATTCCTTCCTTGTTACTGAGTTTCTACAAGGTCTGGATGTATAAACATACTTTCTAATGCTCCGTTGCGAAGCACATGGACAGCACAATCCCATATGGAATGTAGTCATAGACTTAATGGACCTTACCCCCAAGTCGGAGGGTAGCCTCATGGCAGCCTTAACTTGAAAACTGCACCGAGAGCCACTAATATACGTGTTTATGAACATAGTGCAACATTCATTTAAGTCTTATTGCAACAGAGTAACATGACTGCCCACCTGAGATGTCTCTGTGAGAAAGCACAGGTATTTCCCACACCAACAGCCTCTGAATAAATGAAAATAAAGATGCTACCTTCTATGGATCTTCAATTACTGAAAAACAGAAATGGTGTTTCTAATTCCCAGGGCTGCGCTGCTGATGTGTGATAAATATATAACTTGCATCAAGAGGCAACTAGACAAAATGGTACTCACCAAGGATGTTTCCTACGAGAGCCACAAGAAATACAATAATATAGCCAATGATTAGAACCCATTCATATTCCTTAGGATGCAAATATTCCTTCCAGAGATATTGCAGAAATTCTTCCTCATCATAGTCTGTGAGGGGGTTTCCAAAGGGTTCATGAGTTGCAGTCACTGTCATAATGGAAGACCAGTTTCTGCAAGAAAGAAAGCCATCTTGCACTTGAGTCACAGACATAATTGTTCTGCTCTGGGTCTGAATTTGGTCTTTCAGTGGTTTAGCCTATCTTCAAGCCAATCAAGCGTAACTGCATTCAGCAATAGAAAAAAAGCAGGCAGAAAGAGGCTCGGGGAAGATGAAAAAAGAGTCTGGTGTGTCAATGGAACTTCTTCAACTAGCTTTGCATTAAGGATCTCCCAGTGGCAGGATGCTTGCTGCAGCTCCAGAATCTCTGAGGTTGCCGCGACACAGAAGCAGGCACGAGAAGCAATTCCTGCATATAGCTTCTTAACTCAGCCAGAGTGTGTGCGAATCACATTCTTGCAGTGACAGGCAAAATGAAAAATGCAGCATGTTCAGAGGGACTCGAGAGATCATGAAATGAGAAGGGAGAAAGTGTGTGTATATGTTTGTGCACACTTGCAACTGAGTGTGATTATAAATCCTCCAAGACTTTTGAAGGTGTCCTTTTGCTCTTTGATTAGACACTTGTACAATCCATTATCTTTAGTAATACAGATAAGACTCTCTTATTGCCCAAGTCTTTTAATTCCACATTTAAAATGGAGCAGGGCTTGAGAGTGGTGTTCTGATTATTAAAGTTACTAGGTCATTTCTATTCTGGGAATCTGTAGTGCTTGAATAGAGCTAAAAACCAATAGGAAACTGCCCTTCCTGGTCATAGGTAAGCAAAGAAACTTTGGCAATCAATACTCAACTATTGGCCAGTAATTGGATTCAAGAAAAGCCCAGGTGCTACTGCACTGCTCCCCCCCCCATTTAAAAAAACTTGGGAAAAGAACAAGAGTAAGCCATGACCTGGTGAGATCACATGTGTCCAGCTATCATATCAACTGAATTGTGGGGTGAAGGAGCCAGTGTGCTCTGCCAGAAATCTGAGCTTCCATTTGGAATTGCCCCAAGTGTTTGTCCTGCTTCTCCTCTAGTTAGTCAGCTAGATTCCAGCTGTCAGGCTTCTCAACACAGGTGGATGTTTTAGATGCAGGAAGGACAGTGATGTATCATATCTTGTCTCAAGCTTGCTGGTTGGTAATGATATCTCATTAAGTCAGAGGCAGTAGTCATGGGAAGAATTGCCAAATATCCCATAGGAGATGATATACTCCATTGCAGAAGTGAAACAAACAGCTCAACAGAACCTGTAAGACTTTGAAAATAAAGCTAATTTATTGTAGTATGAGTTTTGGAACATATGATGCTGCCTTATGCTGAATCACATCATGGGTTCTTCTAGATCAGTACCATCAATGGTGATTGGCAGCAGAGGCAGGAGCCTCTATCAATCCTACCTAAAGGGGTTGAGGATTGAGTTTGGGCCATTTTGCATGGAAGGCAGATACTCTACGGCTGAGCTATTGCCCTCACCCTCAGAAAACAAGTGCCTACAGTGATTACATCTCCAATGTTTTGATGAACTGCCTGAGGTGATGCAGCTCTTTTTGTCTTTTCCCATTAAAAATTATGGCTATGCAAGACTTTAGCTTCAAAGGCAAAATGGTGCTTCCGAGTGTGCATGTAGCATCTCTCTGCAATTTGCTAACCCAAACAAATCTTTTCTTGGGATAATGCTGCAGCTGAGGAGGACAGCTGCACAAACCTGGAAAAAGACACAACTGTTTTTAAGACTTGCAGACAGCTGTTACAGAACCATTATGTACCACAAAGCAGTTTTTTTTGCCTTTGAATCTTAGTGCCACACAGCCCTATAATAAGTATAATGTGTGGTGCAATATGAAACTGATATCAACCTCAGATAGAATCCCTAAATTCAAAATGAAGTCCTACAATCTGTCTTCAGGTGTGCCCATTCTATTCATTATATTAATTGAGAGTCAGTTTGGTGTAGTGGTTAAGATGCTGGACTAGAAACAGGGAGATCGTGAATTCTACTCTTCCCATAGGCATGGAAGTCCACTGGGTGACTTTGGACCAGTCCCTCTCTCTCAATCCAACCCACCTTTCCTGTTGTTGTGGAAAAAGTAGGAGGAGGAAGCATTACGTATGCTACCTTGAGTTTCACAAAATAAAAGTGGGATATAAATCTAGTAAATGATTCTTTTCAGCCATTGTATCTGAGACTGTAATTTAATGTGATGATGGAGCTGATTCACTTGAGAGCCATTCTGGTGTATTGGCTAAAGGGCTGGACTAGCAGCAGGGAGACCCAGCTTCTAGTCCTCCTTAGGCACTGAAACCAGCTAGGTGACCTTGGGCCACTCGCTCCCTCTTAGCCCTATTCAACAACAGCCCTAATGTGTGACAAGCAGGTTGAAAAACAACCCCTCCCCTGGTCGCATCATTTATTTATTAATATTTCAAATTTCGTCACCGGCCATCTCGCACAAAGCGACTCATGCCTTGACCAGGCCCACAACTAGGGTCTTTGTCACCCAGGGCAAACATGGATTCTGCGCCCCCCCCCATGGATTCCACACACCCCAAAAATGAGAAGTTCCACCACGCCCCCCTACTCGCACTACAGTGTATGTACAAACCTGCATAACATTTTCCCAAGCGCGCGCAAGAGAAGAGCGAGCGAGCCCCCGCCCTCCCGTTCTGGCAAGCGCTAGTTTGTCGGAGGAGCTGGGTGCATGAAAGCCACTCCTGCCTGCTTGAGTGGTGGGCTCCACTCACAAGGAACCTGCGCGAGCATGAGATTAAGTCCTGATTCGCACCGCAGGCCTAACACAAAGGACTTTTGGTGCCCCCCCAGCATGGCACCTGGGGCACATGTCCCACTTGACCCCCCCTAGTTGCGGCCCTGGCCTTGATAGTTTCACTGTGAGACTAGGCAAGTGCAGTGCAAAACAAGTGCAGTGCAAAACAAGTAGGACAAATGCTAAGAAGAGGAACAACAACAACATAGTGTTGATTCACTTGTTCAATTTTTGTAGGTTGCAGAATAGCCTGCATGTCTGCAGAAAAGAAAGAAAAAGGCAATGCGATTGAGCTCTTTATAGATAAAGGTACCACTATACTAATTATTGCCATCCAAGATCTATCTAAAGTTTTCAGAAGTAAAGACGTCAGTCTAAAAACAAAGGTGCGTCTGACTCAAGCTATGGTCTTCTCAATTGCCATATATACCTGTGAAACTTGGACATTAAAAAAGGAAGATAGAAGAAGAATTGATGCATTTGAACTGTGGTGCTGGCGAAGATTACTGAAAATACCATGGACTGCCAGAAGATCAAAGAAATCAATTTTAGGAGAAATACAACCAAATTGTTCACTAGAAGCAAGGGTAACTAGGCCTAGACTCTCATACTTTGGGCACATTGTCAGGAAAGACTGATTGCTTGAAAAGGACATCAAGTTTGGTAAAGTCGAGGGCCAGCGGAAAAGAGGAAGACCTTCAATGCGATGGATTGATACAATTACCGCAACAATGGATGCAAACATTGGAACAGTCAGGCAATTGGTGCAAGACCGTTTAGCATTTTGTTCTATTATACATAGGGCTGCTATGAGTTGTAAACGACTTGATGGCAACTAACAGACAAACAAACATACTAATTATTTATTTATTCATCAAGTTTATATGGCTGCCCATCTCATGAAAAAGTGACTCTGGGCGGTGTACAATAAAACTATCAAGCAGTTAACATATAAAAGACAATAACTATTTAGAATTTTTTTAAAAAATATCACAAAGGCTAAGAGAGGGCAGCAGATGTCAACAACAGTACCTTGCTGGTCCCCTGGGGGCCCCAGGCCTGATGGCATAACCAGGTTTTGAGGGACTTCTGGAAAATCAGCAGGGATTGAACCAGCCTCTCTTTGGGGGCGGGGGCGGGGGGAAGAAGTTCCACAAGGCAGGCACCACGGCAGAGGAGGCCCGCCTCCTGGGACCCACCAAGTGTAGCTCCCTAGCAGACGGGACCTGTAGCAGGCAACTTCTGCTGGATCTGATGGGATGGGCAGATATAACCAGGGAGAGGTGGTCCCTCAGATATCCTGGCCCCATGCCACGAAGGGCTTTCAAAGTCAAAACCAGCATCTTGAATTGGACCCAGAAGCAGACTGGCAACCAATGCAGCTTGTGGAGCAGAGGTATAACGTGTGCTGTTCTAGAGTCACACATAACTGCCTGCGCCACTGCATTTTGCACCAGCTGAAGCTTCCAGATACTCCAGCAATGTGACTGACCTCTTTATAGATAAAGGTACTACCATACAGTGGGTAAGACACCAGGCTTGTAGATTGCAAGTTTGGAGGTTCGAATCCCTAGTCCCGCGTGACGGAGTGAGCTCCCGTACTAGCCCCAGCTCTTGCCAACCTAGCAATTTGAAAGCATGCAAATGCAAGTAGATTAATAGGTACCACTTCGGTGGGTAGGTAACAGCGAAGCGTCTTCGGACAACGCTGGCTCTTGTAAACGCTGACCCCTGTAAAATGACCTGGTTTCCAATGGAATATTTCATCCTGTATGTTTCTCACCATTTTTAAAGATTGGTAGGGGGGACATTATTTCTTTTCCCATCCCAAAGAAACTGAGAATCGAATGGGCTCAGAATCACAAATTTCTTATAACAGTGTCATTTAGGTGGATTGCTTGCACACTTTGTAGCTTACAATAACAACAACTGCTCTTCCTTCTGGTTATAATTTTGGCTGTTTTACATTTTAGTTTCACTTTATTAAGATTTGCAAAGATTTCTTTGCTTTTATTTTTATTCATTAGTAATTACTACACATTGTTTTGCTGGTGGAATATATGGTATATAAATTCTAAACTACCAAACCAACTCTCAGAGCTCAGTACCTATTACAAGATCAAAGAAAAGCTAATCCCCTTTGTCATGGAAGGAAGGGCATAAAAACTCTATTTACCAAGCATGGATAGGATCCAATCTTCTTTTGCAACATTAATCTGCATTATTTGAAAATGCAGATATATTAATATGTATATAAAGGGAATTACTCATTTGTGTGTTCAGGCCATTGTAGTTGGTGACAATACTGGAGGCCCTTAACCTCACCCAGCTGGCTAGAGACATTTTTATTTTAGCAAAGAAAACAGAGTGTCATGGCCAAGAGAGTTATAAACAACCTAAAGGGTTTGTGAAGATAGAGAATAAAACTGACACTACCATCAGAATATGTGCCGGCCACATGACCGTGGAAGCGTCTTCGGACAATGCTGGCTCTTTGGCTAACAAACGGAGATGAGCACCGCCCCCTAGAGTCGGACACGACTGCACAAATGTGTGTGTGTGGGGGGGGACCTTTACCTTTACCTTACCATCAGAGTACAGGGTGTTCTAAGGTCAAATTAGTTGGCTGGAACCACAGTGTACTATTGATGCCTTTCCTCACAGTCGGGGGAATATTTCTTTCTCAAACTGCCAGAGAATGAGTCCATCTCTCTGAACACAGTACACATCAAGGTCCAGGAGTTGAGACTGAGCCAGATGTTCTTCAAGCTTATTTTTGACTTTTTGGTCTTCTCCCCAAATTATTACCACTTCCTTTAATTATAGACATTTGCTTTTGTTCAAATACACTTTTCTTACTTTTGGTTCTGATGGGCAGTTATTTTTCCATCCTATTTCGTATCTTTTCAAGTGATCCTACCTTATGTACACTGGATGTGATGATAGCACAAAGGTAGGCAAACAGATCTGAAGATCATTGGTGTCAATAAAGGTAAATGATAATTAGATAGAGCAGAGCCAATACTTCCTATGCTAATATCACAGGAGTCTAAGTCTAAGCGCAGCCTGAACGGCTACCATATCTGACAAAGAGACACAACAAAAACTGGTTGTCTGGATTTTGGCAGCTCAAACCCTTACCCTCCTCCATGGAAACTCATTGGGCAACTTTGGGCTAGGGTTGTCCGAACACATCCAGACATACATTATGCCCTGGATCACTTGCAATGAATGTCCCACCGATAGGCAGGTTGCTCAGGGTGGAGCAGGCAACAGGAGCTAGGCAGACTCCAGATATGTCTTCATTTCAGTTGCCGCTGAAGCACTAAACTTCATGCAAATAGCTGGTTAGAAGAAGACTAAAAACATGACTTCCACATTAGATCCAAAAAACCCTGAAATCAGCTGGCTTGTGTATGGGCTGAGGATGAGAGGATGGCTGCATCATACAATGGTGTCCTCATGAATTGTTGGCAGACATCCTTGACTCAAAGTTAGGAGAAAGTTAGATTGCCCTCAGCCAAATCTTCCACACAAGCTAACTTGAGCTCCTGGAGAAAGACGGGGTACACATTTTACCCAAAAGCAATTAAGAGTCAACAAAATACAAAAAAATACTAGGTATTTTTTTATCCCGCCTTTATTATTTTTATAAATAACTCAAGGCAGGGAACATACCTAGTACTCCTTCCTCCTCCTATTTTCCCCACAACAACCACCCTGTGAGGTGGGCTGGGCTGAGAGAGAGTGTCAGATATGAGTCAAGGCAAAAGGCAAATAGAAACAAAAGGTTTTTATTTTTGAAGCAGTTTGCAAAAAGCTGGTGAACTCCACTGTGCTATAAAACAAATCGCACCAGAGAGGAGTCACGCTAGCCACAATTAGAGCTCATCTTTTATACCCCTTTGCCCGGACACTTTAGCCCTCCTCCTTTTACCCATAGGCTGGGTAGTCAGGAGTGAACAGCCTATACCGTCCGCCTCAATTGTCCCGCCTCTGTTTACATCTCCCACTACCCACTTTTATCTCCCCTTCCCATTTTATTTACTCTTTCCTTGTATGGAAGTTGTCCTACCTTAAGCATTGTTCATTAGTTTCATTTCTACCCACAAGAAGCTTCCTGTAGCATAGGTCTTGGTAGAAGCTCTGCTCTCTAACTTCAAAGCTGGGGTATTACATTTTAGCTTGCTTAACATTTTCTGCATGAGGTTTTTAGTAGAAGGTCTGCTAGTTTGCTCTCTAACCTCAAAGTTGAGGTGTCGCATTCAACCTGCTTATGAATTATGCTAGCTAGCATCAGAAAGTCCTCATAAGCCCTATTTAGCTTTATGAGTAATTAAAATTAGCTATTAATTGTTAATAATAACAAATTTTATATTTTTCTCAAGAGTGACTGCCCCAAAGTCACCCAGCTGGCTTTCATGCCTAAGGGGGGCTAGAACTCACAGCCTCCTGGTTTCTAGCCTGGTGCCTTCACCACTAGACCAAACTGAAAAACCAATGCACATTCATGATTAAAACCCCACCCACATTTGCAACCACCTCTGCCAGACTACAGAGAAGGAAATCCAGGAAACCACAGCTAATCATAAGTTTTTGCAGAGTACTTAAAAGAAAATGTGAATTAAAACTTGCCAGTTAGAGATATGAGAGCCAGTTCGTTGTAGTGGTTAAGGCACAGAGCTAGAAAATGGAAGACTGTGAGTTCTAGTCCCACCTTTGGCACGAAGCCAGCTGGGTGACCTTGGGCCAGTCCCTCTCTCTCAGCCCTAGGAAGCAGGGAATGGCCAACCACTTCTGAAAATCTTGCCAAGAAAACTGCAGGGACTTGTCCAGGCAATCACTGGAAGACAACACTGACTTAAAGGCCCAAATATATATGTAGTGAAAATGTTTAAGGTACAGGCTGAAAATGTCATGCATAAAACTCCCAAGTATATTGAGCTAAAGACAGGACGGGATGAAAAGATCCATCCTATACTGTCTTTTTGCAATGTAAAGAGCTTTCCTGGTGTCAACGTTTTATGTAATGAGAAAAACCTGAACTAAATTTCAAATTCAGCCTTCTTGTGAACACAGCCAGGTGTTGCAGTTAATTGCCAGAAACAATAAAATGATGTCTAAGAAGAGCCTGGGATAACAAAAGGGCTTCAATTAAATTGCAAAAACCAAGTTGTCATTTGGGAGAGGGGGAAGAAACTTGTTCTAGCTACCAATAGCAGGTTCCAAGAAATGTTTACTTGTCAAACTAGAAAAGTGACCCTTTACTGCAAATATGATTGGTTAATCTCTGAGGAAATGAAACAGGTTTCAAATGGAGAACCCTTTGCCACTGAAAAGGTTATAAAGATGGAATTATAGCTCAGAAAAATCTTATTTTATTAACTAAATATAAAAAAAAGAAAAAGAAAAAATATACAAAATTATAAAAGAAGAAAAAACCCCAAAACATACAAAATATATATTTGCAGACATACATACATTGACAAATTGAAGCCATGATTCATTAGTTACCCATTATTGACCTACATATATTAATTAACTTTGCAAACTGCTAAATAGTTGGAGCCATATATTTGTGCTTCCAATGCTGAACAATAAGTCTTTTGATTATGCATGCATTTTGTCTATCCAAAAGTCAACTCCCATGTGATTGAGATAAAGCTCAAGTTGAGTTAATATATTCAATTGCTTCTCACTGAAATGGAACAATAGATTTTAATAAAGCATTAGTTTCACTACATCTACAACATAAATTCAATATGGTCATTATGGTTATTTCTGAAATATTGTTTTTTTGTTGAAAAGTGTGTGATCTAAAAATCTATTGAACTGTTGTTGTTGCTGCTGTTGTTGTTAACCTCTCTTCTTTTTTATTGGTTAAATAAAATGTTCAGGCAAAAAGAAAAAGATATAGATATATAGATACAGATACAGATATAGGAATTTGAGAAAAAAAATAAAAACCAAAACAGACAGACAGACAAATAAATAAATAAATAAAAAGAACTCTCTGGTAGCCCTCCTCTCTGTCTTTTCCCCCCATCTTTTTTTCCCCAGCTACCAATTGCTACTTAGATAATTTTTTATGCATTACTTTGGACATTAATACTAATTTCTGTTTGGATAATTTTAATTATTATTATTGTTGTTGTTGTTTAAAACAGTTTCTCTTTTTCTTCAAAAACCATATTCTAAGTGTCTTGGCTTGCCTTGCTGTGTGATATGTTTATTTATTTATTTTTATTTATTACATTTATATCCCGCCCATCTCCCCCACAAGGAGGGACCCTGGGCGATTCACAGTAAAGTTTAAAATCAATTAAAACAATAAATATTAATAATAAACTATATATATATATATATATATATATATATATATATATATATATATATAAAATAGTTGTATACAAGTGAACCATTCCTGCTTGAATTTGGTTAGACTTGTGCTGTGGATGTATGTCTGCCATCAGTTTTTCCATTGCTGCCTATTCTTCACTTTTGGTCTCCCAATCCTGTGTGGAAGGCCAGAAAAAATCTTTTTTTAAAATTTATTTTTATTGCTTTTAAAATAATAACAGAACACAAAGATACATACATTGTCAAAGAAAAAAGGTGAAAAAAATTACAACAGAAAAAAGAAAAAAAGAAAAAAAGTATATCATTATGACAATAAACAGTTACAATTATCTATATCCTTATGTAATGCAAATATTATGCAAGTATGTATATATATTTGGGGGCGTGGTGGCTCAGCGGGTAAGACGCCAGGCTTGTCGATCGGAAGATCGCAAGTTCGGAGGTTCGAATGCCTAGCCCTGCGTGCGGAGTGAGCTCCCGCACTAGCCCCAGCTCTTGCCAACCTAGCAATTCGAAAGCATGCAAATGCAAGTAGATGAATAGGTACCACTTCGGTGGGTAGGTAACAGCGTTCCATGCACGTCATGTGGCCACATGACCGTGGAAGTGTCTTCGGACAACGCTGGTGCTTCGGCTAACAAACGGAGATGAGCACCGGCCCCTAGATTCAGACACGACTGCACAAATGTGCGGGGGGAACCTTTATTTTTTATTTATTTATTTATTTATTTATTTATTTATTTATTTATTTATTTATTTATTATTTGGATTTATCCCCACCCATCTCCACCATGGTAGACTCTGGGCACTTTTACTTTTACCTTTATGTATATATTTATTTCTAATACATTTATATAATTATGATGCTTTTTTAAAGCCTACTGTATTTTGTATAAATGAGTCCCATATTTCATTATAGTTGTCCATAAGTCTATGCCTATAGGCATTCCGCTCAAAGGTAGCAAGTATAATCAGGTCTTCAATCCACTGAGTAAATGGGGCCATAAGTTTATCTTTCCAATGCTACAGTATCAGTCTTTTAGCCATAGTAAGGGCACGAAGGATCCATTTACATTGCCCGGTTGTCAAATTCCATTTACTAGGTATGTAATTCAAGAGAATATTATCCTCTGAAAATTTAGCTTTTGTCACACAGTCAGATTTATATAGTCCACTACTCTCTCCCAAAACTTAGTAAGTATAGAACATTGTAAGAACATGTGTTTTAAAGAAGCATTATATTTATTACATCTCCAACAAAATGCTGTCTTAGACCTTTTCTATACAAACATAGTGGAGTCCAATAAATTCTAAATATTTTTTGTTATATAAGTCGTAGTTTAAGGTCCACTGGCACTCTTGCTATAGAGGTTAAGACACTCTCCCATTGTCTAGGCAATATAGGAACCTCTAATTCTTTATTCCACTCATCTCTTTGAGTTATTTAAATTTATTTATTGATTACAAATATTTATAAAAACTAATAGTAGGTTTTTTAGTTTTAAAGGATTTAACAAGTTATTCTAATATCTTAGTTGTCTCAGAAGCTGAAAATGCTGCTGGTCCAAACAATGTTGTTAACAAATGCTGTAGCTGTAAATATTGCCATTGGGTTACATCTGACTGATGATATTTATCTCTTAGCACAGAGTATGTTAAAAATTCATCTTCATCATCTATCAATTGGTCCAAAGTCAATATCCCCACTTCCATCCAATTTTTCCATAACACCATCTTTTTCCCAATTTTTAATGTTGGGTTTCCCCATAAAGTCAATTTAGCATGGGAAAAAGGGTTGAATCTTTTTTTTATTAGACATTACATTTCATAGCTTTCTAACTGACATAATTATTTCCAGAGAGTTCTATTATATTGAGATCCTAATACTGTCCATCCAACCAAAGGTGCTATCTATGTATTTTCCAAAGTTGCCCAAATTGGAAAATTAACACCAATTGTTGGCTTCTAGTATTTAATATTTGACAATAGGTAAGCTTGATGATATAGCTCCAGATTCGGAAAACCGAATCCTTCCTCCTTAATTGGTAATTGCATTTTCTGTAAAGATATTCTTGGAATCGAATAAAATAAAAAATTTCTAAACAAAGACTTTATTTTCTGAAAATATTTTCCAGATATATGAACAGGAATTCCTCTCAGAATATAAATTAATCTGGGAATCATATGCATTTTGAGAGCATTCACCTTTCCCCAAAGGGTAAGGTTTAATGTCTCCCATATATCAGTATCTGAAGAAACCTCTTCATATATTTTATTAACATTTATTTATATTATATGTTACTGAGTTATATCTTTTGGTATGCACATACCTAAATATTTAATGGATTTGGTACAAATACAGAATTGATATTCCTTAAATGGATGGGTAACCAAATTTTCACCTATTGCCATCAATTCTGATTTGGACCAGTTAATAGAATATCCTGCTATTTTACTAGAGGCATCTATCATTTGCATCAACACAGGAATAATAGTGTGAGGTTTAGAAATAAACAGAAGAATGTCATCTGCAAATAAAACCAATTTGTATTCAACTGAATTATGTACAACTCCATAAATCTCCCTAGGTCGTCTAATAGCACAAGCTAAGGTTTCCACACAAATATTAAAAAGCAAGGGTGAAAGAAGTCACTAGGGGTTCCCTGGGAGATCACGATTTATTAAAAAAAATATTTCAAATTCAGGCAACTTCACATTAAAGAAGTAAGTTTCATTCTTTATTTTCAGTTTAAGAACACTGTTAATGCACATATACAGGCCTACACATGAAACAAATATAATAATTTTGTAACTTCTGGCCTATATTTGAGCCTGAATGTTCAGGGATTCCCTGAGGCCTGAAAAATATTTCAAGGGTTCCTCCAGGGTGAAAAAGTTGAGAAAGGCTGCTCTAAATAGTGGGAAAGTAGAAGAAACCATGCATGCTTGTGTGCATATATACAGTATTTATGGTAGAAACCCCATCTGGATCAGACACTTTTGTGTAGAAGAATGGGATTGGATTCTTTCCTTCATATAATTTTTTTTCTAATTTCTTAATTTGCTACAAATGGTGGCTTTTCTCACCTGAGTTCTACACACAGCCCATACTTCTCTTTCATCTTCTTCAACACTTATTAATCTTTGGTTTTTCATGTGATGCTAATCATGATGACTGTTTTTGCATCATTACTAACTGATCATTAACATTAAAAAATACCACCTACCCCAACTTTTGCCATTTATTTCCAACAATGCTTTACTTTGCGTTCTCTCCTATGCCCCCAAACTATACTGTCCTATCAATGTAGAGTGGGATTCCATGGGAACCATTGGAATAAGTAAGTAGCATAATGTTCTGGGCCCACTCTGGTGTCCAACTTGGCTGACGATTTGGAGAATCATCTAAGTTACCAATACAAAAGAATTTTAAAACACCCCTCCTTTTTGAGTATTTATTTATTTATTTATTTATTTGGCCATCCCACTGAAACTAAGTGACTCTGGGTGGTCTACAAAATACAAAAGCCATAAATAATTAATACAAGATAACATAACCCATTAAAACAATAACATGGTGAAAAGAACTGAAAACTTCTATAACTCACCCACTGGGGACTCCACTCAACCTGACCCCAAAGCCTGGGGAGCTTTGTTCTTTTCTGAACATCACTCGTTTTGTTCTTTTATATATATTACTCATAAATGAGGAGTTAGAAAATGTTCTCCCTAAAAGTAGATGAAACTTTTAAACTGATTCTCAACCTCAACCATTCTCTTCTTACAAATAGGTTTTTCAAAACAATTCCCCCAGCAGTCATTTCTCTCCCATGTGGTGCATTCTGCCAAGTCAATTAAAATGGGGAGACTCCGAGGTGGCTTTTGGAAGCCCCCCAATAAAATAAAAAGCCATATCCTTTGGGCCTGTGGACTGGGGTCCATATATCAGAACAGTACAATCAATTTAGAAGCAAAATTTTTCATGTATTTCTAATGGGGAACGTATGTGACAGAGAATGCCCATCCAAATAACACTGATCTTTTCAAGTTACTAATTAATATAATTACAACCCTTAAAGTCAGAAGAAATATTGAAAAAAACCTACCAATCTCCAGTAGACCTGAAGCTACATTCAGTTTGTTTAAAAAGGCTTTAAAATAACTCCTCTTTGAGGATGATTTGTTTTCAGCACGTGTGAACACGCTTCTTTCTTCCTTCAGCCTCATTCTTCATGCCCCTCAATTCCCTTCATGCTACCACTGCAACAACCAGCTTGGGATGGCTGTGTGATGCCACTAATTTCTTCAGTTTGGGATTCCTGGTGAACTGAGTCTAAATCCACTCACCTCCCACAACAGGCAGAAGGAAGATAAAGATGCCATAGAAAAAATAAGCAGCATGGAAGCATTTTGCAGCAACTGTTGAAAACGAAGGCACCTTGAACAGGGGGGTGGGGGAAAAGTAAGGAAGAAGTGATATTTTAACATGGAAATCTAAGACTGGGGTTCTTCTTTTTTTAAAAAAAAAAAATCTGCTCTTGGGTTTTCCTGTAAATTGTCAAGAAGCCAGTTGTTTTCCTAAAATATATCTAAGGTGCTTCTACACTAGGACTGTATTATGGGGGTCCCACCCTTTGTTTACTCACTGTTTGTGGGACTTATATGTAGTATCATCCTGAAAACATTGTCTTCCCTTGCCCTCCCCCCCCCAGCTCTTTTTCTTTTGTCCTGGAACATAGAAAAATCTAATTTAAAAATGGGGGAAAGAATGAAATAGAAATTTAGTTTTTCCAGATGTGGACAAGAAAAGCACAGTTGAAGTACTAGTCTTTTGCTCCAGAAGCAACTAAGGGAATGTAGCTATATACACAAAGAAAAATACAAGATTATATAATAACATATGAAGATTATAACAATTACTAACATATCAGGATTATAAATATAACCAGATGCATCAGAGACACAAACAGAATACATGGGTTTACCTCTGTTAATAGCTGAAATGACTTCTGCATAAATTTATTTTAATATTTTTTCTAGACTATTTAACAAGTCTTTATTTATTTATCTATTTATTTATTTACTTACTATCCAGCCTTTATTATTTTTATAAATAACTCAAGGCAGCGAACATACCTAATACTCCTTCCTCCTCCTATTTTCCCCACAACAACAACCCTGTGAGGTGAGTTGGGCTGAGAGAGAGTGACTGGCCCAAGGTCACCCATCCGGCTTTCATGCTTAAGGCGTTACTAGAAGTCACAGACTCCTGATTTCTAGCCCGTTGCCTTAACCACTCGACCAAACTGGGTCTGTATGCCTTAATGTACTGTTTTATAAGCTGTGCGAACCTGTTTCAATATCTAAAAGGTGCTTTAGAGCATGTGGGATTACAGGCATAGCACCTTTCTGCAACACCATAAATGTAATGGTACGTGGGAACGACCTTGAGAGACGAGGGGAAGAGATGCTGCCTAGGGAACGATCAGATAAAAGGGCGAGGAGCCTGCAGCTGCATAACGGGAATAACCCTAATAATTGATAATTTAAAGATGCAAAAAATATTTCATCAATAATGCAAAAAATATTTCATCAATATTACTCTAAATTATATAAAGGAGAAGAAATTTCCCGGGCAAAGGTTGATGAATATTTAAAGAAATAAAATTTACCGAAGATTACAGAAAAACAGAAATAATTAATGAATGGATCTATAACAAAAAGGGAAGTTTATGTTAAAGTTATTCTATGTAGGATTCAAGCGAATGGATTCCTTCACTATGAAATCCTAGCATGGAATTTTACAGGTTCCTATGCTGTAAGCGGTTCCCATAATAAAAAGCATGAAAAACATCAGATGTGCTTTTCTCTAGTCAAAACAATGGTGATAACAGTCCTTTCCCATGAGAACAGCGTCCCGAAGGGAAAGCCAGTATGCAACACCGCCATCCCATGGCAGTTTATAGTAGGTACAACTGCTACTAAATTGTTAAGCTGAGAAATGGCCTAGCCCACATTAGCCAATCAGAATGTTGAACCATGGGTATAATTCAACTAGGAACTATGGGTACTCATCTCACTCATGCATTTTCTATGCTTCTTTTGACTGCTATCTACATGTACCTTGTATCTGAACTGTAACTACGCCTGGTCTTTGCACAGACCATGATTTTTCTTTCCTCACATCTGTTGATGGAACTCTGCGTATGCTTTGTTTTTTCCTTTTTGCAATAATGCACCATACATCCATTATTGCCTTATGCTACCAATAAAGATATTGTTAGCCTTAAAACACGTTGTTTGGATTACTCTGTGCCTGGAACCCCAAAAGCCAGCAACACCCCACAGTTTATGAAGCTATAAAAAAGGTCAAAATAGGGAAAGCACCTGGAACAGATGGTTTAACAGTCTCTTATTATAAACATTTGAAGATTAACTACTACAACCATTGCAACACATGAGCTCTATTTTACAGACTGGAAAGATACTGGAGAATTGGATAGAGGCCAGTGTAGTATTAATACCTAAAGAAGGTAAAGATTTAACCTCACCCAAAAATTATTGCCCAATATCATTACTGAATAATGATTATAAATTATTTACCATGATTTTAGCTGAGAGAATGAAGATGGCTTTACAAGACTTTAGTCATGAAAATCAGTGTGGGTTTTTACCTAAAAGACAGCTGAGGGACAACATTAGAAATGTATTGGATATTTCGGAATACTTGGAACAACATAATGAAAAACAAGCAGCATTGATTTTTCTTGATGCAGAAAAGGCCCTTGACAATTTGAACTGGACTTTCTTGTTTAAAAATTTGGGGGATATGGATTTTGGTGAGAATTTTATCAAATGGGTAAAATCAATTTACACTTCACAAAAGGCACAAATAATTGTGAATGGGGAATTAACAAAACCTTGTGAGATTCAGAAAGGGACTAGACAAGGATGCCCCTTGTCACCATTGCTATTTATTTTAGCTTTGGAAGTATTGAATAGAGATATAAGGTGAGATGAGAGAATTGCTGGAGTGAAAAATAAAAGAGAAACTTATAAATTACGGGTGTTTGCTGATGACCTGGTGATAATCTTGGAAGATCCTCTGGAAGGAATAGAAATAATAATGGAAAAATTAAAGGACTTTGGGGTATTAGCTGGCTTTAAAATTAACAAATGAAAGACAAAGAAGTTAATAAAAAAGCCTTCGACTATACAAAGACAAAGAAGTTAATAAAGAATATGAACATTGAAAAATAAAAGGAATTGATGGAAAAAAACTGGTTTTAAGATTGAGAAAGAAGTGAAATACTTGGGTATCACTATGTCTAATATGAATTGTGTGTTATACCAGAATAATTATGTTAAGACATGGAATGAAATCAAGGACATGTTCAGATGGGAGAAATTACAATTGTCATTGTTGGGGAGAATTTCTGGGATAAAAATGAACGTTTTGCCAAGAATGATGTTTTTATTTCAAACAATACCTATTTTTTAAGAGTCCCCTATTCGGGGAGATGGGCGGGGATAAATTAAATAAATAAATAAATAAAAATTTTGACAGCTGATGTACCATTTAAACAATGGCAGAAAGATATATCTAAGTTTGTATGGCAAGGGAAAAAACCAAGAGTTAAATATAAAATACTTCAAGATGAAAAGGAAGGAGAAGAACTGAGACTGCCTGATTTGAAATTGTACTTTGCAGCCTGCTGCTTAGTCTGGATGAAAGAGTGGGTTGTGCTGAGAAACAAGAGGATCTTAGAATTGGAAGGGCACGATCTGAGGTTCGGATGTCATGGTTTTCTATGGTACAACAAAGTTAAGGTTAATGTAGATTTTAAGAATAATTATATTAGAAGTGCTGTACTGAGAATATGGAACAGATATACTGTAAACCCAGACTGTGCCTGAAAATGCCTTTATGGGTCTCAGCGCAAGAAGCATTTCATAGGAAAGAAGCAGTAGGCAAAGAAAAATGGTTAATTTATCGAGAGTTGTTAGAACAGGAACATGGAGAATATAAGATGAAATCAAGAGAGCAACTGGCTGCAGAGGGATTTAGTTTTCAATAGTTTTTGTATGCACAGTTAAGAGAAAGATTTAAGGTAGATAATAGGACATTTGGGATTGAGCAGCAGAAGACAGAATTTGAAGTTGAACTGTGTACAAATGATGAACTTGTAATTGCTAAAATGTATAAACTTTTACTGAAATTTGAAACAGAAGAACAAATGAAAGACTGTATGATAAAATCGGCTAAGAACTTTGGACATAACATATTGACGGAACAGTGGGAAAATATGTGGTTAAAAGGACTGAAATTTACATTAGGTTATAACTTAAAAGATAATTTTTATAAATGATGTGCTGTTGGTATATGACTCCAGAAAAATTGTCTAGAATGTATAAAGGTACTTCAAATTTACTGTATGTTGGAAATGTGGACAACATGTAGGGTCATTTTATCTTGCCTGGTGGACTTGTAAAAAAGCCAGACATTTTTTGGATTCAAATACATATAATGATACAAAGAATTTTAAAGATCAACATTCAACTGAAACCAGAACTTTTCTTGCTGGGATTAATGGACAGTCAATTAGAAAAGAGCCATGGAAGTTTATGTTTATGTGTGATTACTGCTGTGAGACTATTATATACCCAAGTTACCCTCTTGGGGGTAATTACCCCCCGTTTAAGAACCACTGTGTTAAGGACTTGACACTCTGTTTAAAGACCTCCAGCAAAGGAGACCCGGCCGGCCATCTCCCAGAATCATCCAGATAGTCCTCAAAAACTAACTCCACCAACAGGAAACGGAAGTCCCCAAACGTGCTGTCAGTGCCTAGCTCTCCTGAAGAAGGCTTCAATTGAGTTTTTATAAATCCAGTCAGAGACGGCCTAAATGATATAAGAACCATCCTTGACTTAACATGACAGGGTTGTGGGATGCCTATTAACACCAATCGTCTATCTTCATTCATTCTCTACCTATTGATCCAGAAGAAAATCCCACTATGTCCATTCTTCATTCTCAGGAATATGTGCCCAGGAATTCAGACTTAGCTGAAGAGCCAGAAACTCATCATGTCTGGGGTAGAAGATTGAAGCCCTTGTACTTTAAAAATCTATTACCCGTTGGGGGAGATGGGCGGTCATATAAATTTGAATAATATTACCAATTGCACCATTCCTTACAATTAAGTCACCATATTTTGTCTTCATTTTAGATGTCCTCCTGGAAAAATGATGAACAGCTTAAAGGTAAAGGTTCCCCCCGCACATTTGTGCAGTCGTGTCCGACTCTAGGGGCCGGTGCTCATCTCCATTTGTTAGCCGAAGAGCCAGCGTTGTCCGAAGATGCTTCCACGGTCATGTGGCCGGCATGACAAGCGTGGAACGCTGTTACCTACCCACCGAAGTGGTACCTATTCATCTACTTGCATTTGCATGCTTTCGAATTGCTAGGTTGGCAAGAGCTGGGGCTAGTGCGGGAGCTCACACCATCACGCGGGGCTAGGGATTCGAACCTCCAAACTTGCGATCGATCGACAAGCCTGGCGTCTTACCCGCTGAGCCACGCTTACAGAAGAACAAAAGCACATCGCACCATGTTTGGGGGGGGGGGGGATGACACAGAATAAAATGGTTATGCCTATTTAGCTTGGAAAGCAACACCACCACTTTTAAAATGATGTTTTGCAGTCTTTTTACAGCAGTTAGACAGTGATCCAGTCTGATTCATAATGTATAGTCAAAACACTTTGTCAAATTTCTGTCGCTCTTTTTCAACGAGAATAATTAAAAAAAATCTTGAACTGGCTTTTCCCCCTTTTAGAAGCATGGCATATTGAGATTAGGAATAATTGCTTGTACAATCTCATCCTTTGGGGGGGATGAGAAAAGCAAAATAAAATCTCCTTTTTAGTCAAGTGCAACTACCAATGCAAAATTCCAGAGGTTAGCCAGAAGAGATAAGGAATTATTTTTAAACAAGCAATGTGCGGAAGTGGAAGAAGACAACAGAATAGGAAGGACAAGAGACCTCTTCCAGAAAATTAGAAACATCGGAGGTAAATTCCAGGAAAAAATGGGTATGATCAAAAACAAAGATGGTAAGGACCTAACAGAAGCAGAAGAGATCAAGAAAAGGTGGCAAGAATATACGGAAGATCTGTATAGGAAGGATAATAATATTGGAGATAGCTTTGACGATGTGGTCAGTGAGTTAGAGCCAGACATCCTGAAGAGTGAGGCTGAATGGGCCTTAAGAAGCATTGCTAATAACAACACAGCAGGAGACAACGGTATCCCAGCTGAACTGTTTAAAATCTTGCAAGATGATGCTGTCAAGGTGATACATGCCATATGCCAGCAAATTTGGAAAACACAAGAATGGCCATCAGATTGGAAAAAATCAACTTATATCCCTATACCAAAAAAGGGAAGCACTAAAGAATGTTCAAACTATCGAACAGTGGCACTTATTTCACATGCCAGTAAGGTAATGCTCAAGATGTACAAGCTGGGTTTAGAAAAGGCAGAGGAACTAGAGACCAAATTGCCAATATCCTCTGGATAATGGAGAAAGCCAGGGAGTTTCAGAAAAACATCCATTTTTGTTTTATTGACAAAGCCTAAAGCCTTTGACTGTGTGGATCGTAACAAATTGTGGCAAGTTCTTGGTGGTATGGGGATACCAAGTCATCTTGTCTGCCTCCTGAGGAATCTGTATAACGACCAAGTAGCAACGGTAAGAACAGACCATGGAACAACGGACTGGTTTAAGATTGGGAAAGGAGTACGGCAGGGTTGTATACTCTCACCCTACCTATTCAACCTGTACGCAGAACACATCATGCGACGTGCTGGGCTTGAGGAATCCAAGGCTGGAGTTAAAATCGCTGGAAGAAACATTAACAATCTCAGATATGCAGATGATACCACTTTGATGACTGAAAGTGAGGAGGAGCTGAGGAGCCTTAGAAGGTGAAAGAAGAAAGTGCAAAAGCTGGGTTGCAGTTAAACCTCAAAAAAAAAACCAGGATTATGGCAACCAGCTTGATTTATAACTGGCAAATAGATGGAGAAAAAGTGGAGGCAGTGACAGACTTTGTATTTCTAGGCGCAAAGATTACTGCAGATGCTGACTGCAGCCAGGAAATCAGAAGATGTCTACTTCTTGGGAGGAGAGCAATGGCAAATCTTGATAAAATAGTTAAGAGCAGAGACATCACACTGACAACAAAGGTCCGCATAGTTAAAGCTATGGTATTCCCTGTAGTAACCTATGGCTGTGAGAGCTGGACCATAAGGAAGGCTGAGCGAAGGAAGATACATAGATGCTTTTGAACTGTGGTGTTGGAGGAAAATTCTGAGAGTGCCTTGGACTGCAAGAAGATCAAACCAGTCCATACTCCAGGAAATAAAGCCAGACTGCTCACTTGAGGGAATGATATTAAAGGCAAAACTGAAGTACTTTGGCCACATAATGAGAAGACAGGATACCCTGGAGAAGAAGCTGATGCTAGGGAAAGTGGAAGGCAAAAGGAAGAGGGGCCGACCAAGGGCAAGATGGATGGATGATATTCTGGAGGTGACGGACTCAACCGTGGGGGAGCTGGGGATGGTGACGGCCGACAGGAGCTGGGGATGGTGACGGCCGACAGGAAGCTCTGGCGTGGGCTGGTCCATGAAGTCACGAAAAGTCGGAAGCGACTGAACGAATAAACAAAAACTACCAATCATTACATGGACATACATCTTGGCAATAATACGTAATACATTTTTACTGCCTTCTGTTCCTCTTTCTGTTTTCTTCTTACTTCCCATTCTGAGATTTTTTTTTCTTCAAAATTCTCCCCTCAAAATACTCATCAGGTCTGACCTGATTTAGCTTTCTGATTAACCAAAGTTGATTCAATGCTGCCACCTAGCTGGGCAGGGAAAAAAGGCCACCCTTCTTTTTCAAATGCACATCTTTCACAATAGAGTTGGCACACTTGTGTCCAGTCAATCAAGTATATCTAATCAATGTCAGATATGCCATCTTAGAGAATCCTCAGCAGGGCGCCCTGAGTTAGAGGACAAATAAAGTGCCTTGGGAGACAAGCACTCCACCATTTCCCCTCCATTACCTGCTGCTGCCACCTTCTCCACGCCCCCCCCCCATGTTCCTCTCCCCTCTCATTGTTTAATTATTTTTTTATTGAATTGATATAGCTGCCCATCTCACTTGCTCTGGGCGATGTGCACAATTAAAACAAAAACTAAACAATCAGCACAGCTTATCCATTAAAACCAATTAAAAACTATAACAACAAAAGACAAGGGAGAATGCAATCAAACTTATACCAGCCATTTAATGGGCTCCATGCTTCCATGGGATCCCCAGGACCGATGGGAAAACCAAGTTTTGAGGGCCTTCTGGAAGGCCAACAAGGTTGGGGATAACCTTACCTTGGGGGGAATAATGTTCCAAAGAGCAGGTGCCATGGCAGAAAAGGCTCCCCTCCTGGGCCCCGCCAAACAAGGCTCCTTAGCCAAAGAGACCCACAACATACCCCTCCTGCTGGACCTGATGGGATGGGTGGATGTAATTGGGGAGAAGGGTCCCTCATGCGGTCAGTCCCCCTCTTCCTCCTCTGCCTTCACCTCTAGAATGTGCTCTGTCAACTGATCTGCTTGAGCTGCAGCCAAGCTGTTTTAAAGATGGAGGTCTAATGAGGACGTTGATGCAGTTAAAGGTGTGACCCCTTATTTTTCCAGCATCTCCCCAAGCCATGCTCCACTTGAGCCTAGCTCACTGCTAGGATTTTTTTAAAATAAAAAACAAAACAAGTTGTTCCTTAAAAGAGCTTGATAATATGTGGTGGAATCCCAGCAGACTGATGTAGAGCTTTCTAGAAGAAGTGGCAGTGATGGTGTGCTTCTGGAAGGCATTTGAGAGCCTACAGCATAGCTTTCCAAAGTGTGTGTCGCGACACACTACTGTGTCGCCTGCGGTGTCCTGGTGTGTCGTGCACAAACCCGGAAGCGCTGATGGGGGGAACCGGAAGAAGCGGCACCTCCGCCAATCAGCGCCGCCGGCGGTGTGTGTCGCCAACATGAAAAGTTTGGAAAGCTCTGGCCTACAGGTTTTGCAACTGTATCTTGCTTCTCCCACAGTGTTATCCTGTGTCTATCCAAATCAAACTGAAGGTAAGGAACCCAGCTCAGTTTGTGTGGTTAATTGGGGATCAGGCTCATCCAACGGAGTGAGATTTATTTCAAAGTAAGTATGCCTCGGATTGTACTGCAGACAATGTATGCTGGATGGTTCAACTGTATAGCAAACATTTCTGGTAACAGTAAAGCCATCGAGAACTGACATCATGAACATCAAGCTAGTTGCTCTTATGTTAAATAAATGTAAATGTGTGCCTTTGAGTCAGTCTTGATTCCTGGTGACTACACAGACAAGCCGGTGCAGTTTTCTTGGCAGCATTTTCTGAACTGGTTTGCCCTCATCTTCTTCCTAGGGTTGAGAGAGAATGACTGGCCATATGACAATGTTATATAAAAAGCTAGCATGTAAGATAAATTTTTATTATTATGACCAGAGATAAATCGGAAGTTAACTAATTCTATGTCCTATTTTCTCTTTCTTTTCTTCATTTTTCTACACTTTTTATCTTCTTTCTTTAATTTGTATTTGTATTTCTGTTTCTTTTCTGACTTTTAACTATGTATTTTGAAAATCTTAATAATTTTTTTTAAAAAAAGAGAGAGAGAATGACTGGCCCAGAGTCACCCATATGACTTTGCGCCTAAGGCTGAACTAGAACTCACACCATTGTTTCTAATCTAGCACTTTTAACCACTACACCAAACTGGCTTTCAGTTCCTACTTTCCTTTTTGTTAATTAGAGGCTTAAATATTATGTAAATGCAACTTTGCTGTGAGCCACACAATATAAAATGGAATAATTCACCTAAGCACTGCAATATGAAACCTCCATTTTAACTAACCCACATTCCATTGCTTGCAGTGCAAGCTTAAACATGCATTCTTGGAAATTAGTCTAGTTTATTCAGCAAGTCTTGAACAAAAGGCATGACTAGCTTAAGACCTGGAGCGCAGCCATTACAGAATCAAATGCCTGAAGCAAATGAAACTCTCATGATCTGGGACACCATGCCTTACAGTAATTGCATTTATATGGTTCAATGCAGAAAACACCTAAGTATACTGTACAAAACGTTGTGCGGTTTCTCCTAATGCTACTTAACAAAGCATCGTCAGGGTCACTGACTATTACTCATTCAGAATCAAGAGAGGGCAAGCCGTGGGCCACATGTCAGTATCCTCAACTGCCTTCTGAGCAAGCAATCCACTTTCTTAGTGCAATGCCATGCTAATATTTTTCATCCAAAGGATGCATTTGATTGTTGAATGACAAGCTGATTGCCACACTCCGGCAAGTGGGCACAGTCAGGATAGAGAATTAGGTCCACAGCAAAAGAAAAAAGAAATTTCAATTTACATTATTACAGTTAATATGATTGTGCCTGAGGTATTTAAGAATGTCTTCCTTGCGAAGCATTAAAAATTACTAATTAGAAGCAACTTTACAACTGCGCTCCAGTTGTGCATCCTTATCTGAGGGACCCAAACCAGGGGCATCTGCAGGAGGTCAATGACATCAGATTGGCAGGTGTGACCCAGGGGATCAAAGCCCTACCCTTTGGAACATGCTTCAAACACGTCACATCTGTGTCAAAAAGGACAGGGCTTTGGTTGCCTCTTCATGCCCCCATTTTGATCCAAAGTACAATCACCTGATTTGGAGGCCCACATTATTCTTTGAAAATACATGATAGAGCACTCAAGAGAGGATTCAACTCCTCTGTCCTGCAAGGGCAATTCATGTCACTGGCAAGCTTTGTATAGCATCTGGGTACTGCAATTTCCTTTTAAGAACAATTGCTTCAGTCAGCTGGTTCTCCACCAGCAGAGGGCAGTTAAGGAAAGGGGGTCACGGTCCTCAGTCACCCACTACCAGCATCCAGGTATCATCTCCAAAACCCGAGTGATAGACGCCTCTGCTTTCATTGGGCTGGATTTTGTGCAAATGGACCATGGGATGTTTTGTATGCTGTTTTAACCTTTACACACCTCACTTTTCTTTCCTTGTTGCTCATGCTGAGTAGTACAGTGTGACTCATGGCTGAATTTAAATCCATGGAATTTCTGTCATGATGCAGGTGAAGGCAACGGAGATTTGCTTTTTTAGTTCAACGGTTGAAAAAAAGCCTTGAAACATGCTAGGTATTTCAGCACAAAGATAAAAGATAAAAGGAAACCAAAAGAATACAAATAACATGACCTAGAAAGATTACAGAACCCTCTGATGAAGTGAGGTGATTCAGACATCATACCCATACATTTATTTTTGAAACATACAAATAAAAACTCTTGTTCAGATTTTTTTTTAAAAAAAAAAATTGGGGTCAAGCAGAAAAAAAGAATACACAGAAAATGAAGGAAAATGGAAAAAGATGGGCTAAAATCAGCAAGGCATTTACTGTAGGTTCATCTAGTACAGACATAGGAAACTTCTAGCCAATGGACTACCTTCAAACTACTCACTACAGTAGTTTCTGCCTTGTGGAGGAATATGTTTGTGTCTCCTCTCCTCATTCCCAGGATATAAACCTCTCTGCCTCTGCTAAAATGGGGAAGCTCTTATCCACCAATCAGGAGCTGACCAGATGTAGCAGCTTTTCTCAGCAAAGCTTTAAAATAATCCTCACGACCTTGAATCAGGCTGGAGATCATCTTTGAAAAGATTCATTCCCTGCCCCAGTTCTGCAGCTCTGCCCTGCACTGATGGAGCAATTTCCGGGGTGTGTGTGTGTGTCACTGCTGAGTGAGGAGAGATGGGCTTGCCCTCCTACCCTTGATGCTGAGATACCACTATGAAAGCTTATCAATGAGTGTTCAAAATAGCCTTTAAAAAAGCAGTTTTCAAATCATTTTTTTTAATAGCAGAAGTAAATGTAAGAGGTTATATATTTTAAAACTGTGTTTATGTGTCTGTGGTTATATGCACAGCTGCATCTGGGTGGCTTCAGAAGGCTTATGGCTGCAGCATTATGTTCCCTGGTATGTAGTCCAGCCAGGCCTGCCTGGGGCCAGTTCAGGTTCGGGTTAAAATAGCTTTCCCCTCTCTGGTCTAGCGTTTCATGCCCGTTTGTCTAGTTGTTGTCATTGCACTTCAGGATTTCTTTGAATTGGAAGGAGTATAGAAATATTTCAAAGAACTAAAACAATAATCCTGTAAATATGGTATAAACCTGGTTCATAAAGAGTGCTTAACCATGATTTATTGGATTAAGTTAAATTCCTGATTGGTGCCAGCCCAAGCATCTATCAATAATTGGGGGAAATAGTATTAGGCACTAGATCATAGCTTTCCAAAGTGTGTGTCGCGACACACTACTGTGTCGCCTGCGGTGTCCTGGTGTGTCGCGCAAAAACCCGGAAGCGCTGATCGGGGAACCAAAAGAAGCGGCACCCCCACCAATCAGCGCTGGTGCTAATTGGCGGGGGTGCCGCTTCTTCCGGTTCCCCCCATCAACGCTTCCGGGGGTTTTGCGCGACCAGGACACCGCAGGCCGCGCCGCCGCCGTTGGTGTGTGTCGCCAACGTGAAAAGTTTGGAAAGCTCTGCACTAGATATAAAACTGGGGGTAGAAGGCATCTGAGAAGAACATGATAAAATTGACCCAATCTCTGTATATGAACATGCACAGAGGCATTTTTGATCAAAAATGTTGTGATACCTTCCTCTACCACCTTCGATGGTAGGGTGTCAGACCTCACCAAAGTCCATGCTGTTTTGTGTGAGACTAAGAGAATATTGTAAATGTAGTTGGGGATAACATAAGAAATGTGGATAAAGGTGTTATGGGATGCTCTGGCCCTATCATTTTGTAAATCTAAATCAAACACTCTCTGTTTAACCTTGGCTGTGGCTTTTTTTTTTTTTTTTTTGCTAAATCCAGTATAAGTAAGACATGAATTGAGAGTCTGCAATAAACCATTATCAGCAGCTATTTGTTTCTGGGGAAGAAATTATCAGCCGGGGGTGAGCTGGGCTAGGGAATGGAAGCTGCCTGGAAACATCAAATTTATTACCTCTCTGTATGGGCACAAGAGGTCACTAATGTTATAATTAAATTCACTGACCATAAAGAGAATAATTTCATTCCGGCAGCCATCAAACTATTCAAAGCCAGGTGATCAACCTTCTTCAATAAGGTGCATAGTTTTGCACATACAAAGAGACAACTGCATTAGAGGATAGCATATAAGCAGGTATGCAAAGCAACTCAGACGTGGCAAATGTGTTTGCTATTATCATGTGCTCTGCTCTGCTCTGCTCTGCTTTTTCCAGGACTCCCCATCCTTTATGTCCCAAACGGATCCTAATGATCTGCAGAAAGTGTAGCTCTATGGACAGTATGGCCATAATGACCTTTGTTCCCAAGAGCTGCTCCTGCTTCATTTATAGTCTTCATTTCTGCCTGATTCCCACATTAGCCATATTGTGATTTGCTTGTGTGAATTCAGCCATTGTAGTTTATTAATCATGGTTTACAGTATGGTACAATGGTTCTCAAGCTTTTGTGACACTTGTATCTCTTAAGAAAGCCTTCCAAATCCTCACCTCTCTCCCCTAAAAGTGTGCATTTGGTGCATTTTTTCACTCACTTAAATTAATAATTTTCCTTGGGGAACTTTTACAGGCCTCTCTGCAAACCCCTTGAACCCTCATTTTGCACCATGGGTGTGTTAACACCCCTGATTGGAAACTTCTAGTTAAGTGCATTGTGCAGTCTCAGACAATCTTGGCTTATTTAATGAACAATGTCTAAACAAATCCTGTCTGAAACTTGACTGTATGACGTCAGCTTCTGCACTGTTCACAGTTCCTGAAACAATGTGGCTCTGATATTGGAGTTATCATAGTTGAAATAGTCCTCTGATTTGGGACTGATCCACTGTAATCAATAAATATATATTGGTGGAGGAAGATGGTGGCGAGGCAGCAGCAACTGCTGTAACGAGCTCCTCCAAAGTTTACTTTTAACAGCTTTTATTGTTTTAAAATAATTGTTTTTATTGTTTTAAATTGTTTTAAACATCAGCTTTTTTATCTTACATGCAAGCCCTTGTAAGCTTGAGGTAAGATATTTTAATCTTTTTACAGTACCATGCCGGCTAGTTTAGAAAACAAAACCAGGAGTGGGAGAATGATTCCTGGCAAGCGTTCAAGGAGCTTTGAGGAGCCAACATTATCACCAGCCTGTAAGCAATCCAAAATAGGAGACTTTTTTACCTCTAATGATAAAAGTAAAGCTCATCAGTGGAATCCTGTCATCAGTGCAACAAATTGTTATGAGTTTGCAGAGCCGGAGGACGGAGCCGTATCCAGGCTTGTGCTGGAGAAGCTAACAGACGCTGAACCCAGCTCTGGGGTGGGGCAATTAAAGGGGCAGTATACAACAAAGGGGCGTGGTGGCTCAGCGGGTAAGACGCCGGGCTTGTCGATCGGAAGATCGCAAGTTCAGAGGTTCGAATCCCTAGCCCTGCGTGCGGAGTGAGCTCCTGCACTCGTCCCAGCTCTTGCCAACCTAGCAATTCGAAAGCATGCAAGTGCAAGTAGATGAATAGGTACCACTTCGGTGGGTAGGTAACAGCGTTCCGCGCGCGTCATGCAGCCACATGACCGTGGAAGCGTCTTCGGACAATGCTGGCTCTTCGGCTAACAAATGGAGATGAGCACCGGCCCCTAGAGTCAAACACGACTGCACAAATGTGTGGGGGGAACCTTTACTTTTTATACATCACTACTTAATAGTGCTTTGGAGTCGGAGGAAAAAGAGAAAGGAAAAGCAAAGGGATCAGAGGGGAAGGAAGAGTTAGACGTGCTTTCTTTGGAGCAGTCTCACTTGGACCTAATTGCTCAAACTGTGAAGCGCATCTTTGTGAATATGAAAGAAATTGAATCTCAACTCTCTTTCCTTATCGCTGAAATGAAGAATCTCCATTCCAAAATAGCTCAAATATATCAAGATTCCCAGGCACCCTCTCCGACATTTAAACAAAGACCTCAATTTCGAAACTCACTTTATCGTCAGGAGAGTGAAGTCCCCTGGAGAAATAGCAGCGAGGCAGAGAATTTGTTAGAGTGTAAAGACAACATCCAAACTTTGGTTTTACAACCTACCAAAGTATGTTTAACAGTCTGTAGCTATAAAGGGAAAATAAAAGGTAAAGGTTCCCCCCGCACAGTTGTGCAGTCGTGTCCGACTCTAGGGGCCAGTGCTCATCTCCGTTTGTTAGCCAAAGAGCCAGCATTGTCCGAAGACGCTTCCACAGTCATGTGGCTACTGTTACCTTCCCACCGAAGTGGTACCTATTTATCTACTTGCATTTGCATGCTTTCGAATTGCTAGGTTGGCAAGAGCTGGAGCTAGTATGGGAGCTCACTCCGCACACAGGCTAGGGATTCGAACCTCCGAACTTGCAATCTTCCGATCAACAAGCCTGGTGTCTTACCTGCTGAGCCACCAAAGGGAAAATACCAAGCTGGAAATATAAATCCCAGGTCAAATCTCATATTTATTATCTTCTTCATATTAAATTCCAACTGATTGATTTGGTATCTATAGAACCCCTCAATTATACCCAATGGGCTCAAAGAACTATGTTAATATTTAAGACTGCTAGATTGCCTTCCTTAATTCAAAAACATAAAAAGTACCTTAAGACAAAAGGGATCTTTCCTGCACGTATCTTTATTAATACAACAATTAAAGCATTATTCCCCAAGTCGCAGTTGACCAAACCAGCCTACAAGGAATTTCAAATAGAGCAGTGGGAATCAATGTTTCCTCAGCTGGACTTGACTGACAGGGCTGTAAAAGAATCCCAACAGCCATCAGAACAGGGCTTTCCAAACTTTTCACATTGGTGACACACCAACGGCAGCGCGCGAAAACCCAGAAGTGCCGCTGCTGTGGGGCTTCTGGGTTTTTGCACGCAGTGGCAGTGGCACTTCCAGGTTTTCACGTGCCGCAGCGGTGATGGCGGTGTCCTGGCGTGCTGCACAAAAACCCGGAAGCACTGAGGGCTTGTAGTCGCTGCCACATGGCGGCGGCGGCGTGCCATCAGCACTTTCGGGATTTCGTGCAACACACCTGGGCCCCGCAGGTGACACAGTACTGTGTCGCGACACACAGTTTGGAAAGCTATGCATTAGAAGCTATTGGTGAACAGCGGGCTCAAGTTCTGGACTTTACTTCCCATAACTTCTTAGAGGACTCAGTCGAAGAGGATCTTTTTCACTCTTTTCGATCTTTATCCACTTTGGAGTAACAGACGATTTTAGAAAGATTAGATATCATAAAAAACAGACTTCAAAGTATAAGAGATGATGAAGCTTCAACGAACAACAAAGAAACTATGATCTCCTCCCCTTCAGGGCCTTATGAGAAGTCTACCCTAACGGCTCCCAATGGTTCAGAGAACTGTCAGGCCACCTTTAACGCCCAGGATCTATTGATTGATTTGAAATCCGCTGTAATCCACTGTAATGGAACTGATCGTGAGATCATGGTTTCCTTGAGTTATATTAACAGTAGCATTGCATTCACAACATCCATGGAGATATCCTTAGTAAACAAGTATAACATTTGATATGTTTAGAAATATACACATGACAGAATATCCACAGTCATATTCATTCTACCAGTTTGCTTGGTTTTGATATTGTTGTTTAGCACTAGACTTACCTAGGAAGGATATTTAAACCCACATAGGTGGGTCATGGTGGCACTGTATTTGATTCCACTCCTATGTTCAGAACATTTTATTGAGTTTAATTAAATGTTAGCACCATAGCACTCTAGCTGTGGAATTCATAGTGATCTATTCTCCCCAAATGCCATTCAAAAACTGTATTAAGTTGTTAGGGGTCATTTGGTACAAAGCTTCATGTAGAGGACACAGAGAATGGCCTTGAAGAACAGTGGGAAGATCTGTTACCAAGGCAATGATCAGACAAGTGTGGCTTATGTCCATTCCCAAAATCTAACTTGAGAAAATGCCTCAGGCAGGCCCCTCCCTAATTCACATGAAGATAAAGTGAAGGAGGAGGGAAACACATTCAGACTTGCAAGATTCTCTTACTATAGCTGTTCTAATAAAAATAGTTTTAGACCTATATGGCATTGGTTTCTTAGTCTAGTCTACCTTATAGGGCTGACACTTCATCTGTATGCTGATGAACGCTATTTTTCTGTATTATCTGAGTCAGGAGAGGCTGTGCAAACTCTAAACTGGTATCTGGACATGGTAATGGATTGGAGGAAGATCATAAATTGTGACTGAATCCGTTAGATGAAGGCACTCTGGATAAGCAATTCCCTGGTGCAGGAATTTGGGAGGTTGGCTGTTTCAGTTGGTTTCATTTGAAGGAACAGGTGTAAAACCTGAAGTATTCCTAGATCCATCATTACTCATGGAAGTGCAAATGGACACTGTGACAAGGAGTTCCTTTTTCCATCTCTAGCTGGTTTTCCACCTGCAATTATTAGATAGCCAATGTAGTACAACGGTTAAGGAATTCGACAAGGACCAGGAAGACCCATCAAAGCCCCTGCATGACTTTGGGCCAGTCCTTCTCTCTCTTAGCCCAATCTACCTCATAGGGTTGTTTAATGTAAGGAAAAATGCAAGGAGGGAGTGTTGTGTATGCTACCTTCAGGTCTTGGAGGAAAGATGGGATTTTTTAAAAAAATCTGTTCAATCATGTCCGATTCTTGGAGACTGCCTGGGCAAGTCCCTGCAGTTTTCTTGGCAAGGTTTTTCAGAAGTGATTTGCCATTGCCTCCTTCCTAGGGCTGAGAGAGAATGACTGGCCCAAGGGGCCTAAGGCAGGACTAGAACTCACGGTCTCCCTAGCCTGATGCCTTAACCACTACACCAGACTGGCTCTCTATATAATTAAAATATATATGTAAGGGCATACCTGTCCCCTATGTACCCTTTAAGGACTTCACATATCCTGATTATTCCATGACCTGAGAGAGGGCATTCTCAATACCAGAATCCTGGTTGTAGAATTCACATCTACTTCAGTTCAGATAAAACATATGGCATCACTTTAGATGTATCTGTTCACTCAGGCATTTAGCTAATTTTCTTTTCTGGTTTGTATTGTCCTGTATTTGTGTTGGAGAGGGTTTGAATTGTTTTTATTTATATTGTTCTAATTTATTGTATATTACTTTTCATTGTTCTCTCCTTTGAGAGTTTTTTTAATATTGAAAAGTATTTTGAATTATAAATTAAAAATAAATGAATGATTAAGCATAGTAGAAATTTTTCCTAAATTGTTTTAGGCTTGCCCTTTTCAGACTCCACATTTCCAATTTCCTTAAATATAAACAATTATTGTTTTTTTATCGTAATTTTATTAAAAATTACGATAAAAAAATACAAACTAATACAAACTAAAAAAAAGAAAAAGAAAAATAGAAAGTGCAGAAAAGAAAAAAGTAGAAAGAAAAATAGAAAAATAAGAATATAGTAAAGAAAAAGAAATATATAAAGAAATGGTTTCTGCCTTCATCACAACAAATATAAACAATCTTAGCAACTCATCACCTTCTCTTAAAATACAACAAATTATCTCTTCTTCCCATATGCCATATCTTATCTATAAACAAATCCTTAAAGCCTCAACATTTCAGTCATGATCAGCAAAAGTCCATTAAGGGTTACCAGAGATAACAACATATCTATTTTAACCTTGATCAAATAAGCCAATTTTATATTCCTTCCTTCTAACAATCTTGATCTTTATTCCCTTTAAATAATGTCCTAGAACTTGATTTATTTTCATTTTTTCTTTGTCCCTTCTCACAAAATTCTTCAAAACTTTAACAAGCCATTTTTGTAAATCCAATATAGGAAAATTATCCAGATCACTCTCTTAGTTTGTTATTTGTTTATCCCTTTTAATTATTAAGGCATCAGCCAACTTCTTTTGTACATGCAGTGTGGCATCTTTTTCCATATCATTCTTGTAGCCTGTCATTTTTAAATTCACTTTCAGATCAGCCTCAGTCTTGTCAGATATAACTTCTTCCCCTTTCATAACATCTTTTAAACACAGTTTATCTATAGAGGCAGACATTCTTAAAATTAACTTCTGAGTCCATTGTTCAAAAATATCCTTCAATATGTCCAATGTTAAAATATTTTGCTTCATTCTGTATTAGTAAGTCAAATTTAAGTGTTCTTCTCCTTTAATTGTAATGTTTAGTTCCTTCTGGTTCCCTCTAGCAACCAACTTTCAAAGTCTCATCCTATCATGTTTTTTTTAAAGAGAATTCAAACCAAAATCATTTTCCCATGAGAAGGATTCTTATGATTAATTCCAAAATCTTATTTCAAATCCATCTGGACCCTTAGTCCATTTGTAACTTTCTAAAATCAAAGTTTTTTCACCCCTTTGCTGTTTATTCCAGAAAAAAAATAAAGTCCTTAAACTTGTATTTAAAACTTCTTTCACTAAGGGTTGAAGGAAACTCACCCAGTGCTGTGAAACTTGTCTATCCAAAAGTTCCTAATAGCTGAAAAGCAGTTAACAAGCAATTTCTGAAAGTGATTAGAAAGGAAGTATACAAACTTCGTGTCCTTTCAAAGGCGCCAACCACGGTTTGAGCAAGATGGCTATTCCCTCATCTCCCAGAGTTCTAAAACCACCAGAGACCACTGTCTTGCAATCTCCTCATGAGGAACAGCTGTCTGGAGCACTTGTGGGGGATCTCAAGTCCTCTCCTTGTCCGGAGGGGAACTATGAAGAGCCGGTCTACTCACTGGCTCTTCATTCCCCTGCAGTCGTCAGCTCCACTTTTAGTGGAGCCATTGTCAGTTCATCATTTCTTCCCCGGAAGTCCAACAATTGTTTTGGATCTAAAACTTTTGCTTTGTTTTATATTGCTTAATTTATTAATACAACACTGCCCCAAATCTTTCAGAAAAAGTTCAGCATACAAAATACCTACTTATGAGGAATAGAGATGTCATAATCATATAAAATACTAATCATTTAATTAAGATTCCCTGATACTTTTCAATCCATCGAAAAAGCAGAGGAAATTGCCCCTCTTTACTGCAGAGCCTTTTTAGCAAAGCAGTTATCATGCTTTGGAATGGAAGAGAAAACAAATAATCATCAAAGGGCTATTGCTGGCTTGAGAAATGATTAATCTATTGCCCCAAATCTGCAAACATTCCTCAACTCATTGTGGAAAAAGTTTTTTTAAAAAGTCTAAGCCAGAGTATCAGCTAGTTCCATTTGCCTTTCACTGACAATGCTTGAAAAATGCAAACACAATTGGAAACTGCAAAGACTCTCTAAGCAGATGGTGATAAACCACAATGCTAACCTGTTCCTTGCTACCAATAATGTGAAATGCATGATCGCTTCTTTTTCAAAAGAGATCCAGGGGAATTCCAGGAAATTATAGGCCAGTCAGCTTTCCAGCTTTCCAGGGAAATTGGTGGAAACAATCAAAGAAAAATAAGCACATTAGAGGAACAGACCTTTTTGAGAAAAATCAGCATGGATTCTGCAACAGTACATCTGTGTCTAGTTCTGGAAAAGAATACAAGAGGGAAGAAAGCAGCCGAAATGATAAGGGGGCTTGGACACTTTCCATATAAGTAAAGGCTAAAACTTTTGGGACTCTTGTCTTTAGGAAAGAGTGAACTCTTGCTGAATGTACCAGAGAAATTCCTCTGCATTCCTTCGCATGTGCCCAGTGAGCAATGATCGTTGCTTGAACAAAAACCAGCACTGCCTTGTAGAGATCCTTTTCACTCCTTCATGGATTTCCTGTATCATGTCTTGTTGTGTTCCAAGACACTAACACTTTGCAGACATTCTTTATCTACAAATCAGGGGTGAGGAGGCAGCAAAGCTACAACAAATGTCCAGCTGAACATCTGTAAACCAAAGGCGAAGACTGCCCACTCAGTCAATCTCTGTTCAGAAAGGAACAGAATAGGAAGAAAAACAGATGTCAAAATATTTGCGGCTTGCATTTTAGCACTAGAGATTGACTCACTGATAGGGATATGGAAATACTCTAGCTAGTTTTCTTAGCTATACTTACTTGCTTGACCAAGGCCAATCCTGCAACATATAATAAAAGCTAATCCCTGAAGAAGCATTCCCTGAAGAAGCAATTTATTTATTTTATTTATTTATTCAACAGATTTATAAGGCCGCCCAACTCACACACAGTGACTCCGGGCAGCTTACAGAATTAAAAACCATAAAAACAGAATAGACACACACACACCCAGCAGCAGCAAACACTTTCATATCAGCCACTTGATTGGCTGTGAAGCAGCCTGGGGTCCCCAGGCCCGTTGACAGAACCACGTCTTCAGGGCCTTCTGGAACAGGAACAAGGAGGGGGCCATTCTGTGGCTTGAATCATGTCAACTGGATTTCTATTTTCTCAGTAGAAACGTTTCACTCCTTATCCAAGGAGCTTCTTCAGTCTGAGTAAAGTTAGTAAGGGAATCCTTAAATATGTTTCTAGGGTGGCTGTGTGACCTTGCACCTGGGGCTAGGTCATGGCTATTTTGAGATGTTTATTTCTAAGTCCCTTTATCATCCAAAGGAGGATCGTTAAGATTACCCTGCTGCTGTTGAGCTTGCGAAATGGTCTTAATCTTCCTAGGCACAGAAGACAAAGCAGGAAGGAAGATAGGGGAAAGGTTATGCCTGAGGCCCCCACCTCTATTCAAGGAAGGATTTTCCAAGTTGGCATGAATGGATTCCTTGACCCCTCTCTCAAACCACCTATCTTCAAGGATTCATTTCGCAAGCTCAACAGCAGCAGGGTAATCTTAACGATCCTCCTTTGGATGATAAAGGGACTTAGAAATAAACATCTCAAAATAGCCATGACCTAACCCCAGGTGCAAGGTCACACAGCCACCCTAGAAACATATTTAAGGATTCCCTTACTAACTTTACTCAGACTGAAGAAGCTCCTTGGATAAGGAGTGAAACGTTTCTACTGAGAAAATAGAAATCCAGTTGACATGATTCAAGCCACAGACTGTTCCACCTGGATGACTGAGAACCTTCATAGACAAGGAGGGGGCCAATCTTACATCTGGGGGAATGATGTTCCAAAGGGAGGGAGCCACTATGGAGAAGGCCCTTTTCCTTGGTCCCACTAGATGTACCTCCCTAACTGGGGACCCACAACATGCCCTGCCTCCCCACTCTGGTGGGCTGGGGGGATGTAACTGGGGAAAGGCGGGCCTGCAAGTAACCTGGCCCCAAGCCATGTAGGGCTTTAAAGGCGATAACCAGCACCTTGAATTGGACCCAGAAGCAAATTGGCAACCAATGCAGCTCCCGCAAAAGAGTTGATACATGGGCAAGTCTAGGCTTGTGCAAAACTATGCGGGCCTCTGAATTTTGAACCAATTGAAGGGCAGCCCCATGTAGAGCGCATTACAATAGTCCAAACGGGAGGTGACTAGGGCATGGGTGACTGTGAGAAGGGCCTGTTGGTCCAGGAATGGGCATAGCTGGCACACAACACACAGTTGTGCAAAGGCTCTCCTGGCCACAACTCCGACCTGTTCTTCGAGCAGGAGTCATGAGTCCAGGAGAACCCCCAGGCTTTATAGACAAACACAAAACAAATGCATTACTTGGTTGGAGCGATAAAATAGCCCACGCAATCTGCAATCATATGACCGAGCTGTTATCAGACATCACATATCTGGAAATAATGAAGAGGAAAGCCAGACAAAACACAGAAGGCAAAGATCACATCCAATCTCAGCATGAGGCATGAGAACATCTCCGTTTTCTTAAAGACGAAAAACTTTTCTTGGATTCTATGTGACCAACACGGGGAACAATAATAACTGACATTCAAGGGAAGTAAAGAAAAGCCATGAGAGCTAAGGAGTCATCCAATAGTCTGGGAAGAAGCTTAAAAAAGAACTTAATTTTATATTGTATTTCTTGAACTGTTATGTATAAGATGATCTCAGTAATTCTTGTCAAATCACCAGCTTTAAATGAAGGTCAGAATTATGATTGTCTTCTTCATAATGCAAAGGAAAAAAGGATGAGGGTGAAAGAAGAATGAGGCTGAGCAATTATCCCTTCCTTCTTCACTGATGCAAGGTTTTCAGCGTCTGATATTTGCTTTTTAATTGATTAACAATCTAAGCTAAATTGATTAGACTGTTGAGTTGCCTCCATTTTCAGCCACATCTCTCAAAAAGGCTTAAAATAATAAAGTACAAGAAAACAACATCCAGCAGAATAAGTATAATTTCCAGAGTGTGATATAGAAAACAATTCTCTTTAGTGGTGCTTCCTATATAAAATCTGTATTGCCTTTGTTTTGAAAGGGGGAATTAACAAGAGGTTTGGAATAAGTAAAATTTAATATAATCATAAAAGTGTATTTGAAGTCTTTGTAGTGCTGTAAACTAGCTATTAGTTCCAAATCTATATATGTATATTTGCAGTATGCATAACTACATGGACTTACTATTCCCTCTCCACCGCCCCAACACACGACCTAGTGCTTGGTGGGAATAGTTCACAATTAATGAAAATGAAGGATGGAATTCAATCTCACTATCAATTCACATTGCCAGCATTAACATGCTTCTCTCACTATGCTTTCAAGGGTCCTTCTGCCTAATCCAGTGGTGACTTTCAGACTTGATAGCAGATATCTCAGGGATATATTCAGAAGGTGAGCATATTTTAAGGCAGTATCTAATCTTGGCTTCTCACTCCATACATCCAAAGAACATGTAAATGAGAATGAGTTATTGGTCTGTTCATTATCCATCTTGTATAAAGCCACCCCATAACATTAGTGTAATATCTGGCCCAATGTACTCAGGTGGACATACTAAACCACATCTTTACATGGAGCAGATAATGGGTGATCTGAGCATGGAGGACATTAGACTGTATCTTTTGGCACATTAATAACATTTCCTAGTCCAGATTAAGTTTGTTGCTTTCCATTCCTTCCACAGATTGGATGGGCCTATTAGTATGGTTTGCCCCATGTGCTTAATGAATCCAGATCGAAGCCAAACAATGCATGGGGAGTTTCCTAGCAGGCAGGTCTATTGGGCATCTCTGGAATTGAGAAGCAGCCAGGGTGTTTGGCATGATTTTTCCCAATAAGCCTCTTGATGTTGGCTGATCCTGGATGGTCCTTGATCTATTGAAGATCTCCAGAAGATGAAGCAGTAGAAGAGATACCTGTAATGCTGCTAAAGGAAGGTGAAAAGTGAAACTAACTGAGCATGGGTACAAGCTAATGTTGGGTCCTACATGGTGGCAAGGAGGAAGATGAAACTGTCACAGTCATGGGACAGAAACAGCTTTGGTTGCTCTGGTTGATTACCTTCATTAGGACTTGGAAGAGGGGAGTGCATCAGTTCTGATCCTTTTAGACACCTTAGCAGCCTTTGATACCATTGACCATAGTATCCTCCTTCCAGCTGAAGACCAACTGGAAATTGCAGTTGATTCAAAACACAGTAGACTGCTGTCAGCCTTTCAAGGTGGGTCAGGTCAGGAAAGAGACTCCACAAGAAAGACTAGAACTTTGTTTTATTGATATAGGCTACAGTAGCAGAATCTTGAAAGGCTGACAACATTTTACCTTCCTCCCTCTTATACCAAAGACAGTAAAGTATTTCTAAAGTTCTCTTCTCTTCTCTCACTGGGTTTAAATCATATTTTGCTAACTGCTGTATTCCATTCCTTCCCCAGGATAATCCCTGTGGTTCTCTACAGTTTCATATTGGTGAATTAGAGTCACCACAGTCACATGACACCTGCAATTCAAATTTTTATTTTTGTTTTTAATCTGTTCTACCTGTCTGATTTTATGATGTAAAGCACTGGGAGTCACTTGAAATTGTGGCAGTATAAAAATGCAATCCATCAATCAACCAGGCAGGCAGGCAGGCAGGCAGGCAAGCAAGCAGCCTTTCCCATAATTATGGGCACTGATGATGTTACCCAGTCGGGTAATGCAATGTCTGCAAACAACCAAGCTCAGACAGCACCAAGGACTCCACAATCCAACCCTGAGCTACATATATTCTCTTCTATTGGAACCATAATTATCAGTCAGCATGGCCAGTTGTTGGGAACTATGGGAGTTGAAATCCAATGTATTTGCTAGGCACCAGTATGGGGAAGTTTATTTTTTTGTTGTTCAGTCGTATAGTCGTGTCCGACTCTTCGTGACCTCATGGACCATAGCACGCCAGGCCTTCCTGTCCTCCACTGTCTCCCGGAGTTGACTCAAATTCATGTTCGTTACATCGGTGATGCTATCTAACCATCTCATCCTCTGCCGTCCCCTTCTCCTTTTGCCTTCAGTCTTCCCCAGCATCAGGGTCTTTTCCAGTGAGTCCTCTCTTCGCATTAGGTGGCCAAAGGATTTGAGCTTCAGCTTCAGTATCTGTCCTTCCAATGAGCAGTCAGGGTTGATTTCCTTTAGGATTGACTGATTTGACCTCCTTGCAGTCCAAGGGACTCTTAAGAGTCTTCTCCAGCACCACAGTTCGAAAGCATCAATTCTTCGGCGCTCAGCCTTCCTTATGGTCCAACTCTCACAGCCATACATTACTACTGGGAAAACCATAGCTTTAACTATACGGACCTTTGTCGGCAAGGTGATGTCTCTGCTTTTTAATATGCTGTCTAGGTTTGTCATAGCTTTCCTCCCAAGGAGCAAGCGTCTTTTAATTTCATGGCTGCAGTCACTGTCTGCGGTGATCTTGGAGCCCAAGAAAATAAAATCTATCACTGCTTCCATTTCTTTCCCTTCTATTTGCCAGGAGGTGATGGGACCAGATGCCATGATCTGGGTTTTTTTAATGTTGAGTTTCAAGCCAGCTTTTGCACTCTCCTCTTTCACCCTCATCAAGAGGCTCTTTAGTTCCTCTTCACTTTCTGCCATTAGGGTGGTATCGTCTGCATATCTGAGGTTGTTGATATTTCTCCCGGTAATCTTAACTCCGGCTTGTGATTCATCCAGCCCGGCATTTCTCATGATGTACTCTGCATATAAGTTAAATAAGCAGGGTGATAATATACAGCCTTGTCGTACTCCTTTCCCAATTTTGAACCAATCGGTTGTTCCATGTCCGGTTCTAACTGTTGCTTCTTGACCCGCATACAGGTTTCTCAGGAGACAGGTTAGGTGGTCTGGTACTCCCATCTCTTTAAGACTTTGCCACAGTTTGTTGTGATCCACACAATCAAAGGCTTTAGCGTAGTCAATGAAGCAGAAGTAGATGTTTTTCTGGAACTCTCTTGCTTTTTCCATGATCCAGCGAATGTTGGCAATCTGATGTACGTTCTAAATGCTGGGACTAAAGGAAGTTTCAGAGTAATATAAGGTAGAAAAAAATCTGTTTTTTCTTTATAATCTGTTCAGATTATAGCCAAATAATAGGTTTATATGTTGGCATTTTAAATTTTTGTGATGATGTAAATTACTTTTTTACTGTAGGCAGTCAGAGAATCAACAAAGGAACATTGATGTCTATCAACCATTTGTTTAATACAAAGAACTACCTGTATTCTTTGCAGCTTTATCACTGAGCTAATTGAGGAGGCAGGACTGCCATTACCGATATGGTGAAATCTGTCTTGAAATGCCTCAAATTATCCTACAAAAGATGAAATCATAAGATGAAATCATAAGATGACTTGTTTTGACAAGGATGGGGGGAAGAAGCAAGATGGTTTCTGAAGACACAGAAGCTTTCAATCTCATAGGAAGAAAAATAATTCTGGGCATGATGAGACAGAGGTGCATAATTACTGGGAACCCTTAGGAAAAATGCCGTTTAAGGCCAATGTCTCCTAGCCTGGTGCCCCCGTTTTCTTGGACTAGAAATAATAATACAACACCATAGGAAGGCACTACTAAGCTAAGGAAAGCTGACCAAATTCAACATATTCTTATCAACAGATGCCCCCCCCCCCAAAAGAAAGGGCGGGGAGAGTGACACAACACATTCTAATTATGTCTTCTCAGTACCTGATGTTGAATATAATTGCTTTAGAACAGCATTGTCCCATTTCATTTATGGCAACTACAGTAGATCTATCCATCGTGATTTAGCTTTCTAAAAAAACAAAAAGACAGACAGCTATAGTAGTGGGAAAATGTCTTAAAGATGAAAGGGGATTATCTTCCCCGCAGGCCTGATATCATCATTCAACTCCATTAGAACTGAGCAGAAAAGAAAAGTCAGGAGTCAAGAGTCAAGCCTCTAGGGTTACTCCCATTGAGCAATTATGGATTCTGAGGCTTTCACAGAAATTGCTCTCAAATATTTGTATTTCTCCTGACAGTCTTTAGATGTTAAAAGTGCCAGCACAAGGTGTGGTAAGCTTTGCACTGACATGCACACAGTTCTCTGCTGTCCAGACATAGCTGTAACTTTGCAACAGTTTTCAGTAAGATATGGAAGGAGGTTATTATATAATGGAGGATATTTCGAAGGTGGTGTAACGTTCTTGTGACTGAAGCACACTCTTGAAACTGTACAAGTTGCAATTTTGATGACGCAGCAGGGAGTTTCCTTAGCTTTATATAGTCATACCAGTAAACAGGTTTATCACTGGCTTAGGTGGGTGTGGCATTGACTAGGAACAGGGTGGAGAACCTGTGGTTGCAAGGAAAGCAGTTTTACTGTATATATTTCTCCTGTTTGGGGTGATAAGAGACTTGCTGGGATGTTTTGCAAAAATGCCTTCTCTCGTTGAAGTGCAAACACTGAATTATATATCTTTGGGAGTGTCTTTTAACAATGCCTATTTCATTGTTGGTCATATAAAATGAGGATGAAAATGGATTTTATTTGTAAGTCTGTGACTGTCCTGTATTTACCAGAAAAGAATGTAGCTTGATTCCTGACCACCATAAAAGGAAGGAGAGAGAGAGAGAGAGAGATCAAAACTCTGGATAACACCAATCTTAGATAACACCTCCTCCTTCTGAATGAAATTAGATACCATAAAATAAGGTGTTAATTTATGAACTCAATCCCTCATGTACATATAGAAACCATTTTCTCTTACACACAGTTAACATTCTACATATGCTATAGACAGGTACATAGGAGGAGGAAGGAGTATTAGGTATGTTCGCCGCCTTGAGTTATTTATAAAAATAATAAAGGCGGGATAGAAAATAAATAAATAAATAAATACATACATACATACATACATACATACATACATACATGCCTGTGCACACACACACACTCGCTTCTTCTAGCAGAAACAGAATAGAACCACAGAAATGGGATAAGAGGAAGGGGCAACTTCACTGGGAAAAAAAAGGAAGAGCAAAACCAGATGGAGAGGAGAGGAAGTTGAGGAGACCAAAAAAATTAGTGAATAATAAATTAGGATGGTGAAGCTGGTTGCCTGCTCTAGAGGAAAGAAAGATGTCTGTCAGTAAGGAGTAAAATGGCCTTCATTGTAACAGGGTGATGATACACATGAATAGGGAAAATAGGTTTGTACATCTGGTTCTTTCAGAAGGATTTGGGGCAAATTTGACAGAGCTTCAGGGCTGGAAGCACTTTCCCAATTGATTTTATGGCCTTTGCAGCTGCTGATACTATTTGTGGAAATGGTGTAGGGGTATGCATGAAACAGAAAAGGTGTTTTGTTTCATAACCCAAACACACACGATGGCTTGAAATTTTGGGCAGACCATTCCAGGTGGGCCATGGTTTGGCCAGACCAAAGCCTGGAACATCTTAAGTTGTTTTCAGTTTTAAATTATGGAGACATCTTACAAGGCGCAATTATTGGGGCACGATGGCTCAGCGGGTAAGACGCCAGGCTTGTCGATAGGAGGATCGCAAGTTCGGACGTTTGAATCCCTAGCTGCTCGTGATGGAGTGAGCTCCCGCACTCGCCCCAGCTCTTGCCAACCTAGCAATTCGAAAGCATGCAAATGCAAGTAGATAAATAGGTACCACCTCCGTGGGATGGTAACAGCGTTCCGCGTGCGTCATGCTGGCTACATGACCGCAGAAGCATCTTCGGACAACGCTGGCTCTTTGGCTAACAAACGGAGATGAGCACCGGCCCCTAGAGTTGGACACGACTGTGCAGGGGAAACCTTTACCTTTTAACCTTACAAGGCGAATAGGGCTTGGCTTGCGCACCCGCACCCTCTCTCCTCCTTCTCCCCACTGATTTGCCTGCCAATCTGCTCAGCAGCTCTTAGCTGCCTCCATCCATGAATTCAAGTGTGGGATATCCAGCCAGGCCCCCCGCTCCCCTCTCCCGATCTTGAAAGGAAGGAAGGTGCTGGGAAGCTCAGCAAAGGGGCAGGGGGGAAGAAATGGAAAAATTGTAGCTACTGTACACAACCCTTGAATTAATGTCCAACATTAATGTCCAACTGACCCACACACCTCTCCCCCATCAGCCCTTTGAGGTAGGCCGGGTGGAAAGACACCGCAAGGACTACTGGAACTGCACTTTATTGTTTTACAGAATGACAACAGAATCTTGAAAACTGGCAGTGTTTCTCTCTTCCCACTCTTGTACCAAAGAGAATCAAGGAGGGGTAATCTTGAATTTCTTTCTCACCCTCTCCTCTCTTTCAGGGCTAAGCGGATGTTTATGTAACCATTCTTGCATTCCTTCTCCATGTTCCTCTATCCCTCCTGACCTTTCCAGCACCTTCTTTTCTACTGGCCTTGCCTTTTTTCCACTTTTCCCACCTCAAACCATTTCTGCTGGAATATTCGTATTTCCGGCCTGCGCCTCAACAATACACATTTCTGCCTGGATGCAGGCCATCCCAAAACTATCTGTTCTGTACACAGGATGTTATGCACTTCCCTCAAATGATGGTCACAGTAGTACTGCCTCACGGCAGCCCATCCATTGACAGGCTCGGAGCCTCGGAGGAGTTTGGTTGCTACTATCTACCGGATGCCATGTTGCATATCTTTTTCAGAGTTCAGTTTAGTTCTGGCAAACAGGCAATCTGATCCCCATATTAGAATATATAGGCATTTCTGTTTTCAAAGCAGAAATGACAGGGCAATATTTTTTTCTCCACAGGCCTTGAAAGCAAGGAGGAGGAGAATTAGCTATTAATAAACACTGAAAACAACTGATAAAGAAATCTCAACCATAAAAAAATTCACCTGGCTTCCTCTGCCTTTCTCTGGGGGAATTTTCTGAATTTCTAACAGTCTGAAAAAATGCAATAGTGAATGTAGAACAGCGTATGACTAAACATATGATTTGTATTTGTACTGTTTTATTTGGGAAGCCCATTCATTCAGTGTGGCATGTCCATTGGATTTGGGCAGCTAATAAAATAGAATGAATGAATGTGTCCCTATAGCATTGTGAGGCTTCTTTGCACAGATATTTTTATATTGGAAGCATTTAAAAAAACCTTCTGCTGTTCTTCTACTTACTATGTTTCAAGTGGGTATTTACGTGAATCTCACAGAGGATGGAGTACCTTTTGGTAAGATCCCTGAAAAATTCTACACGGGCATTTGCAGCATCAAGCAGGAACAGGCATTAATTCCCTGATAGAGGCATTATTCCACAGAAATAAGTGGTGCCCCTGGCATTCCTCTACCCTCCTTTTCAAGAAGAGGTTCTAGTGTCATTTTGAGATTGTTATGAAGTTTGTTTTTTTTAATCTGTTCAGTCATGTCTGATTCTCGGAGACTGCCTGGACAAGTCCCTGCAGTTTTCTTGGCAAGGTTTTTTGGAAGTGGTTTCTCATTGCCTTCTTCCTCAGGCTGAGAGAGGGCAACTGTCCCAGGGTCACTCAGCTGGCTTTGTGCTTAAGGCAGGACTAGAATTCAGTGTCTCCTGTTTTCTAGCCTGGTGCGTTAACCACTACACCAAACTGGCTCTCATTATGAAGTTAGGCCAAGGCAAATGATAGCCCCTACAAGGCAAACAAAACTTCAGCTAAATCAAACAATTGAAGTTCTGCTTGTTTCTATTTGTTCTGGTATCACAATAATCTCTCTCTCATCTATCACTATATACAGAATGAACATTCTGTAGCAAAGGTGGAAGAATCTTGAAGTACAGGTACTCCTCGTTCAGTGACTGCCTTGTTTAGCGACAGTTCAGAGTTACGACAGTGATGAAAAAGTAACTTAGCAACCAATCCTCTCATTTACAACTTTCACAGGTCTGTAAAGCAAAAGGAAGCTGAAGTAAGATAGTAAGCACAGCTGCGGTTCCACTTAGCAACCGCTTTGCTTTACAACCAAGTTGCTGATCCCAGTTGTGTTGCTAAACGAGGACTACCTATATTCTTGTTCTGAGAAAATATGAGTCAAAGTTATAGGAAGTGTAAGAAGCCTCTTTAATTACAATGAGGAAAACTCTCTTAAGTTATAGGCACCAGAAAATAGGCTGGATCTTCATTAGAATATGGGGGGAAAAGAAACAAAGACAAATAAATTGGGAAGAAAAATAAAACCATCTGGAAAAAATAGATGGAAAATCAAACAAATAGCAAAACAGAAAGTTAAACAAAGGAGGGCCTATCCTTTGGCTTATGGTTTATTGACACCAATTCAAAGAAAGAAAAGTAATACTTATGTTTTTTTACATGAGCAGAACAGTTACTCATAGCTGAAGTTAATTGAGGCCATTTCCCCACTAGTGATCTACAGAGTCTTCATAGAGTCATGTAGCCATCACTAAAGTGGTAGGAAGTCTGTCTTTATTGCTGATTTTGGCACAACGATGATTGGATGACTCTAGAACAGCTTTCCAAACTGTGTGTCGCGACACAAAAGTGTGTCGCCACACAGAGTCTGGTGTGTCGCCACACAACCCGGAAGCGCTGATCATCATCAGCGCTTCCGGGTTTTCCCGCGGCGACACACCAACTGCAGCGTGCAAAACCCGAAAGCGGTAGCAGCGCTTCCGGGTTTTTGCGCGCTGCCGCAAGGACAGCACTTCTGGGTTTTCCCGCGGCGACACGCCAACGCTGGTTGGTGTGTCGCCACGGGAAAAACTTTGGAAAGCCCTGCTCTAGAAAATGCTATAAGTTCCTAGTGGAGAAATGCACTTTATTAAACATGATTAATGGGAAGAGGATATTTTCTTTATTGTTTTCTTAAAGTAAGTAAGTAAGTAAGTAATTGATCTATTACTTATTATACATATAATGGGGTTATTTAGAAAGACTATATTCTTATTCCTTCTGGCCCTTCAGTAAAGAGATTTCTGGGAAGAGAGGCATTCAGTTAAGAACACAGAATGTGCATGTACATATTTTTCTTAACAGCATTTCTAACTTGTAAGTTGAATTTAAAGCCCTGCTCACTCAAGCAGCTGACATTTGGCCTTATGCTCTACATCATTCTCTCTCCAACGTATTAGAAGAAGCGAAAACCACCAGCATTGAAACAATGATCATCCAACATCAACTTCGCTGGACTGGTCATGTTGTTCGAATGCCTGACCATCGTCTTCCAAAGCAGCTACTTTACTCCCAACTTAAGAATGGAAAACGGAATATTGGTGGACAGCAAAAGAGATTCAAAGATACTCTCAAAGCTAATTTAAAAAAATGTAATATCAGCATTGAGAACTGGGAAGCCCTAACTCATGAGCGTTTCAATTGGAGGTCAGCCTTTATTAATGGCGCTATGGACTTTGAAGAAGCACGAGTACAGGGCGAAAAGGAGAAGAGAGCTAAAAGGAAGGCACGTCAGGCAAACCCTCATCATGACCGTCTCCCACCCGGAAACCTATGCCCTCATTGTGGGAGGTTGTGCGGATCCAGAATTGGCCTTTATAGCCACTTACGGATTCACCGTTAAAATTTTACCTTTGGAAGACAATCTTACTCGGCTACGAGTGATCGCCAATGATGATATATATGATGATATCTCTCTCCAATGTCTCTGAAGCTAGCAGGCACATATATAACCTTTCCTGAGCCTCTGAATTAGAATGGGAAAGATGCTGAATCAGATAAGAAGCAACTGGTTTCATTAACCTTTTATTTTCACCTAGGGACAGTTCTGGCAATGAAATAATAGATCTGTGTGTGCATGTAATTAAGTTTGCAAATGCACATGCCTTGGTGAAAAATGTTTCTGAGGCCCAATACTTATTGGCAGGGTGGTCTAATCTCTGAGAATCAAACATCCTGTGGAAGCCAGCAGAGCAGAAATAAAAAAGGGAGCAATATTTGTTCCATCCTCTTTCAGGGAATTTTTTTAAAAGTGCAAATATTCTTAGGGAGTTTACAATCTTCAACCTCTCATCTCCCCCCCCCCCCTGCCTTTGGGAGCTTTCTAAGGTCAGGATTTCCAGCCTCAGAAAGCACCAGGGATGTCGAGAGATCCAATATATATCCTCTCTTCAGAGGTCCTGCGTCCAACAGTGGCCCAGAGATTACTTACTTGCTTATAAAATTACAAATGGTTGAATTACAATTTCTGCTACTCATGCTAGATTCTTAGCAATTCGTTATTAGGGAGTTTGGAATTCTTCAAAAAAAAAAAAGGAAAAGTTGGGGAAGATGATCCATGGTCATGCTCACTGTAGACTAGTACTGAACCTTCAGCTAACAGACTGAATTCAGAATGGGAGGTTTTCTTATATCCCCTACTCAAATCCAGATGAAGGACTCTTCTGCTCCTCACAATGTTGTACCTCAGAAACAAGAGATCCATTCACACATCATTATAGAGCAAGGCTAAAATGTGAGTGGCAATTTGGTGGCTTAGTGTATTGGACAAACCAGCCAATGTGGTTAATCCTAATTGTGCCTTCGACAATACAAATCCTAATTGTGTTGTGCAAACCAAACTAACTAGGTTAATACAGTAAACTACAGTTAAGTATGCAGTATAAATTCAGCCAATGCATCTCCTAAAGCAGAGCTTTCCAAACTGTGTCGCGACACAAAAGTGTGTCACCACACCACCCGGAAGCGGCGGCACACGCGTGCATGGAGGCAGCGGCAGCTGCCACCGTGCATGCGCGCGCCGCCGCACCCCCCCCGCGCCGCCGCCGGTGTGTCGCAAGCGGCGGAACTTTGGAAAGCCCTGTCCTAAAGAATCACTAGTTTCCTCTACACAGAAAGCCACCCTTTTGAAGGCAAATACCAAGATTGCTAGGAATTAGCATGGTTTTGTCAAAAATAGCTCATGTGAGACAAATCTCATCTCCTTCTTTGACAAGGTAACTACTTTAGTGAACAAGGGGAATGCTGTGGATATAATCTATCTTGATTTCTGCACAGCTTTGAACAAGGTTCCACATGACATTCCCATGGAAAAGCTGTTAAAATGTGATTTGATGGCATTCCAGTAAGGTGGGCCCACAACTGGCTGGCTAATCGCATTGGTTCTATGTTGAATTGAGAGTTTTTTCCATAGGCTTAAGGAAGGTATTTCTGTAGTGAGGATAAAACAAGACTGGCAGAGATGTGGTAACAATAGAGAATAGATTAACAATCATTGTAAACTAGGAATCAACAGTAAAACAATGAAGTGATAGTATTCTGAAAACTGTATTTTGTAATTTGCATTTTCAGGGTCACTCATATTATCTTGCCATTTAAGTTGGAATATGTAGATAGTATGTGTATTATCTAGATAATATGTAGCCAGTTTGGTGTAGTGGTTAAGGCATCAGGCTAGAAACCAGGAGACTGAGAGACCCAGTCCCGCCTTAGGCACAAAGCCAGCTGGGTGACCTTGGGCCAGTCCCTCTCTCTCAGCCCTAGGAAGGAGGCAAGGGCAAACCATTTCTGAAAAAACCTTGCCAAGAAAACTGCAGGGACTTGTCCAGGCAGTCTCCAAGAATCAGACAAAACTGAACAGGAAAAAAAATGTAGATAATGCCTATTTCTAGTTTTCTTTTAAGGTAACAGATCCTTTAATAGAGGGTTCTTCAATAATAAGCCTCTAAAATTATGCAAGGGATGAAAAGCAGTGTTTCATTAATAATATTGTGAAGAAAATAACAAGAACAGCATTATTCTCAGGGGGAAAAACGCTCCAAATCATGACAAATCAATCAAATTGATTCACAGAACACCCTTATTCCCTGCTTCATACAACAGTGTAATTTGGCTGGGGATGACATCTTCTGCCACCAAATCCTAGTAACCTATTTATCTGTTTATTAATTAATTAATGTAATGTGTCTACAGCCAAAAACTTAATGGACTCCAGGCACCTTACAGAAATTAGTTTAAAAATACAATATAAAAATCAGTATTATAATTACTTAAAATAATAAAATCCAAAACCTAATTTCCAAATAATAATAAAAAAATAGCAAGCAAAAATTGTTCAATATGGTGACACTGGTTATAATTAATCCCCAAAGGTTTTCTGGAAGAGCAATTTTCACCTGCTTCCAGAAAGCCAGCCAGGAGGGTGGGCCCCATCCTTGCTTCAAGTTGTTCCAAAGGAGAGGAGCTGCCACAGAAAGTGCCCACACTCAGGCCTCCTGGTAAGTAGAAAGGATGCACAGAAACTATTGGGGAAAGGCAGTCAATAAGATACCCAGTTCCTGAGTCGTATAGGCTTTTTATATGGCTGAAACCAGCACGTTGAAGTGTACTATTGGGAACCAGAGCAGATCCTGCAGCAGAGGTATAATACAGGTAGTCCTCGTTTAGCGACTGCTTCATTTAGCAACCATTCACATTTACAACGGTGATGTAAAAGGAACTTTACAACCAATCCTCACATGGTTTGTAAAGCAAAGGAAAGCTGAAGTAGGATCATAAGCACAGTCGCGGTTTCACTTAACGACCTCTTTGGTTTCACTTAACCGCTTCGCTTCATGACCGAGTTGCCAGTCCCAATTGTGGTCGTTAAGTAAGTACCTGTATGGCAGTATCAGACTGACCACTGAGAACATGTGCTGCTGCATTCTGGACCAGCTGAAGTTACCAGGTGGTCTTCAAGTGCAGTCCCATGTAGAGCACATTATGGTAATCTAATCTAGAGATGACAAGGGCATGAGCGACCGTCTTCAGTGCATCCGGTTTCAGGCAAGGCTGCAACCATCGCACCAGTCATAGCTGTGCAAAAGTCCCCCTAGCCATGGCCTCCACCTGCTCTTTGAGCAGGAGCAGAAGTTTAGGAGGCCCAGATTGTGAACCTGCTCTTTCTGATGAGCACAACCTCATCAAAGGCCAAATATGGTACAAACCTGGAATCAATTGTCCCCCGAATCGATAGCTGCTCTGTCCTATTTATGAGTCTGAGGCTGTTTTTCCATTCAGGCGACAGGCTCCAGACACCTGGTCATGACCCAACACATCTCTTAACAGGCCTGGGATGCAGATCACCAAAAGCCACTGCAACATCATCAAAAGCCGCTGAACTATCTAGGAAAATAAGGATGGTGGCACCTATGTATCTTCTTCCTTCCTGTCACAAAACAGCTGTAATTTGATTTCTATTCTTTGTATTCATTTTTTTTAAAAGGAGGCAATGAAGCATTTTTCACTTGCATTGATTAGGATTTCACTTGTGGTTCTTTAGTAGCTTTCCTGCTGTATGTCCACTGTAATGATACGCTGTAATGGTGTCCCAAACAAGGTAACTCCATCTGGTTTGGTTCTTGTTTTACAAACAGGAGAGTCTCTTTTGGCATTTGAAGAAAGAAAAAGAAAACAAAAAATCTGTTGTTAGCATAGAATTTATTAGGGAATTTTGAATATAATGCAATCCTATGGGACTTACACTGGTCTAGGAGATTAACAAGTGGTTGGCTGGCACCATACCACTTATGAAGAGAACTCTGGCTTTTTTTAAGTTTTAGGGAAAGTATCAGAAACATATATGGGGATTTTTCTCCCAGTGCTTTTGAACTTCAGAGGAACTTCTAGTTATCAGTATGGTTGACACAGTATTGGATTAAAGAAAATACTTTAATACAAAAATATATTTATGTAAACAATATGTAAGTTGTTAATGTTTAAACTCTGAGGTATTGAAGACCCTGTATTTAAAGCCTCAGTGCAAAAGTGCAGTATGTCATTTTAAAAATAAGTTTTTTGTTTCAACTAACTCCTCAGTGGACCTTGTGATTACAATCTCTGCTGTAACTCAGCTGTCTGCCGACGTTTAAATGTGTAAGATTTACTCAGAATTGAATTCCACTGAATTTGACATTCACATACATGGACACGGGCACATACAAAAGCCTCAGGGGAGTTGAGATTATTAAGGTTTAAACCTGCGCACTTATGTTGCCAAAGCATCCAGCATTCTGGCTTGGCTTCTATCCTTACAGGATTCTATTGTCATACACTTCAAACTAAAAGACTCATTTCTTAAAACACCCTCTTTTTGCAAGGCTCAGTGATCATAAAGTGGTGTCATTATAGAAGCAGAGAAAACTCTATGCTTGGGGGACCTTCTAAAACCAGGACTTTTCAAGAATCTGACAGCAGCAACAGTATCACTAGATGATTGAGAGAGGACTGAGGTCTTGCGTCACCCATTAGAAGCTGCATACGTTTCTTGTGACCGTGGGGTTGTGCAAGATAAAACAATTCTGCCTTTGACTACATGAAATACTGAAAAGGTAATGAGAGTAATTAAGTATGTTGCGGCCATATTCAGGTTTAATAAAACAATCCTCTAAGCCTAAGAATCTCGTTTAGAGTTGGAAGTTACCTTCTCTTTGCATGTGGATTTCCTAACTTCCTATTTTCCGTAACACTAGTTTAGTGGTGATTTGCAAAATGGCCAACTGTGGTTAACTTGTTTGAAAACTTGCAAGCCATGTTATGAGGCATTAGAAGCTATTATAGTTGCCAATTTGGCAACTGGAAACTATGGTTAGAGAAAATCAGGAAATAGAGAATACACATGTGAGGAGAGAGATAAAATGGCAAGCCCATGAGAATTCCCTGAGCCCCCAAGTCAGCAGTGTTCACATAAAATATTTTGGCAGATTTTTTAAAGAGTTTGTTGAAAAGGTTACAGTGGCCTGATTCATAAATAATGCTAAGCCATAATTGGTGAGTTTGCACATGATCTACTTGTGGCTGCTACTGAAAATTGGAGATAGGCAAGAGAAGAATTTCTGCACTTCCAATATAAAAAACATATCACGTGCAATGTTAAAGAACATATTTCCACTAGAGAAGGCAAAACTGAAAAGCAGATAGGCTGTGTGATGAGTAACAAATGAGCATTTATTATGAAAAAAAGGAGGAAATATCCTGAAGTATTATAAGTAGTCTTTTTGTGACTGGAGTTCAAATGTTTTCTTTGGTTTCTTATGCCATATTTTTATTACTGTATGATGATTTTTAATAAAATAGGCCACATCAAGGTGAATCTGAGCACATCTCAAATTCAATATACAAATACATAAAAACTCAATTCCAAAACTTCCATCAAGCCAATGTTTTGGAATGATTATTATATACACATATGGCAGTGTTCTGCAGTAAATATAGTTAAGCTTTATGAAAGCTGCCCATCAGTCTAATTTGTTATGTATTTACAACGCTGAAAGGTTTTTAAAAGATCCCATGTCTAGGTTTCACTTGTTTTTATACAAAAAATTCCCAAACTTTTGCATAATTCCTCGAAACTTGTTTTCATTTGGATGCAATGGACGATATAAACCAGGATTGTAACTAGCCACCTGATTGCTCCTTCCATAATTATTATGGGTGGCCTTGTTATTTATCTCTGGCAACGGAGGACCGGCTTTGGCTGTGCTGCTCATTGGCTGAGCCGAGTTTTCCATTTTGCAGAACGGTTCAAAGCGGCTGTAAACCCGCCTTTCGTTCAAGCGGGGCCTGATTAGCTCCTCGTGAGGCTTCATGCTGGGCAGACGGGAGCTCGGGGCAGTGATCCTTTGGGGAGGGACTGCTGCAGGAGCGGGCAGGGCTACTCGGTCATGGCTGGCATTTGTAGGCAACTCCCTGACATCTTGGTACTGAATTTGTTCTGTGTTAAATCGGGGAGCAGATGGGTCGCCTGGAGGTACTTCTAACAGGACACTTTCCAAGGGCTTCACAGGAGGACCTCTTTTAGCATTTTCAACAGATGGAGCTTTTAGAGATTTTGGGGGTTTGGGAGATTTGGGGGGCTTGGGAGACTTGGGGGATTTAGGCCTTATGGCAACATCTTCTTTACTCTTATGTAGGCTCCCTTGTGAATTTGAGGAGGAGGTTCTTTTCCTTCTTGGAGAACAATCTATCTTGGTTTCAGAGATTTTGGGCTTTTGATTTTCATCACATTCTGATGTCAACGTGTCAGAACTGCTACACATTCTATAGAAAGCAGGAGTTTTGTTTTTGGACAAATTTTCCTTTTTTTCTGGTGTAAGGTTCAACAATGACCTTAGTTTCTGTGATCCCTTTTTTAAGAAACTTGGGGAATTCTTATTCTCTTTCTTTAATGAGGCATCTTTATTAGGCTCTTCTTTGCTAGATTCAACTAGTGCAGCTACAGAAACAGCCTTGGTAGTGGGTGAGCCTTCTGGTTCAAGTTTGTGGTTTTTATTCTCATCTGACACGTGATTTGCCACACTGTGCAAGCTTTTAGAGTTTTCAAAGCTGTCCTCCAGAGGTGGCTTCATAGCTGTTGGATGCCTAAATCTATTCCTATTTAATGTACTATAGACATAACTGGATGCCTCTTTGCTCTCTCCATGATCCATAATAGATTTTGAATGATCAAACATAGGAAAACTTCGCCTTTTCAATATAGTTTCATTTTGATGATTCTTTTGAAATTCTCCTGGTCTGCCTCTGTTTAGAGATGAATATAGATAAGGTTTCTCCTTAGCAATAGGTGGTGTGACACTTGGTTTTACATTTTCTGAAATCTGCAAGTTATGATTTTTTACAATATCAGGCTCCAGTGGGACATTAGTGTTTGGTTCTACCTTAGTATTATCAATTTCGTCTTCCTGTTTAGGAATATGATTGGGTGTTGCTTTAGGTGTTTCACTGCCCTCTGAACCAATGATAGTTGAATTGGAAGAACTTGCACAGCTGTTTACTTCTTTCTGTTCTGGCAATGTTGGTTTGAAAATAAATGAGGAGCGAAGCCGAGAATGCGCATAAAGGGCATGGGCTTTGATATTATCTGCCGCATCATAGATCTCACCCCTATCACCTATCCCTGAACCATTTGAATCCGCTGGAAAATCTGACTGATCATTTAAATATGATTCAATGCGCCAGTTACGTAGAAAAGATTTTGTGGTGCGTTCAAGCGTTGGCATTCTCTGCTGGAGAAAACGAATATGGCTGTCAGTTCCATTGAAAGATCTCCGTACAATCGAGTTCCTGTCCACAATATTGAGCTTTGGCTGTGGAAATCGATCAGCTAAGCTCTGCTGAGGCACTTTGTGATTTGTACAGCTTCCGTGCAATGAAGATACAATACTGAGACTATCAGATGGTACTTTCCAAACGTTTGGTGGATTATTTGCTCGATTAGTTGTTCTATTCAACATCAAATAAGGAGTCCTTTCTGGTTTCTCCCCTGCATAACTGTGTCTTTTCCAATGTTCATTTACTTCATTGGGCTGATATTGCTGTATTCTATTCTGCATATGAAAACCTGGAGCAAACTGTGTTTTATGAAACAGTTGATTTCTAGTATTGAACTTGTCGTTTTCATTTATTCCATATCTAGCAGTACCTCGTGTTTTCAGAAAGATGGGATCTAAATTGTGAATTTTGTCTTGCCACCCAGAAAGGTTACGCTGACTAGAAATTGAAGCTAAAGAAGAACGTGAATGCTGGTATGCTTCGTTTTCCCACAGTGCTCGGCAGCTATTGATTCTAATTAATTCTGGAGCAAATGAACTGGGAATAGAAGAACGGGCATACAATGTCCTAAATTCTTCATCAAATGATTCAACAAGTTGTCCTGTGATTATCTGGACCATACTGAGATTGGCTTTTTCAAATGACCACATAAAGCTGAAAGTTAAAAAAAAAAAGAATAATTAACCATTTAAATCAGAAACAGATAAAAACTTCTGTGATATACAGTATGTGACAGGTTTTTGTTTTGTAAGTACTACATTCAGAGGTCAAAATCTCCAAAGGGAAGTTATGAAAGAACCCAAAATAGCAATCTGAAAACTGCATTAGCAAAAAGATATTCCTGATTAACCAAGAGGCTAAAATATAGTTCAGATGTAAAAATGAATATGAAAAATAATTTCATGTTGATAACAATGTGGACTATATAATGGATATAATGATCATTCAAAGATAATATACTTCAAGTACTCTAAAGAACTATCAAGAGTACATGGGATAGATAATTATAGTTATCACCAAAACATCAATAATATTTTCCAAAAGGAAGCTCTATTATTTTTAAAACATTGGCATTTTGTTAGGGTATGTCTAACCAAAAAGAACCTGTTCTACAATTAATTTGCCTGCATTATTTAACAAGTGTATAAATTGTTCCAACATCACTTCTATAATTTAGTTGTGAGGCAGAATCCTAAAAATAATTGCTTTAGCATAAATATTTGATATAGTTAGCATTGCAAACCAAAAACTGTCATATTTTTTACAATCCAACTCTGATGCATCAACTAGGCAATATGCACTCAGTAGGACTTACATGCAAGCCTGAGCACAGCATCTCTTTATGACTAATTAAGACAGTCAACCTTTACACAAGCTGAAGGCTTGAAGTCTGAAGCACTATTTGCACATCATTTTTGAAGCTTGCTCAGCCTTAATACTACATGGAAAAATCTTAAGGTAAGGAAATCTCCTTCACCTTATCTCCTCTGCAGCAGCATGGAGAGGGAGAGGTCATAAAAGTAAAGGTGACAGTCATGCCTGTGAGACTGAAGCCCCACCCCTTTGTACGTGTATACAACATCAGTGCAAATACAAGAAGGGTAAGGTTTTGATCACATGTCTGTGACAGCTATATTGACTTTTTTGATTCCCCCCGATGCTGCTGCTTCTCTGCCATATAAAAATGTTACGAAAGCAGCAGCAAATTAGGAATCACAGATCTGAAGAAATTCTGCAAGGTACTTATTTTGTTTGTCTGTCTGATTTATATGGCTGCCCATCTCTCCATAGAGACCTGGGTGGCTAACAACATATAAAAATACATTAAGAACATAAAAACGACAATATATATAATGACCGCCAAAGTAAAAAAACAATCTACAACAAATCAAGCAACCACCTCATTAACCACTCAACCCCCATGCCAAGGAACATATCCAGGTCTTCAAGGTTTTCAAAAAGGCGAGCAGAGTTGGGACCAATCTAATCTTGGGGGTGTGATATTGATATAATATATAATAATATATGTGTAATGATATACAGTATTGATATACATTTATATAATTTACTGCTTCTTTTATTATTCTAATTGTTTCCAATTGCACAAAAGTATTATCAAAGGATCCTCCTACAGTATTACAAAGATAATAAATTCCTTTGAGAGGTACAGAACTAACTGCATTACAGATGGAAGGAATGGACATGTTTGGCCTTGAGCTAGGACAACGGAAGGGATATAAAAGCACTCTTGAAATACCAGAAACGATATTACGTAGAAAGTTAAGACCTGTCTTCTTTTGTTTCAGAATGCAGGACATGGAACAATGGAATTAAGTAATAGGAAGGTCTGATTTTTACTGTTTTTCTTTTATCTTTTTATACCTTTTTCTCATTAGATTGGGAACCTGAGGGGGCAGGGATAGTTTTATTTTGATTAATCTGTGCAATGTTCTGGGAAGCATTCTAATTAAACAGCAGACTATAAATGAAAACACACACTCACACACCAGCTGGATGACTTTGGGCCAGTCCTTTCTCTCAGCCCTAGGAAGAAGGCAATGGCAAACCACTTCTAAAAATGTTGCCAAAAAACTGCAGGGACTTGTCCAAGCAGTTGCCAGAAGTCAAGACCAACTCAAAGGTACCATATATATTATTAATTTATAGTTTGCTCCTTATGTATATAATCTTTCTTCTTCCAAATAGCTCCAGATGACAAATACAGGATTAAACAAATAAGGTGGGGATATCCAATGCTACGGCACCATTGAAGCAAAATAGATAATGCACTTGATCAGTTCTGCCATTGGAGAGTAGAATGTCCCAGGACAGCCACTCTGAGCTTTCTAAACAATGCCTGTTAATTAGATTTGCAGATATTAATTAGGTGTCACCATTACTATCTATGAATTATCATCTATTAAATAGAGATATTATGTTAGGCAAACAGACAACTTGCCCCAAAATACACAGTAAACTTCATAGCTGTGTAAACATTTGAACTACGGGTGGAAAAACATGTCAAGAGTCTGTGTTATCAATTCTTCCTTCTCTGCCCCCCTCCCCCCACCTCTTAGGGCCAGAGTGGGCATAGGTATGGATGATATTACTGGAGTGGGGAAGTGTCACATTTTCAGCTTGTCTGTCTTTGGGGTGAGGGGAGGAAGGAGTTATGGGGTGCTATTGGTACAGCTCAGCAGCATCCACAGGGTCTTCCTACTTTTATCACAAAGATGAAAGCAGGTCTGAGGTATACCGCAAACACGTTTGTGATGTTATAAAGCATGTAAAAAAGGGGCAGGGCTTGCACTGTGACACTGCAATGCTACTTTCATCAATCTGACCTCCCTCCCCTCCCCCAACAAAGGCCACTAATTCACTTATTACAATCTTTAAGTCCTGAAACTTACATCCCAAATAGATCCTGTCCTTGTCCTGAACATGCTATACTATAGTTTGTGTAGCTTTTAACTGACAGAAGTTGTATAATCCCCAAGCAGAATAATAGAAAGAAAGACAGTATTTTCATTTATACTGAAGATACACAAGTGCATAGATTCTTACCTATAGGTACCGTACATAACTTTCTTACAATCAACAAGAAGAAACTTTTGTTCCATTTTTCCATGAAATTTTGCCCCCGATTTCGAGAAATAATCTTGTCCTTTTACAGTACGTACTCTCATGTTCTGCAAAAAATGGCAATAAGTAATATAAAAAATCTAAAATGTATTACTGAAGTTACATCCCAATGCAAAGTGTATTTACTTGGAAGTAACTCCCCAAAGGCTTAATACTAAGCAAGTATGCGTAAATTGCATATTAAGACTTCATTACACACTGCACACTTAGGCATGTATTTTCTTTCACTGCGACATCTCTGAACAAGTTCAGTAAAAAGTCTTGCCTAGTGAGTGAGTTCAGGAGTATACAAGTATTATTAGATGCTTCTAGGTTCTTATTGCAAGCACAAATTAGTTTAATATCCATTTAGCCAGAATTATGTGCATACAGAAAGTGACTTCCATATATGAATTATTCTGTCAGACAGATGTCAGACATCCAGCAGTCAGGGCATCACACAGTAATCTTGATAGTATAAATCAACTGTGATTCCTTCTAACCCTAACTTTTATCTAACTTTCCATCTGTGAGGAATGACACTTAATCTGTAAAGATGGATACATGATCCCTCTTCCAAGGCCATCACAGGTCATCAACAAGTACGACCAATGCCATCTCAGTACTATAACCCGGCTTGAAACCTCACTGAAAAGAATCTAGATAATCTACTTCCTCCAGGGTCCTCCAGGGTCCATACCTGCACAGCCTCTAGACACTGGGATGGGACTTAGTCAGCATCACTTGGGTGGCCCAGGGCAGAGATGCATAATTGGGTATCATGTTGATATCTGCCCTCAGACCAATGGATGACCTCACAGTGGTTTCATGTAGATGTGAAACAGGTGAGAGCGTCAAGCCCTGTAGTTCCCCATAAGTGAGGGACTATCAGCTCAATCTCCCCTTCCCCCCCATTAACACCAACTGAAACTGGCCACAAAGGATGGACAAAAATTCTTGAGGAGAGGGCAAACCACCACTTCCTTCAAAGCAGGTGGAACATCCTCTCACTCAAAGAAGCATTCACCACCACATGCATCTACCTACATGTCATCTTCTGGGAGGCCTTAATCAACCTAGAGCAGAGCTTTCCAAACTTTTCATGTTGGTGACACACTTTTTAGACATGCATCATTTCGCGACACACTCTTACAGCAGGACACAAGGCAGGAACTAGGACCTGTGCGGAATCACAGCAGGTTTGGAGGCAGCCAGGCACAAGGCAGGCACTAGGACCTGTGTGGAAGCCAGGAGGCAACAGCAGCTGCGACAGACCCAGACACTGCAGCCGACACACTAACGTGTCCGGACACACAGTTTGGAAAGCTCTGACCTAGAGGAACAAGGATCTAGAACACAGGTGACAGAACTCCGGGCCCCAATGACTGTCCAAAGAGGCTCAAACTCTTCCCAGCTAACCAAGCAAGACCATTTCTCAGACAACTCCATGGGACCTGCACAGCCAGAGCCCAATTTTGAGTGACTTTATTCAACAGATCCATCTTCATAGTGACACTGCAAATGTTCCCCTGGCTCCTCCTTACCCAGGAGGGACCAAGTCCCCTTAAAGAAGGCTGCCAGTCAACGATCTGCAGATGCAATAAGAATGGAAAAATAAATACAGTCTGCTGCTTTTTATTAATATGAGGCCTTACGAGGGGTGCGATGGCTCAGTGGTTAAGACGCTAGGCTTGTCAATCGGAAGGTCAGCAGTTTGAGACCCGACCGCCGCGTGACAGAGTGAGCTCCTGCACTCGCCCCAGCTCTTGCCAACCTAGCAATTCCAAAACATGCAAATGCAAGTAGATGAATAGGTACTGCTTCGGTGGGAAGGTAACAGCGTTCCGCGCGCGTCATGCAGCCACATGACCATGGAAGTGTATTCGGACAACGCTGGCTCTTCGGCTAACAAACGGAGATGAGCACCGGCCCCTAGAGTCGGACACGACTGTGCAGGGGAAAACCTTTACCTTACCTACTACTTAATAAAGGCTCTTATGTGTGTTTGGTTGAATTCACTCTTTGTTTTCCTCCAGGGACACTTTGGGCATCTCTTCTGCTGTTTCATCTCCTGGAATTCCTTTGAAAAATATGGAACCCTCCATAATCCATACAAACACAGTGTCTGCACAGGTGTATTCAACTCAAGGCTGCTATCACCCGCTCCTTCCAAGCAGGGACTAAGGCCTCAGTCAAGTCATGCAGCACTGTTTCAGGAACAACTCCCAAGTTTCCTCTAAAACCCATCTGGGTCCATCAAGTGCCTGGGGTAGACTGAGGTAATAAGCCCTTTTTTCCTGAAGTGGGGAGTAGCCACAGAGAACTCCAAGGAGTGATTTGTCTATCAGAAGGGACTGACAATAACACCCCAACTCCAGATCACATTCTGAGACAAAACTCAGTTCTTAATATGTGACCCCCCCGTTTTGAGGGTCACAACTGAGACAGAATTGGGCCATCAATAACTTGGATCAAGTCCATGGTTGCCATGGCAGCCATGAATTCCTAAACTGCCTCTGGTTCTGAGCCCAAAGAAGGGAAGTTGAAATTCCCTAGTACCATAAGTCTAGGAAAATCCACTGCTAACTCGGCCACAGCATTGAGCAGCTTAGGCAGGGAAGCAGCTATGCAAGAGAGAGGCTGGAACAGCAGCAGCAAACCCATCTGATTCCTAAAGCGCAACTTTACGAAGACTCATACCCAGTTATCTGCATGGCAGTGCTCCTGGTAGTTACCGTAGTCCCTTGGGTAACAACAGCCACTCCACTAACCCAGCTCCAGAGCTGTGGCTGGTGCCACACACAAAACCCAAGTGGGCACATTTCCAAGAGGGGAACTCTGTCCCCAGCTAAGTTTCAGTAATGCATACCAGACTGACCCTGTTTCCTGACACAATTTAAAACTCTGGTGCTGGTTTTTTTCATGACTTAGAGCCTGTGTACCTGACAAAACGAATGTCCCAACTCCAACTTGATGGTGCATTGAGGCAACATTTGGAGGCTTTCCTCTGCATGTCACCCCCATCTGAACTATCAGAAGTGGTTATCAAAGAGGTCTTTTTTATGAGTGACATCCCACATACTGAATTCTCTTCCAGAGAATGCAGTGAGGTGTGAACAGCCAAAAATGCCTTTGTTCTTCTAGTCTTCTCAGTGTCTTATTGCTCTTATTCCTGCTGTTTTCTTGCATTCTGTACCTTTATTTATTTTTTTCCCTTTATAAACCACTTTAGAAGCAATGTGGATATATGTATAAATCTTTAAAATAAAATAGATGATTCACATAACAAGTAATCTTAGTTCATTGGTTCCACCCAAATATTTGGCAAATTTAGGGGACGCGGATGGCTCAGCAGGTTAAACAGCTGAGCTGTAGGCTGCCGATCAGAAGGTCGGCAGTTTGAACCCCACGCACGAGGTGAGCTCTCGTTGCTAAGTCCTAGCTCCTGTCAACCCAGCAGTTCGAAAGCCTAGCAAGTAGATAAAATGGGTACCACCTTAAGTGGGCTAATTTGCTGGCGTCCTGTCGGGAAGTCGTCTCCACCGGAGGAGAGGATCGGAGGAAGATCAAATGGCAGTGGTGATGACGGACCCGGATGTGACAGCTACAAGACGTCAGCAGCCGGCTCAAGGCATCCTGGGAATTGTAGTCCGGAGCCTAGTAGAGTCGGTTCCCTCACCCCCCTCCCTTCACACACGGTGATTTGTATAATTGAATTTGGTGAATTGTATAATTTGAATTGTATATATATGAATGTAAGCCGCCTAGAGTCCTCCATTAGGGAGGGGATAGGCGGGGTATAAATATCACTATAAATAAAATAAAATAAAATTAGAAATCACCTTAATACACTCTAATCCATTATAGCTGTTTGTGGTAAGTAGTAAATACAAGTGATTTATAAGGGTAAAATAAGCCAAACATGTTTATCACCTATTTAAAAAATGGGAACATCCTGTGTAAGCAGTTGTTCCATATCATTGCAATGATACCATCTTATTAACTTGCACTCAATAAGCTGTAGTTAGTTTGTAGACATAATGTACAAGCAGAAAAATAGGCATTAATGAAATACCCTTCTCACAAGTGGGAGACATATTATTTTTCTATTTGGACATAATGAGATACTTCCTTCTGAATTAAGGTGCTAAAATATACCTGTTGTTTTAACCAAACAGTGTAAAATCTTATCACTGATATTCTTTAATGAAGGAGATTAACTCACTATATATGTTCAGAGTTATTAAATTAATAACAGCAGGACCTGCAGTGATTCACATGGGTGGAAGAAAATATTGAAGGAGGAGGAAGACTCGCCTCCTCTAATTATTCTAGTGTCTGGACAAATTTTCTTCAGAAGGCTTCTGTGCTTGAGTATCCTCAACTTCTCCTCACAGGCTGACATTTAGCTGCCCTATATCTTTAGGCTCAATCTACCCCACTATCCTGAGGGAAAAGGCAAAGTGAGACGGTTGCTGCTACTCCTGTTTATGCCTACCATTCCTCGTTCAGTTAAAAGAGATCAGTTGAACAGGCAGCAGCAAATAGTAAGAGTATGACAGGTTCAAAGTACATTGGAAATTGTAGGCTTCAGCAGTTACTAACTAAGAAGCCCCCACAACCGCTTAAACCTAAACTATCTCCCACCAAAACCTGGATTGAATTCTGGTAACTCAGAAATCAAACATACCCAATGGTCTCAGTTACAGTTGCCATTAAGATCTGGGATCACAGATTCAATGGTCTTTGGACAAGTATTTCTTCCCACTCAGCCACACAGTAGTTTATTATGTGGATATCCTAGAATGGCTGTATAGTGGCAACACCAGTGGGTATTTTTGTTTACTCATTCCATAAGAATTTTGGTTTCTGCCACTCCTTCCCCAAACGTGATGATAAAGCAACAGCAATGGTAGTTTTCACAAGCCCCTTCTATCAGAAGAGGACATTTTATCACTATTCCTACTTCTCTACCAACCTAATATATTCACTCCTCTGTCTCACTAAGACAGTGGTGGTATAATCCTTTGACTGTTGGACAGTCCACACATACGAAGTTAGCATACATATTTTAGCTAGAACCATTTCGTGAATGTTTTCAGGGACTGTTGGTCCTTTTAATGAGTTTCCACATGTGGTATTTATTATAATTTATTTTAACAGTTCTAAAGCTCCTTTGTGACACCTCAAATAAAAATAACCATAAAAATATAAAAGTGAACAACCACAACAATGGCAACAAAAGCCAAAAAACAAAACTAATTGAAAGTTTTTTGGGAGAAGAATACTTTTGTCCCTTCCAAATGTCAGTACAGAAAAAAACAAACTTACACCTCCCCAGGAAGCTGATTCCATAACTTTCTGAGCATTTCACTAAAGCCTTGCATCAGGCAGTCAAAATTCTAACTTTGCATAGCAAAGCAACAAAACAGACCCTGACTTGCAACAGAGCATAAACAATAGAGGAGCTCATAGTAGGAGAAGAATTTATGTCTCAGGATATGATGGACTTTAAAAAAAAATAAGTTCCATAATCTGATAGGTTTGCCCAGCCATCATTCACCACATGTGAGACTACCTGCTCACTGAAGGAATACTCCAAAGTAGAATATAAGTTATCTTCTGTGTATCACTTTTAATCTTCTTACCATACTTTGGAAAACAACAGTTGAAGTGATATTGTCCACTACACATTCAATATGTAACATGAACTGGAATATTTCCTTTAGGAATGTTTAGCAGATACTTGCTTTTAAATAATATAATTATATAACACAGGATACGTGTTATCAACTTTAGGATGGCATAAAATAATGAGCCATAACTGAAAATGCAAGATATTAACATCGGTACCCTACACATACTGTATATGCTTAGAAATAAGCGTTACTGAATCGAACAAGAATATATTCACATAAATGTTCTCAGGATTATACAGACATTTTTGTGAGCATAACCTCATTGAAGTCAATAGGATTTACTTCTGAAATATGATTATAGTAACATAAATATTACTACTACTACTACCACTAGTGGTATTACTCTTCCTCCCTAGTGGAGCACAGGATCAGACTGTGACCTTTTCACTGGGAGAAAATGCTAGAAATTAATAACAGCACAGTAATGTAGAAACACACTATTTCCAGTCATAATCATCTCACCAATATAATCTATAATATAATAATACAAGTCATGTATTTAAAACCTCATTATCTTTGTATGAACCACTCACTATTAGGCAACTAATGCACATATAAAGCTAGCATGTTATTACTTGCCAAAATATTTGGATTCTCAGATTCCTCAGCTTAGTCCGAAAACATTCTGTAAATGAACTGTTTTAGAACTTTTTTTAAGAAATAAAATCACACTCAAGCACACCCACCCACACAAGTCTTAGTCTTAATATAAAGCCAAACCATACTAGCTGTTAACAAGCCTTGTTAACAAGTCTTGTTCCCATGGATTCCCCCTCCCTTTTCCGCTTGTTGTATGGGTTAAGTTTTTCCACTGTTTTCTAGTTCATAGCAGTCCATAACTTATAGTATCTTAAACTGGACAAAGAAAGGTTTGCAATTTTTGTCCATAAGGAAACTTTCACCCAAAACTTTAAGGCTGTGCAGTGCTTCAGATTCAATCTCTAAAAAGTGCATCAGAGTGTGTGGGAGTGAAACACAGCACCTACAGTATCTACATTGCCTTTAAGTAACAAGTATGTGATATCATGGAGAGATGCCATGCTTTATTGTCAGCCTCCCAGGTGGACCAGACAGGAAACACGACAAGTAGAGCTAAATCTACTTTATTATAAGGCTACATTAACAAAATTTTGCAAGTCTGAAAGTACAAATCACCTGCCATCTCTTTTTACAGCTTGATAAGTTAGGGTGGATCCTTTCTAAGTTTCCTTCTCTTCCCGTTATGCAGCTGCAGGCTCCTCGCCCTTTTATCTGATCGTTCCCTAGGCAGCATCTCTTCCCCTCATCTCTCCCACATACCATTACATTTATGGTGTTGCAGAAAGGTGCTATGCCTGTAATCCCACATGCTCTAAAGCACCTTTTAGAGATTGAAACAGGTTTGCACAGCTTATAAAACAGTACATTAAGGCATACAGTTCAGCTGAAAATAAGTGAGGTAATTGGACTGAGAGTGGAGGAAAGAAAGGATTGGAGAAGAAAGTATCCAGTGGTTTAGGAAAAAAACAAATGAAACTACAGGTAATCCTAGACTTACAACAACAATTGGGACCAGAATTTCCGTCACTAAGGGATGTGGCCGTAAAGCGCGACTGCATCATTTATTTATTTAATTTTTATCCCTTTATTATTTTTATAAATAACTCAAGGTGATGAACATACCTAATACTCCTTCCTCCTCCTATTTTCCCCACAACAACAACCCTGTGAGGTGAGTTGGGCTGAGAGAGAGTGACTGGCCCAAGGTCACCCAGCCGGCTTTCATGCCTAAGGCGGGACTATAACTCACTGACTGGTTTCTTTTTTTACTTCCTCCCCCACCTGGCAGCAGTCGCCTGCCTGCCTGCTGGCCTGGGACTCGCAACTTCCCCGCTGACTTTGGTTGTGGGAAGCTGGCAGGAAGTTGCCTCACCTAACGACTGTGGGATTCAGTTAATGACAGCAACTGGGACTGCAGGTATTGCTGTCGCTAAGAGCCAGTTTGGTCTAGTGGTTAAGGTGCTGGGCTAGAAACCAGGAGTCTGTGAGTTCTAGTCCTGCCTTGGGCATGAAAACCGGCTGGGTGACCTTGGGCCAGTCCCTCTCTCTCAGCCCAACTCACCTCACAGGGTTGTTGTTGTGGGGAAAAGAGGAGGAGGAAGGAGTATTAGGTATGTTCCCCCCCCCCTTGAGTTATTTATAAAAATAATAAAGGCGGGATAAAAATTAAATAAATAAATAAGGGGGTTACAGGGGTGGGTCTGCAAGGGTGTGAGGAGGTGCACAAAAGGTGCTGCGCGGGTCAGGGAAGGTGTGCAAGAGGTGCTGTGTGGGTCGGGGAGGGTGTGCAAGGATGCGAGGGGATGCACAAGGCACTGCACAGGTCGAGGGTGCGCAAGAGGTGCTGCGGTCAGGGAGGGTGCACGAGGGTGCACAGGAGGTGCCACATGGGTCGGGGAGGGTGTGTGGGGGTGCACAAGAGGTGCCACGTGGGTTGGGGGTGCATGGGAGGCGCAGCGAGGGTGCGTGAGTGGCTGGTGCAAGCACAGAGGGCCTGGGGAAGGTGCGCAGGTGGGGGAGACTTGCCCCACTGACTTGCAACCTTCCCTGCTGGCTTCCCCACTGACTTTCTGGGGAAGCCGGCAAGGAAGGTTGCAAATGGCGATCATGTGATTGCAGGGTGCTTGGCAACCAGTTTTAAGTGCGAACAGGATGCCAGGCGCCCAGATCACAATGACGTGATTGTGGTGCTGGGACAGCCAAAACACCGAGGACCAGTTGTAACCACCATTTGTTCAGCACCATTGTAACTTCAAAATGTCACTGAACGAATGGTCATAAGTTGAGGACTACCGGTACTTCATAAGTGTTTTCAGCTAGAGTTTGTAACTACAGTATAAACAAAATATGCATCTTTAATATTTTAGTAATCTGTACATTATCAAGCAAGAGAAAGTAAAGCTTTCATTTGTTTGAATTGCCAACATACTAAACATTACCCTTCTATACTTACCCTGAGCCTTTGGACTTGACAACCTTGTTTCTCTGTCATCTTAAGAAAATGGCTGAAGTTTGATTCATCTAGTAGAAGATAGACTGAAATTCCTCTGGTGGATGCTTCTACAATTTCTTTGAAAATATCTACATCTGTAAATATATCCATAACTATGGCAATAACCTATGTAAGGGAAGAAAAAGAAAGTTGTTGTACCATTTTACATATTAACAATAACTGATATTAAAATATTACAGCTTTTTGTAAAACATTTCTGAGGATGATACTATTTATTTATTAATATGAGGCCTTACGAGGGGTGCGATGGCTCAGTGGTTAAGACGCTAGGCTTGTTGATCGGAAGGTCAGCAGTTTGAGACCCGACCGCCGCGTGACAGAGTGAGCTCCCGCACTCGCCCCAGCTCTTGCCAACCTAGCAATTTGAAAGCATGCAAATGCAAGTAGATAAATAGGTACCACTTCTGTGGGATGGTAACAGCGTTCCGCGCGCGTCATGCCGGCCACATGACCGCAGAAACGTCTTCGGACAGCGCTGGCTCTTAGGCTAAGAAACAGAGATGACCACCAGCCCCTAGAGTTGGACACGACTGTGCAGGGGAAAACCTTATGAGGCCTTACACATACGTTATTGTTTTTTACACATATACCTGTAAATAATCCTTAGATGCTTCACACAAAAATAAACAATGAACTACAATAAAACTGAATTGCATTTAAATCAGAGAGCATCATAAAATAATCTGAAGTCTAGGGCAGTTAAAACACACATAAATAAAACTAACAACTGTCCCTATGTCTCACTAATTTTAAAAACACAAACATAAAATATCTAATTCATGAAAAATGGATCTGAAATAAATGGGTTTTTAAAACCTGCTTAAATATTGGCAGAATCTGCCACAACAAACTTCTAATGAACCATAATAAATTGGTCTATTATTGAATAATTGCTTTCTTCTTTACACAGGAGTTAATTTCTGAATTCTTGAATCAAAACATCGAGTTCTTCCTAGTGTTTTTCCCACAGGTACAGGGTCCGCTTTTTCAGATCAATTGAATGTTATATGTTGGTTGCGACGTGTATTTCTTTTATCACTAAGAATGAATTCTTTCAAGCACTTGGCTTGGTTCTCACCAATTTAGCTTCCAAATTGATGTACATGGACTGCAGTGTAAGCTAGCCAGCTGACAACAAGGACAGTACACTAAGTAACAAATAGTGTTGTAGAATCTTAAAAGACTAACATTACTATATCATGGAACTGTTAGTTTTGAAGTATCACAAGGCTCTTTCTGTTTCTTTCAACAAACTAACACAACTTTCTTGATTATGTCATGCAATTCCATGGTTTTGTTATGTGGCTGATAGGAGTAACTGAATGAAATGTTTTATGAAAGCAGAAAATTCCTGCAAAAATAGCATTATTTTAAATTGTGGAATCATAGAGTGCTAGAATTCAAAGGGACTCTGGAGATCTCCTAGTTCAACCTCATGTCTAGTACAGGAATCCTGAACCACACCTTCCCTGATAGATATCTATCAAATCGCTTTGAAGAAAAGCCCATCATTTCCTGAGGATGTCTGTTCTACTATGGAACAGCAATTCACATTACACGTTTTACCCCGATATTCAACCAAAATCTGCACCCTTGTTATTTGAGCCCATTGCTCTTTTTCACAAGTCTGCCCTATGTTCCATATGATAGCCCTTCAAGTACTTGAAGAGAATTATCATGTCTCCTTGCAATCTTCTCTTCTCCAGCCCTCTAATTGTACCTTGCATTTTTTTTCTTCCAGGGCCCCTACCATCTGGTTGAGAAACTGGAGCATGTCCAGAGGAGAGAAAGCAGAGGGCAATGTTTTTTCTTAAAATGTGGAACTAGATGCAATTTCCAGGTGATGTTCAACCAAAATCTGCACCCTTGTTATTTGAGCCTATTGCTCTTTTGAACAAGTCTGCCCTATGTTCCATATGATAGCCCTTCAAGTACTTGAAGAGAATTATCATGTCTCCCTGCAATCTTCTGTTCTCAGCCCTCTAATTGTACCTTGCATATTTTTCCTTCCAGGGCCCCTACCATCTGGTTGAGAAACTGGAGCATGTCCAGAGGAGAGAAAGCAGAGGGAAATGTTTTTCTTAAAATGTGGAACTAGATGCAATTTCCAGCTGTAGCCTGATCAGTGTAGCCAGAACAGGCAGGAATTGTCAGGGAGATAACTGGTGAAGAAGGAGGGGGCTCCCTCCTTCTTCACCAGTTATCTCCCTGACAGGAATGTTGATAGGTACAATACTCTTCAACTGAAACCACTCCTTACCCTAATTCCTGAGATTTCAAGATTTAAGTGGATGACACAACACTGTAAATTATAGCCCAAAACATTATACAAAATCAGTTACACTAGCAAATAGGATTAAAAGTGCTGATTAGGTACATTTTTAGGGATGTGTGAGTAAAAGGATTGTCAAGTAATAGCCCTCCAAATATTTCAACACTATCTGGACAGCCACACACTGCTCATCTCTTGTCTAAGGAAAAAATTATATTTTTAATGTCCATCAGTGAAAGAAAATATATTAATGAACATATTAATGAGCAAACCATAGGCAAAATGTCTAACCATAAAAATCTGAATTAAATGGGATAATAGGCCTGAAGATCCTGGAAGCTGAAAAAGAACTCAAGACTAAGTGACAATTAATCTTAGAATTCTAGAGACTTCTAGAAGAAAGGAGGAAGAAATGGTGGACTGAAGACAGCGCCACAAAAAGCGGAGCCAACAGCCACTGCTAAGAACGAAGAGCCGATGAGTAGATTGGCTCTTCAAACCTCTCTGGACAAAGAGAGGAAGGGAGATTGCCCACAAGTGCTCCAGACAATTGCTCCTCACAAGGAGACCGCAAGACAGCAGCAGGTTTTGAGCACTGGGAGACGAGGGAATAGCCATCTTACTCAAACCATGGTTGGTACTTTTAAAGGACACTAAGTTTGCATACTTCATTTTCTAATCACATTTGGAAGTTGCTTATTAACAACTTTTCAGCTATTAGAAACCTTTGGATCGACAAGTCTGAAAACACCGGGTGAGTCTGCCTTCAATCCTTAAAGAAAGAAAACTACAAGGTTAACTTTAAAAAAAATTGAAATAAACAGCAAAAAGCTAATTAAGACTTTGATTTTAGAAAGTTATAAACAGATTAAGGGTCCAGATAAATTTGAAATAAGATTTTGGAATTAATTATAAAGAATCCTTCCTGTGAGAAAGTCAAATTGTTCTGAATTTTTTAAAAAACATAGTAAGATTTTAAAAATTGGACGCTAGAGGCAACTAAAGATTTCAATTAAATGAGAAGAACACATACACTTGACTAACAGTTACAGAATGGTGCAAAATATTCTAACACTGGAAATACTGAAGGACACTTTTGAAAAATGGAGTCAAAAGTTAATATTAACAATGTCAACAGTGATATCTGCCTCTATGGATATATGATGTCTAAAATATGTTATGGAAGAGGAACAAGTTTTACCTGACAAGACAAAGTGAGTTGAAAGTGGATTTATAAATGACAGGCTACAAGAATGACATGGAAAAAGATGTTACACTGGACATACAAAAGAAACCGGCTGATGTTTTAATAATTAAAAGGGACATACAAACAATAAACCAAGAGAGTGACGTGGATAATTTTTCTGTACTGCACTTACAAAAGAGACTTGTTAAAGTTTTGAAGAATCTTGTGAGAAGGGACAAAGAAAAAATGAAAAGAAATCAAGTTCTAGGACATTATTTGAAGGGACTAAAGATCAAGATTGTTAGAAGTAAAAGGAAGGAATATAAAGTTGGTTTATTTGATCAAGGTTAAAATAGATATGTTGTTATTTCTGGTAGAGAAATAAGAGACTGTTGTAATTTAACAGAAGGTGAAAAATTACTAAATTTGTTTATGCTTGTTGTGATGAAGGTTGGAAGTCACTTCTTTATGTATTTCTTTTCCCTTTTCTTCACTATATTCTTTCTTTTCTTCTATTTATTCTTTACATCTTTTCTTTTCCTTTTGCACCTTTTACTCCTTCCTATTTTTCTTTCTTTCTTTTAGTTTGTATTATTGTAATTATAATCTTTTATAAAATTACTTGGGGGAAAAAACTTGGGGAAAAAACTTGGAAAAAAAAGAGAATTCTAGAGACTTCCATAAGATTTAAACAATTTTAAAGTAAACCAATTTTTATGAGCTAAACACAAGAAACAGCTTCATTCTGAGTGAAAGAATGACAGGCATGGAAAGAAGACAAAAATATTTGTTGGAAGACAAAAATATGCGGAGGTAGAGAGAGAGAGACTTGAGACAAAGATAAACTTAGCCCTATGTTAAGCACTTCAAGAAGACATAAGGTTCTGTATAATATCCTAATATCATTAGTCTATACAAGGATGGATTGAGCATAACAATAGAAAAGCCAAAGGCTTTGGCTATAAACTTTTTTCAAGTTCCTTTTGCAGGAAATGAGCAGCCAATCCTTTTCAGTAAAGGCTGATGACTCAGATCTGGGCAAGAAGTGTTTGTATAGATTTGTGTGAGGGGTATCTCAAAAAGTGGATAATTATATTATATTGGTCCAAAACTATGGAGGTCCAGAGTTTCTAGGCAAAAATTGCACTACTCAGAAAGTATTGCTGTGCTTGTCAATCCTGCTAGTTCAGTGAACTACGGGTAGTCCTCAGGTTATGATGGCAATTGGGCTAGCACCTTAGATTAGACCTGGAGTGCCCTTTTTACGAACTTAAGATTTGGCTATTGGATTTTATTATATTCATTATATTTTAAACTGTTATTTACTGTGTATTTTAATCTATTTATAATTGTATGTTAATGATTTTAATTTTGTTGTAAACCGCTCAGAGTCCCCCTTGGGGGAGTTGGGCGGTGATAAATTTGATAAATAAATAAATAAATAAATAGATAAAATGTAAGTATAAAATATAAAATAGCATCCAAGATGGCAATTAAAAGTTCTGATTCGGATTCATAAATACATGGGAACCATTTTAAGGCGCTAGCCACTCCCAAGATTGACTACCCCCCTTCCCGCCCCAGGTGAGATGGCAGAGCCAGGTCTTTAACTTCTTCCGGAAGGCCAGGAGAGAGGGGGCTAGCCTCACCTCTGGGGGAAGAGTGTTCCAAAGGGCGGGGGGCCACGGCAGAGGAGGCCCGCTTCCTGGACCCCACCAATCAACATTCTCTCATGGACGGGGTCCATAACATGCCCTCTCTGCATGACCGGGTGGGACGGGTCGATGTAACGGGGATGAGACAGTCCCTCAGGTAACCTTTAAATCCTTGCAAACTTTTCTTGAAAAATGTAACTGGGCTTTTGATATGCCCCATTTTTTTTCCAATAGAACTGTCAAGCCATACTGGGTGCTCCCCTCACCAAGTATTTTCCACTCCCCCCCTTGCTACTTTATCCACTTTATCCTCAATGTGTCAGACAATAGAGTTCTATACAAATGGCAGATTAAAGGACTTAACTTTTATGCATATTGAAAAAAAAGTTAAGGTCTTTATCTTAAGGCAGTTATGGATCTCTTCTGTAGCATTCAAGTTCATTAATAAAGTAAATGAACAAATATTAATTTGTTGTTTGCGAACTTTATGTATAGTAAAATCCTAATTCCATTAATAGCATTTTTTACCAACTTTTGCTCTCCCAAACCATGTGTTTTAGCATTACTATTGATTTTGGTATCTATCTCCCCCATAAAAATACTTCCCACCAAATCTATAGAATATACATGACTGAAGCTGCAAACAAGAAGAGATGTCTGCAAAGTCATTGGCTATAGAAATGTTATTAATTATTAATTAATAAAGTGAATCATGTAACTTAATAAGTTTGGTCACTTTCTAGCTGAATAATTGTCTGTTCATATTCTCATACTCAAAACCAATAACCTAGCTATTGTTTTTCAATGTTTTGTATTTGCTTCAGTTTAATGGATATATTTACAGGCAAATCGTATTTAAACGAATAATTCCTTTCTACTTATAACTAAGATTGGTTTGATAGATTTCTGACATTGAAATAAAACAAATTCAAGTAACTACTCAGAATTGGCCCTACTATTAGGCAGAGTTGAGGCAACTGCCTTAGGAAGACGTCGATGAAGATTCTCAGTCATCCAGGTGGACTTGTCTGTAGGCTGAGTCGTGGCAAGTGGATTTCTTTCTTTTGGTTGAAACGTTTCGCTGCTTATCCAAGTAGCTTCTTCAGTCTGACTGAAGAAGCTACTTGGATAAGCAGCGAAACGTTTCAACCAAAAGAAAGAAATCCACTTGCCACGACTCAACCTACAGTACCTTAGGAAGAAAACCCTAACCCTAACAAATTTGACCCAGTGGTACTATTGGAGCTCATCCATCTTGGGCATCAAACATGTTTTAAAACCCTTTCCAAATATTATTAGTCTTTTTTTACCCAGGCAACCCCCCATTCTTCCAGACTGATAAGCAGACTTAAAATGAAAGTTCATTGAGTAGATATTTGCTCAGCATCTCAGAAAATGTGCCCTTATAAGAATCAGAGAAAATCAGAGAAAGATTAGAAAATAACTGTAATAAGCATTAAATAATCTGCAATTAAACCATCAACAGATTAGAATTATACATGATTTGCTAGTTTCTATTATTTGATTTTTATTCTGTACTTTCAATAGAAGAGAATATATGTAGTTCAGGGTTGAACGGTAGAGTCCAAGGACTCCACTATTCTGTATTTTGTTTTAATCCAATTTATATATGTTGGGATGTACACCAGTCATTTGTGATCAGAACAGCCTATAAACTTAAGAAGTGGGTTAGTAAATCAATAAATAACATTGCATGCTGATGATGATTAATGGAACCCAGAAAGGAAAATATTTGAATAGAAAATAGACAAGAAAAAAAATCTATTTTAGAAAATGACTCTGCTGTCTCACAGGTTTAAATTTGAGTCAATAAAATAGCATTTTCTCCCCAGCAGGCTCCAAAAACTGTCATGTATTTTATGAAGGTTCTTCAAATGCCAATTTCCAATCAGCACAAACAGCTATATAATTTGTCACAAAAAAGATAAAGAAAACAGACTTATCAGTTACATTTTAAAAACATAGTTGGCAGAATAATATTCCAGTGTGTAGAGTTCTACTCAGATGTACTGTATGTAAGAAGTCTGTTTTATTCATAACTTTGTCAACATTAATAACAGAACATTCTATGGTACATTTATGCAATCATCATACAATATATTATAAAGCTTAAAAGGAGCTTTAAAAAGAAAGATTATTTATGATGGATCTAGGAAAGAAGCATTTATTTTTTACCATAAGATCAGCACAATCATCAAACAGCAAATTTATCATGAAGTTTTCATATATGGTAGGGGGTTTTTTTCTTCCATAATATGCTGGCAGTAGCTGTCATTGGGAAGTTGTCTGCTTTATACCAAGTCAGAAAGCCAGCTTGGTGTAGTGGTTTAAGGCACTAGGCTAGGAACCAGGAGACCATAAGTTCTAATCCTACCTTATGCATGAAGCCAGCTGGATAACTTTGGGTCAGTCACTCTCTGGGTGGGGAACCTTTTTTCTGCCAAGGGCCTTTTGGATATTTATAACCGGGGACCAGGGTTTCTGGGATTTCCGCAGACCGGGGTCCGGAGTTTGCAGGCGGGAGCCAATCACAAGCACTGGGGGCGGGGTTTGCGGGCAGGAGCCAATCGCATGGAAGGGGCGGGGTTTGCAGGCGGGAGCCCCGCGGGCCTTAGGCGGGAGCCCTGCGGGCCTGACGTTGCCCACCCCTGCTCTAAGCCAAGAAAACTGCAGGGGCTTGTCCAGGCAATCGCCAGGAGTCAAGATTGACTCAAAGGCACATACACTCACACAAAAGATGAATAATAAGAAAATTAGAGTGCTAAGAAGACAAACCCAAGTAATTCACAGGGTTAGAATTGATATTCACTGATCACTGAGTATCAGCCATGAGTCACACTGTTAAGACATAACATAATAGCTAGGCAAAGCTGCTAACTTTGTGTTTTAACTATCCTAGAGAAACAAGATAATACTTGAAATTATGCAGCAACCAAAACAGCACCTGGTTTTTAGGTATGAGGATTAACTTGTAAATGCATTGTGGAACTTTTGTTTGGTTTTTACCTCCCTGTCCTTCCTTTTTCCCCCCCGCAGCCGCTCCTCTGTGTTTCATCAGAAATCCCATAGCAAAAGTTCCTTTTTTTATTTTATTTGTCTTATTTATACCCCGCCTATCCCCTCCCTACTGGAGGACTCTAGGCGGCTTACAACATTATATATCAAATCCAATTATACATCATCATTTTTACAATTTATTACCACGCGACAGGGAGAGAGGAAGGGAACCGGCTCTTCCGCTGCAGGCATTGGACTGCAAGTCCCAGAATGCCTCGCTCCGCGCCGGCTGCTGACGTCCAGGAAGCTGGTATTTCCGGATCCGTCGTCCTCCACCGTCATCACCACTCTTCCAGGTCTTTCTTGGATCGAGGACGACCCTCCGCTGGACGCCCGCAAATTTTGTTGTTCAGTCGTTTAGTCGTGTCCGACTCTTCGTGACCTCATGGACCATAGCACCAGGCCTTCCTGTCCTCCACTGTCTCCCGGAGTTTACTCAAATTCATGTTCATTACATCGGTGATGCTATCTAACCATCTCATCCTCTGCCATCCCCTTCTCCTTTTGCCTTCAGTTTTTCCCAGCATCAGGGTCTTTTCCAGTGAGTCCTCTCTTCGCATTAGGTGGCCAAAGTATTTGAGCTTCAGCTTCAGCATCTGTCCTTCCAATGAGCAGTCAGCGTTGATTTCCTTTAGGATTGACTGGTTTGACCTCCTTGCAGTCCAAGGGACTCTCAAGAGTCTTCTCCAGCACCACAGTTTGAAAGCATCAATTCTTCGGCGCTCAGCCTTCCTTATGGTCCAACTCTCACAGCCATACCTTACTACTGGAAAAACCATAGCTTTAACTATACGGACCTTTGTCGGCAAGGTGATGTCTCTGCTTTTTAATATGCTATCTAGGTTTGCCATAGCTTTCCTCCCAAGGAGCAAGCGTCTTTTAATTTCATGGCTGCAGTCACTGTCTGCGGTGATCTTGGAGCCCAAGAAAATAAAATCTGTCACTGCTTCCATTTCTTCCCCTTCTATTTGCCAGGAAGAGATGGGACCAGATGCCATGATCCGAGTTTTTTTAATGTTGAGTTTCAAGCCAGCTTTTGCACTCTCTTTCACCCTCATCAAGAGTGCTTTCCAAACTGCCGTTGGTGTCACACCAAAACACTAAAGTGTCGCAACACACAGTTTGGAAAGCTATGATATACAGCCTTGTCGTACTCCTTTCCCAATTTTGAACCAATCGGTTGTTCCATGTCTGGTTCTAACTATTGCTTCTTGACCTGCATACAGATTTCTCAGGAGACAGGTAAGGTGGTCTGGTACTCCCATCTCTTTAAGAATTTGCCACAGTTAGTTGTGGTCCATGCAATCAAAGGCTTTAGTGTAGTCAATAAGCAGAAGTAGATGTTTTTCTGGAACTCTCTTGCTTTTTCCATGATCCAGTGAACCTTGGCAATCTGATCTCTAGTTCCTCTGCCTCTTCGAAACCCAGCTTGCACTTCTGGTAGTTCTCGGTTCACATACTGCTGAAGCCTAGCTTGTAGGATTTTGAGCATAACCTTGCTAGCATGTGAAATGAGCGCAATTGTACGGCAGTTTGAACATTCTTTGGCATTGCCCTTCTTTGGAATTGGAACGTAAACTGACCTTTTCCAATCTTGTGGCCACTGTTGAGTTTTCCAAATTTGTTGGCATATTGAGTGCAGCACTTTAACAGCATCATCTTTTAGGATTTTAAATAGCTCAGCTGGGATACTGTCTTCTCCGCTAGCTTTGTTGTTAGTAATGCTTCCTAAGGCCCAACTTGACTTCACTCTCTAGGATGTCTGGCTCAAGGTCAGTGACCACACCATCGTATTTATCAGGGACATTAAGATCTTTCTTGTATAGTTCTTCTGTGTATTCTTGCCACCTCTTCTTAATCTCTTCTGCTTCTGTTAGGTCCCTGCCTTTTTTGTCCTTTATCATGCCCATCTTTGCAGAAAACGTTCCCTTGATATCTCCGATTTTCTTGAAGAGATCTCTAGTCTTCCCCATTCTATTGTTTTCCTCGATTTTTTTGCATTGTTCATTTAAGAAGGCCTTCTTATCTCTCCTTGCTATTCTCTGGAAATCTGCATTCACTTGGTTATATCTTTCCCTTTCTCCCTTGCCTTTTGCTTCCCTTCTTTCCTCCGCTATTTGTAAAGCCTCATCAGACAGCCACTTTGCTTTCTTGCATTTCTTTTTCTTTGGGATGGTTTTAGTTGCTGCCTCCTGTACAATGTTACAAACCTCCATCCATAGTTCTTCAGGCACCCTGTCTACCAGATCTAATCCTTTAAATCTATTCCTCACCTCCACTGTAAATTCATAAGGGATATGATTTAGGTCATACCTGAGTGATCTAGTGGTTTTCCCGACGTTCTTCAATTTAAGCCTAAATTTTGCGATAAGCAGCTCATGATCTGAGCCACAGTCAGCTCCAGGTCTTGTTTTTGCTGATTGTATAGAACTTCTCCATCTTTGGCTGCAAAGTATATAATCAATCTGATTTCGGTATTGACCATCTGGTGATGTCCATGTGTAGAGTCGTCTCTTGTGTTGTTGGAAGAGTGTTTGCTATGACCAGCGTGTTCTCTTGACAAAACTCTATTAGCCTTTGCCCTGCTTCATCTTGTACTCCAAGGCCGAACTTGCCTGTTATTCCGGTTATTCCTTGACTTCCTACTTTAGCATTCTAGTCCCCTATAATGAAAAGGACATTTTTTGGTGTTAGTTCTAGAAGGTGTTGTAGGTCTTCATAGAACTGGTCGACTTCAGCTTCTTCAGCATCAGTGGTTGGGGCATAGACTTGGATTACTGTGATGTTGAATGGTTTGCCTTGGATTCGAACTGAGATCCTTCTGTCGTTTGAGGTTGTACCCCAGTACTGCCTTTCCCACTCTTTTATTGACTATGAGGGCTACTCCATTTCTTCTAAGGGATTCTTCCCCACAGTAGTATATATAATGATCACCTGAATTAAATTTGCCCATTCCTGTCCATTTTAGTTAAAGTTCCTTAGACAATTAAAAAAAGTGGAAGAGGAAAAGAACCAAGTTCTACGTACATAGTGAGTGTACTCTGTGAAGTCTTGGCTATAATTCTTGGCAAAAAATTCCAGCATCCTCTGCTAAATGCCAAAAATTGAAAATATTTCTCCTTCAAGTACAGAACAGAATTCCGTGATGCAAATTTTATGCAGGAAAGTAGTGAAGAGAGGGCGAACAATTCTTGCTGTATAAATTTTTAAAAAAATGTTCCAAATGCTTAAAGCCAACTAAAGATGTTGTGTCTCACCCTATCCTGTCTCTTCCATATAGAGAAAATGATACCTTTTATAAATTCCTAGTCAGCTTTCCTTCACAGATGGTTTGAGAAGTGGATGGAAGTGGATGGTGTTCTGGAACCATCCTGCCTTTATGGCTTCTCCAAAGTGGGTCATTGGACAAGCCAACAATACTCATTTCCTGCATGTGTATCTTTCTTGGTTTTCTATCAATGAATAAATGGAGGAAATTATACTTCTGTGGTCTTGGCTTGGGGTCATCAATTCCAGTTCTGTGATTTATACCATGATGGGACCATAAATACTTTATTCCTACTTCAAACTGTAAGATTACTACATAAAATTGTTTTATTCAGTCTAAGTGGGAATGATATCTAAAAGATCAAAAGGAGGACCAGGATTGCTTGGAAAATGTAAAACTAAAAGTATGCTTTACATTTAAAAAGTATCAGTACTGTCTAAGAATCCTGAACCTCAGCACATTTAAACTAGGAAGAATCCCATAACTGTAAAACACAATCCTCTCGAAGCTACACTGCACTGGTGTTTCATTTTTCACCATTGTCCCACTATCACAAATGTTTTGCCATTATCTCATTATCACACTATCATTGCCTTACCTTCTGGTATCCAGGTTCTAACTATTTTAAAAAGTTGAGAATAAGCTAGAATAAATGCATTAAACATGAATCTCTATTAAAAACAAGAATTAGCATTAATCACTGAAAGCTCAGATAAAAATAGTTTTATCAGTAGTCAAAAAAACTCCGTAACAAATACATCAACTTAATCTATCTGGAGAGAATTCTTTAACCAAGATGCTGCAACTCAAAACACCTTCTCCCTTTCCCTCTAGGAAGCAGAAAGCATTACAATCTTCAGATGAATTACTAGAGCTCTCGTAGGTTCATTGGGTAGGAAGTGGCCTTTAGATGCCAAGCTGTTAAGGCCTGAAAACAAACAAAAAGCTAATTGTAACTGTTTGCAACTTGCAAACAGTTTTGAAGAGCAGAGCAAGAACATGTTACAGTAACCATGGTATGATTACTATTTCACCTTGACAGGAGATGATGAAGGCGTGGACATTATCACCAGATCCACTTTCCTAGAAAGTCAGGCAATTGGCACAGAAGCTGCAAATTAGCAATGGCATTCCTGGCCACCACTGCATTCTGATCACCCAGGAGCAATATGGACTCGAGAATCCCATAATATTGCAAGACCATCCATTTTGTCTCACCATGTGGTTTATGTTGGAAGACAATGAGGTTGTTGCAAACACTCCTGCTTTCAAAATCTCTATCTTGAGCAACCTGTTCTGTACCACAGCACAGTGGAAAGGAAAGATATAACAGGAAGGAAGGAAGGAAGGAAGGAAGGAAGGAAGGAAGGAAGGAAGGAAGGAAGGAAGGAAGGAAGGAAGGAAACCACGTAAGAGAAAATTGAATACAGCAGCTTAAAAGCATGAAAAATTTAAGTACATTAACTCAACATTAACATGTGACTGTATATTGCTTTTCAGGATGCATTTAAGTTTTTTATTCATTCAGTGCCAGAGGCCCAAGTTATCTTTAAAAAACAAAACTGTGATTCAAAATTCCAAGGCACCATGAAATGTTACACAGAATTATTCCATATATAAAATAAAGGACTGTGCTTCCAGAAATAATGAATAAACATAATGAATTCATTTTTGAAATCATTTAGTCACTTACTTTCTTCCCAAAGACTTCAGCAATTTAAAATTCATAATCAGCATCTCCCCAAAGGTTAGTTAAAACTATTGTGCTTCATTTCTGTTGAAGCTATTGAAGAAAGTGGAAGCCAATTTTCACCTCGTGAAAAGTTCAGAGGAAGAAGATAATAACCACCCAGGGTCCCTCCTTGCGGGGGAGATGGGCGGGATATAAATATGATGATAAATAAATAAATAAATAAATACTAATGATAAATGGCAAGGAGTCAAAAGAGATTTAGAAACATATAAATTCTCTTTTTCACTTTAGGCTGGATTTCAGTAGTCTTGTCTATAGCATAGCTTTCCAAACTGTGTGTCACGACACTTTAGTGTGTCGCAACACACAGTTTAGTGTGCACGCACCCCCACGCCGCCGCCGCTGGTGTGTCGCCAATGGCGGCACTTTGGAAAGCACTGGTCTATAGGCTTTGAAATTCATTGCAAGGTGAACTTTCCAAAACCGTGCACATCCAACAAAATTAATTTACTTTCAAAGGAAACCTTAAGACCACCATTATGTTTCACAAAACACCAGCCATATCATAAAGTGCCCTAAATTTAACAACCCACTCACAGGCACAACCCCTCCTTACACTTTAAAGTTGAGAAACACGTCAACTAGAGAGGAAAAAAGAAGGGATGTGAGAAATCCCTTGAGTTAGAGAAGTAGGGATGAAGAAGAAAGAAAAGGAAAGGGCTGGGAAATTCAGAAATAGTATGAGAGGAAGGGAGCTAGTTATTCCATCACAGGGGAGAAATGAGTGGAAACTCACTTTAGAAAGCATTGGGAGGAAGGCAGTATGTAGTTTGGGAGAAGAGTTTTGTGGGTCTGAGAGAAAATTATTTGGATGTGATGTTTCTATTTGGAAGAAATACTGTACATTTAGAGGAAATAATTTTAGAACCGAATAATTTTAGAATAATGTATTTAGAACTTGTAAAAATAGACTTGTGTCCTAATAACATGGTAGATTTACTATAGTAAGAAATGATAGGCTTAAACAAATGTATTTCTAGTTTCACCGATGTATCTTTCATTAAAAAATGGGATTTTGTTGTGGTAATAAATACTTTGTTTGCTTGTGCCCATGGCTGTCATTTTGTGCCAGTGCCTCCAAGCTTACTTAAAAATCCAGATGTGGCCACAGAACCCAAAACACGGAAGATCCATGGTTTAGAGTGTACATATTAAAAATGTTCAAATCTAAACACTCTAAAAACAAGACAGATATATTATGCTAAGCTGAAGCACAGATGTCTCTAAGCTGTGAGCGTAGTGGCAGAAGTACTTCATGGGAACCATGATATGAGACCAAGTTAATTAAGACATTTAATGCATCTTTGAATATATCATGCACTGTATTTAAATAAAAAGTACAGCATCCTAGCCACAGTAGGACAGTTCCTCCTAACACAGCACTAGATTGGGGTTCCCACTGAGTCTCCCAATCAGCTCTTTTCTGGTTTTGAAAATTTTAAGGGTGGGAATGGAACATTTTACAAAGAGGCCTTGTATTTCCTTTCCTACCTTATTTCAACTTTTTTATACTAAACGTCACTACCAAATCTGGTCAAATTTCACCTGTGTGATCTCGAGGTGTTGGGGATTGCCTTTAACCTCTGGACTACAGGTTGGCCATAATAGAAAGACGATTTAAATTTTTTTTTTTTGTCAGAACTGCAACTACAGAATTAAAAACTCCCAATTCTACTATAGCGGTTAGATTGCATTTCAAAAAATGGGCTAGAAACCAGGAGTCTGAGAGTTCTAGTCCCGCCTGAGGCACGAAAGCCGGCTGGGTGACCTTGGGCCAGTCACTCTCTCTCAACCCAACTCACCTCACAGGGTTGCTGTTGTGGGGAAAATAGGAGGAGGGAGTATTAGGTATGTTCCCCGCCTTGAGTTATTTATAAAAATAATAAAGGCGGGATAGAAATTAAAATAAATAAATAAATAAATAAATAAATAAATAAACAAACAAACAAACAAACAAACAAACAAACAAATAAATGCACATTAAATGTAATCACAAATTTAATGTCACATGTAGAATGGGCTCTACTTGCACCAGTGGTTATAAATCTTTTACCAATCAGGTGATGGTCAAAAGCAAATAGTGCTGAAACTGGATTAAATTTAGTCTCATTCTAATTAGCACCTAAGAAGCTTTGTCATATAATTGTTCAGTTCAGTAGCAAGTACCTTAATCCATGTAACCACAGAGCTAGTTTTCTTGCTTTTTTATGCATACAGGATAAGGGATATAACACAAAGACAATGCAGTGATCTCACTTCACTGCCAATTTTATTTTTCCAGATGTTCTGACTGGTTTTACATCACCTAATGAAGGAGTGGACTATAAAATATTAGAAAAGTATATGAGCACTAATAACCTAGTCTTCTAGCACGTGGAAGAGTGTCACATTACATAGTACTGGCCTGTAACCATGTTCTGGTTATTTACAATGAGGAAAGTATGCTTTAGAGCAGGGTTCTCCGAAGTGGTCAATATTGACCACCAAGGGTCAATGGGACTTATCCAAGGGGTTGATGTTGTTTTGTTCTTGTTATTATTATTCGTAGTAAAGGTAAAAGTTCCCCCTGCAGGGAGGAAGGGGAATTGTCTTCTAAAAAAAGGTAAAGGTTCCCCCCACACATTTGTGCAGTTGTGTCCGACTCTAGGGGCCGGTGCTCATCTCCGTTTGTTAGCCAAAGAGCCAGCGTTGTCCGAAGACGTTTCCACAGTCATGTGGCCGGCATGACGCGTGCGGAACACTGTTACCTACCCACCGAAGTGGTACCTATTAATCTATTTACATTTGCATGCTTTCAAATTGCTAGGTTGGCAAGAGCTGGGGCTAGTGCGGGAGCTCACTCCGTCACGCGGGGCTAGGGATTCGAACCTCCGAACTTGCGATCAACAATCCTGGCGTCTTACCCGCTGAGCCACCACGCCCCTTATTATTCGTAGTACTATTAGTTAAAATAGTATTTATAAAATTATTTTCATATAAAAATGTTTGGGGGTCAATGAACATTCGAAAACTTCATGAAGGGTTTAATGAGCTGAAGAGTTGGAGACCCCTGCTTTAGAGAGATTCAAACAATTTTTAGGTGTGTTCTGACTATACGGAATGGTTACTGAATTGGCAGACATCCAAGAACTTCTTACCTCACACTTGTCTGGTTTTAAGAAAACAGGTAATACGTTTCTCAAATACCCTTTCAGTAATGACTTGTTACCAAATGTAAGAAGCTGCCACAGAATTTCTCTTCCTTAATAAATATGAATCCCCATACAGAAGGAAGAGGAGATTGAATGCTCAAAATGAAAAGCATTTCTGAACGAAACTCACAAAATTACAAAAGCTGGGTTAGAAAAGCAGACATGTAAAATTGCATTTGCTGAAAATGCAGCTACTGTTTGAAAAACAGCCAGGACAGGTAATGCCTGTAATTAAATGCTGGGATACTTGTTCCAAACTCTTTAAGTTCAATAACTCATAACTTTAACTTCTACATAGCATAAACTCATGTTAGCATGACATCTCTGCAGCTGAGATGCAGCTGAGCTAGTCTGGCAATGAAACATCTGCAAGAAAACAACAAGGCTCAGAGAGCACCAAGGACTCCACAGTTCAACCCTGAGCTACAAATATTCTCTTCGATTTGTAAAATAAACATTATCAGGAGCACAGTGTGTTATCAGGTTTAAATAATATTCTTGTTGGAGGAGAAAAGTGATTGTTCAGCATGTCCTACAATGGGCTTCCTTGCAGCTACAAAACATTTGTTTTTTATACAAATGCAACAGTATATGTGGCTTAATGAAAGAGTATAATTCTACTAGATTTCAAAAAGCTGTGTATCATTTTGTCCAAGGATTTAAATGAAAAAGCTGATGGGGCTTTCCCCTTTATTTCATTTAAAATATATAAAAGGGCTTTAGAAAAATGTTTGTTATACTGACCTGGTTAATTTTATCTACAGTACTGAGCTTAAAGAAAGCATTAGCAGCTCTGTTTCTGCTCCAACTTGCATCTGTGTCCACATCAAACCAACACTATATTTTCATGCCAGAGAAGTTCTGTCATGATTCCAAAAGCCTAGAGAGGTTTGTTCTATTCTTTATTTATTAGCAATGGGATCAGCTTATTTTACACCCTTGATGGTAAAAATCTAATCCTTATTTCCAATTAATGGGATCACCAATCAGTTGGGAAGAAAAAAATCTAGTCCAGCCTGCTTTTCTAACAGCAGTTTGAGGTGCAGAAGACAGAAATCCCCAGAAGCAGCTTAGCACAGAACTGATTCTAATATCGCTTGCCTATAGTTGAAGTTCTGGTTAAAGAGAATAGCCAGAAGCAAGTCAGCAATTCCAGTACCATGTAGTTTCATCATGAACAATCCATCTGAAACAACAAAATGTTTTCAGATACTGTTTCTATCATATATACCTATTTAAATACAAGAAGCTTTAAGATTCCATAATAATGCTCTTAATTATTTTGGATTTCAAAGATAACATACTGTACATGTTAAGATAAAATGAATGTGTTTATGGGGAATGTGCGATGATGACAGCAGCTTTATCACTTTCAAGTAAGCCATTTGCTTTTCTAGATCTATATAGAACTCCAAGACAAATCCTGAAAAATAAACCTTATAATCAACACAAATATTACCTATGAACAGCACCGTATTTTTCTCCTTACATACATGGTCACACACAAACAATTCTTCCTTTACAACTATTTTAGATATTTTTAAAAAAATATTTTGCATTTAGGAAAGGATGGCCTCATAAATACTCTGCTACATAAGCAGCCCTTCAGACTAAATAGTGCAAAGCCTCTCAGAATTAAAATTGCCTATATCAAATCATGTTTACATAGTACAGTGAATTCCACCATTTCCATCCTATTTACATGTTTTACAAATAACATTAGGAATTAGCTGTTAGAAAAATGAAGCAGTCTTTTTCCACCACCGTGAGACCTTTTATTACTACAGGTAGTCCTCACTTAACAACCACAATTGAGACCGGAATTTTGGTTGCTAAGCAAAGTGGTCATTAAGCGAATCTGACCCAATTTTACAACTTTTTTGTGGCGGTCATTAAATGAATTACCATGGTCGTTAAGTGAACCACATGGTTGTTAAATGAATCATGTGGTTCCCCACTGATATTACTTGCCAGAAGCCAGTTGGGAAAGTCGAAAATAGTGACAGTCATAAATGTGAACCGGTTGCCAAGTGCCCAAATTGTGATCATGTGACCACAGGGACACTGCAGCGGTCATAAGTGTGAGCACTGGTTTTATGTTGGTGTTTTCAGCACTGTTGTAAGTCTGAACCATCACTAAATGAATGGTCATTAAGTTGAGGACTACCTGTACTTTATTATCATTATTCAGCTTTCACTGTTGAATTAGGTTTATTACAAATGGTAGTGTAGCAGCTGCCTGTATTTTTAATCCACCCATGATAAGTCACAGCATGTGGAATTGAGGACTAGGTCAGTCTGCAGGCCATTTGACTTTAGTTCTGAGATTACAAACCTTCCTCTACTGCACTATTGCTCACTAAAAATTGCCATGGATAATCAAGCATATACCAAGCCTATCTGGTGAAGACAAAGCTGCTCTAACTTTAATGCTTTTTTGTACCATGGAATATTTTTAACACTCAGTGCCAGTCTTGTTCACAATAACGTATCTTTTGCTATATTCAACTTTATAAGAATGAATAACCACTTGTGCAACAAAAATTCTCTTTACCCCCTTTGCTATTGTATCCCCCAACCCAAAACTACTCCAGAAGGTTCTGCAACTCTCCAAAACAAATTGCATGGCAGGCTAGAAAGGAAGGAGGAATTCAAATCATTGGCAGCTATGCTTTTTATCAGGAAGCATCACTGGATATAACTCCACTTGTGCAATCTTTCTGAATATACTATTCTTGTCTTATGTCAAATATCTCCCACTTATTTTAGAATCAGTACTGTCAATGCTGTCATGGCAACAGATGGCATACAAACAGTGTAATGTCTTCAAATTCTCCTTAAAAGTATATTCAACCGCTGGAACAATTATCCCCTAAAATTCAGACTCGTACTATCTCCATCATTACAAATAATAACCCTATCCTATGAGGAAGTTTTAAAACTTTTAAATAAAACTTTTATTGTGAATAGGACTGCCAAGTTTGTAGACAAGGCAGTTCAGCTGAGAGCCCGTTATATTGAAAAGATTGGAGTGTCATGTAGGGGTGATGAACTCATTTGAATTTTGACTAGATATACACGTATTGTATTTATCATTATTTCAGGTTATTTAATTATCACATTTCCTTTATCAAAATTGAATATTTTGGTGTATTGTTATCAATTTTATCAGTTAAATTGTACTCTTGTTATTCCATTTTATCTTTGATATGGTCGTAAGAGTAATCAATAAAGTTGCTGTTGTTATGAGGAAATTTTAAAACTTTTAAATAAAATAAGTAATGTGCACATGAATTGTATTAACGAGATAAATGTCAGAGAATTATTAAGTTCTCAAAATTCTGGAAGAAAGCAAGAGTGAATAATATAGAGCAGAATTATTGAAAAAACCTAGCAATTATACAGTATTGTCATTCTATTAACTTGGTTACACAAATGAAATGTCACTCATTTATAAACTCTCTGACAATATATTTGGAAGATCTGGAAAAACAGAAGTTTTATTTATACAAGGTATAACTAACCTGGAACTCCAAAGATCTATAAATCTGAATATATGATAATTGGTTGGATACTATAATACCAAACTCACACAAATGTCTGAAAGCTGATCAATAATTTTTCAAATTAGCTCAATTCATCTACATAGTCAAAATGATTATGATAATGCCGTAACAAGTTATTTTCATCACTCAGCGTTGTAATGTCTGCAGTATACTGCAATGACTGAGCAAGCTTTTGAGCTGTGTCATGTCTGGTCCTTTGCTTAAAAAAAAATGTAAAGGTTTCCCCTGCACAGTCGTGTCCGACTCTAGGGGCCGGTGCTCATCTCTGTTTGTTAGCCAAAGAGCCAGCATTGTCCGAAGACGCTTCCGTGGTCATGTGGCCGGCATGACGTGCACGGAACGCTGTTACCATCCCACCGAAGTGGTACCTATTCATCTACTTGCATTTGCATGCTTTCAAATTGCTAGCTTGGCAAGAGCTGGGGCGAGTGCGGGAGCCCTCCGTCACGTGGCGCTTGGGTCTCGAACCTCTGAACTTGTGACCTTCCGATCGACAAGCCTGGCGTCTTAAACTGCTGAGCCATTGCGCCCCTACTGGTCCTTTGCTAACAATTGCTAGAAATGATGGCATTGATGTAACTGTTCTCTTAAATTATATGGAATTGACTAATAATAGTGATTCAATCAAGAGTTCCATGTGAGCAAAAAAGGTACTCATAAAGTTCCATTTATTTTGCAGGAAAAATTCATGTACCATACTGTATGCAAATAAATTCTTATAAGTTCAATTTCCTCTACTGAAGTAAATGAAGATACCTGGGGAGGTAAATAAATGCTGCATATGTATAAAACAATACAGAAGGCAGGCATCACCCCAACTTTTAAAGTATTACATTTGGAGCAAAAAATGGAAGCAAGTGTTGTGGCCAAAACCTGGCTCACCTAAAGCAACCAAATCACTTTAAAGATACAACGTAATTTTGTTCGGCATGCAAACAATATAGTGTACGCTGGATTCCCAGAAAAGCATTGGTAGCTTGCTGGGCAGCCCTGAGCAAAGGCAGAACCATTTTTATACATGCTTGGCCCACTACATTGCAAAGGCTAGACAAAGAAAAAGGCAGAGACATTGTAAATGACAGCATGACGTTGGAATGCTTTCGATAAACCCATCTGGGTGACCTCCTTGTTATTCATCCCTTCCTACTGGGTCAACATGTCAGCTGTACTATCTCTGAGATATGGTCAGTGAATATAAACAATTTTGGTTTACTAGGCCTTAATTTTGACAACAACTCTGTGTGAGAGGCCGTAGCAATTTCCTCTATACTGTGGATCTTATCTAGTTTATGCCCCAACCGCTGCAATTAGCCACATAATGAAAAAAAAGTTTAGATCTCTGTACCTTAATCTCAACCACATTCTCAGTTCCACAGTTGCTTTTTAAAAAAGAAATATGGGCTTGACTCAGAATATTTCCCCCCCCCCCCCATCTCTATCTTTCTTAGTTCTAAATAATTTTCCTGTTACATCTTTCACTTTACCTTTCCAATAAAGATATTTATATTCTCAGAATTTTTGTAGATATTTGTAAGTTGCTTGAAAATGTGTGAGGCAACTGAGTAAACAAAGAGTCCTTTTAAATTTTGATAAACTTTGGTTGAATAATAGACACTGATCTGAATTCCCAATAAAATCAAAGTCATATACTCATGATCAATACATATTTCATTTTTTAACAGAAAGAAGAAACGATTTACCTTCCTTGCTTCTTTGATCATCTTCCTAATAGTTTCTTTTATTGTAAAGGGTTGTATTCGTGGGGGGTGGAAAAGTAGCTCAATATTTGTACCACCAGAAATTCCAGGCATGACGTAAGGCCAACCCAGGTCGAGATTAGGAGCTTCCACGTCCGATTCCATAGGCCAGTATGTTCCTGAGGAGGAGGCATCATCTACACTGTTGTCAGTAGCATAAACCGTGTTTGGGGGAATTTTCTGAACAGTGTTCAATATATAACTAATCTCATCTTCTGCCAGGAACTCAGAACATCTTTCCTTAGCAAGAAATTCTTGGTAAGCCTCTGAACCACTTTCAATTAACACATCAATGGCAAGTCTGTAACACTCTTTGTAGTGTGGCTCAAGGTAGTTGTCGGATCTGCATTCATCATGTAAAGATGACAGCAAAGATGAGCTTTCCATTTTCAGAGTTATTTTGGATCAAAGACTTCTTAAACCTCCATGCATGCACTATGGAATATACCTAAAACAAAAAGAGGAATACAGAACAATCAAAATGCGTGTAAGAAAATGTAAAGCTTGCTCAGTATTATTCAAACTAGCATGAATATTTCCCAGGGTTTGTTTTAACACTATTCTTTTTAACAAATAAGAAGGTATTTTATTAAGCATATATTAAAGTGATTAGAAGTTAAATAAGCTTGGGGAAACTATGACAGAGACAGCAACTTGCACAAAACATTTTCAGTACAATGACTGATTATATATTATGCAATAGCCTATTTGTGTTTCTCTGTCTTTTTCAACATATGCATTTGGTATTTGACAATAAACTCAGCAATCTAAGTATGTTGTCTCTCAAAGGTGGTTCAGAAATCCAATACATTTATTTCTAGATATCCAGTCCAACTGGCTATCACCCTATATACCAGTCTGCAAGATTAGCTTGGAGCAGCACAAAGACCAGCAGCGGCTACAAGAAGTAAGTGTCAGCTGGGCTTCCGGTGGGGAATGGCGGACTGAACAGCTGTACCCGTGGGCTAAGCGGGCAGAGCTGACAATGTGGCAACTTTTTGCGGGCTTCAGGCTTTTCCTGAAGCCCAGAAACGTTCTCCGAATAAAGGAGAACACCTGGAATCATCCCATTTGTCCTCCGGACAGCTGCTTGTAGCCAGATCGCAAATAGCGTTTCGCGTTCGACTGGTAAGAGCTTTTAGCTGGGAAGCAGGGCCATCACCATTTCCCAAGCCGCACTGTAGCCTTAAAGGGACACTAAGACCAGCCACCCCATTTCTAAAACACCAATTTATGTATTTTTTTAAAGTATGCGTACCCTAAGAGAAGCTTTCTACAGCAAGGAGAAGCTGGCTCTCTTGGTGCTTATCGTTATTTTTGGGATTACTTTTTAAAAATTCTTAAGTTTTGGACTTCATTTTCCTTCCAAATATAAAGGAGGATTGAGAGTAACAATTGTCTTCCTGTTGTCATTTTTGTATTAAATTTGAAGATATCAGCATTTTCCTACATGTTGAATCGGCTGATTTGAACCTTCAACTTTCTGTTTCTACTTTCCCTTGGGAACTGTCTGCCTATCTCACTCTCGCTTGTATAAATACATTTTAGAACTTTTCCATATCTTCGATTTTCATTGGTTAAGCTCCTAGGGGGCACCATAATCTACTGCATGAGACATGGAAGATTTTAAACAGATTTTTTTCTGATTTCCACCGAGATTTTAAACAGATTTCTTCTGACTTCTACCAAGCTTTTATGCAAGATATTCAGGACATCGTGGAAAATATGAGATCTAATATGTGCCATCAGGTTGGGGATGTGGTGGATGAAATCGAGGAATTCAACAGTGATAGAAATATTTCTTCTAAGAGTGACATTGGGATTTCTATTGAGATGCAGGATGAAGACTGGATAGTGGAGTTGTAGAAATTTAAGTTGAGAGAGGGATCTGCAAGCAATAAGTGAAATTGACTTCCTGGTGGAATGCCCTGAAAAAGAAGGGGTCATGTATGGGAGGTTTTTTGAGAAGCTGGAATTTTTGAGGGGGCGGTTGGGCTGTTTGATTTTTCCAAGAGAAAAGCTCTGTGCACATTGTGGGGATATGTAAATGCTCTGGTTTATTTTGAAGTGGGATAAGGGTTAATGTATGTTTATCTGGTTTGCTTTAAGGGTTTCACTGATGTTAACTATTAAGTATAATGGCAGACAATTTATGTGCTTTTCAGTTTGATTTTTATTATAGTAGACAGAAATTTATAGAATAGTAGTAGGAAGGGAATAATTAAATATGTGTTATCATTTTGGGGGGAAGTTGTTTAGGTCACCTATATGATTTTTTTTTAATATAAGGGGGAGGAGTAACTGTACGTAGTGATTTTTATTATGTGCTAAAGTGGAATGACTTATAGAAATAATGTGGTTTTGGTTTAATATAGAGTAAGAGATTGATTATGGAAATCTTTGTATATCCTTGCTGTTAAAAGTCGGAAGCCACATCTTTTTGTAATTTTGAAAAAAAAATTACCTTGTGTTTTCACACTTTAGTTCTTTTCCTTTTTTGTAGTTTTTTGTTTTTCCGTAGTTTTTATCTTTGTCTTGAAACTTAATAAAAATTTTATATATAAAAAAGTAGGTGTCAGCCCTTCAAGGCAGTCTAGACAAGAAGCACAAGCCATTAATACTAACACTACCTTTATTGTAAGGTTACAGTAACAGAATCTTACAAGTCTGAAAGTATTTCTCGCCTCCCTTACTTTTACTTTCCAGAAAACTAGGGAGGGTGCCCTCTGAGACGCTTCCCACGCCCTCTTTCCTTCTGTGGGCTGACGTATCTTTTGCATGATGGTTGTCTAGGCTGCGGCTCCCAAGGTCATCCTCATAGCCAATTACAGCAGGATTCTAAATTCACGTATCATACACCATAAAAAGATTTAATTTTGACCAAGCATACCACAGTTTATATACAATGGATTATGGCTTACCTAAGTGTGCAGACCCAACCAATTGTTGTTTGTTTAGCAAATAATGATTAAGCTAACTATTGTTTTGCGCCATGTCTGACGCCAGCCAGCAGCCAGTAGGCAGTAGCAATGTTATCAGATGCAGATTAGCCCTGAGTCAGGCCAAATTTAAATAATGATGCAGATCCAATGATTGCCAAACCTTAATCTACACTGAATAATTACCTTGAGTCTGTCTTCTATTTCAAACATAGACCTACATGTTGGAGAGAGGAATAGAGCTTAACTGCTTGGTCGTTAATAGAACGGAAAAAAATCAGGCTCCCTGGTTTAGGAAGTTAAGCCATTTTTTTCAGTGCCACAATCCAAAGCCAAATCCTTTTCCTTAAAGAGATCTTCAAATTGTTTTCTGAAGTTCAGGAAACCTTCAAAGATGTAGGACATATTCTGAGAATTTACTTTTCCTAATAAAAGTATCCTACGTTTATACCATGACCCTTGTGGCCTGTTCTTGGTTATAGAATCACATTTATAAATATGTAAATTGTAATTATGAAAATGTTGTCTGTGACTGCAGCAGTGCTTAAACACGGCCAATAACCCTGTGATTGTGAAAGGAGAATGTGTGTGTACCATAAAGACAGTATCTGACTCTTGGTGATTGTGTCCTGAGAAGTGGTCTGCCACTGCCTTCTTTAAGGATGTTTTTTTCAACTTCACAGCCTAGCTAATAGTCCTGGAATTTCTATGTGGTTCCCTCATCCAAGTATTAGACAAGCCTGATCTGGCTTAGCTTCTAAGTCCAGACAAGTTCTGCTAGGTGCTGCAACTGGTTGCAAAAGTTTAAGCTGGTAGCTTCTTTACGTTACATCTACTGAAACGGATATGCAAAAACTCCACCTATGCCTTCTCCTGTTCAAACTCTTTTCTTTCTCATATCTTTTACATGGAAATATTATACCAGTGTGTCCCAAACCTGCACCCTCCAAATGTCTTTGGACTGCAACTCACAGATCCCAAATTCCTCAGCCAACATATAGTCCCAAACTGGGGGAAGACTGGGCTCTAAAAAAAAGGTATGCAACTTACCTCCAGTATACAGAATCTGAGTGCTCATTTTATTATTTCCTAGAGCTGATCTAATCCACTTTCTGCTTGCATACCCTACATCACTTCCATTACTGATTAAAAGAACAACCCTTTTTCTCCCACACGTTGGAATAGACACTGAATCGGCAAGCTCCTGATAGGATTAGACCCTCAAAAGCAACCCTTTTTAAGATCTATAGGGTTTTTTAAAGTCAAAATGTGTTTATTATGAAAGTTTTCTATGATTTTGCCACTAAAAAGAAACTAAGAAGAAAAGCAGAGGTTTGTTGTCCATTAGTTATAAACATACAGTAGTTACATTAATAGCTAGGAATAATTATTATATACTAATTATTATTAGTCAAGGAATAAGCAACCTAGTGCTCACCAGGTATTTTGAATTTCAACTCGCCTCAGCCCAATCAGTTCATCCAAAAGCAAGGGATTATGGCAACTTTTGGACAAGACATCTGGATAGTGCTAGCAGCTAGACCAAGGAAGAAATAGTAATAAATTTGGAGCTTCTACATAAGCAAGCTGTTTGCTGGATGTAGGGAACTGCTATTTTTGCAACATGTTTCCATGTATGAAAATAATCTATGTGCAAAAAAGTTTCCAAAAGTTAGTGCTTTGCTGAACTGAAATTTAAAACAGATTCATCAATCACAGTTGGCTATTTGTAGGCTTAGAATTTAATTACAGCAACTTCACTAACTCTGAATTTAGAGTTCCATAAATGAACGGAACGGTCTATTTATCCTTGTCAAAACCAAACAGCAGCATGACAAAAAAATATTGTTGCACCTCTCCAATTGCAAGCAACACCTATCATTCTGTTATTTCAAAATAGCATAAAATATTGTAAAACACAGGCAATAAATATTTATTATTATTTATTATTTCTAACTTATATCACCGCCCATCTCCCCCCACAAGGGAACTCTGGGCGGTTAAAAAACCTTTTGTTTTTGTGTACACAATTAACAATTCTCACCCTTTGTCCCTCAGTTTTATGCTTTATAACTGTTTCTACATACTATATACTGATACTATATGTTATTTTGACTAATGACTTGGGGAGGGGGAACTAGTTCCACAGGGCAGGCACAAGAACAGAGAAGGCATGTCTCTAAGGCAGAGCTTTCCAAACTGTGCGTCGTGACACAAAAGTGTGTCGCCACACAGAGTCTGGTGTGTCGCCACACAACCCGGAAGCGCTGATCATCAGCGCTTCTGGGTTTTCCCGCGGCAACACACCAACGGCGGTGTGCAAAAACCCGAAAGCGGCAGCAGCGCTTCCAGGTTTTTGCGCGCTGCCGCAATGGCGGCACTTCCGGGTTTTCCCGTGGCGACACACCAACGGCGGATGGGCAGCATTAAGCAAAGATAGGCAGTCCCATAAACAACCTATCCTTATGTCAGTTAGGGCTCTCTGGTGATAACCAACACCTTGAATTGCACCCTGAAATCTACCAGGAGCCAGTATAGCAAACAGAGTAGTGGTGTTACAGTATATGGGTGTATCAGGATGCCCCCATTACTACCTGCACTAATGCACTCTAGACCGACTGTAACTTCCTGATGATCTTCAAAGGCAGCTCCATGTAAACCATATTACAAAAATCTAACTGGGAAGTGACTACAGGTAGTCCTCACTTAATGACCATTCGTTTAGTGATGGTTCAGACTTACAACGGTACTGAACAAACCAATTTACAACCGGTGCTCACACGACCATTGCAGCATCCCCGCAGTTACGTGATCACGATTTGGGCGCTTGGCAACCGGTTCGCATTTATGACCATTGCAGCATCCCGTGGTCATGTGATCGCCATTTTCGACCTTCCCAGCCAGCTTCTGGCAAGCAAAATCAATGGGGAACCATGTGATTCACTTAACAACCACGTGGTTCACTTAACTGTGGTGATTCACTTAATGGCTGCCACAAAAGTAGTAAAATCGGGTTGGATTCGCTTAATGACCGCTTTGCTTAGCATCCAAAATTCCAGTCTCAATTGTGGTTCTTAAGCGAGGACTACCTGTATGGCATGTGTGACAATGAGTAGGGCTTCCCAGTCCAAAAGTAGATGCAATTGGTGCACAAGACGGATTTGTGCAAAGGCCCACCTGGCTACAACTGTAACCTGTTTCTCAAGAAGTAGCCATGAGTGCTGGACCACCCCGAAACGGTACACCAGCTCCAAGTAGAGGAGTGCAGCCCCACCCAAAATCACATGGGGAAAATTCCCTGATCCAGATCCTTGGAGGGTGGGGCAAAAGCCCACAGTCACTTAGTCTTGCTAGAATTAAATCAAAGTCTGTTCTTCGTCATCCTGACTCTCACAGCCTCCAGACAATGGGAAAGAACCAAGACAGCATCACTTGTTGGCCAGGGGCAGAGATGTACAACTGAGTATTATCAGTATTACCCAGTGCTGACAGATGACTTCATCCAAGAGCTTCATGTTAAACAAAAATGGTGAGAGTGGAGCCCCAAGACATCCTGCAAAGGAGGAGCCTAGTGCCAGGCCTCTCCTCTACCGCCCAACAACACTGACTGGAAGTGGCCCAGGAGAACCACTGCACACTGGGCTTCCCACTCCCAGGTTGGTCCAGAAAGATACCATGGTTGATGGTGCTGAAGGCAACTGAGCGACTGAGGGCCAAGAAGGATGTACTCCCCCCATCCTGAGCCCACTATAGGTCATCAAAAAGTGCAACCAATGCAGTCTCAGTGCTATATCCTGGTCTGAAACCTGGGGTCCAGATTTCCCCCAGGGCCCTTTGAAGCTGCAACCTTCTCAACCATCTTCCCTAAAAAGAAAGGTTGGAGACTGGATGGACATTGTCCAGCTGCACTGGATCCACCAATGGCTTCTTAAAGGGAGGCTGGTCTTCCTTACATACTTGTACGGTATACCTCCTTTCATAAGCTGCATTAGAAGTTTTAATATTAAAATTGATTTTAATAAATTTTCCTTAATGCTTAAGTATCTTCTTTTATACAGTACGTTGAATTAAAAGTTTTCTCATTCCTTAACAGAATTGTCCTCTTCAAAGATCCTCAAAGGTTTCATCTCAAGTAAACCATGAATTGTTTGATCAATTGGTTACAAATCAGCCTGTATTCAGTTTTTAAACTAGAGCTTCAGATCTGGACTTCAAAAATCAAGACGACAGCAAATATATACAGAAAACCCTAATATTTTGCTACTATCCAAGGGTCATCCATATTTTTGCAGTCAACATCTAGTACCCCTAACTTAAATCCTTATTATTTTAGCAAATATAATTTCCATTTCTTCAGCAATCTTGCTTAAACACCTAGTTCTAGCAGGCCCATGTTTAATATACTTCAAAATATTAAAAACTGGTCAAGGGGATGAGATTAAAATCCTACTCTCCTGGGCTCACATGCTCCCCACCTCTACTGTCTTCCTACAAACCGTAGAAATGTTCACTTTTCAGTTAACCATGGGTTCTTGTCTCTCTCAAACTAGAGGGTATGATTTACCATTATGGGGAGACCCAAAATAAATTAATTTAAAATCATGTGATAGCCAACAGGGATACTGAAATGAAGCTCAGTCGTATACCTCTGAGTACTCATATAGACAATGAAAAACAACTTGATAGCAAATTTGACCATTGGCTTAATGACAATTAAGAACAGCAAGTATTACACATCTGCTCCGCAAGCTGCATTGGTTGCCGATTTGCTTCTGGATCCGATTCAAGGTGCTGGTGACGACCTTTAAAGCCCAACATGGATGGGGCCAGGTTATTTGAGGGACCGCCTCACCCCAATTACATCCACTTGCCCCATCAGGTCCGGCAAGCTTTGTTTGGTGGGGCCCAGGAGAGCCTTTTCTGTCATGGCACTCACTCTTTGGAACAGCATTCCCCCCGAGATGAGGTTGGCCTCAACCTGTTGGCCTTCTGGAAGGCCCTTAAAATTTGGTTTTGTCATCAGGCCTGGGGATCCCATGGAAGCGTGGAGCCCATTAAATAGCTGGTATAAATTTGATTGCATTCTACCCTGTCTTTTGCTATTATAGTTTTCAATTGTTTTTAACTGTTTTAATTGATAAATTATATTGTTTAGGTTTCTTTTAATTCTGTACACCACCCAGTCACATGCAAGCGAGATGGGCAGCTATATAAATTCAATAAATAAATTGTTCTAGAGCAAGCTGATTATATAGAGTTCTGCAGTGCTTCAGATTTGATCCCAAACAAGTACTTTCTACCATGCAAGGGCATGAACAGTGCACCTGTTCACAGCTCTTTAAATCAAATGTATATTTTTCCATGATCACATGGCAGCTGCATAATCCTGATAAAAGATACAACTGCTTTAAAGAATTGCAGGCAAACAGTTGCTGTGTTCTCATTCCCACATGCTTCAGATCACCTTTTTGGAATTGAATCTAAAGTAATGCACAGCCCTAATTACTAACAGGTGTTGTTTTTATAACTGTGGCATTTTAAGCATGATGGCAATATATACTTTATACTTTACTATTTCAATTTATATATTTAACATGCTCAAGGCAGCTAACAGACATCATTGTCATTATAATTTAAAGCAATTAAAATCCAATTAAACCAGCAACTAGAAAGACTAATCCACTTAGAAAAGTTTGCTGAAGAGGTCTTCTTGATTCCTTTCTTAAGGTTGCTGAAGGACAGTCAGTCAGTTCAAGACATTTAAGTATGCATACATTGGTAGACGGCAGATTTGGTAAAGAGATTCCAGTGAAGCTCAACAAAGGCCTTTCAAGATTTCCTTTAACCCAACCCTTAACTCATATATACAAAAGTTACTTGCAGATAATCTGTAAACATCTTGTATGAAGTATAATTTCATGATTGATGCAGCTCCATCTCTTAATCTGGCTCTAGTGTTATGATATCAAGCATTTTCTGTTTATCATCTGAATGTGAATACAAGTGAATAAATTAAAACTGAATTTTAAAAAGTGCATGATAATCCACATCACACCTTGCTATACTATAACAATAGTTAGGGTATAGTTTTTGTGAATCACTTGAAAAGAAAAGTTCCATACTTTTGTATCTTAGAGTATCAAGATCTAATTAGTGTAAAATGCTGTATGTTAGGCTCTCCATGAAGGTCACTGAGAGCTCCAGCTGCTACAGAATGCAATCAAGAGCCTTTTTCTCTTAAAACACTAAGGCACTGTATAGTTAGTTTGGTTTAGCCTTACAGTAATTTTGAACCAACCTGCTGTGTCTTAACATGAAGTACAAATCAAGCTACTATGACTTCTTCAACTAACCACATTTTAAAAGTAACCTAGTTTAGAATTGTGTGAAGTTAGCCATGGTAATATTCTCTACCAGCTATAGCAATCACTGATTTTCAGGAAGAAATACCATCATTCCCCATAGCTTTATATAGACAGTACTAGCTTACCAAGGGCATAAAATGTACAATACTTTTGGTTTGTTCTACAAACAGTAACTGCTACACAGGATGATTTAAAATAGATCCACAAAGCTTTCAAGAAGAAATCTGCAGGACTACATTGTAAACGACCAAAAACTGGCAGCTGAAAAAAATATTAGTAACATAATTATGAAGATGTACATCAGGGAACAAAACAAATCCATTTAACCTTGAACAATAAAGTAATTCTCTTATTTCGTATTACCCAAATTGAACTCTGTTAGTATAGTGGCTAACGAGAAAAGTTCATATCTCACCTGTGACAAAAACTCTCTTGGCAGTTTTAGGCAACTTATATCATCTCATCCTTAGCTGTACTTTACATTGAACTGTTATCTATATTATAATTATTGTTTGTGCATGACATGTTTAAATGAATGCAAATATTAAATAGCCTGTTGAAACACTGCCTTCCCCAGAAAAGCCCAAACAAATCTAGACTTTAACCCTTTCCCTTTCATGATTCATTACAATTAAGATTTCTATTCTATAAAGGTCTACCATGGTATGGCCTTGGTTGGTGATTTCTGTATCTTGCTTAATGTGCAATAATCAATCCTGTTCCATTTATCCTCATGCACCTCCACCCTTCATGAATACACTGTACTTCAGTTAATGGGTGTGAGGCTGGGAGTTTGTCAAAGGTGTTACACACACACACACACACACACACACACTTTTATTTACAGTTACAGCTATTTTAGGCCCTTGTATCCATTACCTCAAAATATTTATAACAGAATAAAGATAAATTCTCTAATTTCGCCTATGGAACACTAATACTATTAATCTTTAGCTAGGGTATATTTTATCTTTTGATATTTTCCCAATGAACTCCAAGAGCAGCACTGTTTTCAATACAGAATATTAAATTCCTGTCTCAAATAAACAAAAAGATTAATGACCCCTGCTAAAACAGGCAGATTGTAAAAATCCTGATATCCCTGATACCCATTGTGCTGGATTTTGTTGTCCTATTTTTTCATCCTTTTTCCAAAATATACTTTTTATGCTGTTTGCCATGGGAAAGAGAAGAAATATGGGGCTGGTATATTTCCCTCCACCCCCATACCAGAAGTATCTTAGAGAAACTGAGTTTTGGGTCTGCTTCCTCTCCCATCTCAGTACTGTACTGAGTGAAACAGCACTACCTGTGGTGCATCTGGTACCCTAGCAAGGAGGTCTCCATGGGTTTAAAAAAAAATAAAGGAGACCTGCTATATCCCATGGCTTCTAGGAGATTTTCCTGAGGATCACAGGACTGCAGCTTTTTCAAAACATCAATAAAGATCAAGTTAGTGCAACGCCTAACACTTGTTTCCATTGAAGCTTTACTGATTTGCATTATAATAATAGTTCACCACTAGATTACTTTTAGTTGCTTTGTGCTACATAAACCCTTATCTTTACATTATTAGAACTACATATAATCTTAACACATGAATAAAACGAGTATTTTATTGTGGATCATGACGTTATGTACTCTGCTTCAAGGGTGCAGGAGACTAAGCTGTCTTGGGGTGGAGTCTTCATGTAAAGGTGTACTGAGATAATCTCCAAGTAGAAAGAAACCTTGACTCTCTTGGGTATAAGAGGGAGGGAAAGACAAACTCCATTAGGCTTTCAAGATTCTGTTGTTATAGCCTACATCAATAAAGTGATATTTACTTTAAATAGAGTTCTAGTATTTCTTGCAATGTCTGTATACCGACCTGGTCTACCTCAAAGGGCTGACACTATCCATGTTTGAGATAATAATGTTCTTTCTTGTCTAACACACTTGTTTCCACTGCAGTTTTACTGAATTTCAGTTCAATAACAGATCTCCACTAGTTTTCCTGTAGCTTTTGTGCTATATACACTCATACCTTTAGATGATTAGTGCTACATATAATCCTTACACATGAATAAAAGAGAATTTTATTGAGAATCATGTCATTATTAACTTTGCTCCAAGGGAGCAGAAGACCACACTGTCTTGGGTTGGATATCTGAGATAAAAAGATAGTTTAGTCTAGTCTAGATAAAAAGTCTAGTTTCCTCATTGGTATATCCTAAATTGTGAAGGCCTGAATGGAGGAAGAGGTCTTTTTTTTTTACCCTGTTTTCTCTTCTCTAAAGAATTGAATAGTGCTGCTTAAGAGAAAAAAGCACCCCAATCCGATTTCTCCCTTCATAATCATTAAGGGATCTTTAAGCTTCTCCTGGTTTAAGTATCTAGGTTATGTCATTTAAAGATATGTAAATAAAACAGCTACATAAGGCACAAGAAAAAGTAAATAAAACTGAGCAATTTCTACAAGTGTTAATGCAAGTTGCCCAAAATATATAAAAGGCAAGAATAAAATATAATAACAACAACAACAATCCTGTACAGCCCAATTTGTAAGGCCTCTATGCTCACCACCCTAGTCTGGTCAACTTAACTAACTTGCAAGCCTTTTCCTAGCATACCAAAAGAAGTATAGTAAAACCAAATGTTCATCATAAATTGAAATACCTCATCCTAACACCAAGATGATTTAAAATTAATAGTTTTTAAATGACAAAACACGTGTTTTTGAGAGATTACTGAATTGGGAGCATATTCATTGCTTAAATGTCTATCCCGCCTTTCATTCAGGAGCTCAGTGGCACAGATGCATGCCTCAAAGCTTACTGTGCTCCAGTCATGGGATCAGTCTAATTCTGAAAGCAAAAAAGGAAGCGTAGCTCAAAAGCGCTACACCCATCCCATAAACTTATCTCCCCTATCTTTTCATTAGCTGGCAACATTTTTCCTCTCAGCCAGACTTGTCAACAAGAGTAAGGGAAATGGGGGGAGAGAACCCTAGTTGGGTAAAAGGGCCGGAGGGACAGAAAGAGTTTAAAAATCCTCCCTTCCCACTATGAAGCTGGAAGCAAAACGTTTATGTCCCACTGTATTCGAAGGTAAACTTGCCCAGATTTCCAGCCTGAATAGCATTCATTCTAAGTTTCATCTTCGCATTCGAAACACAGCCAGTTTAAACAAAAAGCAAACATAACAAAGCGGCCCGAAATCTCCCCAGAAAAAGTAACAGAACTCTGTGGAAACGTAAAGCCTAACAACTTTTATCTGCTTTCCCTTAACCGTCCGTGGGAGGCGAAAAACGAGATGGCCAGATTCGATAAATAACGCTCACTTTTGCCTTCGCTGAGAGCCCTTCCAATCACACAAAAGCTTTGGCCGGTTAATTTGGCCACCGAGGACCCCGCGTCTTCTTCCTTTCTTCCAGTTAAATCTAAGCTGCGTAACTATTTCCCCCCTCCCTCACCTAAGACATAATGGGGTGGCTCTTATTTTAAGAGTATCTTCCCGCGTTTCACGCCAGCAAAACTTCCAGAGGTTGTGACGCCCGCTAAAAAGCGATTCCTCTCAGGACAGCCCGAAGTAACCCCCACATTCATTCTTCGCTTCTCTTCATTCCAAATTAGGACAACCACCCCTCCTTCCCTCCCCCCCCCTCCTTCTCCTCTTTTAACACCAAACTCCAACAGCACACATTTCCTGAGCAATGGCTTGGTAACCAAAGCATGGGAATTCGTGTCTCACACCTTTCCGTCCGTCGCGCTGGAGGAGGGGGCGGACTGGAGGAGAAGGCTCCCTCCAGCTCTTCTCCGCGACAGACGACATAGAAATGAAGCTGCCCGCAAAAACAAAATAGGGTGTTGGTTGGGGCTCGTGCAAGGCGCGAACTCCCTCCGTCGGCCATCCGAGAGACCTCCCCCAGGAACTCGCCACCCCACTTACTTCGCTGAGTCCCGGCGCGTGACAGTCCCACAAGCTGTTCCCAACGCTAAAACCAACAGGGTCTGTTGGGAAAAGTGCTGAGCTTCAAGTTGGAACACTGTTCCTCTTCCTCCCAGGTATTTCCCGCCCTTCCCTCTCTCTGGAGCTTTGTGGGCAGGGACGGGCGTGGAAACTAGTTCCAACACGTTAGGAGAGTGTTACACACCAAACCCTACCCTGACGGCTGCCGCCAAAAGAGCGGAGCAGGAACCTGTTTGAAGTTTGAACCCGGAGGACCCAGCCCTTCCTCGAACAAAATACGACATGCCCTCTTCCCATTGTAAACTCCGCAGCTGCTGCTTCGGAGTTGCAACCCGGGGTGGACGTGGAAAGCAGGAAGCACCGGACGCTCGCGTCGGCGAAGGAAAAGTTAGAAGCAGAGAGCAAGAAAGCTAACTCCAGACAGCGCGCAGCAACCTCTCCGTTACTTACAAGAAAGCACCTGGGGAATGATCCGGATGAGTGGCCCTCTACATTTACTGTTGAGTAAGTAGAAAGTCAAACCTCGCGTTTCATAAGATTTAAGTATAGGATTATATAGGAGTATAGGATTCCTCTCAGTTACGGTAGACGTTAAATAAGAGTCGCACTGAAGATGTTGCCTAGTCTGGCAATGAAACGTCTGCAAGAAAACAACAAGGCTCAGAGAGCACCAAGAACTCCACAGTTAAATAAGAGCTTGGTAAAAAAAAAAAAAAAGGCAGACTAATGACCAAGAAATTTTTAAAAAATGATTATCTTACTTTTGCATAATTCTTTTTAAACAGAATGAACTGTAACATCACAAATCTGGCTCTTTTTGGTAACATAATGGTGCAAAAATATTAATCCAAGTAAAATTCTCCTATTTTTCTATGATTTTTTGCATACTCCTTGAATATCAAAATTAAATTTAGGAACTTGAACCAGGGCCATCAGTTGTACCATACAAAGCTACAGCATAACAACATTGATTCAAGACCCAGATTCACTTGGATTCTCTACCAAAGACACAAATAGTATACAGGAACTATCAAGTAACAGACTAATGCTTGGTGTAGTGAGTATGAAGTCCATTCAGCAGTCTGTTAGAACTACTGAAATGGAGCAGAGCTGCAAAACACGTGTACAGAAAAAATATTGTTTAAAAACAGAGCACATGAGCATATTAGAGAGATCCAGGTTAATCTTACACCTTTAGCCCACCCAAGCATAAAGAAATGCATGTTTAGACATGGCAGATATGAAAAATAAGTACAAAAGAGTCCTTACGTTTATTCATTGCAGATACAGCATTTTTGGTAGATAAATGATGTTCCATTTCTTCTTCCTGTTCCCTAAACTTTATACCTCTTGCCCTGCTTGCTGCAAGAGATGCGTGTAGAAAGGTGAAAAATAGCGGTATATAAATTGAAACATACATACATAAATAAATAAATAAATAAAATCTCCTAGGCCCATCCCTGGCCTAGGATGGGGCAGCACACAACCATGTGCTTGCTCCGGGTCCAAGGAGGAGAGAGAGAGAGAGAAGAAAGAGGAAGTGGGAGTGGCCACAAACAGCTTCCTCAAAAGCATGGAGAGCTTGCATACTACAGCAGCCATCCATATGCTGATGAGGCATGCTGGATTTTCTAGAACAGGGCTTTCCAAAGTGCCGCCGCTGGCGACACACCAGCGACGGCGGCGGTGGCGCACGCGTGCACGGTGGCGGCGCGGGGGGCGTGCGGCGGCGCGTGCGTGCACGGTGGGGGGGGCGTGCGGCGGCAGCTTCCGCAGCGGCGGCAGCCTCCGCTAAAACGCGGAAGCACTGATCCCGCGCCGCTGCTGCTACCGCCGTGCGCGCACCGCCGCTTCCGGGTGGTGTGGCGACACACCACGCTGTGTGTGGCGACACACTTTTGTGTCGCGACACACAGTTTGGAAAGCTCTGTGCTAGAATCTCCAACAGAGTAAACCACAATTGGGTGAATTCACACTACATGCTAACATAAATAACCCAAACTGTACAGTATTATGACTTCGCATTTACGGTGAACTCACACAGATTATTATGCTCACAATTTCCTTCAGAAAATAACATGCTATCAGTGCTTCATATACTGTAATAAAGGAAGTGGGATCTGTGTAACTTCAGGAGGATCATCATAGATCTGTTCCTCAGATCATGGTGACATCCCCCCCCCCCAAAGAACTCATGTTTACAGTCCTATCTATGGCGACAAATGTGATCAGTGATTTGATTGTGTTTTCAGGTGGATCTCTGATTCAGAGACTGTGAGAAGAGGAAGGAGGGAGAAAAAGGCCCTGCTTTCTCTTACTTGTCCACCTCCACCTGAGCCAAGCCCAGAGAAAGAGATACTAAGGGATCCATTCTCCCTTCCTTCTACAAGCCTCTACTGAGAGGAAAATGAGACAAGGCTGATCATTGTAATGTTTGGTCTCCTTTTATCCAGCCTACAAAATAAGAAAAAGAGGGTATACTCAAACTTCACCTGAAGCCATTATTTGTTTTAACTATGGTTTCCTGAACAAGCCACAATGCTGGTGTTCACAAATCATGCTTAGCTGAAACCAAGCAGAGCACATTATAGTTTATCATGATCTGTAAATCCAACTATTCTCTCTTTTGGCAGATTAGAATTAATCCCAGTTTTCAGCACTACCTGGAACAGAGATGAAGGCAGTTGAGGCCAACCTTCTCCAGAGAGTTAAACAAGAACTGATTAGCAGTTGTGATGCTGAACCCAGTCCAAACTACCACCCTGCTTGCAGGAAGAAGTAGGCAAGCCACTTTCTTGTGGCCAAGAAATATTTGGGCTGCAGAGGTTGCGACTGATGACATGAGCATGTTACTAGTGTCAAAAGGGTAATTTTCACTCCATTTTTTGTCACGGGAGTAGGATTAATGGGACAAATGGGTGCTTTAAGTCTCACAGATGTGCAAGGCTACATTTGTGCTCCTTATTTACATGGATGCCATGTAAGATAGATGTTGCTGCTGCTAAGGCTTGGTAACACAATCTAATGATGTTCTGGGGGAGTGTAAACTGGGTGCCATGGGCTATAGATGGTCTCCCTCTCAAACAGCACCTTTTTCAGTTTATTTTGTTCCTGCTTCCAAGAATCATAACAGGTATTGGAATGACATGATAATGTCAACATAATTGGCAGAGCCATTTTTTTCCTCTAAGATCTGGGGTGTTTACATAAAAAGGTGTGTTAAGCTTCCCAGAGGCTTAATAAAACAGGTGTGTATATGTTGGTTTTTTATTTGTTTTTTTTTCTTTTTTTAATTTACAAGAGTGTCATATGTAGTTCAGTTTATTGTGTCGGATTATGTTATGGTGTATTACAGAATTTGATTTTAAAATATACATTTTTAAAATATAAAAACAATATTTTGCATTATTTTTGTAGTTTGTATTGAGTCCAGTTTGATTCCTGTTGATTACATTGACACATCCATATTGTTTTCTTGTCACAGGAAACAAGTGATTTGCTGTTGTCTTCAGGAAGATACTTTTTTTTTTTACTTCCCACTCTAGGCTTATAGCTCTGGAAATTTTTGGTGGTCTCCCATCCAAGTATTCTGCTTAGCTGTTTTTATCAGGCAAGATTGGCTAGGTATTGCCATCTGCTGCAAAAAAGCATAGTTGATTTTAAAAAAAATTAAGAACCCCCATTTCTCCCAAACAATTGCAAAACAAAATCTGTCTCACACATGCATGTTGTAAGTTACTTATTTATTTAGTTTACAGTTCTTATAACCCACCCAATCAAAAACTTGGTAGGTTACAACATGTTAAACTGTAAAAGCAACAATAGCAATAAAGTATAAAAGAAACAACAATAATAAACCAGGTAGTACTACATTAGTTATTTAAATCACCTTCCTTCAAAATGGATGCCAATAAACCTAAGATTAAAGCTACAGTGAAATAAAACTGTCTTTAAACTTCTAAAACCATGGAAGAGTGGGCTTTAAATGTGTGACACTAGGCTGAAACTGACAATTGCTGCTATAAGTTAAATATTAGCTGAACACGGACACAGAGATGACAAAAGCTAGCAATTTGTCAAAAGATGCCTTCAGAAATAGATAACAAGGAACCAAGTTGTTAAGAGCCAAAAGACATGCCAAAAAAAAAACAATCTGTCAAAAGACAGACAAAGGGAAGCTGGGTACAAAGCTCAAGGAAACCTTAATCCCATTGACAGCTGCTAAGGACTTTTAGGGATAAAAAGGGGTCCTGGAGCACACCAGTTCTTTTGAATCCTTCTGAGTCTGGACTTGGTAGCTTCCATTCCTCTGGCTAGTGCCTGGCTAGCCTAGTTGAATAGTGTTTGGGTAAGTGGGATGTGAGTGAGAAAGAGTGAATGTGGGAATGATTGCATACTTTAAATCAATAAAGCTTTATTGTGGCTTTAAATTCAGAGTGTCTTCTGGTATTCCAATAACACTGATTGCCTCAGTGTTTGGTGAAAGTGGTTTGTGAGAATTTCCATTTCTTTTCCCTGCTGTGAATCAGGACTGTGGAATCCGCACACCTCAACAGAGTGCATGATTGGAGCAAGTGATTATAAGCCAAGCTTGGGTATATTATAACAGATCCGGGGAGTCTTCAGGAAAGGACATCAGAGTAGTATCAGCCACTCTGCTTTACTGCCTTGCTTCCTGTGGCCATATATGTTTCCACCACCAAAAATTATGTAATCATGTTCTAGGATAAGCATGAGGTTTTTTTTAAAGGAGAAATTGCTATTTTGTCAGAGAACAGGTAAATGGGTAGAACATATGTATGGGGATTTGTTTATGTCATTATATAATAAGCCTGAATTGCAGAAGGAGTGTGTGAATGTGATGATTATTAAGTCTAGGTGTGAAAAAAATGGAGAATGATGATGAAAGAAATCCACCCCCTCTTTATCCCCCACTGGTACCCAGTGCCCCTACAGGAGAACTAACTGAGAAAACACGGGGAATGAGTAACCCTGAGAGTAACAGAGGTCGCCTATACCCGCAACTGTCCCAGGCACGACTGATAACAGAAATAGATATTTATTTATTTGTTTGTTTCATTAATTTCTATCCCACCTTTATTATTTTTATAAAATTACTCAAGGTAGTGAACATACCTAATACTCCTTCCTCCTCCTATTTTCCCCACAACAGCAACCCTGTGAGGTGAGTTGGGCTGAGAGAGAGGGACTGGCCCAAGGTCACCCAGCCGGCTTTCATGCGTAAGGTGGGACTAGAACTCACAGACTCCTGGTTTCTAGCCCAGCACCTTAACCACTAGACCAGAGCTTTCCAAACTGTGTGTTGGGACACATTAGTGTGTCCTCTGCAGTGTCTGGGTGTGTTGCGGCTGCTGCTATTTTGATGTCTTCAAAATAACCCAAAGGGGGGAAAGAGGCCCCCTCCAGGATTTCAAATTAGAGGATTGGCACCAGGACAATTTTGGGAGGTGGACTTTACTGAGCTTCCCCGAAAGCAAGGTTATCGTTATTTCCTTTTGTGTGTGGATACCTTTTCGGGATGGGTGGAAGCATATCCTACTCAGACTAATAAAGCCAGAGAGGTGGTCCAGGTTTTGCTCAAGGAAATCATCCCTAGTTTTGGTTTATCCTGGGGAGGAATCAGATCACATAATGGTCCTCATTTTGTGTCAAAAATAGTACAGGAAGTTTCCCAAGCTCTAGATATCACCTGGAAGTATCACTCAGCCTATCATCTGAAGGCTAGTGGGAGGGTTGAACAGGCCAATGGCCTGCTAAAACGACACCTGGCCAAAATTGCCCAGGAAGCCCATTTGCCTGGGCCCCAGGCCTTACTTATTGCCTTGTTGAGGCTACGAATAACCCCAAAGAAGAGGCTAGCGGTGATTCCATTCGAGATTTTGTATGGCCGACCATATCCAGGAATGCAGACTATCCATAATCACAATATTCACCAGGTGGAAGAAGGAATTGTAAAGAATTATTTGGTACAGTTGTCTGCTGCTTTGTCTTCTCTTTCTAAATATTTGCAGTTGAACCAGCCAGTTGGACTTGACCAAGCGGTGCATCCGTTCCAGCCGGGTGATTGGGTGTATGTAAACTCTTGGAGCCCAGCGGACGGCCCCTTGGAGCCTAAGTGGAAGGGCCCTTATCAGGTGCTTTTGACCACATACAAACCCCTAAAGGTGGAAGGAATCAAGACCTGAGTCCACTATAACCGTGCCAAGAGAGCCCCAGCCCCAGTGGAAGAAGAGGAACCGGACTTCACGAAGGGCAAGTGGGCCATGGAACCAGCAGACCCGCTGAACGAATTAAAGTTTTTATTCCAACGCACGCTGATGGGATGAAATAACCCCCGAGTTCCGTTAAAATGAAGGAGGGTGGAAGTACAATCAGCCTTTTCTAACCAATTCCAGAAGAATCCTCATTCGTCAGTTGTCTTTTTGTGCTTGCAGGACTTGTTATAATAGACCTTTTATTGGTGGTTGTAATGATTGCTTTTTTTAGCTAAGAATATCTATATTGGATATTGGATGGGAGGAAGTCTCCTAGCCATCCCCAAGGTGGTCCCGATCCAAGTACCCAGGGACCCAAGGAGACAAACCCCAGTGATTGTAGAAATCATTAAGGAACAGGCTAGAGGAAACAAGCTGATCCTGGTCGCTGAGACATACATTGGGACAAGGAGCCCCAGTGTTGATTTAAGGACAGTTGTGCTAGGATGAAGGAGCTGTTGATCCTCTTCCTTCAGTACAAACAAAATACTTTTGTTCCGTTCCTTGTTAGGTACAGGGAAATTTTCAATGTCTCCAACTGTTACATTTGTGCTCAGCTCCCCTTAGATGCAGAAAAAGGGATCCCCTTATTTACCTATGCAGCCCCAGTCCTGTCCCCGAGCAAGGAGGACAGGCTGTTCGACCATTCATGGGTGCTGAATGGCCCTCCTCGTTTTCTGCTCACCATGGGAAGTAAGTCATACGGCAGTTGGGACCAAGAGAGGAATTGTAAATGGGATCCTAACCCCAAAGACTGCTAATGGGAACCAGGGATTAAGGGACAATTGGGAAATTGGACCTCCTTGACACATTATGATGGAAACAACGTGCGAGACGGGTGCGCGTATTTATATGTACCCAGAGACGGAGGGGGGAGTGTAAAGGCTTATGATTACTATGAGTCTGTTTGGAAATTTTTTGTTTATTCATTCAGTCGCTTCCGACTCTTCGTGACTTCCATGGACCAGCCCACGCCAGAGCTTCCCGTCGGCCAGGGCTTTCCAAAGTGCCGCCGCTGGCACACCCGGCGGCGGCGGCGACGCGCGCGCACCGCGGGGGCGCGGGGGGGGCGTGCGGCGGCGCGCGCGCATGTCGACAGCGCGGGGGGGGCGTGCAGCGGCGCGCGCACACGGCGGCCGCGCGGGGGGGGCGTGCGGTGGTGCGCGCGCGCCCAGTGGCGCGGGAGGGGCGTGCGGCAGCGCGCGCGTGGTGTGGCGACACACCACGCTGTGTGTGGCGACACACTTTTGTGTCGCGACACACAGTTTGGAAAGCTCTGCTGTCGGCCATCACCATCCCCAGCTCCCCCATGGTTCAGTCTGTCACCTACAGAATATCGTCCATCCATCTTGCCCTTGGTCGGCCCCTCTTCCTTTTGCCTTCCACTTTCCCTAGCATCAGCTTCTTCTCCAGGGTATCCTGTCTTCTCATTATGTGGCCAAAGTACTTCAGTTTTGCCTTTAATATCATTCCCTCAAGTGAGCAGTCTGGCTTTATTTCCTGGAGTATGGACTGGTTGGATCTTCTTGCAGTCCAGGGCACTCTCAGAATTTTCCTCCAACACCACAGTTCAAAAGCATCTATCTTCCTTTGCTCAGCCTTCCTTATGGTCCAGCTCTCACAGCCATAGGTTACTACAGGGAATACCATTGCTTTAACTATGCGGACCTTTGTTGTCAATGTGATGTCTCTGCTCTTAACTATTTTATCAAGATTTGCCATTGCTCTCCTCCCAAGAAGTAGACATCTTCTGATTTCCTGGCTGCAGTCAGCATCTGCAGTAATCTTTGTGCCTAGAAATACAAAGTCTGTCACTGCCTCCACTTTTTCTCCCTCTATTTGCCAGTTATCAATCAAGCTGGTTGCCATAATCTTGGTTTTTTTGAGGTGTAACTGCAACCCAGCTTTTGCACTTTCTTCTTTCACCTTCGTCATAAGGCTCCTCAACTCCTCCTCGCTTTCAGCCATCAAAGTGGTATCATCTGCATATCTAAGATTGTTAATGTTTCTTCCAGCGATTTTAACTCCAGCCTTGGATTCCTCAAGCCCAGCACGTCGCATGATGTGTTCTGCGTACAGGTTGAATAGGTAGGGTGAGAGTATACAGCCCTGCCGTACTCCTTTCCCAATCTTAAACCAGTCCGTTGTTACGTGCTCTGTTCTTACCGTTGCTACTTGGTCGTTATACAGATTCCTCAGGAGGCAGACAAGATGACTTGGTATCCCCATACCACCAAGAACTTGCCACAATTTGTTATGATCCACACAGTCAAAGGCTTTAGAATAGTCAATAAAACAGAAATAGATGTTTTTCTGAAACTCCCTGGTTTTCTCCATTATCCAGCGGATATTGGCAATTTGGTCTCTAGTTCCTCTGCCTTTTCTAAACCCAGTTTGTACATCTGGCAATTCTCGCTCCATGAATTGCTGGAGTCTACCTTGCAAGATCTTGAGCATTACCTTACTGGCATGTGAAATAAGTGCCACTGTTCGATAGTTTGAACATTCTTTAGTGCTTCCCTTTTTTGTTATGGGGATATAAGTTGATTTTTTCCAATCTGATGGCCATTCTTGTGTTTTCCAAATTTGCTGGCATATGGCATGTATCACCTTGACAGCATCATCTTGCAAGATTTTAAACAGCTCAGCTGGGATACCGTCGTCTCCTGCTGCCTTGTTATTAGCAATGCTTCTTAAGGCCCATTCAACCTCACTCTTCAGGATGTCTGGCTCTAACTCACTGACCACACCGTCAAAGCTACAGTATCTCCAATATTATTATCCTTCCTATACAGATCTTCCGTATATTCTTGCCACCTTTTCTTGATCTCTTCTGCTTCTGTTAGGTCCTTACCATCTTTGTTTTTGATCATACCCATTTTTGCCTGGAGTATGGAAATTAGGAACAGAGAAAGGACGAGGGGTGACAAAGAATCTTTGGGCTCGTGAAGGGGAATTTTGGGTTTGTGGGGACCCCGCCTATCCAGTGTGGCCCAAGGGATGGGAAGGACTGTGTTATAGAGGAATCATAGTCCCTGCCATTTGGCACACCAACTCCTTCAAAAGGCCTCCTAACTTGTACCTTTCCCACTCCATACAACCAGGTCGGTACAAGAGAAACATCTTTTCCAGGGGTTATGATGTTAGCAGTGCAGATATATTCTTTGGAGGCATCATCTCTCCCATAGGAGCAGCTGCAGCGCTCCGAAAATGCTATTACCTAGGCCAGGCCCTTGAAGAACTAGCAAATGACATGGCCTTAGCCCTGGGCAAAATATCAGAGGAGATCTCAGCAATTCGACAAATGGTCCTACAAAACCGAATGACAGACCTCCTCCTAGCCCAAGAGGTCTAAATGACACCCATTGCTGTACCTATATCCCTGATACCACCAAAGACTTACAGGGTATTGTGAACCAAATGAGAGGCCTATCCCAACAGCATGGCCCCTGCAGTAGTGGAGATCTGGGATGGGAAGCATGGGATTTTTCTTGGCTGACTTCTTGGCTTCCAAATTTTGGATGGCTGTGTAGTATATTTTTAAGCTTTTGTTTTATTATAGCAGTTGTGATAATCTTTTGCGTGTTGATTCAATGTATGCCCCTTCGTACCCAAGCATTGAGGGCTTGCATTCCCTCAACAAGACAATCTGTTAAAATGATGATGTTAAATTCTGTCACTGCAAATCGGGATCCTAATTATCAGGCTTACCTGCATCAGCCCACCTCTGCTCACTACAGGAATCTGACACAGTATGGTGATGCTGGAAGTTTAAAGTGAGTTATTTTCACTTCAGCATCAAAGGGGGGAATGATGGACAAGCTGCCCTTAATTGGGGAAGTGGGAGTGGGAGGCTCCAGCTGATAAGCAGAGGAATGCAGGGATGAGCAGTAAAGGGAACCGGCTTTGGGCAGTGTTGTTCAACTTTGAAAGACCCCTACCCAATTATAATGGAAAAACACACCCCTTGAGTATTCAAATTAGCGAAGACATGCTAGAGATATTATGGGATGTTAATATGTAACACGGGAAGCTTACACGCAGGTGCGAGCAGCTGGTTTTAGTTAGCCAATCACAAATTTATACAGTATATTCCCTCTTAATGAATGGTATAAATGTAACTGCTTGACATTCCTCTCAGCCAAGAGGCAGGAGGTTCCCTTTTTGCTTATGCGCATAAATAAAGAGTTACTGGAATCCTGACTCGGTTTCGGTGATTGACAGATCCGCGCCGGGTTTTACGAACAGCCGGCTTTCCGGCCAACAGAATTCTTAAGAATTAGTTATATCTTACATTCACATCAGTAACAATCAACAGTTGAAGCTAATAAGTAAAGTGAAGAAGTTCCTCTGGCGAATTTCAGAAGAGGAATGATTACTAAACAATTAAAAGATGAATTTATTAGAAGATGTGAAAAAGTTCCTCAAGCAAATTCCAGAAGGGAAATCACTGTCAATTATCTCATGTAACTTTCTTTAAGTGCACAGTTTTGAAATAGTAGTGGCAACCTTTTTTTCACTTAAAAGATTTGACTAATAGATTTAATAAAAATTATCTTTATTTGTTCGATCTCAGTCTTTTTTTTTTAAGAAACGAGGCAACAAATATAGATAGAATAGTTTGTGTTTTAAGCATTAATTGGTATGGAATTATCTGGATATGCTGTTAGGTGGAGGGAATAAAGTGGTATGTGCTTTGATAATGATTTCAAAAAGTACTTTGGACCCTGTTAAGGGCAGCAACTTTCTGCTGCTCATTAACATAGCCCAGCCTTTTTCAGGTTTCTATGCAAGAGTGTAAAAAAGATGCTGCTATTTTGAGGAATATACTCCTTAAAGTTAATTCACTGTAAAAGCAGACTCACGTTTGTTGCAAGCTTGCATAGGAAATATAGCAAGCTGTTTGGATGAATAACAAACAGGTGCAGTGCTTGCATGAGGTTTGAAGCGCTTTCCAAATCATTTCTGAGTGTGCATGGCTGGACCAGGGTGTATAGAATTGCAGTTTAAAGGACTGTGTGCATTGTATTGAAATTATTAATCAGGAGGTTTTTATTATTAAAGATTGTTTAAAACACTTGATAAGTCCATGTTTTGAACATCATGGCCACTCTTTGCAAGGAAGCACTGATTCTTTTACCTATTTTATTTTCTTTTTAATTTTGTCTTTTGGTAACATTTTAATGATAATATTCCTTTTGGCATTTCGTCTAATGTAAGTTATATTAAAGTGTGTTTTATATATTTTAGATTGCAACCCTAATAGATAGAAGGACTATAATTATTTCTGCTATAGACCTTTTGTGTGTGTGCGCGTGAGCCTTCAAGTCAGTCTTAACTCCCCAGGACTGCCTTTCTAGGGAACTCACTTGGTGGGCATATTTACAGCAGCTGGCAGCGCCTAGTTAAGCTTGATCTCAAAAAACAAAAAGGCTAAGCATGACTGCTCCAGGTTAGTACTTGGATCAGAGGCAACCAAGAAATACCAGGGCTGTAGACTAAACTGGACAATTAAAAAAAAAACCATCATCCTGGAAGGTAGTGACAAACCATTTCTGTACTGTTGTTTGAGGAAACTGCATGGTGCCCATATGTCTATGAAGGTTCTCAGTCATCCAGGTGGAATTGTCTGTAGCTTGAATCATGTCAACTGGATTTCTACTTTCTCAGTGGAAACGTTTCGCTCCTTATCCAAGGAGCTTCTTCAGTCTGAGCAAAGTTGGTAAGGGAATCCTAAATATGTTTCTAGGTAGCTGTGTGACCTTACACCTGGGGCTAGGTCATGGTTATATTGAGATGTTATTTTAAGTCCTTTTAACATCTATATTATATAGATATATATTATATATATATCATCTATATTATATATATATAATATATATAATATATATATTATATATATTATATAATATATATATATATATATATATATATATATATATATATATTATCTATATTATCATCTATATTATAATATATATATATCATATCATATGCATGGTGCCCATGTATGGTGTCTATGTAGTCACTAAGAAACCAATGTAATACACATGTAGTCACCAGAAATCCATTTGTTATCTTTACTGTTATCTATGTTTTAGTTTTGGTGCTGTGCAATCTCTTTTGTATGACTTCTTTAGTTCTGATTGAAAGTTTTGTTCGTTTCACAGATTTTAATGTTTTAGTTTTTTGCAAGGTGCCTTGGAAATTAATTTCATTGCAAACTGGAGAAAGAAACACAATTAATTAGTAAACAAACTTGATTGATTAATTAAGTAAACAAATGTGCCCTTTATATGCAAAAATTGAATTTTATTAAAGGTTCCCCCCGCACTTTTGTGCAGTTGTGTCCGACTCTAGGGGCCGCTGCTCATCTCCATTTGTTAGCCGAAGAGCCAGCATTGTCCGAAGACGCTTCCACGGTCATGTGGCCGGCATGACGCACGCGGAACGCTGTTAACTACCCTCTGAAGTGGTACCTATTAATCTACTTGCATTTGCATGCTTTCGAATTGCTAGGTTGACAAGAGCTGGAGCTAGTGCGGGAGCTCACTCCGCATGCAGGGCTAGGGATTCGAACCTCCGAACTTGTGATCTTCTGATCGACAAGCCTGGCGTCTTACCCGCTGAGCCACCCACGCCATATTTTATTTTATTACATTTTATTTTATTATTTTATTTTTATTACATTGCCTCAAATAGAAGGCAATGCAAGCTCCAGAGGACTCTGGATGAAACGGATTATCTAGACCCCTTTCAGTCAGGTTTCAGGCCCGGATATGGGACAGAAACTGCATTGGTCATACTTATGGATGATCTCTGGAGGGAGCGGGATAGGGGCAGTGCATCCATCCCTGCTCTCCTTGACTTCTCAGCGGCTTTCGATACCATCGATCGTGTGGTATCCTTTTGGGTTGGCGCAGGGAGTTGGGGGTGGGCAGCGTGGTTCTGCACTGGTTCACCCCCTTCCTCCAGGGCCGGTCCCAATCAGTGGTGATAGAGAGCGAGAGATCCGACCCTCAGCCCCTCCTTTGTGGGGTGCCGCAGGGTTTGGTTCTCTTTCTCCTCCTCTTCAACATCTACATGAAACCACTGGGTGAGATCATCTGTCACCATGGGATGAGGTATCACCAGTACGCTGATGATACCCAATTATACATCTCCATCCCAGGTGAGGTAAGTGATGCTGTGACTGCCCTCCCTCGGTGCCCAGGGGCTGTGGGGGTCTGGATGGGGAACAACAGGCTTCAACTGAACCCTGGTAAGACGGAGTGGCTGTGGGTTAATGGCTCCTCTGTATCCAGGAAATTGTCATATTTAGTTCTGGATAGGGTTGCACTGCCCCAGATAGACCCAGTGTGGAAACGGGGGGTCCTTCTGGACTCATGACTCCTGCTCAAAGAGCAGGTGGCAGTCGTGGCCAGGAGGGTCTTTGCGCAACTTTGTGTTGTGCGCCAGTTATGCCCTTGCCTGGATTGGGAAGCCCTCCGAACAGTCACTCATGTCTTGGTCATCTCCCATATTGCAATGCGCTCTACATGGGGCTACCCTTGAAGGGTATCCAGAAGCTACAGCTGGTCCAGAATGCAGCCACGTGGGCAATTTTTGCCCCAAGATCGGCACATGTAACACCTCTGCTGCACGAGCTGCATTGGGTACCAGTTTGCTTCCGGGTCCAATTCAAGGTGTTGGTTATTGTTTCAAAGTCTCTTCTAATAATAAGTCGGAGGTTCATTTATACTAAATGTCTTTATTAGCTAACAACTCCCACATATAGCCTCCTGCTCTAACTACTTTTTGTACGAATGAACTACTTCCGGGGTCAATAGTCGTACTTCCCAGCAGAGGGTGTGCTTCCCCAATCTCAGTCCTCCCTCTGTGTTACCAACTTTGTCCTGACTCTACCACTTAGTTCCACCTATTGATACATCTTTCCTCTTTTTTTTTTTAAACTAACAAACAACAGACAAACCTCCTTCTCACCCCCACAGTTTAAACATAGTTTTGTAAGTGTTTTGGTCTTTGTACTAGGCGACCTGCCCGAGTTCTGAATTCATTTGTTTTGGTGGTCATAGTTTATCCTGGGTGTAATGACGAATCGCTCAGTCCCTTAGTCCCATTTGTATCCGATTCCAAATTGTCTCTCCCCTGGCACCCAGACGGTGGAATGGCCGCTTCTTCCGCCAGCTGCTGTTGGGCCTGGTTTTGTACCTCTGCTGGTTGGTTGCTTCTGCGCAGGTGTCATCGATTTCTCCTGAGTACCTGAAGTTCAGGGGTCCCCACCTCAAAGGAACTCGTGTTCACCTGTTTCTGGACTTCAGCTTGTGGATAGATACTGCAGCATATTTATTGATTCTATGTCCTTTTCTACCGAGCCCTCTTCACTAGGCTCCAGTAAATATGCTCTGCTCAAGGTATCTGCCACTACAAGTTGGGAACCTGGAAAATATTGGATGCGCACATCATAGTTTTGAAGTCTCATTAGCATTGTCTGGAGTCTTTTCGGAGCACTCAGCAAGGGTTTTCACACAATGATTTCCAGTGGCTTATGATCCGATTGGACATGCTCTGTCTGTCCAAAAGTAAGCTGATGAAAGCGCTCCACTCCAAAAAGCACCACCAACAGTTCTTTTTCAATTTGGGCATACCCTTTCTCAGCTTCTGACAGTGCTCTACTAGCAAAAGCAATTGGTTGTTGGTTCTGTAGTAGGGCTTCTCCTAGCCCTTTTTCTGAGGCGTCACACTGTAAAACCAACGGCTCACCTGGGCTGTAGTATTTTAGCACAGGTGTCTTAATTATTTTGTCCTTTATTTTATCAAATGCCTGCTGATGACTCTCTGACCATTGCCATACTGCTTCCTTGTGTGTCAGCTGTCTGAGCAACTCAAAGTCCTTAGCCAACCCTTTGCAGAACTTTGCCAGGTAGTTTACCATCTCTAAAAATCTTTGAACTCCTTTTATGTCCTCAGGCCTTGGCATCTCTCAAATGGCCTTAACCCTCTCTGCATCTACTTTCAACCCCTCCACCGTCAACAGGTAGCCTATGTAGGGTACTTCTTTTAGTCTTAACTGGGCCTTCTCTGGGTTTAATTTGATATTTCTGTTCCTACAGCACTCCAGGAAACGGCATAACTTTTCATCATGATCCCTTGCCACTTCCGTTTCAGTATCTCCCTCTCCCACAATCAGGATATCATCTGCAATTTTCAAGCCCGGGATATTCTCCAACTCTTGGGTTAGTCTGCGCTGAAACACTTCTGGGGCATGGCTGATGCCCATTGGCATCCGTAGCCATTGATACCTGCCAAAAGGGGTTGCAAAGGTGGTCAGGTAGCTGGATTTCTTATCCAGTTGTATGTGCCAGAATCCATTTTTTACATCAAAATACTGATAAGACCTTGGCACATGATAGTTCACATAGTACATCCTCAATACTGGGCAAAGGATAATGGCTGCGTTTTAATGCCTTGTTTAGCGGTTTTGGGTCAATACAAATGCACAATTTTCCAGACTGCTTCCTGACAACAACCAAACTGCTAATCCAGTCTGTGCTGGTCTCTACCGGTGCGATTATGACTTTCGCCTGAAGACTTGCCAGTTCCTTCTTCAGTGGTTCTGCTAGTGCTCTAGGTACTCTCCTAGTGGGGTTCTTTACTGGCTCTATACTGGGGTCCACCTCCAGTCTCAGTGTTCCTGCCAACTGTCCTTCACCTTCAAAAACATCTCTATACTCCTTTAGTATAGTTTCCATAGTCCAGGCTCTGGGCCGGTTTTCGTCCATGGTTTCTACTGCCTGCAGGTTATTGTCATGTCGTACCTGAATCAGCTGCATGGCCTGAACTGCTTTGCTTCCCAGCAGTGGTCTGTGTGCTTCTCCCTGGATAATGATGAATTCCAGGCGATAGTTTATTGTTCTTTGGATTGCGGATTTTTAGCCTACATTTCTCCACAGGCTTCAGGGTTCTCTTGTTATACATGATGAGTGATTGGCCACATGGTTCAATGTCCGTCTCACAATCCACCATGGCTAGTGGCAACACATTGCAGGTGGCTCCACAGATCAGTTGGAAATGAACAGGACGTTTGCCTAACAGCATCATGGCAAACAAGGCAGTGGGGTATGTTTCTTTTGTCCCAATATTCCTCACCATGTGTGAGAGCCCCGGTACTTACCTGGCAACCGGCCGACATGCTGGACTCCGAACCGGAAGAAGAGCCAATCACAGGAGGCAGCAGGCTCAGTGTTAACTTGACTGGGGACCCGGAAACGCTGATTGGCCGAGGCTCTGAAAGAAATATGCCTCCGCCAATCAGCGCGCGCCAAAGGAGAGCGGAGAGGCGGGCAGAGCAACGTGAAGCTCGATTGGCCCCCGCTCTCCCAAGGAGCGAAAAAAGGAATAAAAAGCCAGCGAAACTTACCTCAGCTGCCGGAGACAACCGATCCTCCTCACGACCTGGACCCGTGCCCTCGCCTGATCCTCCCGCCACGCACAACAACCGGACCGACCCTAGCCAAGAGCTTCGCGATGAGGGAAGCCCCGCGAACCGCCTGATAGCCACTGAAGAGGCCGAGCAAAGTGAAAGTTCCACAGACCTGTCACCGCCGAGCGCCGAGCCTTCTCCTGCCGCTGCATCTTCGTCCAGTGAGCTTTCCGTTCCAGGGCATCTTCCGGAGCACTCCTTGTTTCCTGAGGAAAAGGCCACCACCGGGGTAAGCGCTGCTGCCTTGCCTGTTTCCGTCCCGGCTGCCCACGCCACAGATTCTCCTCAGGTTTCCAAACCTGAGGCAACTGAAGCTGGCCAGCAGTGGGTTGATTTTGTCAGGCCCCGGTCTACCCCTCTAGCCACCAGCCATAGTCCTCAACCTAACCCAGCTGGCGCCGGACATCAGTGGGCTGCTTTTGTTGGACCCCGGTTTACCTCAAGTCCTACCTGCCCAGCTAACGAGACGCCTGCGGTCACCTTGCCTGGTACCTCCAGATCAATCGTAGTTCCTGCAACCCCTCTGGTCCTTCCTGCCCGGCCAGTAGAATCCGCTGTACCCGTGGTTATCCAGCCTGCAGACGAAGAAGAGGACTGTATAAACTGGGCTGCTTGTGTGTCTGTATAGAGTTACTTTCCATAACGCTTCCGTGTCAGTCTTAGTCGGAACAGGACAGATTGTCTCCGGCCAGACTTCCACAGGAAGGAAGGAAGCGTTATTGCCTGATTACTTCTCCCTAGCCTGAGGTTATCTGTTGCCTTGACAACCAAGAAGCCATGGATCAGCAGCTGTCCATGGAAAATGCGCAGCTATCCCAGCAGGTAGCCCAGCTCAGTGACCAAAACAACCAACTTAGCCAGATGATAGCCCACTTGAGCACGCAAGTGGCCCAGCTGCAAGGTCAACAGGCAGTGGTTGCACCGGTGGTTAACCAAAAAACCAAATGTCCGGTGCAAGTACCTGAGAAGTTCGATGGGACCCTCGCCAAATTCCCAGCCTTCCTGGCACAGTGTCAGCTGTACCAGAGCCTCCGCCCAGAGGAATTTCCAACCGATCGACACAAGGTGGGCTTCGTGGCCAGTTTATTGTCGGGTTCCGCTGCAAAATGGGTCTCTCCGCTAATAATACAACAGGACCCGCTTATAGATAACTATGGTGGGTTTTGCGACCAACTCTGGGCAATCTACGTGGACCCGGTCAAGGTCCAAACAGCCTCTAGGCAGATTAAGGGATTGCATCAAGGGGCCAAGCCGGTGTCCAAATACATCAGTGATTTCAGAGTGCTGGCGCAAGACCTGGATTGGAACGAACCTGCCTTGGTCGACCAATTCCAGGAGAGACTATCTTCCGAGCTTCTAGACGAGCTAGCCAGGACTGAGTGCCCTAGAAATCTCCAAGATCTGACCCATCTTTGCCTTCAGATCGATGGGTGATTACAGCAACGGAGGTCAAGGAGACGTTTTGCCCAACCCCTACCCTTCGTTCCGCGTTCTCGAGCCATAGAGGAGCTGATGCAGTTGGGGGGTGCCAGACCTCGCCTCACATCTACTGAGAAGGACCGACACCGCCGGGAAGGTCTTTGCCTGTATTGCGGGGGAGTGAGTCACCGTGCTGCAAATTGCCCCGCCAAGTCGCCAGTCGCTGCCTCGTCGGGAAACGGACTCGGCTCGGCCTAAACGGGCAGTTAGGTTGGGCCGAGCTGGCCTCCAGCCAGTCGCTATTGCCCGCTACGAATCCTCCCAAGCACTTCTCCATTGCTGTCATGCTCCAGGTACCGAGGGATCCAGGACTGAAGGTCCAAGCCATGGTAGACTTGGGGGCTACTTTTAATTTTATGGACCTCGGGTTCGCAGAGAAGTGGGGAATTCCCCAACGCGAAGTGCGCCCTCCGCTGGTGATTGAGACCATCGATGGTTGCCCTCTCCGTTCCGGTCCGGTGAACACTGCTACCCAGAGCATACTCATGCGTGTGGGGAAACATCAGGAGTGGCTGGAATTTTACCTGGTTACGACTCCCCACTGCCCCCTCGTGCTGGGACTGTTGTGGCTCCAGACCCATGAGCCGCAAATCACCTGGTCAACGGGAAAGGTCGTGTTCTCCCACTCCAATTGCGCCGCCCATACTAGCAACACTCTCGCTGCATTGCAACTGGTCACCCCAAAACTTCAGATCCCAGCTCAATTCCAGGACTACGCTGACGTTTTTGATGAAGGGGAGGCAGACCAACTTCCCCCACACTGGCCCTACGACTGCGCTATCGACCTGGTTCCAGGCGCAAGACTTCCAGTAGGCCGGCTTTACTCTCTATCGGAACCGGAGCGAGCAGCCCTCAAGGATTTTATTGATACCAACCTCAGGAGGGGTTTCATCCGACCCTCTACTTCTCCAATGGCTGCCCCCGTATTTGTCAAAAAGAAATCAGGTGAGCTCAGGATGTGTTGTGACTACCGGAAGTTGAATGAGATCACAATCAAGAACCGGTACCCCTTGCCACTGATACCAGAGCTCCTGGAGCGACTCCGCCATGCTCGCCTATTCACAAAGTTGGACCTGAGGGGGGCCTATAACCTGGTCCGTATACGACAGGGCGACGAGTGGAAGACCGCATTCCGCACTCGTTACGGCCGCTATGAGTTTACGGTCGTTCCATTTGGACTATCAAACACCCCTGCTGTCTTCATGCATTTCATGAACGACATATTCAAGGATCTCCTGGACCAGTACCTGATAATCTACCTAGATGACATTCTAATCTTTTCTTCCTCTCCGAGTGACCATGTACGACAGGTCAGAACAGTACTGCAACGGCTGCAAGAGCACCATCTATATGCCAAGCTGGAGAAGTGTCAATTCGCCTGTGAAACCGTAGAGTTCCTGGGACACCGAATCTCTGCCACCGGCATAGCCATGGAACCAGGCAAGGTAGCAGCATTGCAAACTTGGCAGCCTCCACGGCGGGCCAAGGATGTCCAACGACTGCTCGGGTTTGCAAATTATTATCGGAACTTCATTCCTCAATTCGCAGGACTGACCACACCCTTGTCAAACCTGCTCCGGAAAAAGACCAAGTTTCACTGGGGAGACACGGAACAACGCGCTTTCGATAGGCTCAAACTAGCTTTTACCACGGAGCCTATACTTCGGCACCCAGACCCATTCCGGCCATTTGTGGTAGAAACAGACGCCTCTGGTGTAGCGGTCGGTGCCATCTTACTCCAGGCCGACACCCAGACCGGCACCCTTTGCCCTTGTGCTTACCATTCCCGGAAGCTCGCCCCGGCAGAAAAGGCTTACACCATCTGGGACAAGGAGCTCCTGGCCATTAAGGTGGCATTTGAGACATGGCGGCACCATTTGGAAGGGGCGCGTCACCCCGTGGAAGTAAGAACGGACCACCGCAACCTGGAACATCTAAAAACTGCCAGGACCTTGAACCAGCGGCAAATACGATGGTCCCTGTTCTTCTCCCGGTTTGACTTCAGGGTTACTTACATTCCAAGAGGCCAGAACCAACGGGCAGACGCACTTTCAAGAAAACCTGAATATGATCGCTTAGAGGCTCCAGCACCGCCTCAACCTGTTATCCCCCCAGAGTGGTTTGCTGCCATCACTATACAAGGGAACCTAAGCCAACGGATTCGAGAACAACAAAGAGCCGACACCTGGGCAAGGAAAAAAAGAGAAGAGCTGGCGCACCTTTCCGTCGGTCAGACCGATCATTGGACATGCGAGCATGAGACGCGCTGTTTCCAAGGCCGCTACTATGTACCCCCGGGGGAACTCCGCCAACTGATCCTGCAACTATGCCACGACAACCCAGCCGCCGGCCACTTCGGGTTCTTTAAAACGCAGAACCTGGTCTCCCGGGAGTTTTGGTGGCCGCGCGTACGGGATGACGTGAAACAATATGTATTCTCTTGCCCAGACTGTCGCAGGGCAAAAAATCAAACGGACAAGCCTGCTGGTCTCCTAATGCCCCTACCCACTCCTGAACAACCATGGGAGGCTACCTCTATGGACTTCATCACCGACCTTCCCACGTCCCAGGACGCCACTACTATCCTGGTAGTGGTGGATTCCCTGACAAAGATGGCCCACTTCATCGCGTGTAAGGGCTTGCCCACGGCCCAAGAGACGGCACGCCTCTATATCAAAAACATTTTCAAACTGCATGGTATAGCAAAGAGTGTGGTGTCCGACCGTGGCTCGCAGTTCACCGCCCGTTTCTGGAAGGCGCTCCTCCAGAATCTGGGAATCCAGAGACACTTATCCACCGCGTTTCATCCACAATCGGATGGAGGGACGGAAAGGGTGAACGCTATCCTGGAGCAGTACCTGCGTTGTTACGTGAACTACCAGCAGGACAATTGGGCAGACCTCCTAGCCTTGGCGGAGTTCGCATATAACAACGCACACCACTCTTCGACCCAGATGGCCCCCTTCGCCGCAAATTATGGTTTCCACCCGCGATCGTTCCCTCTCACTGCGCCAGACTCAGCAGTGCCAGCTGCAAATCAGTTCCTCCAAGAACTACAGGCCAGCCACCAAGTCCTTAAAAACCAGCTGGAAAGGGCTAAGGAGGACTACAAACGCTTTGCCGACCGCCATCGGAGGACGGGACCCCCACTAAAGGTTGGTGATATGGTGTGGTTGTCAACAAGACACCTATCATCTGCACGTCCATCTCGGAAGCTGGATCACCGGTTCCTGGGACCATTCCCAGTGGACGCGGTTGTCAACCCAGTCGCTTTCTGATTGGCACTTCCGGAACACATGCGCATACACCCTGTGTTCCACAGATCCTTGCTGGTCCCTGTGTCAGCTGACAGCCCGCTCAGAACCAGGAAGACACCACCTCCTCCTGTCCTTATTCAAGGAGAGACCGAATATGAGGTTGCTCGCATCCTGGACTCTCGCACTCGTCACGGCCGCCTTCAGTATTTAATAGACTGGAAGGGTTATGGGCCAGAGGAGTACTCCTGGGAAGATGCTGCGGACGTCCATGCGCCATTGCGGGTACAACAATTCCATCGACAATATCCGGATAAGCCCAGACCACAAAGCCGGGGGGAGGAAGGTCCTGCAGGGGGGGATAGTGTGAGAGCCCCGGTACTTACCTGGCAACCGGCCAACATGCTGGACTCCGAACCGGAAGAAGAGCCGATCACAGGAGGCAGCAGGCTCAGTGTTAACTTGACTGGGGACCCGGAAACGCTGATTGGCCGAGGCTCTGAAAGAAATATGCCTCCGCCAATCAGCGCGTGCCAAAGGAGAGCGGAGAGGCGGGCAGAGCAACGTGAAGCTCGATGGGCCCCCGCTCTCCCAAGGCGCGAAAAAAGGAATAAAAAGCCAGCGAAACTTACCTCAGCTGCCGGAGACAACTGATCCTCCTCACGACCTGGACCCGTGCCCTCGCCTGATCCTCCCGCCACGCACAACAACTGGACCGACCCTAGCCAAGAGCTTCGCGATGAGGGAAGCCCTGCGAACCGCCTGATAGCCACTGAAGAGACCGAGCAAAGTGAAAGTTCCACAGACCTGTCACCGCCGAGCGCCGAGCCTTCTCCTGCCGCTGCATCTTCGTCCAGTGAGCTTTCCGTTCCAGGGCATCTTCCGGAGCACTCCTTGTTTCCTGAGGAAAAGGCCACCACCGGGGTAAGCTCTGCTGCCTTGCCTGTTTCCGTCCCGGCTGCCCACGCCACAGATTCTCCTCAGGTTTCCAAACCTGAGGCAACTGAAGCTGGCCAGCAGTGGGTTGATTTCGTCAGGCCCCGGTCTACCCCTCTAGCCACCAGCCATAGTCCTCAACCTAACCCAGCTGGCGCCGGACATCAGTGGGCTGCTTTTGTTGGACCCCGGTTTACCTCAAGTCCTACCTGCCCAGCTAACGAGACGCCTGCGGTCACCTTGCCTGGTACCTCCAGATCAATCGTAGTTCCTGCAACCCCTCTGGTCCTTCCTGCCCGGCCAGTAGAATCCGCTGTACCCGTGGTTATCCAGCCTGCAGACGAAGAAGAGGACTGTATAAACTGGGCTGCTTGTGTGTCTGTATAAATAAAGTTACTTTCCATAACGCTTCCGTGTCAGTCTTAGTCGGAACAGGACACCATGTGGACATCATGTTCCACGGGTCCTAAACTGAGGGTTAGGACATTCTCATAGTCCTGTGACTCACCCCATCATCTTGTATTGTTCTCACTGCCAGTCTATACTGTCTCTTCACCCCCTTGCACTGGCTTTGGAAATGATTATATTTGCTGCATCCCTTGCATTTCTGTCCATATGCTGGGCATAATTCTTTTTTTCTTTTCATGGAGTTTTCCACAGTATATGCATTGGATCCTTGGTAATTGGCCCCGCCGTTGGCAGTCCTGCTCCTTGTAGGGGATGGACTGGTGGTGGACCACATGCACTTACGCCTCCTGTGTGCCTTCTAGTGTCCTGAGCCTGTCCTTTGCTGCTTCTGCTGCTCTCCCCAGTTCCAAACACCGAGCCAATGTCAGATCAGGCTCCCGCAACAGTCTTTCCCAGAAATGCGAATCCATAGTCCCACAGACAATTCTGTCTCTGACAAGGGAGTCTCTGATTGCCCCAAAGTTACAGGTTGCCGCCAGAGTCCTTAGTGCAGTAACATAGGCATCTAGCCTTTCTTCAGGACCCTGCTGTCTCATAAAGAACTGCTGGGGTTCTATCGTTTCATTTTGTTTGGGTACGCAGTAGTCCTCCAGACCCTTAAGAGCTACTGCAACGTGCTAGTAGGACCAAACCCAAGCGAGCTGCAGATTTCCCACCCTTTTTCGCCAATCAAATAACATAAGAGTTTTACCTCCCTCTCATCTTCGTCTGTAAAGGCAAGGTCCCAGTACAGTGCAAACTCCTCTTTTCAATGCTGCCATGCCTGAGCAAGGTTGGGACCATTGAAATCTAGTGGCGCAGGGGGCTTCAAGCCACGCTCCATGCTTCCTGAAGTTGTTTCTTTCTCCTGTATTTTATTTTTCCCGCCTTTTTGTTGTTTCCTTGTTTGGCGCTTGCCGCTGTGCTAATCCTCCAAAGTGGGTTCAGTTGTTAACTTCTGACACCATGTTTCAAAGTCTCTTCTAATAATAATAAGTCAGAGGTTCATTTATACTAAATGTCTTTATTAGCTAACAGTTATCACCTTTAAAGCCCTACATGGCATGGGTCCAGGTTACCTGAGGGAACATCTCATCCCCATTACATCGACCCGTCCCACCCGGTCATGCAGAGAGGGCATGTTACGGACTCCATCTGTAAGAGAATTCCAGGAAGCGGGTCTTCTCTGCAGTGGCTTCCCGCCCTTTGGAACATTTTGCCCCCGGAGGTGAGGCAAGCCCCATTGCTCCTGACCTTCCGGAAGACCCTGAAGACCTGGCCCTGCCACCTCGTTTGGGGCGGGGAGGGGAGTAGTTATTCCTGGGGATGGCTGGCGCCTTAGAGTGCTCCCCACATCTATATGATCTTTTATTGCCATCTGGATTGTTATTTTATATTTATATGTTGTATTTGTACGTATATTTTTTATATTATTATGATTATTGTTTTTAATCTGTTTTAACTTGTTAGCTGTGTTGTAAACCACCCAGAGTCCCTCTTTTGGGGTGAGATGGGTGGTGGCAAAATTTGAAAAATAAATAAATAAATAAATAAATAAATAAATAAATGTATTTTTGTTTGGATAGCAGATACATACAGCAAAATGAATGCATGGAGAGAAAAGGTTAGAATAACAGTTTTACAAAAAAAGTATTCTTGAGACTGATGCTTGCATGAAAAAAAATAAATATAAGCTTTATTTAGGAAATACTGTACCATGATGATTGGAAAGCCTGAGTTATTCAGGTCTGTTTACAGCTAAGAGCATGTGTTCTCCCATATGGAGAACAAGCAAATCAGGAAAGTACCTGAACTGCACAGATCAGAGATAGATGACAAAAGAAGACGGAAGTGAGAGAAGAAAGAGTTGTGAAAGCCATAAAAAAATCACTCTAACCAAGTCGCCAAGTTACATAGAGACATGCAAAGAAAGTCTTTTAGACAAGGAAAGGAAATAAAAGTGCATTGCTAGCCAGTTCTGCAGCCATTGCCCCTCATGGTCAATAGGTTTATAGATGCAGAAAGCCAGTGCATGCAAAGTTCCATTCCAGCACTTCAGACTGCTGAAAACATATTTGGTTTCCCAAGCATTTAGGGATTTGTGGTGGGAAGTGTTGTTTTTTTAAAGGTACTTTTTTATTATTTTCCAACCTTTGTTTATAATGGATTGTCTGTTTTGATGGAGTTAATAAAGAGTAAATATCACCAAACAAATTACTGGCTTTGGTGCAAAGCAGATTATTTGTTTCCTCCGTTTCCAGGGACTGGGTACTGTAATGCAGTGCAAGCTTTATAATGCATCAGTGCTTTCAGCAAAGGATCAAAAGGATAAATCTGCCTGAAGCAGGAACTTTGTCTAGGTACCAAACCATCCCGTAATATGATCTGTTTTAAATTAATTTGGTTTAAGTGCATGTTAGTGGGACTGAGGCTTCCAAGACTCCCAAGATATTTCTATAGTAAAGATAGCTACAATTTCAACACCCAGCCAGGCAAATAGTAGCCATTTTCTACATTCACATGTCTCAGTGTGTCAGTATACTTGGATCAGTACTTCCTTACTGATCAGGAATCAGGAATGCTGCATGTTATATATGTAACTAAGGCTGGTAACCTGGTTTATACCTTCTTTAACTTACAAAAAGCATTATATGAAAGCCTCAACTGACCAAAGCCATGATGGGTAGTGGAGATCTATATTGATGGGCCTATCTAGTGGCAATCATGGCATGTGGAAGATTATGACTTGAGTTTCAAAGGAATATATATGATGAACAATTGATACACAGTGTGTTTGTAAAAGGGAAATGATGTACGGTAATAGTTATGAGTCAAGGTGGAGTAAAGTTATAAAATTATTCTGAGAGCCAGATATGAGTTTTGTGAAGAACTGCAACTTTTTGAGTGAATGCAATCCAAAAGGGGAAAAATATTCTGTAAAGCAACAGAAATGGGTAAGTCAGAATAAGAGAGTACAGAACAAGTAATTGATCCAAAAATGAATTAGAATGGTGATTGCTGAGTATTTATTTAGAACAGGGCTTTCCAAAGCTTTTCCTGCGGCGACACACCAACTAGCGTTGGTGTGTCGCCGCGGGAAAACCCGGAAGCGCTGAAGATGATCAGCGCTTCCGGGTTGTGTGGCAACACACCAGACTGTGTGTGGCGACACACTTTTGTGTCGCGACACACAGTTTGGAAAGCTCTGATTTAGAAAAAGACATTTCCTTCAAGTACTTGACTTAAGCAGAGCTCTGTTAATACTGTATGTACACATCACAAGAGAATTAATTTCAAAGAATGATAGATTTGACTGCGTATGATGAAAGACTGAGAGAATTACTGAACGATAAAAAAGTGATAAAATACTCTAAATATGTATCAGAGCATTATGTGTTAGTGTCAGGATAGATCTTGGGGGAAAATGGGTACTGAAGAAAAAGAAAGTGAAAGAATCTAAAGTAAAAGAATGTCTATGAAGGTTCTCAGTCATCCAGGTGGAATTGTCTGTAGCTCGAATCATGTCAACTGGATTTCTATTTTCTCAGTGGAAACGTTTCGCTTTCTTTGGATAAGGAGCGAAACGTTTCCACTGAGAAAATAGAAATCCAGTTGACATGATTCAAGCTACAGATAAAGTAAAAGAACATTGACTTCAGGAAGAGAAAGTACAAGTCCTCTATGAAAAAGTATTAGAAGATAGATTAAGCTCCCAACCAAGAATAAATGGAAAATGGATGTAAAGAAAGAGGATTTGGAAGCTGCTTGGAACAGAACAATAAGAATTGTGTAATAAAGGGCTCGTCCATACAGTTGCTTTAGTTATGCAATTTCCTCCCATTCCAAAGCCAGGGAAGACTTCTGTCATCCTAAATCTGTTGTTCCTCCTGTGTACCTTTACCACACAGTTGGACTGGACTCTGCTATGCTGTTCTTTGTATAGCTATACTATGCGGCAGTTTAGAGGCATTGATTGGTGGTTTCCTCTGGGTGAAATTTGAATGTCACCAACAACAGGAAAGGCCATCACCAATTTTTGTATGGAAATAGTGCATTTTAGAGTTGTAGAAACCAGTTTCTCTGTTCCTGTTTTGAGATTGGATTTATTATTTAATAATGCATTTCACTTCCTTTTGATCAAGTGTGCATGTTACGGGATAAAAGTACTGCAAAAAATCAAGTTAATCGTTATAAAACTACATCCAAATATAACACAGGCATAGAGATTCATTTCTTCATTCATTAGCTTTATATGGCCACCTAACTTGTAAATATGATGCAGGTGGTTAACACTGGGGTGAAACAAGTCAAATATAGCAGAGAAAAAAACTAAATATATTTATTTAGCTAAATAAAATCCCACCCCGGTTTGAATCTCAGTCATTGAGGCAGCATCGTAAAGTAATGCAATCAGGATTAAAAATTGGAATAACACAGACAAAATCCTCCTTTAAATATTAATCACTGCAATTCCATAGCCACTTCCAGCAGCAACGTTCAAATAATGATAGCCTGCTAAATACCTGGTACCAATTTTTTGTTTGGCACCAAAAAGTCCTCAGAATATATGCCAAAGGTATAGGAAATTTGTGGAACCATTTTAGCCCATGGAAATGACTCAGCTGCAATTATGTTTGTTCGTAAAGTTGATTTGCAGTACCATCTGTGTGAAAACTACTGTGGGAACTTTCCTGTTTAGTTTGCACCCAGCACACTCCCAGTCAATCTCATTATCCAGAACTGAGCAAGCACAAACACCACTCAGTACAGCTAGCAAAAATAGAGCTCAATGTTTATTGATTAAACATCCACAGAGATAAAAAAACGGTTAATTGGCAAAATGGAACAAAATGGCCAGCAAAAGCAGGACAAAAAGACACAAACAACTGGCGAGAGATAAAAGGGTCAGAGGACTTCATCTCAACAACCTACATTATTTACATCTGTAGCACAAAAGACACAGAGCCTTCAGAGCTATTGGAAACAATACTGTGGGTAAATAGCACAGAGAGTCCCCAAGGGAGGGGCCTTTGTTTATTCCAGCCTTAAGCCTTTTATGTACATACAGGCAGCAGAATAAAAATGGAATGTAGGACACCAGGTGACCTTTTCCTCTATTCTGTACCATGAAAGAAACAATTTGGTGGACCAGGATGTCATATCCAACATTATCCTATGCTTGTCTCTGCAGAAAAAAAGACCCACTTGGTTAACCATGAAATGTGCATATGGTTCAGTGTAAAAGAAATACCAAGTTTGTTTATCAATGTATTTCATATATATCATCTTCCAGCATCATGTGAGTTATTTTTTTGTTCATGGCATAGAACTTTTACCTGTCCCTGCACATGCTCTGGACATGCCCTGCACATTTCCAAAGGAAGGCCTGCAGGGAGGAAGGGGAATCGTCTTCTTAAAAAAGCTAAAGGTTCCCCCCGCACATTTGTGCAGTCGTGTCCGACTCTAGGGGCCGGTGCTCATCTCCGTTTGTTAGCCAAAGAGCCAGCGTTGTCTGAAGACGCTTCCACGGTCATGTGGCTGCATGACACACGCAGAACGCTGTTACCTACCCACCGAAGTGGTACCTATTCATCTACTTGCACTTGCATGCTTTCGAATTGCTAGGTTGGCAAGAGCTGGAGCTAGTGCAGGAGCTCACTCCGTACTCAGGGCTAGGGATTCGAACCTCCGAACTTGCGATCTTCCGATCGACAAGCCTGACGTCTTACCCAGTCTTCTACTCACCGACAAAAGCTTTCCAAGAGTGAACTTACATTGACTTGATTTTACTTAATGTATTGAGAATAATGGCAGATGGGGAGAATGAAGTACAAGATTCAGTTGTTACAGGACAAAGCCGTTTTTCTTTTTTCTTTTATAATAATTTATTAAGCACTATAGTTAAACAGATAAAAACTAATAATACAAACTACAAAAAATAAGAGAATAAAAAGAAAAAATAGAAAGCGCAGAAAAAAAGTAAAAACGGCAAAGAAAAAGAAAAGAAATATATAAAGAAGTTAACTCATTCTTCATCACAAGTATAAACAATTTTAACAACTTATCACCTTCCTTTAAAATACCAAAAAAAACCAAAACCCAACCGTCTTCATCCGCTATGTCATCTCATATCTATAAACAGATCCTTATAACTTTGTCATTCAGTCCTGGTCAGCAAAAGTCCATTAAGGGTTACCAGAAATAACAACATATCTAGCCATTTTTTCATAGTCCTGAGTGTGTATAGTTCAGTCTGTGTGTTGTTGGAGAAGAATTACCTGAGTTCCCTCAGCACCCTTCTCCCTTCTCAGCCACCTTAGTGACTAGGTTCAAGGGCCATCTCTCTACTCAATCAAGACACAATTTGTGAACTCTGAAGAGTCTGGTCAAGCACAGAAAGAACACGTTTGGCAATATTTCCTTGGTCAAGACTCCAAGCACACGGTCAAGCAAGCTTATATAGATGGTTCAGATACAAGGAAATACAGAGAAAGGAACTGCATTGTCTATGACTAGCACCTAGTCAATTTCATCCATTCCTGTGCTACTAAGAAACCAGGAATTCTTCTGTTTAGGGCAGTGAGCGCTTTCGAGGAATTCCTCTATACGCAATAGCAGCAGCTAGTGCTTGGTCCCAATGTTAGCCCCATCCTGGTTCCTGCAGGGGTACCTTAACTTTCCGCCTATGAGTAAGCGACCTCCTCATTTACAGGGAAAATGCAGTTAGCACAGCTAAGTAGAATTCAGTCTCAGGCACAACCCTATGTACCCATCTTCCACAGTATAAATACATTTTATAGTTATTTTAAAGTTGACTGTGATATACAGTAGATAGATATAGATGATATACAGTAGATATAGATATAGATATAACATTTCAGTCCATCAAGAGAACTGAAAGGAAAGATGACGTTATGCTGTCCTAAATTTTCTGACCCATAATAACCTCATGCTACGGATGAACTGACATAGGCTGAGAAATAAAATGAAACCAGAATGGAGAAGGGGCGAGAACTGGATATATGTAGGAAAAACACAGTAAAACAGGGGTTCTCAGACTTTGTGATGCTGTGAACCAATAAAAGAATGAAATAAATTTGTGCAACCCAGCCCATGAATAAAGCTAATTATTTCGTTGGAGTTGGAGTTGGCTAAGAAGTCAATAGACCACTTACTTTTAACAAGTGATTTTATTCTATACATCAATAAGACAATGATAGAACCTTGCAACTTTATCAAATAAAACTGTTTCATTGGAAATAGCCAAAAAAAAAAAAAAAAGCCCCACCAACCCCCAAATAAAATTTAAAACGATGTTTTTAATGAGAAAGATTGGCTTGGCTTCTCCCTTCCTGAAATCTGGGTTTTATTTTTGAAGACACCCACTTAAACTCCTCTTAAAATGCTGCAGCTTGGAAAACGCTGGCAGGCTAAAAGTTAGCCCTGGAGAGCTGCACTGACACAACATTGCAGCCCATCTACTCTCTCCCTTCCAGTATGGGGCAGGCTTGTCCATCGGTTTCCCCCTTCTTGCACTTTCTAGGATTCAGGGGTGTCTGCAGGGAGGGGGTCAAAAAAGTCAAGATGGCAGTCACAGCAATGCAACAGAAGCCCAGCCCTTTTTTAAGTGCAGGGCTTCGACCACATGTTTGTGACTGCCATCCTGACTTTTTTGCCCCCTTCCTGTGGACATCCCTACTTGGATTCCTCTCCTTTTGCAACCTTTCTGTGGATCACAAGCCGCACTTGGAGTAGCACCATGTACGCAATATAGTTATCCAGTGTAATACTATTTGCTGGATCAGTGTATTCAGTCTATATGGATATTTAAAAGAATGCTGTTTCAAATCATATTCAGGGCAGAATATTGAAAATATATTCAAATATAGATGTATTCAAAGCTGGTCCTCAATATCATGTGTACATTCCTTCACAGCCATAGAGAGCTGCTGAAAAAGAATCACATATTGTAGTTATATTTAAAAGCTATTTCATTATGTACATCAGCTCAATTCTTTGAATTATTTTTATGCCAGTGTTTGCTGATACTAGAAGGGAGATGTTGGAACCTCGATGTCCGTAGAATTCAGTCAATTATTGAACCAATTTGGGTGATTTCAAGAGATTTGAATGCTTTCTCCAAAGTGCCCACAAATTGTAACTTTTAATGAGATAGAGTGTGCAAGTTAAATATATGAAGAACAATCATCTCAAATTATTATATTAAATTTAATTATCCTGGCCTGATCTAGTTTTTTGTTCCTAGCTCAGACCACTGTGTAGCACAGAGCTTTCCAAACTGTGTGTCGGGACACGTTAGTGTGTCGGCTGCAGTGTCTGGGTGTGTCGCGGCTGCTGTTGCCTCCGAGCCCTGCCAGGATTCCGCGCAGGTCCTAGTGCCTGCCTTGTGTCTTGCTGCCTCCAAACCTGCTGTGATTCCGCGCAGGTCCTAGTGCCTGCCTTGTGCCCTGCTGTAAGAGTGTGTCGCGAAATGATGCATGTCTAAAAAGTGTGTCACCAACGTGAAAAGTTTGGAAAGCTCTGGTTTCGCAGTTCAGCACATGACATGCCTCTTCCAGGCCAAGCAAGGCTCAGTTTCAAAAGTTTGTCCATTTCTGCCCGCTTTCAGTTCTACCAGAACTGAATCTGGATTGTCTCAAACCTTCGTAGGTGAACTAGTGCTTGGGAGGGCTGCACCAAGACAGGCCAGTCTCTGCAGAAATTCTTCTTTTTTTTCCCATAGTTGGAAAAGATCAGGGTGGAAAAAGGAGTCAAGCGTCTTGCAAATCTAATCTCAAGGAACAGTTTATCGAGGCTGTTCAGCCCCTGTGCTTTAAGAAACTGAAAACTGAATCAGATATAATCATATGATGAAGCCTGTTTTATGTATTTTGGTTAGTATTCATCCTCAGCTAATTTTGGGAGGGAGACAGTTTTGTATGCTAATATGCTTCCAATTTTTACCTAACCTAAACCAACCCTTGGATCTTTTCTTAAATCCTTCTACACTCCTTTTTCTCCCAGTCCACTTCTAGCAATTAACTGCTTTTGTAGTCGCTGTTTGTTTTAGGTATTAGAATTTAGTTGCATAAACAGTGGAATCTCCCTTCTCACTTCTACCCCATCTTGCAAACCATAGTTGTATACTTGGTTCATTGGTTTTATCATGAATCACATTTTGTGTATTTTTATTTTTTATTCTTTTACGTGTTTTAATATAATGCATTTTATTAGTAATGCATGAAGTATGAGAGAGAGACAAATACATCATCATACTGTAGTTCTCTGTTCTGCTTCATTATATGCTTTCTCATGTGTGGGTTCCTAGCACTGTGTTTTGTAATGCATGACTTCACTGTTGTGAACTATGTAATTTACATCAATATTCTTTTGTTGTTTATTTGTTCAGTCGCTTCTGACTCTTCATGATTTCATGGACCAGCCCACACCAGAGCTTCCTGTCGGCCGTTGCCACCCCCAGCTCCCCCAAGGTCAAGTCCGTCACCTCCAGAATATCATCCATCCATCTTGCCCTTGGTCGGCCCCTCTTCCTTTTGCCTTCCACTTTCCCTAGCATCAGCATCTTCTCCAGGGTATCCTGTCTTCTCATTATGTGGCCAAAGTACTTAAGTTTTGCCTTTAATACCTTTCCCTCAAGTGAGCAGTCTGGCTTTATTTCCTGGAGTATGGACTGGTTGGATCTTCTTGCAGTCCAAGGCACTCTCAGAATTTTCCTCCAACACCACAGTTCAAAAGCATCCATCTTCCTTCGCTTAGCCTTCCTTACGGTCCAGCTCTCGCAGCTATAGGTTACTACAGGGAATACCATTGCTTTAACTATGCAGACCTTTGTTGTCAGTGTGATGTCTCTGCTCTTAACTATTTTATCGAAATTTGTCATTGCTCTCCTCCCAAGAATTAAATGTCTTCTGATTTCCTGGCTGCAGTCAGCGTCTGCAGTAATCTTTGCGCCTAGAAATACAAAGTCTGTCACTGCCTCCACATTTTCTCCCTCTATTTGCCAGTGATCAATCAAGCTGGTTGCCATAATCTTGGTTTTTTTGAGGTTTAAATGTAACCCAGCTTTTGCACTTTCTTCTTTCACCTTCGTCATAAGGCTCCTCAGCTCCTCCTCGCTTTCAGCCATCAAAGTGGTATCATCTGCATATCTGAGATAGTTAATGTTTCTTCCAGCGATTTTAACTCCAGCCTTGGATTCCTCAAGCCCAGCATGTCACATGATGTGTTCTGTGTACAAATTGAATAGGTAGGGTGAGAGTATAGAACCCTGCCGTACTCCTTTCCCAATCTTAAACCAGTCCGTTGTTCCATGGTCTGTTCTTACCATTGCTACTTGGTCGTTATACAGATTCCTCAGGAGGCAGACAAGATGACTTGGTATCCCCATACCACCAAGAACTTGCCACAATTTGTTATGATCCACACAGTCAAAGGCTTTAGAATAGTCAATAAAACAGAAATAGATGTTTTTCTGAAACTCCCTGGTTTTCTCCATTATCCAGCGGATATTGGCAATCTGGTCTCTAGTTTCTTTTCTAAACCCAGCTTGTACATCTGGCAATTCTCGCTCCATGAATTGCTGGAGTCTACCTTGCAAGATCTTGAGCATTACCTTACTGGCATGTGAAAGAAGTGCCACTGTTCGATAGTTTGAACATTCTTTAGTATTTCCCTTTTTGGTATGGGGATATAAGTTGATTTTTTCCAATCTGATGGCCATTCTTGTGTTTTCCAAATTTGCTGACATATGGCATGCATCGACAGCATCATCTTGCAAGATTTTAAATAGTTCGTCTAGAACAAGGGTCGGAAATGGCGGCTCGCGAGCCAGATGCGGCTCTTTGGCCCCTTGAGTGTGGCTCTTCCGCAGCTGAACTCACCCCCGTCCCTTCCACGCGATTGGCCCCGCCCGCAACCCCCACCCCCTGGCTCTTGCACTGAGCGAGGCCCGGCGCGGCAGGGAGGCGCTGCTGGCCCGGGACACGGCACTGTCGGAGGCGGCGCAGGAGTGGCTGCAGGGGCTGCTGCGGCTGGAGATGGCGCTGCTCCGCGGCATCCAGGCGCTGGGCGAGGGCGCGGGCCCGGGACGCGAGCGGCAGGGTGGCGCAGGGGGCCTGGCCGGGGCGGTGGCGGCGGGGGGACGGACAAACCCCGCCCCCTTCCACACGATTGGCTCCCGCCCACAAACCCCTCCCCCTTCCACGCAATTGGCCCCCGCCCGCAAACCCCGCCCCCTGGCTCTCAAGCATTTCAAAACATCCTCGAGCATGTCAAAATGGCTCCCGGCATAAAAAAGTTTGCCGACCCCTGGTCTAGAATACCGTCGTCTCCTGCTGCCTTGTTATTAGCAATGCTTCTTAAGGCCCATTCAACCTCACTCTTCAGGATGTCTGGCTCTAACTCACTGACCACACCGTCAAAGCTATCTCCAATATTATTATCCTTCCTATACAGATCTTCCGTATATTCTTGCCACCTTTTCTTGATCTCTTCTGCTTCTGTTAGGTCCTTGCCATCTTTGTTTTTGATCATACCCATTTTTGCCTGGAACTTACAGTACCTCCAATGTTTCTAATTTTCTGGAAGAGGTCTCTTGTCCTTCCTATTCTATTGTCTTCTTCCACTTCCGCACATTGCTTGTTTAAAAATAATTCCTTATCTCTTCTGGCTAACCTCTGGAATTTTACATTTAATTGGGCATATCTCCACCTGTCACTGTTGCCTTTTGCTTTCCTTCTTTCTTGGGCTACTTCCAGTGTCTCAGCAGACAGCCATCTTGCCTTCTTGGTTTTCTTTTTCTTTGGGATGTTTTTTGTTGCCGCCTCCTGAACAATGTTACAAACTTCTGTCCATAGTTCTTCCGGGACCCTATCTACTAAATCTAGTCCCTTAAATCTATTCTTCACCTCCACTGCATATTCATTAGGAATATTAGTGAGCTCATATCTAACTGATCTGTGGGTCTTCCCTATTCTGTTTAGTCTGATTCTAAATTGTGCAATAAGAAGTTTGTGATCTGAACTACAGTCAGGTCCAGGTCTTGTTTTTACCGACTGTATAGATGTCCGCCACCTTTGGCTGCAAAGGATGTAGTCAATCTGATTTCGGTGTCTACCATCTGGTGAAGTCCATGTATAAAGCCATCTTTTAGGTTGTTGGAAGAGATTGTTTGTTATGCACAGTTGTCTTGGCAAAATTCTATCAGCCTATGTCCCGCATCATTTGTTCTCCCAGACCATGCTTACCTGTAATTCCAGGTGTCATTTCACTACCCACCTTAGCATTCCAGTCTCCTGTAATGAAAATAACATCTCTTTTTGGCATATTATCCAGTAGGTGCTGCAGATCCTCATAGAACTGATCTACTTCTGCTTCTTCAGCATCTGTGGTTGGGGCGTATATTTGGATCACTGTGATGTTAAATGGCTTACCCTGAATTCGAATTGAGATCATTCTATGGCTGTTGTGGGTCTTCCGGACTGTGTGGCCGTGTTCTGGAAGTTGTGGTTCCTAACGTTTCGCCAGCATCTGTGGCCAGCATCTTCAGAGGGCAGGAGCACAGATAGAGATTTTGCTTCTATCTGTGCTCCTGCCCTCTGAAGATGCTGGCCACAGATGCTGGCGAAACGTTAGGAACCACAACTTCCAGAACACGGCCACACAGCCCGGAAGACCCACAACAGCCATTGAACTCCGGCCGTGAAAGCCTTCGACAATACATTGAGTTCATTCTATCGTTTTTTGGATTGTATCCAAGCATTGCTTTAGCCACTTTATTATTAATTATGAAGGCTACTCCATTTTTTCTGTGGTCCTCTTGTCCACAGTAGTAGATCTGGTGGTCATCTGATGTGAAGTAGCCCATTCCAGTCCATTTCAATTCACTGACACCCAAAATGTCTATATTTAATCTTGCCATATCACCAATAACCACATCCAATTTGCCCTGGATCATAGATCTTACATTCCAAGTTCCTATGGTGTGTTGATCTTTAGAACATCGGATTCGTCGTTCACCACCAGCACCATTGGCCGCTAGCCGTCCTTTTGGCTTTGAGCTAGCTGCGTCATCACATCTGGGGCTAGTTGAAATTATCCTCTGTTCCTCCCCAGTAGCATTTTCACCATCTTCCAACCTGGGAGTCCCATCTTCCGATGGTATACCGACATATATCTGGTTGTACTGATCCATTTAGTTTTCACGGCAAGAATACTGGGGTGGGTTGCTGTTACCTTCCCCAGGGATCGTATTTAGTCTGACCTGTCTGCCATGACCTTCCCGTCCTGGGTGTCCCTTCACGGTTTAGCTCATGGCATCATTGAGTTGCTCAGCACCACGATAAGGTAACAATCTCCTTTGCTGGAGTCAATATTCTTACCATCAATAAAATATATGTAACATATATTATTAAAGGCAACCAATAGGAAACTGTTTTTCATGTCAGTAGTCTAAGTGCCTGTAAGAGAAGGCCACAAGACTATTTTTCCAGACCTTTAAATGTTTAAATTACTTTGAAACACTACACTGGGTCAGTCTGGGGACTGACTGATAAGTTTTACTGTACTGTAATTAACATGCTTTTTTTCTTTTTAAAATGTCACATTCAGTGTAAAACTCCCCACACTAAACGAAACTGAGCACAATTTGGCCTATTTTCACTTCTGTTTGAACAAGCTTAATCTACCCCATTTCTCAGTTTCTCATAATCTCTTTCTCCAGGCAAGAAACTGTATGTGTGTTTGTCTGGGTCTGTCTGGGTTTTCTCATCCCATTTCTGAGAACCTACTATTTGTGTACATTCCTTGAGGAACCTGGCAAGTGCTTGCAATCGGATCATAGCTGGCAAAATTTTGCCATGGGAATGAAAAAGCTCCCCAGTTGCTTTTTGAAACAGAAAACTTCACAGGTTTCCAACCTGGTAGAGGAAATGAGAGCAGTCACTCAGTATTTTTTTTAGGAAAGAAGAGGGGCGTATTTATGTTATTCAAATTTAAAAGTATTCTGGGATGACATTTGTGGATTTCTTTACCTTTACCTGCAGCAGCTCTTACTCTCATGCAGTGTCCCACAAATAATGACGAACTTGAAGTGGGATTTTCTTGCTTATTTGCCAGTTTCAATCACATCCTCCCCTCATCCCCTTTGAACCAAGAGAGGCCATTTCAGTTATTGCACTCTATAGGACTGAGCAGGTTACCCAATCATGGCAGGATGTCAGCCCACTATGTAGACCAAACCAAGAAATCAACTCCACAAGAAGGTTCAAACTACTTATGTTAATATTGGCTAGAGTAACAGAATCTTACAAGTCTGACTGTGTCTTAATTTCCACCCCTTCTTATACTCATGTAAATTAGGGAGGTGTCTGCCGGAGTCTTTTGCACATGCCTTCTTGTTCTGCACTGAAGCCATGTTTGTCCCCTTGTTGTTTTGGTAATAGATCAGGCCTATCTCTGTCAAGGTCATCTTCCTTACTCTTTACATAGGAATTGCCTCCCTCCTCTCTGGAGCTCTTTCTGTCCTGGTGTCTTCTGATGTTTCTTTAGTTCACATTATTTCAACTTGGGAGGTACCCAGATGGGGTGTGGAGACACAGCAAACAAACCAGCCTCGAGAGCTTAGGTGATGTCCCAGAGTAAGACCTTCCCCATGCCTGATGTTGATGCCCAGGGCACAGAGATTTCGCTTCTGTCTGTGCTCCTGCCCTTTGAAGATGCTGGCCACAGATGCTGGCGAAACGTTAGGAACCACAACTTCCAGAACACGGCCACACAGCCCGGAAGATCCACAACAACCATCTGTTGTGTTGCTTGAACATGCACTGAGGTAAAGTGAATAATCATGACATTTTAGCAATGTGTTTCAATTTGACAAAAATATTGTTGGAGGAATATGCAGTTCTAGAGGCTTCATTGTCTGCATCGTCCCCTCACAAAACCAGTATTTTCTCATCTTTTTCTCTGTTTCAAGCCAAGTATAATAAAAAAAATCCTTTGGTATTTTTCACCTGCATTCCACTGTCTATCCACTGACTTGGAAATAAGCCTCATTGAATTCAGTGGACAAAGTTCTGAGAGAGAGAAAGAGGTGTGTGTTTGTGTGATATTTATCTAAATGTGTCTCCCAGTCCTTTCAAGTAAAATAGTTTTACTTGAAAGAAATTACTTACAACTACTCATGTTAATAACTCATGGAATTCACTTTAAAAACATAGAAAATTAATGTACATTATAAGTGACTAAATATTAATTTTAAAGTTGCTTGCTTATTTTAATTAGAGTTATTTGCTGGGTGTTGGTTTCTAAAGAACACTAAAATGGCTTATAGTCAACATGTATAGAAGCAGAAAACCATATCAATAAAGAGAGAGGAAAAAAATAAAAGCAGGTTACAATATAAATAATGACAAACTTAGAAAGTGTGTACTCTCTATTGATGAGGAAGATTATAGCATTACTAATTTAAAATAGTTATGCTTTAATTTAATTTCAAATCTCGTGTTTCAGTTGTGTTCTAATATATGTAGAAGAAACATTAATTATATTAATGTTCCAATCTCCTTAATATTTAAGAAGTTTCTTTGCCTTGTGTTTAATATTTTGATATGCATATTCAGTACAAAAAAGCATGTCCAATAATATTGCTCAAATTTGGGTGACATCCTCATCAGTGAAGCTGCTTTATTGCTGCTGACTGTGAAATGAGTTGCTGTTAGAGCAAGCTGCATATTTGAAGAGGGTAGTATTCATATTATTTTTGGTATCTAGTGGCGATGCAATGAGGTGGATTAGAGAAAGGAGATGATGATTTAATAAAGTAATTACGCAGTATTAAGAGATTGAGGTAAGCTGCTACATATCCTTTCCTGACACTTTTCAAATGTTCTCTTATCCGTGGATCCTATTCAACTATTACCTACTGTTGGGCAGGATGGATTTAATAGTTTACATGTTACTCATTAAGAGATTGACACTTTCACTGAGCTATGAAAAACGGGCATCTTTTTCTGCAACCAGCAGCTATGAGTATGAATGCTTGGCTGTTTACTAACTGTTGGGTTTTCAGTGCAAATTATTGCATGGCTACTTCCTATACCTGTCTGTTAATATATGTAAGATGAAGATGGTGACAGAAGGGATTGACCTTTTACCACAGTTGCTGGGATTTACAACATTGCCACCCAGTACGAAAGAATGATCTGATCTGAAAGTTAACATTTCCAACAGTTTTTAGAAAATGAATTATCAGTTTTAGAAATCAATACTGGAGCAATATACCACCAGTAAAATATACCAGTTTTCTATGTGTGATATTCATTGGAAAATTTTCTTCCATTGAAATTCCCATTATTAATAGCAATTGCTCTGTCTAAATTCTGAATCCATTTAATCATACAGTGTTTAAATTTTTCAGTTTCTGATATATTTCACAAACAACATATTTCACCAACAGCAAGTGGAGTTTTGTGTTACAAAATCTTCAAATTCTGTCAAATCTCTAAGTGTTAGATCAATACTGCTTATTTGAAGGTATTGAATCAGTGAGAGTTCTGACCATTCTGAACAGAGTCTCGAAGGGTTTCATCTTTGTCTTATTAACAATTAAATCTTGCTCTCTGTTTGTTTTATTATTTCTCCACTAACCCAATTTCTCTGCATTTTCATCTTAATTAAAACAAATATTTAATAACAAAGCACGAGATGATACATTTGGACCCATACTTGTAATATGCTGCTTATTATTGAATGATCTACTATCAACTGTCTATTTCTGTTTGTATGAAGCCTAGAGTATTTGTGTAAACCACCTGGAAATCCTGCTGCCTCAACAAAGGTGACCCAGCCATAATGTGATACGATCCAGTCTGTTATCCAAGTTAGACAACTGGCTTGATAATATAGTTTGAAGTTTGGTACTGCCAAGCAGCTTCGTTCCTTTGAAGCTTAAATGTAATCCTCAGTCTGTTGTCAACCCATATAAAATTATTTTTCTCTGACAATCTACCTTCAATTTTTATTGGAATCATTTGAAGCAGAAAGTTAAGCCTTGGTAGAATGTTCATATTTACGGCTGCAATTCTTCTTAAATAAGCCAGTTTTAGCTTCTTCCATTTTAGGGTAACTACTGTTATATTTTTCTACATTGGCGAGGAATTATGTTTAAATAAATCTTTATTGTTTTTTATTTTAAAAAATCCCAGGTATTTAATCTTCTTAGCATCAATATTGAACACCATTATTTGTTGCAGATACTGCTTTCCTTTTCCAGATGAATTCCAGGTCTGCATTTGAATCTTGTTCTTGTTAATCCAATTCCCTGATACTGAACCATACTGCTGTTTCTAAAGAGTTTTTTGGATGAGTAACCATAAATTCAATAATAAAGGTAAAGGTTCCCCCACACAGTCGTGTCTGACTCTAGGGACTGGTGCTCATCTCTGTTTGTTAGCCGAAGAGCCAGCGTTGTCCGAAGACACTTCCGCGGTCATGTGGCCGGCATGACGCACGCAGAACGCTGTTACCTTCCCACGGAAGTAGTTCCTATTTATCTACTTGCATTTGCATGCTTTCGAATTGATAGGTTGGCAAGATCTGGGGCGAGTGCAGGAGCTCACTCCATCATGCAAGGCTAGAGTCTCAAACCTCCAAACTTGTGACCTTCCGATCGACAAGCCTAGCGTCTTAACTGCTGAGCCATCGCGCCCCCTAGAAATTCAATAATATCAACATATAATTTCAATTTGTGTCCTTGGTTTGAAAATTTAATTCCTGAAATTTTATTTTCTTGTTACATCTTTCTTTGCCAATGGTTCTAATGTCAGTAAAATAAAGAAAGAAGCCTTGTTTTTCCCTTCACTATAGTACATTTTTTTCACAGGAGACCTTTTATTACAGTATTATATTGGGTTCTTTTTGTTTATAAATACTCTGAATCCAGAGCTTTGTTGAATTTTCATTGGTGTGTGATTATATCAGACATTCCATTCCATCATCTTTTGTTACCTCTGTTTTATTGGGTGATGGTTAACTATTTGGGGTTTCAGGCTTGAAGTAATCCAAACAACGTGTTGTAAGGCTAACAATATCTTTATTGATAGCATAAGGCAATAATGGATGTATAGTGCATTATTGCAAAAAGGTAAAATCAAAGCATAAGCAGAGTTCCATCACCAGAAGTGAGGAAAGAAAAACATCATGGTCTGTGCAAAGACCAGGCATGGTTACAGTTCAGATACAAGTACATGTAGATAGCAGTCTACATAAAGAACAGAAGGCATATATATAAAGAACATAAGTGAGAACATAAGTATGAAGGAATACCCATGGTTCATAGCTCACATCTGATTGGTTCAAATGGGCATCTCTTTCAGCATAGCATTTTGGTAGCAATTGTACTTACGTCACACTTAGCGTCACACGATGGCAGTGTTGTGTATTGGCCTTCCCTCGAGCTACAGTTCTCTTGAGAACAATCGTGATTAGGGTTTATTATGGCTAGCTAGAGGGACATCTGCTGATTACGTCTCAAATGTTTTGAGAACCAAACTTTCAATGCAGGGTCACTTGTAAATTGTTTTCTTTTGTAACTTGTACTTTTCCACTCTCTGGCCAGATTCAGTGGAGAAAATGCCATGCGTTTAATTCTGCATAGAATACTTTAACCAAATAACTTTAACATGTTTCAGAGAAGTACAGAACAGCATCTATGATAGTCAAGTAATATCTAGTTAGTTCAATATTTACTAATGTGTTGATCAAGTCAGATCTTTTAAATAGGAGCAAAATGTTGACATAAAGCTAAAAATGGAATAAGAAACAGGAGGAAATGTTAACTATTCTACTTGTTTATACCATTGTTGGGCCAGTCTCTCTCTCTCAGCCTAACTCACCTCACAGGTTGTTGTGAGGAAAATAGGAGGAGGAAGGAGTATTAGGTATGTTCGTCGCCTTGAGTTATTTATAAAAATAATAAAAGGTGGGATAGAAAATAAATAAAAATAAAAAATAAATTCTTAAAGAATTAATGAACTATTCTAAAAATATTTGATATTGTATTCACCTCTTGCTATATTCTGTTCTATTGAAAGAATTTTAAATTGCTTCTTACTGTGCAGTAATTTTTGTAATATTTCATATTGTGTCTAAACGTGGAATGAAAGTACACAGTATGTTTTTCTGGAATTCCCATAATATTATTTTAATATTCCTGTCCACTTTCACCACTGGAATTTTTCCAAGTAGGATGAATTTATAAATCATCCAACATAACTCCTCACTCCTGATGCCACTGAAAGTCCTAGTTGCAGTTTCTCACTCTTGATTTCATAAAATATTTAAAAAATGATTCTTGGTGGCAGCTTTTGTTATTACCTTGGGAGAAGGGATCTGCCAAGGTTTTAAATTATCCTTCCTTCCAGTTTGGTTGCTTTATAAAAATTGGCTTTCAATTGCTAGTTTCCGGTCTTCTGTTTCTTGAATCTGATTTGAGGAACAAAACAATAGTATCAGATTTTAACTAACTTTATGCACTGTATGTTTCTTTTGATCTAAAAACTAGAATACCTACACAAAGAAACTTTTGGGGGTTTATTGGACTCCCAGTGGTTTTTTTTAAAAAAGGTTGGCTATCATCCTATTTATCTGAAGGTATGATACATTTGAAAGAATGTTAGTGTACATGTGTTGGTCTTGTCCACCATTATTTTTTGGGATATACATTATTACTGTGGTGAACCAGGTAATAGGGAGGAAATTAAGATTCAAATATGTTAAAAGTGTTGTTGAATTATGTCCCCAAATTTGAAACTTGTCTATTTGTGAAGATCTTTGGAGGTAAAATGGTTCGACTGTTGCAAAAAGAAAAAAAAAGAAAATTGTGTATTCTTGGAAGGACACATGTATATCAACTAAGTCCGCTAACTCTCAGCCTTTGAACTAGCTCTTTATTGATGGAGAGGCAAGATTGGACAATATGATTCCATATTGTCTAGGTTAAATTTTATTTTTAAAAATTGATTTATAGTGATTTATACCATTATGATAGTATTCTTTTTTTTTTACTATTTTAGTATTACTAAAAAGTACTAAAAGTAGAGAAATATTATGGCACTGTTACATTTTTAAAAATTTATTTTAAAAGACTCCATTTTTTAATATCTCCAGCAATGAGGGAGGGCTGGGATAATTCCCCCTATACATCCTAAAAGCATGCCTCACTCAGAGTGAATGTTGATTGGCCATCAGGCATGACACTGTATAATGATTGAGTGATGGGACAGTCAAGCAAAAGAAGGGAATACTGGGCACCTTCTCCCAGGGTTTATTTCACCGGGAGGAGGGGACTGAGAGAGAAGGACTGGGGAGGATTCATGGAAGCAGGGCTGCAACTAGGGGGGGGGGGGCAAGCGGGGCATGTGCCCCAGGCGCCGCACTGGGGGGGGCGCCAAAATGACAAAATAGTATTTGTATACTGAATGTTTCCTGGGGGGGGGGCGCAGAATCCATGTTTGCCCCGGGTGACACAGACCCTAGTTGGCCTTCTGCATGGAAGGAGGGGACTGAGGGAGTCTAGAGCCCAAGTCTGGGAATACCTTCCTCAGAAGACAGAGTTAGGGATTATTTTAGGGCTGGTGTAGGCTAGTCATTCATTGGCGATCACTCGTAGCCGAGTAAGATTGTCTTCCAAAGGTAAAATCTTAACAGTGGATCCGTAAGTGGCTATAAAGGCCAATTCTGGATCCGCACAACCTCCCACAGTGAGGGCATAGGTTTCCGGGTGGGAGACGGTCATGATGAGGGTTTGCCTGACGTGCCTTCCTTTTAGCTCTTTTCTCCCTTTCGCCCTGTACTCGTGCTTCTTCAAAGTCCATAGCGCCATTAATAAAGGATGACCTCCAATTGAAACGCTCATGAGTTAGGGCTTCCCAGTTCTCAATGCTGATATTACATTTTTTTAAATTAGCTTTGAGAGTATCTTTGAATCTCTTTTGCTGTCCACCAATATTCCGTTTTCCATTCTTAAGTTGGGAGTAAAGTAGCTGCTTTGGAAGACGATGGTCAGGCATTCGAACAACATGGCCGGTCCAGCGAAGTTGATGTTGGATGATCATTGTTTCAATGCTGGTGGTTTTCGCTTCTTCTAATACGCTAACATTAGTCCGCCTATCTTCGACGCTGAAATTCAGCATCGCCTGAGCTCTGCAAGTGTAGCTTTCTCCCGAATGAAGCGTAGAGTGTTTGAGGATCGGGACATTCGCATGGAGACCAAAATGCTTGTTTACAAAGCCATTGTACTACCAACCCTTCTGTGTGCCTGTGAAACATGGACCCTCTACAAACGCCACCTCCAACTTCTTGAAAGATTCCATCAACGCTGCCTCCGAAAAATTCTGCAAATTACTTGGGAAGGTAGGCTAGTATTGATGGGATGGATGGATGGTACACACGCACACAAAATGAATGAAATAAATGAACCTGTTTTAAAGCCTGTTTTTAATTATTTAATAAAGGTCAATTTGTTCCCATGTAACCAAATGTCTGTGTTATTTTTTATCTTCCCCATGTTCTACCCTGTTATCTTACCTTAGAGACTTGGACAATTTCAAAACCCCCCAAGAGATTTAGTGTTGGCTGCAGAAAAAAGAATTACAAAGGAAAAGACCTCCCCTACACACACGCACACAGACACTCATCCCCCAGAACAAGGATGATATGTGATAGGCTGACAGTATTGTGAACGTAGGCTGGCATTCACCACAATTATTTATCAAGGACAGTTGATCGTAATACTACCTAGCAGCAACAAAGAGAAGATCTGTTGCTCTTACCTCTTTAGGAAAATATTCAGTATTTCTGTTCTAGAATAAAGGGTCCATGGAATTTGTAGTGTATGCCTTTGAGGGCCATGTACTATAAAAGAAAATAAGTAAATATGGAGACAGCTTATATCCAGCTATTCTATTCAGCAGGACGTCTTTCTATACAGACATCATCAGGATTAGTCTTTGAAAATAGAGTGTTGTTTTATAATCTTACCGTAGCTCACAAAAATAGAAAAAGCTTCAAGAGCAGGTGACTAAGAAAGAAAACACTTACTTGATTCTGTTGAGGGTCTTGATAAGCCAAATAGAAATTCAGAAGATGTCAAAGTAGATACCTGTGAATAATTGGTTTTCTCTTACATCTTTAATTGCTTATTCATAAAGCCAAGAGCAAATGCAATTCTGAAGATTTGGGGATTCTTCTCCGTTAACATGAAAAATAGATTCTCAGAATTTCCAAAAAGACTGCATCTGCCTGACATTTATGAATAAGATGGCAAAGATTAAAAATTAATTTTAGTAGAAGCAGAATACTAAACAGTGCAGTTTCCACATACTCATTCTAAAGTACGTTCCAAAATAAATTAAATGCCGGGTTATTTGGAGGCTTCACAAACTATGCATAATCAGAATCAGTGAATGGAGGTAGATCCTGCACAACCCAAATGATGCAGCAGAACAGACTGGGCAGAAAGGAGGACAAATTGAGTGGGGTAACAAAAAAAAAGCTTATCTGTAGGTTTCATAGAATTGGCGCAAGCTGATTCTGTGGACTTCTTTGTAATGTAATTTTCAAAACAATCTCTATTTTATTTCTACAAATTCAGCTGAATTGTAGAGGAATCCTGAGATTTCTGGAAAGTAAGTGGGATACATTCAACATGGATGTAACACTGATACAGCATATTTGCAATTTTTGTGACTTTTTAGCCTCATATTGTAATATAGGAGCTAACTGCATCCAGGTTATTTCAAGTCTCATCCTACCAGATAAATGCCAACAGCCTGGGAAAGCAAACAGGTTTGACAGGCTTGACTGTTGCTTCTCTATCCTAAAGGTAAGGCTAGGTAATGTTGGGCTTGCCCCATTTCAGTTTCATTACAGTTTCAAAAGATTGGCTTTTTAAAAAAAGAAAGAAAGAAAGAAAGAAAAAGAACAACCTCCCTATTTCCATTCACTGTCATAGGCCTCCAGCAATCCCCGTAGAACTCAGGTCATACACATCAACACTTGCATCTGGTATTCAAGACACAAAATAGAGTGAAGGAAATCCTCTCCAAAGTGATGGGCATGTGATGGTTTGAAATGAAAGCCTCCAGATATTTATTTCAATAAACCTTTCATTATTTATTTACTTATTTATTGACATACTACATTCACATTAACATAAGATAGTAGACATCAATAAGAACTTTAAAAACAACTGCCATGGAATATATTGGAAAAGCATAAAACACTAAAACACCTAATCTAGAGTTACCAACAGATTTGGGCTGCAGAAATCCAGATGACCCCTAGATGGGAAGAAATACATACTTTTGGCTACCGCCTAGCAATTATTTGGCCTTTTGCAGCTCAGAGCTGATAGTTCTGCTTAATTAGCACATGTAATCAATAACATCAAAGCTATTTATTATACCATGCTATTTTTTCATCCCTTAGCTTTGGGATGGGTCAATACATGTGCCTGCTATCTAACCTAATTCCTCACAGCTTTGCCCTATGGTGGAGAAGGCCCTCCCCTGTCTTCAAAGAGCTAATCCTCTGAAGATGGTAGTACATGGAGTGCAACAGGGATAGTTCGTCTTCAAGGAGAGGCACTATCATGGGGATTTAATATTATAGATCCAAACCAAATGCATGTTGAATTGGAAGCTTGGCTCAGAGTTCTTAGTTATAAGTCAATCTGCAACTACTTTACAGATGAAGAAATTGATAAAGTACCAATCGAATAGAATATTTGTAGCTTAGGGTTGAACTGTGGAGTCCTTGGTGCTCTCTGAGCCTTGTTGTTTTCTTGCAGACATTTCATTGCCAGGCTAGGCAACATCTTCAGTGCAAAAAGGGAGTGGGACTTGCTCTCTGTTTATATACCAGGGCTTGTCCTCCTTGTGTTGGTGGGGGTGTTGTTCTCTCCTTGGTAGTTCCTTGATTGGGCTTTTGTTTGCTGCTTGGTTGATTGACTGAGTTAATAGTTCCTTGATTAGGGTATATTGTGCTGTTTGATTGATCCTCTGTTGCTAATCCTGGTCTTAATCTTTGCATATCTGGGTGTTGATTGCTGGCAAGGAGGTGTTCTGGTCTTCTGGCTTTTCTATTGTCTCTTGTGAATGGTATGTAAATGTTGTTTACCTCTATGTGTCTGTTGATGGCTGCTTTGTCTGAGTGCCAAGCTTCCAGGAATTCTCTAGCGTTTTTGGATTTGGCTTGGTTTAAGATGCTCACAGTTTCCCAGTTGAAAGTATGGTTGAGTCTGTCCATGTGTTGTGAGATTAAGGAGTTTTCATTGTGTCTTCTGACTGCTAGTTGGTTTTTCGTGGATGCGTTCTGCTAGTCTTCTGTCAGTCTGTCCTACATAGTGGCTGCTACAGTTCTTACATTGTATGTTATAGATAACTCCTGTTTTTTCTTCTTGGGCTACTGGGTCTTTTGGGTTACTTACGATGTTCTGAAGGGTTTGGGTTGGTTTATGTGCTGCGGTGATGCCATGTGGTTGTAACTGTCTATTAGTAGTTTCTGAGATGTTTCTGATGTATGGCAGTGTAATCCTTTTCATAGCTTCTGTTGGTTTTGCTGTGGTGGGTTGAGTGGTCAGACACTTTTTGATAAAGTTTCGTGGGTATCCATTTTGCTGGAAGATGCTATATAAGTGATCTGTTTCCTTTTTCTGGTGTTCTGGGTTGCTGCAGTGCGTTTGTGCTCGTCTGAATAGTGTTCTTACACAGCTCCTTTTGTGGGAGGTTGGGTTATTGCTTTGGTAGTGGAGCACTTGGTTAGTGTGGGTAGATTTCCGGTAGACTTGTGTTTCTAAAATGCCATCATTTCCTCTACTGATGAGGATGTCCAGGAAGGGTAGTGTGTTGTTGTTTTCTTCCTTTGTGAATTTTATTCCTTTGAAGATGTTGTTGATGGTTTCATGTGTTTCTTCCAGTTGTTCCTTTTTTATTATGACAAAGGTGTCATCTACATACTGGATCCATACTTTGCGTTGTATGTGTGGGAGTGCTATCCTTTCTAGACGTTGCATTACAATCTCTGCTATGAGTCCTGAGAGTGGTAATCCCATAGGTGTTCCTTTGATTTGTTGGTATATTTGTTCATCAAACTGAAAGTAGGTGGTGAGGCAGAGGTTGATGAGGTCCATGATTCTGGGTATTTTGATCTTGGTGTATCTAGTTAGGTCAGGTGTGTTGCGTAGAACTGCTGCCATGGATTCAATTGCTAGTGCTTGGTCTATGGATGTAAAGAGTGCAGTGACATCAAATGAAACCATAATTTCATCTTCATCTATTTTCAAGTCTTTGATTTTCTGGAGGCACTGTAGTGGAGAGTTGATAGAGTATTCGCTCTCCTCTGTGAGATGCCCAAGTTTTCTTGTAAGTTCTTTAGCTATGTTGTATGTGTGGGTCCCTGGTAACAATACAATTGGACAGAGTGGTATGTCGGGCTTGTGTATTTTGGGGCATCCGTAGAAGCGTGGGGCGTGGTTAGCTCAGCGGGTTAAACCTCTGAGCTGTAAAAGTCTGCTGATCTAATGGTCGGCAGTTCAAATCCCCGCGTGATGAGGTGAGCTCTCGCCACTCGCCCCAGCTTCTGTCAACCCAGCAATTCGAAAGTGGAAGCGAGTAGATAAATGGGTACCACGTTAAAGTGGGTCAATTTGCCGACGTCCTGTAATTCGGGGGTCGCCCTTGGAATGGAAAGAAGATCCCGGAAATCCTGAAAATGGCGACGGAGGACAACAGAGGACGACGGAACCCAATTGGCGAACATCCAGGATGTCAGCAGCCGACTCGGAAGCGAGGTATGCTGGGACATGTAGTCCAATATCTATGGAAGAAGAGTCGGTTCCCCAACCCCCTTCCTGAGTGCGTGCGATAATAAATTGTATATTATAATGTTGTATAATTGTATAATTAGATATGAATTTGTAATACTGTAAGCCGCCTAGAGTCCTCCGATAGGGAGGGGATAGGCGGGGTATAAATATGATAGATAGATAGATAGATAGATGGATGGATGATGGGTCCGCTGCTTTTCATCTACCTCTGTTCTTCTTTTGTGATTTGACCTTTCTTGGTTAGGTTGTTGTGGATTCTTTTGACCTGGTTGTCCAGCAATCAACATCCAGATATGCAAAGATTAACACCAGGATTAGCACCAGAGGAACAATCAAACAGCAAAATATACCCTAATCAAGGAACTATTAACTCAGCCAATCAACCAAGCAGCAAACAACATCCCAATCAAGGAACTACCAAGGAGAGAACAACACCCCCACCAACACAAGGAGGACAAGCCATGGTATATAAACAGAGAGCAAGTCCCACTCCCTTTTCACACTGAAGATGTTGCCTAGCCTGGCAATGAAACATCTGCAAGAAAACAACAAGGCTCAAAGAGCACCAAGGACTCCACAATTGATAAAGTACTGGATAAGACCAATAATGATCCATGTAATTCAGTGTTGTCTTCTGCCTAGAACAGAGCTTTCCAAACTGTGTCGTGACACATTTCTGTGTCACGGCAAGGGCTCAGGTGTGTCGCAGGGGAACCCAGAAGAGGAGGCCATGCACCACGTGGAGCCCCGCCCATCCCTTGCCACGCCGACAGGTCCCTGCTCTGAACCCAGCTCTTCAGCTCTCACCACAGAAGCCAGGTAAGTTAGCAGCCCGGTAGGGCTGCAACGGGGGGGGGGAGGGTGCAGGGACGCGACTAAGCTGCCGCGCTGGGGGTGGGTGGGTGGTGCAGGGACCGCAAACTGCGGCGGTCGGAGACATGGTTTTTCACTTCCGAGAAGTGCCAGCGGCCTGGAAGCCAAGAAAGGGACGGGGAGGCGGCTCCGCTGCCTGCCTCGCATGGCCCCTGCGCCATCTGAGTCTCCGGCTCCCCCTTCCCCTTGGCGGCAGCCCCAGCCAGGCAGAGGCAGGACTGGGCGGGCGGACAGGCGGCGCTCTCCGCCTCCGTGGCCTGGCCTGGCTCGCTGCTTCCTCCCGGTTTCCAGAAGCAGAAGATGGCGCTGGTCTGATGGCCCATGACCCACGAGAGCTGAGCTGCGGCCGAGCCGAGGGAGCCTGCCGGCGGCTCCGGCCTGATGAGAGGGCTCCCGGCACTCCGGGGAGACCCAGCGCGGGCGGCGGGGATGGGGCAGAAGGAGAGGAGCTGCCAGCGGGAGCGCGGCACAAGGAGCGCTTCGCCGGCGCCTGCCCGGCTTCCACTGCGCTTCATTGGAGAAGGTAAGACGCAGCGCCGGCGGGCGGGCAGGAGGTCGCCTGCAGCAGGCTCGTCTGACCGTCCTTCCCGGAGCTGCTGGGGCCGGATGGAGCGGTGGGGGACTCGGCATTGCTCTTTCCAGCGGGCGCTCCAAGCCCAGCTGTTCAGCGATCGATCAAGGATCGATCAGGCCCAGGGGCAGGGCTGGCCGAGGGGCTTGGGGGGGAAGAGGGAAGACGGGTCCCTGTTGCCTGAGACATCCTCACGCATCCTCCCCCCCTCCGCCCACAATATGGCAGCAATAACAGGCAGGGCCCGAAAGAGAAGGAAAGCCCCAAGAAAGAGTGGGGATCCTGCACTTTACAGACGCTCCAGAAGAGCATCCCGCACTTGGATCCATTTCTGCCAGAGCCTTCGTGGTAGGTGGTGGTCGCTGTGGTTGTTATTGCTTGTGCCGTGCTCCCGCCGGCGGCTCCTCTCCTTATGCCGCATCCCTGCCGCCCGTGCTGGGTCTCCCCGGAGCGCTGGGAGCCCCCTCGTTGGGTTGGAACCGCCGGCAGGCTCCCTTGGTTCGGCCCCAGCTCAGCTCTCGTGGGTCGTGGGCCTCACATCAGACCGCCGTCATCTTCTGCTTGTAGGCGACGGGAGGAAGCGGCGAGCCAGGCCAGGCCACAGAGGCGGAGAGTGCCGCCTATCCACCCGCCCAGTCCTGCCTCTGCCTGGCTGGGGCTGCCACCAAGGGTAAGGGGGAGCCGGAGACGTGGACGGCGCAGGGGCCATGCAAGGCGGGCAGCGGAGCCGCCTCCCCGTCCCTTTCTTGGCTTCCAGGCCGCTGGCACTTCTCAGAAGGGAAAAGCCATGTCTCCGGCCGCCGTGCTTCACGGTCCCTGCACCCCCCACCCACCCCCAGTGCGGCAGCTTAGTTGCGTCCCTGCACCCTCCCCCCAGTTGCAGCCCTACTGGGCTGCTAACTTACCTGGCTTCTGCAGCGAGAGCTGAAGAGCTGGGTTCAGAGCAGGGACCTGTCGGCGTGGCAAGGGATGGGCGAGGCTCCACGTGGTGCATGGCCGCCTCTTCCAGGTTCCCCTGTGACACACCTGGGCCCTTGCCGCGACACAGAAATGTGTCGTGACACAGTTTGGAAAGCTCTGATCACAATTACATACAATACAATACATACAGTACAAGACTGGGGGGCCAGGGGGTGGGATTTGGAGCCGGAAGCCAATCACGTGGGGTGGGGTTTGGAGCCGGGAGCCAATCACGTGGGCCGGGGGGCGGGGTTTGGAGCTGGGAGCCAATCACGTGGGCCAGGGCCGGGGTTTGGAGCTGGCAGCCAATCACGTGGGCCGGGGGCAGGGTTTGGAGCCAGCAGCCAATCATGTGGGCCGGGGGCTGGGGACTCCTCATTAGTGTGTCATGAAATTATGCATGGCTAAAAGGCGTGTCACCAACATGAAAAGCTTGGAAAGCCCTGGCCTAGAGTCTTTTGCAGCCTCTGCACATGGCAGGGTTCAGTCTAAGCTATTTTAAATGCAAAGCATGTGCCCTAGTATTGAGTTTACTGAAAGACAGACAGTCCGATAGATATGACTTTGGCTATCAGGCATCGCCATCACCATCAATAGAACGTAATACCAATGGTTGAAAGGAAATTATGGCACACGAAGCGATAAGTAATGGAAAGAAGTATATTAAAAAGTTTGAATTACATATTGAAGCTAATTTGGAAAGTTACCCCTTAGTAACACTAGTTCTTCTGGAAGTCTATCAAAAAGAAATGTAAAGAAACCACTTATGAATCTTGAAACACAAAATACTATAAATCACATAAAAAACAAGAAACTTTAATATTACTTCTATATATTACTGACTAAAATTACATTTGTATGGTTGTATTATCATTCTACATTACAGTTGACTGTAATTCTGTATTAATTTTTAAATTCAAAACCCTTTCATCAGAGATTTTCCACACAGTCATCTAGTAACAACCATTTACATATAATGTTCACTACGCTGACCATACGTCCCATTTTGAACGGGACAGTCCCGTTTTTTAAAGCATTTTTCTAGCATCCCGTCGTTTTCATAACAATCTCAAATTTATCCTGTTTTTTAAACCCGGCGGGAATGGTGCGGAAGAAGGATCTGAGCTGGAGCTGTCGATTGGAGGCAGCCCGGAAGAGGAAGCCCTCCCGCCTATCAGCGCACGGCAAAGGAGGGCCGGGGTGGCAGGGTTTGCAGGCGAGAGCCAATCGCACAGACCGGGGGCAGGGTTTGCAGGTGGGGGCCAATTGCGTGGACTGGGAGGCGGGGTTTGCAGGAGGGAGCCAATCACGTGGACCAGGGGGCGGGGATCCCTGCCTTTTTCATGAATACGGAATATTACATAAGACCCCGTCCCATTTTTGTCTGAAGGAAATATGATCAGCCTATGTGCACCCAACATCTGCAAAACTGGGAACAGATTTTCTTCATATTTACTATTTTTGTCAGAATTATGGGGTGAAGGTTAAATGCTCACCACCCTGCAGTTCCCATCTACCTTTTTAAAGCCATACATTAATTGCATTATATCTAATTTGACTTCGGTGAGAAGGAGAAAAAAAATTATGCATTTTCTCTACGTCATGTTTCTTCAATGAACTTACACTGAAGTAAATCCCACTATGTTCAGGGTAGGTTGCAGTGTAGGCAAATGTGTAGTGCCACAAAACAAGCTTATACATATTTACTCAGAAGAAAATTCAACTGAGTTCAATAGGATTTCACTGTCATAAGATTATAGCAGAGCTTTCCAAACTGTGTGTTGGGACACGTTAGTGTGTCGGCTGCAGTGTCTGGGTGTGTTGCGGCTGCTGCTGCCTCCGAGCCCTGCCAGGATTCTGCGCAGGTCCTAGTGCCTGGCTTGTGCCTTGCTGCTTCCAAACCTGCCCTGCAAGGATTCCGCACAGGTCCTAGTGCCTGCCTTGTGCCTTGCTGCCTCCAAACCTGCTGTGATTCTGTGCAGGTCCTAGTGCCTGCCTTGTGCCCTGCTGTAAGAGTGTGTCGCAAAATGATGCCTTGCTGTAAGAGTGTGTCGCGAAATGATGCATGTCTAAAAAGTGTGTCACCAACATGAAAAGTTTGGAAAGCTCTGGATTATAGCCTCAACTTTAATATTGTTATAAAAAAGGAATAGATAAGTAATGAGAGTTTTCTGTGCTCCTTTCTCATGATATTAGAAGCTGGAATCATCTCATGAAGCTATGTGGTAGGAGATTCAGGCTGATAAAAGGAATTTGCTTCAATAAGATGCACTGAAGGTCATAAACTTGGATGGCTTTTAAAGAAGATTAGACAAATTCATAGACAATAAAGCTACTAATCCCAGTGATGCCGATATAAATTATCTTCAATATCAAAAGCAGCAGCTACTAAGGAGCAATATCAGGAGAGGGTTGTTCCTGTCATGTCTTTCCTTTGGCTATTCGTTTGCATCTGACTGCCCATTATGGGAACAGATTATTAGGGTGGATTGGTCTCATCCACTGCAGTTTGTGATATGGTCAATTGACCAATCAATAAAGTTATACTACTACTACTACTACTACACTGCACTTTGTTTGATGCTCCAATCCTTGGTCATATCAGTTGCTCAATTCTTTCCCCAAAGTACAGTATCCTAACCTGAAGTTAACATGCCAAACTCACCATGGAAAATGAGTATTACAAGGAATTTAAACATAATGCAAAGTCTGGACAAATGTTTTTTGTTTAATGCTGATAACAAAACTCTCTCCATTAACTACTTTGCTCTCTAGTTATACCATGTTAAAGAAACAGACCTACAGTTATATTCAGGTCAGAAGTGATTTTTTTAAAAATTCAGATATGCTTTAATTTCTGCTAACTTAGCTTTGCTTAAAAAAAAAAAGAGGGACCATCAAATTCTAGTGAGTCTTTCTAGGCAATCTATTTTATGTTTATTTGCTTCCATTCCTACACTCATTTCACACATTTTCCTTTATGCATGCAGCTAATACCAGATATGGTATAATAGCTAAGGAAATAGGCTAAAAAGTCCAAGATCCAAAACCTGAGACAACTCCACAGATTATAGTTAATATAGAAAATTTTAAATTTATACTGATGTTTCTTGCAGTAGTAGTAATAGTGCTTTTATTTTTTAATGCACCAATAACTAGGCACAATATAAAATAATAAAATACAGCATCAGCAGTTCAGTACAGTACTGTAACATGCTAAATTCGAGTCTGAAATTACTTAAAATGCAGAGCTTGGTGACCTAAATGGCCTATAGCATTTAAAATGATAATTGGCATCTATATCTAAATAATAATATGAATTCTACATGAAGAGTCGCTATTTAAACCAGTTTCAAAGGCCCATAAGAACGAAAGATTTAGCACCTTTTAAAAATTTGGTAACTCAGACTCCTGATTTATCAGGCATAGTTCTGATGGAAGTTGATTCCTTCAGAGGGCTGGTGCTAGATGCGAAAAAGCTCTCTACACATGATGCAGCTATTTTAGTGTGAGAAGGTACCAGAAAGCTCTAGCTGGACAATTAGCAGATTTTCTGAGTGAGCCCGTGTGCAAGACCCAATGAATCAGCACCAGTACCTTAAACTGGTACTCTTTGTGATTGCCTAGCCCATAGCTTTCCAAACTGTATGTCACAACACAGTTCTGTGTCACCTGCGGTGTGCAGGTGTGTCGCGTGAAAACCCAGAAGCGCTGATGGTGCACTGCCGTGGTGGGCCATCAGTGCTTCCGAGTTTTGCGCGACACACCTGCCCACCGCCGCGTGCGCAGCCGCGCCACCGCCGTTGGTGTGTATCACCAACAGGAAAAGTTTGGAAAGCTCTGGCCTAGCCAGTGTAAGGATTGGCAATAGGGGAAAGAAGCAGTAGTTTGGGAGATGTTCAGATGAACAGTACTGTTTGGATCCAGATCAAAGGGAGTAGGGAGGTATCAGACTGTGTAATGGTATGTGGGAATGACCCTGGGAGACAGGAGGAAGAGCTGCAGACTAGACAACTGTCAGACAAGCGGCAGTTGAGTCTGCAGAAGGAATGGGGACATGGCAAACACCTCAGAAAGGACCCTCCCTAGTTTCTTGGACTGTAAAGGCGAGGGGGAGAGATGTACTTTCAGACTTGCAAGATTCTGTTAATGTAACCTTACAATAAAGTTAGAGTTAGTACTTCTGGGTGTGCTTCTTGTCTAGACTACCTCGCAAGGCTGACAGACTGGGACAGTTTTCCAGATGTGAGACAATCACAGCATAAATATGCACAGCTCTAGAAAGGCTGATTGGGTCATATATAATTAACTTGTGTACACTGGTGTGATATGCAAGGAAAATATTTATGTTACCCACAATTTCTGTGTGTAGGGACTCTGTGAATAGGAAGCCATAATCTGCAAGCTTCAACCCTTTTCAGCAATCCACAGAGAATACAGACCTATTAGCCCCTCCCCCATGACTCCAATCCATCTGAATCAGCACCCCCTGAAGCTGCTCTTTACATTTTTTAATATGCATATTAATTGCACTCATGCTATTAATTGTCGGGTTTAATTTAACCCTCAGGCATCCATTCAAATTGATAGGCAGTAGATTTTAGATGGATGAAAGAGAGGATCCTTTAAGCAGCTTATTGGAGGATGGGTCTATTAACGTTTATTATTTATTATTTATTATTATTTATTATTATTTAACCCGCCCAGAGTCCCTTGCAGGGGAGATGGGCGGGGAATAAATTGAAATAATAAATAAATAAATAAAATAAAACGTTTATAGATGAATGGAGCTTCTGCCTATAAAGACAGCAGGCAGAAGACCAGGAAAGTCTGTAGCTTGAATCATGTCAACTGGATTTCTATTTTCTCAGTGGAAACGTTTCGCTCCTTATCCAAGGAGCTTCTTCAGTCTGAGCAAAGTTGGTAAGGGAATCCTAAATATGTTTCTAGGTAGGATTCCCTTACCAACTTTGCTCAGACTGAAGAAGCTCCTTGGATAAGGAGCGAAACGTTTCCACTGAGAAAATAGAAATCCAGTTGACATGATTCAAGCTACAGACAATTCCACCTGGATGACTGAGAACCTTCATAGACAAGACCAGGAAAGAGCTGGGAAAAACAAGAGTGGATGGCTGTTGCCTTCACGCTGGGCTGGTTGTCCTCTGGTGGTCTGCTATAGGAGAAAAAGATGGACTAGACAGATCCTACCCTGGAAGACCAGAGGTTCTTCTTGCTTCCATCTTCAGATTCTTGTATTCTCTCCTGATGCATCTGTTAATCCCCGCTGACCCGTGGAGTATGGACAACTCTCCTCTCTCTCTGGGTTTTCTGTCTAGACTGAAGCATTTCTTTTCACACACACTGTGGCAGCATTCAGATGGATTCTAAAACGCTTGCTTGTCAGGTAGCTTTTCGCATGAAGATTTTCATTTGACTCCAGCCTTCAGGGCAAATATACCAAGCCCCCTTTTGTGTGTGTCTTGTGAGCTGTGACACCCTCTAGTGACTGTACGATGACTTACTTCTAATACCCAACAGAACTGCTACTGCTTAGGTGACAGTGAACGAATGTGGGTGTCCTTGAATTGTCCTCACTGACAATTCCAGAAAATGTCATACTTAATTGGAAAATTAAGAGGTATTTCCCCACTTTTCCCTTTTATAAGTCAGCGGATGTAACTATCCTATGTGCAATAGAAGATTTATATGTATTGTCGAAGGCTTTCACGGCCGGAGTTCAATGGCTGTTGTGGGTCTTCCGGGCTGTGTAGCCGTGTTCTGGAAGTTGTGGTTCCTAACGTTTCGCCAGCATCTGTGGCCAGCATCTTCAGAGGGCAGGAGCACAGATAGAGATTTTGCTTCTATCTGTGCTCCTGCCCTCTGAAGATGCTGGCCACAGATGCTGGCGAAACGTTAGGAACCACAACTTCCAGAACACGGCTACACAGCCCGGAAGACCCACAACAGCCACAGAAGATTTATACCTAATCATTCAATAGTAAAACTCAGTTCAATAGCCCTTGCCTCCACTTGAACACTGATTTAATGCAGCTTTGATTTTTAATGCAGCAGCATCACATCAAAAGATGTTTTACACTGTGCTTTGACTAAAGTAATCCATATTGTAATCCGTGGGTACAGGAGGGGAAAATGGACCAAAATTGTCAGCAAACTGTGTTGCACTGCATTGGGAGTGAAGTTTCAAAATGGAAAAATAAAAGGAGGACAGGACACTGATGCTCAGATGTCAGTTGGTAAACTAATCAAATAATTGCAAAATCAACTGCCAGGAGAAATGTGGACTGGAGAATTTCCAAAGCATGCCTTCTTTCAATATTCAGTCATCTCCATGCAGCAACTCTCAGAAGATCTGATGTGCCTGACTTACTCCTTCCTGATCTATTTTTTCATTTATTATATCTTGACACTGCCATGAAACATTTTCATAATTAGTTTATTGTACAATATGACAGCAAAGATTCTATCAGTCCTAGCAAATGTGAAAGGATGCAAATGAAAACAAGCAGTCTTAGTCAGCACAGTATTATTTTAGCTAACCTTTCAGCAAACTTCTTGTGTTATCAGTACATGTTCCTAAAATGACACATTGCTTTTCTTCATCCACTTGCAGTTGGAATTTCCATTATTGTCCTGGCAGTTTCTGTCACAGGTCACTTGCTGGGGAGCACAAATGGATATGCAAGTAAGTGCCAGGCAAAATCTTCAAAACAGATGGCATGTTGCACAAGCTTTTCATAATTACTCCAATATTCCAAAGTCATACTGTATTTAATGCCAAAAATAATCCTAGGCTGCAGTCTTGTGCATTGCTACCTGGGAATATATCCCATTGGGCTTCCTTCTTGGTAGATTAGTATAGAATTATAGATTATAGATTAGTATAGAATTGCAGTATCCTGCAGAATCTACACAAACTTAGATTTCTACCTAGGTTTACAACATGGGTACCTATATGACTACAAATTGCTTCCTTTGGTGCCTACCAGATTCGGTGTCTGTGAAGAACAAAGCTTGTTGCCAGACCCTTTTTTGGGTCGTTTAGAAATTCAGGCAGCAAGCTAGGTGGTTATTAGAAATTAGCCCAAAGAACAAATGCTAAATGTGGGGTCCTTTACTTCAGAGGAGTGAGTTTGGCCAGCTTCCCCTTTGAATTGTTGGATCCAGGCCAGTAAGGACATCCTAATAACCCCTTGCAGCTGCAATTTCAGTTGGGAGGGGGAATTTGGGTAGCTTGTTAGACAACGCCCTAGAAGCCTCACTGGTCCGAGCTTCTGATTGGGAAGTTGCCTAATAAAATAAGAAAAGGAGAAAGCAAGAGAGAGAGAGATTCCTCCAAATGTCGTCAGCAGCAACAGAATACCTTGTTATAATCAAAAGGGTTAGTATCCTCCAGCAACCTGCCTAAAATGCAATTTTATCTCACTATGCCTGGGATAATGGATAAACAACAGTGTATCCAGATTTAAAAGGATTAAGGAACTACAGTAAGTTTTAGGGAGATAGTTTTATTATTTTAACTGTTATCTTGCATACTATGTTTTAAAAGAATCCTACCTTAGTGTGTAAGTCTTAATCATATTTATTTAATAAAAATATATATCTTACATGCTGATGTTTGTGGTCAAATGCATATGGAAATTGGATTCTACCCAGCCTGCCTAGCCACTTGGCTTGTTACTACCAGGAGATTGTAGATGGTTGAGTTCCCAAGGTTTGGGGCTTGAAGGGAGAAGTCGTTCTTGGAAGTCTTGAGGTTTGGCCCAGAGCCCCCAGCTTTCCCCAGGGCTGTGGGACTATAGTGATAGGGTGGTGGCAGCGAAGTTTGTCCTTTGGGTTGGTGCCCAAACTAGGAACATCTGGGTTGGTGCCCTAAATTGGGATTAGTCTGCCCTTTAGGAGAGGGTTCTCATGAAGCTATATTAGAGAACCTGTATAAAACTATTCCAGGGTTCCTTTTAGAACAGTTGTTGCTGAGGTGTGGATCCTGGTTAGTTAATTTTAAAAGGGCACTGTTCCATTTAATTAATTGTGTGGGCCAGCAAAGGAAAGGACAAGGGGGGAGGCGTCTAGCCAGGAGGCCTGTGAGCTGAAAGGTAAAAAGGAAAGAAAAGGAAGCCCCCTCCCCCCCGGATAACATTGACAGTGTCTTACCTGATTTTAGGTATTGTTTATCTTCATCTTTAGAATATTTTTTTTAATGGTAGGGAAGCTAGCATTCAAGCACTAGTCAAGCATTATTTTCATTACCAAGAATGCTCTGGGACCTACATATAAGTACCTCACTGGCCCAGACAAAAAGTAAGAAGCTGAGGTAGGACAAAACATTTGGGGAGACTACAGTACGATTGGTGGTGAAGAACCTCACCAGACTGTCTTCTGATAAATTATATGTTTTGAGTGGCCATGTCCACAATTAGCACACATTTTGTGAGAGTACACTTAACATGCTTTCCAGATGTGCCCAGTGATCAAAAAAGATTGCAGAATCCTGAAATACAGCACGATGTGGCCCATAGAGCATAGCTTTCCAAACTCTGTGTCGTGACACTTTAGTGTGTCACAACACACAGTTCAGTGTGTCAGTACCTCACTGGGCCAGTGAGGTACTGTTTGGTGTGTCGCCAATGGCGGCACTTTGGAAAGCACTGCCATAGAGCTTTCTATCTGGCTTCCATCCTATGCTTTTCATTATCCTGCTGCACTTTGGTTTGAGAATAGTTTCAGACTTTCAGTTTCAGTTTCCCTGAACTGTCCCATCTTCAGGCCAACCTCCTTCCAGGCTCCCTTGTGCTGCAATTAGACAGTCTAAAATTGATCCACTGGAGAAGATAATGGCAACCCAATCCTGTATTCTGCCAAGAATACCAAATAGATATTAATAACCGAAACAATGTAAATATGTACCCAGAGGCAAAGAGAAATTTAATGCTGCAAAGATTTGTATATCATTTGAACATGGAATATAAGAACCGTGAGGTAGGCAAATTTGTTGTCTGAACACAAACATTATTTATTTATTTATTTATAGTTATTTATCATATTTATTCACCGCCCATCTCGTGTAACAAACATCATGGTTTACCATTGACATTATGGAAGTCAACAACCTGAAATGGACTGGAATGGGCCACAGGTAGTCCTCGACTTATGACCATTTGTTTAGCAACTGTTCAAGGGTGCTGAAAAAAGTGACTTGCGACCGGTCCTTGCACTTATGACCATTGCAGCATCCCCGTGGTCACGTGATCAAAATTCAGGCGCTTGACAACCATGATGTATTTACAACGGTTGCAGCATCCCGGGGTCATGCGATCACCATTTGGCCTTCCCAGCCAGCTTCCGACAAGCAAAGTAAATGGGGGAAGCCAGATTCACTTAACAACCACATGATTCACTTAACAATCACGGTGATTCGCTTAATGAACATGGCAAAAACGTTGTAAAATCAGGCATGACTCACTTAACTACCGCCTTGCTTAGCGATGGAAATTCCAGTCCCAGTTGTGGTCGTAAGTCAAGGACTACCTGTACTTCATATCAGAGGAGCATCAGTTACTGCAGATAAGAAATTATAGAAGAAATAGAGTAACCATCATTATGAACAAAAAGGTATCAAATCAGTACTTGAAGACAACCCCGCAAATGAAAGAATGATCTCAATTGAAGTCCAAATCAAGTTAATTAATCCATATCTATGCTCCAGCCACAGAATCAGAGAAAGTGGAAGTTGAACAGTCCTGTGAACAACTTGCAGCACCTTGTCAGTGCAACACACTCTCAACAAATTATTGAGAATACCTTGGACTACAAGAAGAACAAATCATTCAATACTAGCTGAAGTAAAACCAGACAGCTCACTAGAAGCACTAAGAGTAAAGCTTTACTATTTTGGGCAATCCTTGGAGAAGACTTTGATGCTTAGAAAAATTCAGGGAAATTGAAAAGATGGCTGACAGAACAAAAATGTGTGGGTGTATGTTGTAGGGTAGAAGCAGCTTCAGCAATACAATCCTTAGAACTATTCCTGATAAGTACTGTGTCCCCCAGGCTGAAAATATGTCCCAGCCTGTATGTATTTTAATTGAATGCTGTGATATCCTTCAACAAGATATTCTTTAACTCTATGGTGAAAAATTGTTGAATAACAAATAATCTTTTGTTAACTCCAAGACATGGCCAATTACTGACTCAGGCTACACTGATAGTCATGTTCATCAGAATCTGACAGGAAACCCATTGTAATAACTATCACTTTATAATTCCTTATTCATCCTCAGTATATATTCCTTCTAATATATACTAAGCATAATTCAATAACTCAGTGTTATTCTCCCCATCATAATAATGTGACTCTAGCTTTAAAGATGCACATTGTTCTAGACGCCTTCAAAATTATTATCCCAATGAATGGTTTATTTTAAAAATAATATAAATAATCAAATAATAGAGGTATACAAAAATTGCAAGACAGGGAAAGAGTAACGTGCATCAAGTTCTTTACAGTAGACTTTACATTTAAAAAAATTACATCACTTGTTATATCAGACATACAGAAGCTCAACATGTGCTTCACTCCCCACATATTGGGATAGAGACTGATAAATCACAAAATGAAGGAGTTTACATTCCTCAATGTGAATGGTATGTTCCTAACTGCAGATGTGGCCACAACTGAACATACTCAAGCAGTTTGCAACTAGTTCAAGGGAATTGGGAACTGGCCAGCATGTTGTTATCCTTTTACAATTATCCTGGAGACATGCAGTGCAAAATTACAGATTGGCTAGCACAATTCAAAAAAAGAAAGAAAGATTTCCCAGCAAGGCAGATTAAATTAATATAAAAGCCTCAAAGCTGTTCTTTTGCTTCAGCACATAATAAGACAGATGAAAGACTGCTTAATTCTATTGTTGGTATTATCCCAGGTGCTAATTGTATTGCTTAAATAAAACGTATGATCAAAACATGCTTGTAAAATTACATTGGACAGAATATTTTGGTAAGTGCTACCTTTTTGTGGTGTATTATTTGATTACCATCCTATAATTTAATGCAGATCTTGCAAACTAAATTTCAATTTGCAGCTTCATACATAAAATCTGTTTTTACTTAGCAAAGAAAACAGCATAAAACTCAGTGATGCTGGTACACACATTGGACATATTATTCTGTTCAAGTAACCAGTAATACAGTCTACCTTTTTCCATGCTTCCCCAAGCAAACTGTATTGTTGTTTATGTCAGATTTCTTATACTATATGATATTGGTAAATTGGATTTCTTTTCAATGCAAAAGTGTTTTGGCAAATTGCATCTTTTACAAAGCAAAGCAAAGCATTCTCATGATGACGTGAATGCCAGGTGGCTGGATAACAGAGAAGCCTTGGCGTTGTTTACGTCCTCATGAGATAAGGAGCGAGAAGGTACCATATTATGGCTAGCAATGGAAATCTTCCCACGAGAGATATCCTCCTGAATCCTTCCGTGGGAAGCCTGCTCCAGGGAGGGAGCAGAGAGAAGGGGGGACTCATGTGCTCGCTTAGATGCAGCACTGCTAACCAATAGCAGGTCATGCTATGTGCTTTAGGCCTAGTGTGCGTGTCACAGCTAACATCCAGCCAATCAGAGAGCTAGAAGAACTGAATATACAACCATGCAAAATGGTGTTCTATGTCTTCTTGATTTCTAGTGTCTCTTAGCCATGTAGTTCTTCACGTGTTCACTTCCCGTGGACTGGGCAGAGTGAGCTATGCCTGGCTTTGGGTATAGGCCATGGCAGGACCTCTGGCCCTGGGATCAATACACGGAACTCTGCTTATAAGTTGTTTTGTTTTCCTTTTACAATGATGTATCCTGTATATTCATCTTTTTCATGTTTGCGATAATGTACTGTATCTGCATTATTGCCCTATGCTAAACAGTAAACACTGTTGGCCCTAACAAGCTGCATTCTTGTCTGTTTATTCTCAAGCCTCGGGTTTTTCCCCTTTAAGCCAGCATATACCCCATCAGTTTACTCGTAGAATGCCTTTTAAAAATTAATCCAAAGGCTGTTTGAAGGACAAGCTCTTAATACCCAGAAAACAATGGATATCCCTATAGGAATAAGCAATTGTTTCAAAGACAGTATCTGGGCATTTTATGGATACATGGGATAAAACTTAGCTAAATTATAATTAATTGTTATCAGCAATCTTTGATGAACCAGAATATAGCCTCCCATTCCCCTTCTAATTGTGTGGTCTTCCAGGTTCTGACATAATACACAACGTTTGTTTTTGAAGTTCCAGATAAGATGCAGAAACAGTTTATAGCCTTTAGTGGGTTGCACTTAATTGGACAAGGTTGCAAATTGTGTAGAAGCCAGTTAATTGGGTTTTCAGTTTTGCTTTCTTTTTACTTTTGCAGTTTATGAGCTTGATCACACAGTAAAATAATGAACATGAAATTCATTGTGAGCTCTGTTAATGACAATCTGCAAAGGCAACACTCCCTGGAGGCATTTTGTGCAGCTGCTCTGTTGTTGCAGAGTTATGAGAATGTCAGATTTCATTTAAAAAAATGAGTAGTGTGTTTCAGCCTCTCATAATCAGAGTATTATTTGAAAATACAGGAGGACAGCAGACACCAAAGGAGCTAATGGCAATGAGATTGCACCCCAGTTTCTAGATTTTAATACTTTTCAAACAATTCAGCACAGATTTCCCTTTGCCCACTGTATGCAACAGAGGTCCCAACACTTTTGAGCCAGTTCATTCTTTTAAGATTTTACTCAAAGGTACACAAGCCTGCATCTTAGTCTCTTATTATTTTTTCAAAAAAAGAATAATTGAAAAACCACATCCACTTTTGCTCTTTTTTCAGCCCTATCAAACAATGCCCCTCTGAACTCTTTGGACGGCTATTGGAAGAGAGAGTCTGGGTCCATAAATTTGACTGAGAGGCTGCATTCACAAATGACACTTGACCAACCTGCTAGGTTTACCTGGTTTTAACCTTAGTTAAATATTTGTGAGCATTTGGTTACTTTATGGTCCAAAGTATTGTGCAAACTCAGAATATGGGTTAATTCATTAGCTATGTTAAATATATGTGAATGCAATCAAAAATTCTGAATCTGTGTGTGTGTATATACACATACATACATACACTCTGTGTGTGTGTGTGTGTGTGTGTGTGTGTGTGTGTGTGTGTGTGTATGTATGTATGTATGTATGTATATATATATATATATATATATATATATATATATATATATATATAAAAACAACTCAAGGCAAACTTACCTAATACTCCTGCCTCCTATTTTCTCCACAACTTAATATTTATGACTTGGTGTGACAAATTAATCAGGCCACTATGGCTTGTTCAAAAAACCACGATATAACAAAGCATAGCTTAGTAACACAATGTGAATGCAACAGCTGTCATCACAGGCAAGACTTTACTGCCACTTGAGAACTGAGAAGGGGAGGACTACGAAGTGTAACGATATACTAATAGTTTTTGATACTATGAATATTTCTAGAATAAAACCCTGCTTCCCAAATATATATACATATAGGAAACAAAGGGAACATCTATCCATAAATTATCGGTTCTACATGAATACATGAGGAAGAGATTTAATTGAGAAAACTTTTAAACAATCCCCCAGCCTTGTTCTTGTAGGGTTACCCAGCTTCATTGTTTTCCCCTAGATCTTGGAATTTTAGAGCAGTGTTTCTTAACCTTAGCAATTTTAAGATGTGTGGACTTCAACACCCAGAATTCCCCAGCAGGTACGCTGTCTGGGGAATTCTGGGAGTTGAAGTCCACACATCTTAAAGTTGCTGAGGTTGAGAAACACTGGTTTAGAGGACTGTCACTTTGGAAACCCTCTAGATCATGTCTGTTCTGGCATATAAAATGGTCAGTGGAAGTTTAGGATATGGGCATACTTTCATTTGGGCTAAAAGAACTTTTAAAATTAATTAGAGAATGTCAGCACATCCATAGATGATAAGGCCTTTTTAAAACACCCTATGCAGTTCTAGGTATTTTTTTTATTTATATATATATATATATATATATATATATATATATATATATATAAATATATATAATAATTGTTGTAACCCGCCCAGAGTCCCTTGCAAGGGAGATGGGCGGGGAATAAATTGAAATAATAAATAAATAAATAAATATATATATATATATATATATATATATTGTATTTATACCCCGCCTATCCCCTCCCTAACGGAGGGCTCTAGGCGGCTTACATACATTGCATTTCATATATTTATACATTCATATATTAACATTTTACCGCGCGCTAAGGAAAGGGGTAAGGGAACCGACTCTTTTCCGTGGATATTGGACTACATGTCCCAGAATATTATTATTGAATAGTATTTTAGCTGAATTGGAATGCTTCCTTTGAAGTCAGTAAAAGTCGTTGCTGATGTTCAAAAACTTTCTAAGCTAATTTTTTTTTTTGCTTTCTGCCCACAGTACAAAGTGACTCGTAACAGAAAAATGGCTCATCCCCTTTTCAAATGATAGGGACTGAAAAGTTTCCTGATTCTTCTCATTAAACAACAAATGCAGAAGGTAATCAGTACAAAAATAGATAGAAAGGCTGAGTCAAATGTACTCTTGCCAGCTTTTAGTTAGATCTTATTGTGGGAGAGCAGGCTGCCGGGGTAATCACAGGCACCTGTGCTGCCTCCCTCCTATTTCAAATCTCCCAGCGTCAGGATGGCTGGTAAAAAGTCTCAGCTTTGTAACAGCTGGGGGAGGAGGTGAGAGGAAACAGTAGGAGATTGCAGAGATGGTGTGTTTGGAGATTTTGCAGCAGCCTGAAAGCAAGCAAGCAAGCAAGCAAGCAAGCAGCCAAAGGAATGGAGAAGTGTTGTTTTCCCTACAGAGACTTTGGAGGTCCCGAGGAAACAATATGACAAAGCAAAGTCCTGCAGCAAAGCAGTGAGAAGGGGCAAGTGTTGTGCAAATCGCCCAATAACAGAAGCTCTCTATACTAGCAGTAGGCTAGTAGTAATAGTAGCAAAATAAGAATAGGTAGATTATATGTGTATTAGTATAGAATAGTAGTTGTATAGAACATAGTAAGATAAGGAGAGAACGTTGTATAGTATAATTCCATTAGTAATATAGGTTAATTAGTAATAAGCTAGGATTGTTAGATATTAGCTAGTCACATAGTCATATAGTACACACTTTTATACTGTAAATAGTTTGTTTAAAACAAAAACACCTCTCCAACCTATAAGGGGAGATATAAAAACTCTAAGTGTTGTAGAGTGCAGTACTTTTTGGGAGATCATTTTGAGCCCGGAACAATCAAACGGGGGGTATAAAAAACCCGTGACACTTACACAGTACTTCTTTTCAATTCATTTTCACTCCACTTGTGTTCAACTTTTTAGGATTCATTTGACAAAATAACTGCTTTTAATACTGAAGATTCACATCTTGTAGATTGTTTGAGATACAGCACTGTACTTGGAAGGGATACAGTAATGCCAGATGCTGTATGCAAATTTCACAGGGCAGCTATTCATTGCAACTCTATAATTACTCTCTCCAACAGTACCTATCTCCCTGCCACACATCACACACATACATACGCTAATTGCTATGCATATTTTGTATTTCATGTCTAATGACACACACTTCTCTTTGTGCAGCAATCAAAGGCACATCCAAAACAACAGCAGGAAGATGCCAGCTTGTCTATTTTTTTACTTTGGGAAAAGCTTTCCACTATTCAGCATTTGCCGGGGCGGGGGGCATACTTCACTGCTGTGACTTGGCAGCCAGGTTTTGAAAAAGAAAAGGCACTTGGTCCGTGAAGAAGAGATTTGTGAGTGGTCCTTGAATAGTTCCACTCGACTCTACTTCATGAGATGGTCGCAGTTCTTGTTCCCTGTTCTTAAGTTATTCTTAGTGGAGCAATTGAGACTCAGGGTTCAGCTACTTATGGGAGGGCAGTCTTGTTCTGTTATTCATGCGCCCAGGTTGACTGCAAACAAGAGGAAAGGTAAGAGAAACGCTTCTTTGTCGGAAAGCAGGCTGGAGTATGCTCTGTCCACTGCTTTCCTCTCTCCTACACCATTATTTTAAGCTGTTTTCTTCCCAGCTCTGTTCATACAATAGAAGTTACCTGGACTGGGAGAAAAACCAAACACTAACCCTGAACTGGGTGCAGATAACAATTGCAAGGAAAGGATCAGCTTCTCAAACACGTGAGAAATTGACCTCCCTCCCTCCTTCCCTCCCCCCCCCTCCGTGTTATCTAGCCAATTCAGTCCAATTCCTGCAAACTGGTGGTTATTCTTTTTCCAACCAACTTGGTGGCACTAGATCAGGGCCAGCAGCCTGCCAAAGCTGTGTGAGCTACCTATATCTTGCTGCATCCCAGGCCCATCTCCCTTGTTTCCTTCTCACCAAGCAGCCATGAAACTCAGACATCACCGCTCGAGGTGTTTGGGGCACTCCATGCTCCTAGCAAAAGTGTTTAATTTTGAAATGCAAAACAGGCCCTCCTTGAGGAAGTCATGAAGCATCTGCCTCCTCCCCGCCCCTTAGTAAAACTGCATCGTAAAATAAGCAATGATGTCAATAAACCAACATGTGCTAATAGCTGTTACTTGTAGGACCCAAGTATGAGTAGCACCCTCTAGAGCATGCTGTCTGGGGGATTCTGGGACTTGAAGTCCACACATCTCAAAGTTGCCAAGTTTGAAAAACACTGCTTTAAGCAGTTCAGATCTCATACTTACCTGAGCATGTGCTCCTTGACCTCAGCTTTCCTTTCCATTATTGTCCTCAAAACAACTTTCTGGAATAGTTTTGAGTGAGAGGCAGTGACTGGCCCAAGGTCATCCAGTGATTAAGGTGCAGTCTCTTTGAATGATCATAAATGCTTCTTCCCAAGGTTTCTTGCCACTTGGGCTATATTGCCATTTATAAGCTAAGCTGTCAACTGACTTGCCTTCCATCCCTTGATCGTTTATGTCTCTTCTCCCTTCTATTCCTTCCCTAATCTTTCCACAAGATCCCACATTGGGTGAAGATTAGGAAAGGAATCTTGGGTGAAGGAATTGTAGTCAACAACAGTAAGTATAAAAATGGGAATTATCTTTTGATCTGTTTGTAAAATTCCATGTTTGAGGCAAGATCACTGCATTACAAAAGCCTATAAAAGGTTAGTTAAAAAGCACATGCCTCCTTTGAAAAGGTAAATGATTGCTTTTTGGTCTTTTGCGACAACCAACCATACTGAGATGTCTTTGTGATTTAGGCATACAGTACTGGCTATTTATAGCTGTGAGGCTTACTCTGGTAATGATGATACTATATAGTATTTGAATTGTTTTGAGTATTTAAATGAAGGCCTGCATACATGTTTACCTATGATTACACTTTTGATACAGCTGAAGTTCTCTTTACATCAATCTTTTTCAACTCCCTCTAGGCCCTTGCAATATATAACAACACTAATTTAGTGAGATTAACTCTCTCTGCGCTTACAAATGGCTTTTCTTTATAGCAGTGATGACTGAGGAATTCTTCTATATGCTTTATTATGAGTAGATAAAAGTACAGTAAAACGTTATCAGCTACAAGAAAGTCTTAACATGAATAGACATGCCTATTAGACATGCACAGCAGGAAAATGTGTTTTCTTTCAAACCCAGAACAAGCTATTATATACTGGAAGTTCTGCCACATGGAACTTCCAGAAGACTTCTGCACATGTGTCTGGCAACTGATCAGTGGGGTGAGGGAGAGGGGAAGGGAAGAGACTACTGTAAAGAGAAAGGGGGAGGGAGGTGGCACTGTGGGATCAGAGAATGGGCCAATAATTTGCTCCTCTAATTCCCTTCCTGCTGCTGCTTGGGTGGCAGCACCTGATCTTGCTTTACCCCCAATCCCACTCCCTACAGGCATGGGTGGATGGCGTTCATGCTGAAATGCCTGATCCACATGGAAATGGGGTGGGTTCTACCCAGTGAAGCAGGGAAGCATTGCTTGCTTTACTGGGCAAAATCATACATGCACAAGCCCGGGACTAGGTTTTAACAACGAATGTATCACTTAAGGAGAACAGTTAGTAATGGCTTTTGCTGCCAGCACATGATGCCCATTGAATCCACCAGTTGCTTTCCTTACATTGTCCTGCAATCAAAATGTCAGGATGGAACCGGTTGCTCACCTCCAGAAAGAGCCCAGCAACAAGGTCAGGGTGAAGTATGGCAGGATGAAATATGGACTAAACTAAAGAGAAGCACAGTAGTGCAGCTATGAGGAACGGCCCTGTAGCTTTATCTGGAATCAGCAGTGCGATACCGAAGGATGCCAGCATGCATTCAGCCTCTCCTGATTTGACTTAAAATAAAGTGCTGCCTTTAATCCTCCCACCTCTGTCACTTGTGGGGAGGTAGGAGGACCTGAGAGGGTCTAATGCCCATTCTTCCTAGCTATAGAACTTCAGTGTCTGCCAGATGGAGTAACTTGGCTTACTTTCCCTGAGGACAGAAAAGCTTCATGGTTGCCCTTTAGCTTCTGGCAACAGACCGCTCCCTCTTCTCCTGATGGGTATAAAATGGCAGAATTCTAAGCCCTCAAGGAAAAGCATCTCTGCGTCTGTGCCTGTGGGTGGGTGGGTTGGTGGGGGATATGTGCACTCATCGGAAGGGGAGATTTATGTGGAGAAGGTTATATGAGGAAATATATGCTTGTATGACTCTGTCTGTGGAAAGTTGATAGAAAAAATATGTCTGAATCTTTGTGTTAACCAAAGTGTCCTGAATTAATTTAAGAGAAAAAATATTATGTAGGTTGCTTGGAAATCAGTTGATTGCAGTTGTTAATATTCTTGTAAAGGGAAATTGCTTTTTAGAGAAAAGGAATGCATGCTACTATTTTAATGGTATATATATTTAATTTTGTCTCTGTATACAATTTAGTATTAATACCTTTGTTGTTTTTTTCAATTGAATCTACTTCATTTGTGAATTGGCATGCTGCCATGGCAGCGTAACTACCATCCTGGGGCAGCCCTTTGGAGATGGTATCCCTGCCACATCATTAGAATAGCAAATGTAGTCCTGAGTCAAAAAAAATCTTTGTGGACCCCCTCATGGTTGCTGCCGCCAGTAGTACCTGAAGTGATGTTGTTGGAGATGCAATGAATTTAATGTTTCATTTAATGAAGTGTCCAACAATTGTTCCATTTGGGAAATAAGGGATTACATGCATTAACTCAATTTTGAGACTCAGTAGTTTCAGATGTTCATATTCTTCTGAAGTTTATTCCTACCACATGGAAGTTGACATCTGGACAAAAAAAGTGGATTTTCAATACCCTTCTTACAGCATTGGAAATATAAACATATGGCCCCAACTATCCAATGGACTGCAGAATTGATGTTACCAGCAATTTGTGAACCACTAAGTTATCAATATAGACTAGCTGTGGATGATTGTAATGAATTATGGCTTCCATTCATTGAAATGTTTATTGTGCAATTTTTATGCATGTGTATGTATCCGTGAATATATGCGCTGAATCTTTTTGTTTCTTTTTGTTTCTTTTATAATTTTTTGTATTTCTTTTTCTTTGTTTTTTTTATTCAGTTAATAAAAAAGATTTCTTGGGGGGGGAAAAAGGAGGAGGACATGAATGTCTTTCTGCACTGCTATACTCCAGCAATTGGTGTTCAGAGGCAGGAATGATACAGCCAGCCATTATTACTCAGCCTGTCTTAACTACTTTGAAATACATAGTCATGCAAAGAAATACATTTAAGCAAAGACAAAGATACAAATACATCTGAATATAAATATAGATTTAAGTAATGATGTTCATCTGGACTTTTTGAAGCAAGCCAGTTATGTTTTTTGATGCATTTCTGTCAGGGACTCTGGTGGTTAAAAATACACAATCTCACAAGACTGAGATTGATCACAATTCAGAAGAAAAGAAAGGACCCTGCCCAATTGTCCTCATTCCATGATTACTGCCTTTGGACTCTTCCAATAATGAATACGACCATCTAAATACCAGTAGAGGTGAAGGAAAAATAAGTAACAGAGTCTTTCATCATGCTGGACTTACAATTAAATGTTCACTGACAGTATTATGACTTACGTAGAAATGCAGCATATTTAGTGAAGAGAAAATAAATATAAATATGCACATTGATGTTAGAGATTATATATTACATTTGTACAAAAGATATGTAGAACAAAATAATGGTCATAATGAAAATCTCTTAAAGGCGACATTTGGTAGCTATAATCAGCTTTTCAATATTGCATTCATTTTGTCCCCGTAAAATCCTGAAATAACCGTTTTCTCCCCAGGAAATTCCCCAGGAGTTTGCAGCAGTCTAAGGTGGAGAAGAAAGAATATTTTATTACGGTGAATGCTCAAATGATGATAAAGTGGAAGAAAGAGAAGAGCAAGAGGGTAGCTGTGGTGTTCACAGTCTTGTCCTCATCCAGTTAGATTGTCACTTCCAAATATTTCTTTTAAAGAGCTTCTAAAGCAGTACTTGAGGCGTTAATATCACTATATGTAATGCTAATGAATAACTAGCTATCAGATGAGTCTTTTTTTAAAGTGCCAAGTAGGGTGATCTTCATCTGCATTGCAGTGAACAGGGAGGGAAGAGACAATTTAAACTTTCCCTCCCCAGCTGAGATCCTAATAAAAATGGACCCCTTCTTGTGACACTCTCCAGACCTTATGGGACTAGACAAGATGTGATTAAAGCTACATCCTTCTCCTTTCGTATGGTTTCTGTGTGCTGATCTGGGGTGGGCACTATGTGTCCCCGTTTCTTTTGCAGCTAAGATGGTACAAGAGGAAATGCTGCAAAGATACAGTAGCTCCACAGCAGTGTTTTTCAAACTTGGCAACTTTTTGCTGGCTGGGGAATTCTGGGAGTTAAAGTCCATGCATCTTAATGTTGCCAAGTTTGAAAAACACTGCTCTGTATTAATGTGGAAGTTGCAGCCTGAGTGGTTCCCTCTGATAGGAATGCTTGTTTCATCCCACTAACTGGCTCCTTCCTTTCTCTAGTCTTTTTAAAGATGGCAAGAGGGCAGCTTAGGAGTCTCCCTTTACGATAGCTGGCTTAAAAAAAAAACTATACAAATAAGTACAGCATAAAGTGTGGATGAGGATGGGGTGCTGACTGATGGCCAACTTTTGGGTGCCGCTGTTGCTCAGCTAGAAGAAGCTGTGGTGGACACCTGAGCTTCACATTTTATTTGTGAGGTATAAGATAGTGGCTGTCCAGATATGGCAAGGTGATGGTCTCATGCCACACATTACTTACATTAGAGTGGCAGGAAGGAAATAAAAAGATACACATCTATGGCTGCTTGAAAACATCTCATTTGTCCCATACTGGAGCTGATATATTACAGTCATCTGTTCTCTACAGTTTTGATCACACACCACTTCATGAAGAGACATCAAAGTTTCAAGAACCTTGTAGTTCATTAAGTGGCAAAGTCCAATCAGAGACTACTAAAATTATATCCCTGAAGTGAACATGCAGATTAGCTGCTGTTTGACATAACTGTGAGCAGTTCCTGACATCTTTTTTAAAGCTTGAGAGTCCCCCAGCCTTTTTTTTTTTTTTGCTTTTGTGCTTCTGTTTTACCCCTCCCCTGTGTGTTAAGGCATAGAAATAAGAAATTATTTTTTAAAAAAATGTTTAAAAAGCTTATGAGCAGCCAAGCAAGGCAATAGCAGGAATTAGGGTTGACCCTTGTGCTATTTTTCAGGATATGTAGTCTACTTTGAGCTCCTTAGATTAAAGAGCTCCAGCAGCAACAACAACAACAACTTTTGAAAAAGCCCTGTGGTTATTGGCCTTGATACGTATCTTTTCCCCTGGCAGTAGTATTAACAACAGGGGTGGGGAGATTCAGTTGGGAAAATCAGTGCAAGGGGACATGTTATTGGGCTAATAAGGATCCCTCCCCTGGCAGTCCAGTTTGGAGCAAATCCTCCATCGCAAGTGACTTTAGTTGTGGGAACTAAACTAAAGAGGGATGAACAAGATGAGGGGAAAACATGTTTTAAGCATGTCAGTGATGTGCCCGTCTTGGTTATTTATTTGAAAGTTGAAATCAGTCAGGAAAGACCGTGAATCAGGGCACAAAAAAGTGAGCAATGAAAATTTACATAACTCTTCCCCCCCCCCCTCAGGATTTTTTGAAAGTTCAAAATCACACTTCTAGCTGCTTTTTTTAACCCTCAACCTTTCCTGCAGGGGTAAAAAAAATATGCAGGGAATATTTTGACCAAGAAAATGATTAGAGGGGAAGCTTAAACAGCTTCTCTCCATCCATCTTCCGTAGCTGAATTAGGTGATTAAAAATATAGAGCTCTATGTGATTGGTACTTTGAATAAAGACCGGGATGGGATGTAGGATACGTTCTGTAGATTTTTCACTAATTTAGTTGAACTGCAGTCATTGAACAAGACAATCATTGTTAATACCTAGTAAGGAAAAAAAAACCTAACATGGCATTTTGCACGCACACAAAAATGTTATGTACTGCAAATTCAACACAATATCTCCTGTTTTGATAGTTATGGAAAATCATGGTAATAAGATGGAAATGGACATGGAAATACAATAAAAACCGTCTATAGGGATGAAATAAAAAATGGGATTATTGACATGAAAGAAGACTCAATGAAAGAAGTCCTCACTACAAGATAGCTATGTGCATATATGTTTTGCTGAAAATTGATTGTGTTTGTTAATTACAACTACCTTGTCTATTCATTTCAAAAGGAAACAAGCACAAATAACTTTATCTGGATTAGAGCTTTGTTCCTGAGCACTTACCCAATATTTTTGCCATTGTCCTCCTGCATCTTCTAGCATACCCCACCTATTCAAAGAGAAGTTATTAGTAATACATATTCCCCACTCCCCCACCCCAGACACCTTGGAGAGATCTTTAAAAAACAAGGGAAGAACTTTCATCTATTTTTTTTAGAGAGAACAATGAGTATAAGAATAACAGAATCAGTTTATTATGGTCCCTGACCAGCATTAACAAAACATAGATGCATACGTATATCTTTAAAATATTTTGATGTATTCTGTGCTATACCAAGTATAATTTTGCACGTGTCAGGCTATGACAAAACTTACAATATTTGAGCATAGCCTTCTTAAAACTTACTATTTTTACTTAATAGGAGTTGTTGGTGGGAGGGGTTGGGTGGAAAACAGCCAAGAAGCTGATTCAAATAGAGTGGAGTGAAAATGAACAAATGTGAAGACTTTTCCCTTTCTATCTGCATGATTAGCTAAATGTCTGACCACCTTTACATGGCTCTGAATGTAAAGAAGTGGGGCTACAGATAAATCGCAGGTATAAAGCATCTTATGAGACTAAGATGCAGATGTAATAATCCATTCTACAGCTCTTCTTGTTAAAGGAACTCTTGCTGTGGCATCAGAGGAAAATGTAGGTGCTGTAATGACTTATGTTGCCACCAGTAGGTTATATAAAAGGTCAGTTTAATAGATGCTGCCTTTTCAACTAACCAAAAGGCACTTCCACATCAATTCTTTGACCAGTTCAGAATCAGTTTCAAAGCAGTTTGATCACACAATGTCGGCTGGGTTGGAAAGCTGAGTGAATTTATTGCTGAATATACAGTATATACTTATATTGTATGGGTAGTATGTGTCTTCCTCAACCTCGGGTCCTCTACCAGAGGCCTGGGAGTTTGAGGGTTCTGCGCAGTATCTTTGCTGTTCCTAGCACTGCACTCTTCTGGACAGAGGGCTCTGATGTTGCTCCTGGGATCTGTTGGAGCCACTCTCCCAGCTTGGGAGTCACAGCCCCGAGTGCTCCTACCACCACTGGGACCACATTGGCCTTCACTTTCCACATCCTCTCCAGTTCCTCCTTCAGGCCCTGGTACTTCTCCAGCTTCTCATACCTCTTATATATATATTTGTATAACTAAGGTGTATCTGAAATTGCAGCAAAGCTAGTCTTTTTGCTTGAAGTAATGCATCTCTGCAGAGTTTTGGGTAGATTATTCACCCAATGGAGGGAACGCTTGCTTCATCTTACTTCCCAGGTCCTTTTGCCACCTCATCCTACCTCCTAGCTCCCCTCCACAAAACTTTGGTACTGTAGTATTGTTTGTAGTGATCAGCAAAAGAGAAGATAAACTCCTATTGAGGATATGGGGAGTAGAAGTGCGCCAGATTTCTTGGCTTGTTTGGAGTGGCTATTACAGCAAGCCTGTTATAGCCTGTTAAGCCTTGCAGATGACCTAGTTCCACAAGGTTGTAACTGAGCAGTCACTTCTATGGGAGAGATGGAGTAGAAGAATTCTCATTTATAACAACCTGGCTCTGGAATAAACATGAAACAATGAATATTAAATGATCTGGAAGGTATGCAAGTAAGAAATTTAATAAAACAATATGGACTATTCTTACTTGATAGAGAACATTATTCTTTCATGAAAACGGTCTGGAAATAATAATACAAGTACTAACAACACACAAATTAACTGTATGGATAATATGTAGCTATTCAGAAGACCTTGCAGACATGGCTGCAGGTTTGAATCTGCAGGTGCTGTTTCATACTACTTGCTATTCAAATCTGTTTTTTTATTATGTTCTCAAGAGTGAATGTGATGCCATCATTCTGTGACCACACAGTGACCCCCTTGCTTTATATTTTAGAATATACAGTAAGCATTATTGAATAGTGACTGTTTTAAAGCTTTCTCCATTATCCAGCAGATATTGGCAATTTGGTCTCTAGTTCCTCTGCCTTTTCTAAACCCAGCTTGTACATCTGGCAATTCTCGCTCCATGAATTGCTGGAGTCTACCTTGCAGGATCTTGAGCATTACCTTACTGGCATGTGAAATAAGTGCCACTGTTCGATAGTTTGAACATTCTTTAGTGTTTCCCTTTTTTGGTATGGGGATATACGTAAGTTGATTTTTTCCAATCTGATGGCCATTCTTGTGTTTTCCAAATTTGCTGGCATATGGCATGCATCACCTTGACAGCATCATCTTGCAAGATTTTAAACAGTTCAGCTGGGATACCGTCGTCTCCTGCTGCCTTGTTATTAGCCATGCTTCTTAAGGCCCATTCAACCTCACTCTTCAGGATGTCTGGCTCTAACTCACTGACTACACCGTCAAAGCTATCCCCAATATTATTATCCTTCCTATAAAGATCTTCCATGTATTCTTGCCACCTTTTCTTGATCTCTTCTGCTTCTGTTAGGTCCTTGCCATCTTTGTTTTTGAATTTACCTCCGATGTTTCTAATTTTCTGGAAGAGGTCTCTTGTTAAATTATTTTTAAACGAGCAATGTGCAGAAGTGGAAGAAGACAATAGAATAGGAAGGTCTCTTGTCGTTCCTATTCTATTGTCTTCTTCCACTTCCGCGCATTGCTCGTTTAAAAATAATTCCTTATCTCTTCTAGCTAACCTCTGGAATTTTACATTTAATTGGGCATATCTTCCCCTATCACTGTTGCCTTTTGCTTTCCTTCTTTCTTGGGCTACTTCCAGTGTCTCAGCAGACAGCCATCTTGCCTTCTTGGTTTTCTTTTTCTTTGGGACGTTTTTTGTTGCTGCCTCCTGAACAATGCTGCAAACTTCTGTCCATAGTTCTTCTGGGACCCTATCTACTAAATCTAGTCCCTTAAATCTATTCTTCACCTCCACTGCATATTCATTAGGAATATTAGTGAGCTCATATCTAACTGATCTGTGGGTCTTCCCTGTTCTCTTTAATCTGATTCTAAATTGTGCAATAAGAGGTTCGTGATCTGATCTACAGTCAGCTCCAGGTCTTGTTTTTACTGATTGTATAGATGTCCGCCACCTTTGGCTGCAAAGGATGTAGTCAATCTGATTTCGGTGTCGACCATCTGGTGAAGTCCATGTATAAAGTCGCCTTTTAGGTTGTTGGAAGAGAGTGATATGCACAGTGAGTTGTCTTTGCAAAATTCTATCAGCCTATGTCCCGCTTCATTTTGTTCTCCCAGACCAGGGGTTGGCAAACTTTTTTATGCCAGGAGCCATTTTGACATGCTCGAGGACATTTTGACATGCTCGAGGGCCAGGGGGCGGGGTTTGAGGGCGGGGGCCAATCACGTGGAAGGGGGCGGGGTTTGCAGGCAGGGTCCAATCGCGTGGAAGGGGGCAGGGTTTGTGGGCGGGAGCCTTGAAAACAATTTTGGGTGGCAAAATGTAGCTGCAGCTCCCCACCCTACCCCACCCCACCCGCCACCAGCATTGTATAATCTCCGAGTTAATTGCTCAGAGACAAGTCCGCTTCCCTGATCTTCTCCTCTGCCTGTCCTTCGCTCCCTTACTGGCTTTAGCTCGCTGCTGCTGCCTCATGGTTGCCGCCAATGCAGTCCCCACTGCGCCCGCTGCTCTTGGCGAAGCAAACGCTGTCTCCCTTTCCCGCCTGGTCCAGAGAGCGTCTCTCTCGCTCTCTCCCCCGCTCCCGTTTTCTTGCCCCCGCCCCTACTCACTTGTGGAAGAAGATCCCTGGTTGCAATCAGGAAAAGGGCAGATTGTGGGAGGCTTTGTCTCCAAGGTGCTGTAAGGGAGCGGAGACAAGTCCGCTTCCCTGATCTTCTCCTCTGCCTGTCCTTCGCTCCCTTACAGCACCTTGGAGACAAAGCCTTTTGACCATCTTCTGACCTGGGAGTCCCATCTTCCGATGGTATACCAACATATCTCTGGGTTGTACCGATCCATTTAGTTTTCACGGCAAGAATACTGGGGTGGGTTGCTGTTACCTTCCCCAGGGATCGTATTTAGTCTGACCTCTCTGCCACGACCTTCCCGTCTTGGGTGTCCCTTCACAGTTTAGCTCATGGCGTCATCAAGGTGCTCAAGCTCCAGCACCACAGCAAGGTAACAATCTCCTTTTTACCTCCATTACTTGTCTAAAAGGCTGACTTTGCATGTCTCTTTGTAGCATGTCTCGTGTTGGTAGGACTGATGTTTTTAGATATTTCATCCCATCTTTCCCATCTTTCTCAGTTTTATATCTTTGTATCTCTTCTGACTCCAGCCTATGCTGTACAGCTACTCACCTAACTCACTCTTTCTCCATCAAGAAAGATAAAAGACTATGGGCTCTTATGTATAAATGGACTTAAGTAACTCAGGCTTTCCTATCACCATGCTGTTTTCTAAATAAGGCTTATCTTTATTTTTCATTCATACAAGAACCAACCAATGGGTTTCTGTCCCCACACATTCTTTCCACAGTATATAAATTTTCTGCTATCCAAGAAGATAAGTAATACATCACTGCCAGCTCATTCACAGTTGGAAGACATGTATAACTGGCTTTGACCTGAGAATACTTGAGCAACAATGTTAGGTTTCATCCCTCAGGAAAGAGGATCCACAGCAGATCACTCCCCTTGCAAAAGTGTGTGAACAAGAAGGAATCTTAAGAAGAAGGTCCAGATGAAAAGAAAGATGTTGATTTCTTTTTCAAAAGCCAAACTCATCTTGTGAAAGAGTAGTTTTCCAAGAGTTGTGTAAAATAGAATAGAATTCATAAAGTGAATAAAGGAGATAAAAGAAACACATCTGATTAAATTGATACAGATTAGGATGTTCTGCATTTCACACTAAAATAGCGTGCTCAAAGTCCAATTTTGAAGTTAGATCAGAGAAAATTTCCAGTTAACCCATATCTTGCCTTGAGTGCTCAGAAGAGGGTTATGAGTGAAAGAAAAAAAAAAGAAAATGTATATTTAAAGCAGAGCTTTCCAAACTGTGTGTCGGAACACGTTAGTGTGTGGGCTGCAGTGCCTGGGTATGTTGCGGCTGCTGCTGCCTCTGAGCCCTGCCAGGATTCCACGCAGGTCCTAGTGCCTGCCTTGTGCCCTGCTGTAAGAGTGTGTCGTGAAATGATGCCCTGCTGTAAGAGTGTGTCGCGAAATGATGCATGTCTAAAAAGTGTGTCACCAACATGAAAAGTTTGGAAAGCTCTGATTTAAAGCATGGCAAAAAAGTTTCTCAGCTAGTTTTCTTCTCCATCCCTACCATCTCCTGCTCTCTCTCTCTCTCTCTCTCTCTCTCTCTCTCATACGCACATATACACAAACACTAAACAAGCAAACAATAACTTTAGAGGGAACAGAAGTAATTTCCTGAACATTATTTTCAGGTTTTGGAACTCCAAACCCTTTCATTAGAAAGATACCTGCAATAACTTACAGAAGTATCTCACGTTTTAAAGATGTTATAATGTAAGGAATCTCATCTTACCTCTTCTAGTAATCTATCTATTCTCTGGAACCATCTTCCCCCACCCTGCCCCAGATATATGAAAGACCACAATCCTGCTGGCTTTAGGAAAGAGGTTCAGACATGGCATTTGAGTGGAGATCCCTTTTAGTTGTTTTAATTGTCTTGTTTGGTTTGCCATTTTCTATATTAAAAAATATACTGTATTTTTTAATGATGTATGATTTTATTTTTATTTTTTTGATAATATTTATTTTTGTTGTGCACCACCCGGAGTCACATTGTTTGAGTTGCGTGGCCTTATAAATGCTTGAATTAAATCAATCAATCAATAACCTCTTATCAAAATCAATGTCATTGGATTATGCTATAAATATTAATCTGAATAAAGATTCAGATTAAGAAAGAAATTTAGCTCTGCCTCTCAGGGACAGTAGTGTTGCTTCACTTGGAAATGTAATTATTTTATTTATGCTGGGCTATAGGAAACAGTCCAGCATAAATAAAATAATTGCATTTCAAAGCGAAGCAACACTATTGTCCCCGAGAGGCAGAGCTAAATTACTTTTCTTATGCTGGGCTGTAGGAAACAGTAGAGCCAGTGTGGTGTAGTAGTTAAGGCACCAGGCTAGAAACTGGGAGACTATGAGTTCTAGTCCTAGACCAACTATTATTACAAACACACATGCTTGTCATATGGATCCAATAACATCAATGCCCAATTTGGTCCAAGGTTGAAATGGTAGTGGAAGAAGGTATAGAGGGCAGATCATCGTCTAACAGTTGACACAAGCAGCACAGTTCGTGATGAAGTGTTCCACATCTAAGTTCCACATATTTAGCTGGCAAAACTTAGCATGCAGAATCTGTTTGCTTTGTGCCATGCCTTAATGCATCTCATGAGCTAATTTCCACAATCTGCACACTTTAGCTTCACATGTAAGAATCTACTCACCCTATAATGAAAGATCATTGTGTAGATAAAGTTTGACACCTGGGTTACAATGGAAAGGAAAGTGAGGGAAGACAGGTTGCATTGGTTGAAGTCCAGTTGTATAGCATGTAGCCCACTATGTCACTGTCCTATACTTGTGGCCTGTTTATTTTGGCCTCTTAAGAAAGCTGCTCTCCACTTGATAGAAATTCCTTAAGCATCAAGAGAAGGAAATGCTCCATGTCTCTGCGCAAAGTCCATTGTCTGCCTGGTATATATCATGGAAAGGACAAGGTGAAGCAACCATGGATTCACTTACCCAACTAATTTGACAGAATGGAATCTCTCCTGGTGCTCATGCTGTGGTTCTCCACTGGTGTGCCTATAAATCCCGCTCTTATAAAGGAAGAAATCATCATATACTTTCATGATCGCTGAAGGGTAGTAGTGAATGAAAAAAAGCAAAAAAAAAAAAGAAGAGTTATTTTTAATCCTAATTTTAACTAGTGTTCATTGCTGAGACATCATTTTATTATATGGAAAATTATTTAGCAATCCCCCTTAGACTAAATACTTTAAAGATAAACGAATAATTCAGAGAAGACATTTGTGTTGGTAGAAAATCCACAGCCAACGTCTCTGGTGTACTCTGGCCTCTTTCTGTTTTTCCCAATCTTAGTATTTTATGCAGGCACATGAACTCACTTTGTCACTTGATTACTTCCACATCTTATGTTACCTTGTTCAGAATTTTTTAAGGCTTTACTTAAAACACGGAAACCAGTGAGAACTTCCTCCTATTCTGTCATCTACCCAAGAAGAGAGAAAAAAAGTGTGTGTGATGGGCATCTGCAGTGGAAAGAGGGGAAATGATGATATATTTATTTTTATTTTTATTTTTCAAATTTTGCCACCTCCCATCTCCGCCCAGAAGAGGGACTCTGGGTGGTTATGCACCTGATGTCATGACACAAATGATGTGGTTTATGTACTTGCATCAGACATCATGACACAAGTAGGGTAAGTTGCATCCTTTGCATGATAATGCCACAACACAGGTATAATAATCTTGGTATCACTGCAGTGCTGCTGACTGTGGATCCTTCCAAACATCAGCCTGATGCATGGATATACAGTAAGGAAAGGAAAACTTGCATTGCTTTCAGACAGCTAACAAAGCACATTCAATCAATTGTTTTGAGAAAATAGATGTTTCTCTTTCTTTTCCTCTGTTTTCTTTTTAATGCCTATCCAGTCAAGATTGAGCGTCCCTCCTTTTACTCCACCTTATCTTTATACCTTGCCTCTTGCTACACCCTTTTTGGAAACATCTGCCCCTCTTTCATCCAATCTGTCTCACACCCACAAACTGTTCTTCCTTACTGTTCCCTCAAGTCTCTCATGCCAGAGTCTCTTTATTTCTTTCATTTTCAGATCCTTACTGAAAATCATTAGAATACAAGAGAAGATCTGCTGAGCAACCAATTGAATGCATTGGAAAAGCTCCATTGCCTGGACTGGACGGTTATTATCCCTGTCCCTTGTCACTTCCCACCAGTCCGTATTTAAGGCATGCTGCCTATAATTCAGGTAACTCAGCTGAAGATCTTATATGTTAACACTGAGAGAGAGGGAGAAAAATTATTTGCACAGGTGTCTGTGGGAGGGGGGGAGGGGGAGATGACAACAGCTGCATGAGGATGTCAACAAGCAGATGCTGTATTTAGTAGATTTCTAAGGCTGCCCACTCATCAAGGAATCTGGTCATATAGGTATGCATCAGACATTGTGATGCAAGTACACACTTGTGGCATTTGCATGATGGCACATGCACAGATGCCATCATTTTAGCATAATTGAGGTTTGTTATGGTTGCCCCAACTACTCTTTCTCCACATTACCTTTGCCATGAATGATATTACATGACCTCTTACTCACCTTCATCCAAGCTAAAGAGCCTCAGCTGCTCTAACTTTTTTTGTAGAGCAGCTGTTCCACCCCCCAGTAGTTTTGATGCTCTTTTTCTCCTTTTTCCAAGTCTATAATATCCACCTAAAGATGCAGTGATCAGAAGTGTACACAATGGTCCAAATGAAGTCTCCTCATAGATTAGTAGAAAAATGTTACTGTATTGGCAAGTCTCTTTTCAGCTCCCTTTCTAAGGATTCCAAGCATGAAACGACTTCAGCAGTTCTAATATTGGTCTCCCTCTCCCATTAGCTTGTTCACCAAACCAAGGTGACATCCTTCTCTGACTGTGTATATTGCCCAACTTCAGCATTCAAAATTCCTCTGAGAAAGCAGCAGTGTTTTCCCGTGCCTTTGGAGCTGCCAAATTCAAAACCGAACAGGGCTTCTGAGCTGCTACTTGATGCAATAAGGCACCATTTCCATTCCACAATCCCTCCACAGCTATTTGAAGTCAACCTGCCTGGCATCTTTGTAACTCCTGCTGGCCGGGGAATGCGAAGACAGGCAGAAAACCGCAAGAACCAATCCGCGCTCCCTCCAGCTGACCAATAGAAGAAGCAAAAAATGATCATTCCCTCAGTGTTCTGGCCATTAAGTTATGATAGCGCATGGGGTACAAAATCCCCTTGTCCTTCTCCAAACCGAAAGGGGAAAAAATATACCAGTGCTCCTTTGTTTCCAACCCAGATTGAGTTGGAGCTCCTGATTCTTCAAATATTGCCCACTCTGATAGGAAAGACTGAAGGCAAAAGGAGAAGGGGACGGCAGAGGATGAGATGGTTAGATAGCATCACCGATGTAATGAACATGAATTTGAGTCAACTCCGGGAGACAGTGGAGGACAGGAAGGCCTGCCGTGCTATGGTCCATGGGGTCACGAAGAGTTGGACACGACTAAACGACTGAACAACAACAAAATCCCATATGATGGACTTTGACTGGATGCCTTTTTTCCACACATAATACCCATAAATATAGACCTAGACATCATTAGCTCATGCTCATTGTTTAGGGGTGATATAGCTGTGAATGGTCAGTCTCACTGAAACTATGGCACTAGCTTCTGAAGGGACATGTGGATGAATACCTTATAAATCAAGCTTTGCTGTTGTATTGTATGAAATCTTGGTCTAGGACTGTAAATAAATCATCTACACTACATATCAGGCAAATCAAAACTGAGTCAGTTAGTAGAATATGCTGGACCCTAGGAAGAACGAGTGTTGCTTTTGTTATTCTAAAGAAAACAGAGACAACTAACATTCTCAAGGATTTTCTGTGGTAAGTCATATATAGAGTTTGCTTTTACACATGTCATACTCAGTATTTTACAATTTATTTATTTTTCATCAAACTCAAAGCCCCCCCCCCCCTTTTCTTTACCTTGTACTGGACCATTTTTTTTTTATTTCTCTCATTATATCGGCCTCCTAGCATTGGAGAACAAAAAAAACATGGTATGCTTATTTTTTACATATCTTTTTCTCTTATTTATTTATTTATTTATATTTCAAATTTTGCCACCGCCCATCTCCCTCAGAAAAGGGGGACTCTGGGTGGTTTACATTAGCAGACACTTTAAAACAGTAAGGATAAAAACATCTAAAAATATAAATACACTATTTCCAAATAAAAATATAAAAGTAAGAATAAATATAAAATCCAAGTAGCTAAAAGAGATCTAAATCAGTGAGGAGAGCTCTAAGGCGCCAGCCACCCCCAGGAATAACCACTCCCCTTCCCGCCCCAAACGAGACGGCAGAGCCAAGTCTTCAGGTTCTTCCGGAAGGCCAGGAGCGATGGGGCCTGTCTCACCTCTGGGGGCAGAGTGTTCCAGAGGGCGGGGGCTACTTATGTTTCTGAATGGGGCAGATTATTTATAGAGAAAGAGAAGGGGGGTTGCATTTATTAATTATAGCAAATGGCTTGATCTGGCTGTATAAGCACCCTGATTTCACTAAGATCCCCTTAGAGAAAGAATCCCAAATTGATATCCTCACCCAGTGATGAATCCATTTTTAGAACAAAACTTCTGCATTGCAAATATACAGTATATCAATGGGTTTTTTGGAAGCACCAAGGAATTGCCAGGGTCTGAAGTAGCAAAGGTCAATTGCAGGAGTTGAAATGTACTCACACTCAGCACTTACCTTCGAAGAGATTCTGTAGGGAGAGCCACATTGATAAATATGGTTCGACGTTTCAAACTGATTTGGACATGGCTTTGTGGCTCGCCTTTTCCCCTCAGCATCAAATACACTTGAAATGGCACAAGTCATTGGGTGAAGCTGATTCCAGAATAAAGGGTAGCAGGCATGGGATACCAGCCTATTTAGATTAAAACATAAATCAATTATTTTAAAAAATGTATTTCAAATATCCAGGATTCCTGATTTTACCCAAGGAACTGTTTTTAAGGAATGGCCTTTTAGATTGGCAGTAGGCAATGTTTATGTAGGTGGGGACACACATCTATTATTATTATTATTATTATTATTATTATTATTATTATTATTAAAATAGGGGTGGGGGTGGAGAGTGGCTGTAACTCAAAGCCGCCTCCAGCAGGTCCAAGGCAGAAATTTTGATTCTTCTTGTTTGTGAATATTTTGAATGGGGATTAGTAAAGTAGGTATAATATGCCTATTGGAAGCTTAACTCATATATTTTTTTAAAAAGTAAAATACCTTGGGACCTATGTTAAAATTTAACTAGTTTGCCATTGAAGTTTGATGGTGCAATCCTGAGGGGCTCTGGCAACAGTAAAAGAGAGGCTGGAGGTCTGCATTCACCCTCCTTGTCATTGCTTGCATATATACCTGCATTAGAATATAATTTAGATCCCTGTTTAAGAGAGACATTTCAAATTTATAAGTAACCTGGAGATTAGGGGTGTTGTGGCTCAGCGGGTAAGGTGCCAGGCTTGTTGATCGGAAGATCGCAAGTTCAGAGGTTCGAATCCCTAGTCCCGCGTGACGGAGTGAGCTTCTGCACTAGCCCTAGCTCTTGCCAACCTAGCTATTCGAAAGCATGCAAATGCAAGTAGATTAATAGGTACCACTTCGGTGGGTAGGTAACAGCGTTCCACATGCGTCATGCCGGCCACATGACCGTGGAAGCGTCTTTGGACAACGCTGGCTCTTCGGCTAAGAAACGGAGATGAGCACCGGCCCCTAGAGTTGGACACGACTGCACAAATGTGCAGGGGGAACCTTTACCTTTTTAACCTGGAGATAGCCTATTTTCTAACTTATAACACAGCTACCTGGGATTAAATATGAGTCCATCTTGATCAGCACTGAGGCAAGAAGAGGAGGTTAAGATCCTTCTTCCTCCCTGCCAGTATCCAAATTCTGTTTGAAACCAGCTTCTAGACCAGATTTGCATGTTTGAAAAAGTGTGTCCAGGTGATTGATGCCACATTGTGTTTGTCCCAGATTCTGCAACCACTCTACTGATATCTATATGAAATATTCCATGCTAGATGAGATATGTCAAAACAAATAATCTGATCTAAGCAACAAGTTAGTAAGAGGATGTGATCAAGACTGAATCTATTAAAAAAAGGAGAAACTCTATACCTTGTTATATATTTTTTCCAACTCTTAACTTGAAAGCATTTACCACATTATTTATTCTTTTTTCTGAATCACCAAGAAGTCAGAAAAGCTTTTATATCCCACCGTTCAAAATGTATACCCTAGGAATCTTCTTTATCTTAAAGAAAGTCCTTGTCGCTACCATGTTGGATAGGATTGTTCTGCAATGCAACACCTCTGGAATTCAGTTCAAGAAGACTATCTCCTAACTAGCTATTTTATTATGTTTTGTTGGCTACTTTGCTGGAGCCAAGATATGGAAGTTGTACTGTGATATTTGGTTCACTCCTTCCATAGAGCCATAGAATTCCTGGGAATCTAATTTAGAAAGGGTTACAGTAGATCGGGATCTATTGGTAGCATATTAAATGCTTTACGGAGGAAAACAATGTCTTCTGGGTTTTCTTAACAATGGCAACTAAAAGCTCTCCTCCTAAAATAGTCTATTAGACTCTCTGATATGTAATAACTCAGTGACAGAGTTGTACTAATCATTCTAGTGTATGTACAAGTCATTCTAGTGTATGGCTGATGGGGTGCAGTAAGTAATTGAATTAATCTCCTGAGCTACCATTTGGTGGATCTGACTCTTAGTTAAACAGGATCCACAGCAATGTAGATCTTACACTTTTGAAGTCTGCACTCTCACCTTAGAGATGTCTTCTCTAATCTGGGTCCTTTGAGATGTTTTGGCCTACAGTTCCCATCACCCCTGACCGTTAGTCATGCTGCTTGCAACTGATGGAAGTAGGCTGAAACTCCTAGAAAGGGTTGGCTGAGGAATTCTGGGAGTTGAAGTCCACACATCTTAAAGTCACTGAGGTTGAGAAACACTGATTTAGAGAATTCTTTAAGGGGTATAAGCACCAGAATTGATTCAAGGCAATGTGCTGCCTGAGACAAAGGACAAGATAGTATCCCATACTATTCCACAGCAGACCCTTGAGTTTTATTTTAGCACCAGTGATGGGGAAGCATCCGGCACCTCACCTTAAGAGCATCTAGTGATCTCAGGGACATAGGTTCAACTCTCTGGAACAGAGAGCTTGACTGCCAAATGGAGACTGATGGTCATGATGCTGTTGATATTACCCCATATTCAAAGTCACCACCTCACTCTGGCCAACGATAGAACCAGCCCTTTCAAGATTCCATGGGACCTGTAGCCCCACGGAGATGCATACATATTTTATGACACTTGCCATGCACATGGTAAAGCTCCACCCTTTGGCCTTACAGTTACCTTTATTTGCAGGCTCAGAATGGCATATTCTGCCATACTGTCAATTTGCGAGCCAATGTATGAGAGGGTAGATTCTCTGAAGAAAAAAATCAGTAATTCCCTCCCTCTTCATAAGATTGTCTTCCCTCCACTCCTGTCAACCCAGCAGTTCGAAAGCCTAGCAAGTAGATAAAATGGGTACCACCTTAAGTGGGCTAATTTGCTGGCGTCCTGTCAGGAAGTCGGCTCCACCGGAGGAGAGGATCGGAGGAAGATCAAATGGCAGTGGTGACAACAGACCTGGATGTGACAGCTACAGGACGTCAGCAGCCGGCTCAAGGCATCCTGGGAACTGTAGTCCGGAGCCTAGTAGAGTCAGTTCCCTCACCCCCCTCCCTTCACATGCGGTGATTTGTATAATTGAATTTGGTGAATTGTATAATTTGAATTGTATATATATGAATGTAAGCCGCCTAGAGTCCTCCACTAGGGAGGGGATAGGCGGGGTATAAATATCACTATAAATAAATAAATAAATAAATAAATATAAGAAATATTTAGAGCTCAAGATACAAAAGGATTGATGCTTCCTATTGTTATGCAGGTATTATTCTGAGAAGGTTCTTTCAAAAGACTAACTGAAAACCACAGATGGGAAAGTTCTGATTCATATCTTCTTATTTTCAGAATTAACCATCAGCAATTATCTTTGCACAGTGTTGAGGGGGATGTTGGGGAAAGAGAAAATCAATCCTTTCAGAAAATCTTTATGAAGATATCTTTGTTCCACTTTGGGAATAATGCGGTGGCTTCTGAAATCTCTAAACTTCAAATACCTTTTCTAGCCAACTAACAATTAAGAAAGGCATTCATAAGCATCTTCTTTGACATTTATTTATTTTGCTCTGCTTAAAATGGCACAGTGTCATGGAAACACCAATAATTTTTTTAGCAGGATGTAGCTGGAAACTGATCATTTTGAATAATGTTAAAGGTTTGTTCCACACATTTATGTTATGAATTACAGATCTATAAATTATATATTGATAAATATTTGATAAATTATCAAATGTTACATGTAATCTCCCCGATTGGGGGAGATGGGCGGTCATATAAATTTAAATAATAAATAAATAAATAAATATAATATAATATAATATGATATAATATTGTAATTTAGAAATTATACTGTATAATCATAGCAGTTAAACCTTATCATAAAACTAAGGAAAATGAGACAAAAAAAAATTTCAACCAAAATAACCCAGTGATTCAAGAGTATCTGTGGAGATGAGGTTATGTGTCAAAAAAGTCAAGATGGCAGTCATGGCTGCATGATTGAAGCCCCATTCCTTTTGTATGTGTCGTAATCACATGCATGTATAAAGAGATGAAACTTCTATCATGTGGTCACAACCGCCACCTTGACGTTTTTGACTGGTCCTGCAGGCCTTGTCAAACTTTGCATTACTGTTGGCCCCTTGAAATGATAAATGAATTTGTGCAAAGCCTTCCCCTACCCCCTCCGAATAAAACTAGTGATTTATTTTGTTGAGGTTAAGATTGGGTCAGAAATAAACATTACTTCCTTTTAATAAGTTTATATTTCAGGGGTTCTCAAACATTGTGGATGGGCTCGTGCAGGGTGAGCAGGGACCAACGTTTGGAGTAAATTTCGACAGTGCTGAACCTTTGTCTATACAAGCCTAATCAGTTTAAGTTGATCATGAGCCCTGAATTCTCACAACCCATAGTGCAGAGCTTTCCAAACTGTGTGTGTCGCCACAAAAGTGTGTCGCCACACACAGTCTGGTGTGTCGCCACTCAACCCGGAAGCGCTGATCATCATCAGCGCTTCCGGGTTTTCCTGCGGCGACACACCAACGGCGGTTGGTTTGTTGCCGCGGGAAAACTTTGGAAAGCCCTGCCATAGTGACTCTGAATGAAGCATGAAAAGGAATGATAGAACATTCAGATAGTTCTGAAATCACTGTGGTACCAGATTGCCTTTCCTCCTGATCAGTAACAGAACAAAGGAGAAGCCAATCCCCTTTCCTTTGGAAAGAAGTTGCAGAAAAGAAAAGTCCTGCTTTGAGTATCCAGCAACTGACCTTCCTAGGCAGTAGAAGAACTAAGGGAATTGATTCCAAGGCTGCCATGATGAGGTGATGAGGTGCCATTTTGACAAAAATCAAATTGCTCCGTTTTGTATAACCTGTGATTCCCAGTTTTCAGGGGTAGTGTTCTTAGAAGCAATATAAAGAAGAAGTGATTAGGGCATGAATCACTGTGGCCAATTCTTACTTCCTCATGAAAGGGTGCATCTGGCACCCCAGGCGATACTGAGCTGAGCAGACCCTTTTTCAGCTGCTATCAGCTAGGAACAGCACTGGATCCACAAGCTCCACTTCAGATCCTTCAAAGGGAGTACTATTTTAGAACAGGTTGTACCCCAATTCAAGATCTGGGAATATATTGATTCAAATGACCTCCATCTTGTCCACTCACTTGCCTGTATATTGGAGCATTAACTGGATCTGGAAGGGCTACTTTCCAGGGCTCCAATAATGTGGGCTACAGTCTTCACAAACCAGCCACCTGCAAAATGTTGATTCTTATAATACACTGGATCAATAGATACGACTAGGAACTGCAGGAGGACCACACAGAACTCCCTTTGTGGTGGGGAATGGTAGGCATGCTGCCACACCTATACAGAGTGTTAAGCAGGAGGAAGGGTAACTTGGTTCCAGTGGATCTACCCATTTGCTGCTTTGAACATTGTGCATGGAGGCAATATTGTCATGTGCTATCCTAGTAGCCCTTTCCATTTTTTGTGGTCTGCATAATTCAACTCAGGGAGGTTTATTTGATAATTACTCTTCTGCATCTCCCCTTTGGGGAAGGAAGCTCTTTGGAGCAGATTTGAGCAGTTCATGGGCACCTGCAATGGCGAGTGAGAAGCTATTCCTACATCTGCTCTACAGGATATGTTAGGATGGAACTCAGAGTTATGCATCTGCATGTGTTAAGACATCTAACATGTACAAATTTTAAGTTTGTACATGTTTTACAACAGCCAATGGATGAAAGACCAAAAGAAGGAATAAAAGATGAAAGTGGAGGGGCAATTTAGAAGCTCCCACTTAGGTCCATCTGTGGAGTCCTTGGTGCTCTCTGAGCCTTGTTGTTTTCTTGCAGATGTGTCATTGCCAGACTAGGCAACATCTTCAGTGCAAAAAGGGAGTGGTGTTTGCTCTCAGTTTATATACAGTGGTTTGCCCTGCTTGTGTTGGTGGGGGTATTGTTCTCTCCTTGGGAGTTCCTTGATTGGGCTGTTGTTTACTGCTTGGTTGATTGACTGAGTTAATAGTTCCTTGATTAAGGTCTAGTGTACTGTTTGATTGTTCATCTGGTGTTAATCCTGGTGTTAATCTTAACATATCTGGGTGTTGAATGCTGGTGAGGCAGCGTTCTGGTCTTTTGGCCTTTCTATTGTCTCTTTTGAATGGTATGTAAATGTTGTTTATCTCTGTGTGCCTGTTGATGGCTGCCTTGTCAGAGTGGCAAACTTCCAGGAATTCCCTAGCGTTCTTGGATTTGGCTTGGTCTAAGATGCTTACAGTCTCCCAATTGAAAGTATGGTTGACTCTGTCCATGTGTTGTGCGATTAAGGAGCATTCAGCGTGTCTTCTGACTGCTAATTGGTGTTCGTGGATACGCTCTGCTAGTCTTCTGCCTGTCTGTCCTACATAGTGGCTTCTACAGTCCTTACACTGTATGTTGTAGATGACTCCTGTTTTTTCTTCTTGGATTACTGGGTCTTTTGGATTACTTAAGATGTTCTGAAGGGCTTTGGTTGGTTTATGTGCTATGGTGATGCCGTGTGGTTGTAACAATCTGTTGGTAGTTTCCAAGATGTTTCTGATGTATGGCAGTGTAATCCTTTTCATAGCTTCCGTTGGTTTTGCTGTGGTGGGTTGAGTGGTCAGGCACTTTTTGATAAAGTTGCGTGGGTATCCATTTTGCTGGAAGATGCTATATAAGTGGTCTGTTTCCTTTTTCTGGTGTTCTAGGTTGCTGCAGTGTGTTTGTGCTCATCTGAATAGTGTTCTTACGCAGCTCCTCTTGTGGGAGGTTGGGTTATTGCTTTGGTAGTGGAGCACTTGGTTAGTGTACACAGTACACTAGACCTTAATCAAGGAACTATTAACTCAGTCAATCAACCAAGCAAGCAGTAAACAACAGCCCAATCAAGGAACTCGCAAGGAGAAAACAACACCCCCACCAACACAAGCAGGGCAAACCACTGTATATAACTGAGAGCAAACACCACCCCCTTTTTGCACTGAGGATGTTGCCTAGTCTGGCAATGAAACGTCTGCAAGAAAACAACAAGGCTCAGAGAGCACCAAGGACTCCACAGTTCAACCCTGAGCTACAAATATTCTCTTTGATTAGGTCCATCTATATTTTACCATTTCTGAAGAATTCATACATAATACTTTTTTTGATGAAGGAAATAAGCTATTTTAGATCATCAGAGGGTATCAGAATACTGCCAGGAAACGCGCCAAACAATTTCTGGCACATCAGCTTCAATTTAAATTTGATTTAACGAGGGAGAAGAGATCATAACGCAATGTACAGAAAGGAAAGGTCATTTGGGCTTTTGCTAAACTGAGCTTTCTTCTTTGCCTAAATACTGACCACAGTGACCAATTAGCAGACAGAGAGCTATAATGAGTTATCAGCATCTCACAGAACTGTTGGATGTGTTTTCAGCGAAGGCACAGCTTAAATGTACAAGGCCCTCAGGATTTTTTAATGGACTTCAGTTTGCCCAGCAGTAGCCAACATCAAAAGCACGAGAAGTGAAAACAAACCACTTAGTTCAAAGTTTAATTTCCTTATGTCTCTGGGTCAAAAGTACATTTGCCAATTGAACCATATGCCAGTTGCACCATATCGTGCAATGCTTTGCATGGATAAGTGTTTATTGGGACAGTGAAGTTAAGAACATTACAGGGAGTGAGTGAATGGAGTGATAAAAGAGAGGAAAGGGTGCTTCCAGGGACTTTTACCTTGGCACTGCCTGTACCAGCCTGTGGTCTTGGACAAAGGACTCCCAATAGAATGTACACCTTAACCCAAAAATGTTTCTGGCTCCTGTTCTGCTGTGCACATACAATGAATTTTCTAAATATTTGTGTTTTCCTAAACAGCACATCAATAGTCATCTCATGTCTCTGCTCCTGCAACTAGACAGCAATGAGACTCAGTACCTACTTAGACAGCCCTGTATGTATCTGCTGAGAAGTAAGTCCCACTGACTTTGATGGGACTTGTTCTCAGATGAGTGAGTACTGATTTCTGACCTCAGCCATCTAAATATTGATACAGGTGGGGACTTCCAGGGAAGAAATGGCGAACTGAAGATGGCTCCACTAAAAGTAGAGCCGACTACTGTGGTGGAATGAAGAGACAGCAAGTAGACCGGCTCTTCGTAATTCCTCTCCGGACAAGGAGAGGACTTGAGATCACTCAAAAGTGCTCCAGACAGTTGCTCCTCATGAGGAGACTGTAAGACAGCAGTCTCCGGTTGCAGCGGTCCCCAACCTTTTTGGCACCAGGGACCGGTTGTGGAAGAAAATTTTTCCATGGACTGGGGTGGGGTGGGGGTTGCAGGCGGGAGCCAATTGCATGCATTGGGGGCGGGGCTTGCAGGCGGGAGCCAACTGTGTGCACCTGGGGTGGGGTAATTGCGTGCACCGGGGGGCAGGGTTTGCAGGTGGGAGCCCCGCGGCCCACTTCCTAACAGGCCACAGCCCACAGGTTGGGGACCCCTGGTTTAGAGCACTGGGAGGCAAGGAAAAATAATCTTCACTCAAACCACGGTCAGCGCCTTTATGGACACTGGGTTCACATACTTCCTTTTCTAATCACTTTCAGAAATTGCTTGTTAACTGCTTTTCAGCTATTAGGAACCCTTGGATCAACAAGTTTTATAGCAACTCACTGGGTGAGTTTCCTTCAATCCTTAGTGAAAGAAGTTTTAAATACAAGTTTAAGGACTTTAAAAAAATATTTTATTTTGGAATAAACAGCAAAAGGGTGATTAGAATGCTGATTTTGGAAAGTTACAAACAGACTAAAGGTCCAGATGGATTTGAAATAAGATTTTGAAATTAATTATAAGAATCCTTCCCATGGGAAAATACTGTTGTTTAGAATTCTTTAAAAAAATGATAGGACGGGACTTGGAAGGTTGGAAACTAGAGGGAACTAGAAGGAACTAAAGATTACAATTAAAGGAGAAGAACACTTAAATATGACCAATACAGAATGGAACAAAATACTTTAACATTGGACATATTGAAGGGTATTTGTGAACAATGGATCCAGAAGTTAATTTTAAGAATGTCTGCCATTATAGATAGACTATGTTTAAAAGATGCTGTGGAAGAGGAACAAGTTTTACCAGGCAAAGCTGAGACTGATTTGAAAGTAGATTTAAAAATGACAGGCTACAAGAATGATAAGGAAAAAGATGCTACATTGGATATACAAATGAAACCGGCTGATGTCTTATTAAAAGGGATATACAAATAACAAACCAAAAGAGTGACCTGGATAACTTTTCTATATTGGATTTACAAAAGAGACTTGTTAAAGTTTCGAAGGACTTTGTGAGAAGGGACAAAGAAAAAATGAAAAGAAATCAAGTCCTAGGACATTATTTGAAGGGACTAAAGATCAAGATTGTTAGAAGGAAAGGTGAAAGTAGGGTAGAGAAGAGGGGAATTGGGAAGTTGAGAAGGTATGAGGAGGAAGAGGAGAAGGTGAAGAGAATAGTGAGAAGAGAGGAGATAGAAGTTAAAATGAAAGAAGAAAAATAAGTTGTCGCTGTAAGTTCCAAAGGGATAGTGAGAGATAGAGTAGTGAGAAGAAAGAAGGGAGAATTAAGCAAGTTAGAAAGGAGAAATAATAGATTGTCTCGAAAGAAGGTTGATGTCATATTAATGTGTAAGTAATTGTTATGTGTGCAATGTAATGTTATTTTTGTATTGTCATGTCATTTTTGTTATGTTATGTGATGGCAGTTTTTGTTCTAAAAAAAATGAAAAGAAATCAAGTTCTAGGACATTACTTGAAGATCAAGATAGTTAAAAGTAAAAGGAAGGAATATAAAGTTGGTTTATTTGATCAAGGTTAAAATAGATATGTTGTTATCTCTGGTAACCCTTAATGGACTTTTGCTGACCAGGACTGAACAACAAGGCTTTAAGGATTTGTTTATAGGTAAGAGATGAGATATGGGAAGAAGAGATCATTTGTTGTATTTTAAGAAAAGATGATAAGTTACTAAAATTGTTTATACTTGTGATGAAGGGGGAAGTAATTTCTTTATATATTTCTTTTCCTTTTCTTTACTATATTCTAATTTTTTATTTCTTTTCTATTTTTTCTATTTTTTCTTCTTTTCTGCACTTCCTACTTTTTCTTTTTCTTTTTATTCTTTTCTTTTTTTTTAGTTTGTATTAGTTTTTATCTTTTTAATTGTAATATTTAATAAAATTACTATTAAAAATAAATATTGATACAGGTGGTTGCTTTAGCTGTACTTTTTTGTGCCAGAGAGAGAAAGAGTTATATTTTCTTTAGAACTTTGTCAAACCAATTTAGAAAAATCAGTATCTCATTGGCATAAACTCTATTTTTATGTCCATCACTGTGAATAGTTGCATAATCACATATTATTCTGTTTTATTCACAGCTGCAATAGAGTATTTAGCCTACAAGGAACAAGCAGGCAGAATTCAGATTCTTCTTTGAATGGCAGCTATAATTTTCTTCACCTATAATCTGTCACATCATCCCATCATAGCTAATTATGAGCATTGATGATGATTTGTCACTGTTGCAGGACTACTTTCTATTTAGATCAAATAAAAATATGTGCTACAATAATTTTTTTCCCCATATTTTTGTGCTACTGTTTTGGTTTTCCTCATATTGTTGTATGCATTTTCACCAATTTTTTTAAAGTAGACATTACAAAGGGGTTAGCATATCTAACATTTATTAAGAGAAGTTGTTAAATGAATTAGAGTTGTGAGGAAAATCTAGTATGTAGTTCTTTTACAGGATGAATTTAATCTTACAGGCTTATATATATAGGTTTATCTATGCATTCCAAATACTTTAATTAACTATAGTTAATTCCATAGCCATATTTGATTGACTACACACAACGTGCAAAACCAGAAAGTGTGGTTTACAAATCAGAGGCTCACTGTGATTTGCAAACAAACACTATATAGGAGCAGTTGTGACTCTGTAACAGTCTGAAAAGAGCTCCATATCTCCCTGATCGATCTATCTATCATCTATCATCTATCTATCTATCTATCTATCTATCTATCTATCTATCTATCTATCTATCATCTTAATCTATCTTTCTTAATCTATCTATCTTAATCTATATACAGTAGCTGCCCATCTACCAGAGGAACTCCAGGCAATGAACAGAGAAAAAGACAAAACCCAAAATTTACAAAGCCATTAAAGAAACTAGGTCGAGGCCCCCAAAAAATATCATGTCAACACAGCCATAGCCACCCCAGAGTTCCATTAATATCCTGGAAGGCTACCAGGGTCAGGGCTGTCCACATCTCAGGGGGAGGCTGTTCTACAAGACAGATGCCATGACAGAGAAGGCACATTTCCTGAGACATTGCTTCACTAATGGCACCTGCAACATGCCCACCCAGCTCCATCTGGTGGGACAGGCAGAAGCCATTGGAAAGAGAAAGCCGCTGTGAGATCTAAGAGAGCCAGGATGGATGCACTCCCTCCATCCCGCTCACGCCAGAGATCATCCATAAGTGCGACCAATGCGGTCTCCGTCCCATATCCCAGCCTGAAACCTGACTGGAAGGGGTCTAGATAATCCGTTTCCTCCAGAATCCTCTGGAGTTGCCACGCCACCACCTTCTCAACCACCTTTCCCAAAAAGGGAAGATGGGAGACTGGGCGAAAGTTGCCCAGAATAGACCTGATGGACCATCTCATCCCGATAACGTCGGCCCGCCCCACCCGTGCATGCAGAGAGGGCATGCTTCAGACCCCCTCAACAAGAGAATTCCATCTAGTGGGGTCCAGGAGACGTGCCTTCTCTGCTATAGCGCCCGCCTTATGGAATATCTTGCCCCCGGAGGTGAGACTGGCCCCCTCCCTCCTGGCCTTTCGGAAGGCCCTTAAGACCTGGCTCTGCCACCTGGCTTGGGACGACAGAGGCGGTAGTGCCTCCTGGGGTTGGCTAGCCCCATAGCAATAGGATTTCGGCTTCCCTACCCATCTTGGTTTTTATCTATTTATATGGTTGCATTTTTTAGTTATTGTAGATATTTTAATTGTACAGCTTTTGAATTTTTAACTGTTGTAACCCGCCCAGAGTCCCTTGTATGGGAGATGGGCGGGGAATAAATTGAACTAATAAAAAAAATAATAAAAAAAATAATAAAAAATAGAAATCCAGTTGACATGATTCAAGCTACAGACATGTCAATATAGTACTATTGTACCAGCCTCCCTGCTGCGTAGCAACCTCCCTGCCTGAGCTGCTGGAGGCCGTCTCGGGGTTGGCGGTGGAGTTCCCCAGGCTTATGGTCATGGGGGATTTTAACTTGCCATCCCTGGGATGTGCCTCGGAAGCGGCTCGGGAGTTCATGGCTACCATGGCAGCCATGGGCCTGTCCCAGATTATTTGGGACCCGACTCGAGACAGTGGACTCACTCCGGATTTGGTTTTCTTGTCAGAGCAATGGCAAAGTGACGCGAGGGGAAAATTATATCTACCCCCATTGTCATGGTCAGATCACGTCCTGATATCTCTAGGATTCTCTTATGCCGCCCCACTCCACAGGGAGGCAGGACCTATTCGATTGGTCCGCCCCCGGCGACTTATGGACCCATTGAGGTTTCAGAGGGAGCTGGGGGTAATACCTGAGGATCTGCTGCACAGTCCAGCGGAGGTACTGGGCGCAACCTGGAATAGGGAGGCAGCCGGTGCCTTGGACAGGATCGCGCTGTTGCGACCTCTCCAGCCCATTCGACCCGTCACTCCCCATGGTTTACGGAGGAGTTGAGGGTCTTGAAGAGGGTGAAGAGACGTCTAGAGCACCGCTGGAGAAAGACGAAGATGGAATCGGACCGAACACAATTTAGAGCCGCTATTAAGGCCTACCTTGTGGCGGTAAGAGCGGCGAAACGTGAATATTTCTCCGCTCTTATTGCATCCGCAGAATGCCGTCCGACGGCCCTGTTCAAGATTACTCAATCTCTCTTGGGTAGGGTGGTATCGACCACCCACCTGCAGGGCCATGCGGAAGAATTTTCTGAGCATCTGCAGGATAAAATCGCTCGGATTCGGTCTAAGTTGGACTCCATGCGTGGAATGCAGTCTGGGGAGATGCCGGGAGAGTGGTCTTGCCCTATTATCTGGGAATGATTTGATCCTGTTGGACCTGAGGAAGTGGACAGGATCCTTCGAATTGTTAATTCCACCACATGTTATTTAGATCCCTGCCCTTCCTGGCTGGGGAAATCGGCCAGGGAGGTGACAGGTGGATGGGTCCAGACTATGATTAATACATCCTTGTTGGAGGGGGTGGTTCCAACTGCCTTCAAGGAGGCGTTGGTATACCCCCTCCTCAAGAAGCCGTCCCTGGACCCTTCCATCCTGGACAACTTTCGTCCAGTCTCCCACCTTCCATTTTTGGGAAAAGTGGTTGAGAAAGTGGTGGCGTTGCAACTTCAAAGGACTCTGGATGAAGCAGATTATCTTGACTCTTTCAGGATATGGGATGGAGACTGCATTGGTCGCGCTTACAGATGATCTCTGGCGGGAGCGGGATGGAGGTAGTGCATCCATCCTGGCTCTCTTGTATCTCTCAGTGGCTTTCGATACCATCGACCATGGTATCCTTTTGGGGCGGCTTAGGGAGTTGGGGGTGGGCGGCGTAGTTTTGTGCTGGTTCACCTCCTTCCTCCGGGGCCACTCCCAGTCGGTGGTGATAGGGGAGGAGAGATCCAGCCCACGTCCGCTCCTGTGTGGGGTGCCGCAGGGTTCAGTTCTCTCTCCTCTCCTATTCAACATCTACATGAAACCGCTGGGCGAGGTCATCCGACACCATGGGATGAGGTATCATCAGTATGCAGATGATACTCAATTATATATCTCCATCCCTGGTGAAGTAAGTGATGCAGTGTCCACCCTGTCCCAGTGCCTGGGGGCTGTGAGGGCCTGGATGGGGAACAACAGGCTTCAGTTGAACCCTGGTAAGACCGAGTGGCTGTGGATTGATGGCTTAGCGTCTTCCGGGAAATTATCATCTTTGGTTCTCGATGGGGTAGCACTACCCCGTTCGGAACCGGTGCGTAATCTGGGGGTTCTTCTAGACTCACGACTCCTGCTCGAAGAGCAGGTGGCAGTCGTGGCTAGGAGGGCTTTTGCACAACTTTGGTTAGTGTGCCAGTTACGCCCATTCCTGGAGCGCGACGCCCTCCGTACAGTCACTCATGCTCTCGTCATATCCCATGTAGATTATTGCAATGCGCTCTACATGGGGCTACCCTTGAAGTCTATCCGGAAGCTTCAGCTGGTGCAGAATGCGGCCGCGTGGGCAGTTTTGGGTGCGCCAAGATCTGCACATGTAACACCGTTGCTCTGCGAGCTGCATTGGGTGCCGGTTTGCTTCCAGGTACAATTCAAGGTGTTGGTTATCACCTTTAAAGCCCTACATGGCATGGGACCAGAATACCTGAGGTATTATCCCCATGTTATCGACCCGCCCCACCCGGTCATTCAGAGAGGGCCTGCTACGAACCCCATCAATTAGAAAATGCCATCTGATGGGGTCTAGGAGGCGGGCCTTCTCTGTGACAGCGCCCACTCTATGGAACATCTTGCCCCCAGAGTTGAGACAGATTTCCTCCCTCCCGACCTTTAGGAAAGAGCTGAAGACCTGGTTCTGCCGCCTGGCATGGGAAGGAGGAAGGGATAGTTCCTCATGGGGGTGGCTAATCCCCTAATTTTAATGTCCTTCTTTTAATGAATGCCTTCGTCCATCTGGATTTTATAATTACTTATTGTATTGTACTATTGTGGTTTTTATATATTTTTAGATTCTATTTTAACTTATTTATTGTGAACCGCCCAGAGTTCCCCATGAGGGGAGATGGGCGGTCATATAAATTAAATAAATAAATAAATAAATTAAATAAATAAATAAATAGGTTAATAAGCTTTATATCACAGAAACAACATCCGCCCCAGTGTCCTCTTTCCAAGGAAAATAAACCCTGAAAGACAGCTGGCACCCATCCTGAAACTTCTCATTGCTCTAAAATGGGTGGTATGTACTGTATATCATAATACTGTATTCTTTTTTAAATTCTTTTTTAATTCTAGAAGTAATAGTAAAAGTCATACTTACCCATATTTTTTTATATAAAACCAAGCGTAGTCTATGCTTCCTCCTTTGCATCCATGCTGATTCTTGATGGCACAAGATATCAAATTCTGAGGTGAAAGGTTGCCTGTGAAACGGCCATGGGAATGAATTGCTATTCTATCTGCAGCAACACCTATTGGTTGGAAAAGAATCAGATGTCAGTTATAAAGCTCTATGCATGAGATGTAGTAAATCATTGGAATGGAATACGTAGAATCGGGTAGCATTCCTTAATTTTCGTACATTACTGTGAAGGTACAAGAGCTTTTTAAAGGATTCCCATAAAACGGGGGATACCTTTTATCATATTTTAGGTCTTCTTTAAGTCTTCTATTGTTAAAACTGGGTTACATCAATATACAGTAGATGAGTTAGGAAGTTAGTTCAGTTCAATTTTTATAAGATCTTGCTCTTAATAGCAACATTCTTTATAAACAACATCTATTTCTTGCATCTGATTACATACTTTTATTGCATATTTTTCTTGCACATAAAGGATCTACTGAGTTCCAGCTTAGTATTTTATTTTTGTTCTCTCTGAAGGATTATAGGGGGGAAGTACTCTTGCAGTTCTTTTTCAAAAGAAGCAGTCGAATGAGGAAGAAAAAATTGAAAATAAACTGGAATGCCATGCTGTCTTTTCAAATGCACCTAGCAAGAAGTCAAGAGTAAGGTTAAGGCAGGTATGGACAATCACAGTTCTAGGCACAAGTAATACAGCCAAAAGAGCACATTACTTGCAGCTGAAAAAGCCCAGGATGCTGCACAGTTTCTTTGGTCCAAAGGACCATGAATCCAGCCCGGCCATTCATAGGAAGCCACGAAGAATTCGGGGAAGTCTGCAGCATCTCCTGTGTTTTCCTAAAAGAAATCAAACATTTGGGTGCCGAAAGATATAGGGCACAAGCCTGCCCCATTGAAGTACCCACAGACAAAGCCATCTCCCGAAAGCCTTGTTCATCCTCTTCCCCTTCAAGCTGCATACATAGGCTGTCATTACATACTGCTGTGAACATCTCCCATACATTCAACCAACATTTCTTCCTTAAATGAGCAAGTTGTGTGTGGCAGAGGGAGGCATGGAGGCATGCACAGACCACTGCTCATCATGACAGAGTAGCAGTCACCAAACAGGTGGGCGATGGGAGAGAACAGAGTTCTCTTATGTGCTGTAGAGATCTCTCATTGTGCTGTGACATGCAAGGATTTTACCCAAATGAAAATACATGCCAATACATACAAGGCAAAAATCACGTTGAAGATGTTTGGAACACTGGATCCACCTGGAAAATGCTGTAGCAAAAATGCTCTGCAGACTGTGTATTAGCTTTGTAACAGTTTACAAAGAGCTGGGAAATGTGTGATGTTCTATGTTGAACTAAACTTCCAATGCTGAGGGATGGGAGCTGTACTTCAGCAACATCAAGAGGACAACAAATTCTCTATCCTTGGCCTACAGTGAGGTGCAGTTATAGTGGAACTATAAAAATTGGACATAGAGGAAACTCTAAATTTCATTAAAATATTTTTCTGAGTAAGTACAATAAGTTGTGAAAAAAATCATTTTCATAGGGAAGATTTGTGGTCTTGATTGATTAACTGCCTATAAAGAATACATTATATGGGTGTTGTACACATGGCGACAGAACAACCTATTGTCTACAAAGAATAGCCTAAGTGATGTTTGTACTTTGAATGAAAACAGAGAAAGTGGAGACCTACTATGACTGGTCTCATGTCCAGCAGGGCAGCAGATGGATGAAATGTGCCAAGACGATAATTGAAACCTTCTTTCAAGCTCATTCCCCAAAACTGACTGTAGTTATCAGCTTTCCATCTGCCTCACAAATAGAAAGATATAATGCATCAGGTATGTATGCACTTGGCTGATTTAACCTCAGCATACTTCAGAGGTGCTACCATTTGTAAATCTTTTTCAAAATTCACTTCATGCAACCAGTTAAAACTAACATCAGTGAAGATGATTATTTTCCCCTCAATCAGTGTGCTTGGAATCAACACAATTATTTCAGGATTCTGGAACTTATGGAGCATGATGATTCATAATATGAATCTGTCCCATGACTTTACATTTTATTTTTCATTGATAGTTTTTGGATTTGACATGTACCTAAGCAAAAAAAGTTAATAGTGGCCAGGGGAGGGATGGGATCATCAAGGAATCCTTAGAAGGCTAGTTTCGGAATCCTGAGATAATTCTATTGATTGTAAGAATTCTAACGATTCTTTGATGATCCCATCCCTCCCCTGGCCTTTGCATGCTTATCAATTTGCAAATGTTCTTCAAATATTAAGGGGGAAAATGGGACAGCTGGGATGAAATGCAGGATCTCCTTCTCCACCCCCATCATAGCCAGTGGTTGTGCTAAGATGATACGCTTAGCCAGGTGAATTAAGGATCAAGCAATTGCATTCACTCACACCACATGCTGAGCTTGGTTGATCTGAAACTTTATTAGGGCTGTTTTGGGCATACGTGTGGCTTAGTATGCTCTGGAAACACAGCTGTTTGGTTAGATTATGATTCAGTATAATGTGTGTATTCAAAAAATGAAATAATTCAGTAACCACGTTTGACATATTGTGTGAACCCGGCTGATATGAGGTTTCTTTGCCTTTTTAAAAGACATGTAAAGTGACTTACTCAAAATTGCACATTTCGGACACCATCTCCCAACGGGTCTCTCTCATGTAGTCTTTTGTGATGAAGCCACAATTAGCTATAAAAGCCCCACCTTTTTTACATGCTTTGCATATGCAACACATGTAAAAAAGGAACAAGATTGGATCACCAGTTGGGGCTGTCACCTTGACTTTTTCTACTCCCCTGTGGATGCCCTGGTCCTATGGCACCTTATATAAAAAGTTGATGGTGGTATAATCTTTCATATAAACAAATAATAGGTCAGAACTCATTTCATCAGATGTATAGATGATTATTCTCAGTTAATAATTATAAGTTCACACGTACAGAGTACTATTAGAGAGTGAAGCCAACGGAACTATTAATTTCTAATAGAATATTTTTTTAGGATGGTGTTGCATAAACCTATCCGAGAATGCCCTGTTATCACAGCAGGAAACTGAAATTACAATTGATGGCAATGTTTTTTCCTGTCCTGTGAGATCAGTTAAATCAGAAGAGAAAAAAATAGGCAAATCTCGGTACAGTAATATCCCTGTAGCACATTACTTCATTACATTAGGAGGGTCATATAGATTCCTATCTCATGGAATAAGTGCCTTGAGTTGTAGAAACACTCAGAAAACTGTTCACTATGAAGTCATAAATGGCAAAATTCTAACATTTGCAAACCTAGAACCAGGAATCCAAAAACATTGTCAGCTTTGTTGTTGTTGTTTGGTGATTAACAGATTTTGTAGATTTATTTCTAACATGAAAATATATTAGAAAATGTATATGTATGCACATGTACTCGTGTGTAGCCATAGGCATTCACAAGAGTTAGTGTATGACAACAACAACCCAGTTGATACTTTCTCTATAATCAAAGTAGGAGCTATTTGCATCACAGCAACACAAATCAAGATGCTTACCCATTGGTCCCATTGTTGATTTGCTCAATTAAATTGGGCTGAATGAGACATATTTCATCTGTGCACCTCCAATGATTGTTTACGCACTTGCTGAAATGAATGTAACAGAGAATAGTTTTACATAAGAAAACAAAATTATGAAGAAACAAACATTGCATAAGTAGGTGATTTTGAAGCGATCTGCTTGTGAAGTGTTTATGCTCCGATGCCACAAACATGAGGCCTAGCCAGGAAATCTAGTGTACCCTTCCATTCTATGTCTCCACAGCTCTTGTTCCCGTATGAATATTTAGTAGGGTAGGCAGCCCCACCTTCAGACTGCATAAATGTACTCTTACAGTACCAGTTTGTCGAGATTGTAGCGCCAGCAGCACAGCAACACATTTGCAAGTAATTCATGGGCTGTTTTGATGCAGTCTGGCAACCCTTTACAAGAGTGGTTTCTCTTCAGTTTGTATACATAAGGGGAGCTCCCATTCAAATCACTGAGAGTTTAGGATGATAGCCAGGGGATCAAATCAGTCGTATCAATGAAGATACTCCACCCCTTTCTCTTGGGGACATTACCAACTGTTGCAGTTATCTTTAAACATTGCTCCTTCTTCATAATGCTGACCATCTTTGAAGCAACCTGCCAACACAATACATAGAAAAAGGAGGCAAGAATTAGCAAATTGCTAGTGAGGTGGCTGTGTGCAATCTGCCAAAAGACAAAGGATGATGCCCCCACCCTTGGTCATGTCAAGTAGAAGACTAAATTTTCTGCATCAGTGAACTAAATTATTAAATCATACTTGCAGAAATCTGAAAACGGTGTTCAGAAGCATGCCCAGTGCAATCCTTATAATGGAATTAAAGAGTCATTCTACTTCCATTAACATTGTTTCTATTTCATTCCTTTGCTACAAATTTTTTATAATGGCTTCTACTTTTCATTCTCCTCCAATTATATGCTGTGTAAAAGGTAAAGGTAAAGGTTTTCCCATGCACAGTCGTGTCCGACTCTAGGGGGCAGTGCTCATCTCCATTTCTTAGCTGAAGAGCTGGCACTGTCCGAAGACGCTTCTGCGGTCATGTGGCCGGCATGACATGTGCGGAATGCTATTACCATCCCACGAAGTGGTACCTATTGATCTACTTGCATTTGCATGCTTTCTTTTTTTTTCCATAAGTTTTATTAGGTTTTTAAATATACAAAGCTAAAAGTTAAAGATGAAACGGAAAAAGAAATACAAATTAAAAGAAAAGAAAAAGAACAGTGCAGTAAAGAAAAAGAAAAAAGAAAAAAATAAAGAAAAAGACATACGTAGAAATTAGATAACCTCCGATCCGTCTATGGTCATAAGAATAAAGTATATAGTTTGTTTTAACATGCTGGCTATTCATATAACATTCATATATTTTTCCTTGTCTATTATATACTATTTATCTATAATCTAATCATCAAAACCCCATATTTAGCTTTACTCCTCCTGCTTTTTGCAAATAGTCCATCAAAAATTTCCACTCATTAAAGAATAATAATTAAAATTTTCTTTTAGTAGGCAAATCAATTTGTCATTTTCTGTCATTTCTAGTAATTTCAACATCCATTCCTGTATTGTTGGTACACTTTAATTTTTCCAAAACTATACATATGTAAGTAAAGAGAATTTTTTTTTCTATTTGTGCATCCCAAATTCCAGATAAAAAGAAAAAATTCTAGTTTAAGTCTTTTAATTTATACCCAACCATACTATTATACTATGCATATAGAAATAAAAAGAAAAGAATTTTTCTATTTATACAACCCAGATTCCAAACAAAAAAGAAAAAATTCTGATTTAATTCTTTTAAGTTATACCCAACCCTACTGTTTTTGATCTCTCACTGTAATATTTCTTCAGATTTTGCTCTTTTGTAACTTTTCTCACAAAATATCTTGACAATTTCTTATCTCTAACGTAACGTGAGTCAACTCTGAAAATTTTACCTATCTCAGAGTCCATATCTTCTTCTTCTATCTCTAAATATTGAACTAAAGTATCAACTATATATTTTCTCATATTCTCATCTAATTTTTCCAGGGCTCCTCTCAGACTCAAAATAAATTCTTCTTCTCTGATTTCTGCTAATACAATAGCATCTAAATTATATTCCATAGTAATAGAATCTGATTTAATCTCCAATTTCTTAACCTGGCCTTGTGTCTCTTTAAAATCCCCTGGAAAAATATTTGCAATTTCTTTGACAATCTGTATTTCATTTCTAAATTCTTTTTTTGAATCTTCCTTCATCACTTCCAATTTCTCTTCTACTTGTTGATCTAGAATATTGTCCATTTTTTTGTCTATTTTTATATCAAAAGAAGTAATTAAGTCATCCATCTTTTTCTCCAAGGTAACAGTTAAAATATCCATCTTTTCCTCCAAGGCAGTAGTTGAATCATCTATTTTTTGATTCAGTGCTGTAATCGCATCCAATATTTTTTCCATATCTGATGTTGATACTTCTGAAGGTGCAGCCATGGACTCCATTTCCTTATCTCTATCCCTCTTCACTCTTGCAGCCGCAGTAACCAGGTTGTATATAATATTCCTGTAAAGAGAAAAGAAAAATAACAAAAGACAAAGGAGAACCACTATAAACAATAAAAAGAAAAAGAAAAAGGAAAGAAGAGGGATAAAAAATTATTAAAGATTCAAAAGAAAAAAAGGGGGAAGAGAAGAAAGGGGAAAAAAATCCATATACAATAAAAAATTAAAAAAATTAAAATAATACTACTTTTTCTTAATAGATGTTGCGTAAAAAAGAGGGCAAAATGTACTTTGGTAAAATCAACAATTCTCACATGAAAAAAAATAAAAGATAAGAGTACAACGGGTAAGTCCTTTAGCTGTAGTCAAAATATCCTTGAAAATGTAATAACAATCCAGTTCTCAGGCAAGCTTATAATCACAAGTCCCAAAGAGGAGAGAGAGAAGGAAAAAAAAAAAGAGAAGGGGGGGGGGAAAGGAGAAAGCCCCAACTCCAAATGTCTTCACTCTCCAAGACAAAAAGCAACAAGAAAGTCAACTAAAATCCCATATAATAAGGAAATTCCCAAAACTGTTCAAGACAAAGATATTCCAAAAATACGCATTATAGTCCAAATAATTTCCAAATGCATTACAGAAAAAAAAAGGAAAAAAAATACCATCTCAAGATGAAAAGCAGAAAAGCAAAAAAAAAAAGATAAAAGGCAGATCGTTAACCCATTTGAATTCAAAATCCAGAGAGGAAAATAGATTAGTCCCACTTCAGTAAATAAGCCATTCATCAGTAGTTAATGTCACTCCATTTTACTTCCAAGTAAAGTTATTATTCTTTAAGCTCCCACCATTTCTCAAGTCTTCTTTAGCAAGAAAATTACACAGTCACCAGCAGCATCGATCATGTCCATAGAAGGATCTTAGCAGATAATATGTAAAATTAAAATAAACACAAATATAAAACAGTGACTAAAAGTGCTGAATTTAGGTGCTACTTATCTGAAAAGATTTCGCTGTTCCCTGCAGAGCAATAACGATGGTCCTTCCAGTCACTTTCGTCGCTTCAATTTCCTTTTTCCCGTGGTGGAAAAACGGGAATTGGGAAAGAGCGACGGTTCCGGCGACCCTTGTGGTTTATCTTCTGATCCCCTTTTCTTCAAAGGGGAGATTTCAGCAGTTTTATTTCTTTAAAAACCGCTGCAAGCAGGCAAACAGCTGAGCCGAGCCAGGAGCGCTCGGTTCAGCGCACCGAAGTCTTCAGCACCCGGAAGCTCCATTTGCATGCTTTCGAATTGCTAAGTTGGCAAGAGCTGGGGCGAGTGCGGGAGCTCACTCTGTCACGCGGCGCTTGGGTCTCGAACCGCCAACCTTCTGATCAACAAGCCTGGCGTCTTAACCACTGAGCCATCGCACCCCTATATGCTGTGTACTTCCTTTAAATAAAACATTGTAGAGATTTACAAGCGTGGCCTAAAATATATTTTTTTCCTTGTTTAATGGTGGATGCAACATAGTTGGCAATGTAATCTGTTTGCGGTGGTGTACAAAATGTAATTATTAGCACAAGCTGAACTCCAGCATTTGGCAGCTAGACATAAACTTGTCAATTGCTTGCCAAGTTGTTGTTTATTCTTTTCAGCTTCTGGATCCCAAAGATATGGAGAAGATGTTTGGGGAGGTGAAGATTATCTCCCATCCCTCCAGCCCAAGTGGTTCCTATTTGATTAAAACTGTCCAAGGTGAGATTCAACTATGGTTGACGGAACGAGATAATGAACCTTGGGTCTTCCCCCCCCCCCCACTTGCTTAGCAAGAACATTCTATAGTTCTCCACATTTAGCAGGAAGCCAAGTCATGCAACTTCTGGGTTTACCACTTTACAAACAGACAGCATTTTTTCTCCATCCACTAAGAAAAAATTCTGGTCCACATCCTGATCATCTTTCACCTTAACTACAGCAATCTTCCTCTGGCTTTCATGATTTGATCTTAGTCCCTTCATCTCTGCCCAATATTCTGCTGCCAAATAATCCCATCTCTCCAGCAGCATCCACAGCACAAAACAGCAATACCAAAATGATGATACACAAGCATATAACTGGCATATCTGCAATTATGTCATAAGTACATTAACTGAATCCACTCACCATCGCCAATATACACACCTGCCTTCCCCCGTGGACTCCCATGCATCTCTCCTGTCACTCTGATCATGACTTCTTCAAACCTTGATGGTAGTTTTTGGTTTGTTTGTTTGTTTATTTAATTTTTATCCCGCCTTTATTATTTTTATAAATAACTCAAGGCGGCAAACGTACCTAACACTCCTTCCTTCTCCTATTTTCCCCACAACAGCAACCCTGTGAGGTGAGTTGGGCTGAGAGAGAGGGACTGGCCCAAGGTCACCCAGCCGGCTTTCAGGCCTAAGGCGGGACTAGAACTCTCAGACTCCTGGTTTCTAGCCTGTAGCCTTAACCACTAGACCAGATTTTCACTCCTCCAGCCCCATCATTGCTCTGTAGCTGAAAGTCTCATGTCTCTCAACATCCTCTTCCCTTGCATACTACTACGGACATTTCCCCACTAGCAACTTACAACATTTTCTAGAGTTATCCAACCATTGTTATGCAAAATAATGAGGACAGATTTTATATCACTTCACTGATGGCTGGGTGATACTTATGAAGATGCTATAAGTCACTAATGGGGAAATGACCTGTTTCTCTTATTTCCATCAGATTGTGCCTCAAATCCTATTCTTCCTACCAAGCCATTGGCTGAATTTCCTAGTTTAGTGAAGGCAACTTGTTTCCCTTCAAATTCTTTGGATTAAAATTTGGATAATCTGTTCCCATTGTCATTGCTTGGTGGTGCTAATGGTAATGAAAGTCCAAAACATGGAGGACAACTCATTATTTATGCCTTTTCTAGATTTAAAGCATAGTGTGCTGTAAGTTTATCAGAAACTAAGCTTAAATGCATGCATCTCATATATTGCTTCCCTGTTTATATTGCCCCTGTCCCTTCTCTATTATTTCTCCTATATAAAATTTTAGATTGTAAGGCACTCAGGGCATCAACCTGCTCTTGGTAAAACAGCTTGAAAACTGATAGAGTTACGTAAATGTGTGGAGGAATGCAGCTTCTGAAAGAATTGTTTTAGCTGGATCAGGATCTTTACTATTAATAAAGTGCCTATCATTTGCTGGCCACTGTAGAAACATTTGCAGATACTGTGAAATCAAAGCAATAGTAAATCCCTGCTGTCTGGCAGAGAAGTTCTCTCTTGTTTTGTGGTTAGATAATTTTTGATATTGTTCCTTTCTTTTCAAAGTAGCAGATTGTATTTTTGAAAAAAAACATTTTTTAAAAAAAAAAAAATATGGGCTTGTGTCCATGCAATTCATTGCTACAGTTCTTCAGGAATTGCTACATTTTTTAGGAAAGCAAATCCCCCTGAACTCTGTAGTCGATAATCTGGACAGGAGGTCACATTAGGGAGCTTCTGCCACTATTAATAGCAATTAAATGCTCTCCAACATGGGCTTCTCTTGGCAAGGAGAGCTGCAGAGCAGATTGCCAGCTTGAAGAAAATGCAGTGATGAGGTTTGGCTATCATGCTGCAGGAAACTGCCAAATGCAATTTGTACTCAATAGGGATTACAGAGCTTGATGTATGATGGGACAAAGTACATTTTTCTGTTGCTTTTAATGAGGTTCTGGTTTTAGCCAAATCAGAACTTTTTTTTTCATTCATAATGAACAATATCTGAGACTTATATTTAGAACTTTTAAAATGCTAACAAAAGTTTTTATAGTTTAACACTGTAGGAAGAAGGCTACCCATGCAATTCTCAAAGTAATTTTCCCAACCGAATGTACTCCAAATGGGATCATGGGAGTTGTATGGGTGGGTATGTATTTGGAGAAGCCTGCAGTAAGAATGGAAATGGAAATACCATTTATGAGTCCCTTTCAACGCATGGGAGAGCCTTTCCCCCACCCCCTTAAAAATCATGTAACAAGTAGATAACAAGTATTACTCACAACACAGCTCACTTTAAAGCCAATTATGAGTGAGGAAATTGTAGCTGTATCTCATGACTACAGCTTGAAAACTAATAAACTTTGCTTAAAACACTAATTAGTGTAGTTCTGGTTACTCCAGCATTTCTTACAGTAATGTTTATTCAGAAGCAAATCCTGCTATGTTCCATCCATTTCAATGGGTATCAGATTGCAGGTATACAGAGGAACCTGTACCCACTCACTTGGTACAAAGCCACAATGGATCTTCTTCCAGTAAGTGGTTCTAGGATTGCAACTTATTTATTTATTTATTTATTTATTTAATTAATTAATTAATTAAATTTATATAACCGGCCATCTCCCCCAATGGGGAACTCTGGGCGGTTATTGGTATAGGACCCCATGGAAACCACATGCAATATTTGAATGAGGAGCTGTAGCTCCATGACAAGAGCCAGTTTGATGTAGTGGTTAAGGCACCAGGCTAGAAACCGGGAGACTGTGAGTTCTAGTCCCGCCTGAGGCATGAAGCCAGCTGGGTGATCTTGCCAATCGCTCTTTCTCAGCCCCAGGAAGGAGGCAATGGCAAGCCATTTCCAAAATCTTGCCAAGAAACTGCAAGGACTTGTCCAGGCAGTTGCCAGGAGTCAACACTGACTCAAAGACACCAAAAAGAAAAAGGGGGGAAAAAGCTCCATGATAGGGCATATTTCCATGCAAAAGATTTCAGATTCAACTAGTAACTCCAGATAAGGACCAAAAAAAAGACTTCACTAAAACTTTTCTAAAATAAAATAAAAACAATTTTAAAAACCCTGGAAAGCAGTGCTGGGCTAAGCAGCCAATGGTCTGACTCAGTTTAAGTATGTTAAACTTGACAAACTCTGCAGCCTTTTAATCTTCAAATACAGAAAGTAATATGTGGTCAGATGATATCACTGGTACCAATCCTCAATTATCTTGGTATCTATTTGGGTCTTAAAACAGCTGGCATAATTTCAAAAGGATTCTCTTGAAACCAACAGAAAGATATCCAGCAATATTTAGTTTATAAACTAAAAACAAAACAGAGGGTGGAAAAGGCCAGTTTAACAAGGAAGGTCAAATTAGACATAAACAGGAGCAAAGTCCTTCCATCTGTTGCTACTCATTTTGGGAAGTCCCAGTCCTCTGGCTTATAGCCTTCAGTCACTCGTGGAGCTGAGAAGATAGAGCCTCTATCTCAGAGGGACAGCTCTTTTTTTAGGTCTTGCTAGGCACATTTTAATTTCTTTATGAAAGAGAGAAACAGCTAGCTTCCCCAATGAGCTGAACTTATTAAAAGAACTGAAATAAAAGCTTCAACATTAAGTTTATGGTAATGGGAGATTAGCAGGGGTGCGATGGCTCAGTGGTTAAGATGCCAGGCTTGTCAATTGGAAAGTCGGCGGTTCGAGACCCGAGCGCCGCGTGACAGAGTGAGCTCCCGCACTTGCCCCAGCTCTTGCCAACCTAGCAATTCGAAAGCATGCAAAATGCAAGTATATGCAATGCAAGTAGATAAATAGGTAACAGCGTTCCGTGCTTGTCAAGCCGGCCACATGACTGCGGAAGCGTCTTCGGACAGCGCTGGCTCTTCAGCTAAGAAACGGAGATGAGCACCGCCCCCTAGAGTCGGACACAACTGTACAGGGGAAAACTTTACCTTTACCTTTACCTTTAATGGGAGATTAAATAGTAATGCATAGTTATACTGTATTTTAAACACTTTATTAACTTATATTAATAATGCAGTTTGTTATCTTTCATTTATCCCAATACTGTTTTTTATATGAAATGAGGAGTGATTGGTATATTTCCTAATAAATTTCACTAGCATTTTTTTAATAAAAAAAAGACAAATGCAGGAAACTAAAGTATAACCACCCTTCCTCTCTCCTTTCCTCCCTTCTGCACATTTACAGACTATACCTTTTGCAAGATCTAAGAGTACTCATCTCCAAGGCTCCTACCATTTTTAGTTCCTTAAAAAAAATCAGCATTCATTCAGTCACATTCCAGAAGGACATCAACTTCTCTGTGTGGTAGAAGTGGAGGTGGGAACATAACACTTACCCCATTGCTGCAACTGAGGTCTTACATGCTCTGGAGTATGCTTGTGGCAGACAATCCAGAAATCAGGGCAGCAGTCAACAGAGCCAGGAGGATCTGAAGCACAGAACTCATCGCAGTAGCATGTGGCATTTCTAGTATAGTATTGAAAGATGCAGTTATCATCTCTGCCTGGGCAACAACCTCTCAGCCAGCAGTAGCTTCTTCTGGATAGAATTCTTTTGATTCTCTTTCTTCCAGAACAATTCACAGAACAGTCCTTGTGCAGGGAATTATTTCTGGAGGCAAATAGTCCTTCCATGCAAATCATGACTGCGAAGCAACATAAAGCTAAAATCTGGGTCCTGGCCCACATTCTTGAGTATTAGAGCAAATTGCCGTCAGGACAGCTGCATCGGATTTTATGAAACTCAGAGCAGGACGGCCTGAAGGGTTTATCTATGTGTACGTTGATGTCAGAACTCCTCACAGAGAAGCCACACAGATTCAGCCAGCCGTCTGTCGCAGAAACGTTCTTGGTGATGAGGAAAACATTTGCACTTTAACCATTAGTCAGAGATGCTATAAAATGTCTTGTTTACACATGGTAAAAAAAAACCCAACAACTTGGGCATCATGTGGATGACAAATACAAGCTGTCTCTGCAAATGACTGGAAATCTTTTTAAGATCACTTGGAACAAAATCACAAAGCAAAGGTAAGCACCTTAGTATAAAGCCATTATATATGAGGTATTTTTTCATCAGTGTCATCAGCTGAGCTTCATCTCTACATATGACATCATATCTTAAAAGATAAGAAATTATGGAAATTATGTCAAGGCCTAGGGGTACAGTACTTCACTTACAAAGTCAGTTGGAAAGCTTTTGCTCATGCAGACAAGGAGAAGATTCATCATATACTACACATTAGCCCCGTGCTGCTGTCCACCATTGGGAGGTTCATTGCAATGCTTTGGTTGTTACCTTTGAAGCTCCAGACCTGGGTCCTTAGTATTTGTGGACATTAGTCTGTTCCCAGACTATGAGTTGGCACCCCTTCCCTGCTCTGCTTGACTTAAAAAAACTTTATACTTGACTTTTTAACTATAGGTATTCATCAATGGGCAGTTGCCAAAATGCAAAGCAAAGCAGCATCTCCTTTGTTTACAAGAATACCTCTGGGCCTCCCATGCGCTTCAGCCTAGTGTGGCTTTTGAAAATGTGCCTGCCCTCCCAATAAAAAGAGAGGAGAGGGGAGGGGAGGGGAGGGGAGGGGAGGAGAGGAGAGGAGAGGAGAGGAGAGGAGAGGAGAGGAGAGGAGAGGAGAGGAGAGGAGAGGAGAGGAGAGGAGAGGAGAGGAGGGTGCTAGGGATTTCCTTGTCAAAAATAGGTGCAAAATATCCTATTTAACTTCTGGTAAGTAGCTGTTGTGACTTGTGGCAACATGGCAGCTATTTTGTGGGCACACCTACAGAGTATAATGTATAGTCGAAGGCTTTCACGGCCGGAATCCGATGGTTGTTGTGGGTTTTCCGGGCTGCGTGGCCGTGTTCTGGCAGTTTTTGTTTTAGGAACAAAAACTTCCAGAACACCCACAACAACTACAGAGTACACTCAAAATTCTTAGTATGTCCACTGAAAACCTCCTATATTGGGAATTGCTATCTCCCCCCCCTTTTTTTTTCCTTTTCTGTTTTCTTCTATTGTTTTATTTGTTCTTTTTTTTTTTGCTCTGTTCAATTAATAAATAAAGGTGAAAAAACCACACACTGTTATTTAGATGGTTATCTGAAGGACCACTTGCACTTGTATGAACCTACCTGGGTCTTGTGATCAGTCATGGAAGTCCAATTAGGTTCTCACCAGTGAGAGCCATCTGGTTGGCAGTAATGAAAGCAGAGCCCCAACCTTTTTTTTGAAAAAAAGAAAAAAACCTCCCTTGGAAAATGTATACAGTATTGTATCTTCATTGATTTTCTTTAAATATGGTTCATAATATGGCTTAATCTGCTTCTAAATGAATCTGCTTTTAATAATAATAATGATAATAATAATAATAATAATAATAATAATAATAATACTTTATTGATTAACCATGAGGCTGCATGGTTTTTAAGTTTTTTTTTAAGTTATCAATTGCTGCTGATTTGTAGTTGAACATTTTTTAAACTGTTGCCAGTTGCTGATATTTAATGTTTTGTTCTTTCTGACACTGATATTTTATTATTTATTTTCAATTTGTCAGCCTTTCATTCCGACAGTGGCCAAAAAGATGCTGAGGAGAAGCCCAGAATCAGGCCATTCATACTGGCACCTCCCACTTATGATAGTGTGCCTTTGCCCATGGCTGAGTGAAAGAGAAACCAGCCCTTGAGCTGAAATACCAGCATGAAATTTGCTACCCCCGTTGTTGAGTCATATCCTGCTCCACGCTGATGACAGCAAATGGTGCTTCCTTATTTGTATGCAGGATCAGGAAAGAGATTCCCCAAGCCTTCTTTCCCTCCCCTCCCACCAACCATCACCAGCCAGCGGGATAACATTTCCTTAATATGAGATGGGGCTGGGGCTGGGGCTGGGGCTGGGGCTGGGGCTGGGGCTGGGGCTGGGGCTGGGGCTGGGGTGAAGGTGAAGGTGAAGGTGAAGGTGAAGGTGAAGGTGAAGGTGAAGGTAGTCAGTTTTGACAGAGGACTAGACTGGACAATTTATTCCTCTGTTAAAAATCACTGACTTTCTGCAAGTGTTTTGCATGAGCACATTGAAAGGGAGGAAGGAGCCTGAATAGGGATTTTGCATTCCTGCAGAAGAGTGCTAAATCTGTGTGCAAAAGAGGACAGGGACATCAGGTGGGGAAGTTGTGCCATGAAAACGCAGAAACAGAGAGACATCTGTTTCATTGTGCAGTTCTCTCAGCACCATCACCTGTTATTTGTGCTGACCCAGGTCTTTCTCCAAGCCAGCGAGTGGCTGAAACACCTGGCAGGTACTAGAGGAAAGCCCAATTTGGAAGAATCTGGTTTTCCCCCAGCCCAAAACAGAATGGCCCTAGGGACCTTAGTGGAAGAAGTATTCTCATGGCAGCCTAAAGTGACCAATAGGTGATGCTTAGGATTTAAATCATGGAACCAACACACACATTTTTGTTGGACTTGATTGCTGTGTTCCATAACTGGCAAATCTTTTATGTGCAGAAGGCTTCATCTCCTCTGCAATAAAGCAATTAATACAAATGTGTTGTGCCGGTGAGCTTCTGCTGTGGGATAAATCTATATCTATCTATTATCTATCATCTATCTATCTATCATCTATCTAATCTCCCTAGGAATTGCAAGACTGCACCACTGACAGAATGTGTATCAGATTGTATCCAAAGCAGAACCCGAGTCACTATAATTTAACACTGGTTCTGCCAAATTTTATGCCAGGTATGGCATTAAATCTTGACTCGCCAAACACTTAACCCCACAATCAGGAATTTGCTTACAGCAGAAGCTCACCGGCACAACACATTTGTATCAATTGCTTTATTGCAGAGGAGATGAAGCCTTGTGCACATAAAAGATCTGCCAGGTATGGAACACAGCAATCAAGTCCAACAAAAGTGTGTGTGTTGGTTCCATTGTCTAAATCCTAAGCTTTTTCCTCCTTTCTTTCCAAGTTAATGGGTATTTTGCCTCTCTCTTCAAAGTCATGGGAGGCAGGTTTTGTTGATATAGCAGTTCTCAGTAGTCTGGGAACCCCTGGTCCTTACCTCACCAGCTGCACTCCTGACATCAATAGCTACCGACGACTGAAGGCTGCCTGAGGCATGGGCTGGGGATCAGATGAAATCAACGTCATGGGGACACAGAGGAAAAGAGGATTGCTGAGCATGTTCGGACTCCACTCAAAGCGGAGAAGGACCCCATGAGTGTATTGTTTCTGATGGAAATCAACTTCTTTTAGACCGTGTTTCATTTTACAGATCATGTCCCTCTGCTTCCCCCCTCATACACACACTTGCCTTTTTCCTTTAAATTAAAACAACAACAAACAAATCTCCACATGTGCTAACATTTCTTCAGAGGGGCGTTGCTCCATCCTCTTGGATCGTTTGGATTCTCCTTTTCTTCCCCATTTGCAGGCTTACGTAAAACCTGTATTCTACACCTTCATCAGAAGATTACAGATGAGGAGACATGGGAGAAAGAGAACCTGCTTGTTGTAGACTAGACTTCCTTTTTTTATTTATTGGCACTGCCAACGCTTTTTGTTTGCAACATTTTTATAGAAAAGTACACACTACATTGTTCAAATGTAGCAAGAGAAACAAATTCAGCTAGGCACTTAAGGATTCCAGGAGAGAGGAGCTCTTCATACTGATACATGAGTAAATACTGTCCCGAATTTAAACAAAATAAAATCCCAAGACCACATTTTAAAAACCAATGGTCTGTGTCTCCAAGAATTACTATGTTTAACCACAAAGCAAAACACTGCATCATCTTCCACAATTATGTCACTTCTCCTAGCTATTAAAAAGCAATCCATTCCAAAGACAAACTATACAAATGGAAAACTGAAAAGAGCAGCCAAAAATACGTGCCAGATCTTGAAGTCTATTGCTATTTTAATGTTTATCCTAATTGTATTTTGGATTAACTTTCCAAATGTGGGGATCTTCATTGAATCTATTTATTCTGATGGAGTTTACTCAGTCTTCTTGGCCGTTTACTATATCCTCCTAAGGCATAGAATTATGATCCATCTTTAAATCACAGTCAACAACAGTAACACAATCCCTCCAGCATTATATTCCTTAGATGTCATATTCCTTCCCTTCTATGTTATTTGCACACCTGTTATGGGCAAAACATAAACAGAGGAGACTATGTGGGCTGGCCTGTGGCTATTTATTAAGGAGATAAAGCAGCTCCCCAGGGTGAGGGAAGAAGGGACCCTGGATTGGTATGCAATCAGTTCTGAACTTCCATGTCAGGGATTCAGTGTTCTCACAGCCTTTTTTAAGAGATGGGATAAAATCCATTTCAAAACCATCTTTTTTTTCACATTGCAGCAAAACACCCTGGCATTGCTAACTCATAGTGTAGGCCAGGAATTTTCACATTTTTAGGCCATGGAATTTGTTAGTTAAAAAGAAATTTTCCTGGAGCCCTTCTGCCTCTCAGACAGAGAGCGACAAGTCGACACGAGCACAAATGCCCCCAGGGGTTTGGGCTTCCGTATGTCAACTGACAAATCCTACCCTTTCTGTTGCATCTTTGAAAAATTGCAATGGATGCCGGTGGCTGCATTTGAGTGAACTTTCATTTTTTTCCTCTGAGTCTCTCATGGGACCCCATCAAGTTTTTGTGAGATCCTAGAATTCCAGACAGCAGAGTTTGAAAAAGCCTGGCCCAGACCTTTCTTTCATTACAAATGTCAAGGGTCCCCAGAGAAAACCTTTGTTTTCTCCCGTCCTCAGAAGCGAGCTTCGTCATGTGTTCAAGCTGTGATTGACACAGTTTAACCCAGTTTTTCCAATACTGAAAAATACCTGCCAGTGAAAAGAACACAGAAGACTGTCATTATGCCATGAGCTTTTTCTGTTGTCGCATCAATGGCTGGTTTCCATAAAGGATCACTAGATGTACATATACATATACATATACATATACATATACATATACATATACATATACATATACATATACATATACATATACATATACATATACATATACATATACATATTTATAGACAACGGTAAAAACTAATACAAACTAATATAGAAGAAGGAAGAAAAAAGAAAAAGAAAGAAATCAAAGAGAAAGAGAAAAAATAAAATGTAAGAAAAATAGAAAAGAAAGAAAAAGATCAAGTTTTGCAGCAGCATTTTAATACAAGACTGATGATTGATAATACAGATGTAATTAAAAAGGTAAAGGTTCCCCCCGCACATTTGTGCAGTCGTGTCTGACTCTAGGGGCCAGTGCTCATCTCCGTTTGTTAGCCGAAGAGCCAGCGCTGTCCGAAGACGCTTCCACAGTCATGTGGCCGCATGACGCGCGCGGAACACTGTTACCTACCCACTAAAGTGGTACCTATTAATCTACTTGCATTTGCATGCTTTCGAATTGCTAGGTTGGCAAGAGCTGGAGCTAGTGCGGGAGCTCATTCCACATGCAGGGCTAGGGATTCGAACCTCCGAACTTGCGACCTTCCGATCAACAAGCCTGGCACCTTACCCGCTGAGCCACCACGCCCCACAGATGTAATTGTGCTTAAATAAATTCCAATTAGAATATTGTGTAAGACAAAAGAGTACTTCTTTTTGACTGATAGACTTAAAAAGACTTAAAAAGAAAAAGATTCTATTTCGATGGGATAAATTGGAAGGTGTGATTTTCACTTTTCAACAGCAGAGGTTCCGACTGGTGTTTGATGGGATTGGAATGGGGTTTTGTTGTTGTTGTTCAGTCGTTTAGTTGTGTCTGACTCTTCGTGACCTCATGGACCATAGCACGCCAGGCCTTCCTGTCCTCCACTGTCTCCCGGAGTTTACTCAGATTCATGTTGATTACATCGGTGATGCTATCTAACCATCTCATCCTCTGCTGTCCCCTTCTCCTGTTGCCTTCAGTCTTTCCCAGCATCAGGGTCTTTTCCAGTGGAATGGGGTTATCTCCCCACAACTAGACAGAACTTCTGAGAAAAATATTAAAATTACACAAAGCAAATTGCCAAAAGTTTTTTTTTAATTATTTGATGGATAATTTAGGGCTTGTTGATATATGCAGACAGAAAAATGGCAATTCAAGAGAGAAGTCATATTTTTCTGAAAGACACAGATCCTTTTCAAGAATAGGTATGATTTGGATTTTGAAGAATTTGGCTACCAAGGTTCATAAAGTAGAGATATTACCGAAGACTTTTTCAGATCACAATCCTATGAGATTGGTATCTAAAAGGAAATCTAGTTCTTTTAGATGGAGACTAAATGAAATGTTGCTACAGAAAGAAGCAATAGAGGAGGATTGTTAAAAAGAAACCACTAAGGATCACTAGTGAGAAAAGACTTCTAGCTTGTTCTTTTCACTTTTGGTCTCCCTCCCTGCCCCATATGCTGCCTTGCAATGGAAGAGGCCTCCACCAAAGTCTGTCTATGCTCCCATCCTCTCAGAAGCCCTGCCCAAGGAGGAAAGACATCTTGAAAAGGAGGGAGGGAGGGTCTTCCATTAGCATCTGTTTTGCTAAATCACGGAAAAAGGTAACTTGACAGGAACTCTGCTTTACAGAGAGGGAAGAAGAAAACAGCATCTTTCTCTGATCAACCCACATTCTCCTACTTACGTTTTATTACAAGAGCAAGAAATTTGTGACTCTGCCAATTTTATTAGAGTACAACACCCATCATCCTTGACTACTGATTTTAAGTAGCATCTGGAAGGCCAGTGGTTCCTCACTCCTGCGTTAGCTCGTTATAGCTCTATCAAATCCCCATCCTACTAAACTAAAATAGAGCCAAACATTGTGATCTTCCTTTGCAAGGAAATTGCTTCAGTGTTCTGAGGTTGCCCTTTTCAATGTTCTTTTCCAGTTCTACAAAAGTCTTAAGTTGCAGTGAGCAGAATATTCTAAATATAGTTGCATGACAGAGTTGTTCTCTTTCTGTTAGAAGGTGTCTTTTTTAACAGCAGCTGCACAGCACAGTTAACATTTCCATGCTTTTTTTTTAAAAAAAACCCAGTCCTGTCAGATTTCATACTATTTTGAAACTTCATATCACCATATCATCAGAACTTTCTCTCCTAAATAAGCTATTCCCGATATATTAGCAGAAAATATAAGTCATTACAAAATGAGGACTAGAAGAATATAAGCATGCTAAAGGCAGGTCAAACGTACATCACATTATTTTTCATGGAAGCTTTATTGTTTTAAGAAAGTACCATAAGATGATCACTGGTTTTTACTATGTTTTCCACTGGTAAAGAATAAACATTTGCAACTTGGTAGTATGGAAATATACAGTAATCCCCAATATACATATACATTCCAGCATCTTCACTTTTGTATGTTGCATGAAACAATATCCCTAAATTAAGTTAATCCAGCTTTCCCCAAAGTGACACACTCCAGATCTTGGGCTGATCATCATGTCTAGTATTTTGAGCAGTGAAGCCTCAAGCAAGGCCCTTGCTCCGGCCCCTTCAAAACCCCTTCTTTCTAGGAGTTTACTTAAGCTCTCCCCCAATTTTTCCTTTGTTCAAAGGGACAAGAGAGTGATATCTGCACTTGCAGGAGTCTTGGAGCACATGCTGTTGCACAAAAAGGATCTTCATATTTCCATGCTGGAAGTGATGAGGAGCCGTTGTTGATTATGTAAAGCAGGGCTTTCTAAAGTGCCGCCGTTGGTGACACACCAATGGCAGCAGCGGCGGCAGCGTGGCGGCGCACGCGGGGGCGGGGGTGGGGGCGGGGGCGTGCACGGCGGCGGGGGTGTGCATGGTGGTGGTGGCAGCGGCAGCAGCGGCAGCCTCCACTAAAACATGGAAGCACTGATGGCGCGCCACTGCCGCCGCTGCCATGCACGCCCCCGCTGCCGCTTCCGGGTTGTGTGGCGACACACCAGACTGTGTGTTGTGACACACTAAAGTGTCACGACACACAGTTTGGAAAGCTGTGATGTAAAGGATGAGTTTCCCTCCTTAAGCCCCATTCTCAACCCCCATCCCAGTACATGACCTGGCCAGTCTGGGCAAGCAGAGCAGTTAGTTGCCAGATCAGATCCAACTCCACATTCATGGACTTGTGACTCATGACTTGTCAGTAATGGAATTCCATCAAGAGATCACATATATTTTGACTTCCAGTGGGAACGTGGCAGACTGAACAGCTGTGCTTGTGAGCTCCGCAGGCAGAACTGGCATCGTGGCTTTTTTCGGACTCCGGCTGGTTCCTCCTGAAGCCCAGAGCGTCTTTCCAGACCAAGGAAAACATTTGGAATTGACCCATTTGTCCTCCGGACAGCAAGTTGCAGCCAGGAGATCGTAAACAGTGTCTGCGATCAACAGGTAAGACTTCACCGGGAGGCTGAGATATCACCATTTCCAAGCCATGCTGCAGCCTTAAAGAGGCGTTAAGTCCAGCCACCTCATTTCTAAAGCACTCAATTTATTTATTTTTAAGTATTTCTACCCTAAGAGAGGCTTTCTACATTAAGGAGAAACAATCTCTCTTAGTGCTTATCGTAATTTTTGTGATTAATTAAAAAAAAAATTTTTTTTAAAGCTTTGGATTTTGCTCTCCATCCAATACTAAGGACGGTTGAGAGTATGTTATCGTCTCCCTGTTAATATTTTTGTGCTAATTTTGAAGATTTTTGCATTTTTCCTACACGTTAAATCTGTTGTTCTGAACTTTTACTTTCCTGCCTCTACTTTCTCTGGGGAACTGTCTGGTATCTTATCTTAACTCAGTTTGAAAATTTTCCATTACCTTTCACTTCTGCCAGTTAAGTATCTAGGGCATATCTTTCCAAACTGTGAGTCAAGACACACTGCTGTGTCGCGTCCAGGGCCCAGGTGTGTCGCGGGGGAACCCAGAAGAGGAGGCCATGCACCACGTGGAGTCCCGCCCAGCCCTTACTGCACCGCCGGTCCCTGCTCTGTGCCGAGCTCTCGCTGCAGAACCCAGGTAAGATACCAGCCCGGTAGGGCTGCAACTAGGGGAGGGCAGGGACATGACTAGGCCACCACGTTGGGGGGTGGGGGGTGCAGGGACACGACTAGGTCACCGTGTTGGGGATTGCAGGGATGCGACTAGGCTGCCGCACTGGGGTTGGGGGCAGGGATGCGACTAGGCCGCTGCGTTGGGGGGTGGGGGTGCAGGGACATGACTAGGCCAGCGTGCTGGGGGTTGGGGGGCAGGGACGTGACTAGGCCACCACGCTGGGGTGTGTGTGCAGGTGGGAGCCAATTGCATGGGCCGGGGTGTGGGGTTTGGAGCCGGGAGCCAATTGTGTGATCCGGGGGCGGGGTTTGGAGCTGGGAGCCAATCGCATGGGCCAGGGGCAGGGACCCCTCATTACTGTGTCACAAAATTATGCATGGCTTAAAGGTGTGTCACCAACATGAAAAGTTTGGAAAGCCCTGATCTAGGGGGTGCCATAATTTACTGCCTCAGACATGGAGGATCTTAACCAGGCTTTCTCTGACTTGTATTAAAGTAGATATTAAGCAGATTTTTTCTGATTCCTGCCAAGTTATTATGCAAGACATTCAGAGCATTGTGGAAAATATGTGGTCTGAAATGTGCCATCTGGTTGGGGATGTTGTGGATGGAACTGAAGAATCTAACAGCAATGGAAATGTCTCTCCTAAGAGTGAGATTCGGGCTTCTGTTGAAATCCTGGGTGAAGTTGATTAGGTGATTTATATTTTTTCTTTTCTTTTAATATAAAGGGAGGGAGCAATGGTATTTAGTGATTTTTATAATGTGTTAAGGGGTTGACTTGCAGAAATAATGTGATTTTGGTTTAATTTACAGTAAGGGATTGATTATGGAAAATTGCTGTATATCCCTGATGTTTAAAGTTGGAAGTCACTTCTTTTTTTAATCTATTTAAAATTTTTCTCTTCTGTTTTCACACTTTTTTGTTCTTTTTTTTCTTTGCAGTTTTTTTTGTTTTTCTGTATCTTTTATCTTTTTCTGAAATTTAATAAAATTCTTTAAAGAAAAAGAGATCACATATATTTCATTGCCACTGATTTTCACATCCCCCATTAGCCAAATATAGGAGTATGCCTCATTATAGGATGGTTTATTTCTAGTAGCCCACTTTCTTACTTGATTTAGCCTATGAAATGAAGTGATACAGGCTTCCTAGATGGTATTATGTCAAGCAGTAGTAGAAGAACTTGACACCTGACTGCTATACAGAACTGGCTTGATAATGAAAGAAATGCAGCTAGGCTTTCCTCCCTGTGTTAGATTTGTACAAGAGGGCACATTTCTCCCACTCCCCCCATTCTGGAGATTCATTCGGTAACCTGAAGTCTAGGGAAAGCTTCATCTTTAGTTCTAATTTATTTATTTATTTAATTTTTATCCCGCCTTTATTATTTTTATAAATAACTCAAGGCGGGGAACATACCTAATACTCCTTCCTCCTCCTATTTTCCCCACAACAGCAACCCTGTGAGGTGAGTTGGGCTGAGAGAGAGTGACTGGCCCAAGGTCACCCAGCCGACTGTCATGCCTAAGGCGGGACTAGAACTCACAGACTCCTGGTTTCTAGCCCAGCACCTTCACCACACCACCAAACGGGCTCTCTAATGCAGTCCTTTTCCAAATATTCTGTTTATGGTAAACCTCCATTTTAAATATCTGTTGTTGAAATAGTAATACTGAAGTAATTATTCAAGTAATATTTTGATTCATGTGTTCCCATTACACAAATATGAGTGGTGTAAGAACAGGGTTGTGACATATCCCTGTCTGTCCCTGTCCCACCCCTTGCTGTCTACCTACTGGAATGTGTGGGGACCGCGGTGGCTCAGTGGTTAAGATGCTGAGTCAGAAGCCATTAAGGCTGAAAGCTTGACAGTTCGAAACCCGAGCGGGAGCCGTGTGGTGGAGTAAACTCCCGGCAATTAGTAAAAAAAAAGTCAGTCCCAGCTTCTGTCAACCTAGCAGTTCAAAAGGATGCAAATGCGAGTAGATAAATTAGGTACCACTTCGGTGGGAAAAATCACAGGGACATGAAAGGAGCCTCCTTGGGCGTCCCCCGGGCAATGGTGATGTCACCGGCAAATTCTTTCACTACAGAAGCGAAAGCTTCTGACACGAAACAACAACTGGAATGTGGCACATCTGGTTCCCTATGAGATGGTTCTCTGGTTGTGGGGCTCCAGATCTGAGGGAGACCCTATGTGTGTGCTTCTAGCTGTGCTCTTTCTGCATGTTTCTCCCAATGTATGGATTGGAAGGAGGGGTAATGGGTGTCCTACTAGGGAAGGGATTGTTCAGCGCTTGAGTCTTCCTCATGTGTTTATTGAAGGAGAATGCCTGAATGAGGCTTTGGATGCGGTCCTAAATTGTTATCCCCCATGATACAGAGGAACGAGTTTTCGGATAAGGTCAGGAAGAATGATCCTTGCAAGAAAGAAGAAAATGCTGGACATCTGCGAATACTTCTAGAAGACACTGGATACACAGTGTCTCAGTTGGCTCTTACAACAATGATAATTCCTGGATAACTAAGCTCAAGTAGGAGAATTGCTGGCCAGTGCTTCTAACCAGTCATCAATAGATGTAAAAATACACAATAAATGCTTTGTACAATATATAGTTTTATTTTATTTCTTTTGAAAATGTTACGTGATTTTTTTCCAAACAAATAATTTTCTTCACTACATACATTAAACACTCAGTCAACAGTTTGGGAGATGGTATAAATATTTTCCTCGGTCAATCCACATCTGATTTTGGGGCTGCCATATTTCTGAGCTTGCTTGCCATATGCTATCAAGAGTTTATATTTAGTATACACAGAGAAGCAATGTTAAGTTGAAACACTTCTGCTTACTTCAGCATGGATTGCATGTCAGCATTGTGCCAGACTGGTAAGTAATTCTCTGCATATTCTAAATTATGTCTAAAAAAGAAAAATAGATACACATTCATGTGAATCACAAAGAATGAATATCCTATATACAGAAAGCAATTCTCCCATTACTACAGTTTAAATATTTGCAGTTCAGATATTATGTACAAACATTTCTGTAAATACTCTATATAACATTTTTTGTGATCAGAAAGAAATTCATTGCCCCAAACTGACATTTGAAGGTAGATCTGACTACCTAATACATTTGAAAATAGTTTGAGCACAGTCTTTATTCAGAAATGATATGCCTCAGAACACAGCAAATGTTTGCTCCAGTCACACAATTCTTTCCTGCCTCATTTATTCAGATGGAAATCCCACAGTATTCAAGATGCCTTAGTTTGTCATCATTGCCATGTATCTGAAATTTTCATTTCAAAAGGAACCCTCAGCAGCCAAATTCATTACATAGAAATATATAAAGTACCAGAAGATAATCTGAATGGCATGATGGTGAAATACTACAATCTATAAGCAACCTTATATCTTCATCCTAACTCATTTTACACTGCATGCTAATTGTACCATATAAACAATATTGGCTACCAGTTCTTTTCTGAGCATAGTCCAACATAATACTTCTGATTACCTTAAAATCTTGTATGGACTGGAGCCAGGCTATAAAAAGGAACATTTCACCTTTTATTCTCCTGCCAGCTCTCTAAAATTTAAGGGAGAGAATCATCCCTGCATCCTTCCAGGGCTCAAGTCAGGATGACCAAAATATTTTTCCCTCTTGTAAAAAAAGATCCTAGGAAACATCCAGGCCATTCAAATCAGTTTTATTTGCCTGGTTTTATTGTTAATGTCCGATCCAAATGTTTTTTCCTATCCTATTTACCTTTTATTCTTCTTTATTTTGCTGCTATGACAAATGGTTCTTTTGCTTGGTTTCTGCTGTAGAAGAGTGATGTATATCTTCTCTAAAATGCATTAGCATAGACTGTAACTGATATGGAGAACAAGTATGCATTCTCAGCTGGAATACCCTCCTATCTGTAATGTAATCAATCAGGCTGTTTCAGCCACAGAGATGTCTGTTTTTCTCATTTTTAATCCAGACTTGGGTTTTTTTTAAAATCAGTTACAGAGGTTGGCTTGCCAGGACTGTTGCAAAGATGACTCAGGTTTTCTGTGTACATTCTCAATGTTATTATACATTACAAGAGTTTTCTATCAATCTTGCCATTCCTCATGCACTGCAAACCAGAATCTTGTCCATCTTTCTCCAACTTTCCATGCTGATTGAATGGGTCGATAAAACATAAAAAACAGAGTAGAGGCAGATCCATTTCCTACAGTGAAGTAAATAAAAGATTAATCTTTTGGTCAGGAAAGTAGTGGTGCAAAATCCATCTTGAATTCAAGCCATTGCTCTGTTTGAAATCAGAAAGAGCTGATTTACATTCAAAATGGGCTCTTTTGGTCATTCTGGAAGCATCTGGAGCTTGAAACCAGCTCTGTCACTTATCGTTACTTTCAGGTTGTCCCACTGCCGGTACAGACCAGCAACCATTTTTGGATGGCAGGCATAGATGATGTCACCCCGTACTCACCCCTCACTAGGCACAAAGCAACTTCCAGGCATATTTTTCTGCTGCCCTTTTGAAGAACTGCTTTCCTGCTTCCTCTTTAAGAAGAGCACTGCTGCTTTGGTTGCTCCTGTTGTTTTTTTAAGATACAGTACTATTTTTCTTTCTCTGAGCTGCCTAACTTGGCCCTTGTCCTTTCTTTAAAAACAATAATAAGTTGACCTGCGCGCTGTTTAATCATTTCTCCAGTCGCTGGAGTGTGAGGGGGATGGGGTATTTAGAAAAACAACAGTATAAACATTGGTATCTCAGGGGAAATAAAATAGTAATTTTTTAAAAATTGCCAGGTTTCAGACCAGCAGCATTCTCTAGGCAAGGCAAGTGCTCTAATTGCTATGCTATTGCAGCACTGTTCTTAAATTTATCTCAGGAAGACATCAGGGACCAACAGGACTGCAAGAAAGGAATTTTTATTTTAAACCTGGTTGTCATACCTGCATAATAATGTAATGTAAGTGCCTCTTGATGTTTTGATTTTGCATATATACATTGAATTTAACTTTGCATATGTGTATGTTTGTGTGTGTGCATGCACACACACATGCATGTATGTGTCTACATATATATTCACCCAGAGATAGATAGACAGACAGACAGACAGACAGACAGACAGACATCCAATAAAACCTGCCCTCATGAAGAAAAGTGATTGGCCATTGTTTTCCTAGACTAGAAACTGGGAGGATACAGCAGCAGGGGAATTGTCCAATGGGAGACATGGTAGTCTGAAGTCCAGACTGAATAATTTGCAAGCTGCTGCCAAAGTATCTCAGTCTGGACAGGACTTTCTTAAACTAGCTTAGAGCCAAGTCAGCATGAACAAAGGACAGGAGCAGCTTAAGAGTGCAATGTGGATATGCCCTCTAAACACTTCCAAAATGAGTGAGACAGCCTGCTGTGAATGCTGAACAACTCTTTTGAATACAGACTAGGGTGTTTTGAATTTGTAATGGTTCAATTTTTTAAAAAATGCACACAAGAAAACACCCTCTTCAAGTCTTAAAAGACATATACATAGTTAGGCCTTTTGTGGAATTGGAAGTTCTATATCTAATGCATATGAAGGAAAATGTGGTATTATTTAATACATGGTAATACATGCATGAAGGGGCGTGGTGGCTCAGTGGGTAAGACGCCAAGCTTGTCGATCGGAAGATCGCAAGTTCGGAGGTTCGAATCCCTAGCCCTGCGTGCGGAGTGAGCTCCCGCACTAGCTCCAGCTCTTGCCAACCTAGCAATTCGAAAGCATGCAAATGCAAGTAGATGAATAGGTACCACTTCGGTGGGTAGGTAACAGCGTTCCACGTGTGTCATGCCGGCCACATGACTGCGGAAGTCTTCGGACAACGCTGGCTCTTCGGCTATCAAACGGAGATGAGCACCGGCCCCTAGAGTCGGACACGACTGCACAAAATGTGCGGGGGGAACCTTTACCTTAATACATGCATGAAATATTTTTAAGCTGCAAGGTAATATATTAAACTGTTTGAGTGTAGTGATTAGACTAAAAAAGAAAATATAATACCTGCTTTAGCTCCCAGACAGAACATCTCATAGTATCTGTCTTTCTATTAAAAAGGCAGAACTAAGTAAATACACGCTGCTCAATAAAATGAAAGGTGTTTAGGATTAGGGTGTAAGGCAAGAACAGCTAAAAAGAAGATAAAATAAGCCACAAATTGGCCCAGGGACACAAGAATATTTTGTTCATCCAACAACTGATTCTAGCTTGTTTCTCACAAACTCTCCAAACTGCAATTAAAACAAATCAGTGTTTAGCATGATGTGTGAAACAAGTTTATGATGGGACAGTCTATTAGTGAAGGCTGAACATAGTAAGCACCAGTGTTGGTCTGCAGGAATATCACACTATCCTTCTGCCAAGTGACAGGATGCAACATTGGACACAGATGCTATTCTTATATAATCTAGTTGTGAATTGTTATAGAATTAAGGTTCACCAATGTAGTATCTAGGAGTACTAAGGTGTTCATGGACATCTCTCTTTGCACCCTCCACATTACCTATTTTACTGGATTACAGCATTTAAAACATGACATATGTATAATAGTCAAGTAATATTTAATATTACCTTAGTATTAAAAAAGAAAGCTAAAATGTTAAAAAGCAAAATGCCAACCTCGAGCACCCTCTTTAATTTGAGCAGGCCTCCAAAAGTTCCCAAGCATTTTTAGACAATAAAAACGATACCTTTCTTAACGTTTATCACTGGATCGGGCCACATTGCCCAGCATGCTGCATTACACAGTAGCCAACTGAATGCATTTAGGAAGCTCACAAATATGGAGATTCTTTCTCCATCGCAGCTGATATTTAAGGCACAGCGATTCCAGAAGCCTGGGAACTACTCCTGGGCTTAGTTGCAAGTAGTTGCAACACTGTACATACAAGTCAGATCATTATGGCTATACCTTAGCTGAGTTTTGCAGAACTATTTCTTGGGTCTCCCCTGCATGGACAGTGACCTCTTTGGTGCGGACTTTCATTGTCTAGAAAATTTCCTTTACTTAGATCTTCATGGTAGGGTAGTTTGTCTTTTATTCTGATAGAAGAAAGCTGAAAAGAAATAATATGTTTAAATGATAGTGTGTGAGCACAACCAAATGACTTGTTGTTAGCATGGTTTTGAGGAGTGGTCAAGAAAAGCACCTTATCTGCTTGCATCACATGCACAAAGTAAATTTTTCTTGCAATTATAGCATGGATTTGAAGACAAGTTACTATGGACTGAAAGAAGAATCTATCAATCAGTCCTGGATCAAATAAAGTCTAAATGATCTTTGTGCATGTGATGCAAGCAGATGATGATTTTTTTAAAAATGACAGATTAACAAATTTAACTTGTGTAAATGAATTTATTGCTTTATTGAATAAAGGGGCCTTTGCCAGGCAGAGCCTGTTTCCCTTAGCTACTGCACCAATAAAAGAACATTCAAACTAATATTCATTCATTACATTGCATGTTTTCAGAACTGGAAAGTGGTTTACCTCTTTAGAACTGAGTGCTTCGTTTTCAGGAATAGGCACTATTGGATGAGTTGTCTGCAAAGAATGGAAATGTCAACAACATTATAAGGCAGCTGAAGTAGCCATGATGGCATAATAATGGCATAACATGAAAAACACTTGTCAAATTGAAAATTAAAGGCCAGTACAATCTGCTCCTAATATCCTCATATTGAATGGCTGAGGACTTGTTGACCCATTCTTATGACAGATGGTGTATTTGTGCAGACAGCAGGTTGGAGTTCTTGGAACTGTGCATGCTGGGCATCCTTATGTGCAGAAAAAAACAATTCTGCCCCTCCTTCCACATCAAGTTCTCTGCCAGCAATGGCCAACATTGATTGAAAAAAGGACAATGCTTTTCATCGGGAAAGCATCCAAAGAAAAAGCCTTAACCTTTCCCTGAAACAGAAGAGAAACTGAAAAGAAACAACATGCACTTTGGGACTCTGAGCCCCCCCCCCCCCCATGCATGTCATTGATACCTAGGTCACCCTCCTTGGATAGCCAAACCAATTTTATTTTAGCTCATTTGAAAGCTAGACTCAAATTGCAGCACTTCTCCTTTGTGATTTGTGATCCTGAAGGTTTGTGGGGTTTAGATGTGGGGCTGTTTTCCAGTCTATCAGAATTCTTGTTTCATCCCACCTCAGCTGCTTGAATTTTGAAGCTTTATAATCAATTTTACAGGGAACCTAGACAACAAATCTGATCTTAACCTTAAACCTTCTAAGTCTATTTTACATTCCCCAGTTAAAAAAAGGAAATTATAAGAACTGTCTGGGTTGATTTCTCCTGCTTACTGTATGTAACTAGGGTGTATCAATTTCTTGCCTCATCTGTTTTCCCAGCCTTTTGACTCATGTGAACTATTATTTTCTCACTCCCAAACATGCACATATTGAAGTTCAGACTGTAATCTACACACATGGTTGCTGCTGTTGGGGAAAAAAATCTGGCTATAAAGTACAGTGTCTTGCTCCTTGGTTTTATGAGATGCTTCAGGAGATGAACACAAGAGAGACATCCTAGAGCACTGCTGGAGAAAATGAAGAACAAGCCCAACCAAGCATGGGTAAGAGCTCATATTAGGGATTACATCATGGGAATAAGAGTGGGAAAATATAGTTATTTTTCCACTTTTAGTGCCTCCAGAGATAACCAACCACTAACCCTGTTTAAAGTGACCCATTCCCTGCTGGGAAGGAGTCACAAGAATATCTACAGTAGTCTTCTGTTATGAAGACTACTCTAGGCATCTAATGGATAAAGTTGCTCACATCCACTGTAAGGTCCTGTTGACTTGGCCAAGGCATGGCTTTGTTTTGTTATATGGTAAGTGTTTGACCCTGTGACTCTTGAGGCAGCGGACAAGACAGATTGTCCAGTCACCTGCTTATTTAATCTATGTCCCTCCTTGTCTCCTGGGAGGTGACACGTAGTTAAATCCATGCAATAGTAAATTCATCCTTGAGAGAGAGAATGGTTCCACTTGCCTTGAAGGAGGCAATGGTGCACCCACCTGCCCTCAAGAAGCCATCATTGGATTCAATGATTTGGACAATTTTCATCTAGAAAATGTGGAGAACGTGGTCAAACCACAGTTCCAGAGGACCTGGAAGAAATGAATTATCTGGGCTAATTTCAATTGGGTTTCAGGCCAAGGCATAGTATGGAATTAGCATTGATCACACTTGTTGGTGGCCTCTGGTGGAGCTGGGGCAGGGGTGGTGCAACTCTCCTGATTTTTCTTCATATCTCAGCAGCTTTCAATACTATCAATTGCGATATTCATCTAGATCAGCTATGGAGTTTGGGAGTAGGGGTGATGATCCTGGGGTGGTTTTTCTTTCTCTGTGGTCAGTTAGGTGACAAGAAGTCTAGCTTGAAGCCACTGGGTTGTGAGATGCCTCAGGGCAAAATGCTCTCAGCTCTTCTGCTTAACATCTACATAAAACCCTTGGGCAAAGTCATCTGTTGACATGGGATCAGGTACCATCAGTCTGTTAATGGTGCTCAACTATACATCATAACCCCTGGTCGACCAAATGAGGCTATTGAGGTCATATCCCAATCCTGGAGGTTGTTTAGGCCTGGGAGGACAGGATTAAACTCACCACAAGACTGGGTGGCTATGGGTGCATGATTTTTCTGATGCTAGTGATTTTTCAACTTTGATTCTGAATGGGGTAGCACTTCTCCATTCAGAACTGGTATGCAATTTGAGGGTACTCCTGGACTCATAGCTCGGGTTCAGTGAGCAGGTGGCAACTTGGCCAGGAAAGCCTTCACAAAGAATCATCTGGTGTCCAAATTGTGCTATTTCCTGGGTTGGACGTCCTTTCTCATAGTCACTCATGCCTTGGTCACCTCACATGTGGATTACATAGGGCTGCCCTTGAAGACTACACAGGAGCTACCGCTGGTTCAGAATGCAGCAGCATAAGTAATTAAGGGTGCACCTCAGCATGCCCCTGCTACTCAAGCTGTAATGGTTACCAGTGAGCTTCTGGGGGCAATTCAAGGTACCAATTATCATCTACAAAGCCCTTCATGGTACGGCTATCTGAGAGACCTCCACTTTTGCATAATTTCTGCTTGCCCCATAAAATCAAACAGAGCATGCATGCTTCATGTACCCTCCATTAAATAATATAAAATAAATAAATCATACTTTTAATGGGATTTATATACAGGAAGAAAATTAATGGAGATTCCTCATAACATAGCTGCTCAAAAATGGCAAAGTCACTGCCAAACATAAGCAACTCAGTAATTCCACCATCTGGAATAAGATCTAAAGCACACATTTTATATTATCAGTATAATATTCATAGTCCGGAGACTCAGTACCTAAAGCATTGCTGTTGGATGAGATAGACACTTATTATTGTTATCCCTATTATCATGTTCTCTTTACCACTGATCTGTTTATTTGGGGGGGGGGGGTTTGCAATTTATTGGGTTTGTTATGTTTGTGTTACCTTAAATGTCCAGGAATCCTTACAGATTTGGCAGTATGCAAGTATGCTTGCTAAACAAAGAAATGCTGTGCAGCCCTGGAGTTTGATTTTTCCAGATAAACTATGCTGAACTAAACTTTTCACAAATATATTCATGTGAGTCTTCAAGGATTAGGTATCCAGGATAAGTAAGCAAGAAATCTAAGAATTACACAAATGAATGAGAAATCCTTTCTCATTCCATAGCATGACACAAGAAAGGCCTGAACAGCGCTATAAATGCTGTTAGAATTGAGAAGAGGGACAAGAGAGACAAGAAAGGACAAGATAACTGTACAAAAAGCTTGGAGGAGAATAGGGGGTCCTCTTTAATGATGGATGCAGTAGAGAGAACTTCTGCTGAAATATTGAGTAGAAAGAATCCTCTTTAAGGGCTGAGATAACTTCCAGCTTTGGTGTAGTGGTTAAGGCATCAGGCTAGAAGCTGGGGGACCATGAGTTCTAGTCCCGCCTTAGCCACAAAGCCATCTGGGTGATCTTGGGCCAGTCACTCTCTCTCAGCCCTAGGAAGGAGGCAATGGCAAACCACTTCCGAAAAACCTTGCCAAGAAAACTGCAGGGACTTGTCCAGGCAGTCTCTGAGAATCGGACACGACTGAACGGAAGAAGAAAAAACACCACCTCCAGCTGCTTGAAGGCAGTATTTGGACCCTATAATTTCTACTACTAAATACCACTACACTTTTCTGGCTAGGAAAAGTAAAGTCTAGTGATGTTGATAAGAGAGAGAGAAAAAACAACAACAACATAATTGTCCTGCTTTCTTTTATGTTCAATCCCTTTTGTTGTAAATCCATTTACCAAAAAGGTTGTTTGATCATCTATTGCTATATCTCTTTGCTCCAAAATGAAAGGAAAAATACTCTAAAACTAGTAATACAAAAGAAAAAATGTCTTCTGCTGGGCTCCTACTTTCTCATATGTGCTTCATCCCATCAGTGATTAAAAGGATGCTGGGAAGCTCCTGCTACTGAGTTAGTCTCTACTGGCCAGGACTCATGGAGCATCAAAATACTGAGACATAAACAATTAATCCTCTATAAATCAAGCATGGTTCAAAAGATCATGATTTCACAAATATGCATCAAAATGGCAGACACTAGTTTAGGCATAAAGCACCCTTCTTTATTCGTTCAGTCGCTTCCGACTCTTCATGACTTCATGGACCAGCCCACGCCAGAGCTTCCTGTCGGCCGTCGCCATCCCCAGCTCCCGCATGGTTGAGTCTGTCACCTCCAGAATACCATCCATCCATCTTGCCCTTGGTCGGCCCCTCTTCCTTTTGCCTTTCACTTTCCCTAGCATCAGCTTCTTCTCCAGGGTATCCTGTCTTCTCATTATGTGGCCAAAGTACTTCAGTTTTGCCTTTAATATCATTCCCTCAAGTGAGCAGTCTGGCTTTATTTCCTGGAGTATGGACTGGTTTGATCTTCTTGCAGTCCAAGGCACTCTCAGAATTTTCCTCCAGCACCAAAGTTCAAAAGCATCTATCTTCCTTCGCTCAGCCTTCCTTATGGTCCAGCTCTCACAGCCATAGGTTACTACGGGGAATACCATTGCTTTAACTATGCGGACCTTTGTTGTCACTGTGATGTCTCTGCTCTTAACTATTTTATCAAGATTTGCCATTGCTCTCCTCCCAAGAAGTAGACGTCTTCTGATTTCCTGGCTGCAGTCAGCATCTGCAGTAATCTTTGCGCCTAGAAATACAAAGTCTGTCACTGCCTCCACTTTTTCTCCCTCTATTTGCCAGTTATCAATCAAGTTGGTTGCCATAATCTTGGTTTTTTTGAGGTTTAACTGCAACCCAGCTTTTGCACTTTCTTCTTTCACCTTCGTCATAAGGCTCCTCAACTCCTCCTCGCTTTCAGCCATCAAAGTGGTATCATCTGCATATCTAAGATTGTTAATGTTTCTTCCAGCGATTTTAACTCCAGCCTTGGATTCCTCAAGCCCAGCACGTCGCATGATGTGTTCTGCGTACAGGTTGAATAGGTAGGGTGAGAGTATACAGCCCTGCCGTACTCCTTTCCCAATCTTAAACCAGTCCGTTGTTCCGTGCTCTGTTCTTACCGTTGCTACTTGGTCGTTATACAGATTCCTCAGGAGGCAGACAAGATGACTTGGTATCCCCATACCACCAAGAACTTGCCACAATTTGTTATGATCCACACAGTCAAAGGCTTTAGAATAGTCAATAAAACAAAAATGGATGTTTTTCTGAAACTCCCTGGCTTTCTCCATTATCCAGCGGATATTGACAATTTGGTCTCTAGTTCCTCTGCCTTTTCTAAACCCAGCTTGTACATCTGGCAATTCTTGCTCCATGAATTGCTGGAGTCTACCTTGCAAGATCTTGAGCATTACCTTACTGGCATGTGAAAGAAGTGCCACTGTTCGATAGTTTGAACATTCTCTAGTGCTTCCCTTTTTTGGTATGGGGATATAAGTTGATTTTTTCCAATCTGATGGCCATTCTTGTGTTTTCCAAATTTGCTGGCATATGGCATGCATCACCTTGACAGCATCATCTTGCAAGATTTTAAACAGTTCAGCTGGGATACCGTCGTCTCCTGCTGCCTTGTTATTAGCAATGCTTCTTAAGGCCCATTCAACCTCACTCTTCAGGATGTCTGGCTCTAACTCACTGACCACACCATCAAAGCTATCTCCAATATTATTATCCTTCCTATACAGATCTTCCGTATATTCTTGCCACCTTTTCTTGATCTCTTCTGCTTCTGTTAGGTCCTTACCATCTTTGTTTTTGATTATACCCATTTTTGCCTGGAATTTACCTCCGATGTTTCTAATTTTCTGGAAGAGGTCTCTTGTCCTTCCTATTCTATTATCTTCTTCCACTTCCGCACATTGCTTGTTTAAAATAATTCCTTATCTCTTCTGGCTAACCTCTGGAATTTTGCATTTAATTGGGCATATCTCCCCCTATCACTGTTGCCTTTTGCTTTCCTTCTTTCTTGGGCTATTTCCAGTGTCTCAGCAGACAGCCATCTTGCCTTCTTGGTTTTCTTTTTCTTTGGGACATTTTTTGTTGCCGCCTCCTGAACAATGTTGCGAACTTCTGTCCATAGTTTTTCCGGGACGCTAACTACTAAATCTAGTCCCTTAAATCTATTCTTCACCTCCACTGCATATTCCTTAGGAATATTAGTGAGCTCATATCTAACTGATCTGTGGGTCTTCCCTATTCTCTTTAGTCTGATTCTAAATTTTGCAATAAGAAGTTCGTGATCTGAACTACAGTCAGCTCCAGGTCTTGTTTTTACCGACTGTATAGATGTCCGCCACCTTTGGCCGCAAAGGATGTAGTCAATCTGATTTCGGTGTCGACCATCTGGTGAAGTCCATGTATAAAGTCGTCTTTTAGGTTGTTGGAAGAGAGTGTTTGTTATGCACAGTGAGTTGTCTTGGCAAAATTCTATCAGCCTATGTCCTGCTTCATTTTGTTCTCCCAGACCATGCTTGCCTGTAATTCCAGGTGTCGTCTGACTACCCACCTTAGCATTCCAGTCTCCTGTAATGAAAATAACATCTCTTTTTGGTGTATTATCCAGTAGGTGCTGCAGATCCTCATAGAACTGATCTACTTCTGCTTCCTCAGCATCTGTGGTTGGGGCGTATATTTGGATCACTGTGATGTTAAATGGCTTACCCTGAATTCGAATTGAGATCGTTCTATCGTTTTTTGGATTGTATCCAAGCACTGCTTTAGCCACTTTATTATTAATTATGAAGGCTACTCCATTTCTTCTGTGGTCCTCTTGTCCACAGTAGTAGATCTGGTGGTCATCTGATGTGAAGTGGCCCATTCCAGTCCATTTCAGTTCACTGACACCTAAAATGTCTATATTTAATCTTGACATCTCACCAATAACCACATCCAATTTGCCCTGGCTCATAGATCTTACATTCCAGGTTCCTATGGTGTGTTGATCTTTAGAACATCGGATTCGTCGTTCACCACCAGCACCGTCGGCCGCTAGCCGTCCTTTCGGCTTTGAGCTAGCTGCGTCATCACATCTGGGGCTAGTTGAACGTATCCTCTGTTCCTCCCCAGTAGCATTTTGACCATCTTCCGACCTGGGAGTTCCATCTTCCGATGGTATACCGACATATCTCTGGTTGTACTGATCCATTTAGTTTTCACGGCAAGAATACTGGGGTGGGTTGCCGTTACCTTCCCCAGGGATCGTATTTAGTCTGACCTCTCTGTCACGACCTTCCCGTCTTGGGTGTTCCTTCACGGTTTAGCTCATGGTTTCATTGAGGTGCTCAAGCTCCAGCACCACGACAAGGTAACGATCTCCTTTGCTGGAGAAAGCACCCTTCAGGTTTCCAAAAACAGCAAAATTGTTTCCAAATATTACTAAAACACCTTCCTTCTTGGAGAATGTGAGATGTTTTACTGGAAGAAGAAACATTTGGAGCAAATATTTGACAGGGAAAGTGATAATGGATTCCAATGGTTAACTGGTGGAAACTTCTGAAACATTTTCTACGAGAAAATCCAATTAAAAAGCTGATGAAAACAAGAAGACTAAATTGAGGCTCTTCTCCTGTCTGGACATGCAGATGTCATAAAGTGTACACTTATTTCCTGCCAGAGTGCTGCATAAAGCAGAATCATTGAATGTAAGGATTGGAAAGGACCTTGGAGATCTTCTGGCCCAACCCACTGCCAGTGCCAGAATCCATTATGACAGTAAATACTATCTGCTTTTTTTTAAAAAAAAATAGCAGATAACAGGTATGCAGGCATTCAACAGCTAACTTCAAATGACCACAAAGAACACTAAAGAGCATACTAGAAAGTTACAGAGATAGTCATGCCAAGAAATCAAGTTCTGACACACTGGCACTATCCCTGATGAGCAATGACACTATAGATGGAACTAAAATGGACAAACTTGATGTACTGGAAAAAGTCATAACAAAATCTGCTAATGAAGAGCTGCATTCTCCAGAAGCATGCTGCCTGCCTAATGAAGTATGCATTAACACAGGGGGGAAATGGATTTCTCTCTCTCTCTCTCTCTCTCTCTCTCTCTCTCTCTCTCTTTTCTTTCTAGTCAAAATCTCATAATGACACAACGTCAACAACATTCTATCTTTTTGAAGAACATCTACCATGGAGCCTACAGAAATAATGTGGCACAGATGACAAATAAGTTACTCAGTGAAATTAGACATATGTTTCAGCAATCTGTACAGCTCAGGACATATTTCTAGTTGTGAGGCCTAAGGCTACAAAACATTGTGCAAGCCAGTAACTGCTGTCGTCTCAAATTAACAAATTCAATACCAGTGTTCTAGCATTCCTTTAATCCTCTTGAAAAAAAGTCCAAGATGACAGCATGCAGGCTAAATGTACCAAATGAAATGTTTTGCACACACAGTATAAATGCACATATACCCACATAACCATCATGCTGTTCAGTTTTAGGGTAAGCAACGTTATACAAATTGCAGAAAGAGAGTAAAGGCATAATTTCTTTGGTAAGCCAATGAAATTTTTAAAACGTAATAATAGAAATGCAACTTGCCTCTCCATACCTTTCAATCCTTGCAAAGCATCATTGCTTCCATCACGTCTATACACCAATTCATACTGTACGTTGCCATTTATGCTTTAAACTTGTTACCTTTCTGTTTTTGAGGATATCGTCAACTGCATCCAGCCATAACTATCACAATCTTCCCCTTTCTCTCCACCAATGCACTCTTCTTCCATATATTTGTTCTGCAAATGAATCCTCATTCATTCTCTCTATATGACCAAATTACCTTAAGATACTTCTTTCATAATAGTTACTCACTTTTGTATTCAGTCCTCATTCATTCAGCAGCCATTTATTCCTGAGTCCCTTTTCCTGTTTTACCATACATACATCTTAAGTAAGCCATTCCCACTCATTCATCTGTCATGATTCTCTACCAGACTCTTACTTCCATATGATAGTGTGGTCAGAACCATACAGTTATACTCAGCCATTTTTGTTTCTTTCAGCAAACATTCATTCCTCACAGCAATCCACAGACAGTACCACTCCACTACATTTCTACTAGCAACCGCATAGTTTAAATTTCTTCATCCATTTCCCCATCTTTAGTAAGCATTCTTTCAAGATATGCAAATTGCCCTACTGTACTTGCTCTAGTTTTTTGGCCAGTCATATATAATTTCAAGTTGTCAACTCAATTTTCCCTGTCAAATACCAAAGATTGATCTTTGATACATTAATTTTTAGATCCGTGATCTATATTGTATCATATAATCCATCTAACATTCACTACAGATCATTTAGGATCTCAACAACTTGACATCATCTGCGTACAAAGGTACATGTATTCCGACATCTCCAACCAACGCATCTCTAAAGTAATAATATGCATTTTTATGTATTTATCCATAAATATACTAACATTCTTATCTTTCTATTTTCTGTCAGATAGAGAGCATTGCTGGGGAGGAGAATACGTTAGAAGATGACCATTTGTACAGGGGAGGAATGTGGTGACAATGGAAATTTCGCCTATGCTCCAGCTATGGACTGATACATTCCTAACCAGGCTTTTCTGTTAAATCTGCAAATACTTTGGAACACTAAGCATGCATACAAGAATATAACCTAATCTTACCTCTTTCTGGGTTTTTATTTTGCTTCACATTCAGTTTATTTATTTATTTTTATTGAATCTATCCCTGACGGTGCTATACTTGCACAATGGATTAATTAGGGTATTAAACAGGAGAGAATATTTGCTTCCAGACTTCTTAATTGGGCAAGAGATCACCTCTTATCTTTTGCAATAATAATCTGGCCTTTGAGAAGAATACCATTGGAGTCCTTTTAAGGCCAAAATGGAGCCAGATCACCTGACAGTACAATCACTGCCAACTGGAAAAATCATAGCAACATAATTTGTGGGAACTTTAATCTTCTTGACTTTTCTGTCTTCCTAGTTTAATGTTTCTCTTCTTCAAAAATTAATTTGCTTATTGGCATATGATAAAGGAGCAGTAAGAAATTAATATTTATCTGTAATGTTTTTAGTAATGTTTTCTTTTTTTTTCTTTCTCTTTTTTCTTTTCTTTTGTATTTTTAAACAACAAATAGTGGAGATTTTGGCACTTAGCTCAGAGATTTAAATTCTGACTTACATTGTTAAAACAATTTAATGTACTAAAATGTAATTTAATGTTTTCTATGCTTAATTTCAAATAAAAAATACACTGAACGCTAGCAGTATGGTAATTCCTTTGTCCGGTTATAGATATTATATTTCTGTACCAATCTTCATTTTATTTCTTTTCTCTTTTGCTTGTTTCCTCCTTTTTTCTTTTAAAAAATAATTAATACATTTAAAAAAAACTAAACAAGATACATACAATAAAAAACTATTTTGCTTTGTACATTTAAGACAAACTGTTCCATTCCAATTTAATTGGATTTGATTTGGAAAGCAGGGGAGCATTTAAGCTCTAGATATTAATATTATTATTTTAAAATAATTTATCACAAGTTTCTTAAGAATAATACAATATTGTATTTACACAAAAGGAAGGCTACCGTGATTTAAAAATGATTCCCCCAAAATAAGATGAAAAACTCATATCCCAATTATATTGTTCTTTGCAGTAATTTATCATTTCAAAACACTGGCCTTTTCAGAAACTGATTTAAGTTTATTATGCACTTATTTTTATTCTTCTGAAATGGCAACATGAGATAAAATATTTTGCAAAAAATGAATGAAGTTAGACATGAATACAACAAAAAGCATTTTGTAACTGCCTGCGCATTATTGACATTTCATGCTTTCTGTTTTCTGACTGGGCACAGATAATCCCCAGCAGGTGAATACATGAATCAGCCTTCAGAGTGGAAACTTTCAAAGCTTGACATTTTCGTTTTGCCAAAGATGGCTTGCCCAAGGCCACCTATCTCTTAACTGATAAAAAGTGGCCCAAGCCGTTCTATGGCAAAAGCTACTCCAGAGTTAAATTGAAATAAAACTGTTTTTTAAAACTGATTGTAATTTTACAAGGCTAATATACAATGACAGAATTCCTTGGAGAATCTTCAAAGATGAATCTTCAAGATGAAGATTTCAAAAGCTACTAAAAATGCCTGTCTGTGTTCAGCTGGCTTAGATATGCCATAATGGTCATTTTACTCAGCAAATCTCGCTCTCTAGTGGTAGAAAAGAACAGAGTGCACTCTTTGGCTAGTTAGCGCAGGCAGTACAACAGGCAAGAGGAAAAAAGTATGTTACTCAATTGAGTAATTGAGACAAAACCTGGCTATTTCAGTTAGGCTGAAAAGAAGCAATCCTTAAAAATGCTGCAAGCTAATCCAAGATAATAATGAAATGGTGACAAAAATGTGTGACAAAAAATCACTATCAGATTTCCCATATGTAAAAGTCAGGATATTTCAGGCTCCTAAAACTAGAGAGGATGGGCTCAAGAGAAAGTAAGGCATACTTGTATTACATGAATTAATCAGATACAAGTGTGTTTTCAAAATTTGGCCCATGCGCTTCAACATTGGTCTTGGCACTGAAGCTAGCTTTATTACACTAATGAGCCGACATTTACGCACTCTAAGGTTGTCAGTAGAAATACAATTTCCATAGTACAGGTAGTCCTCGACTTATGACCACTCGTTTAGCGACCATTCAAAGTTATGACGGTGCTGAAAAAAGTGACTTACAACCGGTCCTCACACTTACAGCTGTCGCAGCATCCCTGCGATCACGTGATCAAAATTCAGGCACTTGACAACCAGGATGTATTTACAATGATTACAGCATCCCGGGGTCACGTGACCACCATTTGCGACCTTCCCAGCCAGCTTCTGACAAGCAAAGTCAATGGGGGAAGCCAGATTCACTTAGCGACCATGTGATTCACTTAACAGCCATGGTGATTTGCTTAATGACCGTGGCAAAAAGATCATAAAATTGGGCGAGACTCACTTAGCAATGGAAGTTCTGGTCCCAATTGTGGTCGTAAGTCGAGGACTACCTGCATAATTTCCTATTCTGTTATGTTTAACAATGTTTCCCAAAAAAGTAGAATCATTGCACTGATTCTCCCTCCCTCCCTTCACTCCCTGGAATATGGGAAAGTGAAATTCCTAATATGGTGATTTTATATATATAATGGGGAGTCGCAAATGCTATAGTGGTAGAGATGAACTTGACAGAGTAATGCTACTATGGATTTTTATGAAGTTCAGTGATGCAGTCCTAGTGGGCTCAGTATCTTCAGGCACCTATAAGCTGTGAACTATTTAAGACAGCGTACAAATACAAATCTGTCTGTCTATAATTTTGTCTTCAGGTTGTCTCAGAAACAACTGACTCTCTCGTGAGACTCTTTCTCTCTTATTTACTTGGAAGATTTACACTTTCAACTGAACAGTTCACAATGTGGCTTACAACTTTACAATAAACCCATCTTGGCCCACACATAGAGGCTGGACTGAACAGATCTCTGCAGCTAGAGAAGCCAAAATGTGCCATTTCGTGTTTTTAGAAGAGCTGGCAGTTGACCCTGAGTACTGCTTGTGAGAAGGAGAGACGAAACAAGGCCCTACAGCTGTTTAATCTCAAATTGAGATTTAGGGGCAGAGAAGTTGTCCTTTGGGAAGCTGGGGTTCAACACATCTCTGACAGGCAAAGATTTAATCCCTTGGTTTCTCTTTCATTCAGCCTCAGAGCAGCACAGATCAGAGCTTTTAAATGCACTGATTCAGTGGGATTAAGCTAGTACTGTGAGATTAAGCCTATCTCAAGACAGCAGTTCTGGACATTTTTAGTGGGTATCTACTTATTTCATCAGCTTTCCAGGACACTTTATGCATCTGATAAAGAAGGGAATGAAAGCTTAAATCATAATCAATTGTTATTCTTTAAGGTCCCTTTGCATCCTATGTAATTTTGGCTACCACAAACTATAGAGGTGTTTATGTTTGGCTGTGATTATTCTGGATATTGTTACCTTTATAAACCACACTCTAGTATCCAAAAGCATTTTTAGTCTGCAGGTGTGGATTGATATCTTTTAAAAAGAACTTTTGGTTCATCCCTCTATTTAACAACACTGCCAGATTTATTTCTTAATTTACTAGTTGCACTTACATATTTTCCTCTTTTTTCAACCCTAACCCTATGTCAGAGCTTTCCAAACTGTGTGTCGTGACACAAAAGTGTGTCGCCACACACAGCGTGGTGTGTCGCCACACCACCCGGAAGCGGCGGCGCGCGCGTGCATGGCGGCAGCAGCAATGGCGCGGGATCAGTGCTTCCGCGTTTTAGCGGAAGCTGCTGCCGCCGTGCGCCTCCCCACGCCGCCGCCGCCGCTGGTGTGTCGCCAGCGGCGGCACTTTGGAAAGCCCTGCCCTATGTGAATATCTTTGTATATTATCCACATAGTAACCCTGTGAAGTTGGCTATTCTGAGAAATAATTATCACAGATCCTGGGGGCAGAGCTTGCTGATCTTTCAGAAAGCCAGACCAAAAGGTCAGAGGACCTCTGGACTGGAGAGGGGGAAGGTCGGAGCAGGAAGGAAAAGATTTGTTTTCTGCTCGCACAGGCCTCCTCATTCTTACTAGATGATGCTGGGGAGTAGGACATGGAGAGCCACAGAACCGAAAGAGGAATATCTTGTGACATGTGTTTTTAATTCCTTTTTTCCAAAATCATGCTCATAGGTTATTCAGAGAGCCAGCATGGGGTGGTGGCTAAAGTGCTGGACTGGGAGTGGGGAGAGCCATCTTCTACTCCTCCCTCAGGCACAGAAGCTGCCTGGGTGACTGTGGGACAGTCACTCCCTTGCAGTCCAGATCAGGACCAGGCTCTACGACAAGCCGGCCGATAAACAAAACCCCTCATTGCATCATGTGTTGCTGTGAGAACTACTGTAGGTGGGTGCAGTGCAAAACAAGTGAACCCTGCAAGCATGAGGAAGAAACATCAAGAAAAACAACAACTATGCTATTACGTTATTTGCACCACTGTTAAATGCCCACCAACCATTTTTCATTGGCTAAGAGAAGCCCTAGACCAACTCATCTACAAAGTTCCATACAGAAAGGAAATGCTGATAAATGATGCAGAATTAGGAAACGAAAGGGGAAACTATACCTGTTCAGTCTGAAGATCACTCCTTTCTTCCAAATACCTTTTGAATGGGTTTGGCTGGACAGACTCTTCTTCTTTTACTATTATTTTTGCTTTTACTGTAGTTGGTCGAATTACCCCAGGCTTTGTCTAGTTTTGAAGAAAGAGCATGATTCAGAAATATTAAATAAGTCATAACCAGAATGACAAATATATAATGTTTGAACCAATGCTGAAATACGTGAGAGAGAGAAAAATGTCTCAACTGTATAGTAAAAAAAGGTTTGTATAAAAATATACCTACATCATGTTTAACACCGACAATATATAGAAAAGAGAGTCGAGTCTACTACAAAAGAAGTTCTAATCCAGATCTTAGAGATCTGGATATGCCAGATAGTGAGAATGCTAGCCAGAACTTGCTTCTGCCTTTCACATGCTTCATCGGTGGTTCAGGAGGTGGGAATCCCCAAACTGGCAGGTTCATTGTTCCTGTATGGTAAGCCAGATGGCTCACCCTTCCATGCTGGCACTGAACGCAAAGCACATCAGCCCTGAGAAGCTGAACTGTAGCGTAAAGGTAAACCGACTGGGCTTTGGCCAGGGAGGCCCAGGTTGAAGTCCACCCTCAGCCACGAAAACTTACTGCATGACTTATGTTTAGCTCATCACTATCTTTCAGCCAGACCTACCTCACAGGGTTGTTGGAGGTATGCCTCCTTGAGCTCCTGGAGGAAAGGCAGGATATAAATCTAATGAATAAATAAAGTAAAGTAAAGTAAAGTAAAATAAAATAAAATAAAATATGCAATAACTATTACTATACTTCCATGCATCATGCAGGTGGCCACCACTGACGGCCTGGGCATCAAAAAGTCAGAACTACTAATTTAGGGGAACGATAATAGAATCTTAAACTTAGGAAGAAATATTTAAGTTCTTAGTTGTAGCTCTGGTTCTATTTTGTTGTAACCTTTTTATATTTAATGCTTCTTTTACTGTTTTATTTTATAATTTCATCATTTTATTGTTTTAATGTTATTATATTTTATTGTATTTTATTGCATTCTTATGTTATGACCTGTGGTTACAACAATAAACTTCACTACTACTACTGAAATAATAGAATACAGAATATATCCTTAAAACATGAGGTCTTTTCTTTTTAAAAAAAAAATAGAATTTTACAATACAATAAAAGTATAAAAATGAAAAGAAAAAGAAGAAAAAGAAAAAAGATAGGAAAAAAGAAAAAAGAAAAGAAGGGGAAAAAAGAAAGAAAACATAGAATTTTGACTTCTGCCCTTCTTTCTATCAAGTAATTGTCATCTTACTCTTTCCCCTCCCTCTTTAACCCTTTCTAATCCCCAAATCCATAAATCATCGGTTCTGTCTTTTCTTCTTTCTGCAAAAAGTCCATATAAGGCTTCCCGTCTTTTAAAAAAGTCTTTATCACGTTTCCCCTGACCAGACTGGTCAGCTTTGCCATTTCCATGAGCTCCTAAAACACGAGATCTTCTCATATGCTAAAACAAATGTTGCATATGACAATCTTACATGTAATGGGAGTGCACGTAGAAGTTAACCTTAATAACACTAACCATGGTATGGGAGAATCTCCTCATGAGTCATGGCTTTTCCAATTTTTTTTCATGTGAAAATGCAGCATATACAAGTGTCGAGAAGCCAGAAAAAGCAGGATTTCCAAATAAAAAAATAAAATCAGACGGGCGCTCTAGTTTAAGATAGCAAATTGCAGAGTTTTCCTATACAAAGAGTTCTACTGCACTAAATTATAAATTACTTAACATGTTTTTCTGGTCATTCTTCTACCACAGTGTTCTATTTCTTTGGGGTAATATCCATGGAACATTTTGCATTATCAGAAAATCTTAAATCTAAATGCAGTAAAAGTCAGGCATCTCAATTGATGACTCGGGGTAATAACATTTTACGTTCATGGATTAAAACAGTCAGTGGTAAATGCCTTCAATAGATAAATATTAAGTTGCTTCTTTTCCCCAGCCAAATAAATTATTCTCCTCTATAAATTCTGCAGTGGGGGGGGGGAATTCTTTTATTTGCTCTTATTTATTTATTTATGAAACAACACATTCCATAGGTGTTGACTTTTCTCACACACATACACACACACACACACACGTTTACAAAGTGTATTTTGAGGTTTTTTTCTGGGATTCCAGAGAAATACAGAGAGATTCTTCAGCCACATTTTTTATGTATTGCCTTGCAGTAAACATTAACTTCTTATTCATGCCACATGGGAGCAAATCCTAAGGAAATTCACCAGTATTTGCTTCTGCCCAGTTTCTGCTTCTTCCTCCTCCGTTTCCTTCCTCACAGGTCTCTACATAACTACTCCCTGTGAATAACTTCTTCAAGTTATGTGTGATCTGCTCAAGAAATCATCTTTTCAAAGACTGTTTCTTTAAATAAATATGAGCTAAAAACTGGATGTTAAAAGAACAGAAAGCTAAGACATTCGGAATGCTATGCCCAGTAATAATATGATCTAGTTTAGGCATATGTTTTCCAATACTGGTTTCCTTCCCACCACGAGCTATGAAGAGGAAAATTTTAATTAACAAACTTCCACTCGTGACCCTATAAACCAGGGGTGGGCAACGTCCGGCCTGCGGGCCATATAAGGCCCGCGAAAGCAATTGGTCCGGCCTGCGGCAGGGGCGTGGGAGGCGAGGCGGCAGCAGGAGTGGTGGGCATGGCACCGGGTGTGGCGGCCCCCCGGTGCACGTGATTGGCTCCTGCCCGCAAAGCCCGCCCCTTCCGCGTGATTTTGCTCTCGCCCACAAACCCCGCCCCCCGGCCCTCGAGTGATGTTATAAATGTCAAAATGGCCCTTGACATAAAAAAGTTTCCCCACCCCTTCTATAAACGAAGACAAAACTTTGAAAGATTATGGAACACAGTGGTGTTACTGCTCACAATCAGCATTTCTCAACTTTATTAACATAAACAAGTTACTGGATTTTGTTTTGCAATTAATAAAATTGTGTAACCAGGCTATTCAGCTGTAAATCCCAAAACAAGCATGTCACTGTTTTTAGGCATATTTTACATTCAAAGGGCAGTTTGGAATCCTGAGGAGTTAACTCTTTGCGGAATATATATTATTTCTAAAAAACCATTTCATTAAATCTTTTGCTCCATCATGTGAGAACAGACAACCATTATTAGAAATGCATGAGTACATTTTGCATAAGCACTGTTAATGTTACGTTCCACTTTTCAGTAGTTCAGTAGTCATGGTTGGGGACGGTGGCAGTCAAGGGTGATAAAAAGATCTAATGTGGCCTTAGTGCTATAGGTTGTCCACCCCAAGATAACACATGGTTATGCCCCAAGCTCATTCCACTGCCATATTAACGTCTGGTCTGCTAATACAGGGACAACTCCCCACAGTTTTGTTGGCATTATCAGAAATGGCTTGCACTAAGTTCTTCCTAGAGTTTTCTCTCAATTACTACCTATCAATCATCTACTAAGTAAATTTTCAGTTCAAAGCTTTAATATAAAACTAGGACTATTCGGTCCGGGATACAAAAATTCAGACAACCACTCTAGGACAGCAAATTGAGTTTTCTGTATATCTTTGCCGTTATCTGGATTTTCACAACTCATGCATGATAGCCCTAATGAAACTCTTTACTAAGGTCTATACCAGGGGTCCCCAACCTGTGGGCTGCAGCCCACTAGTGGGCCGCGGCCTGTTAGGAAGTGGGCCGCGGGGCTCCCACCTGCAAACCCGCCCCCCTGTGCATGCAATTGGCTCCCACCTGCAAACCCCGCCCCCAGTGTGCGTGATTGGCTCGCACCTGCAAACCCTGCCCCCCAGTCCATGCGATTGGCTCCTGCCTGCAAACCCCAGCCCCCAGTGCATGCAATTGGCTCCCGCCTGCAAACCCCCCCCCCCCCCCCGGTCCGTGGAAAAATTTTCTTCCATGACCAGTCCCTGGTGCCAAAAAGGTTGGGGACCGCTGCTCTATACAATGTACATCAAAGAAAAATTAAAGCCTTCCATTGGTTTTTCTTCCTGTTTTTCAGCATTTTGTTATTGATATAAGGGAAAATGCAGTTACTATCCTTCTATATCTCTTTATGATAATTAAGTGGAAGTAAATCCAACTTAGTTTGAACATGTCTTCTCCACAGAAATTTATGATGACAGCTGCTGGAATAGAGATGAATAAAATCCAATGCTTTCTAAAATGTGTATGCTCTTCATTCCTCAGAGATGGATTTCTGTCATTCAGTCTGATAAATGTAAAAATTATTGCAATTATGTTCCACTTTTCCTAGTATGGAGCAATTTTGCAGGCAACCACTCTTCAGATTAATATGTTAAGGATATATAATGAAATGCACCTCCGGCCATGTCCCTCTCTAGGACACCCAGGACAGCCTCAACTATTATGGCAGGCCCAGATTGCCAGATAGAGCTTCACTATAGATGGGAAATAGTTTGAACCTAATAATCAGACCTTCCTCCCACTGAAGATGTTGCGTAGTTGCGCAATGAAACGTCTGCAAGAAAACAACCAGGCTCAGAGAACACCAAGGACTCCACTCAGACCAAACTTTAACAGGACTTACTTTGAAGTATTATTTTAGTATTGCCACCAGGCTCATACACTCCTTGAAATTTTGCTGCCAGATTCATGGATTAGATCAGGAGTTCTAAACCTGGGGTCCATGGGCCCCTTGGGTATCTGTGGGTAGGTTTCAGGGGGTCGGTGAATTTGGATGGGGAAAAAAATGACAATTTTATTTTTACCTACATTAATATATTATATATTTGTTATTTTTTACTATTCTGATAACTGTAATTGAGCATAATAATTTTCCTTTGTAATACTATGTAAAATCCTATATACTTTATTTTATGCATTGAAATACATTTTTCTGAGAAGTGTCCATAGCTTTTGCCAGGCTCTCAAAGGGGTCCATGGCACAAAAGAGTTAAGAAGCCCAAGACTAGATTGTTCTCTGGGTGTATTTAAGGTTTCCCTTCATTGATAAATAAATATATGGATTCCCTCTCTTAACTAACAACCATACGCTGGATAGGGAACTGATGGATAAACAGTTGCTGCAAGCCCCTTTCCCCTGCCCAGCCCACTGTCTAGAACTGCTGTTTAGTTACAACTCATCCATCGGTTTTTGGAGAAAAAGTAGGGAGCTGAATAAGGAACCAGTCTTCTTCTTTGACAATTTACAGCATCAACGGAAGAGCCGGGAACCCCAATGTTTCTCCTTACCCCCAAGACTGCCCTTTTCTGTATCTCAAAATATCAGCCAGTAGTGAAACAGAGGAGAGTAAAAAGAGGCAGCATAATTCAGGGGCAGGACAATGGGTTTTTGTGGCCAAAAGCCACACTTTAATTTTTAAGGAGGCTAAACTCTACTATGAGAATGAGGCCTTATCACACCTGTGGCCAGGCCCTGGGAGTTTTCTTTTTGCTTGTGATATACAAATTTTAGGGCTTCCATTAGAGTTTGTGTTTCTTTCTCACCATGGCTATCAGTTTTCAGTAGTCAGGGTTGGGGACGGTGGCAGTCAAGGGTGATAAAAGAATCTAATGTGGCCTTAGTGCCATAGGTTGTCCACCCCAAGATAACACACGGTTATGCCCCAAGCTCATTCCACTGCCATATTAACGGCTGGTCTGCTCAGGTGAAGGTTAGGGTTAGGGTTAGGGTTAGGGTCAGTGAAGCATCAGTGAAGAAGCATCACAAGTTCTCCCTTTCCTTTCCATCAAAAGCAGCTGATTAAGCTATGCAGTACAGAACATGTGTGTGTGTGTGTGTGCGCGCGCATTCTGGGAGATGGAGGAAATGAACTGGGGTTAGATTTCAGCAAGAAAACATCAGAGGGGTACAGATCTCTATTGGGGCCAAAATAGTAGAGTTTTTAGCACACATTAAAAATTGAGTGCTTCGTGTACTATGTGGGATGGCCCTACACATATAGGCATGCATATAGGTTTCCAGCAGAGCCAAGTTATTTCATTTCATCTTGACTTGGAGCATATTTTCTTAAGAGAGTTATGATATTAAAAGAAATAATTTCCCAGGACTCTTTCAAGATAATGATAATTCTTAATGCCTGCTTTGATGCTACATCTTTATTGTGTCACCCACAGTTTTGTACTTAGGTTGAATTTTTATTCAAATCACACTAAGTCTCAGAATGTGATCTGCTCACTTAACCTAATTAATATCCTGAAGAGGATAGTAATGATTTAGAAATGTACCTTTTGAGTCTCAGTCACTGCAGGAGCTGTTAAGTAGAGGTTGGCCTGAAACAAAATATTTATAATATTAGCTCAATGAAAAGAATCTTTCATTTATATTAAGGAGAATTACTTATATTAAGAAGAGAGGATTCAATAGTACACACTTCTGTTCCCATCGTTGGGTTTTTCATTTTGTTTTGACTTGGTTTAGGCATCTGGGTATTTTTGTCTTGAGAAAAAACTATAAACAGGTTGATTTACAAGTGGAAAATGAACTGAAAGGCCAGATGTTTTTTCTTTCCTTTTTTAATATAAACAAACAAGCAAAAATCATCCCAATATTGTAGAACCACTTGAGATGTAAGCAAAGAGGAAAAGGTAATAAAAAGAAAAAGTATGCCCACTAGCAATCTAAAGTATTCACTGCACCCATCTTTAGATTATAGACACACTAGAGATGAGTCCTATTTGATAGAAACTTCCATATTTATAGCAAATAACCAACAACTGTGTATTTCTTGCATAATGATAGTGACAATATTTCAGCAGAGTGGTAGAATGATCACTTCCATTCTGGTATCTCATCACAGAGGATTGGCATAACACAGGCAGAATAGAATTTGTCATCTCTCTCTCTTTTATTGACTAAGCAATATACAATAAAATCATCAGCATATTGAAGTTCTATAACAGAAGTTGCAATTACCTTATTTTTTGCTTTCAGCCTACTAAGATTAAAAAGCTTTCCATCTGTTCGATATATAATTTCTACACCAGTAGGATACCTTTGGAAGACAATCTTACTCGGCTACGAGTGATCGCCAATGAATGAATAGAATAAAATAAACCAGCTGTTTATTGCTTCTCCTTGGAGCTGTCCACTGATCCATCAGAAAAATCAAGAAGGGCTTCCGGTGGAGAACATGGCTGACTGAACAGCTGTGTCCGCGAGCTCCGCGGGCAGATCTGACAATGCGGCTTTTTTGGGGGCGTAGGCAGGCTTTTCCTGCAGCCCTAGAATGTTTTCATGGTCAGAAAACACTTGGAATCATCCCATTTGTACTCCAAAGTGCCGTCTTGCAGCCAGAGAATAGCAAACACCATTCACAACGATCCGGTAAGAGACGACGGGAGCCATGGACATCACCATTTCCATGCCACGCTGTAGCCTTAAGAGACATTAGGTCGAGCCACCCCATTTCTAAATCACTCAATTTATATATTTTTTAAATTTTGTACCCTAAGAGGTACTGCTTTCTACAGTAAGAAGAAGCAGACTCTCTTGGTGCTTATCGTTATTTCTGGATTAAAATTTTAAAATCTTTTTAAGTTTTGGCTTGTTTTCCCATTTAAAGATTAAGGAGAATTGAGATTAAATAATTGCCTCCCTGCTACTATTTTTGTACCAAATTTGAAGGATTTAATATTTTCCTACATGCTGAAAAATTTGTTTTGAATTTCTAGCTCTCTATTCACTTTCTCTGAGAGCTGCTTCTTTTGCTTCAATTTCACTAGGAAGTTTTTTATTAACTCATTAACTCCTATCTGCGTGAGTGAAGTATCTAGGGGGCGCCATAATCTACTGCCTGAAGCATGGAAGATTTCAAGGAGACTCTCTCAGAGTTCCATGGTAAGCTTCGCTCTGACTTTAAACAGATATTTAGACAGTTATTTTATGATGCCTATCAAGCTACTCTGCAGAATATTCATGACACTGGGGAAGATATTATTTCTAAAGTGTATCATCTGGCTGAAGATGTTATAGAAGAAGATGAAGATTTTGACAAGGATGGAGATATTTCCACTGACAGCAAGTTTGAAGTAATGCCAGATGATGATTATATTTTGGTGCTGAAGGGGTTAAAGCAACAGTCTGAGCTGCAGATAACAAGGAGAGTTGTTTTTCTGAGGGAATGTTTTGGGAGAGAATCTACTTTGTGGGAGTTTTTTTGCTGAGAAGTCTGAGTTTCTAAGGGGGGCAGTTGGGCTGTTTGATTTTTGTAAGAAAAATGCCTTGTGGGTAATATGCAAATGTTTTGGTTTATTTCGAAGTGGGGTAAAAAATTAAGAATGTTCAATTGGATTGCCAATGAGGCTTTTATGATTTCATTTTTTTTCTAATGATTTGGATTAAGATTTATTGGATTTTTTTAAAGGTTTGTTTGATTTTTAGGATTTATAAAGTACTGATAAGGTATAATAACAATTGCTTGATTTTTAGGTTTAATAGGGTTAAGACTGCTGTAGTTATTAATTATGAAAGTAGACTATTTATATTTTAAGGTGTGAGCATCTTAAACCAATCAATTTAATCAATTTAATCAATCAATTTAATCAATTTAATTGATCAATTTAAGATGTGAGCATCTTAAACCAAGCCAAATACAAATTTGTGGCCCTAGAGAATTCCTGGAAGCTTGGCACTCAGACCAAGCAGCCATCAACAGACACATAGAGGTAAACAACATTTACATACCATTCATAAGAGACAATAGAAAAGCCAGAAGACCAGAACACCTCCTTGCCAGTAATCAACACCCAGATATGCAAAGATTAACACCAGGATTAGCACCAGAGGAACAATCAAACAGCACAATATACCCAAATCAAGGAACTATTAACTCAGTCAATCAACCAAGCAGCAAACAACAGCCCAATCAAGGAACTCCCAAGGAGAGAACAACACTTCCACCAACACAAGCAGGACAAGCCATGGTATATAAACAGAGAGCAAGTCCCACTCCCTTTTTGCACTGAAGATGTTGCCTAGTCTGGCAATGAAAGTTTGCAAGAAAGCAACAAGTCTCAGAGAGCACCAAGGACTCCACAGACAATTTATATGTTTTTATAATTGAATTTTTATGATAGTGGATAAAAAGTTATGAATGTTTAATTGAATTGACAATGAGGTTATTATATTTCATTTTTCTTTAATGATTTGGATTAAGATTTACTGGACTTTTTTTAAAGGTTGGTTTGATTTGTAAGATTTATAAGGTATTTATAAGGTATAATAATAACTGTTTGGTTTTTTTAAGTTTAATAGGGTTAAGATTGTTCTAGTATTATTAATTATAAAAGCAGACAATTTATATGTTTTTATAATTTGATTTTTATTACAGTGGACAGAAGTATATAGAATAGTGGTAGGAAGGAAATAATTAAATAAATGTTGTCTTTTGGGGGAGGGAAGTTTATATTATATAAGGGGAAGGAGCAATTGTATTAATGGTTTGTATATGTGTTAATGGAAGGATTTATAGAAATAATGTGATTTTGGTTTAATATAGAGTAAGGGATTGAATATGGAAATATGCTGTATATTCTTGTGAAAAGTTGGAAGTCATTTCTTTATGTAATCCTCAAAATTCTTTTTTCTTATGTTTCACACCTTTTTAGTTTTCTTTTTTTCTTTTTTGTAGTTTTTATCTTTGTTTTAAACTTAATAAAATTCTTGGATAAAAAAAAAAGAAAAATCAAGAAGCCAGGTTTATAAATAGGATGACTTTGAGGTTCATTTTATACCAGAAGTCCCTCTATTTTGAGAGTGTCCTCTGCTTGAAGAGTGTTGCAGTCCACATTTGGTGTAAAGATATGAATAATAAGAAGTCTTGTTATAAGATTTATTATTATTATTATTATTATTATTATTATTATTATTATTATTTTATTTAAATTTATATCACCGCCCATCTCCCCCTAACGGGGGACTCTGGGCGGTTTACAATAAAATCAATAGTAAAAACATATATAAACATAAAATTACAATCAAGCCAATAAATAGAATAAATAAGTATAAAATCCAAGGGATGATAAAATCTCAAATAATAGGGAGGGCACTATTATTAAGGGAAAATGCAGTTACTATCCTTCTATATCTCTTTATGATAATTAAGTGGAAGAAAATCTATTTTAGTTTGAATATGTCTTCTCCACAGAAATTTATGATGACAGCTGCTGGAATAGAGATGAATAAAATCCAATGCTTTCTAAAATGTGTATGCTTTTCATTCCTCAGAGATGGATTTCTGTCATTCAGTCTGATAAATGTAAAAATTATTGCTATTACAACTCATAATGTGAATTTGAATGCAGCATTCTTGCTTCTAACGAAATCACAAGATACTTTGATTAGTGCTTAATTCAGAATGGAAAGAGCAAGAGAAAGAAATGCTATTCTCAGCTCTGCAAGCCCTTAACCTAAGCTGTAGTTTTCAGGACTCACTTCAGTTATTCAGTTATTGGAAGCAGACTTCTCTATACATGCTCAGAAGTCCTCTCAAAGGTGGAGTCAGATGTGAAGGCCTTGTTATGAAGATACTTACATATTTTGTTTCCCGCCCAGCTGGCCTCTGCGAAGCTGTAGATGTCTGCAAGGAATCCAACAACATCACGTAAGAGCGGTATGGCATTGTGCAGAAACGTTTTGCTACTGTAAATTGTTACATTTGGGCACTGCTGGAATTTGTTTTCCATTACCACCAAACAGCAAAGACAGTAAGAAAGCTGTGCATTGAACTAGAGTTGTACAAAATATTCATGGGTAAACTGTGCTTGCATAGAACGAGTGTTTTTTTGTGGCCACACCTAAGCATGCGTGTTTTGGCTGTTTTGTTCCAAGCAGAGGCTGAAATGGAGTGTTGGTTTTGGTCTGGGTATAAATGTTTCGAGTGTCCTGTTCTGTTTTAGCTGCTGTGATTGGAAATTGTCTTGTCTCTTGCACTTTGGGTCTTTGTCTTTTGAATTCTCCTACCTTAGCCAGTACATTGGGAGGGATTGGTCATGTCCCTGCTGTTATTGGCTTAGGTTTAGGGTGTGTGATGAGGCTTGGGTTTTGGAATGAAGCAGCAGGCATTTAAGGAACATCTGGCACTCCGGGAGAGCCCCTGCGGAGGGCTAGTCAAAGGGAGGACCTGGCCAAGATTTACTGGTCAAGAAAGGAGGAAGGGAGTTGCTGTAAGGAAGCTTGACTATGTCCACTGCTTCTGAGGCAGCAGGGGTGCTTCCAGCCAGCACTGTGATGGGTGAAGCTGAAGAAGGACCCGATGCTAGAGGAAGAGCTCTTCCAGCCATGCAAGTAGGGGAGATGGTGGTGTTCATACTTCAGGAAGACAGCTGACTGCTATCAACCCAGGGGCTGAGGGTGAAGCCAGGAGGAGAAGGAGCTGCCTCCTCCACATTATGTACTGGTAGTTGTGATCCAGGCATGCCAGCAGACCACCCACTACCACTCAAGTGGGCAAGATATGGGCCTGAGGCAGCAAGGTATGGAAGCAGTTTAATATTCTGCTTGAAGACCTACAGTATATTATTTGTCTACAATTACTGCAAGACATGGGTCAACAGGAGGACAGACACTAGGTATCTTTTGACTTCAGGGATGCTTAAACATCTATTTAGGCATCATCCAAATCTCCTTCCTACCTCGGACAGCATTAGGCAGCCTATGTTGCCAACTAACAGCAGGGCACCAACTCTCAAGCAGAGCAAGCTGCTTGTATCAGCGGTTGAAGCAGCATCAAATGGCAAGCAGCTGGAGCACTTTTTGGGGGGAGATGGGTGGTGATAGAAATTGAATGAGTGAATGAATGAATGAATGAATGAATGAATGAATGAATGAATGAATGAAGCATTCTATCACATAGATTATGCCATGGATGACCAACTATTCTGCATGGTGGGGTATGCTGAATTTCAGTGACTTCTCCTCCATCCGGTTGCCCCTGATTGCCAGATTCCTTCATGTACCACCTACATCAAGTGGATGGGTATAGGTGCTTTTCCTATATCGCTCGTGCAGGGTGGAAGTGTTGGGACTGCTATGAACAGTAGGCCTTGAAATGTATATCTACTCCATCTCAAACATTTGGTTCAGTTGAGTTGTAGGGCATGCCTCTTACCAACAGAACACCCTGGTGAGACTGGGGTGAGATTGAGAGATAGCTGCCACTGAAGGTCCCGCCAATTCTTAAAGTGCAGAACCCAGACACAGACTGGGAGCTGCTTCACACAGAGGTGCGGGATATGGCTCACTTGACTGTTGAGGTATAGCAATGAATTGCTTGCTGAGAGCTGACTGTTTGGGCAGCCAAATATGGCATCATGGTCATGGACACTGGGTTCCACATGAGAAAGGCACCATCAGGTACAGTTTGTTGGTATCAAACTTCATCACTTCAGCTGGCACTGTAATTGTCACCAGTGCTCTTACAGACAACTGCTGTAAGATTGCTAGTTATTCGACCAGAGTGTGAAGGGGAGGTGGATGTTAGACTAGATATCTGATCCCTTAGGATAGAGCTTTCCAAACTGTGTGTCAGAACATGTTAGTGTGTTGGCTGCAGTGTCTGGGTGTGTTGCGGCTGCTGCTGCCTCCTGGCTTCCACCCAGGTCCTAGTGCCTGCCTTGTGCCTTGCTGCCTCCAAACCAGCTGTGATTCCGTGCAGGTCCTAGTGCCTGCCTTGTGCCCTGCTGTAAGAGTGTGTCGTGAAATGATGCCCTGCTGTAAGAGTGTGTCGTGAAATGATGCCCTGCTGTAAGAGTGTGTCGTGAAATGATGCATGTCTAAAAAGTGTGTCACCAACATGAAAAGTTTGGAAAGCTCTACCTTAGGATGTCCCTACCTGGGGGAACTCCACCTAACTGTTGTTCAAATGGCTGTTTGAACAGTAGGTACACAACATTGAGCCGTGTGTATTATTGACCCCAGGAGTGAGACTTATGACTGAAGCAGTCATACAGTAAGTGCTTCTTCTTCATGATGAACCTTGTAAGGGCAGAAACATCCATGCTGAGCCAAGTTCTGCCCTTGGTTCTTTTCTTAGAAAAGCCCTTCACTTCAGCTAGGCTCTGAAGATGGTACAGCCTTGACAGTCCAACTTCACATTGGAGTCATGCAGCAGCTGAAACTCTTGGGTTCCCAGCAAGCACATTTACAATTGTCACAGAGTCCCACGGTCACGTGATCACCATTTCTTCACTTCACAACCGGCTTGCGACAAGCAGAGTTAATAGAGAAGGCAGAAGTAAAATCGTAAGTCGCGGTCACATAATATTTCACTTAACAACCACAGCACTTAGCGATGGAGTTGCCAGTCCCAATTGTGGTCGCTAAGTAAGGACTACCTGTATGGGATTTTCCTTGTCATGCCCAAGCATGCCAACCACAACTTATGGTAGCAGGTGTTTTCTGTGGGCTCAGCTAGCAGTGTAGAATGTTGTTCTATGCTAGATCTGAATCTGAATCTATTATCCTAACAGTCTAAAAAAGCATGAGGAGCTTAGGTGAAGAGCTGCTTCTCCTATACCATGTTGTTCCCTGTATCTATTAACCCACACCTCTTATCCTCATCTTTCTGTTACATTGTCTGATGTTTAGTTTTTAAAGTTTTTTGAGTTTCATGAAGTATCAGAAATGAGGGACCAGGAATACTAACATGCCTGGCAGAAGTGAAAAGAGCAACGTGACAAAGGCAGCTGCAAAGGGCTGCATCAAGAAGCATCATAGAAAAGCTTCAAAACAACTGGAAGAAGATAAGCAATAAAAAAACCTGGACCATCTGAACAACAAAAAGAAGGCCCGTAAGTCTGCCCTGCCCCTTAAGTCAACAGTTGATAAGTATCATACCTTATTTCAAGGGTCCCCAACCTTTTTGGCACAAGGGACCAGTTTTGTGGAAGACAATTTTTCCACGGAGCGGGGGGGGCGGGGTTTGCAGGCGGGAGCTAATCACGCAGACAGGGGGTGGGGTTTGCAGGTGGGAGCCAATCGTGCGGACCAGGGGGCGGGGTTTGCAGGCGGGAGCCAATCGCGCGGACTGAGGGGCGGGGTTCGGAGACCGGCATGGCAGCCCGGTTCCTAACAGGCCACAGACCAGTACTGGTCTGCAGCCCGGGGGTTGGGGACCCCTGCCTTATTTGACTGAGACTCAGAGCTCAGAGACAAAGTAGTAATAAACAAAGAGGGAGAATTAGCCAGAATGGAATCTGAGACCCTCGAAGTGGATTCAACTGGAAACTCATTAGAGGTGAACACAGATCTGTCCTTAGTTACAAAAAACTGCTTGCTTACTGCCCACACAGTCATATCTATATATTGATCAACTGTTGGAGGCCAACAAAAAGCTAGAGGGGAAAAAAAAGGCTAATAGAAGAAAGATCAAACCAGTCCATACTCCAGGAAATAAAGCCAGACTGCTCACTTGAGGGAATGATATTAAAGGCAAAACTGAAGTACTTTGGCCACATAATGAGAAGACAGGATACCCTGGAGAAGAAGCTGATGCTAGGGAAAGCAGAAGGCAAAAGGAAGAGGGGCCGACCAAGGGCAAGATGGATGGATGATATTCTGGAGGTGACGGGCTCGACCTTGGGGATGCTTGGGGTGGCGATGGCCGACAGGAAGCTCTGGCGTGGGCTGGTCCATGAAGTCATGAAGAGTTGGAAGCGACTGAACGAATAAACAAAACAAGAAGAAAGATTCCCTAGCCTTGTAAAAGAGTAACTCCGATCGAACTAACGAGATAACATGGCTTCCACACTGCCAAGGCTTTAAGAGGCTTGTGCTGTTGTTTCAAGAACCAGTACTACCCCAAATGCTCTTAAGACTCAAGCACTTTCTACAAAGCTTTGGAATTGGGCCAACTACAGTATTTCAAAATATCTGTGCCTGCCCCTCCTAACTCCCAGGAAGCTTTCCAAGGCAGAACGGAAGGATACATCCAGGCCTGTTTCTGATTAACAGTGCTCCACATAATATTCTTCAGAAAAAATACACTGCTCAAAAAAATAAAGGGAACACTGAAACAACACAATGTAAGTCCAAGTCAATCACACTTCTGTGAAATCAAACTGTCCACTTAGGTAGCAACACTGATTGACAATCAATTTCACATGCTGTTGTGCACATGGAATAGACAACAGGCGGAAAGCATAGGCAGTTAGCAAGACATCCCCAATAAAGGAGTGGATCTGCAGGTGGTGACCACAGACCACTTCTCAGTTCCTATGCTTTCTGGCTGATGGTTTGGTCACTTTTGAATGCTGGCGGTGCTTCCACTCTAGTGGTAGCATGAGACGGAGTCTACAACCCACACAAGTGGCTCAGGTAGTTCAGCTCATCCAGGACGGCACATCAATGCGAGCTGTGGCAAGAAGTTTTGCTGTGTCTGTCAGCGTAGTGTCCAGAGCATGGAGGCGCTACCAGGAGACAGGTCAGTACATCAGGAGACGTGGAGGAGGCCGTAGGAGGGCAACAACCCAGCAGCAGGACCGCTACCTCCGCCTTTGTGCAAGGAGGGACAGGAGGAGCACTGCCAGAGCCCTGCAAAATGACCTCCAGTGGGCCACAAATGTGCGTGTGGCTGCTCAAACGGTCAGAAACAGACTCCATGAGGGTGGTATGAGGGCCCGACGTCCACAGGTGGGGGTTGTGCTTACAGCCCAACACCGTGCAGGACGTTTGGCATTTGCCAGAGAACACAAGATTGGCAACTTCGCCACTGGCGCCCTGTGCTCTTCACAGATGAAAGCAGGTTCACACTGAGCACATGTGACAGACGTGACAGGGTCTGGAGACGCCGTGGAGAACGTTCTGCTGCCTGCAACATCCTCCAGCATGACCGGTTTGGCAGTGGGTCAGTAATGGTGTGGGGTGGCATTTCTTTAGGGGGCCGCACAGCCCTCCATGTGCTCGCCAGAGGTAGCCTGACTGCCATTAGGTACCGAGATGAGATCCTCAGACCCCTTGTGAGACCATATGCTGGTGCGGTTGGCCCTGGGTTCCTCCTAATGCAAGACAATGCTAGACCTCATGTGGCTGGAGTGTGCCAGCAGTTCCTGCAAGACGAAGGCATTGATGCTATGGACTGGCCCGCCTGTTCCCCAGACCTGAATCCAATTGAGCACATCTGGGACATCATGTCTCGCTCCATCCACCAACGCCACGTTGCACCACAGACTGTCCAGGAGTTGCGGGATGCTTTAGTCCAGGTGTGGGAGGAGACCAACCGCCACCTCATCAGGAGCATGCCCAGGTGTTGTAGGGAGGTCATACAGGCACGTGGAGGCCACACACAATACTGAGCCTCATTTTGACTTGTTTTAAGGACATTACATCAACGTTGGATCAGCCTGTAGTGTTCTTTTCCACTTTAATTTTTGAGTGTAACTCCACATCCAGACCTCCAGGGGTTGCTTACATTTGATTTCCATTGCTTTTTGTGTGATTTTGTTGTCAGCACATTCAACTATGTAATGAACAAAGTAATTAATACGAATATTTCATTCATTCAGATCTAGGATGTCTTATTTCAGTGTTCCCTTTATTTTTTTGAGCAGCTTATATCAGGCCAAAGGAGGGAGATAAATTTGACTCGATGCAACCTCTCACTATGCCTTCTCAGGAGGAGCAAATGAACTTAATACAGGACCCTGATGATATCAAATCAAGTTTACAAAACATGGTAATAACCACCAATTCATTAAAGGACATTCTACCCCTGCATGCAGGAGACACACCCCTGCACCCAAATAGTCAAACCTTGGTATCTGGATAGGCTGACCATACGTCCCATTTTGAACAGGACAGTCCCGTTTTTTCCCTTTTTCTCAACCGTCCCATCATTTTAACATAAATGCCGGTTTTGTCCCGTTTTTCAGGAACAGGCGGAGGCGGAGCAGCCGACCGGAGAGAACCCGGAGGAGGAATCGCCCCCACCCACTGCGCCGCCTGGCCCGCCCCCCCATGCACCGACAGGCAGAGGTGACCCCCCACCCCCACCCCCAACCAGCCGCTCCACCCCTGCCCGTTCCTCTTGTCCTATTTTTGTCTCAAGGAAATATGGTCAGTCTATATCTGGATCATCACCAAGCTCTCTAGGCGAGATTGCTCCATTAAGTAAGAAGAGGAGATGCCTCAGTATAAATCAAGGGAAAGTTGAATTAAGATCCCCTATAGCAGTGTGAGCTTTGCTGGCTGGGGAATTCTGGGAGTTGAAGTCCATACATCTTAAAGTTGCCAAGGTTGAGAAACACTGCCCTACGGAGTCCTTAACTACAAACTACTGACTGATGGGCTTCTTTAACCGCCTCTTGATTCATGTTAGCTTATGAAGGGTGGAAAGGGTAACTTATGAAAATAAGGAAATTATGATGTAACCTTAGAGAGAGAGTTATAAAATGCATTTATAACTCTGTTAAAAAGATTGGAAGCCGCTTCTTTATCATTTTTTCTTTCTTTTTCTATTTTCTTTCTTACTTATTCACTATTCTTGCTTTCTTTGTTTCTTTTCTAATATTTGTATTGTTTTTATCTAGTTAAACATTTCTTCAATAAAACTTATATTAAAATAAAAAATAGAATGCTGTTCTATGTTATCTGAGTGAGCAAGATGAAAGATTAGGGAACTGGAACAACCACTGAGTGAGGCTCACCCTGGAGGAAACTCCGCATGGTTATATTCAGTCCTTGCAATATCTGAGCTGCAGGGGGATTTATCCACCATCTATTCGAGGACTCACTGGAAAAGACCCTGATTCTGGGAAAGACTGAAGGCAAAAGGAGAAGGGGACGGCAGAGGCTGAGATGGTTAGATAGCATCACCGATGTAATGAACATGAATTTGAGTAAACTCCGGGAGACAGTGGGGGACAGGAAGGCCTGGCGTGCTATGGTCCATGGGGTCACGAAGAATTGGACACGACTTAATGACTGAACAACAACAACAAAAATTCTATGACTCCCCACGCTTTCTCAACCCCACTGACGTGACCCCATCAGGATGATGTTGTTAGGCCTCCATCCCCGATGCAGCACGGTTAAACCAAGTATCCTGAAGCCACACATACAAAGCATACACACAGACATGCAGCATAGTGATAATGATGCTCTGGCCAGCAGCAGACCCCTCAACCCAGAGAGAAGAAATGAAAAGACCGTTCTTCCACATTCATCATGCTATTCCCTGACTGCCTAGAATGTAAGTTACTACTGTATTTTGCAAATACTTCTGTAGGGAAGATAGACTTCATGCGGGTGAGTGAATGCATGCAGCATCAAAAGGAAAACAGGAGGAATATTGGAACACCAGGATCTGCATCTCCCTTTTTACTGCCTACTTAATTTTAATATTCACATCCTCATCCCTGTTTCAACAGCAACAACAAAATACTATTGAGACACATATTTGGCTATTTGCGAATTTTCACTAGCACTTTTATCACTTACTTTGCCTGTATTCGAATCCAGTACGTTCTTCAGGGAGCTTGGAGAGGAGTTGCATCGGCGCTGTAAGAGTTGATTGAAAACAATAGGTGCTCAATTGCGGAATGTGAAAGGACGCACCCAAACAAGCAAAATTGGCTTTAAAATTTAGCGTACCCTGGTCAAAGGCTCTTGTAAGACTTGATCAATAGCAGCGCAAAGTTCTTCAGTTTGTTGCCTGAGTTGGGCAGGCGAGCACATCTATGGGATTTTTAAAGAGAAAAAACAATTTTATCTATGATTCTCAACTCCAGAGTCTAAGCATTTGTTTGCACCACCTCTGTCCCACATGACTTGCTGCTACAGCTACTGAGATGAGCTCCTACTTTGTGGAGCTACTTAACTAGATCTGAGTTGCGCAACTCTGGATGACCACTAGATGGCACATAGAATTTCGGCATCTCTATCACATAGAACAAGGGTCGGAAACTGCGGCTCGCGAGCCACATGCGGCTCTTTGGCCCCTTGAGTGTGGCTCTCAGGGAAACAAGGCTCCTGCTTGCGGCCGGGCTGGACAGGTCCGCGAACGCGGCCTGGTTCCGCTTCCTCTCGTCCCGCCCCTGGTTGCTGAGGGAGCCATAGTGCCTGAGACTGAGGGTGGCGAGTCAGCGCCTGGTTAACTGGAAGTCCTTACGGCGGGGCAGGATGCCATTTCTGCGCAGGCATCCGGGTCGCCTCTCCTGCTTCCGGCCATGAGCGCGGCGCTGGTCGACTACAGCAGAGAGGCACATTCTCTCCTGTCCCCCCCCCTAATCAGGATGGCAGGACTCGGCCCCCGCACCCCCCCTCCCCCTTGCCCGCCCCAGTACTTTTCCTCTCTCCTCTGCTGAAATTCCGGTCGCCTTTGCTTCCTGCAGGATGGGGAGGCAGATTTTTGAGAGTGGGAAAAGAGCATTTTCGTTTCCTTTTCCTTTGCTGGTGGGGGAGGAGAGGCAGACGAGCGTTCTCAGATGCTTTTCCTTTTCCTTCTTTCTTTTTGCAGGGGGGAGATTGAGCGAAGGGGCAGCTGGGCGCCGTTGGTTGAATTATCAGTGTGTCACGCCGCGCTGCTTGGAGCTCTCTGGCGTGTTTGTGTACCCACGGGTTCCTTGGCTGTAGAATCCCCTCCTTTGAGTCTCTTCTCCCCCTTTCTGCACAGAGGCTGCCTGCCTGCTCTCCTACCCCTTCACGCAATGGGTCGGTTTTGTTATTGTCCTTGTCCTCAGTGCCTGCTCCAAAATACTGCTGCACACACCCCTTTTTTGCTGTTGAAAGGAGAGGGGGGGATGATAAACCTTTGCTCAAGGCAAGTGGGTTTTTTGAGGGGGCGAATACATTTTAGCCCTGTGGAAGGAAGAGAAACGCCAGGGATTTCATGCTGGCTGCGCCCCCTCCCTCCGGGAGCCCCCCGGCAGCGTGGCTCTTACTGAGCCCTCCGGAGTCCGAGCCCCCATTCTGGGGGTGCCGCCCTAGCCCTGGTGCGTTGAGCAAATTCAGCCAGCCGGGCTGATTGAGTAAACCAGGCATGGCGGCAGGCGTGGCGGTCCCCCAGTGCATGCCATTGGCTCCTGCCTCCAAACCCCGCCCCTTCCATGTGATTGGATCCTGCCCGCAAACCCCACCCCCTTCCACGCGATTGGCTCCCACCCTCAAACCCCGCCCCCTGGCCCTCGAGTGATCTTATAAATGTTATAAATGTCAAAATGGCTCCTGGCATAAAAAAGTTTGCCGACCCCTGACATAGAACAGTGTTTCTCAACCTTGGCAACTTGAAGATGTGTGGACTTCGACTCCCAGAATTCCCGAGCCAGCCATGCTGGCTGGGGAATTCTGGGAGTTGAAGTCCACACATCTTCAAGTTGCCAAGGTTGAGAAACACTGACAGAATATGTTGCTTTCTAGTTAGCAGTCATCAGAATTTTGCAACCCAGACTGGGTGCTCCTGGTACTCTGGAAATCTTGCACATTCTTGTCTTGATGGCACCCATTCTCAAACAAAGACTGGTTGGTGCTATGTAGCACATGGAAGGCTGCATACTTAGTTTCTTATTTCAACTTTTTTCTAGCTAAATACTTCTTTTGTTTTCTCCAACTTGCCATATGCATTTTCCACCAAGAAAAATGCAAGCCAGGAGATCCATTGTTGGTGTGCTTTCTGCATTTCATGCTGTAAAGTATTTGGGAGTTTGCACAATACCATTGCTCCCAAATGGACACAAAATCACCCAGATCATTATTTCATTCCAGATTTCAAAGTAGCTGCTTTGGAACAAATCAGTTTTACCAGCACGCTTGAGCAAGAGATTGCTGAATTTATGTAGATCAAGAGATTTTAGACCATCTCAGAAGGTCTCAACCACCACAATGGGTTTTTAAAACATTACAATTGCTAATTGATACGGTACTTGCAATCTGTCTCACATGCCGCCTGCATCTGCAGAGCCACCTTGTCTTCCCCTCCCCACTCCAGCTCATCCCAGTTTAAACCCAACATCAGTTTAGCTAATCCATAGAATTGATGAAGTGAGCTACAGCTCACTAAAGCTTATACTTTTTAATAAAATGTGTTAGGGCAACCAAACACCTCCTGATTTTGGGCTGCTCCTCCTACCCGGCCAGATTATTAACTGTGTATTTCTAGGGTTGTGCAGTGCTTTTGCTTTCACAAAGGCCAAATGGTGCTTCAGAGCTCACATGGGCTCACCTAGCACATTCCACCAAAGGAGCCCTATAGGAATTGACTGGATAGAAGTTGAGAGGAGGAGGATTTTTTTTCGACAATCATGCAGTTGCTTTAAAGTGTTGCACAACTTGCTATGAAAACACTAATCCATTCTCTGAAGCACTTTTTTCACCTTCAAATCCAAAGCATCACACAGCCCTATATGTATCTCCTCCATGGGAACCACAGCAGTGTGCAGTCTTAAGCATTTCTTTACCTGCTCAATTCTGATTAAAGAAATCTGACAGCGAAGCAATATGGCAAAAGTGAAATGAATTAAATACAGAGAAATTAATTGTCACCTCTGAATGTGTATCCAAAGCTCTGTCCTCGACTTCTGGTTCTGTTTTGGTTTGTTCATCGAGTGCCTATGGTTTAATTCATATTATTTTGAGATTAAGGCAAGAATAAAACAACCATTACAATAAAAATACACCTGTATAATCTGCTCCTAAAGTAATTTATATCACTTATATCCTACTCATCTAAGCATTAGAAAAGTATATGCATAAAGTACAGTATAAAACTAAATAATAAAATAAGCTCTTACCCAACTCAGTTGGTTAAGCATATAAGCTCTGTTGGTTAAGCATATAAGCTCTGAACACGCACATATACTTATGGGAGCCAGGGCAGCTCCTATAGCAGTGGTGTTAATATGTGCATATCATGAATTGCCCAATCTGCAAGTGCCACTGCACTCTGGACCACCCGAAGTCTCCAAATGCTCTTCAAGGACAGTACCATGTAAAGCGCATTACAATGGCTCAAAAGGGAGGTGTCTAAGAGCTGGATAACTGTGAGCAGTGCCTCCTGATCTAGAAACAGGCACAACTGCTGCACGAGATGTAATTGTGCAAAGGATCTCCTGGCCATGGCTACCACCTGCTCTTCAAGCAGGAGCCGTGAGTTCAGAAGACCCCCAAATTGTGCACCAGCTCTGCCTAGGAGAGTGTCACCCCATCCAGAGTCAATAACAGAAGATCACTAGATACAGGGATTTATAAAACCCACAGTCACTTACGATTCTACAACCACAACATTTGAGAACCTTGGAGTAGCCTAATATTGCTTTTGCCTAAGGCAGAGCTTTCCAAACTGTGTGTCGGGACACGTTGGTGTGTCGGCTGCAGTGTCTGGGTGTGTCATGGCTGCTGCTGCCTCCTGGCTTTCACGCAGGTCCTAGTGCCTGCCTTGTGCCTTGCTGTCTCCAAACCTGCCCTGCCAGGATTCCGCGCAGGTCCTAGTGCCTGCCTTGTGCCTTGCTGCCTCCAAACCTGTGTGATTCCGTGCAGGTCCTAGTGCCTGCCTCGTGCCCTGCTGTAAGAGTGTGTCGTGAAATGATGCCCTGCTGTAAGAGTGTGTCGCGAAATAATGCATGTCTAAAAAGTGTGTCACCAACATGAAAAGTTTGGAAAGCTCTGGCCTAAGGAATAATGAACAAATGCCACGCTGGCAGTCAAACTCCTCATTCCTTTGGAAACTACTTGTCACCTAATGAATTCACCCTGAATTCACATTAAGCTTGTTGAAGTATGGTTTATGCTTGACCATAATATATTAAGCCATAAATCATGATTCACTAATTGCAGTGGCTGGTTCCATTCAAACATGCTAAGGCAAGACCAATGAACCACGTTATAGTCAAGCACAATGGGGATGCCACACATTGAGTCAAAATATTGTGTCCTCTGGCATTGCCTAAAGGTAAAGGTAAAGGTTCCCCCCGCACATTTGTGCAGTCGTGTCTGACTCTAGGGGCCGGTGCTCATCTCCGTTTCTTAGCCGAAGGGCCAGCGTTGTCCAAAGACGCTTCCATGGTCATGTGGCCAGCATGACGCACACGGGATGCTGTTACCATCCCACGGAAGTGGTACCTATTAATCTACTTGAATTTGCATGCTTTCGAATTGCTAGGTTGGCAGGAGCTGGGGTAGTGCGGGAGCTCACTCTGTCACGTGGCGCTAGGGATTCGAACCTCCGAACTTGCGATCTTCCAATCAACAAACCTGGCATCTTAACTGCTGAACCACCACGCCCCTTGGCATTGCCTAAAGCAGCACTAAATAAGTTTTTAATAATTGGCGACTTGCCAGGTCAACCCTGCCAGCGCAGTGTTATGGATTCTTGGGTGCTAAATATGCAGCTGATTTTACAGTCACAACCAAAGTAAGAGTTTTATTGAGATTATATGTGGCTGTTGAGCTGTATTTTGCTTGTGGTTTACCCATTTGAGGGGGCGTGGTGGCTCAGTGGGTAAGACACCAGGCTTGTTGATCGGAAGGTTGCAAGTTCGGAGGTTCGAATCCCTAGCCCTGCGTGCGGAGTGAGCTCCCGCGCTAGCTCCAGCTCCTGCCAACCTAGCAATTCGAAAGCATGCAAATGCAAGTAGATTAATAGGTACCACTTCGGTGGGAAGGTAACAGCGTTCCACGCGTGTCATGCGGCCACATGACCATGGAAGCGTCTTCGGACAACGCTGGCTCTTTGGCTAACAAACGGAGATGAGCACCGGCCCCTAGAGTCGGACACGACTGCACAAATGTGCGGGGGGTACCTTTTCCTTTACCTTACCCATTTGAAGGCTTGATTTGGTATCAATCAGCCTAAAATCTGAAGTTTGAAAAGGCTTTCTAAACTAAATTTCAGCCCACTCTGAGGGGTCGTCCTCACATCTCCGTAACTGCAGCACAAACACGCGCCAATCTCATGAGGTTGCCTCTGTCTCATTCCCCAGGTCACAACTGAAGCAGCTTGAAACTGTATTTAGCCCTCTGGTTTTAAAAGAGTCCTTTCTTTCTATTTCCCCTGGATATGATCTAGCAAGGTTTATGAATGTGGGTTAGGGTTGAACCTGTCCAAATTCTAATGGCCACTTTAGGCTGCTGCAGACACGCCTCTTCCCTTCAACAGTTGGGAGCATTTTGGGTTGGGCCACAGGAGAGATCCCAGACCTGTCTTCTGCAGAGGCATTAATTGCAGTTATTTATTTATTGCATGCCTGTGTAATGACTGATTGGTGCTTCCCAAAGTGCTTGATCAATCTTATGCAGGCACCATATAAACACAGAATTAGCAGTGTTTGAAAAGCACTAGACCTGTAGAACAAGGTTTTGATGCTCTTTAGAAAGCCTTCCGCTGCATGGAAGGTTCCTTTAAACTAGGAAAGAGAGAGGGATTCTACCAGCTCACGTTGTTGATTCTGTCACTATTGGCTGCATTGCAGGTTTTCTGCAGATTCACGCAGACATACTTTTTACTCCTTTTATTATGGGAGAGGGGGGTGGAGATCATTCTGCCTATGCATTCCAGTTGCTTGTCATCAATGGCACCTTCTGCTTCACGTTGTGCCTCTCGTCCAGGCCTGTGATCTGTCAGCCAGGCTATTTTTAGACACGGGTTCAGCGCTCTTGCAGAAGAACAGTAGACCCACTTCAGAAATAGCTAGACTGAGAGGTCACAGGCAACGTGTCAGGTGGCTAAACATACTGTTTCAAGCACCTGCCTACTCTCCTACCCTCCCCATGTTAGGGAGAGTGATTGGTGGTTGTTTTAACACTGGTAGGCGATGGCTGGTGGGAGAGAAAATAAAGCAGGGGAATCCACCAATTGCTTTCCTTAACTTGTCTCACATTAATAGAGGAAGGACAGAACCAATCATCAGCCTTGTTACTGTGGCTGAATAGGACTCAGCAATCTGGGCAGAAAATGTTATGCCAGCATGCTTTCCTGCTGTCTCAAAGACTTAATTACAAAATTAATATTAATACCAGCACAAAGCTTTGAGCACCCAACTAACCTTCTGTTCTAGAAGCAATGTGTTTGTTGGGATGGCTGCAAATGTCTTGTAGCTTGTATTGATCTTGTATGACTGCAAATCATAAACAGAAACAGAAAGCACATGATACCATTAAAACTAATTCTTTTAAGTCTTCAATATGAATGCTGCCTTAGAATAAGGGAGAAAAAGGGTACACGTCAATATATTATTCTGACTTTTAAAAGTATTGAATGTCCATGTGTCTCCTCTTAATGTCATAATTTATATAATAGGGTTCCCACCATAGTTTATTCCAGAGACTGGATACCCATTCATATATTTTACTCAATGCATAGATGTTTTTCCTTCTGCCTATAGAAGTGACACATTCAGCTACAAGCTCACTGAAGACCTTTGTGATCAGAGATGGACAATCACCTTTATGGAGTAATTTTTCTTAAACTATTTTAGCATGAACCTCAAACTTGTTTACCAAGTAACAGTACAAATATAGCCAAACTGAGAAGGAAAGGATATTCAGTAAAGAAAGAAAAATATTTTTGTGCCTTGCCTCTAGTTCTTCCTTCATTCCATTTATTGGACAATAAAAACATTAATTTACCAACATATCTTGGAAACTGCTTGGGATAATTCCACTCTTAATGTCATTCAGCATTCACAAAAAAGTGGGAATTTTTGACCATCCTTTAATAAGCTTCTATGCTTTTCTTAGCAACTGAAATCAGTGTTCTACAATGTTAATGTAACAAATTACATAAATATTTCCTGTTGTCCCCACTTTTTTTAGGTTGTTGTCCATACTACTTTTTCAGTTTCTGAAATGCACTGAATACAAAGCTATAAAGCACTGAAATGCAAATTTAATTGATCTTAACTCTTCACTGTTCTTGTCCTTGCTTTCCCTGCTATTTCCCAGTTTGTCTCCCCAGAGTTATGAGAAGTCTAGTTATCAGAACCAAATGTTAGTAACTCTTAAGAGACAAAGTGGATTTGGCAGCTCACTGATCTCCATGATTCAGTCATTTGTTAGACATAGCATTAAAGCCAGCATTCAACTGTATTCATTTACTTTATTCTTATTTATGTATTTATATTTCAAATTTCATCACTGCCCATCTCCCTCAAAATTCTTCCCTTCTTACATTTCATCCCACCACCTGAATAAGAATTTTGATTTCTGCAGGGTTCCTTTCAATAAGTCAACCCCTTGGAGAGCTGGGCTTTAATTAGGAATTATGCTTTTATAGTATTTAAGATAGCAGAACTATACAGTCAACATGCCACATTTATGAGAGATGCTGTCACAGAAGAAATGGAATATTACAGACAAGGGTTCAATGTGCAGAAAGAGGCAGTATCATTATTATCACTCTCCCAAATCATGTCGTTTCACTGCTCCAATGACAGTGAGTTAAATATGGAGCTGGAGAAGCTTAGATGATAAACTTTTATTCATGGCAGCTTCTTCAGCTCAGTCACCCACATCTGAGGGGACTCTGTTGTGAATATAAGAGGCTTTATGTGTGCACCAGTCAGCCTTCAGATTTACACTGGAGCTATGCATTCAGTTCTGCCCATGATTTATTTTGCAAACATCTAAATCACAGCAGATTGGGAGAGGCAATTGTAGTAGAAAGGGAGCAAGCAAGAAATAAGTCAAGCAGACATATTTCCCACAGTTACTGACACTAATTGTCCCAACCTAAAGTGTATATACTTATGAGAAGTAAGTCTGAGATTTGATACATGTGCTGGTAAAGTAATGGGTAGCTCTACCTTTAGAGCTCAGCTCATTTTTGAAGATCTCTGATAGGGGTTGGACACAAAAAGGGTGCTACAATTGGAAGTAGTCCCCACGAGGTAGAGGGTTTGAATTGTTGGAGGGTTTTAATTACTGGAAGAGGGTTTGAATCCATAAAAAGATCTGATGCCTGATGAGAACAAAACTAGTTGCATGCTGTCTCCTGGTGTCAATATAAATGAAAATACTACATAGGATAAATACCATGTAAAGATAGAGAAATCCCAATCACCCATCTCAAAGATGGGGAGTGGAAGCCATATAAAACTTCATTAAACGAGGACATGACTTATATAGCACTGTTTCTCTCTAGACTGACAGCTTAATGAAAAGAATAGAATTGTCACCCTACTTTTAGTTTGCATGTATGGGGTGAGGGGTTGCTGTCAACCTAGCCCTGACCTGGCCTCCAGTAAAGTTTCAAATAAGGCATTTAAGGGGTCAAGGAATCCATTTATGCCAACTTGGAAAATCCTTCCTTGAATAGAGGTGGGGGCCTCAGGCACAACCTTTCCCCTATCTTCCTTCCTGCTTTGTCTTCTGTGCCCAGGAAGATTAAGACCATTTCGCAAGCTCAACAGCAGCAGGGTAATCTTAACGATCCTCCTTTAGATGATAAAGGGACTTAGAAATAAACATCTCAAAATAACCATGACCTAGCCCCAGGTGCAAGGTCACACAGCCACCCTAGAAACATATTTAAGGATTCCCTAGCTAACTTTACTCAGACTGAAGAAGCTGCTTGGATAAGGTGTGAAACATTTCTACTGAGAAAATAGAAATCCAGTTGACATGATTCAAGCCACAGAAGGCATTTAAGGGTATTTCCTGCAATCTCAGGGGAACCTGTTGTTGCCTGGAGTGACTTTATTAAAACTGAAAGTTAACTGTTCCCCCATATTATAATTTTAATCATCCTATATGCTGTCCACGACACTCCACAGTGTTGTGGAGCTCCTGTTTCAAGGTACAATGAAAGCTTTAACAATCTACAAAACAGATCCACTGGAATGGAATAGCAATCAATGCCAAATAAACTACATTGCAGAAAAGTGATTTCTGAAATCACTTTTGAGAGAGCTGAATGCTGGTACTTTTTATATTCTAACTGGAAATATGAGTTGTTTGTGTGGGTGAAAAAGACACTTGTATCTGCAAATTTGGCTCAAATGTAATGCAAAAACATCCTTTACAGATGGGGATGAATGCAAGAATAGGATGCAATTATTAGCAGTCTTCATAAATGTGATTTATCACAAAATAGCATATACTTGATTTACATAGAGAACTGATTTTATGTAAATATTTATAACCAGTAATAGGACTGCTGTCTGTTATACCGAAGTTAATTCTGAGTATTTTCATGAATCATTCACAAAAGTTAATTCCCACCAACAGCAGTCACTGTTTTTGATTGACAGGATCTTCAATCTAGCCCATTGTTACCACAAACTTGAACCATAGTGCTACATGAAGTAGCAGTCAACAAGGCCTGTTCCAGAAAATGAGGGGGCAACATACTTAAATGAATTAAACCAGTACAACTCCATTGGTTCTTTCTTTTACTGATGAACACAAATTGAAATTGTCAAACTCACATGAATAAAATATTAACAGAGAAAGAAAGTGAAATGTTCTCTGTATAACTCGCCTGGTTGTGAAATTTTAATAAAGCTGAAACTTTATAAGCATGCTGAAAGATCACTATCCCAGGCTGTGAACATATAAAAAGAGTTACTTTGGCAATTTAGAACTGGCTGTCAGTCAGATGTCGAATTTAAGCATTACAAATACAGAGATCCATACATATCCAAATTGCCATAAATCTCTTTAGCATATATGAACCTCCCCACTAAAATATGATGAAATCATTTTGGATGTATCCATGGAACCAATGTGCTTGGGAAATGCTTTATTACTGCATTTCTAATGTTTTGTTGGATGTGAAAACATTAACAATGCAATAATTACTATGTCTCTATATTTACAGTTTTCCTTTCTTTGGGCACCATTTTTCTGGAACAAAATTGGAAAAGGGATTAAAGGAACAGAAACAAGCAACCAAATAGATACCTTAGGAGTCTTATTCTCACAATCAGAAGGCAAGGAAAAGGATAGCGGTGAGATAGTCTCCCTTGATCTTGACCACTGTGAGCAAGGAGAATGCTTTCGGGCCAGGGATCTGTGTGGTGTTACTGTTGGGGTCTTGTTTCTTGAACAGGGGGGACAAGCTCTGAAGTTTGAATGAAGAGGGGATGCATGTGTCTGAAGCAAAGGGGGGTTGATATTACAGCCCGGAGGAATGGACAATGTTGAATCTTGGTGACAAAAAGGCCAATGAGTTGATGAATTCATATCCCGGTCCTTTGCAGAGACATGTAGCAAATACTCTTTAGGCTGATTACCAGAATGCACAGGAGTGGGAGAGAAAGACAATTTTTGTGCTGGGGGAGAGATAGTGTCCCTTTGGTTGACAGGAAGGGTTGGCACTGGATAGGACTTGGCAGTGAAAGTGGGAGAGCAGGTGTGTACTTTTGTAGACTTCTCAGGCTCTCGTGTTTTGAGGGCCCCACGTCTTGGCACATGAGGAGGTAAGGAAAAATTGGTCAGTTTGGGTTTTAACAGAGGAGATACAACTGTTTTTCTATAGGAGGAAACTGTGGGTGACAAAGGACGCAATTTGTCAGGGGAACATGTCCTGGTATCAAGAGTCCTTTTAGGGGACAGAGACCAAGTTTGAAGGGTAGGACTGGACTTTGAGGAGAACATCATATGGCTTGGCACATTAGAAAACACTGAAAGGTGACCTTCATCTTGGCATGGGGAATCTGACCTGATGGAAAAATGTGAAGCAGATTTCTTGGGAGTGGGAGGGGTAGATTTAAATTTCTGCTCAATTGCCAGAGTTGAAGAATCTAAGGAATTGGGAGAAAAACTGGCAGGACAAGATGCGGGAGAAAATGGCCGTTTTGGAGAAGACCCTGACTTCAGAATAGCAGTCAAAAGAGAGAGTCTAGTTGGAAGAGGAGATTTAATTCCAGACACTGGCAGATTCCCACTTGGTGACATTTGGCTACAGGGGTTGTTTACATTACATATATTTGAAGAGGAACCGTGTAGAGAAGGTGGCAGTTGGTTGGGACTTGGTGATAATACATGTGTTGTAATATAAATGGGAGCCATGGGCCATGGGACCAGTTTCTTGGAAGGAAGAGGAGAATAGGCCTGAGGGGATGAGCTCAGAAGAGCATCTGCTGAAGTGGGAACCTGTGAAGGAGGACAGGAGTCCTTGCTTAATAATGGTGGCAATGGGGTGAATTCCTTTTCAAGTTTGTGAGTCTGAACATTGCTGGATAACTGAGCACTATCTGCACGGCTGTCAAAAGGGAAAGGAGGTATTTTCAGTATGGAGGAAGGTAAACTGGAAGAAGTAGTAGACTGGAGATAGGTGGATGTCTGGTGTATGCAGGATCCATTTGCAGACCGCCACTGGCTATGAGATTCTTGCTGAGAAGAAGCCTGAAGGCCTGGAACAGCCTGTTCATGTTCTACTTTCAGATTAGTTGGAGAAAGTAAAGGAGCAGCAGGTGATTTATGAAAAAGGTGATCAGAGGTAGACAGAGGAGAAGTTAACTGGAGGGGGAAAAGAAAAAGAAGAAAGATTAGAATCAAAACTGCAATGTCTGTTGAGTTCTTTAACTGGGAGAGTGACTGTCTTAATTTCCAGTATTAAATAGCAGGGTGAGTGGTTGAAGGTCTGGTATTTAATATTAAACTATTCATGTCTACTTTTTTATTTGTTTCAGTGAAAACATAGAGGATTCTCAAGAATTTCCTATCAGAACTAGCAAAATACTTTTAGATACCAATTATCTGCAACCCATTATGGGAAAGTAATTTACATAGGATAATCCACATACCATTGCCATTTCTCAGGGCAATAGGAAATTAGAAAAAAGACTTCTATGACTTCATGAGTTCCATTTGCAATAATCTGCTCACCTTGTTATTGGTTGTGGCCCAGTATTGACTCAGACACGACATTTCTTCAGCCATCGTGTTGTTTACAATTATCACTAGCTATCATTGTTAGCTGCCAAGAGTCACCTTTAGCAGGATGGGCGGCCATATACATTGATATAAATAAATAAATGTGGCCCCCCTACTTCTAGAGAATCCCAGATTGTGCTGCTGATCAGTGGTGAAATTGCCAACTTTAAGGGGCACAGGTTTTGATGGTCTTAATGAAAGATACTGTAAGTATGGAAATGAATGGACTAACCACCTGTGAGGCAGAACCCATAAATTTCCTCCTTTGAAGCCCCCCCCCCCCAAGAGGCAAAAGCAATAGCCAAAGCAACCTGGTACATGCCTACTGCAGCTCCCAGAAGTGTGTATAGATGTGTGTGTGCACGTATGTGCACGTGTGTGCACAGGTGTGCATGTGTGTGTGTGTGACCTGCTCATAGGTCAGAATGTTTCCTTTCCTGAAGTATGGCAACAATCTACTATTTTTCACAGCTGTGAAGTCCCACTGAAAATCCAAACCAGTAGTAAAATACAGCACTTCTCTTTTCTCCTGGCTCTGACTGGCATATAGACATATGCTGGCATGCAGCTCCTGTCAGCCACAGAAGACAACCATCCAGGTATGGGGCTGCTACATCCTGAAGGGATCGATGCTGAAGAACAATACCGAAGAACAGGCTTCCCTAACAAGTGCAATTGTTTCTCTTTCCATGTACATGCAGAAATGGAAGAATATTTTGTATTTGTTTGTTTGTTTGTTCAATTTGTATAGCCGTCCATCTCAACAAGTGACTCTGGGCATTACCTGAGAGTATCAGGTAATTCTCCTTACCTGAGAGTGTTTCTGTTGACTGCCTGAACTGCAGGGAAGGTCAGCGTGTTGTGGCAGCTGTGGCACATTCCCCTGTCCTTTCCACTCATCACCACTAGACACATGGGACGCAGCTAAAATCCTGGAACTTTCATGTCCATAGCCGTTGCCTAGAATAGCTTTTGTGTTTTCATCTGAGTCTGTGATGAGAACAAACTCAGCTTTGAAAAGATCATTCCCGTCCATTTTTCCTCCCTTTGCCTTATCTTCTTTGAGTTTGAAAGGTTTGTGCTTATTGTTGGGCCAGCTGGCAGCTTCACCAGTTCCCTTGTTTCCACTTCCTATGGCAGATGGCTTCTCCAATTCCTTTGTTTCAGCAATTACTTCATTCTGGAGGAAGGAAGGAAGGAAGGAAGGAAGGAAGGAAGGAAGGAAGGAAGGAAGGAAGGGAGGGAGGGAGGGAGGGAGGGAGGGAGGAGCGATGGCTCATTACTATCTTCTGCTATGCTTCTTTCCTTACCCACAATGAATTAAAAATTCCTACAGAAAACATGACCAGGACAAATAAGAAGTATCAGAGGGGGAAAAAAAAGTTTGTGCAGTATGTGTGGGGAACTGAGGGAATTAATTATTGAAGGGTTGTGATTTTTATACCCACCTCCACCCTGTTTCACAAGTGCATTGTCTGTCTGAGGATTGAGGCTAGAGATATGATCACTTTCTTGTCCCTTTTGAATGACACAAAAGACGAAACTGGAAGGAATAGTTCACTCAATATCCAGGACAATGCAGAAATCTGGAACAGATCCAGCTAGGCAGAAGAGAATCCGAAGCATTTCAAAAACAAGGGCCGTGGGGATTCTGGCTGTGGGAACTGCCAGGACTCCCATAATTATCAGAGGGACAAATCAGGGGCAAAGCCCCGAAGGTATGAAAGGGGAAAAGGTTTCAAACCAAAACATTCTCTAGCAGACAAAACAAAGAATTTGCAGCTGCGAAGTTTTGCTTGTAAAGGAAAACATTGTAGCTCAAAACAGTTTAGGCTGTATTTAAACAACATATATACAGTATTTTTGGGGCCCTTACAAGATAAATCCTAGAATGAAATACATATTTAATTTTTCTGCATCTTGCACTTGTTGAAGAATCCCCCCTGTTCCTTGGGGAGGTTGTATTTCAATAACATAAGAACAAAAATGGCAAGAAAGACATTCAGATTACTTGGCAGATTGCAGAAGGTTTCATCTTTATATATTAAGGGATCCGCATGTCCCCTCCTCCTGGGAATAGTGTTAGCCTGGAGGACACCAGCCTAGGGAAAGCTATCCTTCTTCCTCAGTGTTGGATGTTTTGGGTTTGGCTGCCAATCACCTTTGTCCTTATTTAACTTTCTGTTTCAGCCAACGGCCCTTGAATCTGCCTGCTCTCTCCACATACCATTTCCCAGGCCTTCTGCTGGGCCAAGCTGTATCTTAGCTAGCAACTATGTAGTCTTCCTTTCCTTTTTATTCCAAAATATAAAAGATCCAGCATATATTGGGAGTCTAGCATAGGTATCTTGATCCCACTGGATTGGACTCCTTCACTCACAAATTAAAATGGTCTAAAGCAGTGTTTCTCACCCTTGGCAACTTTAAGATGTGTGGACTTTCTGGGGAAAGACGGCTGGCTGGGGAATTCTGGGAGTCAAAGTCCACTCATCTTAAAATCACCAAGGGTGAGAAACACTGGTCTAATGGATCATTCTTTGGAAATAGAAGCTTCAGGAAGGGACTGAGGCAGAGGCTACTGCTGGGTCAATGGGGTCTAGTATCCCTTCCATTACGCTAGTCCAACCTAAACTGGTTTCCTTCTTAATGTTAAAGGAAAAAAGGAAGGCAACTGGTAGTTAATGTCTTTAAAATTAAATGGCTTGGCTGATCTTTTAGATTCTCTTTGCCACTTCGCATATTTGAGGTTTTTAGAATCAATGTCCAGTTCTTAAACCTTCCTGGGGCATTACAGATATTTTCTTCTGGTGAACAAGTGCACATTCTAATCTCAGATATAGAGCTGGAATTGTACATGCTTCAATTTACTTCAGACATGGGAAGAAACACACAGTTTACTTTAGGCCAGAGCTTGCTACCACATATAATCTGTCAGGTTTGAAAGCCCCAAAACGAATTTGGTGAATTGACTTAGATGGTCTATCCTGGAATAGCCCTCTGGTTTCTGGGGACTTTCTGTACTCTCATAATCCCATACTACTGTCACAGACACTTGCTTTGCATCCCATAACGTTGCAAAGTAGAAATGTAAAGATTTCCATGAGTTGAGATCAATTCTGGTAACTACCTGTAGAGATCAGTGAAGTTTCTCTTGGGAACAATATGGATTTACCATTTCCTTCTTCTGAGGTGCTTTTTTAAAACTTGCCTAGCCTAGCCTACAGCCCTCAGATATCCTGGTGGTGTCATATTCTCATACTAACCAGGTCCATTCTGCTTTTCTTGAGCTCGGTGAGGTGCTACTATCTGCTGTGACAAGAAAGTCTGACAATACTTTTCTGCCTATTGCACCCAACCTTTTATTTCCAAGCTAGGCATATTTTGAAATAATTCTCTCCCCTCCTCACTCTAAATAACTGAGACAAAGGTTAATATATAAATTAGAAAAACTGATTTTCTTAAACTCTTACACTCAGACACTTCTGCAATACTCACACAAAATGTTGTGCAGTCATCAAGGTAGCATTGAGTTGGCAGTCTTCCAAATGAGGGGACAAAGGTGAACCCAAGAAATCCAGGTTCCAAAGGAACCTACAATAGATACAGATACTGTATAACAAGTATATTGAACAAAGAATATAAAATCAAGCCATGTGACCTGCCTGTATCAAATCACCCAACAGATATTGCAGTGCTGTAGAAGAGTTTCTACAAAGAATTAAGGGAAGTCAAGCTCTGATTTTGATCATTCTACTGTAAATGCTCATCAATTTATGTTGACTTTTGGATAGTCATAAGGGGGTTATAGTGTTGCAGTAGGGAGACCCCAATTCTAGTCCACCCTTAGCCACAGAAGATCACTGGGTGACTTCAGAGCAGTTGCTCTCTCTCAACCCAACCTACCATACAGGCTTGTTGGGAGGGAAGAACTCTACATATATGCCACCATAAGGTCCTGAATGAAAGATGGAATGTAAAACTAACAAAGACAACATTCTTTTGGCACTATAAAACATATTTAGAAAAGCTTAGAATTGACAAGCCCAGAGAAACATCTTTGAAGCCATCTGCCCATCAAATCCTCCATTACCTTTCTCTTTGGCAGCATATTAGACAAAATGGAATGAGTCACTTGGCAAGGCTAGTCTAGATTGTGGTACGCATGTTTAGCTCATGCACGCTGTTTGTCCAGAGCTCGAAAGATCATCAGTGATGCCTCCCATCCTCATCATGGTTTGTTTTCTTTGTTACCCTATGGGAAGAGGTTCCGCTGTATCCGATGTAGAACAGCCAGATTGGGAAACAGCTTTGTCCCCCAGGCTATTGGATTCTTGAATGCCAAATAGGTTCTTTTAGGTGAAATATGTTGGATATGTAAAGAATGTATATTTTATAGTAATTATGGATTTTTATTAGTATTTTAATGTTTGAAATTGTGAGTTAAAGAATGTATATTTTTATGAATGTATATTTTATAAGAATGGGTATTTTATAGTAATTATAGTTTTTTATTATTATCATTAGTATTTTATTGCTTGAGTGAATTTGTGAGCCAACTGCAACGAAATTTCATTCTATTGTGCACTTGTATAGTGTATAGTGGGATGACAATAAAGTTATTATTCTATGTGCACTCTACTTCTAAATAGTCAGGAACTCCAGGAATTTATCCAAAACTTATCCAAGGTTCAGTTTCCTTGGAAAAGAGGTTCCAGATAGTGTTTCTGAGCTATTAAAAAAGGGGGGGATTCAGTTAGATGTTTATATTATCCCCTAAAAGATGGCAGTTTCAGAGTTGAGGCTACATAATCAGAACCAATTCAAGATCACAATGAAACGTAGCAAAAGAAAAATCAGCTCCCAAGTACTGACAATTATATTTTTATTCAAATTGATCAAGGCAATTCTCAGAACAAGAAATGCTGATTATAGATCAAGTACCATAAACTTCATAGACACACGACACTAAACACTGAGATTTTAAACTGAGTTACCATACGGATACTCTCCTGCTCAGCTCCTCACGTATACTTCCAAGAAAAAGTGATTTTAAAAGTTTTTCTTTTATACTAGAATTTCCTTAAGACCCCACCAACTTGCTTCCAGATGGAAGATAAGAGAGAGAGAATAATTACAGACTAAGTTCCTGAAACTGTGTGAAAGCTGCTTAAAAGTTATTCATTTCAAGAATCATAAGGCATTTCTTTACATATTGAAATAAGTGTTCCCTTCATGGGGATAATTGTTGTGTGACCTGATTCTGCCTGCATCTGCCACCCAAGTGTGCCTTAAGGACAGAAAGTTTGAGAATCCACATTCTATAATATGGGCCAGTAGGTATCAGCTATAATATGTTGTTTGTTTGTTTTTTTGTTTGTTTGTTTGTTTGACATGTCATGTGAACCAGCCACCTTAGCTTGTAAACCAGCCTTTCTCAACCTTTTGTCCCTGGAGGAACCCTTGAAATATTTTTCAGGCCTCGGGGAACCCCTGCATATTCAGGCTCAAATATAGACTACAAGTTACAGAATTATTATATTTGTTTCATGTGTAGGCCTGCATATATGCATTAACAGTGTTCTTAAAGTAAAAATAAAGAATGAAACTTACCTCTTTAATGTGAAGTTGCCTGAATTTGAAATGGAGAGCCAGTTTGGGCTAGGCAACGGACTAGAAACCAGGAGTCTGTGAGTTCTAGTCCTGCCTTAGGCATGAAAGCCGGCTGGGTGACCTTGGGCCAGTCCCTCTCTCTCAGCCCAACTCACCTCACAGGGTTGTTGTTGTGGGGGAAATAGGAGGAGGAAGGAGTATCAAGTATGTTCACTGCCTTGAGTTATTTATAAAAATAATAATGGCGGGATAAATTTTTTTTAAAAAAAATTGAAATATTTTTTTTAATAAATCGTGATCTCCCAGGGAACCCCTAGTGACTTCTCATGGAACCCTTGGGTTCCACAGAACCCTGGTTGAGAAACCCTGTTGTAAACCATGGTTTTTAGCTCAGGGTAATGTGTAAGCCTGGCCATTGTGCCTCAATAACCCTAAGTTACTGACATATTTGATCCCAGCCCTAGAAATATTTCTGCCCCCCCTCCCTGGGAATTTCAGAGGAATCCAACTAGACCTCTGTGTTTATTTCAGGCGCACCTGCCCTAACCTGGAATTCTCTCAATGGATCTGGAACGCAATTCTTAGAATTCCCAATCAGCATGGAATTCTATGAGTTGTAATCTGAAGGAATTCCATGTTGATGAAAGATGCCTTCAAGAATAATACATTTACTGAAGCACAGCCCCTCTTTGCCCACTGCACCCATTGAACTGGAGGGAAGTCTTAGTATCAAGTGAGGCTGTAGCCTAGGACAAGGGTCGGAAATGGCGGCTCGCGAGCCAGATCTGGCTCTTTGGCCCCTTGGCTCTGGCTCTCTCTCTCTCTGTCTGCTGCCCGACATCCGGAAAGCCGGTCTCTGGAAGCAGCAGGCTTGGCGCGAACCCTGGGGAAGAAACAGAGACGCTGATTGGTGGAGGCTCAGAAGGAAGGACGCCTCCACCAATCAGCGTCTCTGTTTCTTCCCCACGGTTCGCGCTGGGGCCCTCCGAGCAGTCGCTGGCTCCGGGTCGCGAGGATTCCGGCATGGGCACCCGCCGGACATGGGGAGAGGCTGGGAACGGACAGATGTGGCGGTAGGCACAGGAGCGGGACTCCCCGCCTTGCCCCTGCGCGGCCGCCCGGCTTTGCCTGGCCTCAACGCCCGAACGTGGCGAGGGAGAAGGGAAGAGGCGAGCCACCGTCGGTGCAATCAACCCGGGGGCTTCCCGGAGCTTTTTTTAAACTTCTAATTAGGATTCGTGGTGTGATAATATTAATTTAATAATCCCGCAGCAGTGCAGGAAGCATTAACCTCAATTACGCTGACAGTACAGCCGACCCGGGCGATCCCCGGCCTTCTGAACCCGCGCCTGCTGCCTGCCTGCCTGCCGGCCTGCCTACCTGCCGGGAGATGCAGCTGGCGAGGCCAGGCGGAGCAGCGGAATCCGCTCCAGCGACGCCTCCCCTCCGGCCTCCTAACCCGGCGAAGCAGACGCTAGGCCCATTTCGAATCCTTTCGGAAAGGGACGCTTTGGGGAATGGCCTCAGACTGGAGGTCAGCCCTCGAGGTGGAACTTGGGTCTCTCCAAGAGGGAAGGGAAGGGGAGAATCCGAATCGAAGGAGACCACTGAACTTGTTAGTCCCCGGACTTCATTCGCTGCCTCGCCTCTGAACGAGAATGAGAAAGTGTCACGTGGGAACGAGGCTCCCAGGGACAGAACCGAAGCGCAGGGAAAACGTTTCGACGCTCGCCCGCGGGCCTGGACACGCGCCCACCCCGGGCTGCCCGGGCATCACCCTGAGCTCCAAAAGTGGCTCGCCCGAAAAAACCCGAGAGGCAGAAGGGGGCGGGGCGGGGCAACTCTGCGTCCCGGCACGTGGCTTATGGGGGGAGGGTAGTCGCCCCACCCCGCGAACAGAGAATGAGCGAGGAATCCAAAGCGCAACAGGCGCCGCCCTCGACGGGCTCCTGGTCTAGCAAAACTTCCCCGGCGCGCTTCCAGCCTCGGAATCCTTGCCGGGGGAAGGGATCCCCGGGAAAGTGAAGGCAAGGACCCACTTCGACTGCCCGGGAAGGCCCCGCCAGAGAAGGGGGCGGTGATGCTCGAGGCTCCCCCTGGAAGGCAAACACGGGGGGAATTGGGTTTCCTGCTGCTTCGCGAGCTCCGCCAACGGGGACCCAGGAGTGCCCGAGGCACAACGGGGACATCCCGTTCTGAGCAGCCGCCCCCCGCCCCGACTTGACTTGGATCGGTGGGGGTCGTGTGGGTAACGGAGAGCGGCGCAGGCAAAAGGAGGCGGTGGCGGTAGCAGCGAAGAGGCCACGGGCGCCAGAAGCAGCAGTCGGAGGCTCATCTGGCCCCGCGGCGCGCCAAGGGCGAAGAGACGCCTGCTCTCCCCCTTGGCCACCTCCGGTCGCTACAGTTGCCCCGCCGGAACGGAGCCTTGCTCGGCTCCCCCGGCCGCCGCAGGGCTCGGGTTAGCGTGGGGAGAGGACGCCGAATGGCGGGGTGGGGGGATTGATGGACAGCTCGGCCTGTGCGCCTCGCCCAGACATGTCGCCAGCAGCAGCAGCAGCTCCCAAGGTGAACCTGAACGAGAAGGGCAACGTCCCCTCTTTGCAGGTGAGGCTGCTCTGGCTACTCTACTCTTCGGTAGAGCGTGGCGGGTGAAGGAAGGCCCTGGTGGGATTGGGACTCCATTTGGGATGCGGCACGTCTTGGCAGAGAACCAGCCACCCATCCCAGCAGTGTGGGGAAAGGCGGGCCACAGAGGGCTGCCAGCTAAGGTTGTGTCCCAAGCTCCGTGAGCCCCCCCGACCCTTCCACATGATTGGCCCAGCTGCCATCCGCGGGGCTGCTCCGCCTTTGCCCCGAGGTCTCCTGGGAAGCCTGTCCCACTGCCCTAAGGGGGCTTGGACCCAGGACCCCGGGCGCAGGACTGCACCTCTTCGCCCGACCTGTTGGCAAGGGCCCCGGGAAGCACAGCCCTCCGCAATGAGCCGCACAGCCCACTTCGCCTACCCGCCTTGAGAGGCCAGGCAGGTCCTGTTCTCCCCCGACCCTCCCAAAATCCAGATTCGCCCTTCCACCGCCCCAATAAGCCACGTGATTGGCTCCTGCCCGCAAACCCCGCCCCCTTCCATGCGATTGGCCCCCGCCCGCAAACCCCGCCCCTTCCATGCGATTGGCCCCCGCCCACAAACCCCGCCCCTTCCACGTGATTGGCCCCTGCCCGCAAACCCCGCCCCCTGGCTCTCGAGCATTTCAAAATGTGCACGAGCATGTCAAAATGGCTCCCGGCATAAAAAGTTTGCCGACCCCTGGCCTAGGATATCACATTACTATACAGAGCAGAAGTGAGTCACTTGGAAAGCACCCAGTAGGAGTAGAGGCCACCACTTTTCCTTCAGAAGTGCCCCTTGGAGCTTTCGATACAGAGGAGCCATTCTTGGAAGGACAGCATGGGATACTCGCAGAAGCATGTGGATTGTGCATTCTTGAAGAAGATGTATGCAAGAGCATTTTACTCTGGGAGTAAAATTTTACGCTGGGAGAGAATGGCATCTAAGGCTCTTTTGCATATAAAAATGATTTGTCTGTATAGTCATTTGAGGAGTGTGTGTGGATTTCTTACCCATGTCAAGTTCCCACCAATAACTTCACAGATAGTAAACATACTCACCACTCCACCCCTATAGCACATTAAACTAACAGATTTTAAAAGTTGACGTTCCTGAATGTTGCATTAAAAGGCATTTAAGGTAAGGGAAAGACTCTGAAAGACCAAGTGAGGGACAGATTGTCATGAAGAAAATCTATCTATGTGGTCACTAAGAGCTGACAGTGACTTGATGGCACATAATCAATCAATCAAATCTGGCAACTACATGGACATAACCCAACCCTACCATTTTCTTGGCAGTTAAGGAATACTTTCTCATCGCCTTCTTCTGGGATGTTTTCTAACAACTAGTGTATCTTCATGGCATTTCCTGGTGGTCCCTCTTCCAAAGGCAAAGAAGGCTTGGCCCTACTTAACTGTCGAACCCAGACATCAACAACCAGGTATTGCCACCTGCTGAACTCACTCAGGATACCTTATTTCTACAAAATCTTTATACTCGTCCAGCTATATGTGCAAAGAAGAGCCATGTTTAGCTTATTCAACCAGTCTGTGATCCTGTTTGTAAAAATAAATAAACAGCTGTCTATATGAAGTTAGTAGAAGTTCTATAGTATGGAACTTCTACAGTAGAAGTTAGTGGGAAACATAACTGGAAGACTTCCACATTAGGAACAATTTATCTATAAATTGGGGTTGGGGTTGTTGTTTCAGTGGAGGCAAATGTTAACATATGGGAGTGTGTACCTTCTAAAATGGAACACTCCCCGGAGAGCTGTACCAATTGACATTTTTGATCATGCAGTTTGGCTTTAAACCCAGCATACATCATACTTGCTAACTAATCTGTGATATTTACAGTTCCACAACTGGTTCAAGATTTCACTGACCTATGAATAGATCAGGCCCACATGCTACAATAATTTATACTTCACAGGCTCATTCAGATGGCTTCTATTTTGGGTAATCCCAAAAACTATCCTGAGTTTCATAGTCCACAATTAAAAAGTGTTCCTGACATCTCTAAATATCTTGCAGATAAGAAAACCAGCTTAGATTATATATTCAACACTTCTAACTTGCCATAGGCATAACCATGGCTTCAGAGTAGTTGCTGCAGTTTAAAATCATGCCGCACAGCAAATACCCATAACAGATATCGAGTCCTACAGAATCTTTGAGGGATACAATATGCCACAATATCTTTCTTTTAAAAAAAAATCGTACCTGTTCTTTGTAAAGCAACTGCTTCTGGTCCCCCACTCTTTTCTCCACATTGCATGGGTTGCTGGTTTGAAGGTCAGAAACCCCCAAACAACCACTACATGAAGCCAATCTGGGCACCGGGTTTAGAGAAAGAGCACTTTTTCCAGTCACAAGTGAAATTCCTTTATTGAGATATTTGGAGAGTAGGCAGCTTATGTGGGCACAAGAAGCATCTAGAGCATAAATGTTCTCTTTGTCCAACTTTCCTGCTGCTAAAATGTGCCATTGTTAAAGCAAAGTGGCTGCTTTCTAAAGTCAAGAGACGTTAGAGGGTGTTGCTTATTAAACCATTATAATGTTAAACCATATGTCATCTTAATACAAAACATACTGCATTTAAGTACAATGAATATACTTATTCCTGGAAAAAGTTTTCATATGGTTTAGTGAATACTATGCCAAAAAATCCAAATGACTGAACTGAAAATGACTAAGCCCTGCCCATAAAAAATAATATTTCATCTTCCCAACCTTGATTATTATTCTTGTCGAGGACAAAGGACTCTGAAGGATGCCTAAGACTCCATGAGTATTTCTCTGCTGTGTGGAAACAACCTCTTATGGTTGATGGAGGCATGTAGACGGATATAATGTATGTATAAGTGTGTTCCCCTTCTAACAATTTGGGTTTTTTTCCTTAATTTACAAGTTCTTTTGTCCAGTAACTCAATTTAGACATTACCTACAGACCACTGAGAGCCAGTTTAGCCTAGTAGTTAAGGCACCGGGCTAGAAACCAGGAGATTGTGAGTTCTAGTCCTGCCTTAGGCATGAAGCCAGCTGGGTGACTTTGGGCCAGTCACTCTCTCTCAGCCCTAGGAAGAAGAAGGTCATGGCAAACTACTTCAGAAAGTCTTGCCAAGAAAACTGCAGGGACTTGCCCAGGCAGTTGCCAGGAGTCAACACTGACTTGAAGGAGGTTATATATAGAGAAGAATGGAGAACGGAGAGCATGTTTTGTTATGAGGTAGTGGCAGTTTGGGAAGAGAAATTCTATGCATTCTGGACATCACGTGTCCCATAACACAGCAGCCTTTATTCAATGCTAGAATATTCAAACTGAAAAATTAAATTTATAGTTCCTGGTGGATCCCTGGAAATGCAGTAATAATCAGATCCAACCCTGATGGGGTTGGAGCTCAGCCAAGTTCAGCTAGGTGCTCACCAATGCTCATTAAGACACTGTGCTCATCTCATAAAGTTAACTTTCATGAGATGCATTACGGTAAATGGCCGTAAAACGTAAGCAGCTAAAAATAGGCCACAGCAAGCAAAAGAAGTCCTTCATTTGTTTTGAAAGATAAACCCGATTTGAGATTCCTTTGATGAAAAGAGGGCAAAAAATGGTAATATAATATAAATCATTTCTTCTCCCCTTAAATTATGTATCACTGATTGTCTCCTCTCTTTCTTAGCTAAACATTTTATAATTTACAGACTCCAGTCCATCTTTAAGTGCTTTCCCAGCACTTTAAAAAGAGAGGTGGCGGAGAGAAGGTTGGTGATGATGAAGGAATAAATGTAACAATTCAGCCGAGACTTCAGGTGAGTTTTGTGCACGCTAAATAAGTCTGTACAATTACCCTTCAAGTGGAATGAACAGGTAATTCTTTAACAGTGCAGCTCCTTTTGTTCTTCACAGTTATTAAAGAAAGCAGTAAAATCGATATTAAAGTATTCAGTGTGCACAAACCTCACCTGAAGTCTCAGTTGGATTGTTGCATTTATTCATTCATTGCTCTAGACTGGTCTGAATGAGCAAAAATTTTGGAGGATGAGTTGATTACTGGTCAGGAATCATCCCTACCTGGAATTAGTTCAATGGTAAGTTTCTACTGTGTTGAATGACCCCATTCAAGCATTCATCTTGCTCTAAAGGAACTTCTTCTTTAGACCCATTTTGAGTGTTTTAAGCATCCAAGTGAAAGCAGCAGATTTCTCAGTCTCTTAAACATGCAGTGCAGCTGTGTAGGGTGGGGCCACAGGGAAATAATTCCTATATAGCTCCTTGAACATGGAGGAGGACTGTTGTCTGGAATCCATGTGTAAGCTACATGTTATCAACCAAGCGAAATGGAGAAGAATGGGTAGGTTGCAATCACAACTTTCGAAGGCAAACAGCCTGCCTTTGAAACTGTTTTATCATTTCCAATTATTTGATCAAACTTGTGACCCACTTTTGAATTATCACTGACAAAAGATCAAAATAATAAGTCTCTTTAGATCACTTATGAAGAAATAATTGAAAACGGCGTCAGTGGGAAACCAAAAGGATTGTCAATAAAAATGTTATATTTCTGGCTTGGTGTTTATTCTAGAGCTGAAGATGTACTAGGGAAAGCTATAATTTAAAGAAAGAATCATAACGTGCAAGTGGACTGGGTGAAAATTATTTAAAAGTAATTTAAACAGAAGTATTACTCAGAACATGTAACATTTTAATAACTGCAATTTGCTATATTAATTATTAGAATAGACCATCATGTCCATTTCCATGCTTTCAGTATGCATTTGCCCAAAGATTTGTTTATTATCTACTGACCTTAGACAATAAGCTCTGACCCAAATTGAGCAGACACCAATTTCCCACATGCACAGACTTGATACAGACATGGAGGGAGGGAAAGCTGTGTATGCTGCCTTAACCTCATGGAAGAGAAGTAAGATCTACATCTAACAAAGCAGTAAATAATAAATGGGGCTGGAAATTGTGGACAAACCAGGGGGTGATCAAGCTGCTGGAAAGCCAATCACCACCATGAAATAATGAGGTACCAGATTTGCTTGTTTAGTTACAGTGGGTTGGTTCATAAATGATGATTGGAGTAAAGTGTGGTGGCATTGACTGATGGCATTGAACTGTGCAGCTGTGAAAAGGAAAAAATAATCTCCAAATCTGTGATTGGAGTATCCTGAGAGCACCATATGAGAATGAGATTCTGCTTCTCCTGAAACTGTCATGTTTCTAGCAGTCTTGTGAAAAGATTAGGACCAACAGGAAGGGCTTCCCTCTTTTTTTTTTAATGTTTCTTTGGAGGGTCCTAGTGATGGAAAGAGGAGAGAGGTAACTTCCGGAAGAACTTGAAGACCTGGTTCTGCCACCTCGCCTGGGATGGGAAGGGTAACAGTTCCTCCTGGGGATGGCTGGCGCCATAGAGTCCTCTTTTAAACATGATCTTACCGCCACTTGGATTTTATATTTAACTTATTTTTACTTGCAGAGTGTTTGTATTGTATCGTATTGTATTTTATGTATTTTAATTGCTGTTTTCATTGTAAACCGCCCAGAGTCTCCCTTTTGGGGGAGATGGGCGGTGATAGAAATTGGAAAAATAAATAAATAAACTTAACCATACAGAGCATACTGTATGAGAATATGCCAATTCTGCCTATGTAGTCGACTGGAAAGGGCAGCAAATTTAATGGGACCCATAATATCATACTAACATAGAACTGCTATTTACCACCATTATCCTTCCAATTCAAATATAATGAATAATAATGATAATGAATAATAATAATGATAATGGCTTACAAGGATTTGGCCTAATAATTGGGTAGGGAAGTTCAAACTATATGTAAGTGTGTGTGTGTGTATGTGCATATATACACACATACATACAAACACACACAATGTTACCAATAGAAGAGAATATCTGTAGCTCAGGGTTGAACTGTGGAGTCCTTGGTGCTCTCTGAGCTTGGTTGTTTGCTTGCAGATGTTTTGTTGCCCGACTAAGCAACATCTTCAATGCTAGAATGGAGTGGGGTTTGCTCTCTTTTTATATACAGTAGCTTGCCCTGCCAGTGTTGGTGGGGGTGTTGTTCTCTCCTTGGTAGTTCCTTGATTAGGCTGTTGTTTACTGCTTGATTGTTCGTCTGGTGTTGATCTTTGTTTATCTGGGTGTTGATTGCTGGCAAGGAGGTGTTCTGGTCTTTTTGCTTCCTTTTTAGCTTTTTTATTGTCTCTTTTGAAAGGTATGTAAATGTTGTTTACCTCTATGTGCCTGTTGATGGCTGACTTGTCTGAGTGCCAAGCTTCCAGGAATTCCCTAGCATTTTTGGATTTAGCTTGGTCTAGGATGCTCACAGTTTCCCAGCTGTGAGCATCTAGGAACTAAAGCTCTCCACAACATCTTAAGTAAAACAAAAGACCCAGTAGCCCAAGAAGAAAAAAGATGAGTCATCTACAACATACAGTATAAGGACTGTAACAGCCACTATGTAGGACAGACAGGCAGAAGACTAGCAGATCGCATCCATGAACACCAACTAGCAGTCAGAAGACACGATAAAAACTCCTCAATCTCTCAACACATAGACAGACTCAACCATACTTTCAACTTGGAAACTGTGAGCATCCTAGACCAAGCTAAATCCAAAAATGCTAGGGAATTCCTGGAAGCTTGGCACTCAGACAAGTCAGCCATCAACAGGCACATTGATATGAACTGACCAAATCCATACATGCCAAATATAAGTGGAAAGTGGAAACAAATTATTCTTTGGATTTCACGCTTTGCCATATTTTGTAACTTTCCATTCAAAAAGGCATTTTAATAATAATTACCTTAGGATCAAACATTTTAAGCAATCCAGTGTTTGAATGTATATGTACAATAAATGCTTTTTATAGACACATTCGTTTTTTTAAAAATCAAAATTTTCATACAGATTTTAAAAGATTGATGACAAAAATATTGGGATGGAATGAATGCTTGCAAAGTGGCTTGGACCAAAAATAGATGGATCTGTCCATCCTAGTTTTCATATTAAATGTTTTCTGAGATTGGTTGGGATTGCATAGTGAAAATATTGTTGGTCTGAAGCCTGTCTGAGATTAACAGTGAAAATATTGGTTTTGGATGTTCCAGAAAGAATGGAGAATAATTTCCTCCACATCTGGAAGAACCAACAAAGAGATGAGATCTATGGATTCCATGTGCATCCCTGCTTATCCATCTATGACTTCCTCATTAGATGAGGATGTACAAGACAACAAAGCCCCTCACTCTGGATTTGACTTCAGACAAGCCCTACTGCTTTTGAGGCCTCTCCTGCTCATTCTCCCGCATAGAGGCCAGACCTTCTGGAAGGAATTCCTGCCCTGAGAACAGTTTCTGCTTCATCATTATAGTGGAATCATCATCATTTACAAAAGAGGTTAACTTCTATTTCAGAATTCTTACTCATTATCTCTTAATTGGATATTTCAAGATTTTTTCCACAATTCTCTGAATTAATGCTCAGACTTACAGTTGGGTTTTCTTATTTCTTCCTCAGAAATATCTCTATATTTACTCTAAAGCCTGGCAACTCAACTGAGCTTTTAGCAAGGAACAGAAAACTACAGCAGAAATAGCTCTTTCTACTTTCCAACACCCAGTGAGAATTTCCTATTTGCAAATTTATATCATACCTTTTTGCTAACGAAGAGTGCTTAAGGCAGCTAATTAGACAAATTAAAGCTGAACTAAAAACTGAAAACTCTATTAAAATGCATAATGAAAACAGGAAAACACCCAGTGCATCTCCAATTTCATTACAATTTACTCCCCTTTGTCAGGTCTGCATATGTACAGCCCAATCTTTAGCTTAAATAGAAAGGTGATGAACATTATTTCCCATTTTCCCCCTCTCCCCAAAAAAGGCACAGTATTTCATGAGGTTAGAATAACTTCATCTCATCCAGTTGCTAGAAGTAACACACAGTTGTGTCTAGCTGTTAAATTAAGAATATACATCTTTGGGGAAAGGATGAATAAGAGCCACATTTGGCCTTTGAATATTGTATCAGCGGCTACATGCCAAGGAGCAGGTGGGACAAGGGCAAAAAAATCCAAGTCCAATTTGATTATTTTAAATTATATTAACATTGAATTAATAAATTACATTGATTCATCTCTATATATGTAATATTTTTCCCATCTATTGCCTGAAAACAATTTGGAGGGGTACATGACTCTGGCCCTCAAAAGGTACTCCATAAATTGATTTGCAATATCTGTTATTTTATCCACATCAGCTGAGCTGTAACAGCTAGTAAAAGAACAATTGATTTAAGTGACACAAGAATGTATGGGGTATTTTTGGTCTCTGTCAGAAGGACTCTGCACTGTTATTAATGCAAGGTTGGGTTAATAAGTTCTCATCGTGTGCATTCATAAGAAAGTGAGGTTTGGAGCCATAGACATAGCATCTCAAGGACTATTTCTAAATAGTGATTTGTAGTGCCTTATACTATCACTACAATGGTAATATAAAGCCTGCTTTTTTAGCTGATCTATTGCCACAGTGATGGCTAGTTGATGCTATAAGATGCTATAAATTACAAGTGTGAAAATCGCTAAAGCCCAGCATACACAGCAATTACATAAACTGAGTTTAAAACAAAGGTATCAGCATGGTTGATCATTCCTTGGAGATGAGTTAATATTAAAATTACTCAAAATCTGCTTTCACAATGACAAATTCAGAGCCTGAGTTTTTTTGTCCGAATCAAACATAAAACTTCTGGGGAGGTGAAAAAACACAAAGAGAAAGTTCATTCATATAGATGATATAGCTAGATGTAAATATACATATATATATACATATTTGCCTTCATCACCAAACTGAAAAGTCTTTTGCCTTGCTCCACTGCCACCCCCAAAACTATTATGGAATTCAACATTACATATTGAACGTTAAATTGTCAGAAACCTGAAAAGAATGGGAAGGAAGAATAGTTCTTGAATGGCCAGACTTGGTTCCTAGCAAATTGTTCATGTTCTTATCAGCCAGTCCAGAGACAGCAGTGACAGACATTAATAGGACACAATGCCATTTTTGGCAATGGAAGACAGGAAGAGCAGTGAACATATAAAATGAAGAAATGTCAAGCTATTCAAGGATACTCTGGTACACGTTTGTCTCTAGACTCCCTAAATCATGTCATCCCATCCTTGGGGGTGTGGGGGGGGGAGGGGGAGAGGCATGTCTCTTAGGTTACATGATTCAATGCAGCAACCATGTGTGATTTACAGTGCTACCATATAACCTTAGATCAGTTAACTTAACTTAAAAGGGTCCTGCTGGATCAGGCCAACTGGATACAATCAGGATGGGAAGGTGAAGATAGTCCTCTTCCACTAGTGGCTAGTATTTGCAGTTTATGGCAACTATGGTTCAGCTGAAAATCGGTGGCTGGATTCACCCATCATGTTAAACTGCAAAGTGGTTGGATTTGGCCCTAGCAAATTATGTGAACCCAGCCAACTGCAGTTTACTCAACACACACAGCTTAAAGCCATGGCTTAGCACAATCCATGAACCAGGCTAATGTAAACCTGTTGGCCTTGGATTGGGTTCAAATCATAATTCAGAACAAAACTCATGGGCTTAACGGAACAGAGCAAGTGCAATCAAGTATGTGGAAAAACACATCCCATTTTCACCAGTTGCTCACTGGACATTATCTACCTCTGAATGGATACAATACAAGTTTCTAAATTAGAGCTGCATCAAGCATCGACCCTGAATTGCAATTATTAAGGTGGGAAAATGGGTACTTTATAAATACATGTAAAGCAACCATATTAACTTATATTAAAATTAAACTTGAATTAATTAAATTAACATAACATTTCATTTTTGTCCTGGTCTCACCCAGTTCTTTGTCTTGGACCCTTCCTACGTTTGGAGAGTGGCTTCAAAGGTCAAGGGCTACTTACACTCGTAATCCAAATCAGAAAGAATTTGTGGTTCTCAGGCTGCTAATTAACAGCAAGCTGGAAGTGGTATATTTATAGCAAGCTGCCCAGTAGCTACACACTTAGTCACTTAAGGTGAATAATGCTGACCATACGCTTTGAGCAACTTGGATGGGTTTATTGGTGTCCCTGATATTCTGCACCTTTTGGTCCTAATCCAGAGATTTGCTCCACCAAGAAATGTGTACTTTGAATGAAATGTATGTATCAGCTGCCCAGCACTTCAGCACTACAAACTCCTTACTACTCTCTTTGTGGTGGCGCCCAACAGCCATGCTGTCCTGAATGTTTAGGGTAGATGTGCCAGATGGTAACCTTATCTCCAACCAGAGTCTACTTCAACTTCTCCCTCCTTCACCCTAGGGAACCCAACCCAGTTAGTTAGCCACATGAAAATGCAATGCAAAGAAAAGATGGAAAATATTTTCACTGCATGTACTGGATGTAACAAATGGAGTGGTGCTTTCTGATTTAACCCTCATTTTACCCCAGCCTCTGTTGGGGAAGTTCAGTTGCAAAGTATTCAAGCAGAAGAAAGCTGGGAATTATTGCCCCAGCAACTGCAATCATGACACAAAGTTTGTTTAGAATCAAAGTGGAGATTGGATTGGGAAGCACTCATTTAAGAGCAAATGCAGAAGTACCCAATGGCTGCTGGTTTAAGAATCTGGGCATGCTTTTCTCCCATGACCTCTTTTGAGAAGAGAGACGTGTATGGAGGATGTCTCAAGGGAGAAACAAGGATAAGCTCATAGCATTTCTAGAGGAGAAAAACTGAATGGAGAGTGGGGGCTCCTCTTTCTTAAGAGAACTCAAACCATCAACTGGGAGGGAATGATGACAGCAAAAGCTACTCACCACGGGTGAGTTCCTAATTATCCCAAAGAGATTGAAATATCACCATTAATTTCCCTGGAGGGTGAGTCACATCAGGGTTGACAAAGAGAACTGGCCATTAGAAAAGATAAAGGAGGCTTTGAATTAATATTCAGACTGAAGGCTCATGGTGCACACCTCTGCTTGTTTGTTGAAAAATGTCAACATGTTTAGAATGGCAATTTCTGGAAGTTGTCCTGAATCTTGATTTAGTATAGAAAGGTCTGCATGGCAAGTTCAGGCATACATTGTGATAAGTTTATAAAATAATAATTTGTACTCCACCCCCCACCCCACCCTGCAAAAAGGATAATCTGCTAAATTGGTTATCAAGAATTCCTAATGATTAGTAAAATAACAGTTTCCAAAGCCTGTTAAGAATACACATCTCAAAAGATGCCATATGTAGTATTTGGGATTTAGTGAACAATGGGAATTCTAGAAGTCAACATCTTGGAGCAGGGCTTTCCAAAGTTTTCCCATGGCGACACACCAACCGCCATTGGTGTGTCGCCGCGGGAAAACCCGGAAGTGCTGCCATTGCGGCAGCGCGCAAAATCCCGGAAGCACTGCTGCCGCTTTCGGGTTTTTGCATGCCGCCGTTGGTGTGTCACCACGGGAAAACCCGGAAGCACTGATGATGATCAGCGCTTCCGGGTTGTGTGGTGACACACCAGACTGTGTGTGGCGACACACTTTTGTGTCGCGACACACAGTTTGGAAAGCTCTGTCTTGGAGAAAACTGAAATAGTAGTTTTATGTTTAAAAAATATTATAGTTTATGACATAGCTTTCCAAAGTGTGTGTCATGACACACTACTGTGTCACCTGCGGTGTCCTGGTCTGTCACGCAAAAACCCAGAAGCATTGATGGGGGAACCGAAAGAAGCGGCACCCCCGCCAATCAGCGCTGCTGCCGCCACATCCACTGGCACAGCGGCGGCAGCACTGATTGGCGGGGGTGCCACTTCTTTCGGTTCCCCCATCAGCGCTTCCGGGTTTTTGCATGACAGACCAGGACACCGCAGGCTGCGCCGCCGCCGCCGCCACTGCCGCCGTTGGTGTATGTCGCCAACGTTAAAAGTTTGGAAAGCTCTGGTGTATGATATTAATGATAGAATCTCATGAGAAAAAGCCACATTTCATGAAAGGATTGCAACTTTTCTTCACACAGAGGAGAGATCATTAAAGCATCACAATGATCATCCATGAGAGAAGCAGAACCTTGATAATCCAAGTATTAAGAGTCTTAATTTCCAAGAATGTTGCCGTTTTTCCACATGTTTATAGGATTAAATGGCTAAGAAATGCAGCGTTAACCCTGATTCTACTTCCAAAAACTCATCTACTCTCACTTTGAGGACAAGAGATTCAGTCTCTGAATTCAGTCAGAGACACTGATATTGCCATCAGGCAGAGTAGGGTGGCAATTTCAGGCAATCTTGATCAATCCTACGCCCTGTAAGGTAGACTTCTGTTGTCAGGTGTTCTTGAGGACACTGTCCTATTGCTGAAATAGAAGAAAGATTCAACTGCCAGTCAGATTGCTTTCTATTTGTGGAATTGGGGGGGGGAGGAATAACTTCCCCTTTGGCCAAGGGAGCAACATGTTTATCTGCTATCCTTAGTCTTAATTTTGAAAGGGACCAAGTCTGTACCCAATGCCTGAATATCACTGGCATGCTCTGGGCAGTAATCTTAGTCCAACATCATGTGGGCATTAATATTTTAGGTGTTTCTTAGAATGATCTCTTGCCTTGCACAACCAAATATATTAAGCTGGACAGAATCTAGATTCAGTTGTTTATAATGATAGGAATCTGTTTGCATCATTCCAAGTAGAAGCTTAAAACTTTGACCTGTGAAAAGAACACTGTGATTGCTGTAGACAAGGTTGCACCTAACTGCAAGAAATGTTCTTAAGGGCTAGTTCACATGTGCATTACATTTCTTTTCATTACAGTACACTAAAAACCAGCCCTACCATTAGGTAAAGTAAGGTTGCCATTCTTAGGCAGTTTGCTTCAGGTGTCAACAAAGGACAATAACTACTTGGATATTTGATTTATTATTATCATTGTAATGTTTACTGTCAATAGGGGGAGGGGAGTTTGGGAAATGTTCTGTCTTGGGTGCAAAAATGATTTAACCGGCCTTGAAAATGATGCACCATGTCCAGCCTGCAAAAACTTCATAGCACTATTGAACTTTTAAATGGTGGGATGTAATCTGTGATGATCATATATAGATGGTCCAGTCACACATGCCATCTGATGTTACTAATAAACAAATGGCAAGCATTATACCCTGCTTTTGGTTAGTTCGCATACAAATAAGCATATTTTTTTTAAAAAGTTCTTATTGTTACTTTATCCACTCATATACTGCTTAACATTATTTCTTTACAAAACGTTTTTGGTAGTTTCTGGTTCCAGAGGCATATGCATGGTCTGATCTCTTCCTCCTCCTCCTCCTCCTCAAGCTTGCCCACTAGTGCATTTCTCACAAGCTGCATGCTTTAAATGTCCAGGCAACATTTAACAGTTGAAGAGAAAGCTCACCATAAATGAGGAACTGGCGTAAACTTCAGTTTTCATATTTTCCCCAATATTTAAATTTTTGGAGTCTATTAAAAGATTGAAATAGGGACAACAGTTTTGCTAACATGTAAACCCTAAATTCTAAGAGTGCCATCAGAAGCAGTCCAGGGTTACCATATCTGGAATGCAAAAACCCAAACAACCAGTAGATGGCAGTAGAGGGTTAGAGTTGTTTGTCTGACATCTGTTGCCATCTAGCATCATCTGGATTCTTTGTAGCCCAGACATAGACATAGTAGTCCATTTATAGCAGAAAACAAATAACTCTAGTGCCCTTAATATTATTGCATTATTCAAGAATGTGATACTATTTCTAATTTGTCATTCAATATGAGTGACTGCTAGGTTCTTTCTCTCTCCCTCCCTCCCTCCCTCCCTCCCTCCCTCGTACAGCTTATCAATTTCCAGTGTCAGGAATAACATGGTGCCTCCATGCCCCTGGGGAAACAACTACTGCCATAAGCAAATTCCATTTTTCACTCTGGAGTTGTAATCAGGAAGTACCGTAAACAAAATGAAATAGTGCTTTTTCTCTGCTGCTTCTTCTATGATTCTCTTGGTCATTTCATATCCATTAATATAAAACGCAGCATATTGTAAGACTTAGTAAATTATAGAATTGTTTTATTTTTGGCAAAACTATACACCGAGCATCTGCAGACCTAGGATTTATCATCTGAAAAATTCATAGTCACAGAAATATCAAAAAAAGTTCCATAATCCCTGCTGAAAGATTATAGCATAATTAATTTCAACACCCCATTGCTGAACCTGTTAATCATCAAGGTCACTGACTTGAGAAAGTATCAAAATAGTAACTACTTTTCTTCCCAGCCTCTAGTATCTTAACGTTGCATAATAACCCTAAGGAAAATTGTATCCTACCTTCAGCTTCTCTTGGGACAAAATTACTTTGGCTGAAGATCCTCTTTTACATTTTTCTATCTCCATTTCCCAGCAAGAAAAAGATTCAAATCCCAGAAAGAAGTAGCTTAACTGGCTAGGTGTGAGAAACCACAACTGCCCACATTCGAGTGGTGAGACCGGACTGTATCGGAGTGCTTGGGTGATAATTTCTTGCTAGCCAGGGTTTCCATTTATAGCCTTAGGAAACTCACAAACAGAACTCTGGCAGGAAGGCGAGACGCGGGCTTCAGAGAACAATAAATGCCCAGTTGGCACCAAATCAGTTGAAACACAGCATAATCTTGGTTACCTGGAATTCATGCAATAACCTTCACTATAGCTTCCTCAGAGAATTTGGAAGAAATTGAGAGATAGGAGCCTGAGGTAAAAGTCCACAGTCAATCACCTGCCGCTTTGGGGCATCTCTCATTCTCTTTGTCATCTCTAGTGTTGACCGTAACTCAGGGGGACATCACATTGCTATTCCCACCACCACCACCACCACCACCACCACCACCACCACCACCACACACACACACACACACACACGCACAAACACACAAACAAAAGTGATGGTGTCTCATAAGAACCTCCCCAATCCTTTTTAAAAGTTCATGCTTGAAGGTCAGTAGTCTGGCAGAAAGTTGGAGAACTCCCTACTTTTCTGTAATAAAGCCTGCCTAAAGTGGTAGATTACATCTGTTTATCAGTGTGTTTGCTTGCAATGTTGCAGGATGCAAAGACAGGGATTCCCTTCATTTTCTTCCCTTTTGAATAATCTGGCCACCGTCTTCTTTTCCAGTTTTACTCGCAGCGATTCCCTGTGCAGTATTGTAAAATAGCTTTGTCTGACAATTTGTTTTAAAAGAGAAGTGAAATGTCATTCAGCAGTTATTTTCACATGAAGCGCTGTATGTGTCAAATCTCTGAACTCGCTTTGTGAATGTAAATTTAAGCACAAATTTCAGGCTGCCCTCCAGAGGCACTTCCTAGAAAGGAAATACATTTAGGTCCGTGTATGGATTATGCTGGCTTCCATTCCCTAGCACAGAATCTAGATGGTTAGAAATGTCATGTCCTTTTCCAAATAGCAGCCCTACCTACCCCTCTCCCAGAACATGTTACATGGAACATGTGGGAGTTGCAAAGCTATTTTACAATAATACTGCACAGGGAACCATTGCAAGTAAAACTGGAAAAGAAGACGGTGGCTGGATTATTCAAAAGGGAAGAAAATGAAGGGAATCCCTGTCTTCACATCCTGCAACACTGCAAGCAAACACACTGATAAACAGATGTAATCTACCACTTCAGGCAGGCTTTATTACAGAAAAGTAGGGAGGTTCTCCAACTTTCTGCCATTTTGTCCATTTTGTCCATGCAAATGGGTTGATTACATTTCATTGCAAATAGCTACAAATCTTCTGAAGTGCGTATATACGTGCGGGGGAATGCAATCAAAGTAATTAACTCCCCGTGGGGGAAGGGGGCCACATTCCATTTTCAAAGCTGCCTTCGCCAATTATTTAGCTAGATAAACAAGCAAGCTATGTTTGCACACAGAAGTGTATGACCAATTGAAATCTCAAGTTATTAATTGCTCAATGAGATGGCCCTGGGCAATGAAAGAAATCAGAGCAACATCTGGAAACAGAAATGTCTGGCTGGAAATTCTAAGAATTTGTACCTTAGGTGTACTTTGATAGTAATTTAAGAGATACATTTTTCATCCACCATTATTACATTTTAATTTGAATAGCAATCCTGCAAAATAAAAAAAAATAATACAAATAATGTGCAATTACTTTAGTTGCAAAAACCCCTGGCATTCAAAGCACACTTTTGCAAGGAATGAGACACGACTAACTGAGGGGCATTTTAGGAATGTAATAACTATGTGAGTAAATAGGCAATCATACATAAAAGGGCAGAAGGTTTTTTACTTTCCCCAACAGAAGTCATTTTAAATGAAAGGGACAGGGAGGAAACTATTAATAAAAGGGTCAGCTGCAGAGGGAGGCAAGAATCCTTCTAAACAAGGTTTACTTTTGTTTACATTTCCTACACCAGGGCTTTCCAAAGTGCCGCCGCTGGCGACATATCAGTGGCGGCGGCGGCAGCGCGGCAGTGGCGCGCGCACGCACGGCGGCAGCACGGGGGGCGCACGTGCACGGCGGTGGCGCGGGGGGCGTGTGGCGGCGCGTGTGTGCACGGTGGCGGCGCGGGGGGCGTGCAGCGGCGTGTGTGTGCATGGCGGTGGCAGCGGCTGCCGCTGCCGCTGTGCACGCGCACGCCGCCACTTCCGGGTGGTGTGGCAACACACCACGCTGTGTGTGGCGACAAACGTTTGTGTCGCGACACACAGTTTGGAAAGCTCTGTGCTAGACTCTTTAAGCATTTGTTGTAAACATTTATTAGACTCTTTTTTGTAGGTATTGACATTGTTGATTTTTTAAAGGGAATATATTATTGATGGCTGTTGTGGGCCTTCCGGGCTGTGTGGCCATGTTCTGGAAGTTGTGGTTCCTAACGTTTTGCCAGCATCTGTGGCCAGCATCTTCAGAAGTCAGGAGCACAGACAGAAGTGATCTCTCTGTGCCCAGGTAGAGTAGCAATGTTTGTTTTCTATTTATAGAGCTATGTTATAGGAGATTAGGTGGGGTTTTTTGTTGTGTTGAAATGTTAACGAGTGGCTGCTGAGCATGATTAGCATGTTCATTGTGAGAAGTATTCCCATGTCCTGGTAGTTGAGCTGAGTTCGTTGACCTTTTGCAGCCTGTGTTTTTCAGGACTGTCTGTGCTCCTGCCCTCTGAAGATGCCGGCCACAGATGCTGGTGAAACGTTAGGAACCACAACTTCCAGAACATGGCCACACAGCCCGGAAGACCCACAACAGCCATCGAACTCCGGCCGTGAAAGCCTTCGACAATACATTGAATATATTATTATTATACCATCCAACAGAGTTAAATTAATGTTCTTTCCATTCCCTTGGCCTCAGTCTCCATCCTGCTGTTGAACTCTCTATTGCATTTTGGATTGTAAGCACTTTAAGGCAGGGACTTCTAATCAAATCTGACCTTGTTCCATTAACACTCACCCTTTATTGCAAACCACCAGATTTTGTACTAGAATGATTCAAATTAAAGCATTTGAGATTGGACGAATAAAGGTTGACATCTGCTTTGGCCAGAAGCATATTTTTCACCAAATGTTAAATGGCACTACTGGGCAAAACTGGGGAGCAGTTTGAACTACTACTCTAGCTAGCTCAAGACTGTCTACCTGGGCTATCTGTGGCAATACTTTGGAGAATCAGTTACAGGTTTCTCCTTGGGAGCTCTTTTCTCAGGTTTCTCACCTGGCTGAGGAAGGAAGCAAGGAAGATCAGTAGTTACTTTTTATGGTTGTGCAAGATGGCACAATTGACCTTTGTAACCGATCCTCCAAAGTATTGCCACAGATAGCCCAGGTAGGTCAATCCTTACGAGCTGGGGTGGGGCTGTGTTTCTTTGCAGAGAAGTTCATTTCATCCAACAAAGTGAAGTGATGCAACCCGTATGCTGTGCTATTTAGAAACCAAGTTGGCAAAGATGCCTTAAAAGAGTGATTCACATGAAACTTCATCAAAGCAAACCACCTCTTTGCAGGTTTACCCGGCCCTTCTAAGTTTGCATGGAATGGGATGGAGGCTGTGATGTCTTCTTAGCAAGAGAAGAATAACCTGGCAGCAGTTCCTGGCAGATCGAGCCAGGAGTCCAATATTAGCAACCCAGCTGGGGAGGGGAACATTCCCTGGCTCTGAGACAGACTCCAAGGCTGACAACAACAACAACAACATTCCCACCAGTTGCTACACCAACTAAAGCAATGTTGCCTTGGAAGTGATTCCCCCCACTGGGCAGCAGCAGTTATCGCTGAGTGGTGGACATCTGCCCAGTAGCAAGAGCAAGCTGTCTTAGGGTGTTTTTCCCACAGGACTTTAAACAGGCTTTTGAGTCTCCTTCACTAGTTGGGGGCCTTTATGAATGCCATCAGAATAGCAGGGCAGGTGGAACAAGCAGGACCGAGGCGCTCAGTGCTATCCCACCAAGCTAATGGATCTGTGAAAAATAACTACATGTATTTGTCCTGCTTGCTTTTTATATATATATCATGGTATTTGACATACTTATCTTGGAAATGGGGAGGAAGAGCCAGGTTAGTCTAGGCCACAAAATCTATATGGAATCTAGTAGCACCTTCAAGACCAACTGGAGGATGTTTTGGTGCATAAACAAAGCTTATGCCCCATTCCAGTTGATGAATCTTGAAGATGCTGCCAGACCCCCATGTCTACACATTTATTTTATTTACTTTCCTTTTACCAGCACATTCTCTACTTGAAATGCTTTCTAGTTTTGTGTGATGCCCTGAGTGCAGTGCTGATAGGAAAGTGATAAAACAACAAACAAAATGTCTAAGGCTGTAACCAGTAAAACAAAATGTCTAAGGCTGTAACCAATGCACAATTCCCTGCAAATATAGTAGGTCTTATTTCTACATAAATATGGGTATGGAATATGCTCTAATTTCCTAAAAAATAGACAATCTGAAATATCATGAGAATGTCTCTAGTGAAATGAGATTCTGTCACCTGTTGAGCCATCCTTTTGACTGTTCTTGGCTTTCAAATTGTGCAATACTTTCATTTTTGGAGCCATTGTTCTTACCTAATGCTTTTTAGTAAGACAGAAAAAGGTGTAGATGAGGTTACTAAACTTCAATGGCTGTTGTGGGTCTTCCAGGCTGTGTGGCCGTGTTCTGGAAGTTGTGGTTCCTAACGTTTCGCCAGCATCTGTAGCCAGCATCTTCAGAGGGCAGGAGCACAGACAGAAGCGAAATCTCTGTGCCCAGGTAGAGTGGCAATGTTTTGTTTGTTTTCTATTTATAGAGCTAAGTTATAGGAGATTAGGTGGGGTTTTTTGTTGTGTTGAAATGTTAACGAGTGGCTGATGAGCGTGATTAGCATGTTCATTGTGAGAAGTATTCCCATGTCCTGGTGGTTGAGCTGAGTTCGTTGACCTTTTGCAGGCTGTGTTTTTCAGGACTGGTAGCCAGGTTTTGCTAATTTTTAGACTTTCTTCTTTAGACAAAATCAGAGAACTACTAGATCCCACCACATACAGAACAATAAGACGGGATCCGACCAACAAAATCATGAAGCAAACCAACACACTGATAAAGAGCTCCTCCCTGCATCCCAACGTACTACAACATATTTGCAAGACAGAAGCTCTCTCACCAAGACTATACGGACTCCCCAAAATCCACAAAGACTCGATCCCACTCAGACTCATTGTAAGTGCCATTGGCTCCCCGACATATGAATTATCTAAACATTTGGCAACCCTTTTACAGACCCACATCGGACAGACTCCATCACACATCAAAGACTCAGGACACTTCATCAACAAAATCAGCACCCTAAAACTCAACCACACAGACAAACTGGTCAGCTTTGATGTGGTATCCCTGTTTACCAAGTTACCAGTAAGGGACACCCTGGCACTCATCAAGCAAATCTTCCCAGAAGACATTATAGCTTTATTTCAACATTCAACACTGCCTAACAACTAGTTACTTTCAATGGGAGAATGAGTTCTATGAACAGATGGATGGCGTTGCCATGGGAAGCCCCCTGAGCCCAGTCATAGCAAACTTTTACATGGAACATTTTGAAAAACAGGCTTTGGAATCGGCTCCCATTACACCAACAGTCTGGTTCCGGTTCGTGGATGACACCTTCGCAATTTGGAGTCATACTGAAGAAGAACTGGAGAAATTTCTGGACCACCTAAACGGCATCCACCCCAATATACAATTCACTATGGAAAAAGAAACTGACGGCAAACTTCCATTTTTAGATACGCTGGTCATACGCAAACCAGACCTCAAACTAGGACACAAAGTATACAGAAAACCCACCCATACAGACCGGTATCTGCACAAAAATTCCAATCACCACCCACGACAAAAGAGAGGCATGATCAAAACCTTGGTGGATCGTGCTAATCGAAACTGTGAAACCCAATTTCTCAACAATGAACTTAACCATCTGAATTGGGTCCTACAGGTGAATGGCTATTCCAAGAATGAAATAAAAAGAGCCATCAAACCAAGAAAACAACATCCAACTGAAGAAAAACAGCCCCCCACAAACAAAGTATTCCTGCCCTACATCAAAGGAGTCACTGACCGCGTGGGAAAACTGATGGAAAAACACAACTTTCAAACAGTCTTCAGACCCACCAGGAAAATACAACAAATGCTAAAATCAGCAAAAGACAGAAGGGACCCCCGCACCGCTGCAGGAGTATACTGCATACCATGCAGCTGCGGACAAGTATACATCGGAACCACAAAACGAAGCATTCACACCAGGGTAAAAGAACACGAAAGACACTGCAGACTACAGCAACCGGAAAAATCTTCAGTAGCTGAACATGCTCTCAAGCAAACGGGACACAAAATCCTATTTGAAAACACAGAAATACTGGACAACACTAAAAGCCACTACACCAGATTATACAGAGAAGCCATTGAAATTCACAAACACCAGCACAGTTACAATAAAAAAGAAGAAAGTCTAAAAATTAGCAAAACCTGGCTACCAGTCCTGAAAAACACAGCCTGCAAAAGGTCAACGAACTCAGTCCAACCACCAGGACATGGGAATACTTCTCACAATGAACATGCTAATCACACTCATCAGCCACTCGTTAACATTTCAACACAACAAAAAACCCCACCTAATCTCCTATAACTTAGCTCTATAAATAGAAAACAAACAAAACATTGCCACTCTACCTGGGCACAGAGATTTCGCTTCTGTCTGTGCTCCTGCCCTCTGAAGATGCTGGCCACAGATGCTGGTGAAACGTTAGGAACCACAACTTCCAGAACACGGCCACACAGCCCGGAAGACCCACAACAGCCATCGAACTCCGGCCGTGAAAGCCTTCGACAATACATTACTAAACTTCGTTTACCAGCGCAATGTGCAGCTTCTTCTGCTCACGTTAAGGACCATAGCAGTCAGTTTGGGCACATTTTGGCCAGGAAGCTCCAAGAGCAACCAAAGCCCAGGTTTACTCTAAACATGCTCACACTGTTCTATGCACAACAGGGTCTCTAATCTAGAAACTACCTTAAAAGGCAGCAGAATGTTTCCACATCCCACTATCTAGGAGGTATATGCAGTGCAGTGCCACACTCCAGAAGAAAATAGCATGTATGTATTGTTTTCCCTTGGTGGGAAGAATACTATTACTTTCGGTGGAGAGGATTATGCTCAAGAGTATTTGTGGGACTATGTTACAGCCTTGTTTACTATGAGCCTTACTAATATGCTTAATCAGAAAATAAAACTCTTCAGTATCCCCAATGTGAAATATGGTGGTACAGGTGGTTAACTCCATTGTCTATACTACCTTGGTGTGTACAGGCACTCCTTTTAAGAAAAGCATGCTATCTGCAGGTGCTTAATTTTACTAATTTTTTTAGTTTCTAGGTTTTGTGGAACATTTTGTTTTTGCTGCTGCTTTTATTTTCATAGTTTGTGGTTACTGTTTTTATGTTGTTCATGTTTTGTAAGTTGCTTGAGTATACAACTTTGATAAAAAAAATAATAAAAATAAATAAAAATAAAAATAATAAAAATAATAAAAATAATAAAAAATAAGGTAAAAAGTCTTCTGGCATATCTGGGTGCACTGTAGTGTAAGGAGAGCTTCCATGTTTTCCAAGTGTGGATCTCCAGACGTTCATGAATAGAATCTCCCATTATCTCTGGCCACTTACCCTTCTGCCTGGAATGTATTAGAATTATCATCCATTTGGGAAAGGCAGAAAGAAGCAGAAACTAAGCTGTCCTTTCTTTGAGGAAATGCGTAATTAGATTTTCTATCCTAATCTAACCAGTTGGCATTTAGCTTCCCTGTAAACCAATTTATCTAACTCTAAGTGAATGTTCTCATGATTAATACAGTAAGTTAATGCAATACTAACTGGACCCAGAATTAAAGAATCCTCACTTGGAAAATGTTTCTTTGTTGGTGTTGGAATTTGGCAAATCAGGCATGCCTCATTAGCATATGGGTGATTGCTCTAGGAGGCAAACTCTGTGCTTCTAGAGGAAGCTGCTTGTTGCCCCTCCCACTTCCTCTTCTCGCTCTCTGATTCTTCCACCGATGGGGTAGGACTCACGTGCCTTAGCTCCTTCCAAGTAGAGGCCATGTGCTAGGCCTCAACTCCAGAGGCTTTTCCCCCTTTCTCCACGCAGCCTCTGCCAGCAAACAGGGCCAGAGCTATACAGTTTAGGGAACAGAAAGAAGAACTGAAACCAATTTTCTACTGAAATGGCTGTACCTGGACAAAATAAATGTAAGAACTCTTTTGTACTTACTTTTTATTTATTATTTTATTTATTTATTAAATTTACCTGCAATGTCTAAGCATGTGTTTCTTTATGCTTGGGTGGGCTAAAAGTGTAAGAATAAGAACCTGAATCTCTCTAACGTGCTCACAGGCTGTGTTTTTAAACAATATTCCTTTTTCTATGCATGAGTTTACACAACGTTAAGCTCTGCTCCATTCACTGGTTCTAACAGGCCACTGAATGATCTTCAGTTGGTAAGGGAACATAATTGATTAAGGTATCCCACTTCAGATTCAGATTCAGATTAGGATTTACTCACTCTCTTATTCATATTCTAATTTGAATACAGTAATGGGGGAAGAGCCATAAGTCATAAAGCCTATTTTCTACCATGTGACCTTGGCCAAGGAAAGCCTTTGGTTGTTCCATCCACCATGATGTTTCCACTCAGCCAGATGTTCCAGCAAAATCCTGAAACCCTATGAATTATAAGGGTGTCTATATTGTTGTCTGTTCCTGGCAGTTGCCTAAATCTGCAAGATGATTCTCACAGGTTGCAGTGCTTCCCAGTGCCAATTCCTCAGGCTTCCTTTTGATCTGGGTCTTGCTCTCCGCAGTTGTGACAAATGCTTTATAATTTCTTCAAGGCACCACTTTCAGAGAAGGCAGAAAACATGCTCCACCTCAACTTCAGTGAACTTAAACAAATCCCTTCCTGGCTCCTAAATGGGTGACAGCTGCTTGTCTCAGCTAGGCCAGACATTTATAAAATGTGTATGTCTCCTCTGCTAACCTGTCCAGAATAAAGGCTGAGCCCTATGTGCAAATCTGCAACAAGTCCTGCAAATTATGACCCTACTTCTTGTGAGAGTTCGGTCAAGAGACGTCAGGTTGCATGACCTCACAAAAACTGGGAACCTTCAGAAGATAGCATCCATGTTCAGCACTGCTGTTAAGGAGTCTCTCTAGCACGTCCTCTCTTCAGGTGCTCCCTGCAACTAGCAAAAGATGGAAGGGACCACTAGCAGGTGAACTTTTTGATATGTGAATCCCTACTTGACAGTGGTACAGACCAGATATGAGCGAAAGCCATATCATCATCATCATCATCATCACCATCATCATCATCATCATCATCATCATCATCATCATCATCTACTTTGATGACAGGGCCCTTCCTCTCCTCTTTATTTTCATGAGAAGACCAATCTCTGAGCCATCTCAGAAACTAAAGTACTGAAGATCAGGAAGGCTGGAAATACTAACTAGCAAGAAGCATCGTTTCATAATTCTAGAAGTACTAAGGCTGGCTGTGGTTGGTGAATACTGAGGGAAGTACATTCTGAACATGCTCAGGATCGTTCAAATATGTTCCTGAGCAGAGCCTGGTGATCCCTTGGCTGAAATTACACTCTGCATGTAGATGCATTTCAATGGAAGTGAAACACTCTGGTTATCCTCAGGCGTTCCTACCTTTCAGCTGATACAAAATCTGAGGCGAAGAGGGAAGTTAAGCTCGTGAAAGAGCACATTCCACATTCCTGCAGCAGCAACTGCCCCTGTCACTCTTTGGAAAATACTGCTTGCTTTTTGAGCAGCAGAAGAGCGGTAAAATGACAAGGGGGGGCATGGGGAGATGACAAAACAGGCTGCACAGCATTATGGGAGGAAAGAGTATGTACAGCCTGCCTGTGAGGAAGAGTTGCCGAGGTGTTCTGAATGCTACCTAACCAGAAGGGGAGTTTCTCAGTGAGGGTCAGCTTGAAATGTGGAGAGTGGCTAAGCTTGGCTCTGTGTTGGTTCAAACGGCTGAGAACGCCTGCATAGAAATTCTGCAAGGATTTGTTACCACCTTGTGGCTAAAGGTAGAATAGTATGGAAATCATGATTGTGCTTCCCTAGGAGAGAAGCTCAGTCAGGACCTTTAAGAACAAAAGATTTGCTCTGTATGCCTGGGCTGACTTTTCTTTGCAAGAATAGCTGAAAAAGTATGGTCTTCATTGTTCCAAGGGCAGGATGGGTAGGGTTTTTTTTTCTCAACCGGTTCTTGTCAACGATCACCCAACTACAGAAGCAGAATCAGGAAGAGACAGCAAAGCAAAGCAAAGCAAAGTGGGAAAGTTTCACCTACCCCATATCTGACATCAAGATATTGCTTTCTGTTCAGCCTGTGTGTCCACTGGAAATACTTGGGCCTTTCCCCGCTGCTCAGTTAAAATGCTCTCTCCCATCCTTGAGCCACCCGAAAGCTACGCCAGCACAAAAGTTGCTTCCCCCACTGCCAGACCTTATCCTGTCTGTACTGTGACTCATTGCCAAATGGCGCTGTCCTAATTCTGCCTGTTCAATGTGTTATAAGCAGAAGGATTGGCTGATTTCTCTGGTTTTACTGCCCTCTCTCACCAGTGGGAAAGCATGCACTAATCATAACACCACAGAAGGAAGAGGATCTGCAGGCTATAGGCTGATGGTGCAGCTATTGCCCCAGTGTGCATACAGGCCTTTGAGTTGAAAGACTCAGAGGACCTGTTCATGCAGAGCTCCTGCATGGGGTAAATTGGTTGGGCTGCACAGGAACTGCCTTGACTGCTCCTCAAAGAAAAGAAGGTCCAAATAATACTAGGTAGAGTTCAGTAGGGTTTCTCTGCTAGAAACTCACATGCTGATTGTGAAATGTGGCATCCTATACATAGTTAGAATGGAGATGCGGTCTCATGTATGGAAAATATGGATTTAAAAAAAAAACTACAAAATGTGTTTGCCTTCTTCCCAATTAATTTGTGAAACCCAACCATTTATACTTATTTATTTCTATTTATAGTGTTTGCTGGTTGGAATTTTATCTTTCTATGGTTTTAAATTATTGGTTTTATTGTAAACCACCCAGAGTCCCCCTTGTGGGGGAGATGGGCGGTGATATAAATATAAATAATAAATTAAATCAATTAATTAATTAATTAAAATGAGTTAGTGCCTGTACAAATGATGACACTACTCTCATTAAAATTTACCTTCAAATGTTCTCAACTTTCTGAAAAGTAACATGCTTCCAGTTGATGATTTCAGCTTTCTAAATCCCAGCCCAAATACAGGTCAGGACAAGCAGACAGGAATAGGGCAGCACATTGCGCCACAGTTGATATGCAACTCTTCTGGAAGAGGTAAGTAAGAGGAAGCCATTTGCAAATTAAAGTCACTGCCACAGAGAAACAGGATACCAACAAGGATCTGGGTTTTCTTTTTTCTAAAAATAATATTTTATTAAGAAGGATAAAAAGCATAAGTTAAACAGTCTGAATAAATATGGCCTTCTGTGTTCTTCATCTCCTCTGGTGCAGAGTCATCTAGATCTTGGGTTACCTGGTCAGTATCTTCATCTGAAGTGGAAGGGTGGGTTAAGATGATTCGAGGTATCTAGTATGCCATCAGAGGGCAGAGGAGGAAAGAAAACATGCATTGCATATGAAAATCTGGAAAGGAAAGCTAACCACACATCACAAATCTCTCCTTAGGGTTCCCCTCTGTGAATGGTGATGGTTTTCATTTTTGAATGCTCAAATATGGGTGGGCTAAAAGTGTAAGAATAAGAACCTGAATCTCTCTAATGTGCTCACAGGCTGTTTTTTTAAACAATATTCCTTTTTCTATGCACGAGTTTACACAACGTTAAGCTCTGCTCAATTCACTGGTTCTAACAGGCCACTGAATGATCTTCAAAATATACCGCACAGAGTTGTTGGGGGGCGGGGGGAGAAATAGGAGGAAGCAGTGCTATGCAGCCTACCTTGAGCTTCTAAATGAAAGGCAGGATATAAACCATGTAATAAGTAAGGTAAAGGTAAAGGTTCCCCCCACACATTTTTGTGCAGTTGTGTCCGACTCTAGGGGCCGGTGCTCATCTCCGTTTGTTAGCCGAAGAGCCAGCGTTGTCCGAAGACGCTACTAAGAAGTGCCGGTATGCCTTTGACAGAACCACTGCAAAGTGCAGATGTTTTGGGAGCATGATTTAAGCTGCAGTAACATCACACGGAGCAGTGTTGGGCTTCACTCACAAAAACAACCTCTTCACTTAAACAGGAATACAAAATTAACCACATTCCCCCAAAACAAAACAACTCTGGGCAAGGCCATACAAAGTATTTAAACTGTACGGCTTTCAATCAGTGTTAATATGTTCCAAAGATAAAATTAAACAGAAAGAAATGCAATAGATCTTGGAATAGCAGTGTCCTAAAACTTTTTAGTTATGCAGCAAAGCATAGACCATTGTTCCATTTTTTTAATTGGTCAGATGTGGACAAAAGCAACAAGGTATTCACAGGAAAATAGCCCTTGGATCTGATTTCTTCACGCCTCCTTGAGCCCTAAACATAGAATTTCTGCCTTGCATTGAGTTTAACTGCCTAGGTGGTCTTCCAAACATCTGGCTAGCTAACTTTCATTTAGCTTGCATTAGGTTTGCACTAGGCAACTACATGGATTGGGGAGAATGGAAAGGGAACTTCTAGCCAGTTATTTAATTTTATTGTATGCAGATGGGACTGAAGAGATTTTTGTCAGTTCATGACCAGCATATGTTCTGATGCAACGAGAACCAGTATTTGCAGATGAGTGCTAAAGGCAATCGCTGATTGGCCAACTCTGAGACAATGAAGGCAAGTGCTGATTGGTTGGCATGTTCAGCGAGCATTCCAACAGCCACACCATCCTCTGCCACATGCTGATTCAGGAAAGCATTGCTACAGGATGAATGTCAGCATAAAAGTGCAAATGTACAGATTTCCCAAAATGAATCTGTTTTTAACTCCATGCTCTTAGACAATGGATAAGCTGATTATATGGAAAACATCTGTATCGATGGTAATGTAAAAATTAACTGAAACATGGACTACATTAGCAAACTGAAACATGGACTACTGTATACCATCAACTGATCAATTAAGAAATTATATGGACTGCCATGTTTATGAGTGAAATGATCAACTAGAAAGCTGTTTTGGAGTGGGAAGATAGTAACATCCAGATGACTGCATGGACAAAAGCTCACCATATCAACCAGCCCCTGCTTGTAATTTACTATAGAATTTTTAATATCTACCAATGCTGCATCTATAATATATCATATACTATAACAATACAGGTAGTCCTCATTTAGTGACCACAATTGGGACCGGCAACCCAGTCAGTAAGCAAAGTGGTTGCTAAGTGATACCGCCTGTGCTTATGATCTTACATCAGTTTTCCTTTGCTTTACAGACCTGCGAAGGTCATAAATGCAAGGATTGGTAGCAAAATTACTTTTTCATCACTGTCATAACTGCAAATGGTTGCTAAACGAGGCAGTCGCTAAAAGCGGGCTACCTGTACTGATGTTCACTGACTATCTACTAATCTGATTTGACAGATTTGATCCTGTCATTTATTGAGTTATAGCTGAGCTCATACTGTACTTAAACAACATCCTTTTGCCTATCACTGCCACTTCATTCTTTTATATGGTCTCAGGCCCCAAATAGAATATCATATTTTCTTCTGATTTAAAATAGCTCATTCTGATCCACCTAAGTGAAAAATAAGTTTACTTATTTTTAAAGCATTTATCTTAGTTCCCTTCATTTTTACTTTAGCAATTTTGAATTTTCCTTCCTTACATTCTACATTAAAGGTAAATGTGTCTTGTAAAGCGAGATATTCTCTTTTCGTTTTGGTACTTACCATGACCAGATTTCACAACAGAGTTTAGTTACTAATGGGGTTTTCTAATATCATGCAAAACAGATACTAAGCATGAAGCCCCAAATTTGGTATCTCCCCATAAGAGTGTGCAAAAAGTTTCTACTAGCTTCTACTGTAAATACAAATTTTGTGCTGCTACCAAAAATGGGTACTGGCTTTTATGCGGACTGGATGCATCACAGTCTTTTTCAAGGTCATGGGTACCATCCTTTTTTTAAAAGATGTCAATCTCCTAATCCCAGTCGGAAATTCTAGGCATGAAACAGAAGGAAAAAACAAATGGTTGATTGGCTATATGTTAGAATTTTACATAATTCTAAACATTTTTCATAATACTTAGTAAATTTGAAAGATGATGAGAACTAGGAATGTGCAGAGATTATGTATTCTGGAGTTCCAGAAATGGCCTAATCGAGGCAGATCAAAAGTAGTTCATACTGGCTTGCTGTCTGGTTCCAGAGCCTTTCATTCTCCATATTCTACTACGAGAACAACTGGCTATACATTTTTTGTTGTTTAGCAGGATTTGATGAATTTGCAGGTACACTGGAGCATTATGAAAGGATGAAGCACGTCAAAATTAGTAACAATCAGTGCATAGATCTTCAAGCTATGCTTCTTTAACATCCTGTTGGTGTTGAAAAGGTGCTTATAACTTTAATATTTGGGGCAGATTGTGAAAAAAATTTGCAGTGATCATGCCTCTTCTACAATTTGTGATAAATTTCAGAAATATCTCTTCAAACACTCTTGTTAGTTTCATTGTCAATTACTTACTGTTATAACATGGTTTATTGTCTGGAATGGGCCACTTTTTGATGGTATCTCAGCAGGACCAGAGTCATGTGTGTTGGGTTCAGAAATAAGGGTATCCTAGAGAGAGGGAAGAGGAACAGGAAAGGAAGGGCAAAATAGCAGACATTACTTTTCAAGTGTTAGAAGTAAATTTTATCTTACCAGATTCGTTCCTGAGCCGGGAGTAAAGAAACTGACAAATTGCATGAAGTTAGGAGTTTATTCACCCAAGAGCATAATGAAAACAGTGAGGATACTTTAACTACTATAACTTATTTCAGAATATGGGATATCATCTGGGTGGTCACATGTGAGGATTTTTAATGGGATTATAGGGAAAAAAGATGAGACCCAATCCACAAAAATCACAAATGGTATGAGAGGCTGAACACCTGTGATAAGAAGCTCTTCTCCCACACCATTTTTCTAGTCAAGGGAAAACATAGGCCAAAGTTTGGATTTGGAAAACACAGTCAAGATATAACCCAGAATGTCTTGAACTATTGCAGGACTTCTTCCCCGCATGGAGAATCTTGAAGACTTAAAAACATTATATAGGAGATGCTTTATAAAATATACCAAATGTCTGTCTAGCCATAAAACCTTGCCTAATTCTACTACCAGGAATCTTTAACTGGGCAGGTCTGAAATGGAACATAGGGTTTTACAGAGGACACTTCCACACAAATTCTATGCCAATCTGAAAACAACACTGGTGTTCCCATAACACTGGCTGTTTGAGAGCTGAGCCAATTAATTTATGGCTCAGCTGCAGTATATTTCAAACTGCAGCCTTTTTGGAACTCCTGCCTTGGTATGCCATTTGCTTTAGGTCTTTAAAAGAGAAAGATGGTGTGATGCCTTTTCAGCATCCCCACTGAACACTGCTGAGATTTTTCTGCATATAATCAGGCAACTGATTTCCACTTGGATTTTATAATTATGTATTATATTAAGTGTATAAATTGCTGGTTTTTTATTGTATATTTTATATTTTAATTAATCTATTTTATTGTAAACCGCCCAGAGTTCCCCGTTGGGGGAGATGGGCGGTTATATAAATTAAATAAATAAATAAATAAATAAATAAATAAATAATAATAATAATAATAATAATAATAACAACAACAACAACAACTGCACATACCAGGAAGTAAAGACAATGTTTAAGCAACTTATGTTTATTTTCCTTTAGCAATGAAGTGAGAGTGGGGTAATTTTAATTAGTGCAGGTCCTGTAGCAGCTCAAAGCATCCTTGGCATTTCAAGACAATAGGAGATTGTCTTCCAATTGCTTTTGAGGGATTGGAGAATGGAAGCTGTGGTGGTACGGAAAACAAACTGAACAGTATGATAATAAAACATACAGTAAATGTTCATATATGAGTTAATATGTGACCTTTTACAGGAGATCTCACAGTTAGAATGTCTCCATACTATTAAGGAATTACACCTAATTTATATTTGCCCTGATAATCTAGTATTTTGCACACTTTTGCTCAGCAGGTGATGAAGCAGAATATGGCTACAGAGCCAGGATTCCTGCAATTACAATCAGACTAGCCCTTTTTTGTCTAAGCATGCTTTGGGGTCACGTTCAAACACCATAAAGTGACATCTGACACCAAGACTGTTAGACCTCCAAAACATTTTCTTCAGACTGCATCTGAGCCAAGTCAACAGGGCCATCTTTGGACCTGTGTGTTGTTAAGATTCCCTGGGGAGAAAAGAAAGAACATGGCGGACCTGAGAGTTGATTGTGAACTTTTTAAAAATCCAGGGTGTAGACCACAAAAACCAACAATTCTACAAAATATATCATTTAAAATACAAAGATATGATGAAATTGAAATTGAAATTGAAATTGAAATTGAAATTGAAATTGAAATTGAAATTGAAATTGAAATTGAAATTGAAATTGAATGATGAAATGAAATGAAATCACATTCAAAACAGTTTATTCTCATTTATTATCAGCAGGCTTGTTCTCATAACTGCAGCAAACACACACACGGACACTTCTTAGATGTATTTTTATATTGTTTGTATCTGTCATTATTACAACAAACTGGATGCACACAAGACACAAGAAAGATGACACGAGCTCTTATATCATATTTGTTGTTTATTCGTTCAGTCGCTTCCGACTCTTCGTGACTTCATGGACCAGCCCACGCCAGAGCTTCCTGTCGGCCGTCACCATCCCCAGCTCCCCCATGGTTGAGTCTGTCACCTCCAGAATATCATCCATCCATCTTGCCCTTGGTCGGCCCCTCTTCTTTTTGCCTTCCACTTTCCCTAGCATCAGCTTCTTCTCCAGGGTATCCTGTCTTCTCATTATATGGCCAAAGTACTTCAGTTTTGCCTTTAAGATCATTCCCTCAAGTGAGCAGTCTGGCTTTATTTCCTGGAGTATGGATTGGTTTGATCTTCTTGCGGTCCAAGGCACTCTCAGAATTTTCCTCCAACACCACAGTTCAAAAGCATCTATCTTCCTTCGCTCAGCCTTCCTTATGGTCCAGCTCTCACAGCCGTAGGTTATTACAGGGAATACCATTGCTTTAACTATGCGGACCTTTGTTGTCAGTGTGATGTCTCTGCTCTTAACTATTTTATCAAGATTTGCCATTGCTCTCCTCCCAAGAAGTAGACGTCTTCTGATTTCCTGGCTGCAGTCAGCATCTGCAGTAATCTTTGCGCCTAGAAATACAAAGTCTGTCACTGCCTCCACTTTTTCTCCCTCTATTTGCCAGTCTTCAATCAAGCTGGTTGCCATAATCTTGGTTTTTTTGAGGTTTAACTGCAACCCAGCTTTTGCACTTTCTTCTTTCACCTTCGTCATAAGGCTCCTCAACTCCTCCTCACTTTCAGCCATCAAAGTGGTATCATCTGCATATCTAAGATTGTTAATGTTTCTTCCAGCGATTTTAACTCCAGCCTTGGATTCCTCAAGCCCAGCACGTCGCATGATGTGTTCTGCGTACAGGTTGAATAGGTAGGGTGAGAGTATACAGCCCTGCCGTACTCCTTTCCCAAACTTAAACCAGTCCGTTGTTCCATGCTCTGTTCTTACTGTTGCTACTTGGTCGTTATACAGATTCCTCAGGAGGCAGAAAAGATGACTTGGTATCCCCATACCACCAAGAACTTGCCACAATTTGTTATGATCCACACAGTCAAAGGCTTTAGAATAGTCAATAAAACAAAAATAGATGTTTTTCTGAAACTCCCTGGCTTTCTCCATTATCCAGCGGATATTGGCAATTTGGTCTCTAGTTCCTCTGCCTTTTCTAAACCCAGCTTGTACATCTGGCAATTCTCGCTCCATGAATTGCTGGAGTCTACCTTGCAAGATCTTGAGCATTACCTTACTGGCATGTGAAATAAGTGCCACTGTTCGATAGTTTGAACATTCTTTAGTGCTTCCCTTTTTTGGTATGGGGATATAAGTTGATTTTTTCCAATCTGATGGCCATTCTTGTGTTTTCCAAATTTGCTATATCATATACTGTATATTATAATATAGAAGGCTATGGGGCATGCCTCTTTCTTTGGAGAAGCCAGTGCTTGGGTAAACTTTAAATATGCCTCTTCTTTAAATTCCACAAAGAATTTAGCCAGGCTGTAGAAAAGTCCCATATTTTATTTGGGGATATTGAAAGTTGCCAAATATCTTGTAGGCTGCTGATTGCCTTAGGCTGTGGACCAAAATACGTTGGTGAACAAGGTCTTGGGCAATAGAATGATGAAAATCTCAACCCAGCTTTCCGCTTAATGCAAGCATTTGCTTTCTCCAGCCCTATCACACAACTCATGCCACAAAGAGCCAGGTTTGTTAACTTGTTACTGACACATTGCAGCCACAACAGACTGAATGGATCATTGATATGAAGGAAAGGTAATGGAGAGCAGGAATGCATAAGCAGAGATGCAAGAGTCTCTCCTGTGGAAGGAGATGGGTGGTGATAAAAATTTGATAAATAAATAAAATCAATAGCTAATTGTAAAAAGCATATGATATCTACTAGAAGTACAAGGTGCTTGGGGAGACATTGCCTCAAATGCCATGGAAACCAGTTTTTTGGCTTGGTCTATAAACAAACCAAAAAATGGAACCCAATATTCATGGGCTAGCAAGACCAAGCCATAAATACTATAGAAGAGTACAGATTAGGTACAAATGCTTCGTGGCAGGAGTACATGTACATGGTCCCCTAGAGGAAGAAGCAGCTGTCCAACAAACAGATGGGGTATAAAGTAGGTACCCTGCAGCATTAGTGTGGAAGTCTCAAATGAAGTCTCTTGCGGTGGTGATAGATGTAGCGGTGCCAAGTGACAGCAACATCAGGGAGAATGAGTATGTGAAGCTGGAGAATTACCAGGGCCTGAAGGAGGAACTAGAGAGGATGTGGAAAGTGAAGGCCAAAGTGGTCCCAGTGGTGGTAGGGGCACCTGGGGCTGTGACTCCAAAGCTGGGAGAGTGGCTCCAACAGATCCCAGGAACAACATCAGAGCTCTCTGTCCAGAAGAGTGCAGTGCTAGGAACAGCTTTGCGCAGAACCCTCAAACTCCCAGGCCTCTGGTAGAGGACCCGAGGTTGAGGAAGACACATACCACCCATAGGGGTGAGAAGGGAGTGTGTGTGTGTGTGTGTGTGTGTGTGTGTGTGTGTGTGTGTGTGTGTACAGAGGTTTGGGACAATTAATCTTCAATACTTACAACAGTGAATGATTTTTTAAAACCTTACAGAGAATTGGATTCATTATTAAAATCTGTGCTTCCCTCAAAAATCACTTTAAAATAACATCCTAGCAGAAAGCTCATAAACATTATTCACACAAAGCTTCTGTAAAAAGATGCCATTTCATAAATGAACATCAGCATTCCTTTTTCAAAAACATGCTGTTGATTTAGCCTGTGCTCAAGATACAATTTTCTACCCCTCTTTTCTAAATTAATCCCTTTGAATAACCTAAATGTTGTCAGCTAAAAGCGATGCCCCTTTTCTTCCACACAATCAGCATGAGGGCTGGGAGGCCCATGGCCCTCCAGTTATTGCTGAAGTACAGTTTCCATCATCTCTTCCCATAAGTCATGCTAGCTAGGGCTCCTGCGAGTTATAATTTAATAACATCTGGAGAAGCACCGTTTCCTCACAACTAGTACACATAGGGCCAGTTTTATTGACATTTCAAGGCACCCAGCTTGAGCTCTTAGTCTCAAATGATCACTGCTCCCTGAAAGCAGCATTACAGTCAGAAGGGACCAATAGTAAAATCAGAAAATGTGGTTATGAAATGGGTGGTTAAAACAGCCTGAGATCCTTGCTTATGTGGAAGCGTATCCATATTGGAATAAGCACTGCTGATGTTGTGCTTCCCCGAGTTAATAACAGTGTGGTGAGTCTAAGAATGAGTCCTGTAAATAGTATGATCCAGACTTTATCAGTCAAGATTCATAACAACACCTGCTTCCAATAGCAAGACTTGGTCTTAAAGCAGGTCTTAGAAGAGAAGCAGAAATGAGCCAAGATTGCTAGCTGGGAAAGGAAGAGGTGAAGCTGGTCCTGGCTCTGTGTTTTTTTCCCTGATCCGGTAAAGATCTATGTTATGTGCCTGCCATAAAAAAGCTTCACCTTCTGACTCCTGTTGTTCAAAGTACCCATAAAGATGGAGGACCCAGGCTAGTTCAAATCCTCCAACAGCCATCCCTGACCAGGCACCTGCCATGTACCCTGAAGGACAACTCCCATTATTTCCAGGCCCATCACGTGTCAGCAGGGAAAATGGGGTTTGTAGCCCAATATTCCTGGAGGATTGGTAGGTTGGGGAAAGCTACCTTAAAAGCAGGAAATGCTGACTCCATTGCCTGGTCAGCAAATGAGGCCCCTTCTGGGAGCTGAAGTCCACATGTCTTAAAGTTGCCAAGGTTGAGAAACACGGCTCTAGAGAGTGATTGGAAAGGAAAACTAACTAAACTGAAAATTCCTGCTAATAAGTTACCTTCCGGAGCGGCTGGGCTGCCTCTGGGCTGCCTGGGATTTGGTCCTTATTTTCCATGGAGAACCTTTTGCCCTCTGCTGCAACATTATTGGCAACTTGCTGCTTACTGTTGGTGGCTGGGAAGCGTTTGGGTTTCATTGCGATCTTCTGCCTGTCTTGTTCAAGTGGGACTTTTGCATTTCTCTGATCTCTGATGCTCTCACTCGAGGCAAAAAGGCTCCCAGAAAATTTGGATATTGGTTCCTGTTTTGTTTAGAAAACATATCAGTCACAGAAAGGGTCACTGTTAAAGGCAGCAGGTACACTAATAGACTTGAAGAGAAAGACAAGGCACTTCCCCACACGGTGAAGAAAGAGCCTTTGTTCATTTGTTACTCATTTTAAACATTTCTACAGCACAGCCTGTATATTGAAGCAATTTAACAGTAGGTTGAAACAATCAGAAATAAAACAGAATGTGTTCTGAACAGAATAGTTCAGAATGGTTTGGTGGGGGGGGGGGAGAAAATAAAACATTACTGTTCATACAGAGAAGGCCTGGGTAAATATTTGAGTCTTGAGTAAACATTTAATGAAGTAGTAATAGTCACTCCTCAAATATTTGGGGATGAGGGGGGAAGAGGATTCCAAAGAGCAAATGTGACAATCAAGAAGGTCTGTCTTAGGCTGACCATATTTCCTTGAGACAAAAACGGGACATTGGGATGGCAAAACGGGATGGGGTCTTATGTAATATTCCATATTCATGAAAAAGACAGGGGTCCCCACCCCCTGGTCCCCGCGATTGTCTCCCGCCTGCAAACACGACCCCCCGGTCCACGCGATTGGCTCCCACCTGCCCAATCACCCTCCTCTCCGCCCTCCTTTGCCGTGCGCTAATAGGCGGGAGGGCTTCCTTTTCCAGGCTGCCTCCAATTGGCAGCTCCGGCTCGGATCCTCATTCTGCGCCATTCCCGCCGGGTTTAAAAAAATGGGACAAAATTGAGATTTTTATCAAAACGATGGGACGGTTGAAAAATGCTAAAAAAACAGGACTGTCCCGTTCAAAACAGGACGTATGGTCAGCCTAGTCTGTCTACTAATAATTACTGTACATGAATACAGTCCACAGTTTGTGACACTGACAGTATGACCTCCTTGGAAGGTCTTAGCATTTTTCTTCCCATTATAGTTGCACAATCCATTAGGTATCTTTGTCTCAAGTTACCAAGACTTTATATGCCAAGAAAGTTGAGCATACTAGAAAAATACCTCAAAAGACACTACGTGTTGCATTATAAAAATGGAGCTAGGTCATCTTAAAAATACCGTATATGCTGCATTCAGTCATACTTGAGCATATGAGAAGCTACAGTGAGTCTCAGGAGAACCTCTGACCATGAGGAGGATTTTACATTTTCATTACATTTCCTGAGTGAGAGAATAGGAAGAATTAAGAGGAATTTGCCAGGGCAGTTTGAGATGAAGTCCATACTAAATTTTGCACTTGGCTAACTTGAGAGCTTGAGAAATAAACAATAAGAAATACAAATCTTTCACTACCAGAAGTGAAAATGAATGGACTGGAGTCTGCCCTTGTGAACTTGTGGTATGCTTGTCTTTCTGCCTGAAAAGCATCTGGCCAGCTCCTAGTAGTTATTGAAGAAAACCTCAAACAATTGGAGCAATGGATGAGCACATTTCCATGGATGAGAAAGAATGAGGATCTATCAGTTCAAAGAAAGGAGATACTACAGCAGAAATAGGTCAATAGGTGAAAGTAACAACCAGAAGCAAAAGACATTGAAGATATTCTGCCCTGTTGAATCTTGGAAACTACTGTACTTTAGGCCCTTGCAGATGAAACAGGTTCTGACCATTTGGGGGAAGAAAAAGGTACGCTTCAGAATGGGAGACAGGAGAATGGCCCCCTAAAGGTCAGAGCTGATGAAACTGGGGCTAAACCAGAAAGAATCATGGCAGCCACTACCAGAAGAAATCCAAACCAATGCATGCCAATTAGACCCAGGGCTAATTAAAGGGAGTTGCAGAATGCATAGCTGCGTTGGACCCTGAAAATCGCTAAGTAGAGGGGCAGGCAGGAGCAGGCTATGGGCAAGCAATCTGGGGGTGAATAAGCAAAGAGGCTATCGCTGCCTGCATCTGTCCCTCCATCCCAGAATGGCATTCTCTGAGCCTGGGAAGAAACATGTCTGTTTTCAAAATATTAAAGAAAGAAATAGATGGACATGTTTGTGATGTCAGGGATTAGCATTTCCCCTATTTAATCAAGACTGAGTTAAAAAGAAGATCATACACAATAGGGAAGCCTCACTAATAAATGAGTGCCAAGGCATACATACGTATCCAGTTTCCAAGGTTCTGTAACTTAAGCCCTTTTTTCTTTGCAATAAAAATGCCTACTCGGTCTCTGAGAATGCTGCTTTTTTGGTTGTGAGTCACTCTCAAGGGCTTGAAGATCCTGAGAGAGCACCTCAGCTTGTGTCAGGCTGACGGGGTTTTCAGGCAGGCCAGTTAACTCAGCTCCATGTTAACCAACAGACAGACTGAGCTGACAGGCAGACTGGTGCATTTATTGGCTGATCCAGCTCTGTGTTAGCCAGAGGTAGACTGGGCTGAAGGATTTTCAGCGGGTCGGATCTACCTGTAGTCTAACACAGAACCACTGTAGCCAACAGGGATATTCAACTGATAAGGTCATTCTGCTAAGCAGTATTTTGCTGCAGGCTGAGTGGGCCTGTTTTTTTCCCAGATCATTTTGGCAGGGCGAAAGTAAGGGGCGTGGTGGCTCAGTGGGTAAGACGCCAGGCTTGTTGATCAGAAGATCACAAGTTCGGAGGCTCGAGACCCGAGCGCCGCGTGACGGAGTGAGCTCCCGCACTCGCCCCAGCTCTTGCCAACCTAGCAATTCAAAAGCATGCAAATGCAAGTAGATCAATAGGTACCACTTCGGTGGGTAGGTAACAGCGTTCCGCGCGCATCATGCCGGCAACATGACCGTGGAAGCATCTTCGGACAACGCTGGCTCTTCGGCTAACAAACGGAGATGAGCACCGGCCCCTAGAGTCGGACACGACTTGTTGGGGTTTGTATATACCCAGGAATTTACAGTTAGATAAATTATACTGGAGAGGCTTGATATCTAGGTGAGAGGGGAATTATTCTGCAAGTCACCCACTTAGCAGCCATTGTTGTAGGGATGATGTGGCAGTGATGACTCATACTACAGGTGCTGTGATTTAGTTGGGTGTGGCAGATGATGAGAGTGACCTATAATGTGATTGGTCAGTTTATGTATATAGGCAGAGAAGATCTGGTGTTCTTTCTTCTCGTTGCTGTAACTTCTCATCGCTGTATTCCATCTCGTTGCTGTATCATTTGTTATTGCTGTTGGATGTATTTGGACTGAAATGGTAAGTGCAGATTCACCCAAAATTGATAGAAACATGCTTAAGTAACACTTAATGCTTAAGTAACACTTAAACATGCTTAAGTAACACTTCTTTACTTTGAATTAGGTTAACCAGATGAATTGCACCCTAAGGAACTGAAGGAATTAATCTGACGGTCTGGCTGAACTTGCATATATTCCCTACAAGAAATCTTGGAGAACTGTGAAGTGCCAGTTGACTGGAGGGGAAGTAAATGTCCCCATCCAAGAAATAATAAATTCTCTCTCTCTCTCGATTACAGCAAAGCATACTCTGGCTTTTTGATTAACAAGTCATTAAGAATAGCCTAACTAGCATGATGATACATAATCGGCTTGAAAACTGTACTCAAAGAGTGCTCATCGATTATCAAATGAGATTACACAAGGTTCAGTCCAGGGTCCCTTACACATCAGTATTTTTAAAAATTAAGGGCTTGGATAAAGAATACTTGCCAATTTGTAGATGATACAGAATTGTGTGGGACAGCTAATACCCAAAGAAGACAGAAAATTCAAAACACTCTTGATAGGCTAGAGCAGTGCTTTCCAAAGTGCTGCCGTTGGCGACACACCAACGGCAGCAGCGGCGCGGGGGTTGCACGCGTGCACAGTGGTGGCGTGGGGGGGCACGCAGCGGTGTGCACGGCAGTGGCGGCAGCGGCGGCCTCGCTAAAATGCGGAAGTGCTGATGGCACGCTGCTGCTGCAGCCGCCATGCACACTGCCACCTCCCCGTGCCGCAGCTTTGTGACACACTAAACTGTGTGTTGTGATACACTAAACAAATGCAAGGTTCTTCCATTAGGAAAAAGAACAAATGAATGAGTATACCTGGCTAGGTAATGATGCATGTGAAAAAAATTGGAATAGTAATTGGCAGATAACAGAATATGAGCCAGCAGCATGATGTAGCTGCAAAAAGTTGAAGTCCACACATCTTAAAGTTACTAAGGTTGAGAAACACTGGTATAGAGTATTGTCTGCTCTAGAATATAGAGAATATGTATTACTACTGTGCATGCTTACATTGATGCATTGCAGCAAATGGTGTCTGACTACAGCGAGCAATTTAGATTCTAGGTTAGTGTGTCTTTCTATTTCTTTCAGTCATGACTCTTCTGGCCAAGGACATCTCATGTCCTAGAAGCATGTTTCAGGGATCTCATTCCCTGCCCCCGCCCCCACCCCAAAAAAGGGTGAGGCTAGTGCAACACTTAAATTTGATTTTACTTATTTTAATATTAAATTAATCAAACATAGTTAATAATAACAACAACAACAACAACAACAACAACTTACATCTTCATCTGAATCCTCCAATCCTTCAGCTTCTTGCTCAGGACTGATTCGACCTTCCTTCCAATTTTCATTGACTGATCTGAATTTGTACAGTCTCGATCCCTGGACGTTTTCTTTTCCCTTCAGAGAAGCCCAGTGAGAGCTCTGAGAATTCCAGTTATGGCTACCATGTAGTTTAGGAGATTTGGGAAGCCACCTCACAGAATCCTGCAAGAAAAGCATACATTTAATCTGATACTAGGCTCTATGTCATAGCTTTCCAAACTGTGTGTCGTGACACTTTAGTGTGTCGCGACACACAGATTAGTGTGTCGCGAAGTGGTGGCGGCGGGGGCGTGCGCGGCGGTAGTGCAGGGGGTGCGCGGCGGCGGCATGCACGGTGGCGGCGCACCATCAGTGCTTCCGCGTTTTAGCGAGGCCGCCGCTGCTGCCGCCACCGCTGCCGCCACCGCCATGCACACCACCGCCGCCACGCCCCCCCGCGCCGCCGCCATGCACGCCGCCGCCCGCGTGCTGCCCCCGCTGCCGCCATTGGTGTGTCTCCAACGGCAGCAGTTTGGAAAGCACTGCTCTATGTGCTAAGCTGAACTTCCATGTCCCATTGTGTCCTACCCAAATAGTTTAAGAACTCTCTCTCTTTCCACATCTATAGCATGTTAAGAAAGCAAATGGTATCTGGAAGGTGACTATCATCAGCAGTTCTTTCAGGACCATGGGAACCCTTTATTATTTTCTCTTCCAGCAAATTAGAAGTTTAAGTACCTGTTAATTCATTTGTATTTTAATTAAGGGCCTTTTGTGCTGTTTTCTTAGGAACAAAGAAAACAGCCTTATATCAAGTCAGCCCCCTGGTCCATGTAACCCAGGATTATCTTCGCTGATAGGCAGACACTCCCCAGAGTTTCAGGAGAGTTTCTTCTATCCTATCTGAAAATGAAAAAGATGCCCAGGACTGGGCTCTAGAATAAAGCAGGACAACCTGGAAACTGGAACCTTTGAACCTCTAAAAAAAATGACACTCTGAAGAAGATATACGTACTCAGGAAATTAACAAATTTGTGATTGGAGGCAAAACCACAAGCATACCAAAATTCAAAAGGTATTCAAAAGGACTAGATCAGATTCAATATCGTTGAATTATTTGTCATTATTAATAGGGCTTCCAGTGTTCCTGTCTACAATGCCACCATCTAGTGGTTTACGTTGCACATTGTTTTATGCAGGTATCTACTGAATCATATATAAACCATTTATTGGCTGTAGCCAGAACAGTAAACCCATGAAACATTGTTCTTCCCCTCTAGGAAATAGACCCGACCACAAGTGGAGTAAGCTATCACTGCAGCATCCTCAAGTTCTTTGCCCCACAGTAATGAAAGCCAGAGCTAACTCATAGTATATTACTATGGCTTGTTGAATAAGCCACAATTGGCAGGGTTTATACACTGTGCTAAAACAGAAGCCATAGTTTATAAATCACACATGCCAAACAAGGTCAGCCAACTATATTATTCTTCATGCAATGTATGAACCCTTTCATATGAAAAGTTTTCAATATCTCTCTCTCTTCACACACACACACATGTTTATACATGTACAGGTAAAGGTAAAGGTTTTCCCCTGCACAGTCGTGTCCGACTCTAGGGGGCGGTGCTCATCTCCGTTTCTTAGCCGAAGAGCCAGCGCTGTCCGAAGACGCTTCCGCAGTCATGTGGCCGGCATGACGCGCGCGGAATGCCGTTACCATCCCACGGAAGTGGTACCTATTTATCTACTTGCATTTGCATGCTTTCGAATTGCTAGGTTGGCAAGAGCTGGTGCGGGAGCTCACTCCGTCATGCGGCGCTCGGGTCTCGATACATGTATACATATTATACATGTATACAGCTGCTAAATTTGTATAATGGTGGAGGAAGAAGTAGACAGCGCCTGAGAAATAGAAATAAGCCTAATATAATAGCTGTGTTTGGAGGACATCTTACCTATAGTTAATTAAGCCATGGTTTTCTGAATTAACCCAGTTACCTGGATTTCAACAATTTATTGAATTAGGCTAACATATGACTGCCTAGTTTGTGGGTCTATGTATTTTACAAATATAGTCAGTATTTATTTTGCATTTCAGTAAACATAATCAGTATTTCTGTACACTGGTGCCAATATGGCATTCAGATCCAATTTTTTAAAAAAACTCAGATGATATCACTCGAGAGTTAGATGATTTCAACCCCAAACTTGAAGTATCTATCCTTCATCATGATCAGATTGTGGTCCTTCACGTGGATTGTACCAATGTAACGTAGCAAATACTGTGCATCTTCCTGTCATATTTCTCTCTTATTGCAATAAAATATAATAATCTATAGAGAATCATCAAGAAGCCCAACCAGCATTATGGCTTGTATTCTACATATAGCAATACATAGGCCTATCTTTTTTTAAAAAAAAATAGATATCAATATAGGAATTGGCCAGAAAATAAAAAAAAATGTGTTGAAGGTTTTTTTGTTGTTGTTTTGCCTAAATTAAAACTTTGACATTTAAAGGTCAAAGATAAGGCCATCTTATGAAAGATCACATAAGTCTATTCTGTTGAATGCACCAGACATGCAATTTCGATTGGCGTGTTTGTGAAATAAAATTGGTCTTACATTTTAAGTAGCTCTTAACTTAATTTAAACAAAATTAACCTAATTTTATATGTATACAGTATATAATGTGGATATGCTTACCATTATACTCTCCTTACCCTGAAAAAGGAGGAAAATTGTGAATTTAGCAAAATAGTCTTAAGTGCACAGGAACTGGAGGATTGCGGTCTTCACTAACGTGTTCAAACTTTTCGAATTGGGGAAAGAGAAGATAGTACAGTTTAATGTATTTTCTGCTTAATCATAGACAGAAAAGCGTAGAGGCACACCACTATCTAAAATCATGGGCATGACATGAGAAAAAATCAAGAATTCCTCAACAGTCTCTTTTTTCATCAGCCTCAAAAAGTTCTCCTCAGCACTAAAGATTTAACTGAACATTACTTTTAATATATATCAGGCAGCTAGTCTGGACTTTTTTCCTTACTCAGAAGTATCTCACGGGAATTCCTGAGCAAGATTAGGAGCAAAGCTGTGGGGGGAAGAGAAATGTGATTTCCCCATCACCACCACACCTCATTCCTCAAACTTGTAACCTTTCCATTAAGCAGTTAGGAAAAGTAAGAGACATTCCCACAGTTCCTCAAAGTAAAAGTCCACTTCTGATAGAGCTAGCTAAGGAAGGCAATGAATTATGATGCTATAGCTGAAAATGTCCTTCACCCTTCCTTCCTTAATTTAATCCAGGGCTGGGGAACTTGTGGTTCTATAAACACTGCTGAATTATAGATCCCAGCCTTCCACACCATTCTTTAAGCTGGCTGGGACTGTTTCAATTGTAGTTCTACAACTTCTTGTGGACCATAAGTTTTCCCATACATTATTTTATCTAAATAAGCAAATGGGATCTCAAAGGGGCATTTTAAATGTCACAATTTATGGCTATTATCACATAGGCTTTGAGTTTTGAAGTGCACACCTGACAGCCAATATATAGCAACCACAGGCATTGCCATTCTTCATTGCTTTAATAATATTGAGAAGCCATACCAAGGAACAAAAACAGAAGAATGGGTTTACTAAGGGCATGTGTTGGAAGATTTTCAGGATGTAACATTCACATAATATCTTCCCATACATTTAATATGAACATTTTGGTATCATTTGGCACATATACATACATTTCACAAGACTTCTGCAAGTTTGTGTATGTTGTTCCCATCTTCTAGGTCAAGGATGGGCAAGTGTTAGGAAGCCAGATGACACACATCACAATTTTGGAAAGGGTAAAGACATGATAGATGGCCAGCGATGCAAAGGGTTGGAAAATATAGGAAATATGTCACATGTGTGGGCAGGATGAAGATTTTATTTTTCCTGAGCTTCAACTTTAGTCTTTGACTTTTCAATTATTTACTATAAGCCTATTTTAAGGTGAATACAAACAATTTTGTGTGTCGCCATTTCAAAACGACAAAAAAACATGCTATGAACTTTAAGTAATTGTGATTAGATCAGATTCCTAAGGCTGCAATAAAAGAGACCAATCGAAGACAATATTTGTAGCTCAGGGTTGAACTGTGGAGTCCTTGGTGCTCTCTGAGCCTTGTTGTTTTCTTGCAGACGTTGCATTGCCAGGCTAGGCAACATCCTCAGTGCGAAAAGGGAGAGAGCGAGAGCACCAAGGACTCCGCAAAAGAGATCAAATTGTCTGTCCTGATCTGATGGATAGAAATGAAATGTATATAACCAGGAAATCATATATGGAGATTCTGCAAGTGCTCCAACACTGCATTTTGAACATTGTTCACAGTTAGCTGAAATGTTATCAGGCACCTGCATTGCATTGGCAAAGCCCAGATCCTAAGGCAGAGCAGAGTCAATTCAGAGTAGACTTTAATTTACCAAACCAGAGTGGATGGGTTTGAACCTACTCTGACCTAATTCTTGGCCTCCAGAAAGCTCTAGATGGCAAATGATGGATGGAAAGCACCCATCGTTTGCCGTGGTGTCTGCTCTATAGATTATGGAAAAAAGAATGGTGAATACCCTTTACTTGTGCCAGTTTCAATTTCACTGCAAATTGAGATTCTTTGGGGAAAAGTGGAGGGGTACCAAACCTTTTTGGCTACATCTGTATGTAAACGTGGCCTTGCAAAAGATTTATTTTATGGGAAAGGTGAGTATTTTATTCTTTATACTGTTGCCTCAACCCCTGGCAATTAGCTCCACTGCATTCAAGAAGATGTATCATCATTCTTGTAAACATCCATTCTGCTTTACCCAAAAAAAATGTTTGTGTTGCTTTGGATTAGGGAAGGTTGTTGAGAAGGTGGCCGTGCAACAGCTTCAGAGGATCCTAAATGAAATGGGTTATCCTGGACCTCTTTCAGTTGGGTTTCAGGCCTGGGTATGGGATTTAAACCGCGTTGGTCATGCTTTTAGATGACCTCTGGCAGGAGCAGGATGGGGGTAGTGTATCCATCCTTGCTATATTTGACCTCATGGAGGTCTTCAATACCATTGATCATAACATCCTTCTGGACCGGCTGTGAGGGTTGAGGGTGGGCGGTACTGTATTTGTTTGTTTGTTTGTTTGTTTGTTTGTTTTCTATCCCGCCTTTATTATTTTTATAAATAACTTAAGGCGGCGAACATACCTAATACTCCTTCCTCCTCCTATTTTCCCCACAACAACAACCCTGTGAGGTGAGTTGGGCTGAGAGAGAGTGACTGGCCCAAAGTCACCCAGCCGGCTTTCATGCCTAAGGCGGGACTATAACTCAGTCTCCTGGCTTCTAGTCTGTTGCCTTAACCACTAGACCAAACTTGTGCTGGTTCTCTTTCCTTCACGGATGGTTCTAGTCAGTGATGATCAGGAGCAAGAGGTCCCGCCCTTGGCCCCTACATTGTGGGGTGCCACAGGGTTCAGTACTGCTTAACACCTACATGAAACCACTGGGTGAGGTCATCCATATCCATCAGGTAAAGTACTATCAATATGCTGATGATACCCAGCTGTATATCTCTACCCCTAGTGAAGTAAGCAATGCTGTTGACATCCTGTCTCTGTGACAATCCACTCCTTTGATATTAATTTAGAAACTCTCATCACAAGCCATGGTAGGATATGAAAAAGTTCTTTAATTAATACAAGTGAATAGAATCGATGCAAAGAGCAGATTAAGCAAAAGCATGCACAATCACAACTTTAAACATGCCAGTTCCCACTTACTCCTCACCAACCCCTCCCCTACCGACTCAGTTCCCATAACTCTAAACTGTTAGTCCTTTGATGATCCCAGCTGAACGGCCTTGGAGTCTGGTTCCTGTCTCTCCACCCCCCACATTCCAACGCCTTGCATTCCCTGCCTATCTCTAACGCTTCTTCTAACATCCTGCAAGCATGCTAACTAATTACTGCCCATCTACCTACTAACTACAAACCCCATCTACCTAATAACTACAAACCCCATCTATCTCTGGCAGGATGGCAATGGCATCCTGACAGTCTCAGTGCCTGGAGGCTGTGGGGGTTTTGATGTTTTTTTTTATAGTAAATTTTATTAGGTTTCAAGAGAAAAATAAAAAAGCAAAATACTACAAAGAAAGAAAGAAAAACTAAAAAAGTGTGGAAATACAAGATAATTTTTTTTTTAATTTACAAAAAGATGTGGCTTCTAACTTTTAACAGCAAGGATATACAAAAATTTCCATAATCAATATCTTACTCTATATTAAACCAAAACACCACATTATTTCTATAATAATTCCACTTTAACACATAATAATGGTGCGGAACTTGGGGGTTCTCCTGGACTCATGTCTCCTGCTTGAAGAGCAGGTGGCAGCCGTGGCCAGGAGGGCCTTTGCGCAACTTCGGGTTGTGCGCCAGTTGCGCCCATTCCTGGATCGAGATGCCCTCCGAACAGTCACACATGCCCTTGTCATCTCCCATATAGACTACTGCAAAGCACTCTACATGGGGCTACCCTTGAAGAGTATCCGGAAGCTTCAGCTGGTCCAGAATGCGGCCACGTGGACAGTTATGGGTGCCGTAAGATCGGCCCATGTAACACCTCTGCTGTGCGAGCTGCATTGGGTACCAGTTTGCTTCCAGGTCCAATTCAAGGTGTTGGTTATCACCTTTAAAGCCCTACATGGCATGGGACCAGGTTACCTGAGGGACCGTCTCACCCCCGGAACATCGACCTGCCCCACTCGGTCATGCAGAGAGGGCATGCTAAGGATCCCATCGGCAAAAGAGTTCCATCTAGTGGGATCCAGGAGGCGTGCCTTCTCTGCAGTAGCACCCGCCCTTTGGAATATCTTGCCCCTGGAGCTGAGGCAAGTTTCTTCACTCCCAACCTTCCGGAAAGACTTGAAGACCTGGTTCTGCAGCCTGGCTTGGGACAGGAATGCCAATAGTTCCTCTTGGGAGTGGCTGGTGCCATGAAACCCGCCTTATTATTAACATCTTTTTGTTTGGATTTTATATGTAAATTATTGTTGCTGTAATTTTATATTTTTAACTTGTTGTGAACTGCCCAGAGTCCCCAGGTATGGAGGAGATGGGCGGTGATACAAATTTAAAATAATGAAAAAATAAAATAAGTAACTAATAAAAATCACTAAGTACAGTTACTCCTCCTCCTTATATTAAAAGAAAGAAAGAAAAAAGTTCATATAAACCTCCTAAACATCTTTCTCCCTTAAAAAAGATAAAACATATTTAATTATTCCCTTCCTACCACTATTCTATACATTTCTGTCTACTATAATAAGAATCAAATTAAAAAGCACATAATAAGTTGTCTGCTATTATACTTAACAGTACAACAATTTTAATAATCCCAATCTTAATAAACCAAAAAACAAAGACAATTCAAAACAGTAATTCCATATCTTTAAAAGGGAATAACATCAATCAAATCCTTAAAGCAAACAGATAAACATTCTTTAACCCTAATACAACAGTTTTGATCATTTTAATCTTAATAAACCCAAAAAACCAAGACAATTCAAAACAGTAAATCCAAATATTTAAAGGCAAATAGCATCACTCAAATCCTTAAAGCATACCAGATGAACATTCTTCAACCCTTTCCAGGTTCCAGATTCCAGGTTCTTTTCATGGCATTCCACCAGATCGATTTTATTTATGGCTTGCAGATCACTCTCTCCCTTAGATTTCTCCAACTCCATTATCCAACCTTCATCCAGAATCTCGATAAAAATCCCAATCTCAGTCTTTAAAAAAACCTTTCTATCACTCTTAAATTCCTCAATTTCATCCACCACATCCCCAACCTGATGGCACATTTTAGATCTCATATTTTCCACAATGTCCTGGATATCTTGCATAAAAGCTTGATAGAAGTCAGAAGAAATCTGTTTAAAATCCTGGTGAAAGTCAGAAAGAATCTGAAATCCTCCATGCCTCACACAGTAGATTATGGCACCCCCTAGGAGCTTAACCAGAAAAAGTCAAAGATATGGAAGAGTTCCCGAGTGTGTTTACATAAAGTGAGAGTGAGATAGCAGACAATTCTCAAGGGAAAGTGAAAATAGAAAGCTGAAGGTTCAAATCAGCTGATTCAACGTGTAGGAAAATGCTAATATCTTCAAATTTAACACAAAAGTAATAACAGGAAGACAATTGTTTACTCTCAATCTCTGGAATTTCCTTTGGAAGGAAAATGAAATCCAAAACTTAAAAGATGTCTATGAAGGTTCTCAGTCATCCAGGTGAATTGTCTGTAGCTTGAATCATGTCAACTGGATTTCTATTTTCTCAGTGGAAACGTTTCGCTCCTTATCCAAGGAGCTTCTTCAGTCTGAGCAAAGTTAGTAAGGGAATCCTTAAATATGTTTCTAGGTGGCTGTGTGACCTTGCACCTGGGGCTAGGTCATGGTTATTTTGAGATGTTATTTCTAAGTCCCTTTATCATCTAAAGGAGGATCGTTAAGATTACCATGCTGCTGTTGAGCTTGCGAAATGGTCTTAATCTTCCTAGGCACAGAAGACAAAGCAGGAAGGAAAATAGGGGAAAGATTGTGCCTGAGGCCCCCACCTCTATTCAAGGAAGGATTTTCCAAGTTGGCATAAATGGATTCCTTGACCCCTCTCTCAAACCACCTATCTTCTCTGTCTAAAATGTGAACATTAATGTCCTCAAATGAGTGTCCTTTTTCCTTTAGATGAAGATAAACTGCTGACTCTGGTCCTGTGGTGTTACTTCTCCTGTGTTGGGCCATCCTCCTGTACAAAGGTTGTTTGGTTTCTCCAATGTAGAGTTCAGAGCAGTCCTCACTGCACTGGATTGCATAAACTACATTGCTTTTCTTGTGTTTTGGAGTTTGATCTTTGGGGTGTACAAGCCTCTGTCTCAGTGTGTTGGTGGGTTTGAAATATACAGGTATGTGGTGTTTGCCAAATATCCTTTTTATCTTTTCAGACACGCCAGCCATGTAAGGAATGACCAGGTTCTTCTGTTTACTCTGAGTCTCAGCCCTATCTGTCGCTGTTTTAGGTCTGGTAGGTTTAGATTTAGTGAAGGCCCAATTTGGATATCCACAGGCCTTCAGATCTGTTCTCAGGTGCTGATTTTCATTCTTTTTGGAATCCATAGAGGTGGGGATGGTTTCTGCTCTGTGTGACAATGTCCTGATGACTCCTAGTTTGTGCTGCAGTGGATGGTGGGAGTCAAACATCAGATATTGATCTGTGTGTGTGGGTTTCCTGTAGATCCCTATTTCTAGCTTGCCACCGGTCCCAATGAGGACTTCACAGTCTAGGAATGCCAGTCTGTTGTCCTTGGTGTCTTCTCTGGTGAACCTAATGTTGGCATCTATAGTGTTTATATGGTCCGTGAAGGCCTGTACTTCCTGGGCCTTGATTTTGACCCAGGTGTCATCCACATACCTAAACCAGTGGGTGGGCACCATTCCCTGGAATGTGTTGAGTGCTTTCTTCTGCACTTCTTCCATGTATAGATTGGCCACAATGGGTGACACAGGAGAACCCATGGCACAGCCGTGTTTTTGTCTGTAAAAGTCACCTCTGTATGAGAAATAAGTGGTGTTAAGACACAGGTGCAGAAGATGGCAGATCTGGTTTGGGTTGAGATGGTTTCTCCTTTCAAGGGTGCTGTCCTCTTCTAGTCTCTTCCTGACAGCGGATAGAGCATGAGTGGTGGGGATGCTGGTGAAAAGGGAGGACACATCGAAGGAGACCATAGTTTCATCTGTATCCAGTTTCAGGATCTTTGCTTTGGAAACAAATTCTTCCGAATTATGGATGTGGTGTTCAGAGTGTCCAACTAGAGGTGCTAGTATGGTAGAGAGGTGTTTGGCAATGTTGTATGTTACCGAATTAATGCTGCTGACTATGGGTCGGAGGGGTGTTCCTTCCTTGTGGATCTTAGGAAGTCCGTAGATTCAGGGGATGGCTTCTCCAGGATACAGACGGTGGTAGGTAATCCTATTGATGGAGCCATCATGTTCCAATTGTTTCAAACTGTCTATTACCTTTTTCTTGTAATTGGTGGGGTCTCTTTTCAGTTTTTCATATGTATGGTGATCCTCCAAAAGTGAGGTAATTTTATTGTGGTAATCTGCAGTGTTTAGAACCACTGTACATCTTCCTTTGTCAGCAGGTAAAATGGTGATGGTTTCATCTTTGCTGAGGGCTGTCAGGGCTCTCCTCTCTTGGACGGTAAGGTTGGGGGGAGGAGGTTGAGCACTGGACAGAGCTGCAGATATTTTAAGCTGGAGTTGTTCTGCTTCCTCAAAAGGTAGGTGGTTGTTGTGGATGGCAGATTCTGTGGCTGTAATGAGCTCCACAACTGGAACTTGCTTGGGAGTGATGGCAAAATTAAGACCTTTGGCTAGGACATCTCTCTCTGGTTGGGTGAGCTCTCTGTCTGAGAGATTTTTCACCCACATGTTCTTTTTGTCCTCTGTGGTCCTGTTGTTGTTGTTCCTCCCAGCGGTTTCTCCAGTTCCTTGTTTCTGCTTGCTGCGAGAAAGAAGAATGTCAAATTTCTTAGTTTGCCTCTCTTTTGTCTTGTGATGCTGGGCCAGCTGTACTTTATTGCCAAATTGAATAACTCTATCCAGGATTGGGTCAGGAAGGGTGGCTGTGAGTTCCTGGTGAAGGTTTTCAAAATTGTATTGCAGGGCATCAATGGTGAAGTGGACTTGCCTTATTCTTTCATTTAGAAGATGTCTTTGTGCCTGCTGCAGGATCTGGTCTGCTCTGTGACCCTTAACTGTAGATTGCAGGCGTAGGCTTGTCGGGATGAGTCTCTGTTGTCTGCATCTGAGGTTGAAATGTAGGTGGTTTCTATAGTCTGCCACCTTTCTTGCTATCTTCTCGAATTTCCTTACCAACTTCACGGTTTCATCCCCAAAATGTATGGCAATATGTCTATGAAGGTTCTCAGTCATCCAGGTGGAATTGTCTGTAGCTTGAATCATGTCAACTGGATTTCTATTTTCTCAGTGGAAACGTTTCGCTCCTTATCCAAGGAGCTTCTTCAGTCTGAGCAAAGTTAGTAAGGGAATCCTTAAATATGTTTCTAGGTGGCTGTGTGACCTTGCACCTGGGGCTAGGTCATGGTTATTTTGAGATGTTATTTCTAAGTCCCTTTATCATCTAAAGGAGGATCGTTAAGATTACCATGCTGCTGTTGAGCTTGCAAAATGGTCTTAATCTTCCTAGGCACAGAAGACAAAGCAGGAAGGAAAATAGGGGAAAGATTGTGCCTGAGGCCCCCACCTCTATTCAAGGAAGGATTTTCCAAGTTGGCATAAATGGATTCCTTGACCCCTCTCTCAAACCACCTATCTTCTCTGTCTAAAATGTGAACATTAATGTCCTCAGCGACAGATAGGGCTGAGACTCAGAGTAAACGGAAGAACCTGGTCATTCCTTACATGGCTGGCGTGTCTGAAAGGATATTTGGCAAACACCACATACCTGTATATTTCAAACCCACCAACACACTGAGACAGAGGCTTGTACACCCCAAAGATCAAACTCCAAAACACAAGAAAAGCAATGTAGTTTATGCAATCCAGTGCAGTGAGGACTGCTCTGAACTCTACATTGGA